>CM077150.1:183397931-185797931 GCA_039583875.1 Platanthera guangdongensis | reverse complement strand
TATTTCTCAATTGAAGGAGCACAAGGGCCAACCTCCTCAACAACCCGGTCAGTTTCCCCTCGCGGTGTCGGCGGAGGGTAATGTGCTGCGTGAACCAATGCAGAGCTTGGGGCGCCGAATTATCAACCGCGACGGGCGGGTGGTCACTCAGTTTCTTATCCAGTGGGACGATGACTCGCGCGCAAATGCTACTTGGGAGGATCTGTGGTCACTGCAGAAGACGTATCCTCACTTCGTTCCTTGGGGACAAGGAACAGCAGATGGGGAGGCAATTGATGCGATATCGGGAGCCGGTCCGGGTGAACCCGATACCTGATAGGTCGGGGGGCTGCTTGGTCTTTTCCTTATGTCTTTTCTTTTAGTATTTAAGTTATGTTGTGGTAGGGTTTTGGGGATGAGAAAAGAAGAACCGTGTAGTGTGCTGTGTGGAGTTCGGTCAGGACCTCTCCCTCCGCCTGTGGCTGTTCAGGAAGGTTTCTCCTTCCTTAGGTCAGATTGTACCCTGTTATCTCCTCTGTTTTTTCCTTGCATGCTGTGAGTGTGTTCTTGTGCAAATCTGAGGTTGTGATTGGAACATTGTTAAAGTGATTATTATTGCGATTTGAGGTTGTTTTGTGTGTTCTGCGCCTTTTATCGTATCAGTTCGCGGGCAATGCCTTGCGAAGAACCAGAGACCGGAGAAATCGCGAGCGATGGCAGGGCCTTTCAGCGATGGGAGAAATTGAGAGCGGCGGGAACTAATTTTTTGTTTTCCAATCGACACAGCGGCGGGACTTTTCTATCCAGATTTCCTTCTCCACCGACACCAGGCGAATCGAGCGATCGACGGGGCTTTACTCCTAACGGCGGAAAAATTGGAGGCGAGCTTTCCTTTTCCTGTGTGAAAAACGATGGGTGCGGTGACGGGAACGGCGGATTGATCGAGCAACGCTGCAGTTATCTTCGAGAATGTATTTGTAGCTCGTAGTATCCAGATGAGAATATAAGTGGAATCTCCTACTCGTTGCCTCTAGGTAGGTATAAATAGGTAAAGCCAAAGAGTTTCTATGGGTATCAGATCTACACGTGTTCGAACTGACCCGTTATGCATCTGAACCGTTTATTCGTCCAAATATACACTAACAGGTAGTGTGCATACCCACCTAGTAGTGGAGGAGCTCGTTCCACTGCCACCGTCTGGCCACGACGGTTGGTGTCTGAGTGGTTTGCTATCCTCGAAAATCGAGAACTAAAAGTGTATGTCGGCATAACAATTCAGAGTGCGTGAGTAAGCATGAGTGAGTCATCATATCACATTCATTGCATTGCATTCATTACATTGCATTGCACCGAATAAGATTCTTATCATATAAATTTGTATGAACACTTTTTATGATCAATCACTTTCGGTTGTGTCTGATCCTTATCTTATAAATTTGTATAAGTATTTTTATAAGTTAAGTTCAATTCTGCACTTATGATATTATATTGCCAGTCTTTTCTGCTCTTACTTACATGTAGCCGGTACTTATTCTTACTTACGCTTCCATTAATATTGAAGTTATTATTATTAACTGCTAGCTTAGCGCTTACTACCTCACTGATTATATTGTGAATTGTGAATTGTATAGATAGTCAAGAGGATAATCCATATTTAAATAAACTAATTGAAAGTGATTTTCATTTTTCTATGTATTTTTCATATGGAATCCCGATTGTGCTTCCAACTTCTAGTTTTTTTCACACTGTTGAGAAGATAAAAGCTAGAACTACACAATATTTTTGTAGCAGCTAAGCAAAAAAAACAATACTTAGAGCATTGATCATAGCTTGGTACAATACATGCCCAGATGAGTGAAAAACAAAACACCTGCACCAAGATTGCAACAGACGTGCAGCTAAGGAGATGAACATGACAAACAGAAGATGTAGAAGAGAAATATGGGGAAGAGAGAGAGAGAGAGCATGAGAAAACTGACCGCCATTGAAGCCGTAAAGGATTCACTGGTCGATGGAGAACTGCGACTGAAACCTCGCATAGGATTTTAGAACTCAACGCAGCTAAATCATGTTGGAATTTTAAAATCAACCAAATAATCACAAACCACACCACGATGGCAGTAAATTGATTACAACAAAAACACGATTGGAAAGAAAGACTGCAGTAAACCATACCTGCAAATGCAATCACCTCCGACGGCGGCTGGCAAGGAGTGTGAGTGTGTGACCGGAGAGAACGACGCGATCTGTCACCGAGGAAAAAAAGTAACTTCTTAGGTCTCCGATGAAATTTTTAATACTGCGACGGACAATAAAATATGGGTAATTTATAAGCAGTGGTCAAAAGACTATTTGCAGTCCATTAATATGAGTAGTCTAAATAATTTATTCCCAGTTCAATATATTTATTTGCACCTCAAAATTCCTTGATTAAAACAGTACAGGTTACAGGCACCGGGCTTTGTCCCTGCGACCAACTGCGACAGTATCTCCGTGCGACATTATTCCGGTCACGGCATTATCCCGGCGCGACAGACAACGTTTCAGCCGCTTGCAAAACCCTCAGTGTTATACTACGCTCGTCGCTCATTTTCACGGTGTACACGGGATCTGCGATGGGGAGAACACATTATTTATTATAGTTAAGAGTTTTTCTCTATATGAGAGTATATTTTTTAAAAGTAAAAGAAAACACATATTTTAAATATAGGATTTTTTTTAATAAAGAGCGGCAAAATCGGAAAAAAAATATTTAACCAAATGGTATTTTCTCTTTTTAAGACAGGAATAACAGAAGCATTGGTTTTAAGATAAAAATCATTTTCATGAATTAGACAGCAATAACAGAACCCATGTCTTCTATTCTTGCAGGAGGAGAAACTTTTTGAGCTACAAAGTATTTTCTTGCTATTATTTTAGGCTTCTTGCCCTAAATTCATGAAGCTCCATGTTTTACACTTGGTTCATGCAGCAATGTGTTAAAATGAGCAAAAGAAAAGATATGTTGGGTACTGACTTTATGTAGATAGAATTTGCATGGATGCATACCCAAGTAAACAAATATTTGGATTGCTCATTATTGCATGAGACCATTCAATTAGTGATAGAGACCAATGAAAATGTCAGAATAAGCTTAATGTCCAAGGTACGTGAAAGATATGGTACCTAAACAGATAGAGGGGGCGGTGAATAGGTGACCTAATCCTTTTCTAACTTTGTTAGCAGCCAAACAGTTATATCACAGATTTCTAACTAGTTTATCTCAGCAATCAGCAATAATCAAACATACACAGCACATTCACAGCACAGCACACAGTGATTTATAGTGGTTCCCCAGGATATGGGTACATCCACTTTCCCCCTTCGCCTATCTAGCAGTGTACTAGATTCGGCCAAACTCCTGCACTGTCTCAGAACCCAAATTGGTTCCTACCTCAGGCCCAAAGCCTTACAACTCAGCTTTATCCCAAAGCCTACACTCAGCCAATCAAGGCCTACACTCAGAGATTACAATCTCCTACACTCAGGCTAACAAGCCCTACCCTCAGCCTTTATAGATATAGGCTTACAATCACTCAGATCCAATGGATCCTACAAGTTTCAAATGTAATACAAATTATAACTCTACAACTCAGAATTAAAGGAGGGGAGTTGAGAGATTCTTGATGAGTTCTTGGAAGAACTCAGCTGGATTCACCCTGACTTAGCTTTCTTCAAAGCTTCTTGAGTAGAACTGAATAAGGCTGAATCCTCTACAGTTGTTCCTTGACCTCTGCTACTTAAGATCCAGACTGAATCTGAATCCTTCTTCTCAGCCTAGTTCCAAAGGCTGATTTCTTGGAAGGAGCCCTCTCTCTCCAACTTCTTAGATCTGCAGTTGGACTGCCAGATCTTCTTGTGTTTATACTCAGTATACCACTTTTATGATTACTTCAACAATAATCTGAACTCTGTTATCAATTTGATCAACAACCTCAACAACCACCGTTTCTGTAAACTGTGGATGCCTATTTATAGGCCTTCTTCATGGTAACCGGCTGGTCCGGTTCATAACTGACTTCTGACATCTCTGACAGTTGCTGTAGACCGGCTGGATCGGCAGCTGTCATGTCAACCAGTCACTTCTTGAAAATCTCTAACAGTCAGTAAGTGTCGAGACTTTCTGTCTTTAAGTGTCGACACTTATAGACCAAGTGTCGACACATGCTTTGTAAGTGTCGACACAAGTCTACAAGGTGTCGACACATATCCTTATATGTCTCGACACAGATTCTTCTTCATGTGTCGACACTGAAATTGAGTGTCGACATAAGTACTTGTTCTTCTAGCTTTTGTTGAATTCTTCTATGTGTCGACACATCTCCTTTGTGTCGACACAACTTCTTGTGTTGAATCTGTCTAGTGTCGACACTGCTTCTTGGTGTCGACACATAATCTTCTATGTTGAAACTTGCTGAGTGTCGACACAGCTCCTTGTGTCGACACACCTTCTTGTTGTTGAGACTTCAGCTGAGTGTCGACACATTCCCATAGTGTCGACACTTGTACTTAAAATAATTTGTTTGTTCTTTCTGTTCTTTGCTAAGTGTCGACTCAGCTCCATGTGTCGACACTTTCTTAAAGTGTTGAGTCTTTAGCTGTGTGTCGACACATTGTTCTGGGTGTCGACACATATCCTTAAATGTTGACTCTTCTGTTGAGTGTCGACACATTGTGTTGAGTGTCGACACTTACTTCAAATGCTGACTCTTCTGCATAGTGTCGACACATTGTGTTGAGTGTCGACACTTGTACTTAGACTCTGCAGACTTTTGCTGAGTGTCGACACAGCTCCAAGTGTCGACACTTTCTGGTGTAGACACAGCTTCACTGGGTGTCGACACAGATCCTTGTATCGACACTTTCTGTCTGCACTTTTCTTCACTGAGTGTCGACACAGCTCCAAGTGTCGACACTTTCTGTCTGGTGTCGACTCTGCTTCCCAGGTGTCGACACAATGACTCCAAGTGTCGACACTGCTTGTCTGGGTGTCGACACAAGTCTTCTTGAGTGTTGACACTTTCCCTCTGGGTATCGACACATGGACTTAGAAACTTTTTGCTTCAGTCCAGTGATTTCTTAACCTGCACAAATAACTCAAACATACATCAAATACATTATGATGTATATCATTGAGTTGGGTGAGGCTTCTTCAAATCAGGTACATTTGACCAATGTTCCCAACAATCTCCCCCTATTTGGAGAAGTCATAACCCTTAGTCAATGATATACACCATCCATAATTAAAATTACAAAATGATGTACAGCAGATTATAAACAGCAGGGTAAACATAAACATGTAATAAATTCACACATGTATACACATTCAGCATTGCAGAACAAATAAAAAATAGACACTTCTCAGAACAATCATAATATATTTATCATATATTGTTTTAACATTGTTCCTTATACATTTTCAATGGTGTACAAAAATGTTTTCCATTCAACAGATTACAACAAGCTTCAAGTTTAATTCCTAATCTATTTCTGATCAGGTTCTTTGATAACTATTCCCTTTCCAGCTTGAACTTGAGCTTTGACAGGGGCTTCAGCAGGTTCAGCAACAACAGGCTTCTTTCCTTTTAAGTCCTTCTTTTTCAGCTCTTCTGCTTTTATTTTCGGCCTCTCAAAGTAGTGGTATGGCTTGGGGAAGTACTTGCTAGGCTCCACAGCAGTTAGAGGTAGCTTTCCCATCTTAGCCTTCCTTCTGAATTGTACTATAGCCTCCTGCCTAATCTCATGCTTTCTCCATTCTGTCTCAGAGAACCATTTATTCCTTTCATGAGCATTGTCCTTTGCAGCTTTCCAGGCAGTAAGAATTATATTTCTAGAGGTAGGGCTCCATTGTTCAAAATCTGGCTTTTGTTCAGCTTGTTCCCTAAACCTCTTCTTTGACAACCTTGCCTCTTCTTATTTGTTCATGGCCTCCTGCAGAGCTTCAGAAATAGGTTGAACAACCTTCTCAATATGAACTTTGGCCTTGCCCTCAGTTGGGCTATACATAGTGCTGACATCTGCTTGAACCATATCAAAATCTGGAGGTGGATATATCACTTGAGCTACTTCTTGTTGCTCACCTCCAAGATATGCAGTTTGTATTCCTGATTCAGCCACATTATCATCATCACAAAGTGGAGGATAGCCCAGTGTAGCTCTGATGGAGTTGGATATCCATTTGGCATGGTCAGAGCTAGCTTTGACTAATACCCTCTCCCCCTTTATGACTTCTCTGGCCATATGGTCTCTGACATCATCCTTTTGAAACCTAATCTGACTGTCCAAGTATCTGATGCCCTCTTTAAAGTAAGGTCTGAGCTTAGTAAGCTGTTCAGAGATGGCCTTCTGGGAATCTGTAATGGCAGTCTTGACAGCAGAAATCTCAGCTTGAAAGACCTGATCAAAGTCAGCCTTAGCAGCAGCAGTAGATGTTGAAGGTTCAGCAGTCTTATTCTTCAACTCAGTGACTATAGCATTATGGGAGGCAGTCAAATTATCATTCATTCTTAACTGATTCTCCAGCACATATCCTTGCTTTACTGCTATATCATCTACCTGAGCCTTGATCTTCTCCTGGTGAGTTGCCAAATAGACCACTGCATTCCCACCCTTGTGGAAGCAGTCAGTCATTTCCTTCTTGTTCAGATTCATCTCAAACCTTATAGATTTGATATCTTGTGCAAGATCAAACTGTATGGACTTGTGCCCTTCATCCACATAAGCCTCTATTGCCTTCCTTTGCTCATCCAACTTGATCTGTATGGCAATCATCAAAGCACTATAATCAACTGTTGGAGCTTGTTGAACTATAGGCTGTGGGGCAATGGATTGCAAAGCTTTCTTATAACTCTTGCTTCTCCTCTTGAAGATAAAGAGTTTCTTCTTCTTGGCCCTTGCACTCTCCTCATCCTCAGAGGCAGAAGTGCTGACAATATCAACACTGTCCTTAGGGCTTTGAGGTTTGTCAGCTGGCACAGCAGTTGCTTTCTCAGTTTCCAGCCTAATAGGCTCTTCCAGAACTTCCATGTGCTCCCCCTCAGCAGCAGCACTCTTATCTTCAGCAGCAGCATCCTTGTCCATATCAAAATCCTCTTGATCTAGATTTAATAATAAATCCTACATTGTATATTCAGGTGGAGATGGAGCTGGAGACAGTCTTTGCTCTTCAACCACTAATGCAGGTACCACTTCTTGTTCAGCAGATTTGTCTTCTAAAACAACATCTGGTACTTGACTGTCTAGCTGAGTTTGCTGATGGACATCAGACAAATTAGCATCTTCTATAATATAGTCTAAAGTTTTTAAGTCAGTGAGTACCTCTTGGATAATGACTGTGGCTTGCTCACTGTCCAGAGTAGATGGTTCTTCTACTACTGGAAGCTCCCCCTGGCTGTGATCCCTATGGATGGGGCTAGCTTGAGGCAGCTCCCCCTGGATCTCAGCTACATCTTGAGCAGCAGGGGTCTTTACTACTGTGTCCTCCTCTTGCTCATCAGGTGTGAACACCACCTGTTCTTCACGCTCAGAACTGCTTGAGGACTCTTGTGCCACAACAGCAGTTTTCCTTTTCTTCCTGGGAGGAGAATCTTTCTTAGTAACTGGCTTCTCTGGAGTGGGCAGTTCCTTTGACAGCACCCTTTCCCACCTAGAAAATATCCTGGAATCCATCTTCCTCATGTGGTTAATCTTGCTTCCAGCAGCATTGCGCATTACCTCTGGTATTGTACCAGCTAGGTAGAGACTTAGTATTCTGCCCAGGTTGGGCTTCTTCAAGCTCTCCTTGATTTTCTCATAGATTACCATTGACCAATCTGTTCTTAGGGTGAAGATAATTCTTGTCATGACATTGAACATTGAGGGTGACACCCTGTCATGCCCTCCAGGCTTACTGAGAATGACCTTTCCCACAATTTCAGACAGGAATTTTCCTTGACTGTTCATGCCTTTCCTGTTAAAGACAGAACCTATCTTCAGCTTTGGATCAAGTCCACACCAGATAAGAGCTTCCCTGGTCTTGGATGTAGAAACTTCTTCTTCATCTTGAGTCTTAGGTAGCTGGAGTACCTTCCTCAGACTTTTTGGTGAGATGTTGACTTTGGATCCATGCACTCTGGATTTGATTCTATATCCAGAGTCATCAACTGTAGCTCCAGTAAGGAATTCAAGAACTTCCTTCTTCCAAATCTTGGTTGGTTCTGAAACCAAATATTCTAGTCCAGAATCGCTGACTAGGGTTACTACCGATTGGATTTCTTGATCTCCATCATCGAACGCGCCGCGCACAAGTTCATAGCCTTCGTTAACGTTCTCCTCGAGCTTGGGAGCCATTAGGGTTTGAAGAATTTTTCTTAAGAAAAGAGAGGAGGCGACACAGAAGTTATGGTCTCGAAACTTTGAAAGCGTGTCGACAACCAAAGACAGAACCCTATTTATACCGTTCTGATTTTGAAGATGAACAGGCGGGACAGCTAGCTAAACATGTGTCGACACTGGCAATAAGTGTCGACACTGACTTATAATGTCTCGACACACATGTGTCGACACAAGTTTAGTCAACAGATATTATGTGTCGACACTTGGTTATGTGTCGACACAACATAACTCGACACATCGTCGAGACTTTACTTAGAAAATTCTGAGTAAAACTTAAGTGTCGACATCATATTGGATGTGTCGACACCTACTTGTCATGTGTCGACACTAACATTCTGAAGTGTCGACACCAACATCCTAGATGTGTCGACACCTTTTTCCTGGAGTGTCGACACCACTATTCTGTGTCGACATAGACTTGTCTATGTGTCGACACTTTTTTTACTTAGCCAATTTTCAATTCTGTAAACTTAGTCTAAGTTTATCATTTCTAGTTCAATTTTGAATCTATTGAACTTAGCTTCTTCTACTGGCTTAGTAAACATATCAGCTATTTGTTCATCTGTTTTAACATATTCAAGTACAATATCATTTCTTTCTACATGTTCCCTAAGAAAGTGATATTTAATTTCAATATGTTTTGTCCTACTATGAGATACAGGGTTATTAGCTATTGAAATAGCACTAGTAGAATCACAAAAAAGTGGAGTTCTACTTACCTGAAATCCATAGTCCTCTAGTTGATGTTGAATCCATAGAAGTTGAGCACAGAAACTTCCTGCAGCTACATATTCTGACTCAGCTGTGGAGATAGCCACACTGGTTTGCTTCTTGCTGCTCCAAGAAATTAGTCTTCCTCCTAGGAATTGACAGGTTCCAGTAGTACTTTTTCTATCTTCTTTGCATCCTGCAAAGTCTGCATCTGAATAACCTGTTAGATCAAAATCTCCATTCCTAGGGTACCAGAGGCCTAGATAGGGAGTGCCCTTTAGATATCTCAAAATTCTCTTGACAGCAGTCAAGTGAGACTCTTTAGGGCAGGCTTGATACCTTGCACAAACACATGTAGCATACATGATGTCTGGTCTACTAGCAGTCAAGTATAATAGGGAGCCAACTATCCCTCTATACAAGGTTTCATCTACATGTTTCCCTGCATCATCCTTGCTAAGAGACATACTTGACCCCATAGGAGTCTTCATGGTACTGGATGAATCCATACCATACTTCCTTATGAGTTCTAGGGTGAACTTTGACTGACAAATGGACAAACCACTCTCAGTCTGTTTAACTTGGAGTCCCAAGAAAAACTTCAGCTCTCCCATACTACTCATTTCAAACTGTCTTTGCATAAGCTTTGCAAACTTTCTGCAAAGGCTACTTTCAGTAGACCCAAATATAATGTCATCTACATATATTTGGACAAGTATGACTTTGCCTCTAGATTCCCTAAGGAATAGAGTCTTATCTATTTTCCCCCTTGAAAACTTGTTCTCAATGAGAAAACTAGATAGGGTTTCATACCAAGCTCTAGGAGCTTGTTTTAACCCATATAAAGCTTTCCTAAGTCTATAGACATAATGAGGTTGAGTTGGATCAACAAAACCTGAGGGCTGCTCCACATAGACTTCTTCTTTCAAATTACCATTTAGGAATGCTGACTTGACATCCATTTGGTATACCTTGAATCCTTGATAGGTTGCATAGGCCAAGAACATTCTTATGGCTTCCAGTCTGACTACTGGAGCAAAGGTTTGATCAAAATCAATACCTTATTCTTGCCTATATCCTTTAGCAACCAGTCTAGCTTTATTCTTAATGATGACACCTTGTTCATCCATCTTATTCCTGTAGATCCACTTAACTCCTATTACATTGTGGTTTTTAGGTTTAGGAACAAGTTCCCAAACCTTGCACCTCTTGAACTGATTAAGCTCATCTTACATTGCTTCAGTCCATTGTGGATCTATTATTGCTTCTTCAAATCTTTTAGGTTCAACTTGAGACAAAAAGCTGGAATAGATTGCAGCATTCATGTTTCTACTCCTGGTTTGTACTCCTTGTCTTGGATCTCCAATAATCAGCTCTACTGGATGATCTCTAAGATGCCTGTGGGCTGGAGGCATCCTCACTTCAGGTTGAACCACTTCAGCATCTGTATCATGCTGTATTCCTTGGATTTCTTCAGCAATTGGCACATGTAGTTCTCCCCCTGGACAGCAGCTACTCTCCTCTCCTTGCTGTCTTGCAGCAGGCACTTCTTCTATAGTCAGCTTGTCCATTGTCTTTGTCAAACCTGTGGGGCTGCATACATTGCTAGACAACTCATTATTAATAAGTTTAGTCTCATCAAAAACTACATGCACTGATTCTTCTACAACTTGTGTAGTCAAGTTGTAGACTCTATAAGCCTTACTATTATTGCTGTACCCAACAAAAATTCCCTCTTGGGACTTGGCAGCAAACTTAGTTATGTAAGACTTCCCATTGTTAAGTATGTAGCATTTACAACCAAAGATCCTAAAATAGGATAGGTTTGGTTTCCTGCCTTTCACTACTTCATAGGGGGTCTTGTTTAGCCCTTTAGTGATGGTAGCCCTATTTATAACATGACATGCAGTGTTAACTGCTTCAGCCCAGAAATACTCAGGCAGTGATGTATCACTTAGTAGGGTTCTACCAGCTTCTATCAAGGTTCTATTTTTCCTCTCAGCAATGCCATTTTGCTGAGGTGTTCTAGGTGAAGAGAATTCTTGAAATATCCCAAAGTCTTCACATAGTTTTGTCATGCTTTCAGATTGAAACTCAGTACCATGGTCACTTTTAATTTTGACCACAGTACTATTAAGTTCATTCTGAATTTGCTTGACAAAGCTGTAGAAGACACTAGGTGTTTCAGATTTCTGTCTTAAGAAGAACACCCAGGAAAACCTTGAGTAGTCATCTACAACTACAAGGGTATAGACCTTCCTACCTAAGCTGTGAACTGGCATTGGACCAAAGAGATCCAAATGCAAGAGGTACAAACACCTCACAGCATCTTTGTTATCTATGCTTCTAAAAGAGGATTTGGTCTGCTTGCCTTTTTGACAAGCTGAGCAAATACCATCTTTAACACACTTAACTTGAGGACCATTCCTCACTAACTCTTTACTGAAGAGTTTGCTAATTGTCTTGTAGTTAAGATGGGCTAGCCTCTTGTGCCATTTGACACAATGAGAGACTGTCTCATCAGCTACAAGACAAACTGGAGAACCATTGTTTTGAATCATAATGTCTAGGCAATACATATTTCTCTTCCTATAACCTGTCAAGATGATCTCTTGATCACTTGACCTCTTGATATGACAACCATTTTTAACAAATGAGATGTCATACCCTACATCACTTAACTGACTTATACTTATTAGGTTGTGTTTCAACCCTTTAACATAAGCCACTTGAGTAATGGTAACAAGGTTTGAAGAAATGTTACCAAACCCTTTGATGATTCCTTTCTCAGAACCACCAAAGGTCACTTTAGGACCATTTTTGATTGGAATGTAGTCCTTCAGTAGTCCCCTAGTTCCAGTTATATGTCTGGAACATCCACTGTCCAAGTACCATGTAGGGGTATGGCCACTTGGACTCACCTGCAAAACAGATTAATGGACCTTAAAACCCAAAGCAATCTTGGGTCCTTGGTACTTGTTAGTCTGTAACTTGACAAAGCTACCTACTGGCTTTCCACCAGGTAGCTTGCTACTTACTTTGGTACTGGAATTGTACCAACAGTCCATTGCAAAATGGTCAATCTTGCCACAGCACCAGCATTCAAACTTGTTGTATTTTTGCTTAGGTACAACCTTTGCTGTTTTATCTACAGCAGACCTATTGAATGTTGGGGCTTTGCCCTTGGACTTAAACTTGGACTGCTCAGTCCCTGCAGGTCTAACAAAGCCCAGTCCAGCCTTGCCTTTATGATGAACAAATTCATCAATTAAAGGTAGCACTGATTTAGGTTTTGAAAACCTAGCAACATGCTCTCTTTCTTTCTGAAGATTGATCTCCAGTCTCTTAATTTGATCATTCTTATAGGTGATAGTTCCCATCTGAATCACAGTAATGTGTTTCAGCCTGGCTACCTCATTCAGTTTTTGATCAAATTGTTTCTCAAAATCTGTTGCAACAGCCTTGAGATCAGCAATCTCCTTTGCCTGACTTTTAGCTAGGGTCTTGCATTTCTTGTAGGCTTGCAACAGCACCTTATATTCATCTATAAGCTGATGAATATCTTCCTCAGACTCAGATACATTCTCATCACTTGATGAAGAAGAATCTGATTCTGAACTAGAACAAGAATCTGAATTTAAACTTGAACTTTGTACCTGACTGGGTCCTGGCTGCTCCAGGATTTTGGCACTGTCTGTCAAAGCCATTAGCCCTTGGCAATGACTGTCTTCTTATTCATAAATTGACTCCAAGATCTCCATGAATTCTTCCTCTTCTTCTTCTGCATACAGCCCTATGTAGGCTTCAGCCTCAGACTCAGTTTCTGAAGATGATATATCTGATAGAGTCTTCTCCTTCTTAGCAACAAAAGACTTTTCTTTCTTCCCTTTGAAGTAAGTCTTCTTCCTGTCACCAGAATCCTTTCTCTTCTCTGGACAATCTGCAATAACATGGCCCTGTCTATTGCAGTAATAGCAAACAATCTTTGAACCAGTTGCCTTGCTTGACTTTGTCCTCTTCCTGTCTTTCTTTGAAGACTTTTTCTCTTGATGAAAGGCTTCCTTTCCCTTTGAAGAAGAGGGTCTTGACCTCCACTGTTTCTTCCTCAGGAATTTCTGAAAATGTCTAGTGAAGGCAGCAAAGTCTTCATCACTTTCACTGCTCTCACTCTTTGTGCTGATAGACACATCAGATTCTGATTCAACTACCTCTGGAGGTGGAGTTGAAGACTTATTCCTGCACTTTCTGGGAACTTCTGTCTTGAAAGCAACAGTTCTTTCTTTGTGCTCAGTCCTTATTGATTTCTCCTCCTCTTTTCTTACTGTAACTGCATCTCATATGACAATAGCTTGCCAAACAGTGTGGGAGGTGGAATTTCCCCCAACTTAGCCATTTCTCTTATGGCACAGATCTTGGTGTCCCAATCTTTGGTTAGGGACCTTAAGAACTTGTCATTTAGTTCATAGTTAGTGAACTCTCTTCCATAAGACATGAGTTCATTAACTATTCTGTAAAATTTCTTATAGCACTCAGTGATGCTATCACTCTTTCCTTGCCTAAAGCTTTCATATTCCTGATTTAGCAAGGACTTCCTATCTTGCCTAACTTCTTCAGAACCTTCCATATAGACAATGAGAGTATCCCACATCTCTTTTGCTGTCTTACAGTGAATTAAGTTCTGAAAAGTGGCATCATCAATGACACTCACTATTATGTTTTGTGCCCTCTTGTCCATGGTGGCCAGGACAATTTCATCCTTAGTCATCTCAGAGAAATCCTTTGGAGTTCTCTGATTTGCATCCAATACTGAAATCTTCATTGGCACATAAGACCCTTCCTTAACTGTAATGTAGATTCTAGGGTCAGAGGCTTCCATAAATAGCCTTACCCTCTCTTTCCAGATCCCAAAGATCTCTTTCCTGCATATGGGTAATTTCATGGAACCCAATTCCTTGTGATTATCATAAGAACCCATGTTTCTTGATATTCTTGATTTTCTTGAAACTGTGTAATACCTTACTCTTAATCTGCCAAACAGGATTTCCTCAGGCTGTTAGTCCTTGTTTTGAGGAACCTGGCTCTGATACCACTTGAAAGATATGGTACCTAAACACCTAGAGGGGGGGGGGTGAATAGGTGACCTAATCCTTTTCTAACTTTGTTGGCAGCCAAACAGTTATATCACAGATTTCTAACTAGTTTATCTCAGCAATCAGCAATAATCAAACATACACAGCACATTCACAGCACAGCACACGGTGATTTATAGTGGTTCCCCAGGATATGGGTACATCCACTTTCCCCCTTCGCCTATCTAGCAGTGTACTAGATTCGGCCAAACTCCTGCACTGTCTCAGAACCCAAATTGGTTCCTACCTCAGGCCCAAAGCCTTACAACTCAGCTTTATCCCAAAGCCTACACTCAGCCAATCAAAGCCTACACTCAGAGATTACAATCTCCTACACTCAGGCTAACAAGCCCTACCCTCAGCCTTTATAGATATAGGCTTACAATCACTCAGATCCAATGGATCCTACAAGTTTCAAATGTAATACAAATTATAACTCTACAACTCAGAATTAAAGGAGGGGAGTTGAGAGATTCTTGATGAGTTCTTGGAAGAACTCAGCTGGATTCACCCTGACTTAGCTTTCTTCAAAGCTTCTTGAGTAGAACTGAATAAGGCTGAATCCTCTACAGTTGTTCCTTGACCTCTGCTACTTAAGATCCAGACTGAATCTGAATCCTTCTTCTCAGCCTAGTTCCAAAGGCTGATTTCTTGGAAGGAGCCCTCTCTCTCCAACTTCTTAGATCTGCAGTTGGACTGCCAGATCTTCTTGTGTTGATACTCAGTATACCACTTTTATGATTACTTCAACAATAATCTGAACTCTGTTATCAATTTAATCAACAACCTCAACAACCACCGTTTCTGTAAACTGTGGATGCCTATTTATAGGCCTTCTTCATGGTAACCGGCTGGTCCGGTTCATAACTGACTTCTAACATCTCTGACAGTTGCTGTAGACCGGCTGGATCGGCAGCTGTCATGTCAACCAGTCACTTCTTGAAAATCTCTAACAGTCAGTAAGTGTCGAGACTTTCTGTCTTTAAGTGTCGACACTTATAGACCAAGTGTCGACACAAGTCTACAAGGTGTCGACACATATCCTTATATGTCTCGACACAGATTCTTCTTCATGTGTCGACACTGAAATTGAGTGTCGACACAAGTACTTGTTCTTCTAGCTTTTGTTGAATTCTTCTATGTGTCGACACATCTCCTTTGTGTCGACACAACTTCTTGTGTTGAATCTGTCTAGTGTCGACACTTCTTCTTGGTGTCGACACATAATCTTCTATGTTGAAACTTGCTGAGTGTCGACACAGCTCCTTGTGTCGACACACCTTCTTGTTGTTGAGACTTCAGCTGAGTGTCGACACATTCCCATAGTGTCGACACTTGTACTTAGAATAATTTGTTTGTTCTTTCTGTTCTTTGCTAAGTGTCGACTCAGCTCCATGTGTCGACACTTTCTTAAAGTGTTGAGTCTTTAGCTGTGTGTCGACACATTGTTCTGGGTGTCGACACATATCCTTAAATGTTGACTCTTCTGTTGAGTGTCGACACATTGTGTTGAGTGTCGACACTTACTTCAAATGCTGACTCTTCTGCATAGTGTCGACACATTGTGTTGAGTGTCGACACTTGTACTTAGACTCTGCAGACTTTTGCTGAGTGTCGACACAGCTCCAAGTGTCGACACTTTCTGGTGTAGACACAGCTTCACTGTGTGTCGACACAGCTCCTTGTGTCGACACTTTCTGTCTGCACTTTTCTTCACTGAGTGTCGACACAACTCCAAGTGTCGACACTTTCTGTCTGGTGTCGACTCTGCTTCCCAGGTGTCGACACAATGACTCCAAGTGTCGACACTGCTTGTCTGGGTGTCGACACAAGTCTTCTTGAGTGTCGACACTTTCCCTCTGGGTGTCGACACATGGACTTAGAAACTTTTTGCTTCAGTCCAGTGATTTCTTAACCTGCACAAATAACTCAAACATATATCAAATACATTATGATGTATATCATTGAGTTGGGTGAGGCTTATTCAAATCAGGTACATTTGACCAATGTTCCCAACAGTACGTCTCAAATATAGAATCTGATTAAGATGGTGTGATATATTATCAAATGAAAATGATTTGAAATTATTCCTAAGGGTCTGTTTGACACGCACGAATTGGCTTTGAAAAAAAATCAATATCAGCTGGAATTAGTTTTGTGCAGAAAACCAATTCTACTCTTCCGCTGCAGGATAGAATTCAAGAAACAGAATTGGAATTGATAATGTTCGGCTACACAAAAACATTGACATTCTTTCTATAATTTGAAATTTTGAAAAATTCATAATTCTTAAAATTGTGCGGACGCTCAGGCAAAACATCTACTTAAACAAGAAGAAAGATTGTTTAAGTAATGTAAAAGTAAAATCAGTTTAAGTGTAGTAGTTAAACGTATCCCTCGGCTTAGTGGCTCCTCTAGTCCACCAGATAAATAATTAAGTTCTGCGAAAAAGTACCTCTTTTATCAAATTAGGCATCCTACAAGGGCACATAGGTTCTCAAGGACACCTCAAGACATGCAAGTTCTAAATTTAGTAAAAGTAAAAGTAGTTTTGTACGATCGTTAAATATAATGATTTTACATTTTTAAAACATGTAATGCATGAGGTAATAATAGTAATTTTACACTTGAAAATAACTACCATGCAATCCTTGCATAAAACATCTCAGAGAGCAAGTAATCTTATACACGAGAGAGAACTAAGTAGCTGACAAGTACCCAAAATCAACAATCATGTGGGCATCAACAATCTGACACGAACCCACAATAATAAAAAGTATGTCTGAAACTAGCAAAGAAAACAAAACAACCAACTACCTCACCGAGCCGAGGCAACAACAACGGCCTACACTGCCACACAAGCACTCCAAAACCAACACCAAAGAGTCAGCTATAGCTCTGAACCTGAGGCATTCCAAAGACAGAACACCTCAGCAAGAAAGTACAAGTGATGGCAAAAGAAATAAGCCATAAGTACAAAATTCAAGGGGTACCAACCCAAGACCAAAGAAAAAGTACATAAACAAGTACAGCAGTAGGGTACAAAAGTAAAAGAGAAAAAAACTTACATGTAGCATCACGTACAACAAATTACCCCAAATGCACAAGGCTAAAAGGTAGAAGAGATCAAGATTTAACCATTGAGGAGAAACAAACCCCTATTATCCACTTGTGATCAACTCCACCAAAAACAACATGGGCGAGGTGGTCAACTCATCTGGACTCAACCCTAAAGATAATTATCCGTCTAAATGCGAGTAAGACTGAATACTCCACCATACACCGCAAATGCCCAAAACCCCTGTAGAGCCCCACAAAGTGCTAATAGGGAGATCAAACGTTGTGGCGGTGGATTCACCCACTAATAACACCCGCAACGAAGAAAAACCTGGAAGGAAAATCCTGTAACGATCCGGGTTTAGAGCTCAGAGGCACACTACAACCCAAACGGGGCCTGGAGGCTTGTCTCGCCCCACGACATCGCCACGAAGAAAAACCATGATAGACATCTCAAGTCAACAACGACACGTCAGATTCTACTAAATAATTCTAGAATGAGGAGCGGTTGATCAACCTTTAGGAAAGATTTCACGGTCCCAAACAACTATTAACACATGCTACATAATAGTTAGGAACGATTGAAACCATCATTTGAACATTTTCACAGAATTTCTACAATATTTACAAGAGTAAATTATCATGACGAAACTAATAACACAAGTGGATTTAATGGAAAAAGTTAAATATATCTACAACGGAAAGGACATTAGAAAATTAAAGAACAAAGAGATTACCATTTACCATCAAGATTGGAAAGAAGAGGGAAAAGGGAGAACCACCACTTGCCTTGGTTTCGCCGGAAAAACTCCTTAAAATCGCTCCTTGTCGTAGATCGGGGCTAAAGAAGACGAGGAGAGTCAAAATCCAACAAGAAAAAGCCACGACAGAAGTTAGGGCCAAAAACCCTAACGAGAAAAAAACTCAAGAAATGGGGAATATCTTACAACGATGGTGAAGCACACAACGAGGGCTTTCTGGATCTACGATCGGTTCGCGATTCCGAGCACCGGAGCACCGTCGACGGGCACCGGAAGAAGTACGGACAAACAACCTCTTTCTCGCTCACGCCGCTATGGATCGGGAGGTAGACAAAAAACTCGGTCAGTTTGAAGGTGAAGAAGGAGAAGAAAGTAATTATACTTAGGGTGATAACAGGATAAACAACAAAATAGACCGGTTTCGGCTGAACCGGTTTTCCCGAGACAGAAGGAATGACTTACTCAAGTACTAAGGGACGATTACTCGAGTACTGCAAGGGAATTACTCTAGTACTAAGACGACTACTCGAGTACTGCAAGGGGATAATTAGAGTAATGCAATGGGATTACTCGAGTACTGCAAGGGGATTACTCGAGTACTAAGACTACTATTCGAGTAATGCAAGGGGATTACTCGAGTACTGCAAGGGAATTACTCGAGTACTAAGACGACAACTTGAGTATTGTATGGGGATTACTCGAGTACTACAAGGGGATTACTCGAGTACTAAGACTACTACTCGAGTACTGAAGGCAGAACTACTCGAGTACAAGGGAAGAATCTCTCGAGTACCAGGATGGAGAATTACTCGAGTGCTATAACACTACTCGAGTACAACAAAAGGACCACTCGAGTACCAGGAAAACATTACTCGAGTACTGAAGAAGGACCACTCGAGTACCACGAAAACATTACTCGAGTACTGAAGAAGGAACATCTCGGGTACACCAGAACTTCTCGAGATCAAGGGCACTTCTCGAGAATACAGAGAAAAACATTTCTCGAGTTCAGGCGGGGCTTTACTCGAGTACAAGAAAAGGCCTACTCGGGTACAACATGTACTTCTCGAGAATAAGGAGATCGATACTTCTCGAGTAAGCAGGCACGCATTACTCGAGTACTGAAGTAGGTAACTCAAGTACTTGAAGATACTTCTCGAGAACTCCAGGTCTTCTCGAGAACTGAGCATGATAGATTTGAAAATTTCGGATCGTCTTAAATTCTGGGATAAAAGCAGACTCAAGAACTTAGCAGGGGAGACAACCCTAGAATCTGACGCACCAACCTTGAGACACTATCCACAAATGCTCACACAAGCAGAAATCACCACAAAGATTCAAACACACCGAATAATACTGGGCAAGATCAAAACCTCGAAACCCATTCCTTTATTAAGGAAAGAATTCTAATCCCAACAGAATAATACTGGTCAAACAGACCCAACAGACACAAAAATGCACAAACGGTGCAGCGCCAACATCAAAACGGAGAAGGGTAACGCCCTGACGTCATAATTATGACGTCGACAGATCAAATAATAACACCAGAAAATCGGGGGCGTTACAATCAATGATCAGCGATCAGCAGCCAACAAGTCAACAAGCAGCACCAGTACATGAAGGCCCGATCAGTATTTAATGACCAACAAGGGGCATAAGAGGACTCTTAGACACAAGCGAGGATCATACTCGCCAGGTCGTGCGACCACCCAGCAGCACGAGCGAGCTTCATAGACCTTGTTATCCAGGCGAGCTTCGAGCAGTAATTGTAACGTCCCATTTTGATCTATACCCTTCGTGCTTATTTTGTGTCACCAGGGGTGGCTTAGGCCTGATAGAGAAAATTTTGGGAGAGAAAGCCCAAGGTCACACGAGTGGTTGGTAGGTCAGAGCGTAGAGTTGACTCGACGTGCCGTCGAGTGAACTCGACGAGCCGTCGAGTTGACTCGACGAACCGAACGGTTGAGTGAACTCGACGGACCGAACGGTCGAGTGAACTCGAGGAACGGTCGAGTGAACTCAAGAAACGGTCGAGTGAACTCGAGGAACGGTCGAGTGAACTCAAGGAACGGTCGAGTGAACTCGAGGAACGGTCGTGTGAACTCGACGAGCGGTCGTGTGAACTCGACGAACGTTCGAGTGAACTGGACGAACGTTCGAGTGAACTCGAGGAACGTTCGAGTGAACTCGACGAACGTTCGAGTGAACTCGACGAATGTTCGAGTGAACTCGACGAACGTTCGAGTGAACTCGACGAAAGTTCGAGTGAACTCGACGAACGTTCCAGTGAACTCGACGAACGTTCGAGTGAACTCGACGAACGTTCCAGTGAACTCGACGAACATTCGAGTGAACTCGACGAACGTTCTAGTGAACTCGACGATCGTTCGAGTGAACTCGACGATCGTTCGAGTGGGGTACAGCGAGCAGTGCGGTATGTCCTGCTCCTATTCCTTTATTTCGGCTTCTTCTAATGAGTTATATGACATGACTTTCCCATGCTTATTTAAGTACCTATGACCAATCTTTGCTCTTCCCAAGGTTGGGAGGTGGTTTTGGTCTAATAAGGAAGTGACATGTGGCACATGTCATTCAAAGGTATGAGAAGGACTTTCCCCTCACCTGTTAGTAAAAACCTACGAGAAGTTTTCTCCACTAGACTTTCCTCTCTTCTTGCGCACCACTCTAGAACTGAGACCAGAAACCTTCTTGAAAGAATAAGCTTGAAGGAAGGTTGGTGCTTAGAAGATCGTCATCATGCCACCAAGGAGACAAACTCGATCTTGGTGCTAGATCTTTAGATCCAAAATTAGGAGAGACATCGGGCTCAAGAGAGCATGATTTTGGTGAGTTTAATGGAGTTTTCTAGAAAGCGACCACGCTACAACTTCCGTTCTATGGCATCGTGTTGGGTATTGCATCCACAATAGCCAAGATTTGTATGAAGTCACCCTTAAACTAAGATTAATTAAGTTTGTATTTGATGCACTTTTTGTTAAGTGTTTACATGACTTAATTGCTAAGTGTAGACCAATGTCAGTCTACAATGAGTCTCCAAACACAGTGTTGGGTATTGTATCCACAACGTACCTGATTTGAAGAAGCCCCTGAACTAGCTAAGGTAAATAGGCAATGTTTTTGACAAAATATTTCAAGTTGTGCTTGCAGTTATTCCACGCGAAGTGCACACTAATGTCAGGGTGCAGTAGGTCAATATACACGGGTCTGCACGATGTAATCCCTCGTTGAGCAGATCAGTGTGTTGGCCTACGTGTACTCTCTCTATTGGAGTGCACTTACTTTCAAGTACAGGGCTGTGTTTATGCAAGAGCAGACAAGGAGCAAGGATGAGTCAAAGAGCAGCTCAGAGACGTAAGACGAAAAATCATCTAAGTAAGAATCGACGAGAATCACCAAGTGATTCTCGCCGAATCGTCGAGAATCACTGGCTGATTCTCGCCGGCTAAATCAGAGTGCAATCAAGTCAAATTCGACGAGAATCACTTTGTGATTCTCGACGAATCGTCGAGAATCACTTTGTGACTCTCGTCGAATCGTCGAGAATCACCCTTGATTCTCGACGATTCGACGAGAATCACAGGTGATTCTCACCGATTTTTATTTGGGCAATTTTCGGGAAAAAGCTGGACCGGATTCTGCCGCTGGCACTATTTTGAACCGGATTTAGGGTTTCTTCTTGTGGGACCCACAACGGTCATTAAGGTGTTTACTTGTGTATATATATACGGGTATTTTTGAACAGTAAAAACACACAGAGAAAAAGACGAAAAACGAGCAGCCGACCTTGACCTAGAATCGCGAAACAGCTCCGCCGCTGTCGCTGCTCGTGCAAGTCGATCGTCGGTCGTTTGATCGTGGTTTCCTCCAGATCTCCCGGCGACAGAAGCTTAGCCAAGCTTAGAGTCTCACGCGTCTATCCAGAGATCCCTTGTCTCTCGATTTGTTGATCGGGAAAAACTTTCCCGTCCGAATCGATCGAGATGATCGATCCTAGAGTGACCGTTGGAAGACCTAGCTAGCTTCGCTACGAAGTTTGGATCTCCAAAGTACAGCATACGCACACCGTTGTCGCCGCCGATCCCGTGAACCAAGTCGCCGCCCATCTTGCAGCCGCCGGTTCCATGGAGATTCTCTCCAAGCGAGATCTCGGGTTGTGGACTCTTCGATCGTCGTCAAACGAAGAGGGACACCCTAGTCTCCAAAAGTAGTTTGTATCTCTTGTACATTCTAGTTTTACTTTTGTTGTAAAGGAACGTTGGTTCCTAGTTGTAAGGGTTGGGTGCAACCCGTGTTGTGGGAGTGTTGACTCCTACGTGTGGAAGGGTTCCTTCCGATAGTGCAAGGATTGGATTTCAATCCTGTTGGTGAAGAGACCGAGTCGTCCCTTGTTGGGAGATAGGTCGAAGGGGGAAAGTGGATGTACCCAAATCGGGGAACCACTATAAATAGCTTGTGTACTCTGTTTGCTGTGTTGTTTTATTTTCGTGTGCAGGTATAATTTAAATTCCGCAAAAACGCTGCACGTCACCTATTCCCCCCCCATAGGTGAAGATAGTTGACACTAGGTGGACTTTCAAGTGGTATCAGAGGGAGGTTGCTCATCAAAAAGGTTAACACCTTGAGTAGAATCCTGCCGCTAGTGTCAAGAAGAAGGAAAACATCTACCATGGACGGGATCAAGTACACAGGCAAGATCCCAGTGTGCACCATGATCAACTTTCCTATCTGGAAGGAAAGGATCCGGTTCTACATGGAAGCAGTTGACCCTCGACTCTTTATGATCATGGATGAGGGACCTTATGCCCCCACTAAGGTCTCCACCATTGATCCTACCAAGAAAGTGCCGAAGAAACTTTCTGAAATGGACAAGGACGAGATGGTGCTCGTGGTACTTGACAAGAAGGCGCAGAACATTCTGGTCAGCGCGGTTGATGACTCAATGATGCAGAACTTCTGCAACTGCAGGACATCAAAGGAGATCTGGCATTGCCTGATCATTCTTATGGAGGGCACTGATGAAGTGAGGGATGATCGTAGATCCCTCCTGAACCAGAAATATGAGGCCTTCAGACAAGGGCCTAAGGAAGAGATCGGAGTCACCTTCGAGAACTTCCTCAAGATTGTCAATGCCCTCAAAGGATACGGAAGGGTGTTCACTAATGGTGAACTCAATGATAAATTCCTTAGATCCCTTACTAAGGAATGAGACACAAAGATCTGCGCCATCCGAGAGTTTGACAGACTAGCTGAAACAGACCCGCAAAATCTGTTTGGGAAGCTGATGTCCTATGAGCTTCAACTGAACACCAGGAAAGCAGAAGAAGAAGCAGAGAAGGCTGCAGCCAAAGAAAAGACTGTGGCTCTAAAAGCCAATCACTCCAGAAAAGGCAAGGGTGCGGTTTCATACCGTGCCAGGAAAAAGGATGAGGAGGAGGACTCCGAGCCTTGCTCCTACAGCTCAGAGCTGTCGGAGGAGGATTTCTCCCTCATCACCCGAGAGTTCAAGAAGTTCCTCAAGATGAGGAATCAAAGAAAGAAAGACGGCTCCTCCTCCAGGCATCAGAAGAAAAATTATTCTTCTGACAGGTATGCTTCTAAATCGAACAAACATCGCTCCTCTGACATTATTTGCTTTGGATGCAATAAGCCAGGACACGTCGTGGCCGACTGCTATCAAGGCAAGAGAGAAAAAGGGAAAGGAGAGGAGCACAAATCCTCTAGAGATAAGAAGAAAGAGCGGAGCTACATCGCCAAAAGGCCAAAGACACTGAGTGAGTCTGATTCTTCAGACTCCAGTGATGATGAGGAAGCCTACTTCGGGCTGGTGGGTCGCTCCGACTCAGAAGGAGAATGCCTCCCATTTACTGGGAAGGTAAAAGCTCATACCCCTCTCTCCGACTCTGAATCTGATCCTGAGTCTCAGGATGATGAAACTGAAGATAGCCTTTCGGCCCGTGAAGCAGAGCTCCTCGAGAAGTATGAGCTTCTGCTCAACACTTTCGAGGAGTGCCGTAAGAGATTGAAGGCTGAGAAAAAGGAAGTGAAATTCCTTAAGGGTGAGTGTGTCTCCCTAAGGGAAGAGGTCACCAGTTTGATTTCTCTCCGACAGGAGCATCTTGACCTAACTTCAAAGCATTCAGAGTCCCTCAAACTCCTTGATCTTAAGCAGGAGGAAGTCGACAAGTTGGAAGAACAACTTGCGGCAGAAAGGAAGATCGTCAAGAGCTTCTCTATGCCAAAAACTGTTCTTCCAGTAGTTGATACCTTCTCTGCTCAGGCAAAAGGAGCTGGCTTGCGGCATGTAGGGGTATCTGGTTCCTCATCCAGGAGAAACAGGAACCAGAGGAAGAATAAGGCCGCCAAGAAGGCCTCTACTGATGAAAAGGGAAAGGCTCCGCTTAGTCCTATTGCGTTCAGAAAGCTTAGCTTTCCTTGCAACCAACATGACTTTGAATCAACCTTTGGTCATCATTTCCGGCCCTCGATTGCAAAGCCAAAGAGCCGATATGATGGTTGGACCTTTCCCCGGAACTTCGGTGAGAGTGCCTTCAAGGCACCTTATGAGGAAATCCACATGAGAAATTGTGGTCAATTCTCTAGCGGCCATAATGGAAAGCAGGCACCAAGAGTCAAGCCTGTTATACTGACGAAACAGAAGGTGAAGAAGTCATGTGACTGCAATCACTATGAGGCGTCCACCTCCAGATCCAAGGCCCCGGCTGTACCCACCATTCCCAGGGTAAGGCAGGAGCCTAGGAAGAGGTATAACAGATTCGACTGTTGGTGCTGTGGCAAAGTCGGTCACTTTGCCGTGGATTGTTGGTTTAATCCAAGGTATCTCGAGACTCCCTATGTTAGCAATGCGAGGCCGACCACTCGTAGGGTTAACCAACCGAGGGGGAGTATGCTAACCAAGAATCTAGGACCCAAGTTCGATTGAGTTCCTAAGGGAAATTGATTTTGTTTTGCAGGAATATCCAAAGGCCACCAAAACGCCAATCTGGTACTTGGACAGTGGATGCTCCCGGCACATGACTGGGACAAGAAGCCTGCTGCGTGATTACACTCCAGTCGAGAATGGACCCAAAGTCATCTTTGGAGGGTCAGATCGAGGAGTCACCAGAGGTTACGGTATGATTTCCAACGGTATAATCTCTATCACCGACGTGGCTTATGTTGAAGGGTTAAACCATAACCTGATTAGTGTAAGTCAGTTATGTGACAAAGGTTATGACGTTAAGTTCTGCAAGGATAAATGTCTGATAATTTCACGTATCTCTTCTGAGACGGTATTATCAGGCATTAGGAGCAGAAATATCTTCTGCTTAGATTTTCTCAGTTTAGATTCATCTACCCCCGTATGCCTTGTGGCAACAGGAAGTGCATCTATTTGTGAAAAATGACACAAGAGATTGACACATATTAATTTCAAAACAATTAGTATGCTGTTTTCTAAAAACTTAGTAAGGGATGCTCCCGTTATCAAGTGCATCAAAGATAACCCATGTCCTGCATACCAGATGGGCAAACAGACTCAGGCTACCTTTAAGAGCATTGCAGACAAAGACTCTTCCCGATGTCTTTACCTTCTATATATGGACTTGTTTGGTCCAATGCAAGTTCATAGCTTGGGAGGCAAGTCCTATACGCTAGTGATAGTTGATGATCATTCTCGGTTTACATGGGTGTTCTTCTTAAAATGAAAGTCAGATACGTTTGACATCTTCACTAGTTTTGTCAAGCAGGTTCAGAACGAATTTAACTGCTCAGTGGTCAAAATCAGAAGTGACCATGGAACAGAATTCGAATCTAGTGCTATGACAGAGTTTTGTGAAGAACAAGGTATCTTTCATGAGTTTTCCTCCCTGCGCACTCCTCAGCAAAATGGAGTTGCGGAGAGGAGAAATAGAACTCTCATTGAAGCCTGCACGACAATGTTGAAAGACGCTTCTCTCCCAGAATACTTCTGGCCAGAGGCTGTCAATACAACTTGTCATGTACAAAACCGAGCATTGATCAACAAGCATCATCGTAAGACGCCTTATGAGCTACTGAGAGGCAGGAAACCAACCATGTCCTACTTGAGGATCTTTGGTTGCCGATGCTATATACTGAATAATGGGAAGTACCCGCGTACTAAATTTGGTGAAAAATGCTTCGAAGGCATATTCATGGGCTATAGTTCCCACAGTCGGGCATATAGGGTCTTCAATAAGAAAACCCTAGTGGTAGAAGAATCAATTAATGCTGTATTTGATGAAGGAAGTTTGCTTAACAACAATTCTTCCAGTGGTATTCTTGAAGATGCAGGTGCACGACTTGAACAGCTGGATCTCGATGAGACCGCTAAAGATGAAACTCCTAAGTACGTCAAAGTTTCCACCTCCACGTCATCTGGGAATGTTGAAGATCAAAATGGAACAAATCTCTTAGAAGAAGGAGAAGCCCAAGAAGTAGTCGAAGCTCCAGACACTAGACTTCTAGAGCTCCGGCACGTGAGAGATCATCCTAGAGATCATATCATCGGAGATCCTCGTGTCGGTGTCAGAACTCGAAGAGGTACTATTAACAAAGTTTTGCATCTTAGCTTCCTGTCACAGGTTGAGCCAAAGAAGTTCGACGAAGCGAACAAAGACGCTGCATGGATTTTGGCCATGCAAGATGAACTACATCAATTCGAACGATGCAACGTTTGGACGCTGGTTCCCAGACCACACAAGCAGAATGTGATTGGCACCAAGTGGATCTTCAGAAACAAACTGGATGAACATGGTGTCATCGTAAAGAACAAGGCCAGGCTGGTGGCTCAAGGTTACAGACAGGAGGAGGGGATTGACTTCGACCAGACCTTCGCACCAGTGGCAAGGCTCGAGGCAATCAGACTGTTCCTGGCGTATGCTTCGCACAAAGGATTCACAGTCTATCAAATGGATGTGAAATCAGCTTTCTTGAACGGAGACCTGAAGGAGGAAGTATACGTCGCTCAACCCCCAGATTTTGTCAATCCTACTTATCCCAATCATGTGTATTTTCTCAATAAAGCTCTATATGGTTTAAAACAAGCTCCACGAGCTTGGTATGAGACTTTATCTAGTTTTCTTCTTGAGAACAAGTTCTCTAGAGGTAAAATAGATAAAACATTATTTCTCAGGGAAGTCAAAGACAAGATTTTGCTGGTGCAAATCTATGTCGATGACATTATATTCAGCTCAACGGACAACAATCTTTGCAAAAAGTTTTCTAAACTTATGCAAGGAAAGTTTGAAATGAGCAGTATGGGAGAGCTCAAGTATTTCTTGGGACTTCAAGTGAAACAGTCTGAGGATGGAATCTTCATCTCTCAGACGAAGTTCACAAATGAACTCCTTAAGAGATTTGGTATGGAGAATGCAACCTCTATGAGGACTCCAATGGGATCCACTATGTCTCTGGATAAGGATGAGAAAGGTAAACCTTTCGATGAAACCAAATACAGAAGCATCATTGGATCCCTGCTCTACCTTACTGCCAGTAGACCGGATATCATGTTCTCCACATGTGTCTGTGCCAGATATCAGGTGAACACTAAGGAATCTCACTATGTCGCTGCAAAGCGAATTCTAAGATACCTTAAAGGTACTCCCAATCTTGGCTTGTGGTACCCGAGAAACAATGATGTCGAGCTAATAGGTTTTTCAGATGCTGATTTTGCAGGGAGTAGGGATGACAGGAAAAGCACCTCCGGGACGTGTCAATTCCTCGGACGAAGGCTTATTTCATGGAATAGCAAGAAACAGAATTGTGTTGCAACCTCCACAGCAGAGTCTGAGTACATCTCGGCAAGCAGCTGTTGCGCACAACTCCTATGGATCAGAAACCAGTTAGCCGACTACGACCTTCAGTTCAAGGAAGTTCCAATGTACTGCGACTCCTCCAGTGCAATTGCAATTGCCAATAATCTGGTATCGCACAGCAGAACGAAGCATATTGAAGTGCGATACCACTTCATTCGGGAGCATGTGGAGAACAAGGACATCTCTCTCTGTTATGTCCCCACGGACAAGCAGATTGCAGATATATTCACAAAGCCCTTAGACGAAGCCAAGTTCAGTCTTTTCAAAACTGAATTAGGGATGCTAAACTATGAGGAATGAAGACTACAGAAGCTTCAGACTCGTGCAAGAACTGAGGGGGAGCAAGGTACTCAAGTGTGAGCATAGGTGCAAGAACTGAGGGGGAGCAAGGGGTCAAATGCTACAGACCCCGATTTGCAGAAGCCGAAAAGGGGGAGATTACCCTCTCGGCTAAGGCTAAGGTGGCTCCAAAGCTTGCTCTCAAGAAACCGGTACTGGTAATGAATATCTCTCTCACCTCAATTCCAAGGTTATGATTTTCATTCCCATACGCTCTATTCACCTTAGCTTGTAGGGTTTAGGCTTCTTCAAATAGGGGGAGATTGTTGGGTATTGTATCCACAACGTACCTGATTTGAAGAAGCCCCTGAACTAGCTAAGGTAAATAGGCAATGTTTTTGACAAAATATTTCAAGTTGTGCTTGCAGTTATTCTACGCTAAGTGCACACCAATGTCAAGGTGCAGTAGGTCAATATAAACGGGTCTGCACGACGTAATCCCTCGTTGAGCAGATCAGTGTGTTGGCCTACGTGTACTCTCTCTATTGGATTGCACTTTCTTTCAAGTATAGGGCTGTGTTTATGCAAGAGCAGACAAGGAGCAAGGATGAGTCAAAGAGCAGCTCAGAGGCGTAAGACGAAAAATCATCTAAGTAAGAATCGACGAGAATCACCAAGTGATTCTCGCCGATTCGGCGAGAATCACTAGTGATTCTAACCGAATCGTCGAGAATCACAGGCTGATTCTCGCCGGCTAAATCAGAGTGCAATCAAGTCAAATTCGACGAGAATCACTTTGTGATTCTCGACGAATCGTCGAGAATCACTTTGTGACTCTCGCCGAATCGTCGAGAATCACCCTTGATTCTCGACGATTCGACGAGAATCACAGGTGATTCTCGCCGATTTTTACTTGGGCAATTTTCGGGAAAAAGCTGGACCGGATTCTGCCGCTGGCACTATTTTGAACCGGATTTAGGGTTTCTTCTTGTGGGACCCACAACGGTCATTAAGGTGTTTACTTGTGTATATATATACGGGTATTTTTGAACAGTAAAAACACACAGAGAAAAAGACGAAAAACGAGCAGCCGACCTTGACCTAGAATCGGGAAACAGCTCTGCCGCCGTCGCTGCTCGTGCAAGTCGATCGCCGGTCGTTTGATCGTGGTTTCCTCCAGATCTCCCGGCGATAGAAGCTTAGCCATGCTTAGAGTCTCACGCGTCTATCCAGAGATCCCTTATCTCTCGATTTGTTGATCGGGAAAAACTTCCCCGTCCGAATCGATCGAGACAATCGATCCTAGAGTGACCGTTGGAAGACCTAGCTAGCTTCGCTACGAAGTTTGGATCTCCAAAGTACAGCAGCCGCACACCGTTGTCGCCGCCGATCCCGTGAACCAAGCCGCCGCCCATCTTGCCACCGCCGGTTCCGTGGAGATTCTCTCCAAGCGAGATCTCTGGTTGTGGACTCTTCGATCGTCGTCAAACGAAGAGGGACACCCTAGTCTCCAAAAGTAGTTTGTATCTCTTGTACATTCTAGTTTTACTTTTGTTGTAAAGGAACGTTGGTTCCTAGTTGTAAGGGTTGGGTGCAACCCGTGTTGTGGGAGTGTTGACTTCTACGTGTGGAAGGGTTCCTTCCGATAGTGCAAGGATTGGATTTCAATCCTGTTGGTGAAGAGACCGAGTCGTCCCTTGTTGGGAGATAGGTCAAAGGGGGAAAGTGGATGTACCCAAATCGGGGAACCACTATAAATAGCTTGTGTACTCTGTTTGCTGTGTTGTTTTATTTTCGTGTGCAGGTACAATTTAAATTCCGCAAAAACGCTGCACGTCACCTATTCCCCCCCCCATAGGTGAAGATAGTTGACACTAGGTGGACTTTCACACAGGACCATACAATGTAATCTCTCATTGTATGATCCATGGTGTTGACTCATGTGTAGCCTCTCTATTGGGACACACTTTCTTTTCAAGCACTAAGGGCAAAAGAAAAGTTGTATGCTGATTTTAATGAAGAATCAAGATTTAAAGCTTTTCAGAAAAAGTCTAAGTCTTTTTCTCGAGTACTATAAGTTGTACTCGAGAAGGACTTATGATTATTCTCGAGTACGACTTATCTTCATTTCGAGTAACTGAAGTTGTTCTCGAGAAAGCTTCAAGCTGTTCTCGAGAAGAGCTTTTGTTCTCGAGTAATATATGACATTTTTTCTCCGGATATTTCTTCTCCAGACATAAATTTTTCTAAGACTTTTTCTCGAGAAGAATGAAATTATTCTTGAGAAGACTATAGTCTGTTCTCGAGATGCAGAAGTCATTTGTCGAGAACCAGAGTATTTTTCTTGAGAGCTAGTTGTTTGTTCTCGAGATGATTATTTGTTCTCGAGAATCAGAATGTTTCTTCTCGAGAACAAAATATTATTTTTCTCGAATACTTCCTGACATTCTCGAGACTGCAGTATTCCACCTCCACATATTTTTCTAACTATTTTTCTCGAGACAGCCTTTTGTTCTCGAGTACCAAAATTATTCTTCTCGAGAATTATAAGATATTTTTCTCGAGTAGTTTTCTTCTTTCCCGAAGAAGCTGTTTTCTTCTTTCCCGAAGAAGCTGTTTTCTTCCTCCATATCATTTTTCTCTAAGTCTTCTTTTCGAGAACTTCCTTATTGTTCTCGAGTAACAGAACTCATTAGTTCTCGAGTAATAACCTTCTTCTCGAGAACACCCTGGTCTATTTTTCTGAAATTTGCTAAGTCCAAACAGACATTTATTTAAAACATAATTAATGCGTGATTGGTCTACGTGGATGTAATTAATGACGATTATGACCGTTAGGGTAATCCTATAAAAGGTCTTATCATTTTTGACTAACCCTAAGAAGTTTTAAGAAGATTTTTAGAAGAATTTTCAGACGTCGCAAGAAGAAAATTCCAAGTTTTCTGAATCCATTCTTTCATTCCAAATCGAGAGCCGCCAATCATATTCTTCATCATCTAAGGGCTTTCGATCCAGATTGATCCACAAATCGAGATTATTATCAACGACAGATCCTCTACTTGATCGTGTGAGTTCAGAGATTTTCAGATCCAGAGATTGCCGATTCTTCTTCAAAAAATTCTGATAAAGCCGCAAAGCTCAAAGAAAGAAGAACAGGCAGAAGGACTTCAGATCTGAAAATAAATCACTATTTGTATTCATTATTTCATTTTATTCTTGTAGGAGATCTTTCTCCGAGTTGTAGGAGATGTTTTCTCAGAGTTATTGTAGGAATTTTTCATCTTCCGAGTGTAGATCCAGTTTTCGGATCGAGTTGTAGGAACGTTGTTCCAAAGTGTAGGATTGGTTTCAATCCGAGATTAATGGAGTAGCCGAGTCTAGTGTTTTGCTAGATCTGTGAGTGGAAAGTGGATATACCTAAGGTTGGGGTGTAAGACCCCCCCTTTTTTTTACAATACCGGGGTCTTGGGCCCAGAACCGCCGTTTTGCGGTGACTCCTTCTCGCCCTGAAGGTTCATCACCACAAAACGTCGATTCTGCCGGCCAATTCGATCACAGAAAAGTAGCACAATAAAGTAAATGCAACTAGCAGTCCACAAAAAATCACATATTATAGTAAATAAACCTCCACGAAGGGAGTGTCCACATAATAATATATCAGAGTACTAAAATACGGGCTTATGCCCGGTACATCATGTCCTCACTACAAATAACTCATGCGGAAGCAAATGCTAAAATCTACTCAAGGTCGAGACTCACAGTCCCGGCTGTATGAACTCCGGAGCTAGACTGCCCCATCTCCAAGCGCACCGGTCTCTGGGGCTGCTCCTCCATGCTGGGCTCCACGATCCCCTAAAATGATGCGGTTCGAAAACCGTTAGTCTAAAAGACTAAGTCCTATCATCCCCACCCCTTCACCCATGGCTCCTAGGCACCGAGCGGAGAGGAAGAAAGGGGAGGACTTGAAGGTGGGGAATAATCAAAAAAATAGATGGCAGCTGACCTATACTAGCAATTCTATAATATGTATAGACAATAAGCTGAAATATGAAAAGTAACCTTCACTTATGTGAGAACACATAAGCTAAGGGGTCTTCTGCAAGGCTCCCATCGTATAAAAAGTCCCATACCAATTTATACGTTGGGGTGTCGGTTATCAAACAGCAATAAATATAAATATATATCAAAATTGACCTTAATTTATAAACTTGCCCACACAAGCTTATAGACCAAGTGGTCGTTTAGCAGGGCCTAAAGTATAAGCGTCCCATTCCACTTATACTTTAGGTGTCAGGGTTAAATGAATCGATTATGCTATGACATGCAAGTGGGTATGATGGATCATGCAAGTGCAACACACACACCCGACTCTGTGCACACAGACCTTTAGTTCCCCCTTTATGGAGCCGTAACCTCTCAGGATACCTCCGTAGTGGCAGACGGAAGCGGTGGGTTGGGCCTCGCCCACCTCTAAACCATTAAAGTACTACTGGTCAGACCTATTGTACGCCTCAACGCTTGGCGCACGAAGCGGACTCCTGCGTACTCTTGCCGGCTGGCGCACCGGACTTCTGTTGGCGAAGTGCTAACCACACTTGTCGAGTCAGCGTATTGGCGTCGGTGCATCGACCCTCCAATACCGAAGACCCACCACCTTAATTTACTTTTTCCTTTTATGCACATGCAAATTTAGCGTAAGCAAAAACCGAGCCGAAGCTCCCCGGACCAAAACGTCCGTCTCAAACAATCGAGCTGAAGCTCCCCGGACCCAAACGTCCGTCTCTTAACCATCCGAGCCGAAGCTCCAGCTATCTTCCTGTGCTATCTGTGTTCGTGAAAAGTGCAACCCTAATTACTAAGTTACTCTTTTTAGCTTATTAATACAGTTTACGTTAACCCAGGACTGCCCCCGGTATTCCCTGTGAAGGGCTCTCAAGGGGCACTAGGAAGTATGTTGGGATTACGCCCAACGTTCCCTTTCGCAAGGTAATTATTATTATTATTGGTTGATTCCCTTACCCATTACTTCCTCATGTTACGATAGGCTAAACCTAGGGTGATTTGACTCTACCTCACCTCGGGGAGGACGATCTTTCGTCGCACCCGAGCGCCTCAAAACCCTAGCCAAAACAACACCCGACTCATTTTAACTTCCAATGATGCTCCTAATTCTATTTATACCTTCCAGCAAACCAACAAAACCCAACTCTTGTGCTCTAATTCATATTAAAATTTATTTCCTGCAGTTTTACTAAATGCAGACCACTTAAACTATATGACCCGTAAAATAGGAAGTATGCCAAATGATCATCCAGTACTCATATAATAATTATTGGAGGGCTATACTGGCATTTGTAGCCTAAATCCATAATTTCCTAATTTTCATAATTTAACTGATAATTTATTTATTTATTCTAATAACCAAAAGTTCCATGTTTGAACATGAAGTACAAGTTTTAGACAAGATAAAATTCCACTAAATTTATGTTAAATGCAAAATAAATAATCATCTAAAAAACCAGAATCTCCCAATTTTTCAGCAAGGTTTAAGCCCTTAAATTTTATTTCAAATTTATTCCATAATAAATCATTTTAAGGGGATGCACAACAATAATACTTCCAAAACTCCAGAGAAAATTCCAGGATGATTGTAAGGACACATCAAATCTCTAGATAAAGTTTTATAATTTTTTTTAGAAAGAATCATTCTCTGAATTAATTAAATATCAAGGTCTCAAAATTATGGACTTGTAAAGGAAGTGCTATAAACAGCTCTCTAAAAATTATGAATAAATTTCTACAAGTATATTTTGGCCTGAAAGAATCAAAACCTAAGTCTCATGATTTTACAACAGATAAATCATCAATAATTAATTTTATTCTACCAAGCCCCTTTCCAAAACTTGTGAAGGAAGTACTAAATAAAATCAAGTAAAAATTATAATAAAATTCAGAGATATTAACTTAGGCCTGGATTATCTTCTGCCAAAGTTCCATTAGATTCAAATGAACAGAATAACCAGAACTAGTTTAAATATCATTTTGCGCCTTTTGGTAATTAACAAATAAAGTGCCAGAACTATAACCCATAAATTTCTAATAAAATTATCAAGGGTTCTAGATGGCCTAAAACTTACTCTACCCAAGTTTCACAACCTTTAGCTTTAATTTAATGGCTGAATTTACAAAATAGTATTTCTACCCTAAAACTAGGGTTAGGGTTTTGAGGTGCATACCTTCCTCCAAGTCCTCTAAGGTTCCTACCAGAGAACTTAGGTTACACTCCCTTCAATTCTACTGAGTTTTCAAGGCCATACAAGGGCATTTGCCCCCATGTCCTTCACAACCCCAAGAGTCCTTCCTTAGGGTTTGAGGTTGAACCCTAGGGTAAATCAAACCTAAATCATCCCATTTTCTTTAAGAGCGTGACATTGGCCATGCCAAGTCAGTGTCCAAAAGCTCAGCCTCTGTTGAGGGGAGGGGACCACCCTAAGACCATAGTGCACTTTTAATCAAGAATACCACCTTAAAGCCTAACTAGGGTTTAGTGATTCCCTAGCCAAAACATATCCAAATGGATTAAAAGTTTGAACAGAACTAGGTATTGATGCCAGGGACCACTCACCAAAATTTGGAAGGGTTTGGAGGTAATTAGGCCAATTAATTAAAATACCCTAGCATTATTAAATAAAAGTGAAAACTTTAGGCAAAGTGTCTCTAAAACTTCTGAGTTTTAGGCAGGCCCTAGGTATAGCTAGGTTAGACTCCCTGCCACAATTTCAAGCAGTTTGGACCAAGGATGAAGTGTGGGCACTCAGTTTAATGACTGTCTAGCCCTAGATATAGGCCCCACCAAAATGGGTGCCCTGGTCAAACCATGAACCCAAATTGGTTCAAACAAATTTTAAAATAAGGTAGACCCAAAGGGCTACAATGTTTATGTTGAAGGTTTTCCCACCAGGTGAGCCTAAGTATTTGTAAAATTTAAAACCAAAAATATCAAAATCTGTGACATAAATCACATTATATTAAATATATTTCATATAGTTTAATCACATAACCGCACGAATCTTGAAGAAAAAGGGACGTAATCCCTTCATCTCCTTCCTTGAGCCGACGACCAGGATTCATCCTGCCTGGAGCCACTTCCAAGCTCTGCCGCCGGCCATCCAGCCCCTTCCCCGGCCGGCCACCACCACCACCACCTCCGTTGAGGTGGTGGCTGTCGCCAGGCGGCAGCACAGCCTGTGCCGCCGGAGGGGTGTTTTTCAGCGGTTCTAGTAGGAATTTTTTTACCGAAAAACCATGAAAACCATGGTTTGGATCGGGCTCAATTGAGCCTGAACCTTGAACCTAAGGAAAGCTACGATCTACCCGTGAGATAAGGAGAGGAGGAGGACCTTCCTGGCGGCCTGAATGCGAGTCGATCTTCGGGTAGCCATGGTAGTGGTGCCACCGGCCGGATTTCTACAACAGTGAAGTCAAGTAGCTCGAATTCCTCAGGTAAATGGTGGGAAGGGTTCCTCTCAGGTCCCTGATGGTGTTTAAATCATCGGTTGGGGGAGGGGAGAGGCCAAACATCAATGACCATTAATGACCTTGAAAGCTTGGCTCGGGTTGAGTGGGGGGGGGGGGGGCTGAATCTTCCTCTTGGTGGCCGAGAAACGGCTGGAATCAACTCCGCTTCCCTAGAGGAGTTGATTGCAGCCATTAAGTGTGGTTGTTGGCCTCCCTTTGGCCGGCTCCCACCCTTCCCTTCTTCTTCCCCAATTTTCTCTCTCCACCATTATCATGAAGGGAAGCTCCCTTCTCTCTCCTAGTCACCCATGTTGACTGGTCAACACCATAGGCTATGTGCAGCCCACTTAGTCATAATGATCTTGAAAAATGAGGTTAGCCTAAGGGAGAAGTGGCTTGGGCTTGGGTTAGCCCATTTGGGCTAGGTTTGACATGGCTTAAGTTAGGGTTGACTTAGGTCAATTTGATCACCTAGGTTGACCCCATTGGGTGCTTGGGGACCCATTGGCCTCCCCTAAGGCCTATGTGGGGTTATGTAGGGTTACCTTACATTTTAGAGGTCACCTACCCTTAGTAAGGGCACTTTGACCAGATTTGGGGCTTGAGTTGACTTGGGTCAACTTGGCCTCTAGGGCTGACCCCAATGTGTCCTTAGTGACCCTTTGACTTCACTTTAGGGTTAGGAGGGAATAGGTGGGGTCCTCTAGGCTAGGAGTAGGTCAATTGACCCTAAGTAGGCTAGTTTGACCCGTTTAGGGTTAATGTTGACTTTGCTCAGCTGAGTCTCTTTGATTGACCCCAGTGGGTCCTTATGGCTCTAATGGGCCTCCCAAGATATTAGGGGGTGTTGTGGTAGGGTCTTGGGGTCATGGTGAAGCCCATGGTCATCCTAAACTATTGTTCAGAATTCTACTATTTGCAGACCATGGTGATCCTCACCTTGGCCACCTATCTCTTGGCCCATTTCTGGCTTCCTAGGGTTTGTCATGACCTAGTCATGGACAAAACCACTCCTAGGGGTCTAGTTGGAAATGAGATGTTATAAATCCCAATAAACAAAACAAAGATTTCGTCCCCGAAATCAAGGTTAAGCCTACGAGAATTTCTACCGTAGAAAAGAAACTTGTAACATCCCATCACGACGCCAGGTTTACTAAATTAGGTTTTGAGGGAAACCTAAGTCTGCACCCAATTGGCTTAATTGGTGAGCCAAGATCCCAATAAACAAAAGATAAGCCCCCAATAAACAAAAGATAAGCCTCTACCTGCCTAGAGTAGCCCTTACTAGTTTAAAGCAGGAAAATAAATTAAACATCTTGAGGGGTTTGTGAGGTATACCTGACTGAACAGCTCTGGGTATCTTTGCCGCATCAGGTCCTGCGGCTCCCAGGTATGCTCCTCCTGTCCGTGGTTCCTCCACAGGACTTTGACTAACGGGACCTTCTTGCGACGCAAGATCCGTAATCCTCGGTCCTCAATCCGAACTGGCTCTAAGCGAACTGACCGGTCTGAAGCTACCGGCCCTTTGGTGGTCAAAATTGCTGCTCCGGGCGTAGCAGAGCCCTCCTCAGCGAAGAAATGTGGAAGACGTCGTGCAGAGCTGCCAGCTCTAGTGGAAACTCCAGCCTGTATGCTAGGGGCCTGACCCGCTCTAGGATCCTATAAGGGCCCATGTACCTAGGGCTGAGCTTCTTTCTCTGACCACGCACCCGTGAGACTCCAAGCATGTGCCGGATCTTCAAAAACACTCGGTCCCCCACCTGAAACTCCACCCGACGATGCCGAACATCATAGTACTTAGCCTGTCTGCTCTGCGCCTCTAGCATCCTGTCTCTGATCAGCCTCACCTGGGCCTCGGTGTCTTCAACAAAATCTGATCCCAACACCTTCGGATCCTCGTCCTGAATCCAAGAAAGCGGGGTCCGGCATTTCCTTCCATACAAGGCTTCGTAAGGCGCCATCCTGATGCTGAACTGGTAGCTGTTGTTATAGGAGAACTCGACCAGGGGTAAGAGCTTCTCCCACGGTTCCCCGCGATCCAAAATGCATAGCCTCAAAAGATCTTCCAGCATCTGGTTGGTGCGTTCTATCTGCCCGTCCGTCTGGGGATGGAATGCGGTGCTGAAGGTCAATCGCGTACCCAAGTATGCTTGCACGGATCTCCACTCCCTGGAAGTGAACCGGCCATCCCGATCCGACACGATTGTCTTGGGCACCCCGTGATATTGAACGAACTGCTCCACAAATCTCCGCACTAATACTCCCACAGCGTCGTCCTTCCTGATCGGAATGAACCTGGCTACTTTTGTCAACCGATCGACGATGACCCAAATAGAGTCATTTCCCGTCCGTGATCGGGGAAGTCCGTGAATAAAGTCCATCGCGATGTCTTCAAACTTCTACTCTGGTACCGGGAGTGGTTGCAACAAACCTGCGGGGTTTTTGCACTCCGCCTTCACTAGCTGGCACGCTTCGCAGTGGGTCACAAACTGAGTGATATCCTTCTTCATGCCAGGCCAGTACATAGTCTTCTTCAAATCCGCAGCCATCTTCGTGATGCCCGGGTGCACCGAGTATCTGCTGTGGTGGGCCTCCGCCATAATATCTTCCCGGACCTGGCCTCCTTCCGGTATATAAGTCCGACCTCTAAAGCATACCACACCATCCCTCATCATGTAATCTCCTGCTGCACCGTTCTCCAAGGCCCAGAATATCGGCTCCAATTTGACATCTCGCCTCTGTCCCTCTCTGACTCGGTCCCGGATATCGTCTGTAGCACTCACCGCAGCTAAATACTCCATGTAAAGCTCGGGGTCCTCGGATGACACTAGTATGATGTGCATATCCTCCAATCTCCTCACCAGCTCCATATACATAACCTGGGGCCCGACCTCGGAAGTGGCAGCTCTCCGACTCAACACGTCGGCCACCACGTTTGCCTTCCCTGGATGGTATTACATCTCATACTGATAATCTGCTAAGAACTCCACCCAGCGCCTCTGCCTGATATTCAGTTCCTTCTGTGTGTCCAAGTATTTCAGGTTCTTGTGGTCGGAGTAGATGTCGCAGTGGACTACATAAAGGTAGTGGCGCCAGACCTTCAAGGCAAAAACGACCGCCCCCATCTCAAGGTCGTGCACCGGATAGTTCTGTTCGTGCTTCCTCAACTGGTGAGACGCATATGCAATCACATGACCCTTCTGCATCAGTACAACTCCTATACCCTGGTAGGATGCATCGGTGTAGACCTGAAATCCTTCTCTCCCCGAGGGAAGAGCAAGTATAGGAGCCGAGGTAAGTCGGTCCTTCAGCTCTTGGAAAGTTGCCTGGCACTGCGGGGTCCACACAAAAGGTACCTCCTTCTTCGTCAAAGATGTGAGCGTGAGGGCTATTCGAGAGAATCCCTCCACGAACTTCCGGTAGTAACCGGCTAGTCCTAGGAAACTTCGTACGTCGGTGGTTGTCTTCAGCTGCGGCCAATCCCGAATTTCCTGAATCTTTGCCGGATCCACTGCAAACCTGGCACCACTGATAATATGGCCTAAGAAGCCCACCTCCTTCAGCCAGAACTAACATTTGCTAAACTTTGCATATAAATGATTCTCCTGCAGTCTCTGTAGGGTCAATGCCAGATGGCGAGTGTGCTCCTCCTCCATTCTCGAGTAGATGAGGATGTCATCGATAAACACAATGACAAACACATCTAGATACTCCTTGAAAACCTGGTTCATGAGGGTCATGAATGCCGATGGTGCATTGGTGAGACCAAAGGGCATCACCGTAAACTCAAATAAACCATATCTGCTACTAAAAGTAGTCTTCTGAATATCCTCCTCTCGAATCCGAAGCTGGTAGTATCCCGACCTCAAATCTAATTTCGAAAAGAACTGCGCTCCCTGCAGCTGGTCGAACAGCTCGTCTATCCTTGGAAGTGGATAGGTATTTCGGACCGTCAGTTGATTTAGTGCTCGGTAGTCGATGCACAATTTGAGTGTCCCGTCTTTCTTTTTGACGAACAATACCGGGGCTCCCCATGGTGAAGAGCTTGGCCGGACAAATCCGGCTTCCACTAACTCCTGAAGCTAGCTCCGGAACTCTGTCAACTCCCTTGGGGCCATCCGGTAAGGTGCCTTGCATGCCGGCTTGGCCCCTGGCACAAGCTGTATCTGAAAGTCCTGCTCCCTACGCGGGGGTAATCCGGGTAATTTTTCTGGAAAGACGTCCTCAAACTCCCGCACCACCGGGATATTTAATATAGAATTTGTGGCCTCCGCCATCTCAAACAGCACCTCGTAGACCTCCTCCCCCTGAAAATAGGCCTTAACGGCCTGTAATGAAGATAAGGGTATACGTGAGGTAGGTCTTATACCTTCGATGATGATGATAGAGTCTCCGTGCCTCACGGTGATCCTCTTCGCTTGACAATCAATCTGGGCATGGTTCCATTGTAACCAAATCATGCCCAAGATCAGCTCGAAGATTGGTATCCTTAGGACCGTTGCCGAAACTTCGAACAGCTTTCCTCTAATCTCTGCCTCCAAGCTGCAGTGGGCAGAGGTGAGTATCTCCGATCCGTCGGGTAGACGCACCCTCCTCATCCGGCCTATGAACCGTTCCACTCCTTCCAGCCCTTCCAGAAAGTCCTCCGACACAAACGAGTGCGAGGCACCCGTGTCGAACAGCGTATAGGCGGACTTGCCGCTGATGAGGACTATACCTGGGACGGTTAAATGTCTTAGTATTTTATAACGAGTTTTCATTCCTATTTATTCTACTTAGGGAAGTTCTACTTGTTGGGTAATTGAGACAGGGAATTTAATTTAAACAATTTGAACATCTTGGCTTACCTGTGATGACCTGCTCTGGGTTTCGAGGCTGTGCCAGGTCCAAAGCATATACCTGCCCCCTTTCCTGTCTTCGATCTCCTCCCTCATAACCACGTCCTCAGCCGCGTCCTCGGCCTCCGAAATGCTGAGCAGGTGGGCCACCCTGTGGTGCTGGACGTGGTGTCCCCCTCATAGGGCAGTTTCTCCGGAGGTGTCCCACCTGATGACAATGGAAGCACTCCGGTGGGGGATACGCCATACCCCCGGGTCTCGGCATCTCCTGTATCCGAAGAGGTTGAGGGGCCAATATCACCTGCTCTGTCAGCTCCTGCCTCACCTCCTGATGAGGCTGCTCCTCTGTCCTTCTCCCATCTGGTATAGCGCCTCGCCGTTGATCATTTCTGGCCCTCCGGCCCTGATCCTCCGCTTACCGCTTCCGGCCCCGAATGGTGTGCCAATCAGCCTCAATTCTCTTTGCCATCTCCAAAATCCGGGAGATAGGCCCGTCAGATACAAACAACAAGGCCTCCCTCAACTCCTCTTTCAGACCCTTATAGAACCTCTTGATGTATCCTGCTTCGTCCAGCTGGTAAGAACCTGCATATCGAGCCAAATGGTCGAACTCTCGGTGGTACTCCACCACCGTCCTGGTGCCCTGCTTCAGCTGTAAGAACCGCTCCTCTAACTCGTCCCTGGCCGACTGCGGAACAAAATGCTCCAGCAGCGTGGCCCTGAATTCCTCCCAAGTAATTTCCGCAACCTCCCTATCGGCAAACATCGTGTCCAACAGCGTCTTCCACCACCTCTTGGCATGGGACTCCAAGCAAGATACCACCAAAGCCACCCTCTCCTCCCAGGGGCACCGTATCCCGGTCAACATCTCGTACATAATATCCAGCCACTCCTCTGTCTGCACTGCCGACTTTGTCCCCAAGTAGGATGGGGGAGAGAGTCCTCGGAAGGTGCTCATCCAGTTGGCCCCTGGGTTTGGCTGCTGGGCCGGAGCCTGTTGAGCCCGGAAGGCGTCAAGGATAGCTATAAGAGTTTGCCCCATGTTTGACTGAAGAAAATGTGTGGGGACCATGAGAGGTGGTGGAATGTCCGGAGTGTGCTGAGCTCCGCCTTGTGGGGTGGGATGAGCTGGGGGCTGCAAAACGAACTACATTAGTAGGTAATTGACTCAATACCTAATAAGAAGTGGACAATTCACATGTGATCCCTCATATGGGCACACCACTGCTTCCGCTGCTTAGTTTGTCCCCAAACTAAGCATGCGCGGGGGTGACCCAGGATTGTGGACTGCTACTTTTCGATCGATGTCTGCCTCTGATACCACTTGTAAGACACCCCCCCCCCCGTTTTTTTAAAACACCGGGGTCTTAGGCCCAGAACCGCCATTTTGCGGTGACTCCTTCACGCCCTGAAGGGTCATCACCACAAAGCTCCGATTCTGTCGGCCAATTCGATCACAGAAAAGTAGCATAATAAAGTAAATGCAACTAGCATTCCACAGAAAATCACATATCATAGTAAATAAACCTCCACGAAGGGAGTGTCCACATAATAATATATCAGAGTACTAAAATACGGGCTTATGCCCGGTACATCATGTCCTCAATACAAATCACTCATACGGAAGCAAATGCTAAAATCTACTCAAGGTCGAGACTCATAGTCCCGGCTGTATGAACTCCGGAGCTAGACTTCCCCATCTCCAAGCGCAACGGTCTCTGGGGCTGCTCCTCCATGCTGGGCTCCACGATCCCCTAAAATGTTGCGGTTCGAAAACGATTAGTCTAAAAGACTAAGTCATATCATCCCCCACCCCTTCCCCCATGGCTCCTAGGCACCGAGCGGAGAGAAAGAAAGGGGAGGACTTGAAGGTGGAGAATAATTAAAAAAACAGATGACAGCGGACCTATACTAGCAATTCTATAACAGGTATAGACAATAAGCTGAAATATGAAAAGTAACCTTCACTTATGTGAGAACACATAAGCCAAGGGGTCTTTTGCAAGGCTCCCATCGTATAAAAAGTCTCATACCAATTTATACGTTGGAGTGTCGGTTATCAAACAGCAATAAATATAAATATATATCAAAATTTACCTTAATTTATAAACTTGCCCACACAAGCTTATAGACCAAGGGGTCGTTTAGCAGGGCCTAAAGTATAAGCGTCCCATTCCACTTATACTTTAGGTGTCATGGTTAAATGAATCGATTATGCTATGACATGCAAGTGGGTATGATGGATCATGCAAGTGCAATACACACACCCGACTCTGTGCACACAGACCTTTAGTTCCCCCTTTCTAGAGCCGTAACCTCCCAGGATACCTCCATAGTGGCAGACGGAAGCGGTGGGTTGGGCCTTGCACACCTCTAAACCAGTAAAGCACTACCGGTCAGACCTATCGTACGCCTCAACGCTTGGCGCACGAAGCGGACTCCTGCGTACTCTTGCCGGCTGGCGCACCGGACTTCTGTTGGCGAAGTGCTAACCACACTTGCCGAGTCAGCGTATTGGCGTCGGTGCATCGACCCTCCAATACCGAAGACCCACCACCTTAATTTCCTTTTTCCTTTTATGCACATGCAAATTTAGCGTAAGCAAAAACCGAGCCGAAGCTCCCCGGACCAAAACGTCCGTCTCAAACAATCGAGCTGAAGCTCCCCGGACCCAAACATCCGTCTCTTAACCATCTGAGCCGAAGCTCCAGCTATCTTCCTGTGCTATCTGTGTTCGTGAAAAGTGCAACCCTAATTACTAAGTTACTCTTTTCAGCTTATTAATACAGTTTACGTTAACCCAGGACAGCCCCCGGTATTCCCTGTGAAGGGCTCTCAAGGGGCACTAGGAACTATGTTGGGATTACGCCCAGCGTTCCCTTTCACAAGGTAATTATTATTATTATTGGTTGATTCCCTTACCCATTACTTCATCATGTTACGATAGGCTAAACCTAGGGTGATTTGACTCTACCTCACCTAGGGGAGGACGATCTTTCGTCGCACCCGAGCGCCTCAAAACCCTAGCCAAAACAACACCCTACTCATTTTAACTTCCAATGATGCTCCTAATTCTATTTATCCCTTCCAGCAAACAACCAAAACCCAACTCATGTGCTCTAATTCATATTCCAATTTATTTCCTGCAGTTTTACTAAATGCAGACCACTTAAACTATATGACCCGTAAAATAGGAAGTATGCCAAATGATCATCCAGTACTCATATAATAATTATTAGACGGCTATACTGGCATTTGTAGCCTAAATCCATAATTTCCTAATTTTCATAATTTAACTGATAATTTATTTATTTATTCTAATAACCAAAAGTTCCAAGTTTGAACATGAAGTATAAGTTTTAGACAAGATAAAATTCCACTAAATTTATGTTAAATGCAAAATGAATAATCATCTAAAAATCCAGAATCTCCTAATTTTTCAGCAAAGTTTAAGCCCTTAAAGTTTATTTCAAATTTATTCCATAATAAATCATTTTAAGGGGATGCACAACAATAATACTTCCAAAAATTTAGTGAAAATTCCAGGATAATTATAAGGGCACATAAAACCTCTAGATAAAGTTTCATAATTTTGTTTTAGAAAGAATCATTCTCCGAATTAATTAAATATCAAGGTCTCAAAATTATGGACTTGTAAAGGAAGTGCTATAAACAGCTCTCTAAAAATTATGAATAAATTTATAAAAGTATATTTTGTCCTGAAATGATCAAAACCTAAGTATCATGATTTTTCAACAGATAAATCATCAATAATTAATTTTATTCTACCAAGCCCTTTCCAAAACTTGTGAAGGAAGTAATAAATAAAATCAAGTAAAAATTATAATAAAATTCAGGAATATTCACTTAGGCCTGTATTATCTTCTGACAAAGTTCCATCATATTCAAATGAAGAGAATAACCAGAAGTAGTTTAAACATCATTTTGGGCCTTTTGGTAATTAACAAAAAAAGTGCCAGAAATATAACCCATAAAATTCTAATAAAATTATCAGGGGTTCTAGATGGTCTAAAACTTACTCTACCCAAGTTTCACAACCTTTAGCTTTAATTTAGTGGCTGAATTTACAAAATAGTGTTTCTACCCTAAAACTAGGGTTAGGGTTTTGAGGTGCCTACCTTCCTCCAAGTCCTCTAAGGTTCCTATCAGAGAACTTAGGTTACACTACATTCAATTCTACTGAGTTTTCAAGGACATACAAGGGCATTTGCCCTCATGTCCTTCACAACCCCCAAGAGTCCTTCCTTAGGGTTTGAGGTTGAACCCTAGGGTAAATCAAGCCTAAATCATCCCATTATCCTTAAGAGGGTGACATTGGCCATGCCAAGTCAGTGTCCAAAACCTCAGCCTCTGTTGAGGGGAGGGGACCACCCTAAGACCATAGTGCACTTTTAATCAAGAACACCACCTTAAAGCCTAACCAGGGTTTGGTGATTCCCTAGCCAAAACCTATCCAAATGGGTTAAAAATTTGTACAGAACTAGGTATTGAGGCCAGGGACCACTCACCAAAATTTGGGAGGGTTTGGAGGTCATTAGGTCACTTAATTAAAATACCCTACCATTATTAAATAAAAGTAAAAATTTTAGGCAAAGTGTCTCTAAAAATTCTGAGTTTTGGGTAGGCCCTAGGTATAGCCAGGTTAGACTCCCTACCAAAATTTTAAGTAGTTTGGACTAAGGATGAAGTGTGGGCACTCAGTTTAATGACTGCCTAGCCCTAGGTATAGGCCCCACCAAAATGGGTGCCCTGGTCAAACAATGCACCCAAAATGGTTCAAACAAATTTTAAAATAAGGTAGACCCAAAGAGCTACAACTTTCATGTTGACGGTTTTCCCACCAGGTGAGCCTAAGTATTTCTACAATTTAAAACCAAAAATATCAAAATCTGTGACATAAATCACATTATATTAAATATATTTCCTATAGTTTAATCACATAACCGCACGAATCTTGAAGCAAAAGGGACGGAATCCCTTCATCTCCTTCCTTGAGCTGACGACCAGGATTCATCCCGCCTAGAGCCACTTCCAAGCTCTGCCGCCGGCGATCCAGCCCCTTCCCCGGCCGACCACCGCCACCACCACCTCCGTTGAGGTGGTGGCTGTCGCCAGGCGGCGGAACAGCCGCCGGAGGGGTGTTTTCCGGCGGTTCTAGTAGAAAGGTTTTTGCCGAAAAACCATGAAAACCATGGTTTCGATCGGGCTCAATTGAGCCCGAACCTTGAACCTAAGGAAACCTACGATCTACCCGTGAGATAAGGAGAGGAGGAGGACCTTCCTGGCGGCCTGAATGCGAGTCGATCTTCGGGTAGCCATGGTAGTGGTGCCGCCGGCCGGATTTCTGCAACAGTGAAGTCAAGTAGCTCGAGTTCCTCAGGTAAATGGTGGGAAGGGTTCCTCTCAGGTCCATGATGTTTAAATCATCAGTTGGGGGAGGGGAGAGGCCAAACATCAATGGCCATTAATGCCCTTGAAAGCTTGGCTCGGGTTGAGTGGGGGGGGGGGGGGGGGGGCTGAATCTTCCTCTTGGTGGCCGGGAAATGGCTGGAATCAACTCCTCTTCCCTAGAGGAGTTGATTAAAGCCATTAAGAGTGGCTGTTGGCCTCCCTTTGGCCGGCTCCCACCCTTCCCTTCTTCTCCCCCAATTTTCTCTCTCCACCATTATCATGAAGGGAAGCTCCCTTCTCTCTCCTAGTCACCCATGTTGACTGGTCAACACCATAGGCTATGTGCAGCCCACTTACTCATAATGATCATGAAAAATGAGGTTAGCCTAAGGGAGAAGTGGCTTGGGCTTGGGTTAGACCATTTGGGCTAGGTTTGACTTGGCTTGAGTTAGGGTTGACTTAGGTCAATTTGATCATCTGGGTTGACCCCATTGGGTCCTTGGTGACCCATTGGACTTCCCTAAGGCCTATGTGGGGTTATGTAGGGTTACCTTATACTTTAGAGGTCACCTACCCTTAGTAAGGGCACTTTGACCAGATTTGGGGCTTGAGTTGACTTGGGTCAACTTGGCCTCTAGGTCTGACCCCAATGTGTCCTTAGTGATCCTTTGACTTCACTTTAGGGTTAGGAGGGCATAAGTGGGGTCCTCTAGGCTAGGAGTAGGTCAATTGACCCTAAGTAGGCTAGTTTGACCCATTTAGGATTAGGGTTGACTTTGGTCAGCTGAGTCTCTTTGATTGACCCCAGTGGGTCCTTATGGCTCTAATGGGCCTCCCAAGGTATTAGGGGGTGTTGTGGTAGGGTCTTGGGGTCATGGTGAAGCCCCATGGTCATCCTAAACTATTGTTCAGAATTCTACTATTTGCAGACCATGGTGAACCTCACCTTGGCCTCCTATCTCTTGGCCCATTTCTGGCTTCCTAGGGTTTGTCATGACCTAGTCATGGACAAAACCACTCCTAGGGGTCTAGTTGGAAATGGGATGTTACATAGGGAACCACTATAATTCTTGATGTCGTATGTGATTGCTTGGTTTAATTTTCTGTGCATAGATCGCTAAATTTTTTATTCCGCAAAAGACGCACAACTCACCTATTCACCCCACTCTAGGTGATTTAGGTAAGACAACTTAAAACATTTTTAATTGGTATCAGGGGGAGGTTGTTCAATAAAAGGTTAACACCTTGAACAGATCTGCCCTAAAGTTGTCTTTAGAGTTATCCAAGCATGGACAAGGGCAAGGATTTTACCAAGCTTCCTCACAGACTAACTTTCCCATGTTGAAAGAAAAGAATAAGTTCTTCATGGAAGCTGTAGATCCAAGGATCTTCATGATTGTTGAGGAAGGTTCTTATGTTCCAATGACCATCTCCACTATTGATCCTACTAAAAAGGTTCCAAAAAAATTGATGGATATAGATAAAGATGAGATTGCACTTGTCTCGTTGGACAAGAAAGCTAAAAATATTATAGCAAGTGCAGTCGATGATTCAATGCTGTAGAATTTGATTCACTGCCAATCTTCTAAGGAGATGTGTAAGTCTCTTATCACCATGATGGAAGGCACTGAAAAAGTTAGGGATGACAGAAGATCCCTATTGAACAAAAAGTATGAAGCCTTCCGATAATGATCAAAGGATTCAATTGCAGATACCTTTGAGAATTTCTTCAAGATTGTTAATGACCTACGAGTATATGGCCGGATCTTCACAAATGGTGAGCTGAATGATAAGTTTCTAAGGTCCCTGACTAAGGAGTGGGACAATAAAGTCTGTGCTATCAGGGAGTTTGGGAAGTTGGCAGAGACTGACCCTCAAAATCTCTTCGGGAAGCTGATGTCATATGAGCTGCAGATCAATTCCAGAAAAGCTGAAGAAGAGAAGAGCCGGTCGTCAACCAAGGAGAAGTCTGTTGCTTTGAAGGAAGATTAAAGCTGCTTCACCTGCTCCTGCACAGGAAGATAGTGAAGAAGAAACTTTAGAGCCAAGCACCTCTGGCTCAGAATTATCTGAAGGAGAGTTTTCTCAACTCTCAAGGCAGTTCAAGAAATTGTTGAACAAGAAGAAGCAGTGGAGAGGCAAGGATGCCTCACATAGAAGATCACATCATGATGGTGATCGATACAAGAAAGGTTCAAGTAGCCATGACAGGTATAATAGTAAATAGAATAAACATATTTCTACTAACATCGTTTGCTACTGTTGCAATACGTCAGGTCACATCATCGCTGATTACCCTCACAAGAAGAAGGAGGGTGGAAAGAGAGAGGAAAAGAAATCCTCATATAATAAGAAGATGACAGAAAGAAGCCTTGTAGCCAAGAATGGCGAAACTCTTAGCGAATCTGACTCATCTGAGTCAAGTGAAGAAGAGGAAGCCTACTTCGGGCTAATGGCACAAACTGATGATGAACAAGAACCCCAGTTCACTTGGAAGGTAAATTCTCATACTCCTCTTTCTGATTCTGATGCTTCTGGACATGATCACGAGGACAGCTCTTTTGACGATGAGTCTGAACTCATAGCCCAGTACAAAGAGTTGATCAAGGCTTACAACAAATGTTGAAGGGTCGTGAAAACTCAAGCCAAAGAGATAAAGTCTCTCAAGGCTCAAGAGAGCACTCTGAGAGAGGAAGTCACCAAGATGGAATCACTCAAAGAGAACTTCAATGCTGCCATTAAAGAATACAATAAGGCTCTCGAGCACCTAGATCTGAAGGAGAAGATCATAAAAGAACTGGAAGAACAACTTGCAGCGGAAAAAAAACTTGTTGAAAGTTTCTCAAAGCCCAAGACTCTCCATCCTTTTGTTGCTGAATTCTCAGCTAAGCCCAAAGGTACTGGGCTAGGACAAGTTGATGCTCCTAGTAAATCTTGTAGAAGTAATAAGGCTCAGAGAAAGAATAAGGCGGCCAAGAAGGCTTTGGCCAAGGAGAAGTGGAAAGCTCCTCAAGATCAAACTTCTTTTAAGAAAGTTATATTTCCAACGAACGTGTTTGATCTTGACTCGTCCTATGGTCACTTTGTTAGGCCTACTTATGTAGAGCCCAAGTCTCGTTACCAAGGATGGACTCGTCCCCGAAACTTCGGTGAAAGTGTCTTTAAGGCGCCTTATGTAGAAATTACTCTTCAAAGCTATGACCCTTATAATCATGGTCATAACATCAAGAAGGCACCAAAAGTAAAGCCTATTGTAGAAAAGCCTCTTAAGGAGAAGAAGACATGTGATTGTCATCACCATGAAGCTTCTTCCTCCAGGACCGCTGCCCCTGCTAGACCACAATCTCAAAAGGTCAAGCAGGAGAATATCAGGCAAAGATACAACATGTTTGATTGTTGGTGCTATGGTAAAATTGGTCACTTTGTCATTGATTGCTGCTTTAATTCCAAAAATTTTGTAACTCCTCAAGTTAGGAATGTGAGAAAGACCACTCATAATACTAATACTCGTAGGGAGAGTGTTCTAACTATAGACCAAGGACCCAAACGTGTTTGGGTTCCTAAGGCAAATTGATTTGTGATTGCAGGTATGTCCATGGGACACCAAAACTCATATCTGGTATTTGGACAGTGGATGCTCTCGGCATATGACCGGGACAAGATGCCTTCTTCAGAACTATTCTCTAGTCTTGAATAGGCCAAAGGTCATCTTTGGAGGTTTAGACCGAGGAATTACTAAAGGCTATGGTATGATTACTAACGGTAGTGTATCCTTCTCAGATGTGGCTTATGTTAAAGGATTGGAACACAAACTTATAAGCATAAGCCAGCTCTACGATAAAAGATACGTAGTTGAATTTCATGCAGATAAGTGCCTGATAAAATCAGTTGACAATATGGAAATGATTCTATCAGGCACTCGTAGTAGGAATATATTTTGTTTGAATTTCATTTGCATAGACTCTTCTACACCAGTGTGCTTTTTGGATAAAGATAGTGCGTCTCTTGGTGACCAATTGTTGGGTATTGTATCCACAACGTACCTGATTTGAAGAAGCCCCTGAACAAGCTAAGGTAAATAGACAATGTATTTGATGAAATCTTTTAAGTTGTGCTTGCAGTTATTCCACGCTAAGTACACACCAATGTCAGGGTGCAGTAGGTCAATATATACGTGTCTGCGTGACGTAATCCCTCATTGAGCAGATCAGTGTGTTGGCCTACGTGTACTCTCTCTATTGGAGTGTACTTATTTTCAAGTACAGGACTGTGATAATGTAAGAGCAGACAAGGAGCAAGGATGGGTCAAAGAGCAGCTCATGGGTGGAAATACGAAAAATCGTCTAAGTAATAATCGACGAGAATCACCAAGTGATTCTCGCCGATTCGGGGTCAAAGTGCAGCTCATGGGTGGAAAGACGAAAAATCGTCTAAGTAATAATTGACGAGAATCACCAAGTGATTCTCGCCGATTCGGCGAGAATCACTAGTGATTCTCGCCGAATCGTCGAGAATCACTGGCTGATTCTCGCCGTCTCTATCCGGCTAAATCAGAGCGTGCAAATCTATCGCTAAGTCAAAATCGACGAGAATCACTGGCTGATTCTCGCCGAATGACCTTCGATTCTCGCCGATTTTGACTTAGGCGAATTTCTGGAACCCGCTGGACCGGACTCAGCCGCTGGCGCTGTTTTGAACCGGGCTTGGGGTTTCTTGTTGGTGGGGCCCACAACGGTCATCTTGAAGACCTAATGTATAAATACATCTATATTTTTGAACACTAAAAGGAGAAGAATTTGAAAAAGGAAGAAGCCGAGCCGCCGACGTGACCTAGATCGGAAATCATTCTTCGCCGCCGTCGTCACCACTCGTGCAGTTGATCGCCGGCTTTTGATCGTGGTTTCTTCCAGATCTCCCGGCGACAGAAGCTCAGCCAAGCACTGCGTCTCACGCGTCTAACCAGAGATCCTTTGTCTCTTGATTCGTTGATCGGGAAAACCTTCCCCTTCCGAATCGATCGAGACGATCGATCCTAGTGTGACCGTTGGAAGATCTTGCTAGCTTTGCTACGAAGATTGAATCTCCAAAGAACAGCCGCAGCACGCCGTTGTCGCCGCCGATCCCGAGAACCAAGCCGCCGCCCTTCTTGCCGCCGCCGGTTTCGGGAGAGATCCTCTCCAAGTGAGATCTAGGGTTATGGACTCTTCGTTGACTTCAAGAACGCGTCATCAAACGAAGAGGGACACCTTAGTCTCCATAAGTTGTTTGTATTTCTTATACAATCTATTTTCAATTGCTTTGTAACAGACCGATTGGTCCCTAGTTGTAAGGGTTGGGTGCAACCCGTGTTGTGGGAGTGTTGACTCCTACGTGTGGAAGGGTTCCTTCCGTTAGTGCAAGGATTGGATTTCAATCCTGTTGGTGAAGTGACCGAGTCGTCCCTGGTTGGGAGATAGGTCGAAGGGGGAAAGTGGATGTACCCAAATCGGGGAACCACTATAATTTGCTTGTGTCATTTCTGTGCTGTGTTGTTTTGTTTTCTTGTGCAGGTACGATTTTAATTCCGCAAAAATGCTGCAAGACACCTATTCCCCCCCCCCCCCATAGGTGAAGGTAGTTGACACTAAGTGGACTTTCAAGTGGTATCAAAGCGAGGTTACTCAACAAATAGGTTAACGCCTTAAGTAAGTTCCTGCCACTAGTGTCAAGAAGAAGGCAGACTTCTACTATGGACGGACTCAAGTACACATGCAAGATCCTAGTGTGCACCAGGCTAAACTTTCCTATCGTGAAGGAAAGGATTAGGTTCTACATGGAAGCGGTCGATCCCCGACTCTTCATGATCGTGGAGGAGGGACCTTATGTCCCCACTAAGGCCTCCACCATTGATCCTACCAAGAAAGTGCCAAAAAAAATTTTTGAAATGAACAAGGACGAGATGGTGCTGGTGGGACTTGACAAGAAGGCGCAGAACATTCTGGTCAGCGCGGTCGATGACTCAATGATGCAGAAGTTCTGCAACTGCAGGACAGCAAAGGAGATCTGGCACTGCCTGATTATCCTAATGGAGGGCACTGATGAAGTGAGGGATGATCGGAGATCCCTCCTGAACAAGAAATATGAGGCCTTCAGACAAGGGCCTAAGGAAGAGATCGGAGTCACCTTCGAGAACTTCCTCAAGATTGTCAATGCCCTCAAAGGATATGGAAGAGTGTTCACTGATGGTGAACTTAATGATAAATTCCTTAGGTCCCTTACTAAGGAATGTGACACAAAGATCTGTGCCATCCGAGAATTTGGCAGACTTGCTGAAACAGACCCGCAAATTCTTTTTGGGAAGCTGATGTCCTATGAGCTTCAACTGAACACCAGGAAAGCAGAAGAAGAAGTAAAGAAGGCTGCAGCCAAGGAAAAGACTGTGGCCCTAAAAGCCATTCACTCCAGGAAGGGCAAGGGTGCGGTTTCATACCGTGCCGGGAAAAAGGATGAGGAGGAGGTCTCCGAGCCATGCTCCTCCAGCTCAGAGTTGTCAGAGTAAGATTTCTCCCTCATCACCCGAGAATTCAAGAAGTTCCTCAAGATGAGGAATCAAAGAAAGAGAGACGGCTCCTCCTCCAGGCATCAGAAGAAAAATTATTCTTCTGACAGATATGCTTCTAAACCGAACAAACATCTCTCATCTAACATTATTTGTTTTGGATGCAATAAGCCAGGACACGTCGTGGCCGACTGCCACCAAGGCAAGAGAGAAAAGGGGAAGGGAGAGGAGCACAAGTCCTCTAGAGATAAGAAGAAAGAGAGGAGCTACATCGCCAAAAAGCCAAAGACACTGAGTGAGTCTGATTCCTCAGACTCCAGTGATGATGAGGAAGCCTACTTCGGGCTGGTGGGTCGCTCCGACTCAGAAGGAGAATGCCCCCCATTTACTGGGAAGGTAAAAGCTCACACCCCTCTCTCCGACTCTGAATCTGATCCTGAGACTCAGGATGATGACCCTGAGGATAGCCCTTCGGCCCGTGAAGCGGAGCTCCTCGAGAAGTATGAGCTTCTGCTCAACACTTTCGAGGAGTGCCGTAAGAGATTGAAGGCTGAGAAAAAGGAAGTGAAATTCCTTAAGGGAGAGAGTGTCTCCCTAAGGGAAGAGATCACCAGTTTGATCTCTCTCCGACAGGAGCACCTAGACCTGACTTCAAAGCATTCAGAGTCTCTTAAGCTCCTTGATCTTAAGCAGGAGGAAGTCGACAAGTTGGAAGAATAACTTGCGGCAGAAAGGAAGATCGTCAAGAGCTTCTCTTTGCCAAAAACAGTTCTTCCATTAGTTGATACCTTCTCTGCACAGGCCAAAGGAGCTGGCTTGCGGCATGTAGGGGTATCTGGTTCCTCATCCAGGAGAAACATGAACCAGAGAAAGAATAAGGCCGCCAAGAAGGTCTCTGTTGCAGAAAAGGGAAAGGCCCCACTCAGTCCTGTTGCGTTCAGAAAGCCTAGCTTTCCCTACAACCAACATGACTTTGAGTCAACCTTTGGTCATCATTTCCGGCCCTCGGTTGCAAAGCCAAAGAGCCGATATGATGGTTGGACTTTTCGCCGCAACTTCGGTGAGAGTGTCTTCAAGACACCTTATGAGGAAATCCACATGAGAAATTATGGTCAATTCTCTAGCGGCCACAATAGAAAGCAGGCACCAAAAGCCAAGCCTGTTATACTGATGGAATAGAAGGTGAAGAAGTCATGTGACTGCAATCACTATGATGCCTCCACCTCCAGATCCAAGGCCCCGGCTGTACCCACCATTCCCAGGGTAAAGCAGGAGCCTAGGATGAGGTACAACAGATTTGACTATTGGTGTTGTGGCAAAGTCGGTCACTTTGCCGTGGATTGTTGGTTTAATCCGAGGTATAACGAGACTCCTTATGTTAGCAATGCGAGGCCGACCACTCGTAGGGTTAACCGCCCGAGGGGGAGTATGCTAACCAAGAATCTAGGACCCAAGTTCGATTGGGTTCCTAAGGGAAATTAATTTTGTTTTGCAGGAATGTCCAAAGGCCACCAAAACTCCAATATGGTACTTGGACAGTGGATGCTCCCGGCATATGACTGGGACAAGAAGCCTGCTGCGTGATTACACTCCAATCGAGAATGAACCCAAAGTCATCTTTGGGGGGTCAGATCGAGGAGTCACCGGAGATTACGGTATGATTTCCAACGGTATAATCTCTATCACCGACGTGACCTATGTTGAAGGGTTAAACCATAACCTGATCAGTGTAAGTCAGTTATGTGATAAAGGTTATGACGTTAAGTTCTGCAAGGATAAATGCCTGATAATATCATGTGCCTCTTCTGAGACGGTATTATCAGGCATTAGGAGCAGAAATATCTTCTGCTTAGATTTTCTTAGCTTAGATTCATCTACCCCCGTATGCCTAGTAGCAAAAGGCAGTGCACTCAATTTATACAGTCCACACCAATGTCAGTGTGCAGTAGGTCAATATACACGAGTCTGCGCGACGTAATCCCTCGTTGAGCAGATCAGTGTGTTGGCCTACGTGTACTCTCTCTATTGGAGTGTACTTATTTTCAAGTACAGGGCTATGATAATGCAAGAGCAGACAAGGAGCAAGGATGGGTCAAAGAGCAGCTCATGGGTGGAAAGACGAAAAATCGTCGAAGTAATAATCGACGAGAATCACCAAGTGATTCTCGCCGAATCGTCGAGAATCACTGGCTGATTCTCGCTGTCTCTATCCGGCTAAATCAGAGCGTGCAAATCTGTCGCTAAGTCAAAATCGTTGAGAATCACTGGCTGATTCTCGCCGAATGACCTTCGATTTTCGCCGATTTTGACTTAGGCGAATTTCTGGAACCCGCTGGACCGGACTCAGCCGCTGGCGCTGTTTTGAACCGGGCTTGGGGTTTCTTGTTGGTGGGGCCCACAACGGTCATCTTGAAGACCTAATGTATAAATACATCTGTATTTTTGAACAATAAAAGGAGAAGAATTTGAAAAAGGAAGAAGCCGAGCCGCCGACGTGACCTAGATCGGAAATCCTTCTCCGCCGCCGTCGTCGCCGCTCGTGCAGTTGATCGCCGACTTTTGATCGTGGTTTCTTCCAGATCTCTCGGCGACAGAAGCTCAGCCAAGCACTGCGTCTCACGCGTCTAACCAGAGATCCTTTGTCTCTTGATTCGTTGATCGGGAAAACCTTCCCCTTCCGAATCGATCGAGACGATCGATCCTAGTGTGACCGTTGGAAGATCTTGCTAGCTTTGCTACGAAGATTGAATCTCCAAAGAACAGCCGCAGCACGCCGTTGTCGCCGCCGATCCCGAGAACCAAGCCGCCGCCCTTCTTGCCGCCGCCGGTTTCGGGAGAGATCCTCTCCAAGTGAGATCTAGGGTTGTGGACTCTTCGTTGACTTCAAGAATGCGTCATCAAACGAAGAGGGACACCTTAGTCTCCATAAGTTGTTTGTATTTCTTATACAATCTATTTTCAATTTCTTTGTAACGGACCGATTGGTCCCTAGTTGTAAGGGTTGGGTGCAACCCGTGTTGTGGGAGTGGTGACTCCTACGTGTGGAAGGGTTCCTTCCGTTAGTGCAAGGATTGGATTTCAATCTTGTTGGTGAAGTGACCGAGTTGTCCCTGGTTGGGAGATAGGTCGAAAGGGGAAAGTGGATGTACCCAAATCGGGGAACCACTATAATTTGCTTGTCCTTTCTATGCTATGTTGTTTTGTTTTCTTATGCATATACGATTTTAATTCAGCAAAAACGCTGCAAGACACCTATTCCCCCCCCCCCCCCCATAGGTGAAGGTAGTTGACACTAAGTGGACTTTCACCAATGACACAAGAGACTTGATGGGCGCAAAATAGAGCTTGAAAACGCAAGTATACGTGCCGTACAAGTAATACAAAGTGAGTGAGATCGTTCCCACGGAGAAGTGATGAGTTTAGCGCTTACAATTACTAGTTACACCGTTTCTATGAATCCAAATAAAACGATTAATTGATTTTTCTGAAAATAGATTAGAACTTTTAGATAAATATTAAAACTAATTTAACTAGATCTTAAAGTAATTTCTTAGCAATTAGAGAAAATAGCCTTGCATTTCTGATTTCATATGTGTAACATGATGGTGACCAAATAAATTTTTCATTTGGTTGAACTTTGGATTACCTTGCGATGATTTTTAAAGAAGAAACCTTTATCTCTCGATACAAGGAGTCTTAATATCTACGCACCCCTAGTTATCTCTAACTTAGTAAAAACGAAAATATTATGAAGTGCAAGGATCAAATTCGCAAGCATAAAAAGGAAATCTCTTTCACTTTTCAAAACTCAATAGATCTTGTGATGCACGCACGTTTCTCCTCTCTCGACTCTTGAAACGCCGTAAAAATAACGAAATGTTGGTTAATGATTCACATTGCTCATCTCTCGATTCTCGCACTGCGATAAACTAGCCCTTAAATTAACGTTACGCCGCTCTTCTCTCGATTCTCGCGGCGCAATATAATAAAAAGACATGATCCAACAATTTCACCATAAAAATCACAAGATCTATAAAGATAATCACAAAACAAACCCAAAATCAAAGATGTTCATCATCAAAATACACATACTACTCTCATCATGCAAGACTAGAGAGTTTTAGTTCATGACTGCGGGAAAATAACACAAAACTGAAGAGATCTTACTAAACATTTCAAAAGAAATGCGAATCTTCCCTTCTCCAGTGATGTGGAAGCGTTTCCTTCAGCCCGAATGCCAAGACTGGACTGGTTCTTCCTCTCCCAAATTCTTCTCCCTGCAGTTTTTCTCCTCTAATGGCTCCCTTAGAATAGAATAGAATCCCCCCTTTTATGGCTGAAATTTTCTTCTTTTAAACTTTCCCTCTTTTTCTCCTAGTGGGCCCCACATCCAGTCATTTTAAAATGCTGAATGGATGCTTTGAAATAGGTTGTAATTGTCCAAAACTTGGCATTTTCGGATTTGAATTTCCTGTAACTGCCAAAAATGTTGTGAATATGTTGCAACATTTCTGGTTCTGTTTTTCTGCACAGTTTGACCTGCCAGAATGTTGAGAATATGTTGTAACTTTTTTCCCAGATTTTTCACAATACTTAGTCTTCAATCCTTGACTTAAATTCTCCCCGAATCCTATCATAAAAACATATAAACAATTAGAGTACAAACATTTTGACTCCAAATCATGCGGCAATTGGATTTTATCTACTTTTCATGTATAAATTTCACATAACATGGCTAAAAATGGTTAAAATAGAGATGAAGATAACTTCTTTTTGCGAAGTTATCACACCCCCATGCTTAGTTCTTTGCTAGTCCCTAGCAAAGGTAAATCATTGTAAATCATGATATGACAAAGATTTATGACAGTATAATTTCATTTCCGTCGACTCTTCATTATAAGTTAACCAAAATAGCTTCAAGTAATTCTCATTGACTGATGCTAGACTTGCTAGTCCATAAGAATTCAAACTTTCATAATTCTATCAGATAGATATAAGATAAGGCTCAATTAAGAATTCAAGTGTTATATGTGATGCCCTTAACAAATTGTCTACATCCCTTACAATTCATTTTCGATAAACTTCGTCACCAATAGGATAGATCAAGAGTAGTCTAAGGCTTTGATATGACCTCTACATGAGTTTGGTAGAAACCAATGCCAAATAAAAACGACTTGATGAATTTTGGAGAGGTGGGTAGCCAATGATTCTAATTAACTTAGTAGCTTGCCAACTTATGGGGTTTAACTTTCAACAATTTTTTCTTTCTTTTGATATTTGCACAGTTGGGATCATTCCAAGTAAGCCGGAGCTAACTTAGGCCACATATCACTATGCTATATATATATCCTCTCTTTTTTTGATCATAGTTGGGATCATTCCAAGTAAGCCGGAGCTAACTTAGGCCACATGTCACTATGATATACACAAAATTTTTTTTTTAACACCCATAAGTGGTCAGTCTACTAGCTAAGGAACATAGGGAAATGAATAATCAAGTCTTTAAGCTCAAAAGTAATATGTGATGGCCACAAAGGTAAGGATTTACGTGGAAGCAAGGTTAACTACGTACGCTCAATATATTGGCGACTATCATTGAATTAGAACATACTCGATCTAATCCCATTAGGATCCGAAGTTAATTAAATAAATTAAAAGGGGGTAAACACTTTTAAGAACTATAGTGCATGAATGTGAGATAGATTTCTTAATTGAGCTTTAACCAATCAGTCTAATTATAATTTAATAATCTGACTCATAGGACTGACTCGTCTAACCTTACAATTAATTTGAAAAACTTGAATAGATTTATTAATAATTAAAAAACAAAATGAAGAGCAAGCAGTTCTAAAATATACCCCATAAAAGCTTTGTCAAGCAAGGTATAGAAGGACATGCCCCCATACTTTAACCTTTACTAGTCCCTAGTAAAGCAGTTGTAGCAAATATAATAGCCTTGTATGCGATTGCGAACTTCATAAATCATAAGAGTGGAATAAAAAGAAAGTTTCACATGTGAGTCGCCAGCATATAAATATGGGTGAAGTGGAACATAAAAGTATAAGAGATGAATGGAATATCCCACGAAGTGGCAGATTATAATAAAGAGTTTGCATTAAAACAGTGAAGGTATTGAGTAACAGGTATAGCTTTACGACATGAAAACATATAGCAATAATTCATGAAAACAACATTTCAGGAAACGGAAAAATGCAGCTAGGGAAGTGATCAACCATAGTGCAACAAGTAACAGTTAGAAAGATTAGTGCTAGAAAATAAATAACCAAGTAATACATCAAGGGTACTTAGCATTTAGTTAATAGCATGCATTTCAAGCAGTTCAACAACAATAGAACAAAGTAGTCATGTAGGAAAACCGATAACGAGCGTCTAAGGAGTCAATCAATCTCCACAATTTTGACAAGAGCAATATGTAAATAAAATAAACTACTGCACTAACACTGAAATGTTTCACCACAGATATGTCCAAAAAAACAAAACAAACATTTCACCAGTAATAGCGCAAAGTAAATTTCCCAGATTCTGAGTAGGGGAGTGTCAACCATCCTCCTCATCGTCGTCAGCGTCATCGTCCTCGTCTGAGTCGTCATCGTCCAAAAATTCTTTCATTTCGTCGTCTCCGCCGGATGCAAAGACTGCATCCTCCTCAACCGCTTCTGTTTCATCATGTGGATCAGGCGAGGATGCTGCCTCCTTTCCCTTAGAAGTAGAGGGTTTGTTGTCATACCAAGCAGGATTCACATCGTGGACTGCTATCTTGTCCTCAGGTACATTCAAATGGCGGAGAATGGCTACTTGATTGTGATGTAAAATGTTTAAATGCGAGGCTATATCACGATGTTGTTGGCGCTGATATTTGGCGGTGCCTTGCAAATATTTAAAGCTGATCGGCCAATCCGGGGGATTTGGGGAAAGTGGCGGTGGAATTGGAGGTTGAGTGGTTTTGCTAGAAGACACAGTAGGACGTCGTTTCGGAGCGGATTTGGGGGGTGCTTCCTCGGAAGATACTCTAATATAGGAGGAAATCACAGAAAACGTGATTGGCCGGCCTACAATGGTGGTAGTGTCCGTGTCGGCGAGAGATACCCCGGCGTAACGGCACAACGATGTGATGAGCGTGGGAAACCACAGCTGAGTACCCCCCTCCGTTTTGACCTTTTTTAGGATTTGACTAGAAATAATATGTCCTACATTAATGGGAATCCCTTTTATAATGCTATGTATAATGCAAGCCCTCTCGAAGGAGACATGGTTGGAGTGTTTCGTCGGCATAACACTTGAGTTTACGAAAAGCAGCCAAACTTTAGCTTCACGAGTAAAAAGAGCCGAATGCAGGACATGCTTTGATTCATTAACCCACGTGATGTTTCTAGTGAGGCTCAATGTGGTGGCGATATCGTATGGATTAGAAGTTCTAACAGACTGGAAGACATCACAATCCAGATTTGCTAAATCGAAGTAGGAGTTTATACCTTCCACGGAAAAATCGACTTCCTTCCCCCGTATGTGAATTTTTCCGTCCGTGTGGAACTTGGCGTTGGCGTAAAATTCATACACCCACGGTAGGACAGCATCAGTGCGGGGATGGCAGAAGGAGGTCCAACTGAACTTGTCTATTTGCCGCACATACGCTTGACTCCAACCAAGAACTTCCAGTTGAAACCCTCGTTCATAGATGACGGGCTTTATCTTAAGCAATTCGTAGCGAGCCATGGCTTCTTCGTTGATGAATCTTGAGTGCTTGTGCGCCGCCACCGCCTTCTCTCTACCTTTGTTGGGGGCCATGATAACTTCAACTCCAACGGTAAGTGATAGCTTCGTGATAGGACCGCGAGAGAGGGGGGGGGGGGGTATTTCCTAAACGGTGCTGTCGCGGGGTTGCTGCCGCCGGCGGATGAGTCGGAGCGGGGCGAGAAAGACGAAGTAGGGTTTCCTGGAGCAAAGAGATCGGGGGTAGCAGCGGATTTGGGGAGATCGCACTTTTATCCCGGTCAGCGGATTTGGAGGGGGTAATTAAGGTAACCTATTTCAATTGAACCGGCTAAATAGGAAAAAAATATCAATTAGACAGCCGGTTCAAATTAATCCCGCAGTCAGCCGGTTAATTAAGCAGTTGAACCGGTCACCGCCAGAATTTCCGCTCTTGTAAGGGAACAAGGCAGAGAAAAATATGTTGCAACATTTTTCGAAAATGTTGCAACATTTTTTTCTGAGCCAGTTTTGATCCTTGGCTAGCACCGAATGAAGGGGAAATGCGGTTTTAAGCGTTCGAGACCATAGGAATTCAGTCATGCATCATTTTTTCTCTTTTTGAAAGGAATTCTTGAGAGAAATAGAAACAAACAAAACAAAAATAACAAAAATAATAAAGAACTTAACATTAAAATTTGGGGTTGCCTCCCCAGAAGCGCCTTAGTTAATGTCCCGGCTGGACATTCAGCGGCTCGAAAATTTTATTTCAAGTGTATGAACGATATTGCTTGTTCATTTTCGTTCCCTAAATAAGCCTTAAGACGTCCGCCATTGACCTTAAACTCCGAATGATCTTTTTCATTGATGATAGTAACGACCCCATAAGGAAGAACTTCCTTGACCCGAAACGGGCCCGACCACCTAGATTTTAATTTACCGGGAAAAATTTTTAATCGTGAATTGAATAATAGAACTAGTTTCCCTGGTTGTAAATTTTTGTCCGTAAGATGGCGGTCATGCCACATTTTTGTACGGTCCTTATAAACCCTTGCACTTTCATACGCCTGAGTCCGGATCTCCTCCAATTCATTTAACTGTAGTAGTCTAGATTTACCGGCTTCTTGAAAGTCAAAGTTGATTTTCTTAATGGCCCAATATGCCCGATACTCCAACTCCAACGGTAAGTGACAAGCCTTGCCGTAAACTAAACGGTACGGGGTAACACCAATCGGGGTCTTGAAAGCAGTTCTATATGCCCATAAGGCATCGTTAAGCTTTTGAGACCAGTCCTTGCAATTTACACTCACCGTTTTAGCCAAGATTTTCTTGATCTCTCCATTAGATACTTCTGCTAACCCATTCGTTTGGGGATGGTATGCCAATGCTACCTTATGCCTAACCCCGTACTTTTTCAACAATGCAGCAAATTGGTGATTACAAAAGTGACTTCCCCCGTCACTTATAATAGCTTTGGGTGTTCCAAATCGACTAAATATGAAGTTTTTCAGGAAGTATAACACCACCTTTGCATCATTTTTGGTCGTGGCTATGGCTTCGACCCATTTCGATACATAGTCTACGGCTAAGAGGATAAATAAATTACCATTCGAATTAACGAATGGTCCCATGAAGTCTATACCCCAGACATCGAAAAGCTCAACTTCTAGAATTGGGTTCATATGCATAGCTTCGTTCTTATTAATATTTTCTTCCTTTTGACATCGATCATACCTTTTCACATGTTCTCTAGAATCATGATATAATGTAGGCCAATAGAATCTGGCCTCTAAGACTTTCATAGCTGTCCTATTTCCCTTGAAGTGTCCCCCGTAGGGAGAACTATGGCAATTTTCTAAAATAGGATGCATTTCTACTTCCGGTATACATCTCCTCACTACTCCATCAGCACCAATTTTAAACAAATAAGGTGGGTCCCAGAGATAAGACCGCACTTGGTGTAAGAACCTCTTTCGTTGTTGGTAGTTTAAATCTGAAGGTAAGATGTTACTAACGAGGTAATTGACGTAATCGGCGTACCATGACACTAACCCCTCTGATATAGCTAAGATTTGCTCATCTAGAAATCTCTCCTCAATCTCTGAATAATAATAAGATTCCTTTGGTTTGATCCTGGAAAGATGGTCTGCTACAGGGTTATCTACGCCCTTTCTATCCTTAATCTCCAAATCGAATTCCTGCAATAATAGTACCCAACGAATCAACCTCGGCTTTGTATCTCTTTTTTCCATTAAATAACGGATAGCCGCATGATCAGTAAAAACAGTGACTTGAGTGCATAAAAGATAAGATCAAAACTTCTCAAAGGCGTAGACTACTGCCAACAACTCCTTCTCAGTCGTGGTGTAATTGATTTGAGCTTCAATTAGAGTTTTGCTCGCGTAGGCTATGGTGTGAAAAAGTTTCTCCCTAACTTGACCTAGTACTACACCCACGGCATAGTCACTCGCATCACACATAAGGACAAATGGTTCACCCCAGTCGGGTGCCACCACAATTGGTGTCGTGGTTAATTGCTTTTTCAGTTTACTAAATGCACTCAAACAGTATTCATCAAAATGAAATTTCGCATCCTTTTCCAACAATCCACTAAGAGGTTTTGCAATCTTAGCAAAATCTTTGATAAACCTTCGGTAAAATCCCGCATGCCATAGGAAACTCCTTAACTCTTTCACATTCCTAGGAGGAGGTAATTTCTCAATGACCTCAATTTTGGCCTTATCTACTTCTAACCCCTTGCTTGACACATGATGGCCCAGCACGATGCCTTCGCGTACCATGAAATGACACTTTTCCCAATTCAGCACAAGATTAGTTTCGATACATCGCACAAGCACTCTTTCTAAGCACTCCAAACACTCTCCAAATGATTTTCCGAAGATGGAGAAATCATCCATGAAGATCTCTATACCATGATCCATGATTTTTGAAAATATAGCAATCATACACCGTTGGAACGTGGCTGGTGCGTTGCATAGACCAAATGGCATTCTCCTAAAGGCGAATGTTCCGTAAGGGCACGTGAAGGTTGTTTTCTCTTGATCTTCCGGGTCAACCGTGATTTGGTTATACCCGGAATAGCCGTCTAGGAAGCAGAAGAAATCATTACCGGACAACTTATCTAGAACTTGATCTATGAAAGGCAATGGAAAGTGGTCTTTTCTAGTAGCCTTATTAAGCTTGCGATAATCCATACAAATGCGCCATCCGGTAATAGTTCTAGTCGATATTAATTCGTTCTTATCATTTTTTATTACGGTCATCCCTCCTTTCTTCGGAACACATTGAACCGGAGAGACCCAAGAACTATCGGAGATAGGGTATATTATCCCTGCATCTAACCATTTTATTATTTCTTTCTTTACGACCTCTTTCATAGGTGGACTGAGACGGCGTTGAGGCTCAATGGAACCTTTATAAGATTCTTCTAGGAGAATCTTGTGCATGCATACCGAAGGACTAATCCCTCTTATGTCTGCGATCGTCCAACCTATGGCTAATTTAAATTGCTTCAGCAAATCTATGAGTTGTTGATGTTGATTTGGTGATAATTTTGAGTTGACAATGACCGGTAATGTATCATTGTCTCCTAGATATGCATAGGCCAAATGTTCAGGTAATGGTTTTAACTCAAGTGTGGGAGGACTAATGATGGAAGGTTTATTTGCACATGTCTTATCTGTCATATCTAAAATCTCCGGCTTGCGAGTGAATGTCGGTGGACGTGCACTTATTTCAAATCATTCTTGAGTTTCGTTCTCACAATGAGATTTCTCTTCATCCATCTCCTCCACTTCATCTTCTTCTAGATTCTCACTTAAGTTGTAATTAATAAGGGTCACACTCTTAACTTCCTCTATGTCATCTTCTTCTAAACGAGGGAATTTCATGGCTTTTAGTACATTAAAAGTCACTTGTTCATCATTAACTCTCATGGTTAACTCACCCTTGTGTCCATCAATCAAAGTTTTTCCGGTGGCTAAGAAAGGCCTGCCCACTATAATGGGGACTTCCTTGTCTTCCTTCATGTCTAATACCACAAAATCTGCCGGAAAAATAAATTTTTCTACCTTGACTAAGACGTCTTCTACAATCCCCTTTGGAAAGGTTAGAGATTTATCTTCTAATTGTAATGTAATTGATGTTTTGGAAATCTCTCCCAACCCTAACTTCTTATAAATTGAAAGTGGCATAAGATTTATGCTCGCCCCTAGATCGCACAAAGCCTTTCCCTCGAATTGATGTCCAATAGAACACGGAATCGTGAAGCTTCCGGGGTCCTTTAGTTTTGGTGGCAATCTCCTTTGGAGGATTGCACTACATTCATGTGTAAGGGTTACCGTTTCGTTCACGCCAAACTTCCGTTTTTTATTTAATATGTCTTTCATAAACTTTACGTAACTTGGCATCTGTTCTAATGCTTCGGCGAAGGGTATATTAACTTGCAACTTCTTAAAGATTTCTAAGAATTTCTGAAATTGTTGATCTAACTTGCTCTTTTTTAGTCTTTGAGGGAAAGGTGGTGGTGGATAGGTTCGTGGGTTCTCCTTCCTTCTTTCCTCCTTTTCTCCTTCTATTACCTTATCATTTCTTCTTGTTATTACTCCTTCCTCCTCACTCTTATCGCCCTCATTTCTTCCTATTATTACTTGCTCACTAGGACCCTTGAATTCTTCTTGGTCTTGATTTTTATTTTGTTCATGTGGATTAGTTTCTTGACCAACTACTAACTCACGCCCACTTCGTAATGTGATGGCCTTACAATGATGAATATCTCCCTTGGGATTGGGTGTGGTATCCGTAGGGAGTGTGCCTTGCGGTCGCATACTTAAAGCGGTGGCGATTTGTCCTAGTTGCGCTTCAATCATTCTCATTGACCCTTCCAAACTAGAGAAACGGGCTTCATTCTTTTGCATTGATTCAATGATGAAGTCATCTGTTACCTTTTTAGATGGTCCCGCTTGGTTGGAATGATTGTTTTGATGTTGAGGATTAGCATTAGAATTAAATAAGTGTGGTGGGGTAGGACCGGAGTTGTTCTTCCAAGAGAGGTTAGGATGGTTTCTCCATTCGGGATTATAATGGTTTGGGTAAGGGTTTGTATTTTTCTTATAATGCCCTCCTAAATAATTAACTTCTTCATTACCCACTACAAGTTGTTCAATTGTTAAGGTGGGGTTAGGAGAAACCATGGGAGTAATAATGCTATTGACTTGAGGATCCATTTGATTTTGGTTCAACGTCAAAGCATCTAACCTCTTGTTAATGGTATTAAATTGGGACGTCATTTGGGCTGCAAATGACGTTAATTGGTCAACTTGATATAATCCTGCCGTATTGGGAGGATGTACTTGACGCTCGATCGTGTGGTAATTATTAGAAGATAGATCTTCTAAAATACCGTATGCATCTTCAGGGTACTTGTTCATCAACGAACCTCCCGCAGCTCCATCTACTTGGATCATTGTAGATGTCTGAAGGCCGTTATAAAACGTCCATACTTGTTGGTGAATGGCTAGCCCATGGTGGGGACATCTGCGTAATAATTCCTTAAATCATTCCCACGCATCATATAGGGTTTCTCCATTCGCTTGCATGAATGTAGAGATATCCCGCATTAACTTGGCAGTTTTAGATGGAGGGAAATACTTGGATAAAAATTTTTCAACCAATATAGCCCAAGTAGTAATAGACCCATTAGGCAACGAGTTCAACCAATCTTTTGCTTTCCCTTCTAGAGAGAAAGGAAATAATCGCAATTTAATGGCTTCTTTGGTTGCGCCATTAATCTTAAATGTGTCACAGATTTCTATGAACGTTCTTAGATGAGAGTTTGGGTCTTCATGGTTATGGCCACTAAACTTATTATTCTGGACAAGTTGCATCGCCGTGGAATCAATTTTAAAGTTGTTAGCCTCTACAGCATGTCTAGCGATACTAAATTGTACCCCTCCCCTAAAAGGCATATTATAGTCACGACATGTTCTCCTATTTTCCATTGGGTGCCCGTTATGCTCTACTTGGCCTCCTAAGTCCTGTCCCTCTTGATGAACGTCAGCATCATTGTTTTGATTATTCATGTTGAGTTGATTCGAATTTTCCAATCTAGTTGATTTTCTATTACGTCTACAGGTTCGCTCGATTTCAGAATTTAGAGGAATTAATTCAACGGATCGATACCTGGACATAAACTATCAGATGACAAAGATGATAACCCAAATACAATATACTAACAAGTGAAAACAAAACTTGACCTCCACGTTCTAAGGTTCACTAATATTGTAAGAAGAAAAACACTAAATCCGTTGCACCTCCCCGGCAACGGCGCCAAAAACTTGATGGGCGCAAAATAGAGCTTGAAAACGCAAGTATACGTGCCGTACAAGTAATACAAAGTGAGTGAGATCGTTCCCACGGAGAAGTGATGAGTTTAGCGCTTACAATTACTAGTTACACCGTTTCTATGAATCCAAGTAAAACGATTAATTGATTTTTCTGAAAAAAGATTAGAACTTTTAGATAAATATTAAAACTAATTTAACTAGATCTTAAAGTAATTTCTTAGCAATTAGAGAAAATAGCCTTGCATTTCTGATTTCATATGTGTAACATGATGGTGATCAAATAAATATTTCATTTGGTTGAACTTTGGATTACCTTGCGATGATTTTTAAAGAAGAAACCTTTATCTCTCGATACAAGGAGTCTTAATATCTACGCACCCCTAGTTATCTCTAACTTAGGAAAAACGAAAATATTATGAAGTGCAAGGATCAAATTCGCAAGCATAAAAAGGAAATCTCTTTCACTTTTCAAAACTCAATAGATCTTGTGATGCACGCACGTTTCTCCTCTCTCGACTCTTGAAACGGCGTAAAAATAACAAAATGTTGGTTAATGATTCACATTGCTCATCTCTCGATTCTCGCACTGCGATAAACTAGCCCTTAAATTAACGTTACGCCGCTCTTCTCTCGATTCTCGCGGCGCAATATAATAAAAAGACATGATCCAATAATTTCACCATAAAAATCACAAGATCTATAAAGATAATCACAAAACAAACCCAAAATCAAAGATGTTCATCATCAAAATACACATACTACTCTCATCATGCAAGACTAGAGAGTTTTAGTTCATGACTGCGGGAAAATAACACAAAACTGAAGAGATCTTACTAAACATTTCAAAAGAAATGCGAATCTTCCCTTCTCCAGTGATGTGGAAGCGTTTCCTTCAGCCCGAATGCCAAGACTGGACTGGTTCTTCCTCTCCCGAATTCTTCTCCCTGCAGTTTTTCTCCTCTAATGGCTCCCTTAGAATAGAATAGAATCCCCCCTTTTATGGCTGAAATTTTCTTCTTTTAAACTCTCCCTCTTTTTCTCCTAGTGGGCCCCACATCCAGTCATTTTAAAATGCTGAATGGATGCTTTGAAATAGGTTGTAACTGTCCAAAACTTGGCATTTTCGGATTTGAATTTCCTGTAACTGCCAAAAATGTTGTGAATATGTTGCAACATTTCTGGTTCTGTTTTTCTGCACAGTTTGACCTGCCAGAATGTTGAGAATATGTTGTAACTTTTTTCCCAGATTTTTCACAATACTTAGTCTTCAATCCTTGACTTAAATTCTCCCCAAATCCTATCATAAAAACATATAAACAATTAGAGTACAAACATTTTGACTCCAAATCATGCGGCAATTGGATTTTATCTACTTTTCATGTATAAATTTCACATAACATGGCTAAAAATGGTTAAAATAGAGATGAAGATAACTTCTTTTTGCGAAGTTATCACTAGCATATATTAATTTCAAAACTATTAATAAATCATTTTCACTCAATTTAGTCTGTGATGCCCTAAATGTCAAGTACGCTAAAGATAAACCTTGTCACGTATATGTAAAAGGCAAGCAAACAAGGACTACCTTTAAAAATATTATTGGCAAAGACTCTAATAGATGTTTGCATCTACTTCACATGGACTTGTTCGGTCCACTGCAAGTTAGAAGTTTGGGAGGTAAGGATTATACATTGGTTATTTTTGATGATTACTCGCGCTTTGTGTGGGTGTTCTTTCTAAAACACAAGTCAGATACCTTTGACATTTTTACTAATTTTTTCAGGCAGGTCCAGAATGAATACAACTGTTCCGTAGTCAAAATCAGAAGTGACAATAGAACAGAGTTCAAGTCTGGGACCATGAAAGAATTTTGTGAAAGCTTAGGTATCCTTCATGAGTTTTCCTCTTCTCGTACTCCTCAACAGAATGGAGTAGCTGAGAGAAGGAATAGAACACTCATAGAGGCCTACAGGATCATGTTGAGTGATGCCTCACTACCGGAATACTTCTGTGCTGAAGCCGTCAACACTGCATGCCACATGCAAAATCGAGCACTCATAAAGAAGAACCATAATAAGACACCTTACGAACTTCTAAAGAGCAGGAAACTGACTGTTGCGTATTTTAAAATCTTTGGTTGTAAGTGCTTCGTCCTTAACAATGACAAGTATCATACTGCCAAATTTAGAGAAAAGAGTTTTGAAGGTATTTTTGTAGGGTATAGTAGTCATAGTAAGGCATATAAGATATTTAATAGAAAAACTCTGGTTGTAGAAGAATTTATTCATGTTGTATTTGATGAGATGAGCTTGCTGCAAGGCAACTCTTCTAGTGTGTTTGTTGAAGATGTAGGTTCAAAGCTGAACGAATTAAACTTGGATGAGCCAATTTAAGAAAAAGGAGAAAAGTTCATCAATATCACCACTAAAACCCCAATTGGAGAGGTTGATGATCAAGATGAAGAGACCATTCAAGTTGATGAAGTCACTTCTGTGGTGGAAGAAGCTCCAGATGTAAAGACCTTAGAGCTCAGGCACTTGAAGGATCACCCGATGGACCAAATCATAAGAGATCCTCGGGATGATGTCAGAACTCGTAGAGGTATAACTAATGAGATATATTTTTGAGTTTTTTTTATCACAGGTTGAACCGAAGAAGTTTGATGAAGCAAACTCAGATGCATCATGGATACTGGCAATGGAAGAAGAATTGAATCAGTTCAAGCGTTGTCAAGTCTGGAAGCTTGTTCCAAGACCCAAAGGTAAAAATATCATCGGGGCAAAATGGGTCGACAGGAACAAGATGGACGAGGATGGAACTATCATAAAGAACAAGGACAGACTCGTCGGCAAAGGATACCGACAAGAAAAAGGAATCGAATTCGACCAGACATATGCTCCAGTGGCAAGGCTGGAGGCAATTAGGTTGTTCCTAATATATGCAGCACTTAAGGGATTCACCGTCGATCAGATGGACGTGAAGTCTACCTTCCTTAATGGTGACATGAAGGAAGAAGTGTATGTGGAACAACCTCCAGGTTTCATTAATTCTAACTTTCCTGATCATGTCTATCTCTTGTTTAAAGCTTTATATGACCTGAAACAAGCTCCTCGAGCTTGGTATGGGACACCATCTAACTTTCTTCTTGAGAACAAGTTCACAAGAGGAAAGATAGATAAGATATTATTTCTTAGGGAAATAAAAGACAAGATTTTGCTAGTGCAAAACTATGTCGATGATATTATATTTTGCTCTACTGACGATAACCTCTGCAAAAAGTTTTCCAAATTTATGCAAGAGAAGTTCGAAATGAGCAATATGCGAGAGCTGAAGCATTTCTTAGGAATTTGAGTGAAACAATCTGAAGATGGAATTTTCATCTCTCAGACGAAGTTCACAAAGGAGTTGATTAAGAAATTCATAATGGGGAACACAACCTCTATGAGGACTCCAATCGGTTCAACTATATCTCTAGACAAGGATGAGAAAGGGAAACCTTTTGATGAAACCAAGTACAGAAGCATAATTGGATCCTTGCTTTACCTTACTGCTAGTAGACCGGATATAATGTTTTCAACATGTGTATGTGCTATATTTCAAGTGAACTCTACGGAATCTCACTACGCTACTGCAAAGCGGATTTTGAGATACCTTAAATGCACACCAAATCTTGGCTTATGGTACCAAAGAATTAATGACAGCGAACTAATTGGTTTTTCAGATGCAAACTTTGCAGGTAGTAAAGATGATAGAAAGAGCACTTCCGGGACTTACCAATTCCTGGGAAGGAGGCTCATTTCTTGGAGCAGCAAAAAGAAGAATTGTGTCGCAATCTCAACGGTCGAGTCAGAATACATTTCTGCAGGCAGTTGTTGTGCACAATTGTTGTGGATAAAGAATCAACTGGAAGATTACAACCTTAAAGTCCAAGACATTCCTTTATTTTGCAACTCCTCTAGTGCGATTGCAATAGCCAACAATCCAGTCTCTCACAGTCGGACAAAGCATATAGAGCTGCAATATCATTTCATCCGGGAGCATGTGGAGCTTTGGGACATAGATCTACAATATGTCGCAACTGATAGGCAAATTGCAGATATCTTCAAGAGGCCGCTGGAAGAGGCTAAGTTCTCATTTTTCAAAACAGAACTTGGTATGCTCAATAGGGATGAAGGAGAATTTAGAAAAAGGCAACAGGCAAGGGCATGTTGAAGTATGGAGGCCGGGCGGTTTGTGGCTATTCGGAGATCGGGAGGTCTGGCGATTTATCTAGCCGGCCTGTCTGCCGGGTTGTTGCTGTTTGGTGTTCCAGCGGTCTGGCGGCTTGTCTCAGACAGCTTAGAGATCGGGCGGTCTAGCGGTCTCCTATGACGGCTTGTTCTCTGTGGCGCTTATTCTCTCCTCCTGTTATTATCGGGCAGTTAGCCGATTTGTCTAACCGAACGACCTGTCCAGTTTGTCTTTTTGTAAAGTCGCATATACTTGTAATTTTTTAGTCCCACATTGCTTAATTGTAATCTTTCTCATCTCCTTCATTCAATAAAAGGGAGGCTATACCATTGTAATTGATACCTTTTTTGGATAATAAAGTTTACATTACTCCATTTTTTCGGTCTGTTATTTTCTGTTCGTACATGGTATCAGAGCGCTCGATCTTTTCCTTCTAATTTTTGAGGCCTCTTTGTCCGCGCGACCTGTCTGTGCAGCTTCTTCCCCTTCTCGTTACCTATTATCGCGCTCTTCTCTTCCCTTATCGCGCCCTGTTCGCGCGGTTTCTTCCTCCCTTGTGCGGGCATCCTTTCTGACCTTTCTTTCTAACCGCTACTGCTCTCTCATCGCTGCGACCTGTTCCCAAGTCGTTGCCACCTGTTCTCCTTAGCGTTGCTTCCTTCTAGCCTCCCCTGCTTGTTAGTCGCTGCGACCTCCTCTTTAGCAGCGCGACCTCTTCTCTTTACAGCTACTCTGCCTCTTCTCCACTCGCGCTCTCCCTTTATTCGCACGACTAGTCTCTATTCGTGTGGTTTCTTTTCTGTTCGCATGACCTGTTTGACTTTCTAGCGAACTCCTCCCAGTTCGCTCGGACTTCTCTCTCTCCTGTTTGCGTTGTTCAATCTCTAACCGTGCGACTTCTTTCCCTCTGCTTTTCTCTCTTCTTGCTACGGCCATCCTAGCCGCCCGCCATGCTTGCTGGTCGCTCGGCTTAGTCTTTCTATCCTTGTCGCCGCGCCTTCTTTCTCTTTGCTTCATGCGGTTCTCATGCGGTCTCCTTGTTACTCTCACGGTCTTTCTTCTATGGCCTCCACACAATCCGCCTCGGTGGTCACATCTTCTGGTAGTGCCCACGTTGTTACTAACGACAGATGGTTGATCGACTCTGGTGCTACAAATCATATGAATGACAATCCTCAATGTTTTTCTCTTCTAGAAACACATGATCGGTTGCCCCCAGTCTTTGTTGCATTAGGCTCTTCCTCTCCGGTCAATGGGATGGGAGTGGTTTAAGTCACTCTGTCTCTTCGCCTGGCAGATACCCTCTATGTGCCCAAGTTCCCTTTCAATTTATTATCAGTTACTTCTTTATGCAAGCAATTACGGTGTTCCATCACATTCACTTCTACTTCTTGTTCTTTTCAGGATCCGGACTCCCAACGGACAATTGCTACTGGGACTGAGAGCGGTGGCCTCTACTTACTCGACAACATTTCTGCTCTATCCGACTTCTCCTCCTCCTCTAAAGATCTTCTCCAATGGCATCTTCGCCTTGGTCATGCTCCTCCCCGGCTTCTTCGCCAGCTTCTACCCCACCTCCCTCCACATCATCCACCTCTCAACTGTGATGCATGTTAGCTTGGCAAGCATCACCGCTCCTCCTTCCTGTAATTCCCCGTATTTTTTCGTCGAGTGATGGCATACGCTTGATGGGCGTTACGTTGGCTTTGGACGTTGTTGGAGTATGGTTTTTACGCGGGTTTTCGAGTGGCTGTTTTGGTAGCCTAGTTGCACGATTCCCCAGCAAGCCGGAGTCCAATTTTGGGGACTCGGTGATGCCTCTTAGGGAATGCTTGCACTTTTTCGAGCCCGGGTAATATGGCTCAAAACGGGTTGCTTGTATGGAAGATGTGTACAACAAACAAAAATGGGTAAAAAGTGCTTAAGGAAGAAATTGTCTAGGACGAAACAGAAACACTTTTCAAAACAGTGAAAAATGGTCATTTTTTTGAGTGACACAGCCTGGGATACGGGCGTGTCCCAGGGCGTGTCTAGCACGGGATACGGTTTGGCTTTGTGGTCATAGAACTTCGTTCGATGAAGTTGCGGGAGGAACACGCCCCCCAAAACGGGCGTGTTGGGGCGTGACCTGGGGCGTGACCTCCCGGACTCGATGAAGTTTCTTGCGGCGAGTTGAGCTCGACGAATGGGGTACACGCCCCGTGACACGGGTGTGTCACGGGCCATGTCCCGCTATGTCGAGTGTCGAGTGTCGAGTGTCGAGTGTCGGGTGTCGAGAGAGGGGACACGGCCTGTGACACGGGCGTGTCACAGGGCTTGTCCGGCTTTGTCGAAGTGTCGACACTTTTGGACGACGAGATGTCGAGACACGGGTTACACGCCCTAGGTCACGGGCGTGACCTACCGGTCACGGGCGTGTACTCGGCCGTGTACCTTGTGGATAAACTGGAAATTGTCGGATTCTGTGCCGCTTAAGGTACACGCCCTATGACACGGGCGTGTCACAGGGCGTGACAGGGCCGAAAATCGACTTTTTCAGTTTTTTGTGCCGTTCATTTCTTTGATTATGGATCAAATGGTCCAGCTCTGTTCTGGAGGAAATAAGGCCGAAAAAGAGATTCCTCCTCCTCATTTCACCTTCTTCTTCATTCTCAAAGTGAAAGCAAGGGAGAAAAGCTAAGGAAAGGGAAGAAGAAAGAGAGGAGCAGCCATCACGGTGTCATCTCGGTTCAGGCAAGCAGTGTTCTTCACCCTTGCCAATCTTGTTTTCTTGTTGTTTTGATTGTGCAAGTTTAGCTAGTGTTCCCCATTCAATTTTATTAGCTTGTTCTTCTTGTTTTGCACCTCACTTTTGTCTAAATTGGTTCGCCTTGTTACTCTACTATTGTTTAGGACTCATAAGCATAAATTATCTTGTCTTTCAAGAATTTCCCAATCTAGATGATTACCTATTGTTCATCTCATTTTTTTCGTGTTTTATCTTATATTTCTCTATTAGCTACCTTTCTTGTTCCTATGATTCGCTAGCTTGTTATGTTTAATCAATGTTATTACTTGTGGGGTTCGCTTATGGTGAAGTAGAGACCCAAATTCTATCAAGTTTGACATAACTTGGGTAATTTGTAGTCATGAGTGAGGACGATGAAAGGAAACGGGTATAGCTTGGATTATGGTGAGTTTTGCAGGCGAATTGTGAACCATGGCAGGATAGTTGGTGTGAGGATTCGGTAAGCGGTGGTGTGGTTTCAGCCTTGGTGGCCACCGGGTTTTGATTTGTGGTGTAGAGCACCGTTTTGGCCCCGATTTGGGCTGGCTTTTCTTGGTGCGTTCCACTTTAGGGCCGCCACCAAAAGAACCTTGCGGAATCGAACTTAACCGCTGCTTATGTTTCACTAGTAGAGTTGTTTCTTGTTCTAAAGATGATGAAATGGGCATGTGTATTGCCTTTTTTCTCCTGCGGGTTGAGCAGGACTTGATGAGCATTTCATGCACTTGATGCGTTACATGTTGGGTTGGCAGTGTTTAACACTTATTTCCCACCCTGTTCTTTTTACTCATTTATATGAAACTTCTACGGGGTCGGTAAGCCCCTTCGTTATATTTGATGAACTTCATGCTCTATTTTGTAGCCTTGATGGTTGCTGAGGTGTTCTTTCTTGAATGGCTCAGGTGCAGGGTGTAGCCGGTTAAGAGACTAGTGCTTGGATAGAGTCTCTTTGGAGCTAGCCGAGCTTGCTTAGCGAGGTAGTTCTTTACTTTGTTGTACAGACATACATATGCCCCAATGGGTTCGTGTCAGCTTGTTGGCGCCCATTGGTGGGTTTCTTTACTTGCTACATATGAATGCTAGACTGCTACTATGAATCATTTGAATGAGATGATGTCTACTTGCTCTTGGGAAGGTTTTATGGTAGGTTGCATTAGGTATTTTTAAGCTAAACAAAACCTATTATTGTATAACATGCATAACATGTTTTGGTCACCTAACAAGTAGTTTCCAAACAACGTAAAAAGGATGCTTTCTTATATTATGATAAATCTAGAATGCATATAGGAGATCGTCATAAGTAAACTAAAGTATTTTCCGCCGCGTACAAACACACGTTTTGATCCCTAATGCCGAGAGATACGACCAGCAAACTAAATAGTTTCTTGCATATAACTGATAATTTTCAACTACTAAGTAAGCATCGAGGTTTTGCCTGAGCGTGTGCAGTTATCCCCTGCACGATGTGGCATCATAACCCGTAGTTCCTCTTGCTCTGATACGATGTACTCGTTGAGGAAATGCGGGTTGTGACAGTTGGTATCAGAGCCAGGTTTGCTTGACAATTGGTCCGACAAACTTCCCTTTTTGTCATCGTAGTAAGCATCATATCATACACACACCGAGGTGCCATCAATATGTCTTGGCCGAAGCATGCACACTACACACATGGCATGAACAGAAGTATACGTGGCATATTATGTAGTATGGGATGCATAATATGTGGTTGTATATGGACCCACCATAGGGGCAACATGTGCGGGTTATGTAGTATGGGATGTATAAACTTACCACATGGATGCGACTAGCACGTTTTCTTTTATTCGTTGCATGCAATGCTATGTAGTATGGGATGCATAGCATTGTGATGCGTACGACCGCTCATGGCATGTAATAAGGCCTTTTCTAGAATGCATAACATAGCACGCATAACATAACATTGCATGAGCACAACGTGCCAAGCTAAGATTTACATGATGACATCTGTACACACATGGTTTTGGGTCAAAGAAATTCATGCATTCATGGTTTAGACACAAGTTAGTGGGATGACGGTGAGTCATCTCAGGCTAGGCATAATATCATTCTCAAACTCCCAGAGCAAGTTAGCAGTTGATGTTCATATTGATCCATGTATTGTCTATACATAGTAGTTATGTGTTGATTGTTGGGTTTGAGTTTGATATCGAGTGAAATGGTTTATATGATGTCGAAGCTTCCAGTGACAAGGCAGACTCCCCAATCTGAGGGCGAGTCTTCGGGCGCGCAGAATAATGGTCTGATGGATAGTCTACGCCAAAGTAATGAGGCTTTGACGAGGCAGGTGCAGGAAGTGCAGTCCCAGCTCCAAGTTATGTCATCAGCAATGTCTGGGCTGGCACCAAGAGTGCAAGAGATTGGCAGAGGCCCCACTATTTCTACTCCTTCTATGGCGTTGATAACCCCAGTTGTGGTTCCTCCTGCGATGACTTTTATCTCGCAGTTTCAGCGACTTGGACCACCTACCTATGATGGAAAAGCGGACTTTGTGATCTTGGATGATTGGGTGATCACGTTGGAAGAGATGTTTGTCTATTCTGGCATTACCGAGGACCAGAAGGTGCTGCTTGCCGCCTATGAACTAAACGGGATAGCTAAAGGTTGGTGGTTGCGAGAGAAGGAAAGCCTAGTGGCGGGATGTTTGTGGGAAGCCTTCAAAGAAATGTTACGGCGCAAGTTTCTGGCGTCAGTGGAAAGGGACCGCCTGATGAATGACTTTTTGTACCTGAAACAGAGGAAACTCACAGTTAGTGAGTATGAAATGGAGTTTAGCAAGCTAAGTCGGTTCGCTCCGAGCTTGGTGACTACGGAAGATGATCGAGTAAAGAGATTTTTTGGCAGACTCCGGAGCGATGTTCAGCAGTTCGCAAGCGCTTATGGAGCGACGAGTTACACCACTGTGGTTGAGGCTGTTTTGAAGGTTGAAGCGATAAAAAATGCAAAACAAAGAGGGCAGTTGATGAGGAAGGATAAGAGAAAGCCGGTGGAAGGGAAAAGCTCCCAAGAATCAGACATAAGGAAGAAGAATAAGGAGACGTGTAGCTTCTGTGGCCGATCAGGCCACCCATTTGAGAAATGATTCAAGCGGTTGGGGATGCAGAAGAAGGAGCAGGTGCACGCCATTCACGGTGCGCCAACCAGAGACTTGGCGTGTACAAGTTATGGGGGAAGAGGTCATGATGTGGGCCGCTGCTGGGTCAAAGACAAGGTGTGCTTTCAGTGTGGCAAGCAGGGACATCTCAAGGCAAGGTGCCCACAAAACCAGCCCGTGCTGCAGCCAATGCCACTCTAGGATTTGCCTCCGCCTTCGCATTTGGACAAAGGAAAGGGGAAGTTAAATGTGATTTCTTCAGAGGAAGCTCAGATGTCCCCTCAGGTTATCTCAGGTTTGATTCATTCCTCTGGTTCACGTTTTGTTTATGACGCTTACGCGTACTTATTAGCTACATATGTACCCTTATAGGAAACTTTAAGGTAAAGAACCGTTGGGCGCGTGTTCTCTTCGATTCTGGCGCGACCCATTCATTTGTGCCGCAAACCTTTCTGGATCGGTATCATTTGACACCAGATCGAGTGGGGAATGCCTTTTTGGTGAAGTTTCCTTCCGGTGCTTCTGTGGTTGCAGACTGGGGTCTTCTTGATTGTCCCATTTTGTTGGGGGATTTCTTAGCAAAGGCTGATTTCAAGGTGATCGATTTGGAAGATTTTGACGTTATCTTGGGCATGGACTGGTTATCCCGCTATGACGCCGTCATCCAGTGCAAAGGAAAGCGCTTGGATTTTATCAAGGACAATGGTCAGCCTGGAAGTGTTTATGGTGATTCTTGCCAGGATTCTCCAGGGATTTCATCGGTATGTGTTCGGACGTTGTTTGTTTCCGATTGTTTTGGTTGTCTAGTCTCAGTTGTGGGGACTAGTGCTGTTTTGCCGCGTTTGGAGGAGATTCCTGTTGTGCGTGAATTTCCAGTTGTTTTTCCTACGAATCTTCCTGGTCTTCCACCTGATCGTGATGTCGAATTTGTCATTGATTTGGAGCCGGGTACGCGGCCTATTGCGAAAGCACCGTACAAAATGGCCCCGCGTGAGCTAGCAGAGTTGCGTACACAGCTCGATGACTTATTGGCAAAGGGGTTTATCAGGCTAAGTTCATCACCTTGGGGTGCAACCGTGTTATTTGTGAAGAAGAAAGATGGGTCGATGCGGCTTTGCATCGATTACCGGGAGTTGAACAAGGTGACGATTAAAAACAAGTACCCCCTGCCAAGAATTGATGATTTGTTTGATCAACTGCGTGGCAGTTCAGTATTTTTGAAGATTGATCTCCGCTTGGGCTATCATCAGCTAAAGGTTCGGGAGTCTGATATTCCGCGGACTGCGTTTCGATCGAGACATGGCCATTTTGAATTTCTTGTGATGTCGTTTGGTTTGACCAACGCACCATCAGCCTTCATGGATATGATGAACCGGGTGTTCAAGGACTACTTGGATAGGTTTGTGGTGGTTTTTCTTGATGACGTTCTTGTCTACTCCCGCAGTGTTGAGGAGCATGAACATCATCTGCGATTGGTATTGGCCACTTTGTGAGACCAAAAGTTGTTCGCCAAGTTAAGCAAATGTGAGTTTTGGTTACCTCAGGTTGCATTCCTGGGTCATGTTATTAATCAACATGGAATTTCAGTGGATCCCGAAAAGATTTCTGCAGTCATGGAGTGGAGGAGACCGGAGACACACAAGGAGATTCAGAGCTTCTTGGGATTGGCAGGCTATTATCGCAGATTTGTAGAAGGTTTTGCTACGTTGGCCGCACCTTTGACTCGCTTAACCCAGAATAATGTGGCGTTTGATTGGAATGACAAGTGTGAGGCATCATTCCTTGAACTCAAGAACAGGTTATGTACCGCTCCTGTGTTGATATTACCGACAGAAGAGATAGATTATGACGTTTTTGTGGATGCGTCACACGTTGGACTTGGATGTGTTTTAATGCAAGACAAAAAGGTGATTGCGTATGGGTCACGACAGTTGAAAAGTCATGAAAAGAACTACCCGACGCATGATTTGGAGTTCGCAGCGTTAATATTTGCATTGAAGTTGTGGAGACACTTACTTTACGGCGCGCAGTGTAAAATCTTTACGGATCATAAAAGTTTGAAGTACGTCTTCACGCAAAAGGAACTTAATCTACTCTAACGGCGATGGCTTGAATATGTAGCTGACTATGATATGGACATTCAGTATCATCCCGAGAAAGCTAATGTTGTGGCCGATGCATTGAGTCGGAAGACAGGTAAATTATTTCATCTTTCAGCCGACCGTCTAGTGGAGGAATTTCTATTGATGGAAATTTCCGTGGGAAGATATGAACCACAAAGTCATTCGGTAGTAGAAGAACCTTCATGGATGGTGCTTGCAAGACAACATCAAAAGGATGATCCTGATCTTTTACATTTATTTCTTCGGACTGAAAAGGGCGAATTACCAGATTTTGCTATTGATGACGCGGGCACATTAAAGTATCGCGGTCAATTTTGTATCCCCGCAGTTGGAGACATTCGCGATATGGTGTGTAGGGAAGCACATGACTCAAGTATGGCCTACTATCCAGGCTCAACTAAAATGTACCGTGATTTGAAACAAATTGTCTGGTGGTATGGAATGAAAAGAGATATAGCGCAATTTGTATCTGAATGTCATACCTGCAAGCGGGTGAAAGCTGATCATGAGAGGCCTGGTGGCAAGTTGACACCATTGGAGATTCCAAAATGGAAGTGGGAAAGCATTTCAATGGATTTTATTACAGGCTTACCAAGATCTCCACGAGGACATGACTCCGTATGGGTGATCGTGGATAGGTTGACCAAGTGTGCTCACTTCATACCATTTAAGGTCAACTACCCGATGAAGACAATAGCGGAGCTATATTTGAACGAGATCATCCGACTGCATGGTGTGCCAGTCAAAATCATTTCATACCGGGATTTCCGATTTACTTCTCGTTTCTGGAAGAGTCTACAAGAGGGTTTGGGGACGGATTTGAGGTATTCCACTGCTTACCACCCTCAGACGAATGGCCAAACGGAATGAGTAAACCAAATCATGGAAGATATGATTCGATGCTACATTATTGAGTATGGCGGAGCATGGGATGAACTTTTGCGCCTTATGGAGTTCGCATATAATAACAGCTATCAAGAAAGCTTGCAAATGGCTCCGTTCGAAGCTTTATATGGGCGACGATGTCGGACAACCCTATTTTGGGCTGAGGTTGGCGAGCGGCCTTTGTTGGGCCCAGAGGTGCTCGAGGGCATGGAAGTTGCCGTACGACTTATTTGGGAGGAGATCCGGATCGCCCAAGAGAGATATGAAAAGTACGACAACCGGCGAATGTCGGAGTTAGAGTTTGCAGTGGGGGATTTCGTCTTCCTGAAAGTCTCCCCAATGGTTGGAATTAAAAGGTTTGGAAAAGAGCGCAAATTAGACCCAAGGTTTGTGGGTCCCTTCAAGATTCTTGCGCGAGTTGGTGCATCCGCTTATAAAGTAGAAATACCCGTGAACTTTCCTAGTGTTCACGACGTGTTACATGTCAGCCAACTTCGCAAGTGTGTGCGGAATGATAGGCAAGTTTTGGATGTTGTGCCGCAGTTGGCGCCGAACCTTTCGTATGTAGAGATGCCTATTCGTATTTTGGACTCCCAAGAGCGCGTGTTGCGGAAGAAGAAGATCCCTATGGTTAAGGTGTTATGGAAGAATCAGAATGTGGAAAGCGCGACGTGGGAGCTCGAGTCAATGATAAGGGCGACTCACCATCATTTGTTCCCGTAAACAAGCTGGTATGTGAATTGGTGTTTTTGTGTGATTACTCATTTGCTTTATATAAGACTGATTGAAAAGTTTCGAGGCGAAACGTTTTGTTAGGGGGAGTGACTGTAACGCCCCGTATGTTTTCGTCGAGTGATGGCATACGCTTGATGGGCATTACGTTGGCTTTGGCCGTTGTTCGAGCATGGTATTTACGCGGGCTTTCGAGTGGCTATTTTGGTAGCCTAGTTGCACGATTCACCAGCAAGCCGGAGTCCAATTTTAGGGACTCGGTGAGGCCTCTTAGGGAATGCTTGCACTTTTTCGAGCCCGGGTAATATGGCTCAAAACGGGTTGCTTGTATGGAAGATGTGTACATCAAACAAAAAGGGGTAAAAAGTCCTTAAGGAAGAAATGGTCTAGGACGAAACAGAAACACTTTTCAAAATAGTGAAAAATGGTCATTTTTTTGAGTGACACGGCCTGGGACACGGGCGTGTCCCAGGGCGTGTCTAGCGCGGGATGCAGTTTGGCTTTGTGGTCGTCGATCTTCGTTCGACGAAGTTGCGGGAGGAACACGCCCCCCAACACGGGCGTGTTGGGGCGTGACCCAGGGCGTGACCTCCCGGACTCGACGAAGTTTCTTGCGGCGAGTTGAGCTCGACGAATGGGGTACACGCCCCGTGACACAGGTGTGTCACGGGCCGTGTCCCGCTATGTCGAGTGTCGAGTGTCGAGTGTCGAGTGTCGGGTGTCGAGAGAGGGGACACGGCCTGTGACACGGGCGTGTCACACGGCATGTCCCGCTTTGTCGAAGTGTCGACACTTTTGGACGACGAGATGTCGAGACACGGGTTACACGCCCTAGGTCACGGGCGTGTACTCGGCCTTGTACCTTGTGGATAAACTGGAAATTGTCGGATTCTGCGCCGCTTAAAGTACACGCCCGGTGACACGGGCGTGTCACAGGGCGTGACAGGGCCGAAAATCGACTTTTTCAGTTTTTTTGTGCCGTTCATTTCTTTGATTCTGGATCAAATGGTCCAGCTCTGTTCTGGAGAAAATAAGACCGAAAAAGAGATTCCTCCTCCTCATTTCACCTTCTTCTTCATTCTCAAAGTGAAAGCAAGGGAGAAAAGCTAAGGAAAGGGAAGAAGAAAGAGAGGAGCAACCATCGCGGTATCATCTCGGTTCAGGCAAGCGGTGTTCTTCACCCTTGCCAATCTTGTTTTCTTATTGATTTGATTGTGCAAGTTTAGCTAGTGTTCCCCATTCAATTTTATTAGCTTGTTCTTCTTGTTTTGCACCTCACTTTTGTCTAAATTGGTTCGCCTTGTTACTCTACTATTGTTTAGGACTCATAAGCATAAATTATCTTGTCTTTCAAGAATTTCCCAAGCTAGATGCTTACCTATTGTTCATCTCATTTTTTTCGTGTTTTATCTTATATTTCTCTATTAGCTACCTTTCTTATTCCTATGATTCGCTAGCTTGTTGTGTTTAATCGATGTTGTTACTTGTGGGGTTCGCTTATGGTGAAGTAGAGACCCAAATTCTATCAAGTTTGACATAACTTGGGTAATTTGTAGTCATGAGTGAGGACGATGAAAGGAAACAGGTATAGCTTGGATTATGGTGAGTTTTGCAGGCGAATTGTGAACCATGGCAAGAGCGTTGGTGTGAGGATTCGGTAAGGGGTGGTGTGGTTTCAGCCTTGGTGGCCACCGGATTTTGATTTGTGGTGTAGAGCACCGTTTTGGCCCCGATTTGGGCTGGCTTTTCTTGGTGCGTTCCACTTTAGGGCCGCCACCAAAAGACCCTTGCGGAATCGAACTTAACCGCTGCTTATGTTTCACTAGTATAGTTGTTTCTTGTTCTAAAGATGATGAAATGGGCATGTGTATTGCCTTTTTGCTCCTGCGGGTTGAGCAGGACTTGATGAGCATTTCATGCACTTGATGCGTTACATGTTGGGTTGGTAGTGTTTAACACTTATTTCCCACCATGTTCTTTTTACTCATTTATATGAAACTTCTACGGGGTTGGTAAGCCCCTTCGTTATATTTGATGAACTTCATGCTCTATTTTGTAGCCTTGATGGTTGCTGAGGTGTTATTTCTTGAATGCCTCAGGTGCAGGGTGTAGCCGGTTAAGAGACTAGTGCTTAGATAGAGTCTTTTTGGAGCTAGCTGAGCTTGCTTAGCAAGGTAGTTCTTTACTTTGTTGTACAGACATACATATGCCCCAATGGGTTCGTGTCAGCTTGTTGGCGCCCATTAGTGGGTTTCTTTACTTACTACATATGAATGCTAGACTGCTACTATGAATCATTTGAATGAGATGATGTCTACTTGCTCTTGGGAAGGGTTTATGGTAGGTTGCATTAGGTATTTTTAAGCTAAACAAAACCTATTATTGTATAACATGCATAACATATTTTGGTCACCTAACAAGTAGTTTCCAAACAACGTAAAAAAGGATGCTTTCTTATATCATGATAAATCTAGAATGCATATAGGAGATCGTCATAAGTAAACTAAAGTATTTTCCGCCGCGTACAAACACACGTTTTGATCCCTAATGCCGAGAGATACGGCCAGCAATCTAAACGGTTTCTTGCATGTAACTGATAATTTTCAACTACTAAGTAAGCGTCGAGGTTTTGCCTGAGCTTGTGCAGTTATCCCCTGCACGACGTGGCATAATAACCCGTAGTTCCTCTTGCTCTGATACGATGTACTCGTTGAGGAAATGCGGGTTGTGACACTTCCCACCAACACAAAGCCGCGGCTCTTCCCGTCCATTCGATCTCGTTCACTCTGAAGTATGGGGGCATGCTCCTAACCTCACCATCGGTCGGGATTGTTCATATTTTGTCACATTTATTGATGACTTCTCTAGCTAGGTGTACATGGGTATATCTTTTAAAAGATCGCTCCGAACTCTTCTCTATCTGGACATCGTTTTATTATATGATTAAGATTCAGTTTGATACCGCCATTAAACTCCTTCGTTCTGATAATGCTAAGGAATATCTTAGCCATGATTTCTCCTCTTTATGTATGCAATATGGTGTTATTCATCAGACTAGCTATGTCTACACCTCACAGCAAAATGGGGTTGCGGAACGCAAAAACCGTCACCTCCTTGATGTCGCTTGTACTCTGCTGACCCACATGCACGTTCCTCGCTTCTATTGGGGCTATGCTGTCCTCCTCTCTTGCTATCTCATCAATCGCATTCACTCCACAGTTCTCAATGGTGCCACCCCATTCTCCATTCTTTATCTGAACCAGAATCCGTTTCCTCTTACTCTGCGCATCTTTGGGTGCACCACCTTTGTGCACTCTCCCGCTGCCACCCTTGACAAACTCTCACCATGGGCCACTAAATGTGTCTTTCTGGGACACTCTACCACTCAGAAAGGTTATTGTTGCTTTGACCTTGTTACCCGCAAGCAGTTCGTCCCTGCGGATGTCACCTTCTTTGAAAATGCATCTTACTTCTCTCCCGTGTCCTCCTCTCGTCCTAATGATCCTCCTCCTCATATCAACCCATCCATTCCCTCTACACCTAATGACGTTCCACCATCTCCTCCGCCATGTCCACCTCCCGCGATATCTCCCACCTCTCCGCCGCCGTCTCTCTACTCCCCGGCCAGCTTTCTCCACCACGGATGGTCCGGATACTGAGGAACCAGCTGACCTGGATCTCCCTATTGCTCTTCGTAAAGGGGTTTGGGCATGTACCGCTTGCTGCTGTTGTTTCCTATGATCGTCTGACCCCTTCTCGCAGAGCTTTTGCACTGGATATCTCGACCACTGCCACCCCCCATTCCTACCAGGAGGCCCTTACTATTCCTCATTGGAAGGCTGCCATGGATGAGGAGATTTCTACTCTCACAGAACGGGGTACATGGACCCTCTGTCCTCCTCCCTTCGGCACATATATCTTTGGTTGTCGCTGGGTCTTTGTTGTCAAATTCCATCCCGATGGCAGCGTGGATCGCTACAAGGCCCGCCTGGTGGCCAAAGGCTTCACTCAGACCTATGGTGTTGATTACTTCGACAACTTCTCTCCCATTGATCGTCTTAGCACCATTCAGGTCCTTCTCTCTGTCGCTGTCAACAGAGATTGGCCAATTTCGCAACTGGATATTAAGAATACTTTTCTCTACAGTGATCTATAGGAAGATGTTTACATAGAGCAATCTCTTGGGTATGTTGCTCAGGGGGAGACACAAGTATGCCAGCTAAAGAAGGCTATCTATGGCCTCAAGAAGAGCCATCATGCCTGGTTTGACAAGTTTAGTGGCATTGTTGCGGCCATTGGTTTTGCAAGAAGTTCAGCTGATCACTCCTTATTCGTTCGGAAAACCGCCTCTGGTCTGGTAGTTCTTGCGGTTTATGTTGATGACATTATTCTTACTGGCGATTGTAAAAGTAGCGAATAAGTAGCTAAGAAATGGACAGAAATTTGAATAATTGAAATTTTATTATCCAAAAAAGATATCATTTACAAAGGTATGACCTCCATTTTATAGAATGGAGGAGATATGAGAGAGTACAAACAAATAATGTGGGATTAAACATATACAGGGCTGAGCGGCTAGAATTTACTGAGACCGCACAGGCCGCGCGGTTAGACAGATGGGTTAACCGCTCGGCAACTCCAGCAGAATAAGAACAAGCCGCAATATGAAACTGATAGACCGCCCAGTCTCCAAACCGCCAGACAAGACCACAAGGCCGCCCGGTCTAATACTTCAACACTCCCCCTCAAGCTGGAGCATAGATATCAATCATGCCCAGCTTGTCAGAAATGTGGAAGAAGAAAGTAGAGACCGGTTTTGTGAAGATATCCGCTAATTCTTTGTCAGAGGTGACAAACGGAGTACAAATCTGTTTCTTCAAAATCTCCTCCCGAATGAAGTGATAGTCAACCTCTATATGCTTTGTTCTCTCATGGAAGACCGGATTTTTGGATATGTATATAGCAGCCTTGTTGTCACAGAACATAGGAAGAGGATAGTCATAGACCTCTCCTAGGTCAAGCATGAGAGCCCGCAACCACTTTAACTCACACGTGGTTGAATCCATACTCCGGTATTCAGCTTCTGCACTGGATCTGGAGACAACAAACTTTTTCTTGCTCTTCCAACTCACAAGGTTTCCTCCAACAAACGTACAAAAACCTGATATGGACTTACGATCGCCTTTATCATCCGCATAGCTTGAATTTGAGTAGGCTTCAACCCTCAGATGACCATTCTTCTGAAAGATTAGCCCTTTTCCCGGTGCTGCTTTGACATACTCTAAAATCTTCAAGGCAGACTGAAGATGACACTCTCTGGGAGCTTGCATAAACTGACTGACCTTGCCTACAGTATAGGAGATGTCGGGTCTTGTCACTGTGAGATAGATGAGTTTTCCCACCAACCGTCTGTACCTTGTAACATCAGATAGAAGGGGCGAGTCATCCGTCCACGTTTTGTCTTCTCCAATAGTCATGGGAAACCGGGCTGGTTTGGCACCTGTCAATCCTGCCTCTTTTAGAAGATCAAGGGCATTCTTCCGTTGGGAGAGAACCAACGAGTCACGCTTCCGAGAGATTTCTATTCCCAAAAAGTATTTCGGGGAGCCCATATCCTTTGTGACTAGGTGTTGACGGAGGTGTTTCTTCGTCAAGTCCACCCCAGCTTGGTCATCGTCGGTAAGAAGAATATCATCCACATACACTGCCAAAACTACCAGTCCCGAGGCCGTTTTGCGAATGAATAAAGAGTGATCGGCCGAAGTCCTTGTAAGTCTATGATAGCCACAATACCACTGAACATGTCGAACCACGCCCGATGGCTCTGCTTTAGGCCATAAATGGTCTTCTTCAAACGGCATACGCGTGTCTCCTCCTGAGCAACATACCAAGGAGGTTGCTCCATGTAGATGTCCTCCTGAAGATCGCCATAGAGAAAGGCATTCTTGACATCAAGCTGGGAAATAGCCCAATCCCAGTTAATAGCCACAGAGAGAAGAACCCGGATAGTGCTGAGGTGAGCAACCAGAGAGAAGGTGTCAAAGTAATCAACACCGTAAGTTTGAGTGAAGCCTTTGGCCACCAGCCGGGCCTTGTAGCGATCCACAGTGCCGTCGGGGCGAAATTTCACAACAAAAACCCAGCGACAGCCAACCACATCAGTACCCACGGGAGGAGGAACAAGGGTCCAGGTACCCCGTTCAGTAAGAGTAGCCATCTCCTCATCCATGGCAGACTTCCAATGAGGGATAGTAAGAGCCTCCTGGTAGGTGCGGGGAGTCGAATCAGCGGAGATAGCCAAGGCAAAACACCTGCGAGAAGGGGAAAACCGATCATAGGAAACAACTGCCGCAAGCGGGTGTTGAGTACACGCCCACACCCCTTTGCAAAAAGCAATGGGAAGATCCAGGTCGACGGGAGTCTCAGCGACCGGAGCGTCCGTGGCGGAGAAGGCTGGACCGGGACTAGAGAGAGATGGCCGCGGAGAAGAGGGAGGAGGGGTAGGGGGTGAGACGGATAGGGAAGGAGATGGAGGAGGAGATGGGGGAAAGGTGGAGACGTCGAGAGGCGTGGAAGGAATAGAGAGAGGCGGTGGAGAAGCAGAGACATCAGGAGGAAGAGAGGAGTCAGGAGAGAAGTAGGAAGCATTCTCGAAGAATGTCACGTCTGCGGAGACAAATTGTCTCCGCAAAACGGCGTCAAAACAGCAATAGCCTTTTTGAGTGGTAGAGTACCCCAAAAAGACACACTTGGTGAAACGGGGGGAAAGCTTGTCGCGGGTAGCGGATGGGGCGTGAATAAAAGCCGTGCACCCAAAGACACGAAGAGGGAGAGGAAAAGGTTCCTTGTGGGGGTAGAGAATGGAGAAGGGGGTCTGGCCGTGGAGAACCGTGGAGGGAAGATGATTGATGAGATAACAGACGAGTAGCACAACGTAGCCCTAGTAGGAGCGGGTACGTGCATTTGCGTCATGAGAGTGCGAGCGACATCAAGGAGGTGACGGTTTTTACGCTCCGCCACCCCATTCTGCTGGGAGGTGTAAACACAGGTGGTTTGATGAAGAAGACCATATTGCCGAAAGAAAGAGGAGAATTCATGGCTAAGATATTCCTTAGCATTATCAGAGCGTAAAACTTTAATAGAAATGTCAAATTGAGTCTTAATCATAAAATAAAAGGATTGCCAGACAAAAAAGAGTTCAGAGCGATCTTTTAATAGATACACCCAGGTACATCGAGAAAAATCATTTATAAAAGTTACCAAGTAGGAACTACCCCAACGAACGGTGAGGGTAGGAGCAGGACCCCAGACATTAGAATGAATGAGATCAAACGGGCGAGAGGAGCCACGACCTTGCTTCGGGGGGAAGAAGTAGCGATGATTTTTGCCAAGCTGACACGCATCACAGTTGAGCGAAGAACTGGTAGGAGGTAAGTGGGGCAGAAGCTGTCGAAGAATCCGGGCAGGAGGATGTCCAAGGAGAAGATGCCATTGAAGCAGATATGTAGAGGAGGAGTAGGAAGATAGAGCGGAAACATTGTCGAGGAAACAGAGTCCGTCGCTCTCAGTCCCAGTAGCAATCGTCCGCTGGGTCCTCGGGTCCTGAAAAGAACAAGCAGTTGGAGTGAATAAGATGGAGCACTGAAGTTGCCGGAATAAAGTAGTAACAGATAATAAATTGCACGGGAACTTCGGGACATAAAGAGTGTCCTCCAAGCAAAGTGATGGGGTGAGTTGAACCATGCCCGTCCCATGAACCGGGGATGGTGAACCATCCGCTACACGAACCGGGGGCAAGCGGTCATGCGTCTCAAGATGGGAGAAGCAATGAGGGTTGCCAGTCATATGATTTGTAGCACCGGAGTCAATCAGCCATTTACCTTGGGTAACGACGTGGGCACTACCTGAAGTCGTGGCCACAGAGGCAGATGGCCGAGAGGAGGCGGAGGCCGAAGAATGAGCATCACCGGAAGGGCGAAGATGAGGATGTTTCTGCCAGCAGCGGTCAACAGAATGGCCGGTACGACCACAGTGAGAGCAGAGGAACCTGGACGAACCCTGTCCGTCGGAGTGGCCGCGACAACTAGGTCATCCCTTCTGAGCTTAGTAAGCAATGAAGTCCTGGGAAGGGGGGAGGCCAACAGAGGCCGCTGGAGCAGCAAAGTAACAACGGCAATGCGAGCTGTGGTGGAATCCAAAGTAGGAGATTCCACCTCACCCAGGATCTGCTGGCGGATCATATCATAGGAATCAGGAAGATGGAGAAGATAACAGACAACCAGGAGTTCCTGGAAGTGTTTGTGCTGTTGGGCCAAGTCCGCAGAGAAGGGGCGATTCTGGAGGATCTCTACGCCAAGAGCCTGAACCTGTTGATAAGACACAACAAGAGACATGGAAGGGCGGGCGAAGAGGTCCGCATAGAGAGTATAAATGCGGGACGTCTGGCCCCCCTTCGAATAGAGAGCAGCTAGGTGAAGCTAGGCGGCCTTGACCGTCTCATCATGGCGAATGATGGGAAGGCACTCATCAGAGAGGCTGTTTGCCAACCAAGTGCGGACAAGGGAATCACTCGCATCCCAATCATCAAATTCAGGAGAGTTACGAGGAGGAGGGTCATCGGTGAGGCGATGACGCTTGCACTGTGAGCGAAGAAGAAAGGTGAAAGAAACGCTTCAATCGGGATAGTTGGAGCCTATAAGCTTAGAAAGCGTGCCAAGGTTTCCCGAAGGAGTAGGAGGAGCAGGATCTGCAGGAGCGGTGGAGGTAGAGATAATGGGAGTGGAGAGACTGGAAGTAGCCATAGAGAAGGCAGGAAACAACGGCGAGAAGAAGATAGACCGCGCGAGAGAAAAAAAACGGAGAGCAAGCCGCGACCTAAGGAGGAGGCCGAGACATGAGAAAGAAACCGCAGCGAACAAGGATGAAACCGCAGTGGGATGAAGAGAAGAAGCTGCAGCGGCACGGTGGCAGAATACCAGCGGCCACGAAGCAGACCAAAGTACAGGAAAGAGGTCGCGCGAACTGAAAGAGTCGAAGCGAACAGAAGAGAAGAGAAAGCAAATGAACCTTGCCGCGAAGACAGGCCGCAGAAAGAGACAGGCCGCGAGAACAGGTCGCGGGAAGGGACAAGCCGTGCGAACAAGAGCAGCTGGCAGAAGAGAAATCAAGCCGCAAAAATAGGCCGCGGAGAAGAAAGAAGAGGCCGCGAGATCAGAGAGAGCGTACTCAGGTGGAAAGGACCGAGTGCTTTGATACAATGTAAAAGTAGCGAATAAGTAGCTAAGAAATGGACAGAAATTTGAATAATTGAAATTTTATTATCCAAAAAAGATATCATTTACAAAGTTATGACCTCCCTTTTATAGAATGGAGGAGATATGAGAGAGTACAAACAAACAATGTGGGACTAAACATGTACTGGGCTGAGCGGCTAGAATTTACAGAGACCGCACATGCCGCACGGTTAGACAGATGGGTTAACCGCTCGGCAACTCCAGCAGAATAAGAACAAGCCACAATATGAGACCGATAGACCGCCCGGTCTCCAAACCGCCAGACAAGACCGCAAGGCCGCCCGGTCTAATACTTCAACAGCGATGACCAGGATGGTGTAACTATGACAAAGAAACACCTCCGTCAACACCTGTTGGGTATTGTATCCACAACGTACCTGATTTGAAGAAGCCCCTGAGCAAGCTAAGGTAAATAGACAATGTATTTGATGAAATCTTTTAAGTTGTGCTTGCAGTTATTCCACGCTAAGTACACACCAATGTCAGGGTGCAGTAGGTCAATATACACGGGTCTGCGAGACGTAATCCCTCGTTGAGCAGATCAGTGTGTTGGCCTACGTGTACTCTCTCTATTGGAGTGTACTTATTTTCAAGTACAGGGCTGTGATAATGCAAGAGCAGACAAGGAGCAAGGATGGGTCAAAGAGCAGCTCATGGGTGGAAAGACGAAAAATCGTCTAAGTAATAATCGACGAGAATCACCAAGTGATTCTCGCCGAATCGTCGAGAATCACTGGCTGATTCTTGCCGTCTCTATCCGGCTAAATCAGAGCATGCAAATCTGTCGCTAAGTCAAAATCGTCGAGAATCACTGGCTGATTCTCGCCGATTCGACGAGAATCACCTTCGATTCTCGCCGATTCGACGAGAATCACCTTCGATTCTCGCCGATTTTGCCTTAGGCGAATTTCTGAAGCACGCTGGACCGGATCAAATGTTAAGGCGCTGTTTTGAACCGGTTTTAGGGTTTCTTCTGGTGGGACCCACGACGGTCATCTTGAAGACCTAATGTATAAATACATCGGTATTTTTGAACAGTGAGAAGAAGACAGAAAAACGAAAGCCGAGCCACCGACGTGACCTAGATCGTGAAACCTGCTCCGCCGCCGTCGCCGCACGTGCCTGTTGATCGCCGGCTTTTGATCGTGGTTTCTTCCAGATCTCCCGGCGACAGAAGCTCAGCCAAGCACATCGTTTTACGAGTCTAACCAGAGATCTTTTGTCTCTTGATTCGTTGATCGGGAAAACCTTCCCCATCTGAATCGATCGAGACGATCGATCCTAGTGTGACCGTTCGAAGACCTTGCTAGCTTTGCTACGAAAATTGAATCTCCAAAGAACAGCCGCAGCACGCCGTTGTCGCCGCCGATCCCGAGAACCATGCCGCCGCCCTTCTTGCCGCCGCCGGTTTCGGGGAGATTTTCTCCAAGTGAGATCTAGGGTTGTGGACTCTTCGTTGACTTCAAGAACACGTCATCGAACGAAGAGGGACACCTTAGTGTCCATAAGTTGTTTGTATTTCTTATACAATCTATTTTCAATTTCTTTGTAACGGAACGATTGGTCCCTAGTTGTAAGGGTTGGGTGCAACCCGTGTTGTGGGAGTGGTGACTCATACGTGTGGAAGGGTTCCTTCCGTTAGTGCAAGGATTGAATTTCAATCCTGTTGGTGAAGTGACCGAGTCATCCCTGGTTAGGAGATAGGTCGAAGGGGGAAAGTGGATGTACCCAAATCGGGGAACCACTATAATTTGCTTGTCACCTTTGTGTGCTGTGTTATTTTATTTTCTTGTGCAGGTACGACTTTAATTCCGCAAAAACGCTGCAAGACACCTATTCCCCCCCATAGGTGAAGGTAGTTGACACTAAGTGGACTTTCAAGTGTATCAGAGGGAGGTTACTCAACAAATAGGTTAACGCCTAGAGTAAGTTCCTGCCACTAGTGTCAAGAAGAAGGCAGACTTCTACTATGGACGGACTCAAGTACACAGGCAAGATCCCAGTGTGCACCAGGCTAAACTTTCCTATCTGGAAGGACAAGATTAGGTTCTACATGGAAGCGGTCGATCCCCAACTCTTCATGATCGTGGAGGAGGGACCTTATGTCCCCACTAAGGCCTCCACCATTGATCCTACCAAGAAAGTGCCAAAGAAAATTTCTGAAATGGACAAGGACGAGATGGTGCTGGTGGGACTTGACAAGAAGGCGCAGAACATTCTGGTCAGCGCAGTCGATAACTCAATGATGTAGAACTTCTGCAACTGCAGGACAGCAAAGGAGATCTGGCACTGCCTGATTATACTAATGGAGGGCACTGATGAAGTGAGGGATGATCGGAAATCCCTCCTAAACCAGAAATATGAGGCCTTCAGACAAGGGCCTAAGGAATAGATCGGAGTCACCTTCGAGAACTTCCTCAAGATTGTCAATGCCCTCAAAGGATATGGAAGAGTGTTCACTGATGGTGAACTTAATGATAAATTCCTTAGGTCCCTTACTAAGGAATGGGACACAAAGATCTGTGCCATCCGAGAGTTTGGCAGACTTGCTGAAACAGACCCGCAAATTCTGTTTGGGAAGCTGATGTCCTATGAGCTTCAACTGAACACCAGGAAAGCAGAAGAAGAAGCAGAGAAGGCTGCAGCCAAGGAAAAGACTGTGGCCCTAAAAGCCATTCACTCCAGGAAGGGCAAGGGTGCAGTTTCATACCGTGCCGGGAAAAAGGATGAGGAGGAGGACTCCGAGCCATGCTCCTCCAGCTCAGAGTTGTCTGAGGAAGATTTCTCCCTCATCACCCGAGAATTCAAGAAGTACCTCAAGATGAGGAATCAAAGAAAGAGAGACAACTCCTCCTCCATGCATCAGAAGAAAAATTATTCTTCTGACAGGTATGCTTCTAAACTGAACAAACATCGCTCCTCTGACATTATTTGTTTTGGATGCAATAAGCCAGGACACGTCGTGGCCGACTGCCACCAAGGGAAGAGAGAAAAGGGGAAGGAAGAGGAGCACAAGTCCTCTAGAGATAAGAAGAAAGAGAGGAGCTACACCGCAAAAAATCCAAAGACACTGAGTGAGTCTGATTCCTCAGACTCCAGTGATGATGAGGAAGCCTAATTCGGGCTGGTGGGTCGCTCCGACTCAGAAGGAGAATGCCCCCCATTTACTGGGAAGGTAAAAGCTCACACCCCTCTCTCCGACTCTGAATCTGATCCTGAGTCTCAGGATGATGACCCTGAGGATAGCCCTTCGGCCCGTGAAGCGGAGCTCCTCGAGAAGTATGAGCTTCTGCTCAACACTTTCGAGGAGTGTCGTAAGAGATTGAAGGCTGAGAAAAAGGAAGTGAAATTCCTTAAGGGTGAGAGTGTCTCCCTAAGGGAAGAGATCACCAGTTTGATCTCTCTCCGACAGGAACACCTAGACCTGACTTCAAAGCATTCAGAGTCTCTTAAGCTACTTGATCTTAAGCAGGAGGAAGTCGACAAGTTGGAAGAACAACTTGCGGTAGAAAGGAAGATCGTCAAGAGCTTCTCTATGCCAAAAACAGTTCTTCCATTAGTTGATACCTTCTCTGCTCAGGCCAAAGAAGCTGGCTTGGGGCATGTAGGGGTATCTGGTTCCTCATCCAGGAGAAATAGGAACCAGAGAAAGAATAAGGCCGCCAAGAAGGCCTCTGCTGCTGAAAAGGGAAAGGCCCCACTCAGTCCTGTTGCGTTCAGAAAGCCTAGCTTTCACAGCAACCAACATGACTTTGAGTCAACCTTTGGTCATCATTTCCGGCCCTCAGTTGCAAAGCCAAAGAGCCGATATGATGGTTGGACTTTTCCCCGCAACTTCGGTGAGAGTGTCTTCAAGGCACCTTATGAGGAAATCCACATGGGAAATTATGGTCAATTCTCTAGCGGCCATAATAGAAAGCAGGCACCAAAAGCCAAGCCTGTTATACTGAAGGAACAGAAGGTGAAGAAGTCATGTGACTGCAATCACTATGATGCCTCCACCTCCAGATCCAAGGCCCCGGCTGTACCCAACATTCCCAGGGTAAAGCAGGAGCCTAGGAAGAGGTACAACAGATTTGACTGTTGGTGTTGTGGCAAAGTTGGTCACTTTGTAGTGGATTGTTGGTTTAATCCGAGGTATAACGAGACTCCTTATGTTAGCAATGCGAGGCCGACCACTCGTAGGGTTAACCACCCGAGGGGGAGTATGCTAACCAAGAATCTAGGACCCAAGTTCGATTGGGTTCCTAAGGGAAATTAATTTTGTTTTGCAGGAATGTCCAAAGGCCACCAAAACTCCAATATAGTACTTGGACAGTGGATGCTCCCGGCATATGACTGGGACAAGAAGCCTGTTGCGTGATTACACTCCAATCGAGAATGGACCCAAAGTCATCTTTGGGGGGTCAGATCGAGGAGTCACCAGAGGTTACAGTATGATTTCCAACAGTATAATCTCTATCACTGACGTGGCCTATGTTGAAGGGTTAAACCATAACCTGATCAGTGTAAGTCAGTTATGTGACAAAGGTTATGACGTTAAGTTCTGCAAGGATAAATGCCTGATAATATCATGTGTCTCTTCTGAGACGGTATTATCAGACATTAGGAGCAGAAATATCTTCTGCTTAGATTTTCTTAGCTTAGATTCATCTACCCCCGTATGCCTAGTAGCAAAAGGCAGTGCATCTCTTTGTGAACAATGACACAAGAGATTGGCACATATTAATTACAAGACAATTAATATGCTATTTTCCAAAGATTTAGTGAGGGATGCTCACATTATTAAGTGTATCAAAGATAGTCCCTGTCCTGCATGCCAGATGGGCAAACAGACTCGGGCTACCTTTAAGGGCATCTCAGACAAAGACTCCTCCAGATGTCTTTATCTTCTGCACATGGACTTGTTTGGTCCAATGCATGTTCATAGCTTAGGAGGGAAGTCTTATACGCTCGTGATTGTAGATGATCACTCTCGGTTTACCTGGGTGTTCTTTTTAAAATGCAAGTCTGATACGTTTGACATCTTCACCAGCTTTGTCAAGCAGATCCAGAACGAACTTAACTGCTCAGTGGTCAAAATCAGAAGTGACCATGGAACAGAGTTCGAGTCTGGTGCTATGACAGAGTTCTGTGAAGAACTTGGTATCTTTCATGAGTTTTCCTCCCCGCGCACTCCTCAACAAAACGGAGTCGCGGAGAGGAGAAATAGAACACTCATTGAAGCCTGCACGACAATGTTGAATGACGCTTCACTCCCAGAATACTTCTGGGCTGAGGCGGTCAATACGGCTTGTCATGTTCAAAACCGGGCATTGATCAACAAAAGTCATCGTAAGACGCCCTAAGAAATACTGAAAGGCAGGAAACCAACCATGTCCTATTTGAGGATCTTTGGTTGCAGATGTTATGTACTGAATAATGGGAAGTACCCGCGTACTAAATTTGGTGAAAAATGCTTCGAAGGCATATTCATCGGCTATAGTACCCACAGTCGGGCATATAGGGTCTTCAATAAGAAAACCCTAGTGATAGAAGAATCAATTAATGTTGTATTTGATGAAGGAAGCTTGCTTAACAGCAATTCTTCCAGCGGTATTCTTGAAGATGCAGGTGCACGACTTGAACAGCTGAGTCTCGATGAGACCGCTAAAGATGAAACTCCTAAGTACGTCAAAGTTTCCACCTCAACGTCAACTGGGAATGTTGAAGATCAAAATGGAGCAAATCTCTTAGAAGAAGGAGAAGCCCAAGAAGTAGTCGAAGCTCCAGATGCCAGACTTCTAGAGCTCCGTCACGTGAGGGATCTTCCTAGAGATCAGATCATCGGAGATCCTCGTGACGGTGTCAGAACTCGAAGAGGTACTATTAATGAGATTTTGAATCTTATCTTCCTGTCACAGGTTGAGCCAAAGAAGTTCGACGAGGCGAACAAAGATGCGGCATGGATTTTGGCCATACAAGATGAACTACATCAATTCGAACGATGCAACGTTTGGACGCTGGTTCCCAGACCACAAAAGCAGAATATGATTGGCACCAAGTGGATCTTCAGAAACAAACTGGATGAACATGGTGTCATCATAAAGAACAAGGCCAGGCTGGTGGCTCAAGGTTACAGACAGGAGGAGGGGATTGACTTCGACCAGACCTTTGCACCGGTGGCAAGGCTCGAGGCAATCAGATTGTTCCTGGCATATGCTTCGCACAAAGGATACACAGTCTATCAAATGGATGTGAAATCAGCATTCTTGAACGGAGACCTGAAAGAGGAAGTATACGTCGCTCAACCCCCAGGTTTTGTCAATCCTACTTATCCCAATCATGTATATTTTCTTAATAAAGCTCTATATGGTTTAAAACAAGCTCCACGAGCTTGGTATGAGACTTTATCTAGTTTTCTTCTTGAGAACAAGTTCTCTAGAGGTAAAATAGATAAGACATTGTTTCTCAGGGAAGTCAAAGGCAAGATTTTGCTGGTGCAAATCTATGTCGATGACATTATATTCGGCTCAATGGACAACAATCTTTGCAAAAAGTTTTCTAAACTTATGCAAGGAAAGTTTGAAATGAGCAGTATGGGAGAGCTAAAGTATTTCTTGGGACTTCAAGTGAAACAGTCTGAGGATGGAATCTTCATCTCTCAGACGAAGTTCACAAATGAACTCCTCAAGAAATTCGGTATGGAGAACGCAACCTCTATGAGGACTCCAATGGGATCCACTATGTCTCTGGATAAGGATGAGAAAGGTAAACCTTTCGATGAAACCAAATACAGAAGCATCATTGGATCCCTGCTCTACCTTACTACCAGTAGACCGGATATCATGTTCTCCACATGAGTCTATGCCAGATATCAGGTGACCACTAAGGAATCTCACTATGTCGCTGCAAAGCGAATTCTAAGATACCTTAAAGGTACTCCCAATCTTGGCTTGTGGTACCCGAGAAACAATGATGTCGAGCTAATAGGTTTTTTAGATGCTGATTTTGCAGGGAGTAGGGATGACAAGAAAAGCACTTCCGGGACGTGTCAATTCCTCGGAAGAAGGCTTATCTCATGGAACAGCAAGAAGCAGAATTGTGTAGAAACCTCCACAGCAGAGTCTGAGTACATCTCGGCAGGCAGCTGTTGCGCACAACTCCTATGGATCAGAAACCAGTTAGCCGACTACGCCCTTCAGTTCAAGGAAGTACCAATGTACTGCGACTCCTCCAGTGTAATTGTAATTGCCAACAATCCAGTATCGCACATCAGAACGAAGTATATTGAAGTGTGCTACCACTTCATTCGGGAGCACGTGGAGAACAAGGACATCTCTCTCGGTTATGTCCCCACGGACAAGCAGATTGCAGATATTTTCACAAAGCCCTTAGACGAAGCCAAGTTCAATCTTTTCAAAACTGAATTGGGGATGCTAAACTATGAGGAATGAAGACTACAGAAGCTCCAGGCTCGTGCATCTAGGGGGAGCCTCTGCCAGGAACTCAAGTGTGAGCACTGGTGCAAGAACTGAGGGGGAGAAGGGGTCAAATGCAACAGACCCAGATTTGTAGAAGCCGAAAAGTGGGAGATTACCCTCTCGGCTAAGGCTAAGGTGGCTCCAAGTTTGCTCTCAAGAAATTGGTATTGGTAATGAATATCTCTCTCAACTCAATTTTAAGTTTATGATTTTCATTCCCATACGCTCTATTCACCTTAGCTTGTAGGGTTTAGTCTTCTTCAAATAGGGGGAGATTTTTGGGTATTGTATCCACAACGTACCTGATTTGAAGAAGCCCCTAAACAAGCTAAGGTAAATAGACAATATATTTGATGAAATCTTTTAAGTTATGCTTACAGTTATTCCACGCTAAGTACACACCAATGTCAGGGTGCAGTAGGTCAATATACACGGGTCTGCGCGACGTAATCCCTCGTTGAGCAGATCAGTGTGTTGGCCTACATGTACTCTCTCTATTGGAGTGTACTTATTTTCAAGTACAGGGCTGTGATAATGCAAGAGCAGACAAGGAGCAAGGATGGGTCAAAGAGCAGCTCATGGGTGGAAAGACGAAAAATCGTCTAAGTAATAATCGACGAGTATCACTAGTGATTCTCGCCGAATCGTCGAGAATCACTGGCTGATTCTCGCCGTCTCTATTCGGCTAAATCAGAGCGTGCAAATCTGTCGCTAAGTCAAAATCGTCGAGAATCACTGGCTGATTCTCGCCGATTCGACGAGAATCACCTTCGATTCTCGCCGATTCGACGAGAATCACCTTCGATTCTCGCCGATTTTGCCTTAGGCGAATTTCTGAAGCACGCTGGACCGGATCAAATGTTAAGGCGCTGTTTTGAACCGGTTTTAGGGTTTCTTCTGGTGGGACCCACAACGGTCATCTTGAAGACCTAATGTATAAATACATTGGTATTTTTGAACAGTGAGAAGAAGACAGAAAAACGAAAGCCGAGCCGCTGACGTGACCTAGATCGTGAAACCTGCTCCGCCGTCGTCGCCGCACATGCCTGTTGATCGTCGTCTTTTGATCGTGGTTTCTTCCAGATCTCCCGGCGACAGAAGCTCAGCCAAGCACAGCGTATCACGCGTCTAACCATAGATCCTTTGTCTCTTGATTCGTTGATCAGGAAAACCTTCCCCTTCCGAATCGATCGAGACGATCGATCCTAGTGTGACCGTTCGAAGACCTTGCTAGCTTTGCTACGAAGATTGAATCTCCAAAGAACAGCCGCAGCACACCGTTGTCGCCGCCGATCCCGAGAACCAAGCCGCCGCCCTTCTTGCCGCCGCCGGTTTCGGGGAGATTTTCTTCAAGTGAGATCTAGGGTTGTGGACTCTTCGTTGACTTCAAGAACACGTCATCGAACGAAGAGGGACACCCTAGTCTCCATAAGTTGTTTGTATTTCTTATACAATCTATTTTCAATTTCTTTGTAACGGACCGATTGGTCCCTAGTTGTAAGGGTTGGGTGCAACCCGTGTTGTGGGAGTGGTGACTCCTACGTGTGGAAGGGTTCCTTCCGTTAGTGCAAGGATTGAATTTCAATCCTGTTGGTGAAGTGACCGAGTCGTCCCTGGTTGGGAGATAGGTCGAAGGGGGAAAGTGGATGTACCCAAATCAGGGAACCACTATAATTTGCTTGTGTCCTTTCTGTGCTGTGTTATTTTATTTTCTTGTGCAGGTACGACTTCAATTCCGCAAAAACGCTGCAAGACACCTATTCCCCCCCATAGGTGAAGGTAGTTGACACTAAGTGGACTTTCAACACCTGGTCACAAAGGATATGGGCTCCCCGAAATACTTTTTGGGGATTGAAATCTCTAGGAAGCCTAACTCCATGGTCCTTTCCCAACAGAAGTATGCTCTTGATCTTCTAAAGGAAGCAGGATTGACTGGTGCTAAACCTGCCCATTGTCCCATGGCTGCTGGAGAAGACAAAACTTGGACAGATGACTCTCCTCTTCTATCCGATCTTATGAGGTACCGACGTCTGGTTGGCAAACTCATTTATCTCACGGTAACCAGACCCCACAACTCCTATGCTATTGGAAAGGTGAACCAGTTCATGCAAGCTCCTAGGGAGTGTCATCTACAATCTGTCCTGAGGATATTGGAGTATATTAAAGCAACACCTGGGAAAGGTCTCCTTTTTCAGAAAAATGGTCACTTAAGGGTTGAAGTGCACTCATATTCGAGCTATGCTGATGACAAAGGTAATCACAAGTCAACATAAGGTTTCTGCACATTTGTTGGAGGCAATGTTGTGAGTTGGAAGAGCAAAAAATAGTCTGTGGTCTCCAGGTCTAGTACAGAAGCGGAACATCACAGTATGGCGTCGACCACGTATGAGTTGAAATGGTTACGGGCTCTCATACTTGACTTAGGAGAGGTCTGCAACTATCCTCTTCCTATGTTCTGTGACAACAAGGCTGCGATATATATCTCCAAAAATCCGGTCTTTCATGAGAGAACAAAACACATAGAAGTCGAGTGTCATTTTATTTGGGAAGAGCTCTTGAAGAAACAGATTTGTACTACGTTCATCACTTCCGATAACGAGTTGGCGGATGTCTTCACTAAGCCAGTGTCAGCTTTCTTTTTCCACATTTGCGACAAGCTGGGCATGATTGATATCTATGCTCCAGCTTGAGGGGGAGTGTTGAAGTATGGAGGCCGGGCGGTTTGTGGCTATTCGGAGACCGGGAGGTCTGGCGGTTTATATAGCCGGCATGTCTGCTGGGCTGTTACTGTTTGGTGTTCCAGCGGTCTGGAGGCTTGTCTCAGACGACTTGGAGACCGGGCGGTCTAGCGGTCTCCTATGGCGGCTTGTTCTCTGTGGCGCTTATTCTCTCCTCCTGTTGTTGTCGGGCGATTACCCGGTTTGTCTAACCGCACGACCTGTCCGGTTTGTCTTTTTGTAAAGCTGCATATACTTGTAAATTTTTAGTCCCACATTGCTTAATTGTAATTTCTCTCATCTCCTCCATTCTATAAAAGGGAGTATATACCATTATAATTGATTCCTTTTTTGGATAATAAAATTTACATTACTCCATTTTTCCGGTTTGTTATTTTCTGTTCGCACAGGGAAGATCTGATTTTACTTCAAAAATCATAAAATTTCAGATTCTGGACTTCATTTCTCGAGTACAAGTATTCTACTCGAGAACAACAAAGTTCCTCTCGAGAACAGCAAAACTCTTTCTCGAGTACAAAAAGATTATTTCTCAAGAAGAAATGTTTTACTCGAGAACAGGATATCTCTACTCGAGAACAAGGCTAATTTCTACTCGAGACAAAGGCTTCTTATACTCGAGTGCTTCTGGATCTCTTCTCGAGAACAATGATTCCTCTCAAGAAATGTGGCATCATTTTCTTCTTCAAGGTCAAATTTTCATATATGCACTCAGGCACTTAGCCGCCTCTTCCAGGTATTTTTAATGTTTATTTATATGTTAAATCATCAAATTAGCGGTAAATATAAATAGAAATAAGTCCAAGAGATTGTTAGTCTCGATTTCAAAACCCTTCTCGAGAAAATCCGCTTCGTCTTCCCCTGTCTCCGTCGTCTGCCACAAGTCACTTTCCTCATTCGCCGACCAGCAAAGATCGATCTCTCTTCAACAATGGCTTCATCCTCAAAGTTAGGTATTGGGAGTGAACTTTGTTCTTTTGGGATTACAAGGATATAAGACGATTTCCAAAATGTTCTTCTTCTGATAGACACAGTCGGTTTGTCATTTATTCTTGAACATCCTTGCAGAATTTTCAATTCTGAAGTAGATGAATTCTTCCAGAATGTCAAGATTAAGAGGAATGGGAAAATCATTAAGTCTAAGGTTCAGAATGTTAAGGTAAAGATGTCTGCTCTGTCTATTTCTCAATTTCTGCAACTGCCCATTATTGACATGGAATATGATTTAATAGGCTCTGAATATGAGAGAGTATATAGTTTTTGTGGTATTCCTCAGTCTTCTAACACCATCAGAAGGCAATATATGAATACAGAAAGTAAACTATTGGCTGACATCTTAGGAAAAGTCCTTCTGTGTAAAACAAGTTCAATCAGTTATATTACTCCAGAGTTCTTTGATCTAATGACTTCTGTTATATGTAGAAAGAAAATCCAATGGTGAATGATGCTATTTGAAAAGATTAAGGGCAACATTAAGAGCCCCAACTATGGAAGAATTATCTCTCTGTATCTAAATCAGATGATTCCTACTGCTTTTCCTATGAAAAAGGGCACTACCCTCCATCACATGAAAAAGGTGTCTATACATTCCATCCAAAGATGGGAAGTCAAGTTATAGAAATCTAACAAATCTCCAAAGGTTATAATAGATGTAGAGAGGACCCCATCTCCCCCTTCACATCAAATAACTGATTCAGTTATTGAGGGGGAGCCTGCACCATCTTCCTCAGTTCCTCCAGCTCCAGCTATTTCAGCCATACCTCCTCAAGATGTTCCAGCTGCTACCACAAAATTTCCTCCTCAAATAACTCCTCCTGCTGCTGCAAATTTAGTTTCAGAAGAAATTCTTTCTGCTGCTTCAGATATACCAACTACCTCTGTTACTGCTGCTGCTGCTTCTTCCTCCTTGCTGCATTCAAACTCAAACTTTCCTACTGCTGTTGAAGAACTTCCAGAGTATGTAATCTGATAGATGCCCAGACTCAAGCTGAGATTCTTTCTACTGAAGAGGATATAAACAAGATGATAGAGGAACTTACATCCAAAGAAGCTCCTTTTCATATTCCTGAAGATCATCCTCCTTCTACAACAACTTATCCTAAGTCTCTAGCACAACCAGAAAAATCTCCAGCTCCTGCACAGTCTCTAGAACCTCAAGAATCCTCTCCCCCAGCTGATCAATCTCCAGTACATGAAACTGATAAGTCTCCTGCTGTAGATATGCATGATGACGATGTAGTCTCAATCCATGACTCAGATGAAGACATTCCAGTTGAAGCTATTGAACAAAGACAACCAAGTCTTCATTTCCAGATTCCAACTCTCCTGCCCATAATTAATGAATATGAAATCAGCACAGTGAACAGAATAAAAGCCTCTACCTCTACTGTTGTGATTGAAGAAATACTTACATGGACTTTTCTTGCTCAACCTCTTCCATCTCCTCAAAAAGTAATCTTCCCTGAAGGTTCAATTCTACACAAAATTGAAGCAATGCTTGCAAAATAGAGAAAGTACTTTGATGATTCTCTGAAAGTGGCACTGATAAAGTAACAGCTTTAGAAAAAGAAATGAGTCGAGGATTTGTTGAAATCTAAGACAATACAGATGAATTTAAAAAGCTTCTGCAAATTGGTGGGAAAGCCGTTGACCATACTATTACTAGCATTGGTACAGTTATAGAGCAATCTATTACCCTTTCCAATAATCAATTCTCCTGGACAAAAGAGGTGATGAAAGAAACTTTAAAACTTGTGAAGAAGTTGGTAAATTTAAAGAAGATGTAATCAGCACCCTCTCCCTAGAAGTCAGAAAGGGGGAGGATAAAGTGTACGAACTGCTAGAAAAACAAGCTGCAACTATGAAAAGTCAGTGAGAAGATCAATTAAAAGAAATTCAGACATCTATTCTAAAGGAAATCAAGAGTACTAAGTTATACACTTATGATACCTCTGTATGAATGCACAATCAGTTGTTCCCTGAACTTGCTATGGATCCCAATTCACCTCCTCCTGCAAATCTAGATGTCAACAGGCCTACGTTCTCTCATCCTCCAGAGTATTTTGAAGGACCTCCTCCAGCACACTATGAAGGACCTCCTCCAGATTACTATGAAGGACCTCCTCCCGATGTCTATGAACAGGTATGGGAATCTGAGCAAACATGACTGCCTCCTCATCCTCCAGAAGATCAAAAAGCCAAGAGAAGAAAGTATGGTGATGGAGCCTTTGCTAGTAGATCAACTCCACATCCAGAAGCTCAAGGGAAGAGAACTCAAGAATATACTTAAGTTTGGAGCCCTACCTCCAAGTCCCTTATTTTGGAAACTTTGAAGTTAGTGATTGATTTTAATGAATACAGTAACCTTCACTATAGCCCTCAGGAATGGGAGTTGTATGAGAAGTCACTTAGCAAGAAAAGAATCTATGATAGAGAATATGGTAGAAACAACCTCAAGGCTCCACCTAGACCACCAAAGTACTTCCCCAAGCCATACAGTTATCAAAAGAGACAATAAGAGAAGCTTAAGAGACACGAAAAGCAACATTCACAGGATTAGTAAACTAAAGATGATAGAAGTTCACTTTTGAAATTGTAGAATTTAATTCTCTTGGACAATTTTCTACTTATATGAACTTCTATTTCTGATCTGATTTTTTACATATTACTGCATTTCTCCAAATTTTCATGCTATTAGTATCTTTATTTGTTTTTTCTCTTAATGTAATTCACCTTAGTGTAGAGGGTTCTGACTTTTACAAATAGTGGGAGATTGTTGGGTATTGCATCCATAATTGCCCAGATTTGTATGAAGTCACACTTAAACTAAGATGAATTAGGTTTGTATTTGATGCTCTTTTTGTTAAGTATTTACAGGACTTAATTGCTAAGTGTAGACCAATGTTAGTCTACAATGAGTCTCCTAACATAGGACCATACAATGTAATGCCTCATTGTGTGATCCATGGTGTTGACTCATGTGTAGCCTCTCTATTGGGACACACTTTCTTTTAAAGCACTAAGGGAAAGAGAAAAGATGGATGTTGATTTTTATGAAGAATCAAGATTTTAAGTTTTTTCAGAAAAAGTCTAAGTATTTTTCTCGAGTACTATAAGTTGTACTCGAGAAGGACTTATGATTATTCTCGAGTAATACTTGTCTTCATTTCGAGTAACAGAAGTTGTTCTCGAGGAAGCTACATGCTGTTCTCGAGAAGAGCTTTTGTTCTCGTGTAATATATGATATTTCTTCTCGGGATATTTCTTATCCAGACATAAATTTTTCTAAGTCTTTTTCTCGAGAAGAATGAAATTATTCTCGAGAAGACTATAGATTGTTCTCGAGATGCAGAAGTCATTTGTCGAGAACTAGAGTATTTTTCTCGAGAGCTAGCTGTTTGTTCTCGAGATGGTTATTTGTTCTCGAGAACCAGAATGTTTCTACTGAAGAACAAAATGTTATTTTTCTCGAATACTTCCTGACATTATCGAGACTGCAGTATTCCACCTCCGCATATTTTTCCAAGTAGTTTTCTCGAGACAGCATTTTGTTCTCGAGTACCAAAATTATTCTTCTCGAGAACTATAAGCTATTTTTCTCGAGTAGTTTTCTTCTTTCCCGAGGAAGCTGTTTTCTTCCTCCATATCATTTTTCTCTAAGTCTTCTTCTCGAGAACTTCCTTATTGTTCTCGAGTAAAAACCTTCTTCTCGAGAACACCATGGTCTATTTTTCTGAAATTTGTTAAGTCCAGACATATATTTATTTCAAACAAAATTAAAGCGTGATTGGTCCACGTGGATGTCATTAATAACGATTATGACCGTTAGGGTAATCCTATAAAAGGTCTTGTCATTTTCGACTAACACTAAGAAGTTTTAAGAAGATTTTTAGAAGAATTTTTAGCCATCGCATGAAGAAAATTCCAAGTTTTCTGAATCCGTTCTTTCATTCCAAATCGAGAGCCGCCGATCATCTTCTTCATTGTCTAAGGGCTTTCGATCTAGCTTGATTCATAGAAGATTGATTCACAGATCAAGATTATTGTCAACGACAGATCCTCTACTTGATCGTATGAGTCCATAGATTTTCAAATCCAGGGATTGCTGATTCTTCTTCAACAAATTCTGATAAAGCCGCAAAGCTCAAAGAAAGAAGAACAGGTAGAAGGATTTCAGATCTGAAAATAAATCACTGTTTGTATCCATTATTTTATTTTATTCTTGTAGGAGATCTTTCTCCGAGTTGTAGGAGTTGTTTTCTACGAGTTATTGTAGGAAGTTTTGATCTTCCGAGTGTAGATCCAGTTTTAGGATCGAGTTGTAGGAACGTTGTTCTAAGGTGTAGGATTGGTTTCAATCCGAGATTAGGGGAGTAGCCGAGTCTAGTGGTTTGCTAGATCAGTGAGTGTAAAGTTGATGTATCAAAGGTTGGGGAACCACTATAATTCCTGCTATCGTCTGTGATTGCTTGGTTTGATTTTCTGTGCATAGATCGCTAAATTTTGTATTCCGCAAAAGACACACAACTCACCTATTCACACCCCTCTAGGTGATTTACGTAAGACAACTTAAAACATTTTCACGTCGGTTGCCACAAAAATATCTTCAATCATTTCCTCTCTTCAGTGCGAAGACGGCGGACTTGATCTCGTGAAGAACGGTGGTCTATTGGGGGAGATAAGGAGACCTGCAATCATTTGTCAGCTATGATGAGCAGAAGAAGGGATGGAAGTGCATGGATCATACAACAAAGAAGTTTGTTATCTCAAGAGAAATTATCTTCGACGAACTTACATCATATTAGGGTATTTCAACTTTGGAGCTACAGGAGAACATGTTAGATGGGGGTTAAGGAGAAGCTGCTCGGGATCTTTTGGTGGAGTAGACTGCATCACAAGTTGCCTCGATAACGTCTAGCTCTAAGGCAGAGGATTCTCGATCTGAAAGTAGGGGGAACGATACTCTTGGATGAATGGGAGCCTTCTTGCTTTGAGAATGCCACTAGATTTAAGGAGTGAGAAGATGCCATGAATGAGGAGATGGCCGCCCTCAGGAATATTGAGACTTGTGATCTTGTGCCCAAAGTTGAAGGCATCACTCCTGTGACGTATAAGTGAGTTTATAAGTTGAAGAAGAAGGCTGATAGAAGAATTGAGCAATACAAGGCTCACCTTGTAGCTCGAGGGTTCTCACAATAGTATGGGGAGGATTACAATGAGATGTTTAGCCTAGTGGCCAAGATGACTTCAGTTCGGGCTGTGATTGCTTTGGCGGCCTGCCAATGGTGGAAGATTTGGCAACTCGACGTGAAGAATGCTTTCCTTTATGGAGAGATTGATAAGGACATCTTCATGATGCAACCACCGGGTTATGTATTTGAAGAACATTTAGGGCACGTCTGCAAGCTAAAGAAGGCACCTCGGGCATGGTATGGAAAGATTGTAGAATATCTCCAGTTCTGCAGTTACTTTTCTTTAGACTCAGATTCCAGTCTTTTCGTTAAGAAGCAGAGGGAGCATTAGGTCCTCATTCTGTTATATGTTGATGATATGATTATCACATGAAACTCGGAAGAGGAAGTAGCTAGGCTCAGGGCTAAGCTAGCTATTCAGTTTGAGATAAATAATCTAGGTGAGCTCCACCATTTCCTTGAGCTCGAGGTGGAGAGGCAGAAGAGCGACGCACTCATTCACAAAAGGGCTATGCAGAGAGAATCGTCAAGCAATTCCATATGCAGGAAGGGAAGAGTAGTTCTACTTCTCTAGAGGTCGGGTTGAAACTTTGACGGGATGAGGGAAGGGTTCTTGCAGACCCTTTGGTTTTTGGGCTCTCATGGGGAGTCTCATATATCTGACTATAACTGGGATGAATATTGCTTATATGGTGGGCCGGGTTAGTCGTTATATGGCAGAGCCACAAAAACCTCAATTGGTGGTGGCTAAAGGAATTCTGAAGTATGTCAAGTCTACCTTAGTGATGGATCTCTTTTATAAGAGGGACATGAGCTTAAGTATATACGGTTATATGGATGCTGATTATGGAGGAGAAACAAAACATCAAAAGTCGACGTCTGGTTACATATTCTTCATTGGATTGACATCTATTTCTTGGTGTAGTAAGAAGCAGGATTCAATGTCTGTCTCTACTATAGAAGCAGAATACAAGACTTCGGCTTTGCCTGTTCAGGAGTCCTTTGGCTTAGGAGGTCAGTGGATGACATCCACGAGGAGGTGCACTGTCCAACTCTGCTTTGCGGTGATAACGAGTGTGCTCTTAAACTGGTCAACAATCCAGTTTATCATACATGGATGAAGCACATCGAGATCGAGCATCACTTAGTACAAGAGAAGGTGTTGGAGGGATCTATAATGGTTGCTTATGTAACACCCCAAGTTTTTGTAGGCAGGAAAAGAGGGTACCGCACGGCGGTAGACCAATATCGCGTCGTGGTAGCGGCAGCCGTCGAGATCACCGAGTAAGTAGAGTTGACTCAACGCTTTGGTTACTGCTCGACGATAGGTTGATACTGCTTAGCGGTAGCGTTAGGCGTCGAGAGCGTTGAGTGAGGCGAAGTGACTCAACTCCTAGTCTACTGCGTGGCGGTACGTTATTATAGAGCGGTGTTAGCAAATTTATTGGCCGAGTTCTCGGGAAGTTATCGCCTAATAGTAGTGATACCGCAGGCGATTGCTTGTGAAAAGTTTTTAGTTGTCAACCTAAATCACATAGAGGGGGGTGAATATGTGAGTTTTGTGTTTTTTTGCGGAATAAAAATTATATGAGCAAACAAGCAATCATAGACGACACCAAAAGTTATAGTGGTTCCCCAACCTTGGGTACATCCACTTTCCACCTCACCGATCTAGCAACACACTAAACTTGGCTACTCCACTATTCTCTCGGATTGAAAACAATCCTACAACTCAGAACAAAGTTCCTGCAACTCGGAGCAAAACAACTCCTACAAAAACTCGGAGATCAACTCCTACAAAACTCAAAGAAAAACTCCTACAATCTCGGAGAAAAACTCCTACAACAATCAAATGAATTTATAATCAGATCACACAAACTTATCTTCACAGATCCTGGCTGAATCTCGGGTTCTTCCTTCTTGAAAGACTGAAAAGCCCTATCAGAAAAGTTGAGGAAGAGATCTGAGAATCCTTGGATCTGAGAACTTACGATCACCACGATCAAGGAGATGATTTGCAGTTGTTAAAAATCTTGATCAGTGAACTCCTTCTTGTCTGAATCTCTGGATCGAGTAGTTCGGCGATGAAGAACAGAGCGATGGTGCTTCTCGATTTAGAAAGTGAAAATGATTCAGAAAATTTAGAAATTCTTCTTAGGGTTTGTCAATTCTGACAAGACCTTTTATAGACCCTTCATAATAGTCTAAATTACATTAAATGCACGCCACGTGGACCAATCAAGTGTTAATCATATTTGAAATCGAATCCATCAGGTACTTAAGAAATTTCAGAAAACTGCATTGCATTTCTCGAGAGAGGTAAGTGTTCTCAAGAAGAAGTTTTTGTTTCGCGAGAAGAGTTATGAAGATCTCAAGAAGAAATACTTAAGGAACGTGTGGAGGAGGAATTTTGGTTTCTCGAGAATAAGTAGATCTACTCGAGAAAAATAAACTTCTGTTCTCGAGAAGAGTTCATCTGTTACTCGATAACATGGAAGTATCTCGAGAAGAGGCTTCTGACTCTCGAGAAAAGTTTTTTGGGTCTCTAGAAACAACATCAGGTTCTCGAGAACTATACATGGCCTTTTCGAGAAAAAATCTTTGGCTTCTGGAGAAAAATACTTAGAAAGATTTTGACTTGAATTTAAGGTAACTCGAGAAGGAGAGTTATGAACTACTCGAGTACGCATGTCTTTCTCGAGAACAATATTAGGCTATCTTGAGAACAACTTTAATCTTACTTGAGTACTGACTGATGTTCTCAAGGAAAACACTTAGAAAGTTTCTGTCAACTGAAAATTGATTTTCTTCTTGTTAACTAGCAACCAGCCTTCTTCCCATGACTTTAGTGCTTGAAAATGAAGTGTGTCCTAATAGAGAGGTTACACATGAGTCAACACCATGAATCATACAATGAGGGATTACATTGTATGGTCTTGTGTTTGGTGACCTATTATAAACTAACATTGGTCCACACTTGGAAATTATAACCTGCAAGCACTCAACTATAAAAGGCATCAAATACAAACTTAATTCATCTTAGTTCAAGGGTGACATCATACAAATCTGAGTTAACGTGGATAAAATACTTAACAATCTCCCACTATTTGTAGAAGTCAGAACCCTTTACACTAAAGTGAATTACACCAAGATAAACAAATAAGATAACTAATAAGCAAAGTAGATGGAAGAAATGCTTAACAATAAAAGATTTAAATAATCAAAATTTAAAAATGTATATATATATAAAATGTCCAGAAATAAGTCCAAATCCATAAAATGTCTCGTATATAAAACTTTTGATAATCTTCAATCACTTCTTGGTCTGCTGTTGTTGTTGCCTTTGAAGCTTGTCTTCTTGTCTTTGGAAATACATGAATGGCTTTGGGAAATACTTGGCTGGTTTGGGTGGAGCAGTAGGATCATCTATGCTATAATTCCTATCATGTAGCCTTCTTAGAGTCATAGACTTTTCATATTGCATCAATTCAGTATGAGAGTAGTATGTATCCTTGTGCCCATCGAATTCCCCTACAAATCTTAAGGTATCAAGAATGATGGATTTGGATGTTGGGCTCCATACTTCAGCAAACTCTCTTTCAGCATGTTCTGGCTTGGGAGTGGACCTGCTAGCAGAGGCACCATCACCATACTTTCTTCTCTTTGGAATCTGTATCTCAGGAGGTACTTGAGGAGGTATCTGAGGAGGCACATTAGCTTGTTCAGAAGTCCATACTTATTCATAAGTGTCAGGAGGTGGAGCTTCAAAATATTTAGGCCCTGGAGAGAATGTAGGCCTATTTACATCCATGCTGGCACGGGGGGGGGGGGGGGGGGGGGGGGGTGCAGTTGGATCAATTGAGAGGTCAGGGAAATTTTGATTGTGCATCCATATTGCAGTGTCATATGTATAAAGCTTTGTACTCTTAACTTCCTTTAACACTGATGCTTGAATTTCTTTCAGTTGATCATCCCATTATTCTTTCATCTTTGTAACTTTTGTATCAAGCTGTTCCTTTACTTTATCCTCCCTTTCTAACTTCTATAGAGAGGGTGATGATGACTTCTTCTTTGAAGGTCCCAACTTCTTCATATGTGTTGAAGTTGCGCTCTTGAGCTTTCTTTTCCAGCTGATTTTGATTATTAGCTAAAGTGACAGATTGTTCCATGACTGTACCTATGCTGTAAATGGTGTGGTCAATGGCTTTGCCTCCAATTTGTAAGAGTCTTTTAAACTCATTAGTATTGCATTGGATTTCAGCAAATCCTCGGCTCATCTCTTTTTCTAAGGCAATTACTTTGTCTATTATAACTTTAAGAGAAGTATCAAAATATTTTATCTGCTCAGCCATCATGGCTTCTATCTTACTCAAGATATTATTTTCAGAAGTAACTTTAGTTGGAGGAGGTGGATGAGGTAGAACTGGAACTGTCCAGGGGACAATTTCTTCAATGACCACAGTAGATGTAGAAGTCTGTTTTCTTCTGGCAGTAGTGATTTCATCTTCAGCATCACCAGCTAGGAAGGTGAGAATGTTAAAGTGGAGACTTGGAAGATGAGGTTCAGCAGCCTCAACAGGTATTTCTTCTTCAGTATCAGAAATATTTACTATCTCTTCATCTTTCTCCCCCTGAACAGGAGACTGGGGCTTTGGAGATGTTGGTGGATATGAATTTTCTGGTTGAGGTGATTTCACTTGTGGAGATGGTTGTTCTTCAGGCAGAGGGGATAAAGGCTCTTTGGAAGTGAGCTCCTCTATCATCTTGTCAATATCATCTATAGTAGTCAGCATTTGCTCATTATCCTGAGCATCAGTCAAAATTTTTGCATCTAGTAGGTCCGCAACAACAAAAACCGAGTTATCTTCTGGTAGAGAAGTGTCTTTTTCAGTAGCAGATGGGGCTGAATCTTCTTCTAGAACTGTATTTACAACAGCAGGTGAGGTGGTGACTTGGGCTGGAATTTCTGTATGGACTGTGGCTGGAGTTGGAGTTTGAGTAGGCTGTACTAGTATAGATAGAGTAGGCTCCCCCTCAACAACTGGATCAGTTATGTTAGATATGTAATAAGAGAGTGGAGATGAAATCCTGACTTCATCGTCATCTGTCTTTTCAGCTTGGTCTGGTTTTTGAAGCTTGACCTCCCATCTCTAGATAGAGGTGATTGAGACTTTCTTCATGTGGTGAAGGGCCATGCCCTTAGCCATGGAAACTAATCTGGCTTCATCTGATTTAAGTAAAGAGATAAAATTCATTCATAGTTGGGGCTCTTGATACTTGCCTTGATTTTGTCAAAGATCATCGTGCCCCATTGATACTTCTTTCTGTAGATAACATGTAAGACCCCTCCCCTTACCAAGGAAGCACCCGGTCTTATGCCCAGAACCGCCGTCTTACGGTGGCACTAACGCACAGGTTAGTCGACACCGCAACACGCCGATTCTGCCGGCTAGTACGATCATATAACATGTAGGCCAAAATGAGAAACAAAAGTATAGCGATAAAAATGAACCATAACTAGTCCACAGTCACAACACATATATATATAAATATATGAAAAGGAAAAACATCAGTCCATATGAGTACAAAAGATAAAAAGGGCTTATGCCCAGTACATCATATCAAAATCTCTCTCTCTCTCTCAACTCTAAACAGCGGAAGATAACTATCATCACCAAGTCATCCCACCTGAGGCAACTCTGCAGTAGTAGTAGTAGGTGGTGGTATCAGCTCCCCACGTCCTGTCATCTCGTCCTGCCGGTTGTGCTGGTGCTCCATCTACTCTAGCTCCTAAAAATAGTTTGGTCACCGACCATTAGTCAAAAAGACTAAGTCGTTTCCTCCACACCTCGCCCCGCAACTCCTAGGCACTGTGCGGGAGGACGAAGCGGAGAACAACAAGGGGTAACAAGTGTAAACAGGTGGCAGTGGCACTATACTAACAAGTATATGAGGAGTAATAGTAGTTCTACTCTAGCAGTTCTATGTCAGAAGTACAAGTGCAGTAAGTAAAGTATAAAACTGAAGTAAGTAAGACAAGTGAAGTAAAACGCAGTACCGTAAAGTAAGTAAAGAACTGAAAGTAAGAGCAGGAAAGTAAAACTATGCTACCACTACTCTACCATCACAAATCGTACCTTAGCTTATAAAAATGCCCACACAAATTTATAAGTTAAGGTTTCCAGGAAATTTAACTTATCATATAAAAGAGCCCATACTAATTTAGATGATAAAGATCTATGAAGCGTATGACCTAATATGAATGAATGTTTATGATGCAATTTATGCAATAGGCAAGTGCAACTCACACACAATGACTCTGTGATCACAGACCTTTAGTTCCCACTTTTTGAGAGCTAGCTTCACTCATGGGTACCACCGCTGTGGCTACGGCAGCAGCGGAGCAGGCATCTCTAGTTGTAGGCCGGTATGCACACTACCAAACCTTAGACCCCTCTCATACGCATTTGTACACGTCCTAGGTACACTCTATAGTCCATGCGTACGTACTTGCTGAAAACTCGTCAGTCTTGTTGGGTCGGGTGTGCGTTATTGGGGGTCGTCCTCTAGACCGCAGTGTAAAATAAACCACTGGACTCTCAAACCCTCACACCCGCCTGGTTCACCGTACTGCCGTCGGTGTGACGATCGGCCAGTACCGCATGACCCGCCACTAAATTTATGCACATGCAAGTATTTCATCCCGAGCCTTCACCTCGCAGGACCAACCTGTCCTGAATCCCTCAAACCCTTTACGAGTGAGCCTGCAACATATATCCCTCCAACCCATCACGGGTGAGAACGCACAACAGTGCCTTTATTCAAAATCCTTCAAACCTGTCATGGCCGAGAATGAACCACAATGTCTTAACCTATTAGACTACTCTTGTTTACGGGTTATTATACTTAGTGATTTAAGGTTAATTCCAGGACTGCCCAGGGTATACCCGGTGAAGGGCTCTCGGGGGCACTAGGAACTACGATGGGATTACGCCCAAAGCTCCCTTTCTCAAGGATATTTACTTTAGTTGATGACTACCCACAATTCACCCCCAGCTCTCGTTATTACTCTTGAGTTATCCTAATGACTTAAGGTGTTCTCAGAAGGGCGACGGTCTTCCGCCGGCCTCCACTCCAGTTGCTATCCAAGGGCTTGCACTTTTACTCTCGTCACTAAGACAACACTACTCACCAAGGTTATTCTCCAATTGTAACCGCTAGCTCATCCGTCGATCTATCCCCCGGTGGTCCTTATAGTATAACCTACTTACATTATGCGCAACCCATGACCTAATACCACCCCGAAATGGAACTTCCAATTCCTTGGCCACCTTCCCCTAATTATTTATCCTAGGATGGTGTAGACTAATGAAGTGAGCCTATTGATTTTCGTAATTTTCTTAAGTCATTAAGGCCTCTAATTAAATCATTTAATTAATCCCCTAGGTCTTTTAATACATGAAGTATTACAAATCCTAATCCACTAACCTAAGAAATTTTTCCTGAGTTATATCTTGGTAAAATATTACTGTCTACCAAAATTCATAATTTTCCTTTGAATCTTTCTATTTATTCCTTAATTAATACAAAACTCACATAATAGTCATTTTCCAAATGAAGTATAAGGAATGCATTACTAAAAATTCTACGAAAACTACAAAGCATATATATCATTAATTTAAGTCTAAAGGCAGAGTTTCATCAACCTCCATAATGTAATGGCCTACCAATTTCAATTCTTAATAATTTACCAAAATGCCATTATATGGTTTTAAAAATTACTGATTCATCCAAAAATGCTGCAAAAATCATACAAGCGTATTAATACTAAGAGATATCACCAAGAAATTTTCCAAAATTTTCTACTAAGTATTTTCACCAATTTGCTAATTAAGTAAAATGAGGGTAAAAAGGTAATTTCCACATAGCTCATATCAAAATTCTTCAAACAGAGACATAAAACTTTTCAGGAGCTAAATCTAACATAATATTGACCTGGACAAAAATTGGGGATTTTATCTCAATGATGAGCCTATTTTTACATTTATTTTTCAAAAATTCTATTATTCCAAAAAATCCAAATAATGAGATTTTTGCTTCCAAAAATCCCATTATTACAATGTGGGGTATAATTCACCCTAATGAGCCTCTGAAATCAATATCATGATTTTTGGATGTCCTAAATAGGCCTAATACACAATATTTCAAAATTGGCTATTTGCACCCCAAGCCTATGTATAATCAACACATGCAAGTGAGTGTACCCAACAAGCAGTGGTCCAAATGTACTAAAATTTTTACCATGCACATGAATAGTCCCCAAGGACATACCACGGAAATTTGGGGCCATTTGGAGTCATAACACTCCAATTATTTCATTTATTTAATTTTGTGTATTATGAATAAAACTATAGAAAAAGTTTTCCCAAAAATTTTCAATGTTTGGAAGGGGCTAAATATGCCATAAACATGCATGCACTCAAAATTTGGGGTACTTTTGATTACTGGTTTGGCTTGGGCATCAATTTGAAATTCTGCCCTTGCCTTGGACTAGTCTTAGGAAAACTGACCTACAACCCAATATACTCTACCAAATTTGGTATTTAAGGTGCCAAATTAAAGTTAAGATATTAAGATACAAATTTTAGTTAAGGTGCATGTCCTAGAAATGCATCTAAGAGGTCTAAAAATAGCTTGTAATATGACTGTATAAGTGTGATAGATTATACATAATACTATAGTTTTAAATTTGATTTAATTTAATTGATGAGCACGAATCTTGATGTAAATTTGACGGGATCTGGTCGTCATCCCCAATCAGCCAACGGCTGGGATCGATTCTGGCTAGGCCACCTTTGCTGGCTATTTCCAGCCAGCTGAGCCACCACCACCGCCGGCGGATGTCGCCACCACCTTCACTGAGGTGGTGGCTAGCGATTCCCGGCGATGAGGCCGCCGAAATTTGCTCCTTCGGTGAACCCGAGCAAGAAGCAAAACTCGGAAAAATTGCCATTTCCTCACATGGTATTGGGCTAAATTGAGCCCGATGTCTCTCCTAAAGGATCTAGAAAGCTAGTACGAGTAGAGGGGAGGCGAAACGAACCCGAATGACGGCACGACGACGAGGTTGGCGAAGGTTGGCCATGGTTGAGCTGCTCCGGCGATCTCCTACTCAAAATCCCATTTCTTCACCAAAAGCTTTGCTCCAGGACTCGTTCTCCACTCGATTCAACTCACTGAAGCTGGTGGTATGGTCAGTTTGAGCTAGAAGTGGCTGTATAGGGAGATGCAACGAAGGTGAGCTCGATTTGGGGCTTTGGAGGCTTCACCCTTGGTGCTAAGTGGCCACCATGATGCCAAATTCCCTGGAATTTCATGGGTGGCCGGCCAGCAAGCTTTTGGGCTGATGGAGCCAAGGCCAAGTGGCCTCCTCCTTTTATTCTCATCTTCTCTCTCCTCTTTTGTGTAAATTCTCCAAAATGCCCCCATGCATGCACTCTCTCTCCAAAACCAGAGGGGTAGGGTTGATCTTTGACCACTTGGGCTGGCCATGGGCCAAGTTGGGTGGGCTTAGCCCTCATTTTCTTCCTTAGGTCAATTAAGTTGACTTGAGTTGACTTGGTCAACCATGATGAGTGGGCTTACCCCACTTGGTGGTCATGGGTTTAATGGCACCACCCATCTTGGGTTGGGTCAATGTGGTGCCCTACTTGGGCTAATTGGGCCTATAGGTATAGGTTTGACCAAATTAGGGCCATGGTTGACTTTGGTCAACTAGGGTCAAAGGGTTGACCTAATGACACGCCCTAGGGTCCACTTAGATTATTTTAGGGTTAGGGCAATATGGTGGGGTCATGGTGTGGCTAGGGTTCCTATTTAAGCTAGTTTGACCTAGTTTGACTTTGGCCCCTTAGTGGGCGCCACATGGCTACAACACACTACCTAGGGTCAAACCTAGCTAATTTCCCTATCACCCACCCCATGCCCAACCCAATATAAGTTAAGGGGTCTAGAAGTAACATGGGATGTTACAAATCCTATAAAAAAAAGTAATTTCGTCCCCGAAATTTAAGTTCGGGTCTACGGGGTTCTACTTGCAAGAGTTGTAAGAAATTTAAACGCATAAACTAAAGTATACCTGAAGTGAATAGCTCCGGGTGTTGCTCCATCATCAAATCCATCGGTTCCTAGGTGTGCTCCTCCCGTCCATGATTGGACCACAACACCTTCACGAGAGGGACCTTCTTCTTCCGTAACACACGGACATCTGTATCATCAAGCCGGATCGGCTCCAATCTGACGGATCTGTCTGGCGCTATCGGACCGGATGTACTAGTAACGTGATGCTCCGGTCATATGAGAGCTCTTTCCAAGGAAGATACATGGAATACGTCGTGTAGGGTACCCAACTCCGGTGGCAGCTGCAGTCAGTAAGCTAAGGGGCCGATCCGCTCCAGGATCAAGTATGACCCCATATATCGAGGACTGAGCTTCTTGTGCCTCTGCACCCGAGAGACACCGTGTACCAGACGTATCTTCAAGAAAACTCTGTCTCCAACCTGGAACTTCACCTTCCGGTGCCGAGCATCATAATACTTCGCCTGTCTACTCTGGGCCTCTAGCAGTCGATCCTTGATCAAATGAACCTGAGCCTCCGTATCCTTCATATAATCAGAACCAAGAGCCTTGGTATTTACATCCTGAACCCATGACAGCGGTGTCCTACACTTCTTCCCGTAAAGTGCCTCATATAAAACCATCCCGATGCTAGCCTAGTGGCTTTTATTGTAAGAGAACTCGATCAATGGTAGCAGCCTCTCCCAAGGCTTCCCCGTATCCAATATGCATAAGAGGAGTAGATCCTCCATGGTTCCGCTCGGTCTGTCCGCCGGTCTACGGGTGGAAGGCAGTACTGAAAGTAAGATGAGAGCCCAAGTAAGCATGCACAGCCCTCCACTCCCTCGAAGTGAACCGACCATCACTGTCCAAAACAATCATCCTGGGGACGCCATGGTATCTGATGAACTGCTCCACGAACAATCTCACCAAAATTGTAACTGGAGCATCCTTCCTGACTGGAATAAAGCACTCCACCTTGGTCAGTCTGTCTACTATGACCCAGATGGAATCATGCCCAGAGTGGGAGCGAGGTTGTCCGTGCACAAAGTCCATAGCAATGTCCTCAAACTTCCACTCTAGGACTGGCAATGGCTGTAATAAACCTCCCGGGCTCTTGCATTCCGCCTTAACGCGCTGGCACGTCTCACAATGTGTCACAAAGTTGGTGATCTCCCTCTTCATCCCAGACCAATAAATAGTCTTCCGTAAAACTTCCCACATCTTGGTGATGCCGGGATGCACTGAATATCTGGAGCAATGTGCCTCTCTAAGTATATCATCCCGGATACCGCCCCCTGCTGGTATATAAATGCGTCCATGGAATCGAAGGAGATCATCCTGCAGCGTGTAATCCTCAACCTTGCCCCTTTTCAGGGCACTAAAAATCGGCTCCAATGTAGCATCCAGCCTCAGATGCACCATAATGCGCTCCCAAATGTCATCATCTCTGATCAATGAGCTCAGGTACTCTCGGTATCCTACTGGTTCAGCCTTAGAAACTATAGTAATATGCATGTCATCCATCATCTGTATCAGCTCCATAGCCATCACCCGGGGCTCCGGCCCAGAGGTGTCAGCCCTCCTGCTCAATGCATCTGCTACTGTGTTTGCCTTCCCCGGGTGTTAGTGAATCTGGTAATCATAGTCACAGAGAAATTCTAGCCATCTCCTTTGTCGCAGGTTTAGGTCCTTCTGCGTATCGATGTACTTGAGATTCTTGTGATCTGAGAAAATGTCACAATGAACCCCATATAGATAGTGCCCTCATATCTTTAGTGCAAATACAATAGCCCCGAGCTCCAAATCGTGTACCGGATAGTTATGCTCGTGCTTCTTCAACTGTCTCGAAACATAAACGATAACATGTACGTGCTGCATTAGTACAGCACCCATCAATTCGTATGTGGAATTCGTGTAAATCTGAAATCCCTCACTCACAGATGGGAGTGCAATGATAGGGGATGAGGTAAGTCGGTCCTTCAACTCCTGAAATGATGTCTCGCACTGCTCTATCCAAGCAAACTCTACATCCTTCCTCGTCAAGGTCCTGAGGGGGAGTGCTATCCTCGAGAACCCCTCCACAAACTTACGATAGTAACCTGCTAATCCCAAGAAGCTGCGAATGTCTGACGCTATCTTCGGCTGTGGCCAATCTCTCACTATCTCTATCTTAGCTGGATCCACCGCCAATCCAACTCCACTGATCGTATGCCCCAAGAAGGCCACCTCCTGTAGCCAGAACTGGCACTTGGAAAACTTCGCATACATCTAAGACTCTCGCATCCTCTGCAAAACCTGTGTCAAATGCTCTGTGTGCTCCTCCTGAGTCCGGGAATAGATCAGAATATCGTCGATGAATACAATGACGAAGCGGTCCAATAAGGGTTCGAATACACGGTTCATTAGACTCATGAATGCGGTATGTGCATTCGTGAGCCCAAAAGGCTTCACCGTGAACTCGTATAACCCATATTGTGAGCTGAAAGCCGTCTTCGGGATGTCTTCCTCTCGGATGCGCAGTTGATAATAACCGGATCTCAAATCCAGCTTAGAGAACCAGAAGGCCCCCCTGAAGCTGATCAAATAACTCGTCTATCCGAGGCAGTGGATAGGTATTCCGGACCGTCAACCGGTTCAGCTCCCTGTAATCTATGCACAGCCGCAATGATCCGTCTTTCTTCTTCACAAAGAGAATAGGTGCTCCCCACGGTGAAGATCTCGGCCGCAGAAATCCCGATTCCACAAGCTCCTGAAGCTGAGTCCTAAATTCTGCCAACTCTCTGGGAGCCATCCTATAAGGTGCCCGGGACACTGGCCTCGCCCCCGACACCAACTGAATCCTGAAATACAAGTCCCGAGCTGGTGGTAGTCCGGGAAATTTATCCGGGAATACATCAGAGAAATCCCAAACCACCGGGATATCAGCTATAGAACTCTCTGCTGCCACCATCTCGAAGCAGATAAGGTACACCTCTTCCCCCTGCTCATAGGCCTTGACAGCCTATACAAAAGATAATGATAGATGGGGGATAGGTCGGATACCTTCAATAGTAACGTGGGAGTCTCCATGCCTGAGTATGATCCTCTTAGAGGGGCAGTCGATCTGGGCATAGTTCCAATGAAGCCAGGTCATGCACAAAATCAATTCAAAGTCCGGCAATCTCAAGACCGCCGCCGGAGCTTCGAATGTCGTGCCTCCTATCTCGGCCTCCATGTTGCACCTAACCGTGGTCCGTAGCTCCGAGCCATCAGGAAGACGCACCCTCATCTCTATGCCAGGGAATTTTTCCACACCCTCTAGTCCTTCAATAATAGTGTCTGACACGAATGAGTGCGAAGTACCCGTGTTGAAGAGGGTATGAGCGGGCTTGCCGCTGATCATAACTATGCCTGAGATTTATTTGAGTTAAAATGAGTGTTATTTCTATGGTTTTCAAGGCACTTATAAGGTTGAAATTTTTAAATTAAAACAATTTAAGTACCTGTAATCACTTCTTCGGGGTTCCTTTGCTCCGTGAGGTTCAAAGCGTACATCTGCTCCTTGTTACGTCCTCGGCCGTGATATCTCCGGGCTCAGCCTCGTCCTCGGCCTCGACCCTGCTGTACTAGAGGGGCCACTGGAGGTGGAGGAGGAGGAGGTGGATGGAACCGATGCAGACACTCCAATCTAATGTGCCTGGGCTGGCGACATCCGTAACAAACTATCGGCCGGTGGCCATGGTCATCCTGCATCCTCGGAACATACACCTGTAGAGGTGGGGGAGCTAATGCTGGAGGAGGCCCCTGCTCCTGCCTGAAGTTGAGACGACGACGTCCCCCACTCCTCTTATATCCAATGGTCCTACCTCTTTGAGAGCCTCTGCTGCTCTCTCCTAGTGTAGACCCATCGTATGGTCTCTTCCCTCTGCCTTGCACCATCAGCTGGTCAGCCTCCAGCTTCTTAGCCATCTCGATGATCTGGGCTGATGTTCCATGAGAAATGAATAATAGGGCCTGCCTCAAGTCGTCTCTGAGGCCCCGGTAGAACCTCTTGGCATACCTCCTGTCGTCTGTATCTTGTATCCCTACGAACCTGGCAAGGTGGGAAAACTCCCTATGGTATTCAATCACCGATCTGCTCCCCTGCCTGAGGTTCAGAAATCTCTCCTCCAGTGCATCTCTGTCTGTGCTGGATATGAAGTGATCCAAAAATACTTCGCTGAACTCCTCCCAAGATATGTCTGACAGCTCCCAGTCAGCATCAGTAGACTCTCGTACAGACTTCCACCATCACTTTGCATGAGCTTCTAATGTAGAGGTGGCTAGAGGAACTTCCTAGCCGACCGGGCAGCTGATGCCTGCCAATATCTCATGTATGGCCTCCAGCCATTCCTCCGTCTTCACAGTATCCTCTGTCCCACGGTACATCGGTGGGGACAGGCTCTTGAAGGCACTCAGCCAGCTTGACCCCGGATTTGGCTGTGGAGCCGGTACTTGCTAGGCTTTGAAGGCTTCTAGGATCGCAGTCAAAGTCTGCCCTATCTCTGTCTGTAGAAATGGAGTGGCAGCTGGAGGGGGAGGAACCACATTTTGCGGCGCAGCGACCTGTGGAGGTTGCATAAGGTAAGGTTAAAATAGAACTGGCCTAACTCATTGTATTTAATGGATTGTTTTATGTGACTTTTTACACATGGGCACACCACTGCTTCCGCTGCATAGTTTGTCCTCAAACTAATGCTCCCGCGGGGTGGTCCAGTGTTGTGGACTTCTTTCTCATATGATCGTTCGGTCAAGTGGTACCAGTTTGTAAGACCCCTCCCCTTACCAAGGAGGCACCCAGTCTTATGCCCAGAAACGCTGTCTTACGGTGGCACTAACGCACGGGTTAGTCGACACCGCAACACGCCGATTCTGCTGGCTAGTACGATCATACAACCTGTAGGCCAAAATGAGAAACAAAAGTATAACGGTAAAAATAAACCACAACTAGTCCACAGTCACAGCATATATATATATATAAATATATGAAAAGGAAAAACATCAGTCCATATGAGTACAGAAGATAAAAAGGGCTTATGCCCAGTACATCATATCAAAATCTCTCTCTCTCTCAACTCTAAACGGCGGAAGATAACTATCATCACCAAGTCATCCCACCTGAGGCAACTCTGCAGTAGTAGTAGTAGGTGGTGGTATCAGCTCCTCACGTCCTGTCATCTCGTCCTGCCGGTCGTGCTGGTGCTCCATCTCCTCGAGCTCCTAAAAATAGTTTGGTCACCGACCATTAGTCAAAAAGACTAAGTCGTTTCCTCCGCACCTCGCCCCGCAACTCCTAGGCACCATGCGGGAGGACGAAGCAGAGGACAACAAGGGGTAACAAGTGTAAACAGGTGGCAGTGGCACTATACTAACAAGTATATGAGGAGTAATAGTAGTTCTACTCTAGCAGTTCTATGTAAGAAGTACAAGTGCAGTAAGTAAAGTATAAAACTGAAGTAAGTAAGACAAGTGAAGTAAAACACAGTACGGTAAAGTAAGTAAAGAACTGAAAATAAGAGTAGGAAAGTAAAACTATGCTACCACTACTCTACCATCACAAATTGTACCTTAACTTATAAAAATTCCCATACAAATTTATAAGTTAAGGTTTCCAGGAAATTTAACTTATCATATAAAAGAGCCCATACTAATTTATATGATAAGGATCTATGAAGAGTATGAGCTAATATGAATGAATGTTTATGATGCAATTTATGCAACAGGTAAGTGCAACTCACACACAACGACTCTGTGATCACAGACCTTTAGTACCCACTTTTTGAGAGCTAGCTTCACTCTCGGGTGCCACCGCTGTGGCTACAGCAGCAACGGAGCGGGCATCTCTGTTGTAGGCCGGTATGCACACTACTAAACCTTAGACCCCTCTCATACGCCTCTGTACACGTCCTAGGTGTACTCTAGAGTTCATGTGTATGTACTTTGCTTACAACCCGTCAGTCTTGTTGGGTCGGGTGTGCGTTATCGCGTGTCGTCCTCCAGACCGCAGTGTAAAACAACCCACTTGCCCCTCAAACCCTCACACGCGCCTGGTTCACCGTACTGCCATCAGTGTGACGATCGGCCAGTACCGCATGACCCGCTAATAAATTTATGCACATGCAAGTATTTCATCCAGAGCCTTCAGCTCGCAGTACCAACCTGTCCTGAATCCCTCAAACCCTTTACGGGTGAGCCTGCCACAAATATACCTCCAACCCATGATAGGTGAGAACGCACAATAGTGCCTTTATTCAAAATCCTTCAAACCCGTCACGGGCGAGAATGAACCACAATGTCTTAACCTATTAGACTACTCGTGTCTACGGGTTATTATACTTAGTGATTTAAGGTTAATTCCAGGACTGCCCAGGGTATACCCGGTGAAGGGCTCTCGGAGGCACTAGGAACTACGATGGGATTACACACAAAGCTCCCTTTCTCAAGGATATTTACTTTAGTTGATGACTACCCATAATTCACCCCCAGCTCTCGTTATTACTCTTGAGTGATCCTAATGACTTAAGGTGTTCTCAGAAGGGCGACGGTCTTCCGCCGGCCACCACTCCAGTTGCTATCCAAGGGCTTGCACTTTTACTCTCGTCACTAAGACAACACTACTCACCAAGGTTATTCTCCAATTGTAACCTCTAGCTCATCCGTCGATCTATCCCCCAGTGGTCCTTATAACCTACTTACACTATGCGCAACCCATGACCTAATACCATCCCGAAATGGAACTTCCAATTCCTTGGGTCACCTGCCCCTAATTATTTCTCCTATGAAGTGAGCCTATTGATTTTAGTAATTTTCTTAAGTCATTAAGGCCTCTAATTAAATCATTTAATTAATCTCCTAGGTCATTTAATACATGAAGTATTACAAATCATAATCCACTGACCTAAGGAATTTTTCATGAGTTATATCTTGGTAAAATATTGTTGTCTACCAAAATTCATAATTTTCCTTTAAATATTTCTATTTATTCCTTAATTAATACAAAACTCACATAATAGCCATTTTCCAAATGAAGTATAAGGAATACATTACTAAATATTCTAAGAATATTACAGAGCACATATATCATTAATTTAAGGCTAATGGCAGAGTTTCATCAACCTCCATAATGTAATGGCCTACCAATTTCAATTCTTAACAATTTACCAAAATGCCATTATAAGGTTTTAAAAATTACCGAGTCATCCAAAAATGCTGCGAAATTATTCAAGCTTATTAATACTCAGATATAACACCAAGAAGTTTTCCAAAATTTTCTACTAAGTATTTACACCAATTTGCTAATTAAGTAAAATGAGGGTAAAAAGGTAATTTCAACATAACTCCTATCAAAATTTTTCAAACAGAGACAAAAAATTTTTCAGGAGTTAAATCTAACATAATATTGACCTTGACAAAAATTGGGGATTTTATCTCAATGATGAGCCTATTTTAACATTTATTTTTCAAAAATTCTATTATTCCAAAAATTCCCAATAATGAGATTTTTGCTTCCAAAAATCTCATTATTACAATGTGGGGTATAATTCACTCTAATGAGCCGCTGAAATCAATATCATGATTTTTGGATGTTCCAAATAGTCCTAATACACAATATTTCAAAATTGGCTATTTGCACCCCAAGCCTATGTATAATCAACACATGCAAGTGAGTTTACCCAACATGCATTGCTCTAAATGTGCTGAAATTTGTACCATGCACATGGATAGTCCCCAAGGACATGCCACCAAAATTTGGGGCCATTTGGAGTCATAACACTCCAATTATTGCATTTATTTAATTTTGTGTATTATGAATAAAACTACAGAAACAGTTTCCCCAAATATTCTCAATTATTGGCAAGGGCTAAATATGGCCTAAACATGCATGCATCCAAAATTTGGGGTCCTTTTGATTACTGGTTTGGCTTGGGCATCAGTTTGAAATTCTTTCCTTGCCTAGTACCAGGCCTAGGAATCCTGACCTACAACCTAATATACTCTACCAAATTTGGTGTTTAAGATGCCAAATTAAAGTTAAGACATTAAGCTACAAATTTCATTTAAGGTGTATGTCATGGAAATGCCTTTAAGAGGTCTAAAAATAGATTGTACTATGACAGTATAAGTGTGATAGATTATACATAATACTATAGTTTTAAATTTGATTTAATTTAATTGATGAGCACGAATCTTGAAGTAAATTTGACGGGATCTGGTCGTCGTCCCCAAACAGCCAACGACTGGGATCAATTCTGGCTGGGCCACCTTTCCTGGTTGTTTCCGGCCAGCTGAGCCACCACCATCGCCGACGGATGTCGCCACCACCTTTATTGAGGTGGTGGCTAGCGATTCCCGGCGATGAGGCCGCCGGAATTGGCTCCTCCGGCGAACCCGAGCAAGAAGCAAAACTCGGAAAAATCGCCATCTTCTCACATGGTATCAGGCTCAATTGAGCCTGATGTCTCTCCTAAAGGATCAAAAAAGCTAGTACGTGTAGAGGGGAGGCGAAACAGACCCAAATGGCGGCACGACGGTGTTGAATTTTGTGAAGTGGAAGTGGGTGACGGGACAGGCCGCGCGGCCTGTGGCGGACAGCCTTAGCGGACTGGGCGGACTGGGCGGACTGAGGTTTGCGGCCTGCTGAAAAGTCTGGTGGAAGCCGGCTGTGTTTTGAGCGGGTTGTTGCATGGAGTCTGCGGTTTGGTGCGGCCTGGTATCTGCAGATAGAGAGGCTTGCGGACTGGTGCTTTGCTCAGTGGTCGCGGGTGCAAGCTTGTGCTGAAAGGCGGGTTGGCTCTTGTCCGCGGGAAGATTGCGGACTGATGTGTCCGCGGTATTGGCTGTTGCGGACTAAGCTTAGAGCTTGGCTGAGGCCTTGTCGAGCTCTGGTGGCACAGCAGGGAGTTGCTGTGGGGATCGTTGTGGCGGCCGGGTTTTGGAGTCCGGGATTGATCGCTGTGATAGGGCAGGAGTGCGAGGAGCTCGCGGACTATGGCGGTTTAGGCTGTGGTGTTTTGGCGGACTGAAGTTTTGCGTCCGCCAAGCTCGCATTAGCCCCTTATGGTTCTGGGCTTGGTCACACATGGTGCCGAGTTCAGTGTGTCCGCCGTATCCGCCGAGTCCGCTGTGACCGGGCGGTCTGTCTTTAGCTGCCTTTGGTCGTGGACTTGTGGCGGATTGAGGTGTGTGTCTTGCGGACTGCCTCAGGTTGGTGCGGACAGCCATTGAAGGGGGTTTGCTGTCCTGAAGCGGTTGGAGCTTTGCGGGCTGATGCCTTGTCCGCTTAGCTTAGGCGGACTGGAGAGGGTTCGTCATTGGTTGCCTTGCTCCTGGCGGTTTTCCTTGGTGACCGGCTAAGTCCTCGCGGACTCAGCGGACGGTGGTTTGTATTCGCGCTGGCTGGGGCGGTGTCGCTATCTCTTGGGCGGTGACCACACTCCTCACCCGGCCTACAAATAGGACCCCCCTGGCACATCTACAGTAACTTGAGTGAACAATAAGTTGGGGTGTGCGAAGTGCTGCGGTCTGTGTTTGCCAGTCCGCACGGATTGTTTCAGGCTGACGGTTTGTTGTGTGCAGGTCGCGCGGATAACTTCAAGGAGCCAGGAGTGTGGCTGTGACTTCGGTGAAGTGCTTGGAAGTGTGCGGTCTCTGCGGACTCAGCAGGAGGTCGCTCTGCGGCTTGTCAGTTCTGTTTCATCTTTGCTAGCTTCAATAACCTGTCCGCCGGCTTCAGGCAGGTAGGGGTGTTCCTCAGTTCAAGTTCAGCAGAAGGCGAATAACGGTGTGTCCGCGCAGCCTCGCAGCTTCGGTGGACTCCGTGGTATTCGGCGGATTGCAGTATAGTTCGGGCGGCTTCGGCGACCTCGGCGACCTCGCGGTCTCGGCGGACTCGGGTTCTGTCCGCCCGGCTTGTTTTTGGTGCTTCTGTTTTTCAGCTGTTATACTAGCGAAATCATGTCTCGCTATGTATGCCTCGCATTGTAAAGAAGTGAATGAAAAATAGACCTGCTTGTGCTTCCATTGTTTGTTGTGATTTACCTTTGTTCCTCTAGTCCTTGGTTTCCGCTGGTTCAACGTGCGAACTGGGTAGTTCCGAAGATATTAATTTGGCGTTTGGGCTATCTTGCTGACCACGTTGAGAAAATTTAACATGGTATCAGAGGGAGGTTTCTGAGGTTGCTGAGGTTCAGTTGCGTGAGCGGAAGTCAGCCAGTGTTGTTACTCTGTGATTGAGTGGTGATCAACCTGTGTTGTTGCTCGGAGCTGCTGAAAGGTTGCCAACAGGTGTTGCAATGGAAGGGAGCTTAGCAAGAGGTCTGGGCATTGAACTCTTAATGTCGACTAACTTCAAGAAGTGGAAGTCGTGCATGAAGAGTTATCTTCTTGGCGAGGAGCTGTGGGATGTCGTTGGTGGAGACGACAGGCAGGAAGTCACTGCTGCGTTCGGTACTGCTGAGCAGGTGAGGCTCTGGAGAAGAACAAATGCTAAGGCGGAGTTCGTTCTGAAGAGAGCTGTGTCTCCGGAACTGTTTGATCACATCATTGGATGTGAGTCGGCTGCTGATATTTGGACAACCATTGATGAGTTGTTCAATAGGAAGAATGTGGCGCGGCTTCAGTTCCTGGAGAATGAGTTGGCCAGGGCAACTCAGGGAGACCTTTCCATCTCCAAGTACTTCTTAAAGATGAAGAGCTTGTGTGCTGAGCTGTCGGCACTGGATCCTGATGAGCCTATCTCTGAGGCAAAGATGAAAAGGCACATTATCCGCGGCTTGCGGAAGGAGTATGTGGCCTTTGTCACATCTGTTCAAGGGTGGGTTACTCAGCCGTCGTTGCTGGAGCTGGAGAATCTGCTTGCCTCGCAGGAGAGGTTAGCAAGGCAGATGGCTGGAGTGAACCTGAATCAGGAAGGCAGCAAAGCTCTCTTCTCGGGAAAGAAGAAAGGATGGGAAGGGAAGAAGAAGAAGGTGCAGGCCGCTGTTGAGAAGGAGACTTCAACTTCATATCCGCCGGAGAGGAGCAATGCTCCTAAGGACTGGAAGAAGAATCTGAAGTGCTACCGGTGTCATCAGCGTGGGCACTTCAAGCGGGACTGCAAGGTCAAACTGCAGCCTGGGCATGCTGCGGGAAAGGAGGAAGCTTGTTCGAGAAGTGAAGAAGCAGAATGGGGCAGAGCTTTCTTGACGGGCACTTGTGTCCGGGCCTTGTCTGCTGAGGACTTCAACGGCGAGTGGATCGTGGACTCCGGGTGTGGTCATCACCTCACCGGAGACAAATCGATGTTCACCTCCATGCAAGCTTACTCAGGTAATGAAGCTATTATCACTGCTGATAATACTGTTTATGCAGTAGAGAAAGAGGGGGTCGTGTCATTGGGTAGTGATCAGGGGCCACTTACGTTAAGGAGTGTGTATCACGTACCGGGCATGAAGAAGAACCTCTTCTCGGTGACCAATGCGGTGGACGCTGGGTATCACGTTCTGTTTGGGCCAACAGACGTGAGGTTCCTTCGCAACGTATCAGCGGTGAAGGCTGATGTTGCTCATGTTGGGAGAAGGGTGAAGAGCTTGTATGTTCTTTCCACCAGTGCTTATGTTGATAGAATGAGGGCCAATGATAGTGCGGTTATCTGGCATGAGAGGCTGGGGCATGTTGGCATGGACAAGCTAAAGGCAATGGCGAGTAGAAGTCTGGTGAGGGGGTTGCCGAAGTTGTCCTCCTTTGGTGATGGGCATGTTTGTGCGGGCTGTAAATACGGTAAGGCACATCGCCTTCCCTTTGATAATTCACAAACAAGGAGCAAGAAACCATTGGAGTGTATTCATGGCAACCTGATGGGACCGACGGTTACTGCCAGCCTTGGTGGAAGCAAATACATGCTTGTCTTGGTTGATGACTACTCAAGGTATACTTGGGTGTACTTCTTAAAGGAGAAGTCAGAAGCCTTCCGTTTGTTCGTGGAGTTCAATGAGTTGGTAGAAGGCCGGCTTGGCTTGCGGGTTAAGAAGTTTAGAACTGATAACGGGGGGCAGTTTGTCTCTTCCGAGTTTTCTAACTTCTGCAGGAAGCACGGGATCCAACGGGAGCTTACTTGTGCTCACACTCCACAACAAAATGGGGTAGCGGAGCGGAAGATCCGTCATTTGACGGAAACCTGCAAATGCTGGCTGCATGCGAAAGATATCCCAAGGTCCTTTTGGGCGGAGGGAATGTCTTGTGCTGCTTATGTTATCAACCGGATGCCACTCAGCCCTATCAACATGAAGACTCCTATTGAGCTGTTGCTGAAGGAGAAGCCGAGTGTTGAACACCTTAGGGTGTTCGGTTCAACTTGCTACGTGCATGTCCCGGATGCTTCACGGAGAAAGCTGGATGCGAAGGCAAGGAAACTTGTCTTTGTTGGCTATGATGAGCGGAAGAAGGGATGGAAGTGCATGGACCCTGTGACGAAGAAGTTCGTGGTGTCAAGAGACGTTGTCTTCGACGAGCTGACGTCATATGGAGGTGGCTCGGTGGAGCTAACCGGAAGTAGCAAGGATGATGAAGCACCGGTGGAGGCTGCTGAAGGCTTGGTTGAGGAGCTTGCTGTTTCACCAGCAGCTCCTGTTGCTTCAAACTCCGAGGCTGAGCCTTCTGGCTCAGGAAGCAGGGGGAGCACTGCTCAATGCTTGCCCCAGGTAGGAGTGGAGCCTGAAGAAGCAACGGAAGCCGTGAGCAAGGAGCCGTGTCTTTGGAGATCGAAGAGGGTGGTTAAGCCACCGGCTCGGTACTGTGATGGGAATGCAGTGAGCTTTGTCTCCTGCTTCTTTGCAGGTCCTCTGGATGAGCGAGAGCCTGCAAACTTCAACAAGGCCACTGGAGTGAAGGAGTGGGATGATGCCATGAAGGAAGAGATTGATGCTCTGAAGAAGAATGAAACCTGGGACCTTGTGCCCAAGGTTGATGGCGTTACTCCGGTTACTTGCAAGTGGGTGTATAAGTTGAAGAAGAAGGCTGATGGGAGCATTGATCGGTTCAAGGCTCGCCTGGTCGCTAGAGGATTCTCACAGCAGTATGGAGAAGACTATGAGGAGACATTCAGTCCAGTTGCGAAGATGACTTCTGTAAGGGTGGTGATCGCCTGGGCTGCTAGCAAGGGATGGAGGTTGTGGCAACTCGATGTGAAGAATGCCTTTCTTTACGGAGAGATTGACAAGGACATCTTCATGGATCAGCCGCTTGGTTTTGTCTCTGAGAAGCATCCAGACTATGTCTGCAAACTCAGGAAGGCTCTCTATGGGTTGAAGCAAGCTCCTCGAGCGTGGTATGAGAAGATTGCAGAGTACTTGCAATTCTGTGGATACCTGGCTTCCAACTCGGATTCAAGCTTGTTTGTCAAGAAGAAGGGAGAGCTAAGAGTCTTGGTCCTGCTGTATGTGGATGATATGATCATCACAGGGAACTCAGAGGAGGAAGTAGCAAGGCTCAGGGGAGAGCTTGCTATACGCTTCGAGATGAAAGACTTGGGAGAGTTGCATCACTTTCTTGGTCTGGAAGTGGAGAGGAAGGAGTGCGGGGTTCTCATTAGCCAGAAAGGGTATGCTGATCGCATTGTGAAGCTGTTTGGCATGGGCGAAGGGAAGAAGTGCTCTACTCCACTGGAATCTGGGCTGAAGCTTCGACGGGATGAGGGAAGGGTTCTTCATGATCCCTTGGTGTTCAGGGCTCTTGTTGGGAGCTTGATTTACCTGACGATTACAAGGCCGGATATCGCTTATGCTGTTGGCCGAGTAAGTCGGTATATGGCTGAGCCAAGGCAATCTCATCTAGTGGCGGCGAAGGGAATTCTGAAGTATGTCAAGGCTTCTTCTGACATGGGACTCCTCTATAGAAGGGACGCGGAGGTTGCGTTGCTCGGGTACACGGATGCTGACTATGGCGGTGATTCGGATGATCGAAGGTCTACTTCAGGTTATGTGTTCACTTGCGGATCAGCTAGCATCTCGTGGTGTAGCAAGAAGCAGGACTCGGTGTCGGTTTCAACCACGGAGGCGGAGTATAAGGCTTCGGCCTTGGCTGCTCGGGAAGCCGTTTGGTTGAGGAGGCTTATAGAGGATGTTCATGAAGAAGTGCAAGGGCCTACTTTACTCCGGGGTGACAATGAGAGTGCTCTCAAACTGGTAAACAATCCAGTGTGTCACGCCAGGACCAAGCATATAGAGATTGATCACCACTTCATCAGGGAGAAGGTGTTGGAGGGGTCTCTGCTGGTCGGGCATGTTTGGAGTGAGGATAATCTTGCTGACATCTTCACGAAGCCACTGTCGAAGGGGCCTTTTGAACGCTTGCGCAGCTTGCTGGGCTTGGTCACCACTTCTCACTTCAAGGGGGAGTGTTGAATTTTGTGAAGTGGAAGTGGGTGACGGGACAGGCCGCGCGGCCTGTGGCGGACAGCCTTGGCGGACTGGGCGGACTGGGCGGACTGAGGTTTGCGGCCTGGTGAAAAGTCTGGTGGAAGCCGGCTGTGTTCTGAGCGGTTTGTTGCATGGAGTCCGCGGTTTGGTGCGGCATGGTATCTGCGGATAGAGAGGCTTGCAGACTGGTACTTTGCTCAGTGGTCGCGGGTGCAAGTTTGTGCTGAAAGGCGGGTTGGCTCTTGTCCGCGGGAAGCTTGCGGACTGATGTGTCCGCGGTATTGGGTGTTGCGGACTAAGCTTAGAGCTTGGCTGAGGCCTTGTCGAGCTCTGGTGGCACAGTAGGGAGTTGCTGTGGGGATCGTTGTGGCAGCCTGGTTTTGGAGTCCGGGATTGATCGCTGTGATAGGGCAGGAGTGAGAGGAGCTCGCGGACTGTGGCGGTTTGCGCTGTGGTGTTTTGGCGGACTGAAGTTTTGCGTCCGCCAAGCTCGCATTAGCCCCTTATGGTTCTGGGCTTGGTCACACTTGGTGCCGAGTTCAGTGTGTCCGCCGTATCCGCCGAGTCCGCTGTGACCGGGCGGTCTGTCTTTAGCTGCCTTTGGTCGTGGACTTGTGGCGGATTGAGGTGTGTGTCTTGCGGACTGCCTCGGGTTGGTGCGGACAGCCATTGAAGGGGGTTTGCTGTCCTGAAGCGGTTGGAGCTTTGCGGGCTGATGCCTTGTCCGCTTAGCTTAGGCGGACTGGAGAGGGTTCGTCATTGGTTGCCTTGCTCCTGGCGGTTTTCCTTGGTGACCGGCTAAGTCCTCACGGACTCAGCGGACGGTGGTTTGTATTCGCGCGGGCTGGGGCGGTGTCGCTATCTCTTGGGCGGTGACCACACTCCTCACCCGGCCTATAAATAGGACCCCCCTGGCACATCTACAGTAACTTGAGTGAACAGTAAGTTGGGGTGTGCGAAGTGCTGCGGTCTGTGTTTGCCAGTCCGCACGGATTGTTTCAGGCTGACGGTTTGCAGTGTGCAGGTCGCGCGGATAACTTCAAGGAGCCAGGAGTGTGGCTGTGACTTCGGTGAAGTGCTTGGAAGTGTGCGGTCTCCGCGGACTCAGCAGGAGGTCGCTCTGCGGCTTGTCAGTTCTGTTTCATCTTTGCCAGCTTCAATAACCTGTCCGCCGGCTTCAGGCGGGTAGGGGTGTTCCTCAGTTCAAGTTCAGCAGAAGGCGAATAACGGTGTGTCCGCGTGGCCTCGCGGCTTTGGCGGACTCCGTGGTATTCGGCGGATTGCAGTATAGTTCGGGCGGCTTCGGCGACCTCGGCGACCTCGCGGTCTCGGCGGACTCGGGTTCTGTCCGCCCGGCTTGTTTTTGGTGCTTCTGTTTTTCAGCTGTTATACTAGCGAAATCATGTCTCGCTATGTATGCCTCGCATTGTAAAGAAGTGAATGAAAAATAGACCTGCTTGTGCTTCCATTGTTTGTTGTGATTTACCTTTGTTCCTCTAGTCCTTGGTTTCCGCTGGTTCAACGTGCGAACTGGGTAGTTCCGAAGATATTAATTTGGCGTTTGGGCTATCTTGCTGACCACGTTGAGAAAATTTAACAGACGGCGAGGTTGGCGGTGGTTGGCCATGGTTGAGCTGCTGTGGCGATCTCCTGCTCAAAATCCCGTTTCTTCACCAAAAGCTTTGCTCCAGGACTCGTTCTCCACTCGATTCCACTCACTGAAGCTGGTGGTGTGGTCGGTTTGAGCTAGAAGTGGCTGTATAGGGAGATACAACCAAGGTGAGCTCGGTTTGGGGCTTTGGAGGCTTCACCCTTGGTGCCAAGTGGCCACCATGCTGCCAAATTCTCTAGAATTCCTTGGGTGGCCGGCCAACAAGCCTTTGGGCTGATGGAGCCAAGGCCAAGTGGCCTCCTCCTTTTATTCTCATCTTCTCTCTCCTCTTTTGGGTAAATTCTCCAAAATGCCCCCATGTATGCACTCTCTCTCCAAAACCAGAGGGGTAAGGATGGTATTTGACCACTTGGGCTGGCCATGGGCCAAGTTTGGTGGGCTTGGCCCAAGGGGAGTGGGCTTAGCCCTCATTTTCTTTCTTAGGTCAATTAAGTTGACTAGGTTGACTTGAGTTGACTTGGTCAACCATGATGAGTGGGCTAACCACACTTGGTGGTCATGAGTTTAATGGCACCACCCATCTTGGGTTGGGTCAATGTGGTGACCTACTTGGGCTAATTGAGCCTATAGGTATAGGTTTGACCAAATTAGGGTCATGGTTGACTTTGGTCAACTAGGGTCAAAGGGTTGACCTAATGACATGCCCTAGGGTCCACTTAGATTATTTTATGGTTAGGGCAATGTGGTGGGGTCATGGTGTGGCTAGGGTTCCTATTTAAGCTAGTTTGACCTAGTTTGACTTTGGCCCCTTAGTGGGCCCCACATGGCTACAACACACTACCTAAGGTCAAAACTAGCTAATTTTCCTATCACCCAACCCAATCTAAGTTAAGGGGTCTAGAAGTAACATGGGATGTTACATAACAATAGTCATCATATCAAAGAATTATGGTGTGATGTAACTTATGGAACTTGTGCGACAGAGGAGGACATTTCCAAGAAAGTCTGTAAGTAATTTTCTCTCTTCATTCATATATTATCGTCGAACTGTGTGGGTAGAATCGGGAAACCCACAGAAACCATAAGCCATTTCATAATCTGAAATTATTAGGTCATCTTCCAGGTCAATCAGTGGCAGCTGCAGAAACTGAGAAACAGAGGTAGATGCCATCTTGATTTTGATGTCTCTAACCTTAGTTTTCAGAACTTTGCCGTTGCACTTGATCTTGGCATGCTGGAAAAATTCTTCTACATAAGAAATAAAAACTCTGCAAGGGTGTTCAAGAACGAAAGATAATCCGGCAGTGTCGAGCAAGACGAGGACGTTTCTGCAATCGTTAGAAATGTTGCCGATTCCAGTGGAGATTAGTTCGCTGCCAATGCCTAACTTCGATGAGGAGGCCATTGATTGTAGAACGAAACGTCTGCTGGCCGATGAGAAGAGAAATAATGTTATTTCGGCAGTGCGACGGAGATGGAGAAGGTGAAGTGTTTTTCTCAAGAGCAGGGTTTTGAATTTCAGGAATAAGAAATTTTTGGACTAAATCTATTTATACATTCCTTAAATCTTGATGATTAATGAAATAAATAATGCTAAAATACTTGGAGTAAGGCGGTTGAAGTGCCCGGATGCCAATATCAAAAATTTGAACTTGATTGAGATTTTCCATCTGATTTATCGAGTGAGATATCAGTTCTCGAGAAGAAAAAAGATTGTTCTCGAGAAGAAGAAAGATTTCTTGAGTAGGTGTCTTGTACTCGAGTAGAGTTATTCTTCCCGAGAAGCAAGTCCAATATTCTCGAGAATAAATGATGTACACGAGAAATGAAGTCCAAACTTAGATTTTTCTTGATTTTGTGAAGTAATCTGATTCTTGACTTTGTTGTGTGGACCTTTTCTTCAGCATTCCTTGTTGAGCATGCCAAGTTCTGTTTTGAAGAACGAGAACTTGGCCTCGTCCAGTGGCTTCGTGAAAATGTCTGCAACCTGCCTGTCAGTTGGAACATACTGGAGATTGATGTCTCCATGCTCCACATGTTCCATGATGAAGTGGTACCGCATGTAAGACCCCCCCTCCCCGGATCCCAAAACACGGCACGAAGGGGGAGTCTTATGCCCGGAACAGCCGCCTTGCGGTAGCATTAGCACACGGGCTAACCTGTACCACAAGACGCCTATTCCGCCGGCTACAACAATATCAATATATCATGCCAACCCAACCAAATAAATAAACAGAAGAAGTCAAAATCCACACTAAGTTATAATGTCCAAATACATCAATAATGAGAAGCTAAAACATGCTTCTACAATATATCAGAGTACAGCTAAACAATGCCCAAACGGGCTACATCAGAGTAAGCAGAACACTAACATCGGTAACAGACGGTATCGACGGCACCGTCACGTCAGGCCCTGTCGTCCTGGCCTGGCTGTCCTGCGGCGTAGTCTGCGGCTGCTCTACCTGCGGCGTGACCTCCTAAAAAAGGAAGACGTAGCAACCGTTAGTCGAAACGACTAAGTGGTTTCACATCCGCTCCCCCGACGACTCTTCGGCACCGGGCGGAGAAAAGAAACAAGAGTATAGTATATAACAAGTAAGCAAGTAAAGGAGGTACAAGCAAGTGGCAGTAGTGTAAGAGTAACAGCATCATAGTCAGCATATATGAAAGAGCTACACTAAACTAGCAAGTATAAGTAACAGCAGGAAAGTAACTTAACTTATAAGAATGCCCATACAAACTTATAAGTTAAGGATCGGGTTACATAAAGTAACTCATCGTATAAGAGTGCCCATACAAACTTATACGATGAGGATCTTGTTGTGCAATGTTATGAAATGCTATGAATGCTATGCAATGACTCACCCATGCACACTCATGCAATTGCTATGTCGACACAGACTATAGTTCTCACTTTTCGAGCAGGTAGCTAACCTCTCAGGCATCAGCTGCCGTGGCCAGGCGGTGATAGTAGAACGGGCACTTCTACTACTAGGCGGGTATCACACTACTTCACCTAGGCCTCCGTACGCCTCAACGCTAAGAACACAACAGCGGAGCCCATGCGTACTATGGCCCAGCGGGGTCTTGGGTAGATGTGCACCAAGAACACAGCCCGAACTGGCCTTGCGTGACCCGGAAGGGGCCTCGGAAGAAAGCACGGGGACACAGCCCAACCGTTCACATGGCCGGAGGGGCCTCAGGACGTGAACACCGAGGACACAGCCCAAGCCGACCAAGTCTAACTGCCAACTCCCGTCGGTGTGACGTCTGGCGAGCCCGTAGACCTGCCACACTATCCTTAACCCAGGATTACGACACCGCGTGTCGACTCACACCACATGCACATACCACATCAACGTATCATGGAAGGGGCCTCGGAAGTAAACACGAGGACACAGCCCAACCATCCATCCACACCTTATCCCAACACAACCAAAACAAGTGACGGTCAACCCCGCACTTACATCCCTTCACAATACTACCCGTAGGGAGACGACTCTCTAAGTATTGGACTACAAGACTCATTTCATTAATCAAACATGTCCATGATCATAATCTATTCATCTATATGACCTTCCAAATGATGACAATGTAATATAAACATGATGCGCATATAAAGGTCTATCTCACTTTTATTTGATAATGTCATAATTTGAACATGAAGCGCACAATATCAATCTTTCAATTCCTACCAATTCGATTCGTTTAAATAAGATTATTTCACAATTTTATAATAGGAAATCTGATTAATAAGCAACTTCAATCATGCAACAACTGATTAATCATCAGGGTTCATCCAAGGCAAGTATCATGCATTATTAATTCTACCGAATCAAAATTCATCTTTCATTAAGCCCAGAATTTAGGCGCAGGTTGAATCTGGACAGCAACTTCGACCGGAGATTTCCGAGGCTACAGGAATCCGGTGAAGTCGTGTAACCCCTCGATGGAAAGGTATTTCCATGGACTACATCTTTCATATTCAGAGCTCAACCCAGATTTGACATTATCCTATTTGAAATCGGACTTGAAGTCCGCTGCGTACAGAACACAGTTTCTGCATACAGGATTTATTGAACATTTTCGTTTAGACTTTCCCGTGGCTACAGACTTCGCCAGAAGTCGTGCAACCATTCGTTGGAAAGGTATTTTCAAGGGCTTCAACTTTCGTGTTAAGCTGAAAGCCCAGATCTGGCCATAGCATACTTAAAAATGGCCATGAAGTTCGCTGCGCGCAGAATACAGATTCTGCACGCATCTTAAGGCGGAATGAACGGCATCGGTTCATCTTCCTCCTCAATGTGATCATCCCAAATCATTCCAGAAAACCTCCTCCCTTATTCACCCTCAAGAGGCCAAAACCCTTCACGAAACCATCCCTTATCATCACATTGAAGAAGGGCGTGGTTGAAGAGATCTAAAACCTAAGACACAAGTCTTAGCATGACCTTTCCTAGAAAACTCCTCCTCACCATCAAGACTCTCTTGAGTCGATGTCTCTCCTAGGAAAATAACTATAGATCTAGCACCAAGGGAGAGGGTAGGAAACTCACATTGGCTCCAGCGGTACCACCATTTCTAGCCATGGATCTCGTAGTTTTCCTTGGCGGCATCTTCTCTTTCACGGCGATGGCGGATCTCCTTTGGTAAAACTTGCTTCTGCAGTTTTCCCTCTCACAGGAGTTCTCACAGGAATTAGGGGATGAAAAGAACATGAAAACGGCTAGGGTTTTCTGTCCCCTATATAAATAAAATGTGACACGGGTAGGGACACGGCCGTGTCCTTACCCGTGTCCTGCCTGGCGAAGCGGCAACGACAGTTTCCATGTCGGTTCAATACTTGACACGGGTAGGGACACGCCCGTGTCCCGACCCGTGTCCCTATGACACGGCCATGTGCTTGGCCGTGTCCTTGGCCGTGTACTTCTCGGGTTGCGTCTCGACACTTCTCGTCGAGCTCAACTCGACGCACACGGGTAGGGACACGGCCGTGTCACTACCCGTGTCACTTGGTGTCGACACAGCTCGACGATCTCGACACGGGTCGTCGAGCTCAACTCGACGCACACGGGTAGGCACACGGCCGTGTCCCTACCCGTGTCCCTTGGTGTCGACATAGCTCGACGATCTCGACACGGGTCATCGAGCTCAACTCGACGCACACGGGTAGGCACACAGCCGTGTCTCTACCCGTGTCCCTTGGTGTCGACACAGCTCGATGATCTCGACACAGCTCGTTGAGCTCAACTCGACGCACACGGGTAGGCACACGGCCGTGTCCCTACCCGTGTTACTTCCTTTTTACACTGATTCTCCATTTCCCCACAAGTGCAGTCCAATTCCCTGCACTCTCAGGACTCAAGTCAGCCCTCCTGACTCAAAACACACACACTAGGGGCCTAGAGCGATTCGGGACGTTACAAATCCTATAAACAAAATAAAAGATTTCGTCCCCGAAATCAGGCTTAGGCTGTGGGGAGGAAAGCATGACAGGAAATTTAACACTTGCTTTTAAATAAAATTACCTTGAGCAAACAACTCCGGGTAGCGTTGCTGCATTAAATCCAATGGCTCCCATGTGTACTCCTCCTTCCCATGATTCAACCATAGCACCTTTACTAAGGGAACACTTTTGCGGCGCAAAGTCCTTGTCTCGCTGTCAACAATCCGCACCGGCTCTAGTCGCACAGACCTATCTGATGCCACTGCACCATCAGTAGTGGGAATATACTGGTCGGGCCGCAACAGTGCTTTTCGAAGCGACGACACATGGAACACATCGTGGAGATTTTCTAGTTCTGGTGGTACCTCCAACCGATAGGCCAACGGGCCAATTCTTTCCAATATAGTATAAGGCCCAACATACCTTGGGCTGAGCTTTTTCACTCCCCGCACCCGTGACACTCCATGCATCGGCCGAATCTTAATGAACACTTTTTCGCCCACCTGGAACTCCACCATCCGGTGCTTTTTGTTGTAATATTTCGCCTGTCGACTTTGAGCCTCCAACATGCGATCCCGTATCAATCTGACCGCCGCATCAGTATCATCTATGTATTTGTTTCCCAATGCCTTCGGATCTTCATCTTGCACCCAAGACAAGGGAGTCCTGCACCTTCTTCCGTAAAGGGCTTCATGGGGCGCCATGCCGATGCTCGCCTGATGGCTATTATTATAGGAGAATTCCACCAGGGGCAAGAGCCTTTCCCATGGCTCTCCTCTGTCCAGCACGCATAACCTCAATAAATCTTCCAGTGTCCTGATGGTCCTTTCAGACTGCCCGTCAGTCTGTGGATGAAATGCGGTACTAAAGGTTAGGCGTGAGCCCAAATACGCCTGTACTGCCTTCCACTCATTGGATGTAAACCGACCATCCCTATCCGAAACAATTGTCTTGGGCACGCCATGATACCGTACAAATTGCTCCACAAAAAGGCGTACCAAAACATCCACGTGTGCTTCCTTCTTCATTGGAATGAACCGGGCCACCTTTGTTAGTCGATCCACAATAACCCACACCGAATCATTCCCGGAGCGGGAACGAGGTAACCCATGAACAAAGTCCATGGAGATATCCTCAAACTTCCATTCGGGGATGGGCAGCGACTGCAACAAACCACCGGGACTCCTGCATTCAGCCTTCACTCTTTGGCAAGCTTCGCAATGTGTAACATAGTAGCGAACATCCTTCTTCATTCCCGGCCAACACATGGTCTTCCGCAGTCCGGCATACATCTTAGCAATACCCGGATGCACTGAATATTGAGAGGAATGCGCCTCTCTCAATATATCTTCCCGAATTTTGCCGCCCTTGGGAATATAAAGTCGGCCACGAAAATAAACGAGGCCGTCTTTGAGTGTGTACTCATCGGTGGTCCTATCTTCAATTGCCTTGATTGCCGGGGCCAAGGACGCATCCATTCCTTGCTCCACCCGAATCCGGTCTCGGATATCACAAACTATGCTCATGTTGGCCAAATACTCCGCATACTCTGCCGAAGGATCCTTGAATACTAGAGTAATTTCCATCTCCTCGATCATCCGAGCCAACTCCATACTCATCAGCCGAGACTCTGGGCTAGAGCCTGGCACTTTTCTACTCAAGGCATCGGCTACCGAGTTCGCTTTCCCGGGGTGGTAGTTCATGGTGAACTCATAGTCGCATAGAAATTCCAACCACCGCCGTTGTCTCAGGTTCAACTCCTTCTGAGTGTGAACATACTTCAAGTTTTTGTGATCGGAAAAGATCTCGCAGTGCACGCCATATAAATAATGCCTCCAGACTTTCAAAGCGAACACCACTGCTCCCAACTCCAAATCATGAACCGGGTAATTGATTTCATGTTTCTTTAACTGCCTTGAAGCATAAGCGATCACATGCCCGTGCTGCATCAGTACCGCTCCCATCCCTTGGTATGATGCGTCCGTGTAAACTTGGAATCCTTCCTTCCCAAACGGAAGTGCAAGGATGGGGGCGGAGGTAAGCCTATCTTTCAATTCTTGAAATGCCTCTTCACATTGAGGTGTCCACTCAAATGGCACACCCTTCTTCGTCAAGGAGGTAAGAGGAAGGGCAATCTTGGAAAAACCTTTCACGAACTTGCGGTAGTAGCCAGCAAGTCCAAGAAAGCTTCGTACATCAGCCGCCGACTTCAAGGGCGACCACTCCTTCACGGCCCGCACCTTTGCTGGATCCACTGCTAACCCTGCTCCACTGATCACATGCCCCAAGAAGGCAACCTCCTTAAGCTAGAATTCACACTTGCTAAACTTGGCATACAAGGCATGCTCCTTCAATTTCTTCAAAACCAAGGTCAGGTGCTCGACATGCTCCTCCTCCGTCTTTGAGTAGACCAAGATGTCGTCGATGAAAACAACGACGAAGATGTCCAAATACGGTTCAAACACCTTGTTCATCAAACTCATGAAGGCCGAAGGGGCATTTGTGAGCCCAAACGGCATTACTGTGAACTCATACAAACCATATCTCGAACTGAATGCTGTTTTTTGAATATCCCCCTCATGTATCCTCAACTGATAGTATCCGGAGCGCAAATCCAATTTAGAAAACCAATGTGCTCCCACTAGTTGATCGAACAACTCATCGATCCGCGGTAGTGGATAAGTGTTCCGCACCGTCAACCGATTGAGTTCCCGATAATCTATGCACAATCGCAGTGTTCCATCCTTCTTCTTCACGAACAGCACAGGGGCTCCCCATGGTGATGAACTGGGGTGAACGAACCCTGAATCCACCAGTTCTTGCAATTGAACTCTAAACTCCGCGAGTTCTTTCGGAGCCATTCTGTATGGAGCCTTGGATACAGGCTTGGCACCTGGTACTAGATTGATCTGGAAGTCAACTTCTCTATGCGGAGGTAATCCTGGTAGCTTCTCAGGAAATACCTCAGGAAAATCCCGCACTACCCGTACATCCTTTAATTCCAACGCTGCTTCCTTCAACTCGAACCAGATCATGAAGACCTCATCCCCCTTCATATGAGCTTTTACAGCCTGAATAGAAGATAATATCATACGTGGCGCGAAGCCAATACCTTGGAAGATGACGTCAGAGTCTCCATGCCTCAAATAGATCCGCTTCTCCGCGCAGTCGATCCTCGCGAAGTGCCAGTCCAGCCATGCCATGCCCAAAATGATGTCAAACTCCGGCATTCTCAGAACCGTGGCCGGCGTATCAAAGGCCTTCCCATCAATAAATAACTCCAACTCGCATTTGGCGGTCGCGATCATCTCCGAGCCGTCCGGAAGGCGTACACGTCGAGCTATGCCAGTGAAGTACTGTACATCCCCCATGTCTTTTATGAAATCCTCGGACACAAAGGAGTGTGAGGCACCGGTATCGAACAGTGCATAGGCTGTCTTCCCGCCAATAATCACGGTGCCTAAGTACCAAAAACCAAAACTTATTGCTATTGGCTAGTAAGTTCTAATCAATTCAAGCTAGATCATGCAAATATGTAAATTAATTAAATCATACCTGCAATCACATCTTGTGGGTTCCTTTCCTGCGCCATGTCAAGCGCGTACACCTGATCCCGGACCGGTCCGGGGTTTCCTCTTGGCGGTCCTCGTCCTCGACCGCGCATATATCCCCGCCCTCGTGGAGCGGCTGGAGGGAGAGCAGGAGGGAGAGCAGGAGGGAGAGCAGGAGGGGCGTTCCCATATAGCTGCGGGCAAAAACGCCGGATGTGGCCCGGCTGGTTGCATTCGAAGCACACCAGACCACGACGCCCTTCAAGTTGTTGAAATCGCTGATGCTGTGGGGGTGGAGGCAACGCAGGCGGCTGCGGAACTGGATGCTCCACCCTATAGTTTCGGTGGACACGCCCTCCACCTCTTTGATAACCTCTTCCTCCTCTGAAGTCCCGTCTCCTTCTATTACTTGGGCCGGCTTCCATCACGTCCTCCGCAGGCCTCTTACTACATCCCAGGTGGTCCGCCTCCAATCTTTTCGCCATATCAATGATCTCCGCCAAGCTACCATCCGCTATAAACAAAAGGGACTGCCTTAGGGGATCTCGCAGCCCTTTATAGAAGCGCTTGGCATAACCTCTGTCATCCAACTCATAAGAGTCCGCAAACCTTGCGAGATGCTGGAATTCCCGCTGGTATTCTGTAACCGACTTTGATCACTGCTTTAGTAGAAGGAACCTCTGCTCAAGCTCATCTCGGGCCGATGTAGGGATAAAGTGCTCCAAGAAAACACCCGAGAATTCACTCCAACTTATCTCTGTGTAGATCCGGCCTTGGAAGGTAGAGCCCATGTGGGACTTCCACCACCTCTTCGCATGTAAGTCCAAGACAGACACTGCCAATGTCACTGCCATGTTGGCTGGGCAACGGATACCGGCCAACAACTCCTGTATCGTGTCTAGCCATTCCTCTGTACGTACGGCTGACTCCGTCCCAAGGTAGACGGGAGGGGAGAGAGCCCGGAAGGTGCTCAGCCAGTTGGAGCTCGGGGCCTGTTGTTGCACCGGAGTCTGCTGTGCCTTAAAAGCATTAAGAATGGCGGTGAGCGTCTGCCCCAACTCAGATTGTTCGAACTGAGTGGGTATGGGAGGGGTAGGAGTACCCCCCATCGGCTCAACATGCAGTGGAACCTACACATACACGACAAATTTGTGGTCAGGTTGGCTAAACTTAAGGTCAAAGTTGGACAAACTTAATGTGAATTACATATGGGCACACCACTGCTTCCGCTAAGTCAGTTTGTCCCCAAACTGACTAACCAAACGGAGGTGGCACCATTGTTGAATGACTTCTTAGTTGAGGATCGTGGCACTCTGATACCATTTGTAAGACCCCCCCCCCTCCCCGGATCCCAAAACACGACACGAAGGGGGAGTCTTATGCCCGGAACAGCCGCCTTGCGGTAGCATTAGCACACGGGCTAACCTGTACCACAAGACGCCTATTCCGCCGGCTACAACAATATCAATATATCATGCCAACCCAACCAAATAAATAAACAGAAGAAGTCAAAATCCACACTAAGTTATAATGTCCAAATACATCAATAATGAGAAGCGCAACGGAAGCGTGGTGGGCCCATAACCCACAGGTCCCAGGATCGAAACCTGGCTCTGATACCATTTGTAAGACCCCCCCTCCCCGGATCCCAAAACACAGCACGAAGGGGGAGTCTTATGCCCGGAACAGCCGCCTTGCGGTAGCATTAGCACACGGGCTAACCTGTACCACAAGACGCCTATTCCGCCGGCTACAACAATATCAATATATCATGCCAACCCAACCAAATAAATAAACAGAAGAAGTCAAAATCCACACTAAGTTATAATGTCCAAATACATCAATAATGAGAAGCTAAAACATGCTTCTACAATATATCAGAGTACAGCTAAACAATGCCCAAACGGGCTACATCAGAGTAAGCAGAACACTAACATCGGTAACAGACGGTATCGACGGCACCGTCACGTCAGGCCCTGTCGTCCTGGCCTGGCTGTCCTGCGGCGTAGTCTGCGGCTGCTCTACCAGCGGCGTGACCTCCTAAAAAAGGAAGACGTAGCAACCGTTAGTCGAAACGACTAAGTGGTTTCACATCCGCTCCCCCGGCGACTCCTCGGCACCGGGCGGAGAAAAGAAACAAGAGTATAGTATATAACAAGTAAGCAAGTAAAGGAGGTACAAGCAAGTGGCAGTAGTGTAAGAGTAACAGCATCATAGTCAGCATATATGAAAGAGCTACACTAAACTAGCAAGTATAAGTAACAGCAGGAAAGTAACTTAACTTATAAGAATGCCCATACAAACTTATAAGTTAAGGATCGGGTTACATAAAGTAACTCATCGTATAAGAGTGCCCATACAAACTTATACGATGAGGATCTTGTTGTGCAATGTTATGAAATGCTATGAATGCTATGCAATGACTCACCCATGCACACCCATGCAATTGCTATGTCGACACAGACTATAGTTCCCACTTTTCGAGCAGGTAGCTAACCTCTCAGGCATCAGCCGCCGTGGCCAGGCGGTGACAGTAGAACGGGCACTTGTACTACTAGGCGGGTATCACACTACTTCACCTAGGCCTCCGTACGCCTCAACGCTAAGAACACAACAGCGGAGCCCATGCGTACTATGGCCCAGCGGGGTCTTGGGTAGATGTGCACCAAGAACACAGCCCGAACTGGCCTTGCGTGACCCGGAAGGGGCCTCGGAAGAAAGCACGGGGACACAGCCCAACCGTTCACATGGCCGGAGGGGCCTCAGGACATGAACACCGAGGACACAGCCCAAGCCGATCAAGTCTAACTGCCAACTCCCGTCGGTGTGACGTCTGGCGAGCCCGTAGACCTGCCACACTATCCTTAACCCAGGATTACGACACCGCGTGTCGACTCACACCACATGCACATACCACATCAACGTATCATGGAAGGGGCCTCGGAAGTAAACACGAGGACACAGCCCAACCATCCATCCACACCTTATCCCAACATAACCAAAACAAGTGACGGTCAACCCCGCACTTACATCCCTTCACAATACTACCCGTAGGGAGACGACTCTCTAAGTATTGGACTACAAGACTCATTTCATTAATCAAACATGTCCATGATCATAATCTATTCATCTATATGACCTTCCAAATGATGACAATGTAATATAAACATGATGCGCATATAAAGGTCTATCTCACTTTTATTTGATAAGGTCATAATTTGAACATGAAGCGCACAATATCAATCTTTCAATTCCTACCAATTCGATTCGTTTAAATAAGATTATTTCACAATTTGATAATAGGAAATCTGATTAATAAGCAACTTCAATCATGCAACAACTGATTAATCATCAGGGTTCATCCAAGGCAAGTATCATGCATTATTAATTCTACCGAATCAAAATTCATCTTTCATTAAGCCCAGAATTTAGGCGCAGGTTGAATCTGGAGAGCAACTTCGACCGGAGATTTCCGAGGCTACAGGAATCCGGTGAAGTCGTGTAACCCCTCGATGGAAAGGTATTTCCATGGACTACATCTTTAATATTCAGAGCTCAACCCAGATTTGACATTATCCTATTTGAAATCGGACTTGAAGTCCGCTGCGTACAGAACACAGTTTCTGCATACAGGATTTATTGAACATTTTCGTTTAGATTTTCCCGTGGCTACAGACTTCGCCAGAAGTCATGCAACCATTCGTTGGAAAGGTATTTTCAAGGGCTTCAACTTTCGTGTTAAGCCGAAAGCCCAGATCTGGCCATAGCATACTTAAAAATGGCCATGAAGTTCGCTGCGCGCAGAATACAGATTCTGCACGCATCTTAAGGCGGAATGAACGGCATCGGTTCATCTTCCTCCTCAATGTGATCATCCCAAATCATTCCAGAAAACCTCCTCCCTTATTCACCCTCAAGAGGCCAAAACCCTTCACGAAACCATCCCTTATCATCACATTGAAGAAGGGCGTGGTTGAAGAGATCTAAAACCTAAGACACAAGTCTTAGCATGACCTTTCCTAGAAAACTCCTCCTCACCATCAAGACTCTCTTGAGTCGATGTCTCTCCTAGGAAAATAGCTATAGATCTAGCACCAAGGGAGAGGGTAGGAAACTCACATTGGCTCCAGCGGTACCACCATTTCTAGCCATGGATCTCGTAGTTCTCCTTGGCGACATCTTCTCTTTCACGGCGATGGCGGATCTCCTTTGGTAAAACTTGCTTCTGCAGTTTTCCCTCTCACAGGAGTTCTCACAGGAATTAGGGGATGAAAAGAGCATGAAAACGGCTAGGGTTTTCTGTCCCCTATATAAATAAAATGTGACACGGGTAGGGACACGGCCGTGTCCTTACCCGTGTCCTGCCTGGCGAAGCGGCAACGACAGTTTCCATGTCGGTTCAATACTTGACACGGGTAGGGACACGCCCGTGTCCCGACCCGTGTCCCTATGACACGGCCGTGTGCTTGGCCGTGTCCTTGGCCGTGTACTTCTCGGGTTGCGTCTCGACACTTCTCGTCGAGCTCAACTCGACGCACACGGGTAGGGACACGGCCGTGTCACTACCCGTGTCACTTGGTGTCGACACAGCTCGACGATCTCGACACGGGTCGTCGAGCTCAACTCGACGCACACGGGTAGGCACACGGCCGTGTCCCTACCCGTGTCCCTTGGTGTCGACACAGCTCGACGATCTCGACACGGGTCGTCGAGCTCAACTCGACGCACACGGGTAGGCACACGGCCGTGTCCCTACCCGTATCCCTTGGTGTCGACACAGCTCGACGATCTCGACACAGCTCGTCGAGCTCAACTCGACGCACACGGGTAGGCACACGGCCGTGTCCCTACCCGTGTTACTTCCTTTTTACACTGATTCTCCATTTCCCCACAAGTGCAGTCCAATTCCCTGCACTCTCAGGACTCAAGTCAGCCCTCCTGACTCAAAACACACACACTAGGGGCCTAGAGCGATTCGGGACGTTACACCGCAGCTCTATATGCTTTGTTCGGCTGTGAGAGATTGGTTTGTTGGCTATTGCAATTACACTGGAGGAGTCACATAACAGAGGAATGTCCTTGACCTTTAAGTTGTAGTCTTCAAGTTGATTCTTGATCCATAATAATTGTGCACAACAACTGCCAGTAGAAATGTATTCTCACTCGGCCGTGGAAATTGCGACCCAATTTTGCTTCTTGCTGCTCCATGAAATGAGTCTCCTTCCAAGGAATTGGCAAGTCCTGGAAGTGCTCTTTCTATCATCTTTACTACCTGCAAAATCTGCATATGAAAAACTAATCAGCTCGCTATCATTACTTCTTGGGTACCATAAGCCAAGATTTGGTGTGACCTTAAGGTATCTCAAAATCCTCTTTGCAGCAGTGTAATCAGATATCTTAGAGTTCACCTGATATCTAGCGCACACACATGTTGAAAACATGATGTCTGGCTTACTAGGAGTAAGGTAGAGCAAGGATCTAATTATGCTTCTGTACTTGGTTTCATCGAAAGGTTCTCCTTTCTCATCCTTGTCCAAAGACATAGCTGAACCCATTGGAGTCCTCATAGAGGTTGCACTCTCCATTCCGAATTTCTTAATCAACTCTTTGGTGAACTTCATCCGAGATATGAAAATTCCATCTTCAGATTGTTTCACTTGAAGTCCTAAGAAATACTTCAGCTCTCTCATACTGCTCATTTTAAACTTCCCTTGCATAAGTTTGGAAAACCTTTTGCAAAGGTTGTCATCAGTAGAACCAAAAATGATGTCATCGACCTAGATTTGCACTAGCAAAATCTTGCCTTTTACTTCCCTAAGAAATAATGTCTTGTCTATCTCTCCCCTTATGAACTTGTTCTTAAGAAGAAAGTTAGACAACATTTCGTACCAAGCTCGTGGAGCTTGTTTCATACCGTATAGCGCTTTAAATAATAAATAAACAGAATTAGGATATTAAGGATCAACAAAACCTGGAGGTTATTCCACGTACACTTCTTTCTTTATGTCACCATTAAGGAAAGCTGACTTCACGTCCATTTGGTAGACAGTGAAGCCTTTGAGTTCAACATACTCTAGGAACAATCTGATTGCCTCGAGTCTTGCCACTGGAGCATATGTTTGATCGAAGTCGATCCCTTCTTCTTGTCTGTACCCTTTGGCGATGATTCTGGCTTTGTTCTTGATTATTGTTCCATCTTCGTCCATCTTGTTCCGGTAGACCCACTTTGTTCCAATCACGTTCTTTCCTTGGGTCTTGTCACAAGCTTCCAGACTCAACAACATTTGAATTAGTTTAGTTCCACTTCCATTGCCATTACCCAAGATGCATCTTTGTTTGCTTCCTCAAACTTCTTTGTTTCAACCTGTGATAGAAAACACAAATGTAAATTTTAAATAGCTGTACCTCTACGAGTTCTGACACCATCACGAGGGTCTCCTATGATTTGATCCATTGGGCCATCCTTCAAGTGTATAAGCTCTAAAGTCCTTGCATATGGAGCTTCCTCTACCACTGGATTGACTCCATCAGCTTGAATGACATCTTCATCATCAAGATCAACCTCTCCAATTGGGGTTGGAGTGGTGATCTTGATGAGCTCTTGACCCTTTTCCTTAACTGGCTCATACAAGCTTAATTCCTTTAGTCTTGAACCTACATCTTCAACAAAAACACTAGAAGAGCTGCTTTGTAGCAAGCTCGTCTCATCAAATACAATATTGATTGATTCTTCTACGATGAGGATTTTCTTGTTAAAAATCCTATATGCCTTACTATGACTACTATATCCTATGAAAATATCTTCAAAACTCTTTTCACTGAATTTAGTGGTGTGATACTTTCCATTATTAAGTACGAAACATTTACTACCAACGATTCTAAAATATGAAATCATCAGTTTCCTGCCCTTTATTAGTTCGTAAGGTGTTTTATCATAGTTTCTATTTATGAGTGCTATATTTTGCACGCGACACGCAGTGTTGACGACTTCAGCCCAGAAGTATTCTGGTGGTGAGACATCACTAAACATATTTCTGCAGGCCTCTATGAGTGTTCTATTCCGTCTCTCAGTGACTCTGTTCTGTTGAGGAGTACGAGGAGAGGAAAACTCATGAAAGATACCTAGGATTTCACAGAATTCTGTCATGGCCCCAGATTTGAACTCTGTTCCATTATCACTTCTGATTTTGACAACTGAACAGTTTTATTCATTCTGGATCTGCCTGACAAAATTAGTGATAATATCAAAAGTATCTGACTTGTGTTTTAGAAATAAAACTCATGCAAAACGAGAGTAGTTATCTACAATAACCAATGTATAATACTTACCTCTCAAACTTCTAATCTGCAGGAGACCGAACAAGTCCATATGAAGTAGGTGTAAACACTTATTAGAATTTTTCCCAATAATACTCTTAAAGGTAGCCCTTGTTTGCTTGCCTTTTACACATGCGTGACAAGGTCTATCTTTATTGCACTTAACGTTGGGTGCATCACGTACTAAATTAAGAGAAAATAATTTATTAATAGTTTTGTAATTTATATGTGCTAGTCTCTTGTGCCATTGGTCACCAAGAGACACACTATCTTTTGCCAAAAAACACACTGGTGTAGAAGAGTCTATGCAAATAAAATTCAAACAAAATATGTTTCTACTACGAGTGCCTGATAGAATCAGAAAGAAATAGTGCCTAAACACCTAGGGGGGGGGATGAACAGGTGTACTTTTCCTTTTTAATTTAAAGGCAGAAACTCTGTACAATTAAACCTGTATTTGCAATATTCTACAACTATTCAGTACAACTAGCTCAGCAATCACATAAACAATCAAACCAGAGTGCACACAGATTTTTATAGTGGTTCCCCAAGGTCTGGGTACATCCACTTTCCCCCTTCGCCTATCTAGCAGTGTACTAGATTCGGCCTAACTTCTGCACTTCTCCTCAGATCCTCAGATCTTACAACTCAGAACCCCAAACAGGTTCCTACAACTCAGAGTGTCTCCACTCCTACAACTCAGGCAAACAGCCCTACCTTAGCCTTCACCAAGGCCTACACTGAGAGAACACAGTCTCCTACAACTCAGGCACAAAGCTCTACCACTCAGTCTTCAACAAGACCTACACTCAGAGGTCTAAATCTCCTACACTCAGCCTTTATAATATAAGCTTACAGCTCAGATCTATAATAGATCCTACAGAGAATTGATTAAACAAAGTTTATGACCACTACCCTGAAAGAGAGAGAGGGGATAGATGGCTTCTTGATGAGTTCTTGAAAGAACTTGGCAGAGATAACCTCCCTTAGCTTTCTTCAATGCTTCTTGAATCTGAACTCATTATGGTTGAATCTTCTGTGAAGTTGATCTTCAATCAGCTTCTGACTTAAGATCCAGATATCAATCTGAAACTTTCTTTGCAGCCTGGTTCAGCAACTGCTTTTCTTAGATGGAGCTCTCTCTCTCCAACTTCTTCTGTATAATTACTTCTCTCTTAGTTGTTGTTAGTTGGTTGTGATTGTTCTTCTCTTCATCATCTTCTGTTGAAGGAGAAATCCTTTATATAGTCTTCCTCCATGGTAACCGGCTGATCCGGTTTCTAACAACCTTCTGACAGCTTTGACAGTTGAGGTAGACCGATTGAAATGGCAGCTGTCAAGTCATCTAGTCACTTCTTGAAAATACTCTCTCTGTCTGAAAGTGTCGAGACTGATCTTCATTATGTGTCGACACAAATAGACCAAGTATCGACACAAGTGGACTAAGTGTCGACACTAGCCTTGGTGGTGTCGACACAACTCCTTCTGTTGTTGTAACAGCTTCTCGACACTGCTTCTTCAGAATGTGTTGACACTGATTCTGTGTGTCGACACAAGCCTTCTATTGAATGTGTCGACACTGATTTTGTGTGTCGACACAAATATTTCTTCTTTAACACTTAGTTGAATTCTGCTGTATGTCGACACATCTCCTTTGTGTCGACACATGCCTTCTTGTGTTGAAACTTGCTGAGTGTCGACATATCTCCTTTGTGTCAACATAAGTACTTCTTTTACTTTAACTTTATTGAAGCTTGCTGAGTGTCGACACAGCCTCCTGGTGTCGACACATTTGACGTCGACTAAGCTTCTCTGGGTGTCGGCACTGCTTCTAAGTGTCGACATAATTTAGGTTGACAATTCTTCACAGTGTGTCGACACATTTCTTCTGGTGTCGACTCTGCCTTTCCTGGTGTCGACACAATTTACTCCAAGTGTCGACACAACTTTTCTCTAGTGTCGACACAAGCATTCATAAGTGTCGACACTGCTTCTCTAGGTGTCGACACATGGACTTAGAATTTTTCCTGCAATCCTGCAGTTACTTAACCTGCACAGATAAACTCAAAACACATCAAATACACCTTGATGTGTATCATTGAGTAGGGTGAGGCTTCTTCAAATTTGGTACACATTTTCCAATGTACCCAACAATCTCCCCCTATTTGGAGAAGTCATAACCCTTAGTCAATGATATACACCATTCATAACAAATACACAATTGTTGGAGCCAAAATTTGACTCCGACAAGCGTTCACAAAATTGGGGTGTAGCCGATGCCTACTAGGCCCAAGCTCGACCTCCAACTGGTCGTGAAGGACTAAGAACAAACTGGCCCAAAGCCGCAGCAGGGAGGTCCCACCGCTTACCCGGAAGGTCACAGAGAGCTTCCCCTCCAAAGCCAAAAGCTGGGCTTGGAGTTCTTCAGAAGACTGTCAATTCCTCTCCCCCAGTCTGAAAAGAAGGTCCATTCTGAAGAACCCCTACGGGCTTATTTATAGATTTCGGAATCCGAACTGCCAATAACAAGACTGCACCGGTCTGAAATTACCGGGGTACCCTTGGCTGGGTCTGCCAACAGCCAAACTCCGCTGTTCTGAGGAGCTATATGCAGTCCACCAAGGGTAAAAGGGTAAAAATACCCGGGGTAGGAGGGTAAAAACCCCTACTTTGATAGGAAAAGCCTTCTCTCCCTCTGGCGAGAGGAAAGGCACCTGCCGGCGAGAAGGACCCACCGCCCTTCTCGCCGGAGCCTCTCGCCCTTGGAGGTCATTTCGCTTCTAGAGGCCCTCTCGCCTCTGGGTGGGGCCATTTTGCCCCTTGGAGAGCCCATCATCTCGCCGCTTGCGAGTGGGCCCTCCTAGTCCCCTTTGCCTATCTCGCTCTGTTTATTTCTTGAGGGCTCTTTGCGAGCCCGAGGTTGTACACAATCCCCGCTCTTTTTGAGATTACTCTAAGCTCAAAAAGAATGTTCAACCGAGGCTCGTTATTCAAGGTGCATTAAAAAACGTATTTATGAGGAATCTTCGGAGGCCCCCACCGGGGTCTATAAATATATGACTCCTGCCCTGCGCTCCTGATGCCACGCTCTGCATATTCTTCTTCTTCCCTGTCCTCGAGTTCTTGCAGAATGACACACAGTCAAAGTTTTCGCGAACGTCTCGCCCTGGTGCGGGAGCAACATAAGGCCAACGTGGCTGCTTTCACCTCTTCCCTGGGTCGTCCCCTCGCCCCGTCGTCTCGCTCGAAAAAGACGAAGGCTGGGGGCCCTTCTCTTGCAGCAGTAGATTCGTCTCGCGCCTCTTTGAAACCTGCCCCCACTCCCCGTGCGCCCTCTACGGAAAAAGAGGTGGACACTCGCGATTACCACTGTTATTTCCGCGACCGGGTGCTCTTTTGCTAACTAACGCTTTTTTTCAGGGGGCTCTTGTGGTTCCGCCGTCCCCGAAGAGTCCGCGAGATGGTTCTTCTGTCCGTTGCGAGGAACTTGATTCGCTACCCTCATCTACTCCTCCAACTACTCCCAGCGAGAGGAGGGACGACCCCTCCCCGGCTGCCGATACCTCTCGCCATCTCGGTAAGGGACCTTCCCTTGCCCTTTTGAATCCCCTTCGCTACTCTCACTCTCTCCTGCGAGTGCCTCTTCCACCTTGTCCCTGCACTCCTTGCGCAGATTCTCGGGCCAACTCTCCTGTTGAGGAGCAGCCAAAGCAACTCTCCGTCTCGCCTCCTCCTGCAGACGGGATTGAAGACTATCTGGGCGATCCCTCAGATCCAGTGGAGATGAAGCGGAAGACGGCTGAGCTCTTCCGGAAGCACGCGCGCCTCATTCATTCTTTGACTTTAGACAAACAGGCCGCGGAGAAGCGCATCGAGTCGCTGGAGGGCGAGTGCGCTCGTCTATCTTCTGGAGCCGATGCCGAGCTGGATGTCGACGGCACCGACCCTGAGGCCATCATCAATGAGACCGATATGCAGCTCCGTCTCGCGCGGCGTGGCCTCCAAACCATCCGCTCCTTCCACTCGCGGAGTAGGCCTCCTCGCGGGGGAGCACGCGGGGGCCGCTGGGAGTGGCGCCCATACTGACGAATGTCTGTCTCGCTATCCTTCTTTTTCTTCTTCTCGCAAAAGTTGTAATAATGGTAGTCTCGCCAAAGTATGCAGAGAGCTTGGTCCTCTGCGGGACGATTTCTGGACATATATTTTTATGGCTTAATTTCTCATTCCCTTTTTTAATACTCCTTTTAATTTTATGCTAAATAGCTAAATAAATATTTATATATTTTTCCTGATTGTGATGGGTCGCGCCGATCGAGGTTTAGGAGAGAGAAAAATGCCGACTCTTCCTCTCCCCCTTATTTTCCCGCCCTTTTAATAATTGGCCTTGCATCAGTTATAAATATGCCTAGTCCACTGGACTAGATACCACACTTTCCGCCTCCGCTGTTAACCACGTCTCGGCCCTCTGACCTCTCCGTCTCGCCGGCCAATTCTCGCCTCTTAACTCCTTCGTCTCGCCTAGGACTAGCTCGCCAAAGAAGATGGGTAAGAAGAAAGTGGAGGAGGGCGAGGGGCGCAGCTGCTGCGGGAAGAGGTTTACTGACCACGACTTCCCGCTCGGCAGGCTCCCTCGGGAGGACCATGATAAATTTGCCCGTGAGTATCTGGGGGAGGGCATCGAGTCGCATCCCCCTAAGGTCGGCGAGTGCATCAACACATACTACCCTGGGGAACTCGCCTTCCCCGTCTCGCCCTTCGAGGCGGGGTTGCGACTGCCCCTCTGGCCTGAGGTGAAGCAGGTCCTCAAGTACTTTGGCGTTGTCCCGACACAGTTCAATCCCAACGCCATCTCGGTGTTGATTGCGTTTGCCTGCTACATGCGCCGAGAGCGCATCGAGTTCAGCTTGACGGCCTTCCGCAAGCTTTTCATCTACCATGCCAATGCCGATGGCGTCTCGTACTTCACTGGGCAGGGGCTCAAGGTATGCGAGACGCCTAACAAGAATCATCACTGGCTCACCCGATTTGTCTTCATTCGGGGAGACCGGGCTGACTTCGGCGGCGTCCCTCTCGCGCCGGTCTCTCCGCCAGAGAGCTTCTACGCCACCCCCCAAGTCAGCGGGCCAGAGAAGCTGCTGTGCGAGTACCTTGCTGGCAAGAACTTCGAGGTCAACTTCTTGCGGCGAGGCCTCGACTCGCTCCTCCCAGTGCTCCCGGGCGAGGGTATTCTTCTATTCCTCTCTCTTGGTTATTTGTTGTCTCGCTTTTGCCTAACCCCCACCCACTTGCTTTTAGGTGAGCGAATTATCCCAACATCCCCTCCTTATAAGAGCAATATTCACCCTGCTGAGGGTCTTGATCTCGCCAATGCAGCGGCAGAGGCGGAGAGAGAGTCCCTGGCGGTTATCCCTCCGAAGCATCCCGGAGATGACACCGTCCCCTCTCGCTCCAGCCCTCCAAAAAAGAAAATGAAGAGAGCCGTAGCTATCTCCAAGGAAAAGGAGAAGGCCCCCCAAGGGAGCCCTATCTCTTTAGGGGAAACTCCACCGCCTCCCTCGCCTAATCACCAGGCCGTCTCGCCTATTCGCGAGACGGTGCTTTCTGGCCAACCTGCCGCTGCTTCCAACCCGCGAGCTGCTGCTTCTGAGCCGGTGGCTGCTACCTCTTCTCGCGAGGGCGACTCTTCTGGCCGTCCCGCCCCCGCCTCTCACATGAATTATAACCTGGGTCCCGTGGTTCACGATGCCATCGGCGACCCGGTTCTGCTGTGGGGGCGGGACGCCAACCGTGTGTCCATCTCTACCCTCCTTCCATCATGGAAGGAGCAAGAGGTCCCTTCCAGCCATGCCTTCGCCATCGGGTACGACCTTTATGGTGGCCTAGACGCCTCTTTGCCTGAAAGCGAGTCCACCAAGGACCTTGTGTTGAAGACCTGCCACCACCAGATGCGGGCCTTGGAGTTCTCACACCGCTCCTCTCGCCGCCTTATTTACATTAATACAAAATGGAAGGCCAGCGAGGAAAACCTGGAGGCGGAACGGGAGAAATCTGCTGGTCTGGCGAGAAGGCTGTCAGATGCCGAGTCACTCCTCGCGAAGGCCCAAGGCGGTGTGGTAAGCCACAACTCTCTTTTTCCCTTGGGTTTTTTCTTTTCCACGATTCTTGGCTGATCGCCAGGTCATCCCGCAGGATGCCGAGACGGCGGGACAACTTCGTTCGCGCGTGGCGGCCTTGGAGGAGGAGGTCCAGGCGCTGACGGCTGAGAATGCGCGCCTCCAGGCGGCTGCCGCGTCGTCGTCTCGCCGCGAGCCCTTCCAGACTCCCCCGCCACATTATTCTTATGAGGAAGTCGAGGAGCGATGCCGAGACGCTGGCGTCTGCGGGGCTGAGCTGGTGCTACAAATGATGAAAGACCTGGGGGTCGTGAAGGACGATTCTGAGACAGTAACCGTGCGTGACTTGGTCCCCGAACTCTATAGCGAGGAGAGCGATGATTCTTCATCCGGCGAGGAGGACTGATGCGCCGCCTCCAAATTTAGAATCACTCTCTCCTCCTCCTGATGTAAAGACTTTAAAGTACATTTTGTGGCATTTGTCAAGTGACGAGCGAGTGCTCTATTTTGCTGTCTATTTTTCATTTCTTATTTTTGTGAAGTTAATTTCTGGTTTGCCCTTTGGCCGCGGGACGATGCTACTATCTCGTTTCGCCGCGCAACCTTTCTGTATATATACTTATCTGTTTTATGTCCTACGCGAGACGGGTTCTCGACGCGCTTATCATCCGCGGATTTGGCGAAATGGCTTGGCTCGCGAGTGCCCTTTCGCTCGGCGAGACGATCCTCAAAGAGTCGTTCGCTGCGAGTGTTGTCACCTGCTCTACTCCACACCCCTTTTTCCTTAGTTTATTTTGTACCTTAGGACTAAGTTGGGATGCCAAGGTGTGGTGTCGCTCAAGGGGACTTTTCTCCCTATTCCGCCAAAATGAATTCTGCCTTGTTAGTTTGATGTTGATGGAGATAGCTTGACCCAACCCTATCCCCCACAGGCGAGCCTTCGAACTTGCCAGCTAGATGGGAGCCTGCGCAGCGGGTCTACCTGGGGCCGAGCCGAGCTCGGGGTGCCGATGAAGTTCTCAACTCAAAACCTATCCCCCATAGGCGAGCCTTCGGACCTGCCAGCTAGATGGGAGCCTGCGCAGCGGGCCTACCTGGGGCCGAGCCGAGCTCGGGGTGCCGATGAAGATCTCAAACCAAAACCTATCCCCCACAGGCGAGCCTTCGGACCTGCCAGCTAGATGAGATCCTGCGCAGCGGGTCTACCTGGGGCCGAGCCGAGCTCGGGGTGCCGATGAAGATCTCAACTCAAAACCTATCCCCCACAGGCGAGCCTTCGGACCTGCCAGCTAGATGGGAGCCTGCGCAGCGGGTCTACCTGGGGCCGAGCCGAGCTCGGGGTGCCGATGAAGATCTCAACTCAAAACCTATCCCCCACAGGCGAGCCTTCGGACCTGCCAGCTAGATGGGAGCCTGCGCAGCGGGTCTACCTGGGGCCGAGCCGGTCTCGGGGTGCCGATGAAGTTCTCAACTCAAAACCTATCCCCCACAGGCGAGCCTTCGGACCTGCCAGCTAGATGGGAGCCTGCGCAGCGGGTCTACCTGGGGCCGAGCCGAGCTCGGGGTGCCGATGAAGATCTCAAACCAAAACCTATCCCCCACAGGCGAGCCTTCGGACCTGCCAGCTAGATGAGAGCCTGCGCAGCGGGTCTACCTGGGGCCGAGATGAGCTCGGGGTGCCGATGAAGTTCTCAACTCAAAACCTATCCCCCACAGGCGAGCCTTCGGACCTGCCAGCTAGATGGGAGCCTGCGCAGCGGGTCTACCTAGGGCCGAGCCGAGCTCGGGGTGCCGATGAAGATCTCAAACCAAAACCTATCCCCCACAGGCGAGCCTTCGGACCTGCCAGCTAGATGGGAGCCTGCGCAGCGGGTCTACCTGGGGCCGAGCCGAGCTCGGGGTGCCGATGAAGATCTCAACTCAAAACCTATCCCCCACAGGCGAGCCTTCGGACCTGCCAGCTAGATGGGAGCCTGCGCAGCGGGTCTACCTGGGGCCGAGCCGGGCTCGGGGTGCCGATGAAGTTCTCAACTCAAAACCTATCCCCCACAGGCGAGCCTTCGGACCTGCCAGCTAGATGGGAGCCTGCGCAGCGGGTCTACCTGGGGCCGAGCCGAGCTCGGGGTGCCGATGAAGTTCTCAACTCAAAACCTATCCCCCACAGGCGAGCCTTCGGACCTGCCAGCTAGATGGGAGCCTGCGCAGCGGGTCTACCTGGGGCCGAGCCGAGCTCGGGGTGCCGATGAAGATCTCAAACCAAAACCTATCCCCCACAGGCGAGCCTTCGGACCTGCCAGCTAGATGAGAGCCTGCGCAGCGGGTCTACCTGGGGCCGAGCCGAGCTCGGGGTGCCGATGAAGATCTCAACTCAAAACCTATCCCCCACAGGCGAGCCTTCGGACCTGCCAGCTAGATGGGAGCCTGCGCAGCGGGTCTACCTGGGGCCGAGCCGGGCTCGGGGTGCCGATGAAGTTCTCAACTCAAAACCTATCCCCCACAGGCGAGCCTTCGGACCTGCTAGCTAGATGGGAGCCTGCGCAGCGGGTCTACCTGGGGCCGAGCCGAGCTCGGGGTGCCGATGAAGATCTCAACTCAAAACCTATCCCCCACAGGCGAGCCTTCGGACCTGCCAGCTAGATGGGAGCCTGCGCAGCGGGTCTACCTGGGGCCGAGCCGAGCTCGGGGTGCCGATGAAGTTCTCAACTCAAAACCTATCCCCCACAGGCGAGCCTTCGGACCTGCCAGCTAGATGGGAGCCTGCGCAGCGGGTCTACCTGGGGCCGAGCCGAGCTCGGGGTGCCGATGAAGTTCTCAACTCAAAACCTATCCCCCACAGGCGAGCCTTCGGACCTGCCAGCTAGATGGGAGCCTACGCAGCGGGTCTACCTGGGGCCGAGCCGAGCTCGGGGTGTCGATGAAGATCTCAAACCAAAACCTATCCCCCACAGGCGAGCCTTCGGACCTGCCAGCTAGATGAGAGCCTGCGCAGCGGGTCTACCTGGGGCCGAGCCGAGCTCGGGGTGCTGATGAAGATCTCAACTCAAAACCTATCCCCCACAGGCGAGCCTTCGGACCTGCCAGCTAGATGGGAGCCTGCGCAGCGGGTCTACCTGGGGCCGAGCCGAGCTCGGGGTGCCGATGAAGATCTCTTGATCCTGTCTTTAGGGCGTCATAATAAGCAAAGACAAGAGATGTTTTGAGAAATATATTATATTGATCACGCTTTAAGTACACATCTACCGCTCTCCCTTTTCATGGGTAGAAGCGTTTTAAGTCATCCCCACTCCAGGAGTGGTTCAAGGTCCTACCCTCCACATCTTGAAGGTAGTAACCCCCTGCTTTCAACACTCTCTCTACAATATAAGGTCCCTCCCAATTTGGATTGAGCTTTCCCACCGGGGCGGACCTCCCTGCCGCATCAACCTTCTTTAGTACTAGGTCTCCTTCCGCGAACTGTTTTATCCTGATATGCTTGTCGAAGTGCTTTGCCATTCGTCGCTTGATTTCCTCCTGTCTGATGGCTGCCACGTCTCGCAGCTCCTCTGCCAGATCTAGCGAGAGGCGCAGACCTTCCTCATTTTCCATTCTCCATGCCTCGTCTCCATCACCAGCCGCCGCAACTCGTGGGGATCGGACCTCGAATTCTACTGGTAGTACCGCCTCACAACCATGGGAAAGTTTGAAAGGGGTCTCACCAGTGGCCGTGTTCGGAGTTGTTCTTAGAGCCCACAGGACCGAGGGGAGCTGCTCTATCCAGTTCCCTCTCAGATTCTCTACCTTCTTCTTTAGCAAGTTAACGATAATCTTGTTCGCCGCCTCCACCTGACCGTTGCTCCTGGGGTGGTGGACAGAGGCAAACCTGAGGTCGATGCCCTGCTGAGTGCAGAAGCTGATGAACTCTTCACTAGCGAACTGGGGGCCGTTATCCGTGACGATGGCCTGAGGCAGCCCGTGCCTGCAGATAATCTCCCCCCAGACGAAGTTCCTGATGACTTGGGAGGTCACCTTTGCTAGTGCCTTAACCTCCAGCCACTTCGAGAAGTAATCTATCATGACCAGGAGGAATCTTCTTTGTCCACTAGCTGGAGGAAAAGGCCCCACCAGATCCATTCCCCAAATGGCGAAGGGCCATGGCGCTGTGATGCTTCGAAGTCTTTGAGCCGGCAAGAGCTGGAGGGGGGCGTAGAGCTGGCACTTCTGGCACTTCCTCGCAAACTCTGTCGCGTCCTTCCTCAGGGTGGGCCAGAAGTACCCCTGCCTGACCACCCTTTCTTCCAATGTCCTCCCTCCGGAATGACTACCACATTCCCCGGAATGCACCTCTTCCAGAATGTGTCTGGTCTCCTCTTCCGTTACGCATCGAGCCAGGAGACCCGAAAACATCCTCCGGTGCAATCCTCCTTCATGCATGAGATAGTGGGCCGCCTTGTGACGGAAGATTCTTGCCTCCTTGACCCCCTCAGGGAGGGTTCCAGTCAGAAAAAAGGTAACGAAAGGATCTACCCACGAGGGCCGCCGATCCACCTCCATTAGCTCCCCCTCTTCAATCGCTGGGTGGAACAAATCAGTGAGGGCACCCCCTTCCCAAGGTCCGAACTTGGCCAATTGATCGGCAGCAGTGTTCTCTTCTCTGGGGACGTGTTGGATGGAGAACGTCCGGAACCCTCCGATGATCGTCCTCACCCTGGACAAGTATTTCACAAGGGTGGGCTCCCGCGCCTCGAACTCTCCGCGTATCTGAGACGCCACCACCAATGAGTCCGTGAAAACCTCAACGTCCTTGATCTCGAGCTCCTTAGCCAAGCGAAGGCCGGCTATCACCGCCTCGTACTCTGCTTGGTTGTTGGTTGTGGGGAAGTGCAAGGCGACGACTTGTTTTATGGTCACTCCCTGAGGACTTGTCAGTACCACCCCTGTTCCGAGGGAGTGCTTTCCTGAGGCCCCGTCGACCATTATCTTCCATGCTTCTGGCCGCTGCGGCTCCTCAGCCCCGTCCTCCGCGACGTAGTCTGCCAAGAAGTCGGCCACCACCTGTGCCTTAATGGAGAGCCTTGGTACGAACGAAATATTGAACTCACTCAACTCGACAGACCACTTGGCCAGCCTACCCGAGTGCTCTACTCCTTCAAAAATCTTTCGGAGAGGATGGTCCGTCACCACTCTAATTGAATGGGCCTGGAAATATGGCCGGAGCTTCCTGGCCGAAATAACCAAGGCGTATGCCAGTTTCTCTAGGATAGGGTAGCGGAGCTCTGCCTTCCTTAGGATCCTGCTAACATAATAAATGGGCAGCTGCTTCTTTCCCTCTTCTCTGACTAAGACGGAGCTCACCGCCTCTGCTCCCACTCCTAGGTACAAGGTCAAATCTTCCCCCTCTTTAGGGCTCTGAAGCAGAGGAGCTCGGGAGAGTTGCCCCTTCAGTTTTTGAAAAGCTTCTGTGCACTCTGCTGTCCATTCGAATCTCTGATTCCCTCGTAGCACTTTAAAGAAAGGCGAGCACTTCTCCCCTGACCTAGAGAGGAATCTGCTAAGGCCGGCCAGCTTCCCAGTCAAGCGCTGCACCTCCTTAGCGTTTCTAGGTGATTCCAGCTCCAGGATGGCCTTTACTTTATCAGGATTAGGTTCTACTCCCGCCGGGGTCAAAAGGTGCCCAAGGAACTTCCCACGACTGGCCCCGAAAACACATTTCAGGGGGTTCAACCTCATTTTGAACTTCCTCAAGGTGGCGAACGTCTCTTCCAGATCCTGGAGATGCGAGTTCACCCCCTTGCTCTTTACCATGAGATCATCAACGTAGACTTCTAGGTTCCGACCCCTCTGACCCTGGAAAACTCGATCCATCATTCGTTGGTATGTCGCTCCCGCGTTTTTTAACCCAAAGGGCATCATGTTATAACTAAAGCACCCTTCCCTTGTGATGAAGGAGACGTCCTTGACGTCGGGAGGGTGCATCCGGATCTGATGGTAACCTGAAAAAGCATCCAGAAAACTCATAACAGAAAAACCAACGGCTGAATCAACCAGCGCGTCGATTCGAGGCAGGGGGTAGCAATCCTTAGGGCATGATTTATTTAATAACGAAAAGTCGATACACATTCTCCATTTTCCTCCCCCTTCTTCACCATTACAACATTGGAGATCCAGCCTGGGTACTGGATCTCTGAGATGAAGCCCGCCTCCAGGAGCTTCTTGACCTCCTCTCGAATGGGCTCCTCCAGCTTGGTGGTGATGGCCCTCATTTTCTGGCATATGGGGCGCGTCCGAGGGTCCAGATTTAGGCGATGGCAGGCCACGTCCGCATCAATGCCCGGCATGTCCGCCGCGCTCCAAGCGAAGATGTCGACGTTGCTCTGGATGCAGGTCCGCATCCGCTCCTGGTCTTCGGGACTCAAGCCTCCGCTGATCCGTACCCCTCGTACCTGCCCCTGACGGGTGCGGACCTCCACCTCCACTACTTCCTCGGCCACCTCCAACCGCGACTGCTCCCAGCCGTCCCCTACTTCTTCTTCCATCTCTTCCTCCCCTCCTGCTCCCTCAACCTCTACCACCTCGTCCTGCTGCTGCTCAATTTCCATCTTCCTTCGGGCTTCCTCCTCTGCCCCTTCCTCTCCCACTTTCTCCTGTATTCTTTCCCGTGGCTCCGACTCCCCGCTCCTCCTGACTTCCTGCACATCTTCTCCCCCCTGCTCCTCCTCAATCTCCATTCTCCCCTCTGGGCTCTCCTGTTGCTGCTCGGCCTCAACATCCTCCTGCGCCTCCTGCACATCTTCTCCCCCCTGCTCCTCCTCAATCTCCATTCTCCCCTCTGGGCTCTCCTGTTGCTGCTCGGCCTCAACATCCTCCTGCGCCTCCTGCACATCTTCTCCCCCCTGCTCCTCCTCAATCTCCATTCTCCCCTCTGGGCTCTCCTGTTGCTGCTCGGCCTCAACATCCTCCTACGCCTCCTGCACATCTTCTCCCCCCTACTCCTCCTCAATCTCCATTCTCCCCTCTGGGCTCTCCTGTTGCTGCTCGGCCTCAACATCCTCCTGCGCCTCCTGCACACCTCCTCCCTTCTGCTTCTCAGTCTCCTCCTCCCCGACTTCCTCTTCGGTTCCACCTCTCGCTTCCTCTGGGCTCACCTCCTCTTCCCTCAAGGCTTCTTCTTGCGCCGCCATCTCCTTTTCCAACTCCTCCGCCTCTGCCATCCAAGATATGGTGTTAACCGCCGTGACGTAACACTGCCTCGCCACTTTTGGATCTCCCCTGACCCTGACCTGCACCCCTCCATTGTTAAACTTGAGACATTGATGGAACGAGGAGGGGACGCAGCGAAAGGCGCTGATGAGGGGTCGCCCAAAGATGGCGCTGTAGCTGCTCGGGGCATCTACAATCACGAACCGGCAGTTCCGTGATACGCCCCCCAACCTCACGTGCAGCCCTACTCCCCCTTCCACTTCTTTCCTCTCCCCGGAGAACCCGAACAACGGTCCATCCGAGGCCAAAACCCTCTTGGCTTCCACCTGCATCTCATCGAAGGCCTTCTTAAAAATCACATTTACGGAGCTCCCGTTATCCACTAGGATCTTGGAGACCGTAAAGTTTTCCACCGCCGTCTGGATCACCAAGGCGTCGCAGAATGGGTCCTCGTACTCTGGCATGTCTTCTGAAGAGAAGGTAATTTTTTCTAGCGGGGGTGGGGTCTGGGAGGTTGAGGCTACCCCCTTCCGGAACATGGTCTGGAAGCTCCCCTTCCGGGTGGCCTCGATCCCAATCCCCCCATGGATGGCCCCGATACCCCCCCGGGTTCCCACATCCACCCGGTCCTCACACCTATCTTCCGCCTCCCCCGGTTGCATTTCCTCGATCCTTACTGGCGGATCCTGCCTCCTCAAACCTCTGGCCTCTCTCATCTCCAAAAATTCTGGGCACGTGGCTATAGCGTGACCTCTCTCCTGATGGAAATCACAGAAAGGCAACGCCACCCCACCCCTTCTTCCATCTCCTCTTCCTCTCCTTCCTCCTCGAGCTCCTCTCCCTCGACCGATCCCCATTGCCTCCTGCTGATGCTGAAAACGATCCCTCACTCCCTGTCTCCACGCCGGTTGATCGAACCCCTTGGTTCTCGGAAATTATCTCTTCCCTGGAAGCCTCCTCCCAATTCATGGGGGCGACCCTCATGAGGCCTCCAACCTATCCGGTTGTTCGGCTCTCGGGCCCCCCGATGATTCTGTCCCTGGTGCCCCTGGCCTCGGGGTTCCTCCCTCCTCTTCTCTTCTCTGTGCTCCCTCTGCTTCCCTGTTCCTGGTTCCTTTGCATCATCCTCCGCCAACCTGGCTAACTTCCTTGCAAACGCCGGATTGGCTCTCTCGAAATCCGTCTCCTTTGCCGCCCTCTCCATAAGCTCCTCAAAGGAGAGGGGGGCACCCTTTTCAACTCCATGCTGAAGAAACCTGGCCTCAGTCCCAGGGTGAATGCAAGCATTAGCGTATACCCCGGGACCTCCTGAACCTGGAGGATCTCTTCCTGAAACCGATCTACGTAGTGTCCCAACGTTTCATCCTGGCTCTGCCTTACCGAGAACAAGCACTCCGCCTCCTTCTTACGCTTCTTCGATGTTGAAAACCTCAATAAGAAACCCCTCCGCAGATCCTCAAAACAATAAATCGACCTTGCCGGTAACTGGTGGAACCAATCTCGCGCCTTCTCCTTCAAGGTGATGGCAAACAGTCGACACTTAAACGCATCCGTCATCTGTCTGATAGAAACCACATCCTCAAACCACTGCACATGCTGCACCGGATCATCCTTTCCTGAGTAGTAGGACATGTCGGGCTCCCGGAACCCCTCCGGCACCGGAGCCGAGATGACAAGTTCACTAAACGGGCTCTCGCCGACTGCTTGCCGAGAGGGCACGTCCCGCGGCCTCGGCTGGCTGGCCCGATCTGCGAGACCGTGCCCAGGGAAGAGCTCTCGCACAGCTGCCTCCTTCTCGCCATCTTCTGCCGGGACCTCCTTCCTGGGACGCTGGCCCGGGAAGAGCTCTCGCGCCGCCACGTCCCTCTCGCCAGCCTCTGTGGGGACCTCCTTTCCCGGGCGCTGGCCTGGGGCATTCTCGCCTAAAAGCGGGACCACCTCGATTGGAACCTGAGGTGTCGCCCACTTGCTCCTTGCCGAGAAGGCCAAGCTTATAGTTTGCATGACCTCTCGCCTGAAGTACTCCAGCATTTTCCTCGTCGCCTCTTCTACCTGGGAGGGGGAACCTCCAGAACCAGATCCTTCTCCTTCGCCTCCTGTCATAGGACCAAACTCGAACTTTTCTCGAACCGGCTACTTCCACGCTCACCGCACCAGAACTGTTGGAGCCAAAATTTGACTCCGACAAGCGTTCACAAAATTGGGGTGTAGCCGACGCCTACTAGGCCCAAGCTCGACCTCCGACTGGTCGTGAAGGACTAAGAACAAACTGGCCCAAAGCCGCAGCAGGGAGGTCCCACCGCTTACCCGGAAGGTCACAGAGAGCTTCCCCTCCAAAGCCAAAAGCTGGGCTTGGAGTTCTTCAGAAGACTGTCAATTCCTCTCCCCCAGTCTGAAAAGAAGGTCCATTCTGAAGAATCCCTACGGGCTTATTTATAGATTTCGGAATCCGAACTGCCAATAACAAGACTGCACCGGTCTGAAATTACCGGGGTACCCTTGGCTGGGTCTGCCAACAGCCAAACTCCGCTGTTCTGAGGAGCTATACGCAGTCCACCAAGGGTAAAAGGGTAAAAATACCCGGGGTAGGAGGGTAAAAACCCCTGCTTTGATAGGAAAAGCCTTCTCTCCCTCTGGCGAGAGGAAAGGCACCTGCCGGCGAGAAGGACCCACCGCCCTTCTCGCCGGAGCCTCTCGCCCTTGGAGGTCATTTCGCTTCTAGAGGCCCTCTCGCCTCTGGGTGGGGCCATTTTGCCCCTTGGAGAGCCCATCATCTCGCCGCTTGCGAGTGGGCCATCCTAGTCCCCTTTGCCTATCTCGCTCTGTTTGTTTCTTGAGGGCTCTTTGCGAGCCCGAGGTTGTACAACAATATGATGTATAACATCATTATATGACAGGGTAATTACTGAAATAAAACATATAAAATATTTTATCACAAAATGTTAATGCTAACACATTGAGCATTCATAAAAGATTTGTTTCAACTATCAAAAGTTTCTTTAATCAAAAGTTTACATGGATTTTTAGCACAAAAGATTACAAAGTGTAAACTCAAGAAAATTCTATTCTATGGCTGCTCTAGCTCTTTGATGACAATGCCCTTGCCTGATTGAATCTTGGCTTGAACTGGAGCATCAATGTCATCAGCAGGCTTCTTTCCTTTAAGATCTTTCTTCTTTAGTTCTTCAGCCCTTATCTTTTGTCTCTCAAAATAATGATAAGGCTTAGGGAAATACTTGCTAGGCTCCTGTACATTAGGAGGTAGCTTCCCAAGTTTAGCCTTTCTTCTGTATTGTACTATAGCCTCTTGCCTAGCTTCATGTTTTCTCCATTCTTGGTCAGAGTACCATTTACCCCTCTCTAGAAAATTATCCTTTGCAGCTTTCTAAGCAGTCAGTATAATATTTCTAGAAGTTGGGCTCCACTGTTCAAAATCAGGCCTTAACTCTGCCTGTTCTCTGAACCTCTTCTTAGATAATTGAGCTTCTTGCTCTTTCAAAACTTCCGCAGGCATAGGCTTATCTACTTTCTCAATAATAATATTCTTATTACCCTCAGGAGGGCTGTACATAGATTGAACTTCTTGATGAATCATTTCAAAATCTGCAGGAGGATAGATCACCTGAGCTACTTCAGCTTGTTCTCCTCCAAAATATGCAGGATTCATTCCAGATTCAGCTACATTATCATCATCACACATGGGGGATATCCAAGTGTGGCTCTGATGCTATTGGAAATCCATTTAGCATGGTCAGATCCAGCTTTGACTAAAACCCTCTCCCCATTTATGACTAATCTAGCCACATGATCTCTGAGATCATCCTTTTGGAATCTGATCTGTTCATCTAGAAAATTAACTCCATCGTTGTAGAATGCTTTTAATTTCAAAAGCTGTCCAGAAATTGTCTTTTGATATTCTTTAAGAGCAGTTTGAACAGCAGCTATTCCCTCTTGTAATTGCTTGTCAAACTCAGCCTTGGCAGCAGTCCGTGCTTCAGACTGAGCAGCTGCAATAGTCTTCATTTCAGTTACTATCACATTATGTGATTCAGTTAGATTTTCATTCATTCTAATCTGATTCTCAAGAACATATCCTTGTTTTACAGCCATATCATCCACTTGTGTTTTGATCTGTTCTTGGTGAGTGGCAATGTAAACAACAGCATTTCCACCCTTGTGGAAGCAATCAGTCATGTCTTTCCTATGTTGATTCACTTCAAATCTTATTGACTTGATATCTGTTGCCAAAGAGAATCGAAGATCCTTGTGTGTCTCATCTATATACTTTTCCATAGCAATCCTTTGCTCATCCAACTTTACTTGCATGGATACTAACAAAGAACTATAATCAATTGATGGAGCAGGCTGTGGAGCAATAGTTTGTAAAGCTTTCTTGTAGCTTTGACTCCTTCTTTTGAAAACCATAAGCTTTCTTTTCTTGGCTTGAGCAACTTCTTCATCCTCAGAAGTAGAAGTACTGGCAATGTCTACCCTTTCCGTAGGACTAGGAAATTCATTCTCAGTCCTTGATAGCTCTCCCTGTGTCCTTTGCTCCTCATTCTCATTTCTAATTTGCTCCTCTTTATTTCTTGCAGTCTCCTCCTGAGACCTAACATGCTCCCCCTAAAGATCTACCTGCTCCCCCTCAAAAGATGCTCTCACTCCCTCAAAATCAGTCTGTAATAAATCAGGGAACAGCTCTTCTAGAGTAAACTCCTGTTGAGTAGGGACTGAAGAATCTCTTATCTCAGGAGCATTATCAGCAACTGAGGTATCTTCCATGACAACATCTTGTGGTTAACTATTTAACTGAGTTTGCTGATCAACATCAATTAAAGACTCAGTTAATACTTCATCCTCAATATGGAAAATAGATTGATTAACTTCATGTATTACCTCAAGGATTGTTTGAGTAGCCAGTTCACTATCCAAGTGAGTTGACTCTTCCACATGTTGAGGCTCCCCCTAGAGTGGATCCAGGTGGATGGGGCTAGCAGATGGTTGCTCCCCCTGCCTCTGTGCATCTTCAGTTCTCACTGGTAACTGTCCAACATTCCCAGCCTCTTCCTCATCAGAACTAAAAACTACTTGCTCCTCTGAACTACTGGAGGATTCAGGAGCCACTATGGCTTTCTTCTTCTTCTTCTGTGGAGGTGTATCCTTCTCTGGAGTAGGCATGTCCTTGGTTAACACCCTATCCCATCTGAAGATAATTCTGATATCCATCTTCCTTATGTGGTTTATCTTAGAACCAGCAGCTTGGTTCATGACTTCTGGAATACTTCCAGCTAAGTACAAACTCATAATCCTACCCAGATTGGGCTTATTGAGATTTTTCTGGGTGATTTTTACTTTTGCCCCATGGACTGTGGACTTAATCTTGAGTCCAGTTTCATCAAGGGTAGCTGCACTAAAGAATTTGAGTACCTCCATCTTCCAGATCTTGGTTGGCTCAGACACTAGATACTCCAATCCATTCTCTGTAATTAGGGTTATAACACCTTGAATTTCTGGTTCCGCACCGTCAAAGGCATGTTGCACTAGCTCATAACCTTCATTGATGTTCTCTTCTAGCTTGGGCGCCATTAGGGTTTAAAGAAATCTTGAATTTAGATGAGAGAGATGTCGACACAAAGTTTTGGTCTCGAAACTATTGAAAGCGTGTCGACAAACAATGGTGAAGACCTATTTATACCTTTCTAAAATTGAAGGTGAAAAGGCGCGTCAAAATACGCTAAATGTGTCGACACTGTTGAAAAGTGTCGACACTTACGTCTAATGTCTCGACATCGATGTTGACTACTATGTGTCGACACCAATTATGATGTATCGACACTTATACATCTGCATTCGATGATTAGTCGATACTTCACTCGACGAAATCAGTGTTAAACCTAAGTGTCGACACCACCCTGGATGTGTCGACACCTACTCTAGATGTGTTGACACTAATTCTCTGAAGTGTCGACACAGACTTCCTAGATGTGACGACACCATTTCTCTGAAATGTCGACACCACTTCTATGTGTCAACACAGACAACTCCTTGTGTCGACACCATTTTACTTAGCCAATTTTATGAAACTATTCTAAGTTTAACATTCCTAATTCAATTTTAAACTTATTGAATTTGGTTTCATCTAGAGGTTTAGTAAACATATCAACAATCTGATTATCTGTTTTAACATATTCTAAGGAAATGTCCTCTTTTTCTACATGTTCTCTAAGAAAATGGTATCTAATTTCTATATGCTTAGTCCTATTATGTGAGACAGGATTATTGGCTATAGAAATTGCACTTGTAGAATCACAAAGTAAATGTGTTTTACTTACTTGAATACCATAGTCTACTAGCTGATGTTGAATCCATAAAAGTTGTGCACAGCAGCTTCCTGCAGCAACATATTCTGACTCAGCTATGGAGATTGCCACACTGATCTGCTTCTTACTACTCCATGACACCAGCCTTCGTCCTAGAAATTGACAGGTTCCTGTAGCACTTTTTCTGTCTTCCTTACAACCTGCAAAATCTGCATCTGAATAACCTGTTAGTAGAAAATCTCCATTCCTAGGGTACCAAAGGCCTAGATAAGGTGTGCCCTTAAGATATCTCAAAATCCTTTTGACTGCAGTCAGATGAGATTCTTTAGGGCATGCTTGGTACCTAGCACAAACACATGTAGCATAGATAATATCTGGTCTACTAGCAGTCAAATATAGAAGGGAGCCAACTATCCCTCTATAAAAAGTTTCATCTACAAGTTTCCCTGCATCATCTTTACTTAGAGACATACTTGACCCCATAGGAGTTTTCATGGTAGTGGATGATTCCATACCATACTTCTTTATCAATTCTAGGGTGAACTTAGACTAGCATATGGACAGGCCATCTTGAGTCTGTCTTACTTGGCGACCCAAGAAGAACTTAAGTTCCCCCATACTGCTCATTTCAAATTTTCCTTGCATAAGTTTTGCAAACTTTCTGCAAAGATTACTTTCAGTAGACCCAAATATTATGTCATACACATATATTTGGACTAGGATAATCTTGCCTTTAGATTCCCTAAGGAATAGAGTCTTGTTTATTTTCCCCCTTGAGAATTTATTCTCAATGAGGAAACTAGACAGGGTTTCATACCAAGCCCTTGGGGCTTGTTTCAACACATACAAAGCCTTACTATGTCTATAAACATATTCAGTTTTGAGAGGATCAACAAAACCTGAAGGCTGCTCTACATAGACTTCTTCCTTTAGATCTCCATTTAGGAAAGCTGACTTTACATCCATTTGAAATACCTTGAACCCTTGATATGTTGCATAAGCAAGGAACATTCTGATAGCCTTCAGTCTTGCTACTGGTGCAAATGTTTGATCAAAATCAATACCTTCTTCCTGCCTATATCCCTTTGCAACATGTCTAGCTTTATTCTTTATGATGATTCAATTCTCATCCATTTTGTTCCTAAAGATCCACTTTGTTCCAATAATGTTGTGGACTTTGGGTTTAGGAACTAGCTTGCAGACCTTGCATCTTCTGAACTGATTCAGCTCCTCTTGCATGACATCAATCAAGCGAGGGTCTAGAACTGCTTCTTCAAATTTCTTTGGTTCCACTTGTGATAGGAAACTGGAGTAAAGAACTGTACTCAGATTCCTGCTTCTAGTTTGCACTCCTTATCTTGGATCACCAATTATCTGATTGGCTGGATGATCCTTTAAGTGTCTATTTGCTGGAGGTAGTCTTTCTTCAGGTTGAACCCCTCCAGTCTCTTTAACTTGCTGCACCTCTTGGTCTTCTTCAGCATCTAGAGAGTCTTGTACTCCCCCCTGGACAGCAGCCACCATTTTCCACTTGCTGAGTTGCAGTAGAACCTTCTGTAATGGTAAGCTTGTCCATCTTCTCATTTAGACCTGTAGAGCTGCATACACTACTTGGCAACTCACTGTTAATCAGTCTTGCTTCATCAAAGACTACATGTATAGACTCTTCTACAACTTGAGTAATCAAGTTGTAGACCCTATAAACCTTACTATTGTTATTGTACCCAACAAAGATCCCCTCTTGTGATTTGGCAGCAAACTTAGTTAGATAAGACTTGCCATTGTTAAGTATATAGCACTTGCAACTAAAGATCCTGAAATAGGATAAATTTGGTTTTCTGCCCTTCACAATCTCATATGGAGTCTTTTTGTGGCACTTGGTGATAGTAGCCCTATTGATTACATGACATGCAGTATTTACTGCCTCAGCCCAGAAATATTTTGGGAGAGAAGTGTCACTCAATAGGGTTCTACCAGCCTCTATCAATGTTCTATTCTTCCTTTCAGCAATTCCATTTTGCTGAGGTGTTCTAGGTGAGGAAAATTCTTGAAATATCCCAAATTCTTCACATAGTTTTGTCATACTTTCAGACTGAAATTCAGTACCATGGTCACTTCTAATTTTAACCACTGTACTGTTCAACTCATTCTGAATTTGTTTAACAAAACTATATAAGACAGTTGGGGTTTCAGATTTTTGTCTTAGAAAGAACACCCAGGAATATCTAGAGTAGCCATCAACCACCACAAATGTATAGACTTTCCTACCTAGACTATGAACTGACATAGGACCAAATAGATCCATATGCAAGAGGCAAAGACACCTCACAAAATCCTTATTTTCAAGGCTATGAAAGGTGTATTTGGTCTGCTTGCCTTTTTGACAAGCTGAGCATATCCCATCCTTTATACACTTAACTTGAGGACTATTCCTCACTAACTCTTTACTAAAGAGTTGGCCAATAGTCTTGTAATTTAGATGGGTTAGCCTCTTATGCCATTTGACACAATGAGAGACTCTCTCATCAGCTACAAGACAGATAGGAAAAATATTGTTCTCACACACAAATTCAAGACAATAAACAGTTATGTTCTGACCACAATATCTTTCTCTTTCTGAAGTCTAACCTCCAGATTTCTAATCTGATCATTCTTGAAATTGATTGTGCCCATTTGAATAACAGTTATGTTCTTCAATCTGGCAATCTCATTCAGTTTTTGATCTAACAACTTCTTTGAATCTACTGCAGCCAACTTAAGACTAGCAATCTCCTTTGCCTGAGTTTTGGCCAAGGTTTTGCTTTTCTTCAAGGCCTGCAACAAGACCCTATATTCATCAATTAACTGATGAACTTCTCCTTCAGATTCAGACTCACCCACATCACTTGATGCAGATGTATCTGACTCTGACTCAGTACTATAAATTGAACTAGAAGAACAACTTTGTACCTTACTTGTTCCAGGCTGATCCTGGATTTTGTCTCCTTCAGATATAACCATCAGTCCCTTGCACTGATGGTCTTCATGCTCATAAATTTAGTTCATTAGCTGCATGAACTCATCTTCTTCCTCTTCAGCAAATAATCCAACGTAGGCTTCAGCTTCTGATTCTGTTTATGAAGATGACTGGTCTGTCAGACTCTTATCTTTCTTAGCAACAAAGGACTTTTCCTTTTTGCTCTTAACCTGAGTCTTCTTTTTGTCAGCTAACTCCTTCCTCTTTTCAGGACAGTCAGCCACTACATGTCCCTGTCTATTGCAGCAATAATACACAATCTTTGAAGATGTAGCTTTACTTGGCTTGGTCCTGCTTCTGTCTTTCCTGGATGACTTTCTCTTCTGATAGTAGTCATCTTTTGGCTGAGAAGTGGAAGGCTTAGACCTCCACTGCCTCTTCTTTATAAATCTTTGAAAGTGCCTAGTAAAAGCAGCAAAGTCTTCATCACTTTCACTGCTATCAGAACTCTTGCTATCTGAATTATCTGTGACAGCATCAGCAATTATTTTAGGTGGAGATGGAGACTTACTTCTATACTTCTTAGTGGATTTAGTCTCGAAGGCCACGGTCTTTTCCTTGTGCTCCACTCTAGTATTCTTCTCTTCCTCCTTTCTAGCCATTAACTGCATCTCATAAGATAGATGTTTTTCAAACAAAGTTGGAGGAGGTATATCAGCAAGTTTGGCCACTTCCCTAATGACACAAATCTTGGTGTCCCAGTCCTTAGTCAGAGATCTTAAGAACTTGTCATTCAGCTCATAGTTACTAAAGTCTCTTCCACAGGACATCAACTCATTAACAATCCTATAGAACTTCTTGTAACATTCTGTAATACTATCAGACTTTCCTTGTCTGAAGCTTTCATATTCCTGATTTAACATTGACTTCCTATCTTGTCTTATTTCCTCTGAGCCCTCCATATAGACTATTAATGTGTTCCACATTTCTTTAGAAGTTTTACAATGAATTAAGTTCTGAAATGTTGAATCATCAATGGCACTAACAATGATATTCTGGGCTCTCTTGTCCATAGTGGCCAGGATAATTTCATCTTTAGTCATTTCAGAAAAGTCCTTGGGAGTTTTCTGATTTGCATCCAGAATGGATATCTTCATTGGCACATATGGGCCTTCTTTGACTGTAATAGATATCCTTGGGTCAGAAGCTTCCATAAAGAGTCTGACCCTCTCTTTCCATATGCCAAATATCTCTTTTCTATATATCCGCAATTTCATTGACCCTAGCTCTTTGTGATTCTCACTAGAACCCATTTTCTTGATTCTTTCTTGATTCTTAAATCTGCCTTAAGGATCTTACTCTGACTGTTAAGTCCTTCTTTGAGTAATCTGGCTCTGATACCACTTGAAAGAAATAGTGCCTAACCACCTAGAGGGGGGGGGTGAATAGGTGTACTTTTCCTTTTTAATTTTAAGGCAGAAACTCTGTACAATTAAACCTGTATTTGCAATATTCTACAACTTTTCAGCACAGCTAGCTCAGCAATCACAGAAACAATCAAACACAGAGTGCACACAGATTTTTATAGTGGTTCCCCAAGGTCTGGGTACATCCACTTTCCCCCTTCGCCTATCTAGCAGTGTACTAGATTCGGCCTAACTTCTGCACTTCTCCTCAGATCCTCAGATCTTACAACTCAGAATCCCAAATAGGTTCCTACAATTCAGAGTGTCCCCACTCCTACAACTCAGGCAAACAGCCCTACCTCAGCCTTCACCAAGGCCTACACTCAGAGAACACAGTCTCCTACAACTCAGGCACGAAGCCCTACCACTCAGTCTTCAACAAGACCTAGACTCAGAGATCTAAATCTCCTACACTCAGCCTTTATAATATAGGCTTACAGCTCAGATCTATAATAGATCCTACAGAAAATTGATTAAACAAAGTTTATGACCACTACCCTGAAAGAGAGAGAGCGGATAGATGGCTTCTTGATGAGTTCTTGAAAGAACTTGGCAGAGATAAATCTCCCTTAGCTTTCTTCAAAGCTTCTTAAATCTGAACTCAGTAGGGTTGAATCTTCTGTGAAGTTGATCTTCAATCAGCTTCTGACTTAAGATCCAGATATCAATCTGAAACTTTCTTTGCAGCTTGGTTCAGCAACTGCTTTTCATAGATGGAGCTCTCTCTCTCCAACATCTTATGTATAATTACTTCTCTCTTAGTTGTTGTTAGTTGGTTGTGATTGTTCTTCTCTTCATCATCTTCTGTTGAAGGATAAATCCTTTATATAGTCTTCCTCCATGGTAACCGGCTGATACGGTTTCTAACAACCTTCTGGAAGCTTTGACAGTTGAGGTAGACCGGTTGAAATAGCAGCTGTCAAGTCATCCAGTCACTTCTTGAAAATACTGTCTCTGTCTGAAAGTGTCGAGACTGATCTTCATTATGTGTCGACACAAATAGATCAAGTGTCGACACAAGTGGACTAAGTGTCGACACTAGCCTTGGTGGTGTCGACACAACTACTTCTGTTGTTGTAACAACTTCTCGACACTGCTTCTTCAGAATGTTTCGACACTGATTCTGTGTGTCGACACAAGCCTTCTGTTGAATGTGTCGACACTGATTTTGTGTGTCGACACAAATACTTCTTCTTTAACACTTAGTTGAACTCTGCTGTGTGTCGACACATCTCCTTTGTATCGACACATGCCTTCTTGTGTTGAAACTTGCTGAGTGTCGACACATCTCCTTTGTGTCGACACAAGTACTTCTTTTACTTTAACTTTGTTGAAGCTTGCTGAGTGTCGACACAGCCTCCTGGTGTCGACTAAGCTTCTCGGGTTGTCGACACAATTTATGTTGACAATTCTTCATAGTGTGTCGACACTGCCTGTATGTGTCGACACATTTCTTCTGGTGTCGACTCTGCCTTTCCTGGTGTCGACACAATTTACTCCAAGTGTCGACACAACTTTTCTCTAGTGTCGACACAAGCCTTCATAAGTGTCGACACTGCTTCTCTAGGTGTCGACAAATGGACTTAGAATTTTTCCTGCAATCTTGCAGTTACTTAACCTGCACAGATAAACTCAAAACACATCAAATACACCTTGATGTATATCATTGAGTAGGGCGAGGCTTCTTCAAATCTGGTACACATTTTCCAATATACCAAACAGAATCATTTCTAAGTTATCTACCGATTTTATCAAGCACTTGTCTGCATGAAATTCTACTATGTATCCTTTATCACAGAGCTGGCTTATGCTTATGAGATTATGTTCTAATCCTTCAACATAAGCCGCGTCTGAGAAGGATGCACTTCCAATAGTAATCATACTGTAGACTCTTGTGATTCCCCTGTCAGAACCTTTAAAGATAACCTTTGGCCCGTTCACAACTGGAGAGTACTTTTGGAGAAGGCTTCTAGTCCCGGTCATGTGCCGAGGACATCCACTGTCCAAATACCAGATAAGCATTTTGTTGGCCTTTGGATATACCTGCATTCACAAATCAGTTTGCCTTAGGAACCCAAACTTGTTTGGGTCCTTAGTCTCTAGTTAGCACACTCCCCCTGCGAGTGTTAACATTACAAGCGGTTTGTCTCACATTATTAACTAGAGGAGCTTTAAATCTTCTGGGATTAAACTAGCAATCTACGATAAAGTGACCAACTTTACCGCAACACAAACAGTCAAACCTGTTGTATCTTTTCCAAGTCTCCTGCTTGACCTTTTGAATGTGTGGTCTTGTAGGGGCGGCTTATCTGGAGGTAGAAGCCTCATGATGATGGCATTAATAAGCCTTTTTCACTTCCTTATCCTTGGGTACAACTAGCTTGGCCTTTGGTTCCTTCTTCATATTATGACCATGAACGTATGGACCATAATGCTTGATTTATATCTCCTCATAAGGTGCCTTGAAGACACTTTCAGTAATATTTCTGGGACGAGTCCATCCTTGGTATCGTGACTTAGGCTCTATATAAGTAGGCCTGACAAAATGACCGTAGGATGAATCAAATTCAAGCTCATTCGTTGGGAAGTTGACCATCTTAAACGATGTTTGATCTAGAGGAGCTTTCCCCTTTTCCTTGGCTAAAGCCTTTTTGGCAGCCTTATTCATTCGTTGAGATTTATTTCTCCTAGAAGATTTACTAAGAGCAGCCTGATTGCATAAGCCAGCTCCTCTGGCTTGAGCAGAGAATTCAGTAACAAATGGAAGAATAGTTTTGGGATTGGAGAAGCTTTCAACTAGCTTCTTTTCAGCTTCAAGTTGTTCTTCCAATTCCTTGATGATTTTTTCTTTCAAGTTAAGGTGCTCGAGAGCTTTATTATATTCATATAGTGCAACATTAAATTCCTCACTGAGTGAGTCTATCTTTGCGACTTCCTCTCTCAGACTGCTCTCCTCAGGCTTGAGAGATTTGATCTCCTTGGCCTGAGTTCTAGCGACTCTACGACATTTGTCATAGGCTTTGATTAATTCCTTGTATTGAATCATGAATTTAGACTCATCATCAGAAGAGTAGTCCTCATGATCATGGTTTGAAGCATCAGATTCTGAGAGAGGGGTATGAGAGTTTATCTTCCCAGTGTACTGGGGTTCTTCTTCCTCATTTGTCTGTGCCATCAGCCCAAAGTAGGCTTCCTCTTCCTCACTTGACTCAGATGAGTCAGAGTCACTGAGAGTCTTAACCTTCTTGGCTACTAGGATTCTTTCTGATTTCTTTTTGCTATGCGAGGACTTCTTTTCTTCTCTTCTTCAACCCTCTTTTTTCTTGTGCGGGCAATCAATAATTACGTTCCCTGACTTATTACAACAATAACAAAAAATGTCAGATGAAATACTGAAAGTTTATAGTTGCCTACTTAAATCACCTAGAGGGAGGTGAATAGGTGAATTGTGCGTCTTTATGCGGAATAAAAAATTACAAACCAAAGCACAGATCTATCTACCAATCAAACACAGACGAGGCAAGATTTATAGTGGTTCCCCAACCTTGGGTAGATCCACTTTCCCTCACCGATCTAGCAATACACTAAACTTGGCTACTCCACTATCTCAGAATAAAAATCAATCCTACCCTCAGAACAACGTTCCTACAATCTCGATCCACAAAACGGATCTACACTCAGAAGGTAAAACTTCCTACAATCTCGGAGACAAAAGCTCCTACACTCGGAGAAATTTATCCTACAAGAATGAAATAAATTTTGTATAGAAATACAAATAGTGAATCTTCTTTTTCAGATCTGCAACTGTCAGCCAGAAATTTCTTCTTCTAGGCTTTGTGGCTTTATCAGAATGATGAAGAGAAATCTCTATTAGATTGGATCTGAAACTTCTTGGCTTCACAAGATCGATCGAATCAGAAGATTGAGGAGTTGAGCAAATCTCGATCTAGAAACTCTTCTTGATCTGAATCCTCAAAAGATGAAACCCTAGCTGGTCGGGAATCAGCGACAGCGTTGACGACAGTTTTTGTTTCTTGGAGAGAGAGAGAGGAGACAGAAAGCTTTAGAGTACGGCTGCAAAACTTCTTAAAAATAATCTTCTTAGAATTAGGGTTTGTCGGTTTAAACAAGACTATTTATAGGATCAAAAAAGGTTAGACATAATTGAGTCACTATGAGTGACACGTGGATCAATCACGTCAAAGTTTATTAAGAAAACCGTTATTCTGGACTTAATGAATTTTCGAAAAAGTCTAAGTAAAATACTCGAGATATAAAAGCTTACTCGAGTATATGCAGTACTACTAGAGTAGGTAGAAGATGACTACTCGAGTATATGAGAAGAACTACTCGAGAGGGAATGAGATAATTACTCGAGTACATAGAGTCAACTACTCGAGTAAATAAGAAGAAAAGGAATCAGCTACTCGAGTAATAAAAATAACATACTCGAGTACTTGAGTACTTACTCGAGAGGTGGAGAAGATCACTCGAGTATAAGAAATACTACTCGAGTATATCTGAATAAACTACTTGAGTATATAAGAAACTACTCGAGACAATCACTTAGAAAATTTCTGGAACTGGAAAACATCACTACTCGAGTATAGAAGTTGAACCACACGAGACGAATAGAACTACTCGAGTATATGAAGATGACTACTCGAGTAATTCACTTAGAGAAATTTTCTGGAATGGAATTATGGGTTACTCGAGTATTAATTCTGGACTACTCGAGTAGTAGATAAACTACTCGAGTACATGACTTAGACTACTCGAGTAAGAAGGTAAAACTACTCGAGTACTATACAGTACTACTCGAGTATTTAACTTAGAAAACTTTGAGAAGAAAAATTTCTGTAAACCCGAGAGGTGAAAGGAAACTACTCGAGTAGTTGTTTTAACTACTCGAGAGCCATAATTTGACTACCCAGGATATATCTTAACTACTCGAGTAAGAGTATTATTACTCTAGTATGAACTCAGTATCTTACTCGATTAAGTATAGAACTACTCGAGTACTTAGGAAATTTTCTTGACAGAACTTTTTCTTCTTCTAAGGTGAAACCAGCATCAAGTCTTTTCACTTAGTCCGAGAGCTTCAATATGAAGTGTATCCCAATTGAGAGGCTACACATGAGTCAACACTTTGGAACACACAATGAGAGATTACATTGTATGGTCCTGTGTTTGGTGACCCATTGTAGACTGACATTGGTCTACACTTCCCATAAGATTCCTGCAAAGACATAACTTAAACCAAGCATCAAATACAACTTAATTCATCTTAGTTCAAGGGTGACTTCATCAAATCTGGGTTAGTATGGATATAATACCCAACAATCTCCCCCTATTTGTAGAAGTCAGAACCCTTTACACTAAGGTGAATTATAGACATAAAAAGAATGCTAAGTATATAAAGCAGTGCAAGCAAGCATAAGACCAGGAAAAAGATAATAAGATCAAAACTTAGAATTATATAGGTGTGAATATCCAAAAATGTCATTATAAACAAAAATCATTTCCACAACTCATAAGTCCTTTTGGCTAGTTCTGATGATGTTGTCTGTCCTGTTTCTCCTGTTGTCTTCTTTGATAGCTGTAAGGCTTTGGATAATACTTGGGAGGTCTTGGAGGAGCAGCAAGATTGTTTCTTCCATATTCTCTGTCATATAATCTTATCTTGGTCATTGATTTCTCATATAACTCCCATTCCTGGGAACTGTAGTGAATATTCCTGCTCTCATGGTAGTCCATAACCAATTTGAGAGTGTCCAAAATGAGGGACTTAGAAGTGGGAGACCATATCTCAGCAAATTCTAGAGCTTTTCTTTTCTCAAGATCAGAGACTGGAATGGACTTGCTAGCAGAAGGACCTTCACCATACTTTCTTTTCTTCTTGGAAGTTTGGATCTCAGGAGGAGCATGAAGGAATATATCTGCAGGATCATCTTCCCAACCCTCAGTGTAGGAATTAGGAGGAACAACAGAGTCACCAGGCCTAGGAGAGAATGTGGGTTGCAGAGGAGGAGCAGGAGCATCAGCAGCAGCTAGAGGGTTCAGGTGATGAGGAATGATATTAGTATCTGCAGCAAATTCAGGAAGGATCTGGTTGTGCATCCATACAGTAGTGTCATAGGTGTAGAATTTGACACTCTGAATTTGAGCTAGGACATCATCATGGATCTCTTTTACTTTGGATTTCCAAAGCTTTTGCATGACAGCATCTGATTGTTCTAAATACTCTTTCACCAATTTCTCCCCCTTTCTGACTTCAACAGATAGCTTAGAGATGACATCATATTTGAAAGTGCCAACCTCTTCACAGATTTTCATTTTTGTAGCTTCAGCTCGTTTGTCCAATTCCATCTGATTATTAGCAAGAGTCAGACCTTGCTCCATGACTTGACCAATACTAGTAATGGTGTGGTCTAATGCTTTGCCACCAATTTGGAATAGATGTTTGAGCTGATTAGTATTATGTTGAATTTCAGCGAATCCTCTGCTCATCTCAGTTTATAGAGCAGTGATCTTATCTGTGACAGTCTTAATACAAGTATCAAAGTATGTTTTCTGCTCTTGAAGGAGAAGGACACTATGTGGCAGCAAATCTGTGGATGGAGTAGCAGTTGCAGTAGGAGGAGCAAAAGTAGATGGAACAGAAGGAAGAGGATGAGCTACCCAAGAAGCTATTTCTGTAAGGGTAACAGAGCTCTGAGCTCTTGTAGTTGTTATCATGGCATCCCCATCATCATTGACTATGGGGATGGAGAAATTTAAGTTTCTTAGAGGAGCTTCAACTGGCTCAGGTAATGTCTCATCTGAAATGAAGATGGTTTCTGCTCGCTCTTTGTGAGCATCAGGAGATGTAGCTAGATACTTGGCTGGAGATTTTTCTGGAGACTGTGCTGGAGATTGCACTAGAGTGGGGTCTTTGGGTATATCAGTGGATTAAGCTTTTGGAGATAGAGGAGGAGGAGGAGGTAAATCAGTTGTCAATTCTGCTATCATCTCATTGATGCCAGCATCTGTGTAGAGGAGTGTATCTTAAGGTTGTTGATCTGAGCGGATATCTTCTGGGGTAACAGGTGGAGGAGTAGGAGCTGGAGGAGTTGGCAGCCTGGCTGAAGCAGCAGGAGCAGGCTCCCCCTCATTTGGTGCACCAGAGGAGCTAGGGACCTGAGATGGGGTCCCGTCCTCTGTGTCTAGAACTTCAATAATCTTAGCAACTTGAGAAGGATTCTGCAACTTGAGCTCCCATCTTTGAATTGATGAGATGGAGACCTTCTTCATATGATGAAGGATACTTCCTTTAGAGAAGGTGAAGGTTTCTTGGTTTAACTTATGAAGGAGTAATGAGATGATCCGTGCATAGTTGGGGGATTTAATGCTCTCCTTTATTTTGTTCAGGATGAGCAAGCCAAACTGAAAGGATTTTCTACAGACTATGGATTGCATCATTTCAAATAAATACAGAGGGATATCTCTTATTGAGTTTGTCTTACACAGAAGAATTTTTCCAATAATATCAACTAACAGTTTACCTTCAGCATTCATGTCAGCCCTTCTAATGTATTTTGCATCAGCAGAAATTCCACAAAATAAGCAAGTTTTGGCATACTCTTCATCACCCAGAAAATCATCTTTATCTAAAACTGGTAGCCGAAGAAGTTGAGAAACAGAGGTTGAAGTAAGTTTGATCTTTATACCTCTGACTTTGGATTTTAGAACTATCCCGTGGCGCTTCACCTTGACATTCCTGAAAAATTCTACAACGTCGGGGAAGAGGATTCGATATTGTTCTTGGAGAACGAAGGTTAATACGGCGGTGTCGAGCAAAATCATGAGATTGTGGAAGTCGTCAGATAGTTCTGCAATCCCGGCGACGACTAATTCTGAACCCACACCGATTTTAGAGGAGGAGGCCATGATTCAGAAGTCTTGGAGATGCAAAAAAACATAGACAGTTTCGACAGGGTGAAGGAAGGCGCGCGGCTCTGCAACTGATGGAGGAATGCAAAGAGGCAGCCGAGTACTCGAGAGAGCGGAAATGATTTCGTGAAGGATATTTCCAGATTTTCGTATTTATATAACCCTAGTTTTAGGTCTAATTAAATGAAAATGAAGGAAATAAACCAAAGAAGAGGCGGCATAAGCCTTAGTTTGCGCATAAGAAAATTTGAAAAACAAACAACTCGGCATGTACACGAGTGAGGAAATTTCTCGAGTAGATAAGTCTGGAATTACTCGAGTAGGGATACAGAAGTACTCGAGTAGATGTATGGAAGTACTCGAGTAGGTCAGTGAGGTACTCGAGTATGCGAAGTTGACTACTCAAGTATGTCAGTCTGCTACTCGAGTAGATCAAGTAGGCTACTCGAGTATGTCATTCTACTACTCGATTAGGTCATATTCTTACTCGTGTAGGCTGTATCTTACTCGAGTCAAGGAGTTAAAATTTTGTAAAAATCCAATTTTTGACTAACCTTTGAACCTTGAGCCTTCTTGAAAATCCATCTTCTTTAGTCTTCTTTGTTGAGCATCCCAAGTTCTGTTTTGAAGAACGAGAACTTGGTCTCTTCCAGCGGCTTCGTAAAAATGTCTGCAATTTGCCTATCTATAGATACATATTGAAGGTATATGTCCCCATGCTCCACATGCTCCCGGATGAAGTGATACCTTAGCTCTATATGCTTTGTCCGGCTGTGCGAGACTGGGTCGTTGGCTATTGCTATTGCGCTCGACGAGTCGCAAAATAATGGAATCATTTCAAACTTCATGTTATAGTCCTCAAACTGATTCTTTATCCAAAGTAACTGTGCACAGCAACTGCCTACAGAGATGTACTCTGACTCAGCCTTTGAGATTGCCACACAGTTTTGCTTCTTACTACTCCAGGAGATAAGTCTTCTTCCAAAGAATTGACATGTCCCGGAAGTTCTTTTCCTGTCGTCTTTGCTCCTTGCAAAATCTGCATCTGAAAAGCCTATTAGTTCGCTGTCATTACTTCTTGGGTACCATAAGCTAAGATTTGGTGTACCTTTAAGGTATCTAAGAATCCTCTTTGCAGCAGCGTAGTGAGATTCCTTAGAGTTCACCTGAAATCTAGCATAGACATATGTTGAGAACATTATGTCAGGTCTACTTGCAGTAAGGTAGAGCAAGGATCCAATAATGCTTATGTACTTGGTTTCATCAAAAGGTTTCCCTTTTTCATCCTTGTCCAGAGACATAGTTGAACCCATTGGAGTCCTTATCAAGGTTGCGTTCTCCATTCCGAATTTCTTGATCAGCTCTTTGGTGAACTTGGTATATGAGATGAAAATTCCATCTTCAGACTGTTTCACTTGAAGCCTTAAGAAATACTTCAGCTCGCCCATACTGCTCATTTCAAACTTCCCTTGCATAAGTTTTGAAAATTTCTTGCAGAGGTTGTCATCAGTAGAGCCAAAAATAATGTCGTCGACATAGATTTGCACTAGCAAAATCTTACCTTTAATTTCCCTAAGAAATAATGTCTTGTCTATCTTTCCCCTTGTGAACTTGTTCTCAAGTAGAAAGCTAGATAGCGTCTCATACCAAGCTCGAGGAGCTTATTTCAGACCATATAACGCTTTATGCAGTAAGTAAACATAATCAGAAAGGTTAGAATCAACGGAACCTGGAGGTTGTTCCACATACACCTCTTCCTTTGTCACCATGAAGGAAGGCAGACTTCACGTCCATCTGGTAGATAGTGAAGCCTTTGAGTGCAGCATACGCTAGGAATAACCTTATGGCCTCCAACCTTGCCACTGGAGCGTATGTCTGATCGAAGTCGATTCCTTCTTCTTGACGATAGCCTTTTGTGACAAGTCTGGCTTTGTTCTTTACAATCGTTCCATCCTCGTCCATCTTGTTCCTGTAGACCCATTTTGTCCCAATGACGTTCTTACCTTTGGGTCTTGGAACAAGTTTCCATATTTTGCAGCGCTTGAACTGGTTTAGTTCTTCTTCCATCGCCATTATCCACGATGCATCTGAGTTTGCTTCCTCAAACTTCTTTGGTTCAACCTGCGAGAGAAAACTTAAATATAGATTCTCATTAGTTACACCTCTACGAGTTTTGACACCATCCCGGGGATCTCCTATGATTTGGTCAATGGGGCGATCCTTCAGATGTATGAGCTCTAGAGTCCTTGCATCTGGATTTTCTTCTATCACCGGAGTGACTTCTTCATCTTGGATGACTTCTTCATCTTGATCATCAGCCTCTCCAATAGGGGTTGGGCTGGTGATCTTGATGAACTTTTCACCTTTGTCTTCGGACGGTCCATCCAAGCTAATTTCTTTCAGCTTTGCACCTGCATCTTTAATAAGCACACTAGAAGAGTTGCTTTGCAGCAAACTCGTCTCATCAAATACTACATCTATCGATTCTTCTACGACCAGAGTTTTTCTATTAAAGATCCTGTATGCCTTATTATGGCTACTATAACCTACAAAAAAACCTTCAAAACTCTTTTCGCTAAACTTAGTAGTATGATACTTGTCATTGTTGAGCACGAAGCATTTATAGCCAAAGATTCTAAAATATGAGACTGTCGGTTTCCTGCCCTTCAGAAGTTCATAAGGTGTCTTATCGTGGTTTTTGTTTATGAGGGCTCGATTTTGCACGTGGCATCCAGTGTTGACGGCTTCAGCACAAAAGTACTCCGGAAGTGAAGCATCACTCAACATGGTCCTGCAGGCCTCTATGAGCATTCTATTCCTTCTCTCGGCCACTCCGTTCTGTTGAGGAGTACGAGGAGAGGTAAACTCATGAAAGATACCTAAGCTTTTACAAAATTCTGTCATGGCCCCAGACTTGAATTCTATTCCATTGTCACTTCTGATTTTGACTATGGAGCAGTTGTACTCATTCTGAACTTGCCTGATAAAATTAGTAATGATGTCGAAGCTATCTGACTTGTGTTTCAGAAAGAACACCCACGGAAAGCGTGAGTAATCATCAACAATTACTAACATATAATCCTTACCTCCCAAACTTCTAATTTACAGTGGACCAAACAAGTCCATATGCAGTAGATGAAGACATCTATTAGAATCCTTGTCAATAATGCTTTTAAAGGTAGCCCTTATTTGCTTGCCTTTTACACATGCATGACAAGGTCTATCTTTGACGTACTTGACATTTGGGGCATCACGTACTAAGTTCATTGAAAATAACTTATTAATAGTTTTGGAATTAATATGTGCTAGTCTCTTATGCCATTGGTCACCAAGAGATGCACTATCTTTTACTAAAAGGCACACTGGTGTCGAAGAATCTATACAAATGAAATTCAAGCAAAATATGTTTCTGCTTCGAGTACCGGATAGAATTGTTTCCATATTGTCAACAGATTTTATCAAGCACTTATCAACGTGAAACTAAACTATGTATCCTTTATCACAGAGTTGACTTATGCTTATAAGGTTATGTTCTAAACCTTCAACGTAAGCCACATCTGAGAATGATACATTACCATTCGTAATCATATCGTAGCCTTTAGTGATTCTACGGTCTGAACCTCCAAAGATGACCTTCGGTCCGTTCACGACTGAAGTGAAGTTCTGAATTAGGCTTCTTGTCCCGGTCATATGCTGAGAGAATCCATTGTCCTAATACCAGATTGGTGTTTTGGTAGCCTTTGGACATACCTGCAATCACAATCAGTTTGCCTTAGGAACCCAAATATGTTTGGGGTCCTTGGTCTCGGATTAGAACACTCCCCATATGAATATTAGCATTAGGAGTGGTCTTCCTCATATTGCCAACATGTGGGGTTGCAGTATTTCTGGGATTAAACTAGCAATCAATGGCAAAGTGACCAATTCTGCCACAACACCAACAGTCAAATCTGTTGTATCTTTGCCTTATGTTCTCCTGCTTGACCTTTTGGAATTGTGGTCTAGCAGGGGCAGCATTCTTGGAAGAAGAAGCTTCACGATGATGATAATCACATATTTTCTTCTCCTTCACTGGCTTTTCTACAACAGGCTTTGCCTTTGCTGCCTTCTTGAAGTTATGGCCATGATTCAAAGGCCATAGCTCTGAAGAATGACTTCTTCATAAGGTGCCTTAAAGACACTATCACCAAAGTTTCTGGGTCGAGTCCATCCTTGATAACGAGACTTTGGCTCTACATAGGTAGGCCTAGCAAAGTGTCCGTAGGATGAGTCAAGATCAAACTCATTTGAGGGAAATATGACCTTTTTGAAGGAGGTTTAATCTTGAGGGGCTTTCCCCTTCTCTTTGGCTAAGGCCTTTTTGGCGGCCTTAATCTTCCATTGAGCCTTGTTTCTCCTAGAAGGCTTACTAGGAGCTTCTTCATGGCCTAGTACAGCACCCTTGGTCTTAGCTGAGAATTCAGCAACGAATGGAAGAACAGTCTTAGGATTCGAGAAACTTTCAACAAGTTTCTTTTCAGCGGCGAGTTGTTCTTCCAACTCTTTGATGATTTTCTCTTTAAGGTCAAGATGCTCAAGAGCTTTGTTATATTCTTCAATAGCATTATCGAAGTTCTCTTCAAGCGATTCAGTATTTGCGACTTTCTCTCTCAAGGCGCTCTCTTCAGCTTTGAGAGACTTTAACTCTTTAGCCTGAGTTTTCATGACTCGGCGACATTTATCGTAAGCCATGATTAACTCCTTATATTGGGCCATGATTTTTGACTCATCGTCTGAAGAGCTATCCTCACAATCATGTTCAGAAACTTCAGAATCTGAAAGAGGAGTGTGAGGGTTTACCTTCCCAATGAACTGGGGCTCTTGTTCGTCATCAGTTTGAGCCATGAGCCCAAAATAGGCTTCTTCTTCTTCACTCAACTCAGATGAGTCAGAGTCACTAAGAGTCTTGCCATTTTTGGCTATCACGCTCTTCTCTGTCCTCTTCTTGTTGTACGAGGACTTCTTTTCCTCTCTTCTACCACCCTCCTTCTTCTTGTGAGGCTAATCAGCGATGACGTGTCCTGGCTTATTATAAATATAACAAATAATGTCAGTAGAAACATGTTTGTTCTGTTTAGAATTATACCTGTAATGGCTGCTTGAGCCTTTTCGTTGACGATCACCATCGTGTCGTGATCTTCTATAGGAGGCATCCTTGCATTTCCATTGCTTCTTCTTTTTAAAGAATTTCTTGAACTGTTGAGAGAGTAGTGAGAACTCTCCTTCTTATAGTTCAGAGCCTGAGGTGTTTGGCTCTGAGGTTTCTTCTTCACTAACTTCTTATGCTGGAGTAGGAGGGACAACCTTTGTCTTCTTAGAGTTGTCCGCCTTTAACGCAACAGTCTTCTCTTTGAATGCAGACCTACTCTTCTCTTCTTCAGCCTTTCTGGTGTTGAGTTGAAGCTCATATGACATAAGCTTCCCGAAGAGATTCTGAGGATCTGTCTCGGCCAGTTTTCCAAACTCCCTTATGGCACAGACCTTGTTATCCCATTCCTTAGTTAGGGATCTTAAGAACTTATCATTTAATTCTCCATTAGTGAAGACTCTGCCATAGACCCTTAGCCCATTCACTATCTTGAAGAAATTCTCAAAGGTATCTTTGTTTCTTTGTCAGAAAGCTTCATACTTCTGATTAAAAAGGGATCTTCTATCATCCCTCACTTCTTCTGTACCTTCCATCAAGGTAACTAGTGGCTGCCACATCTCTTTTGCAGACTGGCAGTGAATCAGGTTTTGTAGCATTGAATCATCGACTGCACTTGCTATAATATTTTTTGCCTTTTTGTCCAAGGAAACAAGTGCAATCTCATCCTTATCTAGATCCATAAGTTTCTTTGGGACTTTCTTAGTTGGATCTATAGTGGATGAAAGTGCAACTAGATCTGATATACTCTAGAGGGGGGTGAATAGAGTATATGGTGCTTTAAAAACTTTTACAAACTTTTACAACAATTGTTGTAATATGTGTGAGCAGGGAAGCAAAAAAAATCTAATCACAGCACTAAGCAAAGCAAAAACTAAGCACAGAAAAATAAAGGCCAGAAACAAAAATTGAAAACAAGCAAAACCAGAAGACACAAGGAAATATAGTGGTTCCCCAAACTTGGGTACATCCACTCTTCTACCACCCTAGGTAGGAATCCACTGCAGGATGAGTTGATCAGGTGTCCTGGGCACCAATGAGCTTTTGATAAGGTGCTCAAAAACCAAAGCATATTTTTTGATCAGGTGTCTTGCCACCAATGAGCTTTTGACAAGGTGCACAAAAACCAAGTTCAAACTTTTGAAGGGAGTTTGAAAAACCCTTTACAGAGTGGGGGTGAGAGAGTGATGGAAGTCTTCTCCTTCTCAAATAACTGAGAAGACTATGTGGATTGATGTCAAAGCTCCCCCTGAATCCTTGAAATCTTCAGGAAGAAACGCTTTGCTAAGGGTGATAGGCCTTCAAAGGTTGAACTCCAGCAATAGATGATTTCAGCAATAGCTGAAATGTTGAGTGTCTGAAGTCTTGAAATATGTTGGCCTTGAACACTTTGAAAACTAAAGAGATCTGAAGATTTGAAAACTTGATCTCCTTGGATGAGTGTTCTTCAGAATTCTTTGTGACAGAAGATTTTTGAGAGTGTCTCTATAGTCAGTATCTCTCTCTCTGTATTGTGTGTGTTCTTCTATATGAGAGATTCAAAAATCATGTCTTTTATTCTCTGGTCAGAATATAATATCATTCTCTGTCAAGTATAGTCGTTGGCCTGCATTAATTGCATCCTTAATTGCATAATCTCTTCTGGAGGAAAGTCCACAGAAACATTCCTTGAAAAATCCCTTGAAACTTGGTCCAGAATTAAATGAAAACGGCTAGCAAATCTCTGAATTAATTGCAGAATAACTCCTAACTGATTTTGAATTTGAATTAAGGAATATCCTGGAAGTCATCTGAAATCGTCGAACTGAGCTCTGCTATCGTCGAGCTGAGCTCAGCGATCAGGAAATCTTAAGCAGCAAAATATCGTCGATCTGAGCTCAAAGATCGTCGAACTGAGCTCAGAGATAAAGATCCAAAGCATAGTCAAAATCGTCGACCTGAGCTCACCGATCGTCGAATGGAGTTCGACGATATAATGAAGTTGAGCTCAGCGATCGTCGAATGGAGTTCGATGATCTGTCGAAGTTGAGCTAGACGATCATCGACCGGAGTTCGACGAATCGTCGTGCTGAGCTCGACGATATGACTTGGTCTTCAGACTGAGAATCCTGGTCTTCAGGGCAGCTTCCAAACCTATACTTCTAACCCTTAGACTCAATTCTAATTGACCTATTAAGCTATACAGAAGGTCAAGCAAAGCTTCCTAGAGACATAGTGATCCTGACCCAAATTAGTAATAGGGTGTTCCAACAGTGGAGACGGTCATGAGAATGTAAGGACCTTCTTCAACTATCATGAAGATCCTTGGATCCACAGCTTCCATAAAGAACTTGATTCTCTCTTTCAACATTGGAAAATTATTTTTGGTACATAAAGGAAGCTTGCAAAATCTTTAGCCTTGTCCATCTTTGGTAGATCTCAAGGGACAACTATTGAGGGATCTGATCAAGGTGTTAACCTTTTAACGATCAACCTCCCTCTGATACCAATTGAAAGTTTATAGTTGCCTACCTAAATAACCTAGAGGGGGGTGAATAGGTGAATTATGTGTCTTTATGCGGAATAAAAAATTACAAACCAAAGCACAGATCTATATACCAATAATACACAAACGAGGCAAGATTTATAGTGGTTCCCCAACCTTGGGTACATCCACTTTCCCTCTCTGATCTAGCAATACACTAGACTCGGCTACTCCACTATTTCGGATTGAAAATCAATCCCACCCTCGGAACAATGTTCCTACAATCTCGATCCACAAAACGGATCTACACTCGGAAGGTAAAACTTCCTACAATCTCGGAGACAAAAGTTCCTACACTCGGAGAAATGTCTCCGACAAGAATGAAATAAATTTTGTATAGAAATACAAACAGTGAATCTTCTTTTTCAGATCTGCAACGGTCGGCTAGAAATTTCTTCTTCTATTCTTTGAGGCTTTATCAGAATGATGAAGAGAAATCTCTGCTAGATTGGATCCTCATCGTATAAGTTTGTATAGGCACTCTTATACGATGAGTTACTTTACTGTTGAGCCGATCCTTAACTTCTAAGTTTGTATGAGCATTCTTATAAGTTAAGTTACTTTCCTGTTGTAGATCTATATGCTTAGATGGATTGATATAGCTCGAGTAGAATTGCTAGAATAGAATGCTGATAATATTTTTTTACATTACTTCTATCGGTACTCATGACATGTATACTTACTCCACTTGCTTGTACTACTACTTATATAAATATATTGTACCCTTGTTCCTTTCTCCACCCGGTGCCGAGGAGTTGCCGGGGGAGCGGATGTGATAGCCACTTAGTCTTTTTGACTAACAGTTGCTACATCTTCCTTTTTAGTAGGAAACTCCGCAGACAGGACATCAGCAGGTCATATAGCAGGACAGCTAGGCCAGGATGACAGGGCCTGAAGGGTTGGTGCCTTCGATACCATCAGTGACCGATGTGAGTTGAGAGACTCATGATGTAGTGCTTTGGGCACGTTGTACTCGTACTCTGATATTTTAGAAGCTTGTTGTAACTTCTTATTCTTGTTGTACTTTTGGAATATTTTGCTTATGTATGAATTTGACATCTATTTCATGTTGTTGGTTGGGTTGGCACTGGATGATATTATTTATGGCCGGCAGAATAGGCATCTTGTGGTGCAGTCCAACACGTGCATTGGAGCCACCGCAAGGCAGTTCTGGGCATAAGACTCCCCTCATCTGTGTCTTGTATTCCGGGAGGCGGGCGGGGGGGGGGGGGGGGGGGGGGGGTTGGGGGTGGTCTTATAAATGGTATAAGCTTGCTACGATCCTGAACTAAAGAACTCATTCAACAATGGCGCCACCCCCATTCGATAAGTCAGTTTGGGGACAAGCTGACTTAGCGGAAGCAGTGGTGTGCCCATATGTAGTTCACACTAAGCATGTCCAATTTTGACCTTACGATTAGCCAACCTGACACTAGTTTTATACCCTACATATAGGTCCCAGCGCAAGTAGAGCCAGAAGAATGCACTCCCGCCCATTCCGTACCTACTCAGTTCCAACAATCAGAATTGGGATAGATGCTCACGGCCATCCTGGATGCCTTTAGGTCGCACTGCAGCAACGGGCTCCGGGCTCAAACTGGTTGAGAACTTTTCAGGCTCTCTCCCCTCCCGCCTACCTCGGGACAGAGTCGGTCGTGCGCACAGAAGAATGGCTCGATACGGTGCAAGAGCTATTGGCAGGAATCTGTTGCCCAACCAGCATGGCTGTAACATTAGCAGTGTCCATCCTGGAACTGCACACCAAGAGGTCGTGAAAGTCCCTCATGGGCTCCACCTTTCAAGGGCGAGTTTATGCGGATATTAGCTGGAGAGAGTTCTCAGGAGTCTTTTTAAGACACTTCATTCCCTTGTCTGCTCGAGATGAACTCGAAGAGAGATTCTTACAGCTGAAGCAAGGATCGAAGTCGGTACGGAGTATCAACGAGAGTTCCAACACCTCACGAGATTTGCTGACTCATATGACTTGGATGACAGAGGATACCCTAAGCGCTTCTACAAAGGGCTGCGGGACCCCTTGAGGCAGGCCCTTTTGTTTATAGCGGTCTCCAGCTTGGCGGAAATAATTGACATAGTGAAGAGGCTAGAAGCAGACCACTTGGGAAGTGGTAAGATACTTACTGAGGGTGTGATGGAAGATGGCTCTAGCAACAAAAGGAGACATGACTACAGAGGAGGAAGAGGAGATCAGAGGGGTGGCAGACGTTTCCACCAGACTTTTAGAATGGAGCACCCGGTTCCACAGCCGCCATCATTACCTCCACCTCCACAGCTTCAACAGTTTCAGCAACCCTAGGGGCGGTATGAGCGAGTGTGCTTCCAATGTAACCAATCGGGCCACATACGACGTTACTGCCCACAACTGTTTGGGAATTCTCCTCCTGATCTCCCTCCGGCAGCTCCACGAGGACGGGGACATATACGTGGTCGAGGATGATGACCACGAGGAGGAAACCCCGAACCTGCTCGGAATAAGGTGTTCACGCTGGACATGACACATGAGCAGAACCCTCAGGAGGTGATTGCAGGTATGTTACAGTTAGTTATCATATCTTCATTGTTAACCTTAAGTTGCTTAAGATGTACTAGAGATCTTGCTTTGAGAATTGCTATTGGTACTTAGGCATCGTGGTGGTCAGCGGGAAACCGGCCTATACGTTATTCGATACCGGTGCCTCGCACTCGTTTGTGTCTGCGGACTTCATTAAAGACCTAGAAGGAGTGCAATACTTCACTGGTATTGCTCGACGAGTACGCCTCCCAGACGGCTCTGAGATGACCGCAACCGCCAAGTGCGAGTTGGAGATACTCATTGGGGGAAAGACCTTTGACACCCCTACCACAGTTTTGAGAATGCCAGAATTCGATCTCATTCTGGGCATGACGTGGTTGGATTGGAACTACGCAAGAATTGACTGCGCGAAGAAGCGAATTTAATTGAGAAATGGGGACACTAAGGTCATCTTTCAAGGTATAAAATTCGCACCTCGTTTGTTATTATCTTCGATTTAGGCCTTGAAAGCTCCCATGAGGGGGGAAGAAGACTGCAAGATATGTTTTGAACTGAAGGAGATGAAAATAGATATGAAGGATGTGCGAGTAGTGCGGGACTTTTCCGAGATATTTCCTGAGAAATTGCCAGGATTACCCCCGCATAGAAAGGTGGATTTTCAAATTAATCTAGTACCGGGTGCCAATATCATCTCTAGGACCCCTTACTGAATGGCCCCGAAGGAACTCGCGGAGTTTAGAGTTTAGTTGCAAGAACTGGTGGAATCAGGGTTTCTTCGCCCCAGCTCATTATCTTGGGGAGCCCCTATTTTGTTCGTTAAGAAGAAGGATGGAACCTTACGATTATGCATAGATTGTCGGGAGCTCAATCGACTGACAATGCGTAACACTTATCCGCTACCACGATCGATGAGTTGTTCGATCAATTGGTAGGAGCGCATTGGTTTTCCAATTTGCATTTGTGCTCAGGGTATTATCAGTTGAGGATACAAGAGGATGACATTCAGAAAACAACTTTCAGCTCAAGGTATGTTTGTACGAGTTCACCGTGATGCCGTTTGGGCTCACAAACGCCCCTTCAGCTTTCATAAGTTTGATAAACAAAGTGTTCGAGCCTTATCTAGATATCTTCATCATCGTTTTCATCGATGACATTTTGGTCTACTAAAAGATAGAGGAAGAGCATGTCGAACATCTAACCTTGGTATTGAGGAAGCTAAAAGAGCACGCCTTGTTTGCCAAATTCAGTAAGTGCGAATTCTAGCTCTAAGAAGTTTCCTTCTTGGGCCATGTGATCAGTGGAGCTGGACTAGCTGTGGATCCGGCCAAAGTATGTGTCGTGAAGGAATGGTCACCCTTGAAGTCAGCAGTCAATGTGCGGAGTTTCCTTGGACTTGCCAGGTACTATCGCAAGTTCATAAAAGGGTTCTCAAAGATTACCCTTCCTCTTACTACCCTGATGAAGAAAGGTGTGACATACGAGTGGACACCCCAGTGTGAAGCTGCGTTCCAAGAACTGAAAGATAGACTTACCTCCGCCCCCATCCTAGCACTTCTGTCTGGGAAGGAAGGATTTCAAGTTTACACGAATGCATCTTATCAAGGGATGGGAGCAGTACTGATGCATCACGGTCATGTAATTGATTATGCCTCAAGGCAACTAAAGAAGCATTAACACAACTATCCAGTTCACGATTTAGAATTGGGGGCAGTGGTGTTCGCCCTGAGAGTTTGGAGACACTACCTATATGGAGTCCATTTGCGAGATATTTTAGGACCACAAAAATCTAAAGTATGTTCACACTCAGAAGGAACTGAATTTGAGGCAGCGGCGCTGGTTGGAGTTTTTTGTGCGATTATGAGTTCACCTTGAACTACCACCTCGGAAAAGCAAACTCGGTGGATGATGCATTGAGCAGAAAAGTACCGGACTCGAGCCCTGAGTCTCTGTTGATGAGGATGGAATTAGCTCGAATGCTCGAGGAAATGGAGATCAATTTGGTATATAAAGTTCCTTCGGAAAAGTATACGAGTACTTGGAGACCATGAGTATAGTCTGTGATATTCGGGACCGAATCCTGGCGGAGCAAGGAAAAGATGCTGCTCTAGCCCTCGTGATTAAGTCAATTGAGGGTGGATCCACCCAAGAGTATACACTAAAAGGTGGCCTCGTTTATTTTCATGTTCGGCTCTACATTCCCAAGGGCGGAAAAATTTAGGAAGATATCTTGAGAGAGGCACATTGCACTCAGTATCATGTGCATCCCGAGATTTCCAAGATGTACTCCGACTTGCGAAAGACCATGTGTTGGACGGGAATGAAGATGGACGTCAGATATTTTGTTACGGACTGCGAGGCCTGTCAAAGGGTGAAGGAGGAATGCAAGAGCCCCGGTGGATTATTACAGTCTTTGCCCATCCCTGAGTGGTAGTTCGAGGATGTCTCCATGGACTTCGTCCACGAATTGCCTCGCTCACGCTCAGGGAGTGATTCAGTGTGTGTAATAGTTGACCTCCTGACAAAGGTAGCCAAGTTTATTCCTATGAAGAAAGAAGCTCATGTGGATGTTTTGGTACGCCTCATTATGGAGCAGTTTGTATGGTATCATGGCATGCCAAAGACAATTGTTTCTGACCGGGATGGACAGTTTACCTCAAAGGAATGGAAGGACGTACAAGCGTATTTGGGCTCGTGCTTTACGTTTAGCACAGCGTTCCACCCCAGACGGACGGGCAGTCTGAGAGGACCATCAGAACATTGGAGGACCTATTGAGACTGTGTGTGTTGGATAGAGGAGAGCCGTGGGAAAGACTCTTAGCCCTCGTGGAATTCTACTATAATAATAGTCATCATGCCAGCATCGGAATGGCACCCCATGAAGCCCTTTACGGAAGAAGGTGTAGAACCCCCTTGTCATGGGTATAAGATGAAGGCCCGAAGGTTTTAGGAATTGAGTACATCGATGATACTGATGTAGTTGTTAGACTAATATGGGACCGCATGCTTGAGGCTCAAAGTCGACGGGCTAAATATTATAATGCAAAACACCGGATGGTAGAATTTCAGGTGGGTGACAAAGCGTTCCGGAAAATTCGGCCGATGCATTGAGTGTCACGGGTACGTGGTGTGAAGAAGCTCAGCCCAAGGTACATTGGACCTTACACCATATTGGAAAATATTGGCCCTTTGGCCTACCAGTTGGAATTACCGCCGAAGCTGGAGAATCTTCATGATGTATTCCATGTGTCGTCTCTCCGGAAGGCGCTGTTGCATCTTGATCAACATATTCCCACCATTGATGGAGCAGTAGCAACCGATAGGTCTGTACGACTAGAGCCGATGCAGATAGTAGACGACGAGACAAGGAGTTTGCGCCGCTGGAGTGTTCCTTTGGTAAAGGTGTCGTGGTCTAACCATGAGAAGGAGTGTTGCAGTATGGAGGCCGAGCGATCTGTTGCTGTTAGGGGACTGGGAAGTCTGGCGATTTATCCTAGCCGACCTTTCTGCCGGGCTGTTGTTGTTTGGTATCCCAGCGGTCTGGCGGTTTGTCTCAGACGACTTGGAGACCGGGCGGTCTAGCGGCTCCAGTGGAAGTTTGCTCTATGTGGCGCTCTCCTTCTAGCCGCAGCTTGTTTCTCTCGCTGCTTTATTCTATGGCCAACTCCGATATCTCCACCGCCACTACTCTCGTTGCCGCTCATCCTCCTACACCTCCCACTCCTTCTGGTAATCTTGGCACCGCTTCCAAGCTTATTGGACCCAACTATCCGGATTGGAGTGTCTCCTTCACCTTCCTCCTCCGCTCTCAATGCAAACGTCATCATCTCACAGATGACCCTCCTATGCATGATTCCCCTCTCTTTGATGATTGGGATGCCAGTGATGCTCTTTTTCGCACATGGCTGGCTAACAGCCTCTCTGATGAATGTCTCCCTGTCATCCGTCATGATGAAACTGTCAAGGCCGCTTGGCTACATCTTGCCGCTCTTTACTCAAAGGGGGCTCTAACATCTCACATCTATACTTTATATGCTGACCTCTTTGCCCGTCCCTCCATGTCTCCAGCGGCTGCTTACCAGCAAGTTCAGGCTCTCAGAGGCGAAATTCTACAAAATCACCCCTTCTCTGCTGATCTCGCTAAGCAACACAAACACTTCCAGGAGCTTCTAGTTGTGTGTTATCTTCTACGCATTCCAGAGTCATATGACATGATTCGTCAACAGATACTTGGTGAGGCAGAGTCTCCCACCCTGGATGTCGCCGCTGCCCACATCACCACTGTTACTTCTTTGTTCCAACGTCCGATGTTATCCTCCCCTCCTCCATCGGACAACTTCGCTCACCATACTCAGCGTAGTGGCTCTGGTGGCCGCCACCTCCCCTCCAGCGACCGTGGTGCTTCCCGCTTTCTTTGCTCTCACTGTGGCCGCACCGGCCACACGGTTGATCACTGTTGGAAGAAGCATCCTCATCTTCGACCATCTGGTGATGCCTCCACTTCCTCTTCGAAGACGTCCGCCTCTGTGGTCACTCCTTCAGGTAGTGCCCACGCCTCTACTCAAGTTAAATGGCTGATCGACTCTGGTGCTACCAATCATATGACCGGCAATCCGCACTATTTTTCTACCAGAGTAGCGCATCGCACCCTAACACAATGCATTGTAGCGGAAGCCTACACTAGCCATTGAACTCCACACTTGAATGTCCAACATAAAAAACAACTCCACATTGTATATATAGATAGGAATGTCTTACAACATAAACTAGTTGGCCTTATGACCTTACAGGGCTTTCAAACAGTGGCATAAACATTGGCGCGCAGGCCAGCCACATTAAAAGTAAACACAACACTCACATCCAAATTAGCCTTCGAGGTCTAACAGCAGCAGCAATAGCAACAGCTAAAGCAGCATGGACATCAACCCTTTTTCGTCCCTCTTGGCTCTCCAGCACCTGTACAGGGACAATCCACCCAACGGTGGCAAACAAAGGCAACGGTCAGCATTCAACTGACCAAATTATAACGACCCTATCTCTTTTCTCGGGGCAGCAGTAGTCTTCCCTGCAGGCATAGCATGTCACAAGCAAATATAGATCATATGATGTGCTTTTACGCACACATTCCATCACAACCGTCAGCCACTCGGCTCAATGATCCGTACACTCAGGGCACATTCTTGGTGTACCGACGAACCAGTTGCCCACCACCGTATCAGGGTCGCAACCCAACGGCAACTCACTTGAGCATTTACTCCATGACGTGCAGCCGGAGTTTATAGTCTTAGTGAACCGGGATTATCCCGTAGCCCCCCATTGTATCACGATGCGTAGGCCTAAGACTCTCTCTATGCGCTCCAACAAACCGCACTTTCTGGTCCACGTCAGATGGATATAACGCAGGTCAGATCCTCCACCCCCCATTGGTCAAATCGCCTTGCCATCACCGAGCACAACGTACTCGCAGCTAAATCAAAGGCGCGGGTTGGTCTTACCGATCCTGTTCTTGGCATTCAAGCCTGGGTGTTTTCCTGGCCGCACCAGTACTTCATTACACCCACTCATATCACTCATCATTGGCGGATATTTCCTGGGCGCACCAGTACTTCCTGATACTCTCTTCGCAGTTATGACTCCGCAAATGTCACAAATGCCAGGGGTCTTTCCTGGCTACCACGCCAGTACTTCCTGCTACTTCCTTCACAGGTAGAACCCAACATCACAAGCAACACAAGCATTATACGGGTATTTTCCTGGACTACCACTCCAGTACTTCCTGCTACTTTCTTTCACAGGTCCAACCCGTCGACTCCTAAACTACACGTTTATCACGGAGACTTCTCCGGTTCATATGCAACATCACCAATCCAGACCAACCTGTCCAGATGGGCTTCACACAGCATGCCTATTCCGTACTCCATTTCTGGATCTATATGCCAACAAAAGGGATTCCATGAATCAACCCAAAAGACTCCCAACATTAGTCACCCTTTGGTGGGTGAATCATATACATATGCCAAAAGGGAGCCTTCACATGGCTATGAAGAAAGGTCGTTACCCTTGAAGACCGTTTCAGTGTCATGAACTCCTAGCTGGCTAGAAAGAACCGCAACAGCTTTTCCTCCGGAATGATGGCCTCAAATCTCAGCTTGACACTCTCAAGCTCCACCAGAGATCAACCCCTCTTCTTCTTCCTCCTTCTTCCTTTCCCTTTCTCTCTCTAGAAGTTTAGAAAGATGAAGGCTAACATACAAATGAGTCTTCCTTCTCACTTTTAGGCCTTAAGGAAGCAGGGAAGGCTCTCAAATGTTAGATCCCAGCTGAAGAAGAATGGATGGCGACGAAAAACCCGCAAAATCATGTTTCGGGTCCGACACGCCCTGTGACACGCCCGTGTCACAGGCCGTGTCACACTAAGCGGTGCACAAACCGCCTTATCCCGAAATAGGTCACGCCTAGGGTACACGCCCGTGACGGCCAGGACACGCCCGTGTCACCCACTTGAGACCCACTCGAGAGGACTTACTCGAGAGAAAACCAACTACTTGAGTACTCGGATTGGACATGCCCGTGTCGAATGACACTCCCGTGTCACCGCCCTCTTACTCGAGTACTTTTCCACTTACTCGAGAGAAAAGTGTCGACCTCTCGACACAGTGGAACACGCCCTGTGACACGCCCGTGTCATAGGCCGTGTACCCCATACTCGACGATCATCGAGCACAGTTCGTCGAACACAGGGGGACATGCCCTCCTCGAATGGTACACGCCCGTGTAGCCTGGCATGTTCCCGCGTTCGACGAACGTCGAACGCAGTTCGTCGAACTCATTTTTCATCTAACTTACGACGACTTCGCACCCGAGCAGGACACGCCCTGGGACACGCTCGTGTCCCAGGCCATGTCACCCAAAATTTTGCCTGCTGAAAAACTGGGCTGTTACACAGTAGCAGATAACAAAGCTAGTTTTGGAGTTTCTGGGCGGCAGTGTTGGTAGTGGCTGTTACCTCATCTCAACGAGGTAGTTTGTTGTTTATTTAGTTACTGGTTCAGACATACTTTTTATATGTGGGTTCGTGTCAGTTTGTTAACGCCCACAGTATTGTTACTTTTTGATACTTGCTAGCTGCTTAGTTTTCTATATGTGGATGTGTACTACTTGCTCTCTGGGATGATTTATGCTAGGAATGCATGTTAGGTATTTTCAACGATAAAATCTATTACTACTACTTCATGCACTGCATAATTTAAAAACTCTAGCTTATTATATTTGGCGACCATAAAAGCTATCCTTACTACTATTATAAATTTAGAGTCTTGCATACCATGAGTTGTCCTTTGGGGACGTTTATACTCATGTAGGATGTTTGAGTCAATCTAAACAAGTATTTTTCCGCAGCGTATAACTATATTTTGATTCGTGGACTAAGTGAGCCACTAAGCTGAGGGATACGGCTAACTATTGCACTTAGCTGATTTTCCTTAAAATAACTGAAAGAATCTTTCTTCATGTTTAAGTAGGTGTCTGCCTGAGCGTCCGCAGTTATCCCCTGCTTGCACAGAAAGAGCACACTAGCTCCCCCTTGGGTGCACCTTGGATGACGTGCGCCTGCTGTTGCTTCAGGGTGACAGTCCTCTTGAAACATCTTTCGTGCCCCCAGGCTCAGCCCCCACTACATCCCGCCCCACTTCGAGCTCTACCACCGCCACCGAACCTGGATTAAGGAAAAGGAAAGCTGAATGTGATGACCAGTAAGGAAGCTCAAACCTCTACGCAAGTGATATCAGGTTAGCCCCAGTTTAATTTATCCTCATTATTTATCATTGTTGCCCTAGTTATCGATCGTTTAGTTATGTATGTTATGGTTTTAGGGGAGTTTAAGGTGCGGATAGGTGGGCCTGCGTTCTTTTTGATTCGGGTGGCACCCATTCCTTTGTGTCCCGGAGGTTTGTTGACAAACATCACCTGGGTGTGGATCAATTAGGAGACTCCTTCAATGTCAAGCTCCCTTCCGGTGATTTGGTGATATCTAATCAAGGAGTTCTGAGATGCCCTATTTATCTTGGCAATTTTCTGGCATTTGCGGATATGATGATTTTAGATCTGGCTGATTTCGACGTGCTTTTGGGCATGGACTGTGTTGGAACCCTAATTCTGATTTGGGTAATGATCACTATTAGGTTTGCTTAGACTAACCCAAAATGTATAGTGAGGGTCATAGATTTATTTCTTTAGTCTAGGCCAAGAGTCAATATCACATGGATCAGCCTACAACAGCCTGTCAAAGACTCAGCCAGATTGTATCGACACCAGAAGTAAGTCTGTGTTGACACCAGACAGAGTGTGTTGACACTTGGAAAATGTTGTGTCGACACTTGAGCAAGACTGTGTCGACACCAGAAGAAGTTCTCGACATACAGATCATCTGTCGACACCAACTGTGTCGACACCAACAACAATTATGTAGACATCATCTTGTGTTGACACATTACAGCATTCCAGAATTGAAGCAGTCAGAAAATCAGCTCGACGATTGTCGATCTCCGATCGACGATCTCAAAGATTAGTCTCTGAACTGAGCTTGACGATCTACGAGCTCAGGTCGATGCTTTCTCTTCAGTTCTCGTATATCTCAGATCGACGAAATCAGCAGAAGTTTAGCTCGACGAAATCCAGCTAAGTTCGACGAACGTCGAACTCAGGTCGACGATCGGTGTACTCGACAGTTTCTCAGCTCGACGAAATAAAAACTGAGCTCGGCGATCTACGAGCTCTGGTCGACGATTTCTAGAAGATTACCGTTAGCGGATTCCAGCACATTAGTTACAGCTGGCAGCATTAATTATGGCTTAATTACTGAAGATTAGCCATCAGACTTAATGCCATAAATTCTCGCGAATATAGCCGTTTGGGGAACAAGTTAATTATGGAATTAATCGAGAGTTAATGCTAATTGATTTCCAAAGCACTTACCATTCTCAGGAATCAATTAGTCATTACAGTCAGAAGGAATTCAAATGTCTTTTGGATAGAAGCAGAGAATATAACACACAGTCAGACGATCAAAGAAAATGAGTCTGCATCATACATTCTCTTGGCCCTCTCTCTTAGGATTTGGATATAAAGTAGAAGCCAGAGGAAAGAAGTAGATCAGCTATAAGAAGAAGAAGAATAATCAAACAATATTAAGAGTCTTCCTCTTCCTTATCTTTGCAGGACAACTTCAAGGACAACAAACAACATATCAATCAGAAGCTCCTGAAGATTCCTCTTGTCAAAGCTCAAAGTCTGAAGGCCTATCACCCAGTGCAAAGCTTCCCAGCCTGAACCCCTTTCAATCTCTGGGGGAGCTTTGACAACATCTTTGAATCCACATAGTCTTCTCAGTTGTATATTGAGAAATAGAATACTTCCATCACTCTCTTCCCCCCTCCTATATAAAGGGTTGTCATCTCCCTTCAAAAGTGATTCCTGGTTGCAAGTCTCCTGATCAAAAGACTTGAGTTGGTTTTTGGGGACCTGATCAAAACCATTGGTGACAGGGCACCTGATCAAAAACCGGAGTAAATTCCTTTAAGGGTGGTAGAAGAGTGGATGTACCCAGATTTGAGAACCACTATAATATTCTTATGTCGTTTGGTTGCCCTTTTTCTTTTGTTCTTGCTGTGCTTGTGACTTTAGGACTGCTGTAATTTTATTACTTAATCTGTTTGTGCACCAGTACAACAGAAGCTGTCATAATTTTATTATTGCATATATACTCTATTCACCCCCCCTAGAGTATTGTAGATCTAACCCTAACTTTCAATTGGTATCAAAGCAGGTTCCTTTGGTTGGACAAGTTATCCCTTGAACCAAAGATCCTTTGTTAGATCTAAACTTTTATTTTATTTATTTATTTCCCTTTAGATCTTATACACAGCATTAGCACAGAACATGGACTATGCAAGCACCAGACCTCCAGTGTGCAACCTAAATAGGTTTGTCATCTGGAAGGCAAGAATCAGATTGTATATGAACTCTATTGATGAAGATATATACAGTTCTATTTTGACAGGTCCCCTAAATCTTCAACATCTTCAAATACAAATGATGTCCCATCATCTCAATGGACCGATGCCCAGAAAAAGCTAAAGCTTGCTGATGCCAAAGCCATGAACATATTGGCTCAGACTATGTCAGATGACATCTTTCAGAAGCTGGCTGAGTGCACCTCTGTAAAAAGCAATCTGGGACTCACTAAACCACATGGTTGCTGGATCAACAGATGAGAGGAAAGATAGAAGATCAAATCTTATCACTCAATATGAAAACTTCAGAAAGCATGAAGAAGAAACAGTTGAAGTGATGTACAATAGGCTTAGCTCCATCATCAGTGAGCTAAGAATCTTTGATAAAGAAATCACATTTTTGAAGTAAATGACAAGATCCTAATGTGCTTCCCAAGCTCATGGGATACCAGGATTTGGCCAATCAAAGAGGCCGGAAACTTGAATGAGATTTCAACTGAATCTCTCCTGGGAAAGCTCAAATCTTATGAGCAGTTAATCAAGAACAGAGAAGCAGTAGAGCAAAGAACTCCTCCAGCAAGAAGAGAACACACCATTGCTTTCAAGGCTGCTGAGAAGACAGTGGCTGCATCAACAAATAAAGAACTGATGAGCCTATTTGCTAAAAGATTTTATAATATGGCAATGAAGGACTTTAGAAGGGAGTCATCCAGAAGTGACAGCAAGCCAAGATATGACCAAACCCCTACTAGAGAGAATGAATCAAGAAGCAAGTATCACTGCATGTCCTCTTCCAGCAAGCACAAAAAGAAGGACAAAGGATTTGTGGCTGAAACATGGAGTGACACAGAAGATGAATCCACATCTTCTAACTCCAGTGAATAAGAAGAGGAGGCTAAGACAAAGGAATTTTGTCTGATGGTAATCAATGTATCTTGCAGCAGCTATGGTAGAGAATCTGAATATGATGGAGAATCAGATTCTGATGAAGAATCAGCAGATCAAGTAATCTCTAACCTTGATTTTTCTTTAGAAAAATTTAAAACTGATTGCAGGTTATTATGTAACAATTTTCAGAAAATCTTAGTTCAAAATAATTCGTCGACCGGAGATCGACGAAATCAATACTATTCGTCGACCTCAGATCGACGAACTCTGAACAAAGATTTTAACTTGAACTATTCAGGAATCTATGCTCGATGAAATGAATATAATTCGTCGAACAGAGATCGACGAAAATCGACCACAGAAAACAATTATTATCATTCTGTGAACAGAGATCGAAGATCTCATCCAACATCGTCGAACTCAGTTCGACAATCCAACCAGAAATCGTCGACCCCAGATTCTATTAACAGAAAATTTTTTGTTCTTTTAAAATTTATCATCAATGTTAGCATTTTAATAATCCTTTCATTGAGTGGATAATACCTCTTAGGAAATATCATCCACTTGGATAAAAGGATCAACCTAAATGCTCTTTTATTTCTAATTATTATCAAAAAGAACCAGGACCCAAGGTAATCTAGGTCCAGAACTCCTAACATCTCCTTGCAGGAAAAAGATACATTTCCAGCCAATATAGAGGACAATTCAATGGCTGAAGAGAGAGGTTGTTAAAGTTATGATCATAATCAGATTTGGGCAAGGCAAAGTAATTTCATGGCAATTCAAGAAGGAACACTATCTGCTCAAATCTCTGCCCTCTCTGCTGCCCCCATCTCCATTTAGGGGCCTGGCTCCAGTGCTTACTGCAACCAGGCAGGGGGAGATGCTTGTAAATGAAGCTACAGATATTAGGTTTGCAGTAACAGCTGCAGATATTAGGTTTGCAATAACAACAATTCCAGCAGTAGCAGCAATTCCAGCAATAGTAGCAGCAACAACAACAAATTATAATGATACAGATTTGGGCAAGGATCAACAACAGTTGTAACAGCAGCAACAGCAACAACAGAATACATGATCCAGATTTAATTGTATTTAATTGCCTTATATTTTACTTGTATTTATGTAAATAATATCCTCCTCCAAATAGGGGGAGATTATTGGAACCCTAGTTCTGATTCGGGTAAGGATCACTATTAGGTTTGCTTAGACTTACCCAAAATGTATAGTCCGGGTCATAGGTTTATTTATTTAGTCTAGTCCAAGAGTCAACATCACATGGATCAGCCTACAACAGCTTGTCAAAGACTCAGCCAGATTGTGTCGACACCAGAAGTAAGTCTGTGTCGACACCAGACAGACTGTGTCGACCCTTGGGAAATGTTGTGTCGACACTTGAGCAAGATTGTGTCGATGCCAGAAGAAGTTGTCGACACACAGATCATCTGTCGACACCAACTGTGTCAACACCAACAGCAATTGTGTAGGCATCAACTTGTGTCGACACATTCCAACATTCCAGAATTGAAGCAGTCATAAAATCAGCTCGACGATCATCGATCTCCGATCGACGATCTCAGAGATTAGTCTCTGAACTGAGCTCGATGATCTACGAGCTCAGGTCGACGCTTTCTCTTCAGTTCTCGGATATCTCAGATCGATGAAATCAGAAGAAGTTCAGCTCGACGAAATACAGCTAAGTTCGACGAACATCGAACTCAGGTCGACGATCGGCGTACTCGACAGTTTCTCAGCTCGAAGAAATAAAAACTGAGCTCGATGATCTACGAGCTCTGGTCGACGATTTCTAGAAGATTACCGTTGGCAGATTCCAGCACATTAGTTACAGCTGGCAGCATTAATTATGGCTTAATTACTGAAGATTAGCCATCAAACTTAATGCCATACATTCTCGCGAATATAGCCGTTTGGAGAACATGTTAATTATGGAATTAATCAGGAGTTAATGCTAATTGATTCCCAAAGCACTTACCATTCTCGGGAATCAATTAGTCATTACAGTCAGAAGGAATTCAAATGTCTTTTGGATAGAAGCAGAGAATATAACACACAGTCAGACGATCAAAGAAAATGAGTCTGCATCATACATTCTCTTGGCCCTCTCTCTCAGGATTTGGATACAAAGTAGAAGCCATAGGAAAGAAGCAGATCAGCTATAAGAAGAAGAAGAACAATCAAACAATATTAAGAGTCTTCTTCTTCCTTATCTCTGCAGGACAACTTCAAGGACAACAAACAACATATCAGTCAGAAGCTCCTGAAGATTCCTCTGGTCAAAGCTCAAAGTCTGAAGGCCTATCACCCTGTGTAAAGCTTCCAAATCTTCCTGAACAATTCAATATTTCAGGGGGAGCTTTTGCTAAACATCAATCCACTTAAGTCTTCTCAGTTTATTGAGAAAGAGAAGATAAAATCACTCTCTCACCCCCTCCTGTATAAACTGTTGTCATCTCCCTTCAAAAGTGACTCATGGTTGCAAGTCTCCTAACCAAAAGACTTGAGTTGGTTTTTGGGGACCTGATCAAAACCCATTGGTGTCAGGCAGCTGATCAAAAACCTGAGTGGATTCCTACTAGGGTGGTAGAAGAGTGGACTACCCAGATTTGGGGAACCACTATAAATTTCTTATGTCGTCTGGTTGCCTATCTTTTTCTTTTTGTTCTTGCTGTGTGGCTGTGATTAGGTTTACTTTTTTTTGTTTTCCAGTTTCCTAATTACTGTACCTTTTCAGTTTACAGCAAAAGCTGTAACAGCACCTTTATAGGGACCTAACAAATTTTAAATATACAATATTCACCCCCCCCCCCCTCTAGAGTATTGTAGACCTAACCCTCACTTTCAATTGGTATTAGAGTGTACATTGGTGTCAGCCAAAGTATGATAAGACACCAACAAAGGAAGTGGTGTGCTATGGATACAGGAAGCCTGGGCACTTTCTCTCTGAGTGTCCAAAGAACCAGAAGAAAGAGAAGAGAAGAGAAAAGGAAAAGGATTCCAGGAGACAGTACACCAGCAAACCCTCTTCCAGCAAACACAAGAGGAAGGAAAAGGTGTTTGTGGCTGAGACCTGGAGTGAGACTGAAGAAGAGTCAACATCCTCAAGCTCCAGTGAAGATGAGGAAGAAGAAAGTGCAAAGGAGGTTTATCTCATGGTAATTGATGCATCAAGAAGCAACTCAAAAGAAGGAGATTCAAAAAATGAGGAAGCTTCTGAATCAGAAGCTGATCAGGTATTATCATGGTTTGATTATAGTTTAGAATATTTTAAATCAGATTTTAAAAACATGTGTCTAGATTTAATCAACTCTGAGAAAGAAATCAAATTTCTCAGAGATAAACAAGTTAACTATGATAGCTTAATTTTAGGAAACACTAAATTAAAAAATGAGATAGACATGTTTAGTGAACAAATCACTCTTCTGAAAGATGAATTAAGTAAAGCAAAACAGCTAGAAGAATCACTAAATGGAAGAAGCAAACAACTAGCAGCAATCACAAACATATCTAATGCTAGATTTAATGGAAGTAAGTTAGGATTAGGTGCATCATCTAGTGAACCACCTATTATTCAGAAAAACCACCTGTCACAACCCATAAATTTTATTTCTGAGAAAGGAAAGAAAAATACTGATCAAGTATATAAGGTAAATAAAATTCTTGAACAAATTAAAACTAAGGACAAAATTGAAAAACAGAAAACACCCAATAAAAACAAAGTTCAGCAATTTTCGTCGACCTCGGATCGACGAAAAGGGGCCAGTTCGTCGAACCCAGATCGACGAACTCTGAACGCCAATTATAGTTATCATTATTCGTCTAACTGCGATCGACGAACTTTGTATGGTTCGTCGAGCAGAGCTCGAAGAACGTGGGGTACAGAGAATGAACATGTTCATTCTCTAGGCAGAGATCAACGATCTTAACCCAATTCGTCGAACTCTGATCGACGAACTTACATAAATTCGTCGAACACAGGAAGACTTGGTCAAAACAATAACTTCAACAGAAACTTAAATACTTCTAGGAATCAATTTAATCCATTGGCTGACTGGACCATTCCACCTAGGAGATATCACCCCCTTGGATATAAATCCCAGCCATAATTTTCTGTTATTTCTAGTTTCTCTTATCAGCCATACAAAGGGCCCAAGGTAACCTGGGTCAAAAATCATTAACTGTTTGTATTGCATGTGAAAAATTGTCCAGGGGTAAATTAAACTTCGTACCTGGATAGTGGCTGCTCCAAGCATATGACTGGCAGCAAGGACATCTTATTCAACTACAAGTCCAAACTGGGGTCAAAGGTTATCTTTGGTGACTCCAAATGTGGTCAGTCAGAAGGATTTGGAGTAGTAAGAATAGGAGCTGTCACATTCAGAAAGGTGACATATGTAAGTGGACTGAAGCATAACCTCATCTCCATAAGTCAATTATGTGATGATGGTTATCAGGTATACTTTAATACATCTACTTGCTCTATCATTGATAAAAATAACCAAACTGTTTTAACTGTAAGTACACAAGGAAACATTTACTTAGTAAATTTTCTTTCTGCCACAACTGATATCTGTTTACTGAATTTAATTAGTAATCAGAATGACTTATGGCACAAAAGACTAGGACATGTAAACCTGAAAAACATTGCTAGGCTATCTAAGCACAACCTTGTTAGAGGTCTACCTTCTGCTCCATACAAGAAGGAAGGTCTCTGCAGGGCTTGTCAACTAGGCAAGCAAACAAAAACTAGTTTCAAATCAATTAATAAGAGTGATTCACCTATGATCTTGTACCTGCTACACTTGGATCTTTTTGGACCCATTGCTGTATAAAGCCTAGGAGGGAAATCCTACACTTTAGTTATAGTGGATGAATTCTCCAGGTTCAGTTGGGTATTCTTTCTGAGAATAAAGTCAGATACATTCAAGGTTCTTACAGATTTTCTCATGACCATACAGATTGAGTTCTCTACTCATGTTGCATTGATTAGAAGTGATCATGGTGCAGAGTTTGATTCTCTTCTTATACACGAGTTCTGTGAGAAGGAAGGTATCAGGCATTGCTTCTCAGCTCTTAGAACTCCCCAACAAAATGGGGTAGCTGAAAGGAAAAATAGGACACTCATTGAAGTTGCAGGTACATTGCTTGCTGATGCATACATTCCACTAACCTTTTGGGCAGAGGCTGTAAGCACTACAAACTATGTCCTGAATAGGAGTTTAATTCACAAACTGAAGAACAAGACTCCCTATGAATTGCTCAAAAGGAAGAAACCTAAAATAAACTATTTTAAAGTTTTTGGTTGTACATGTTATATGCATAATAACAACAACAAATATATTAGAAAGTTTGAAGCTAAGACTGAAGTGGGAGTTTTTCTAGGATACTCCCAATTAAGCAAGGCTTATAGGGTATTTAATAAATCAACATTAAAAGTAGAAGAGTCAATTCATGTTTCTTTTGATGAAACTAACATGAAATGCAAGGAGAAAGAAGTTTCTACCAGTAGCAACTTGCAGGTACCCCACTTGTGTGAGACACTGGATGGACTAAACCTCACCCAAGTGGATCCCACTCATCCCTCTCCACAAATCATTGAAGATAGTGAAGAAGATGAAGCTGAAGAACATGAGCCTCAACCAACAGAAAATATAATTCCACAAGAGGAATTTATTCAAAATGCTATTGCACAACCAACTCCACCCACTGATTTTGTCACACTTAGAGATCACCCCAGATCTCAAGTAATTGGAGACATATCAGCAGGTGTACAGACACGACATCAACTCAACCAAGACTTGATTCATACCTATTTTCTCTCTCAGGTTGAATCTCTAACAATTCATGATGCTGAGCAAGATCTCCACTGGATCCTTGCAATGTAAGAGGAACTAAACCAATTTGAGAGATGTAGAGTTTGGGATTTGCTTTCAAGACCCCAAAACTACCCAGTTATTGGAACCAAATTGGTTTTCAGGAATAAGATTGATGCCCAAGAAGTCATTGTGAGGAACAAGGCCAGGCTTGTTGCTCAAGGATATAGACAAGAGGAAGGAATTGACTATGATCAGACCTTTGCACCTGTTGCAAGGTTGGAAGCTATAAGGCTCTTCCTTGCCTATGCAGCATTCAAAAGGTTCAAAATTTTTCAAATGGATGTGGAAAGTGCTTTCTTAAATGGAGTGTTACAAGAAGAGGTTTATGTAGAAAAACCTCCAGGTTTTGTTTCTCCAACTTATCCCTCTTATGTTTTTAAATTAAATAAGGCTCTTTATGGTCTAAAGCAAGCTCCAAGAGCTTTGTATGAGACCTTAGCAAGTTTCTTATTAGAGCATAAATTTACAAGAGGAACTGTAGATAAAACCCTTTTCACTAGACATCATAAGGACCAAATCTTATTAGTGCAAATCTGTGTAGATGACATTATATTTGGCTCTACAGATTCAAAATTGTGCAAGAGGTTTTCTGACCTCATGCATTCTAAATTTGAATGAGTAGCATGGGAGAGCTTTCATATTTCCTTGGTCTCCAAGTGAAACAGCTCCCTGATGGCATATTTATCTCTCAAGCAAAATATGCTAAAGAACTTCTAAAGAAGTTTGGGATGGCTGATGCCTCAGCTAAGAAAACTCACATGGCCACCAATGCTGTTGTGGACTCTGATACACCAGGAAAACCTCTAGATCAGAAACTTTATAGGGGCATCGTTGGGTCCCTATTATACCTCACAGCAAGTAGGCCAGATATTATGTTTGCTACATGTCTTTGTGCTAGGTTCCAAGTGAACCCTATAGAATCCCATCTAATGTTCTTAAAAAGGATTTTAAGATATATAAAGAGTTGTCCTAATCTAGGCCTATGGTATCCTGCTGAATCAGAATTTCAGTTAACTGGATACTCTGATGCTGGTTTTGTTGGATGCAAGGTAGATAGAAAAAGTACTTCAGGAACTTGCCAGCTCCTGGGTATGAGACTAGTATCATGGTTTTGTAAGAAGCAAACATCAGTATCAACATCAACTGTTGAAGCAGAATATATTGCAGCAGGCAGGTGTTGTTCACAGATGATTTGGATACAAAATCAACTTCTAGATTATGGGTTCAACTTAAATAATTCAACCCTATTCTGTGATAATACTAGTGTTATAGCCATATCACAAAATCTAGTTCACCATAGTAGGACAAAATATATTGACATAAGACATCATTTCATTAGGGAGTGTGTAGACAAAAATAAGATTAACCTTGTCTATATCTACACTGATTTACAAAAAGCTAATATATTCACCAAACCTCTGGATGAGAAAAATCATGCTTTCTTTCTAAATCAGCTGGGAATGATCAATGGAGAAGACTTAGTTTAAGTTCTGTCTGCATTCGACGAATTTTCCAGAGTTCGTCGAACGAAGTTTGACGAACTAGGGAAAGTTTGAGAAGTACTCGTCGAACGGAGATCGACGAACTCTCTGTGAGTGAAACAATTTTCGTCGACCAGCGATCGACAAACTTTGCTTCATAAGATATTCGTCAACCTAAGCTCGACGAACCATCTTCAATTCTTTAGATGAGCTCGACGAATTTTTTAACTCTAAACTATTTTGTCGACCTCAGTTCAAAGAATTAATTTTATTTTCGTGGAATGGAGTTTGTCGGTTCATATTCTGTAAAACCTTATATCTAGGTTTTCTTCGACTTCCATCCTGCGCTTTCTATTCCCTTGCACTTGGTCGTCGTTTCTGTGTCTTTCTTGCAGGTGATTTCAATGGCGACTCTGGCAAGCAATCTCACAGGAATGAAGTTTGATACAGGATTTGACGTGGATTTTGATTCATTTCAGCATTCCGATCCAATATTTCTGTATATCCTGGAACTTCTTGAAGAATAGGAACTAAAAACCCTGATGACGAGAAGGATCAAACTGCACAACATGGAAATCAGGGAATGGGTATACACACTGTCGTCCACAGAAGAGAACACCATGACAGGTACTATCGCGGGTAACTCAGTCTCTTTAACCCCGCAATCTTAACTAAGATTTTTGGATTGAGAAATGGAGAAGAGGACCTCGAAATTAAAACAGAGGAGTCTGATATGATGTTGAGCCTCATGGATTATGCTGGAGACAATCCCAACAAACTGTTGAAGAAACACTTGTCTGCTCCGTATAAATTTTTAGCAGACTTGGTTGGCAAAGTGCTGTTTGGAAAACACACTGCACATGATTATATCACCAGACACCAGTTTTTGGTTATGTGTGCAATCATGAACAAGAAGCTAATAAACTGGGCACAACTTATGTTTGATTTGATAAAGAAGAGGAACACTAAGAAGGAAGTCTGTTTTGGAAGAATTCTAGGAATCTTCCTACAGGAAAAGGTTGTTGAATCCCTGGTCTCCCAGACCATATTCATAAATCCCAGTAAAAGGCTGACATGTGCCTTATTTGGCAGATGGGAGAGGAGCATCACTAAGCCCTCTAAGGCTTCCACCTCTTCCACCAAAGCTTCTGAAGGACAAGGGCTGTCAAAGCCACTCCCCACCCTGTTGAAGAAAACATTCCTTCCACATCTTCTCTTCCAGCCCCCCTTCCAACAACAACAAATTCCCCAGTCACTCCATCTTTACCAATCAGCATCACTGACATTCCCTCTTCCCCCCTTCAGGAAAATCAACCACCCACACCTCCTGAATCCCCTCATGACACATATATTTCTACACCACCACAGTCTCCACTTCCCCCACATCTATCTTCCATACCATCTTACATCCTACCATCAGACACCATGATGCAAGATGCCACCCTTCCATCCCCATCAACATCTAACCTTCACATACCTGATGTTCCACCCTCTATTCAATCACTAGTTGCCACCTCTTCCACACCAACTGTAACACCATCTACCACTTTCTCATTGGACCCCTCTACCATCTCATCTATCATCACCATCATCACTCCCCTTCTTAAATCACTTATAGTAGAGGCCATTACACCACTTGCTACCCCCATTATATCTTTATCTGCCCAAATATCTGCTCTCACTATTTCCCCCTCCTCAATCAGGGGCCTGGCCTCAGTTCCCACTGAAACCAGGCAGGGGGAGATGCCTGATGATGAAGCAGCAGCTACAGCTTCAGAGTCTTCAGCTCCAGCACCAGCAGATACTCCAGTCTTCACAGCAGAATATACAGATTATATAAGTAAAGATTTAATTGATTTCATTGATACTGACATGGATTTTGATGAGTCAGATTCTGAAGGATTCAAAACTGTTGGTGATTTTATCCTAAATCCCACAGTTCACTTAGAAGATTTGTTGAACCTCTTTGACACTGTACATATGCATTATCTTCCAGAAGAATTTACTAAGCCACATTTGGCTATTATTCCTTATACCTCTCCTGTCAGTCCAGCAGTTGTTATGCAACTATGTGATAGCTTTGTAATTCCAGTATCATCACCAACCTTGGCAGTCATTCCATCCCCTCCAGTAGTTATCTCTGCACCAACTTTTGTAATGGATGACTCCCCTATGCCAGATCTAGATGAGTTGCTCTTGGCTGACATTGCAGAAGAAACAAAAGCAGCTGAAAGCTCAGTTCAGGTTCCAACTGAAAAACATATTGTATTTGAGGACATCTTGACAGATATAGATGCTTTATATGATAATCCTCAGGATTCAGATGATGATGATGATGAAGAAGATTCAGATGAAGAAGCTGCTAAGAAAAAGAAGAAACTTTTGTCAAAGAAAAGGAAAGCCCCTCCTCCTCCTGCTACTAAGCCAAGCCCAAAGAATGACACTCCATACTATATCCTCCAAAATATTACTCCTTACAAAGGAATGCCAGCATGGATGTGGTTGTCTAAAAATCATCAAAAGGAGAAGAAAAGAAGTAGAAAATATTCTCCTCCACCAGTTCATCAGTGCAGAAGAGATCCACCTCCTCCACCTCCTCCAGCAGCTAGTGCCACTGGCTCTAGCTCTCAGAGGTCTGCCCCTATTCAAACCTATTAGAGACACCAAGGGAGACCTTTCTGAAATAGTCAACAAAGGCACTACACTTCTAAAAGACAACAACAACATCAACAACATCAGAAGCAACAGCAAAGTATCTCTACAGACCAGAAGGCTAATAGTCCTGAAAGACCATATTCACCTCCTGTTCCTTTTGAGGATCCTGAAACAGCAAACACTGCTAGAATGGCTAGATTCCAGGAAATTATTGGTCTTCCTTTGATTAATAAAGCAAAAGCTGAAGGCAAAGATATATTAGGATATTCAACTATGTCCAAATACAGAATGGAAGAACTCAAAATATTTGATAAAGCAAATAAATTGTTCAATGTTGATGATTACATGAAGCTACATCCTGAAGCAGTTGTCCCCAGAACTACATCTCTAAATATTATTGGGGCAGCTGCCATGACAATGACACAGGCGCAGGCTTTGGATTCAAATAGAGAAATTATCTTTACAAAGCCAGGTGAAAAGACTAAAGAAGACAAGTCCATAGATAAAAAGAAGAAGAAGTAACCTTTACATGGTTTTAACTTTTCTGCATTTACTTTAAATCTGCGTTATCTGATTAAACAAAGCTCATGTACATATATATATATCTGCTATAAGTGTTTGTAAATCTTTGTCAGATATACCTTTTTCTTGCTTTGTTTATTTTTATGTTTTTGTTTTTAGTCTATTAGTGACCTCACCCAAATAGGGGGAGATTGTTGGATCCCTAGTTGATTTGAGCTAGGTACACTAACTTAGGATGATGTGACCCAACATGTATAGCCAGGGTCATAGTTGTGTCCTATAGTCTAGGCCAAGTCCTTAGAGTCAACATCAGATGGACCAGCTATCAACAAAACTATCAAAGACTCAAGACTTAGAAGATTTCAAGACTAATAAAAATGAGTTTGACGTTCGTCGAACTCAGGTCTACAAAAGATGTTCTCAGCTCGACGATATTCAGATATTTCTCTGAGCTGAGCTCGACGATCTTCTTTCTCTAGTCGACGAAAACTGGGATACTTCAACAAACTAAAGTCAGGATAACTCCAGATTATTCTAAGTCCAACTTCAGACTTTGGTCGACGAACAAGATTCTGAGCTCGACGAACTTGGACCTCGAGATCACAACTTCTCAGGTCGGCGAAGTCAACTTCTCAAGTTAACGAACTCAGTACTCTACTCGACGAATTTTGGAACCAGAAGATTTATGTCGACACTTAAGGCATGTGTCGACACCAACTATGTCGACACCAAGAATAATCAGTCGACACCCACTTATGTCGACACCAGAATATTTGTGTCGACACCTAGAATAATCAGTCGACACCCACCTGTGTTGACACCAGAAGATTCATGTCGACACACAGAATATCAGTCAACACAAAATACTTGAATAAGTCCAGAATTGTTGCTGAACTCCAGTCGACGAATGCAATTGTCAGCTCGACGAACTTCAGACAGAGAATTGGCAACAGACAGTAGTCAAGTTTTTAGCTCGACGATCTTGAAACTCAGCTCGACGAACAGAAGTTGTCTGGTCGACGAATACAAAATCTCAGTTCGACGAACTAGTAACTCAACTCGACGAATTCTGTTATTCGTTCGACGACTCCACACTTAGCCATTTCCGGCCTTCTATCCCCATTCTAATGCTGAAATTCCTGAGTAATTAATACTCTACATTCTCTGAATGTATCTGTTAGAAGGAGCATTGATTACGGTCTTCTTCAGGAATATTACTTGCCGATTTTCCACAGGACAGTTGAGGAAATGATTCAATGCCGATTATTCTCAAGGTGTTAGCATTAATTACCGATGATTCAAATTTTTGAAAAGATATAGAAGAATACAAGATCGATAATCAGTAACCTGGAAGAAAATACTCAATCAGATAAACAGAGATGCACATAGACTGACTGTAAGAATTCATACAGCAGCAGAAAAGCTTCACACAAAAATCATACTGAAGCTTATAGTGACATACAGTGATTATACCTCCAGGACTTCCAAGGACAACAAAATATCAAATCAGTCAAGAAGCTTCTACATCACTGCCTGTCAAGAACTCGGATTGAAGACCTATCACCCTACAGCAAATCTTCCAAATCTTCATGAACCATTCAATATTTTAGGGGGAGCTTTTGCTAAACATCAATCCACTTAAGTCTTCTCAGTTTATTGAGAAAGAGAAGACAAAATCACTCTCTCACCCCCTCCTGTATAAAGGGTTGTCATCTCCCTTCAAAAGTGATTCCTGGTTGCATGTCTCCTAACCGAAAGACTTGAGTTGGTTTTTGGGGACCTGATCAAAACTCATTGGTGTTAGGCACCTGATCAAAAACCTAAGTGGATTCCTACCAGGGTGGTAGAAGAGTGGACTACACAGATTTGGGGAACCACTATAAATTTCTTGCGTCGTCTGGTTGCCTATCTTTTTCTTTTTGTTCTTGCTGTGTGGCTGTGATTAGGTTTACTATTTTCTGTTTTCCAGTTTCCTAATTACTGCACCTTTTTAGTTTACAGCAAAAGCTGTAACAGCACCTTTATAGAGACCTAACAAATTTTAAATATACTCTATTCACCCCCCCCCTCTAGAATATTGTAGACTTAACCCTCACTTTCAGACTGGCTGTCCAAGTATGATGCAGTCATCTAGTGCAAGGCGAAGCGACTGGATTTCAGGATGGACGACGGAAAACCTATGAGCGTCTATGGATTTCAGGACAGAGTTTCCCCTGTCATTTCTGTGGTACATGCTTGTCGTGCTATAGAGTTTGGTTGTGAGGCGTTTTTAGTTTCTATTTCTGCTCTGGGAACAGCTTTTGTTACGACACATCTTGAGGATGTCTCGGTGGTGCGAGAGTTTCCAGATGTCTTTCTGATAGTCTTCCAGGACTTCCTCCTGAAAGGGAGACAGAGTTTGTGATAGACCTCGAGCCAGGTACTTGTCCTATTGCCAAAGCACCGTCTGTATAGCTCTGCGTGAGTTGGATGAGTTGCGTACTCGGCTCGATGAGTTGCTGAGGTGTGGTTTTATTAGACCATGTTATTCGCCACGGGGTGCTCCTGTTTTGTTCATCAAGAAGAAAGATGGATCGATGAGGCTTTGCATCGATTATAGGGAATTGAACAAGGTAACCATTAAGAATAGATATCCCCTGCGAAGGATTGATGATTTATTCGATCAGTTGCGTGGTAGCTCGGTATTTTCAAAGATCGATCTTCGCTCAGGCTACCACCAGTTGAGGATTCGTGAGGCAGATATTCTCCGAACCGCTTTTCGTTCGCGGCATGGACATTATGAGTTTTTGGTGATGTCTTTCGGTTTAACCAATGCACCCTCTGCTTTCGTGGATTTGATGAATATGGTGTTTACGGATTTCTTGGATCGATTTGTTATTGTGTTCATAGATGATGTCTTGGTGTATTCCCGCAATGTTGAGGAGCATACTCAACATTTGCGTTTGGTTTTGTCGACCCTGAGGGAGCATAAGTTGTATGCGAAGTTGAGCAAATGTGAGTTCTGGCTACCTCAGGTATCCTATCTGGGTCATGTTGTAAGCAAGGACGGTATTTCTGTAGACCCAACCAAGATTGCTGCTGTAATGGAATGGGAGAGACCGTCTACACCTAAGGAGATTAGGAGCTTCTTAGGCCTGGCTGGCTATTATAGAAGATTCATGGAAGGATTTTTGTTGTTGTCTATTTCTCTAACTAGACTTACTCAGAAGAATACTGCGTTCATTTTGAGTGATATGTGTGAAGAGGCTTTTCAGGAACTGAAGAAGAGATTATGTACTGCACCAATTTTAACCTTACCTACTGAAGGAGTTGAGTATGCTGTGTATGTCGATGCATCACACATCGGACTTGGTTGTGTTTTAATACAAGATGGTAAGGTGATCGCGTATGGATCGAGGCAACTAAAGATTCACGAGAGTAACTATCCTACGCACGATTTGGAGTTTGCTGTCGTAATTTATGTGTTGAAGTTGTGGCGACACTTATTGTATGGTATGTTGTGCAAGATCTATATGGACCATAAGAGTTTGAAGTATGTCTTCACTCAGAAGGAACTAAATTTGTACCAGCGTCGGTGGTTAGAATATGGGGCTGATTATGAAGTGAAAATTCTTTATCATCCAAGAAAGGACAATATAGTAGCCGATGCTTTGAGTAGAGAGACCGCTAAAATTTTTAACCTGTGGGTACAGTCCTTGGTAGAAGAATTTTTGTTGATAGATATTGAGGTTGGGAGTAGTAATGAGCCTGCTAGTCTAGAAGCAGAAGAACCCTCTTGAATTTCCCTTACTCGAGCACATCAGAAGGATGATCCGGATTTGTTACACCTCCGGAATAGAACTGTGAAGGGACAGTTACCTGATTTCTCTATGGATGAGTTGAACACCTTGAAGTATCCAGGTAGATTTTGTGTCCCCGCCTTCAGCGATATTCAGGCTAAGATCTGTGATGAAGCTCATGGTTCCAGTGCAGCCTACCACCCTGGTTCCACTAAGATGTATAAGGATCTAAAGCAAATTGTTTGGTGGTCAGGCATGAAGAATGATATCGCGAAGTTTGTATCAGAATGTTATACGTGTCAGCGTGTTAAGGCGGATCATAGAAGGCCTGGTGGTAAATTGATACCGCTTGATATTCCAAGTTGGAAATGGGAGAGTATTTCAATGGATTTTATCAGCGATCTACCAAAATCTCCCCGTGGGCAAGACTCTGTTTGGGTGATAGTTGACAGATTGACAATGTGTGCTCACTTTGTCCCATTTAAGATTGGGTATTCGATGAAAAAGATATCCGAGCTATATCTTGAAGAGGTTATAAGATTACATGGAGTGCCTGTTAGCATTGTATCAGATCGGGACTCTTGATTTACGTCTCGCTTTTGGAAGAGTTTACAGGAGGGGTTGGGTACTGATTTAAGGTATTCCACCGCCTATCATCCGCAGACGAATGGTCAGACAGAAAGGGTAAATCAGATCGTAGAAGATATGATCAAGTGTTATATTTTGGATCATGGTGGTGCTTGGGATGAGCGTCTCAGACTCATGGAGTTTGCATACAATAATAGTTATCAAGAGAGTCTGTAGATGGGCCCGTCTGAGGCCATATATGGGAGGCATTTTAGAACTCCTTTGTTTTGGGCTGAAGTTGGTGAGAGACCGTTGCTAGGTCCGCAAGCCCTTGAGGAGATGAATTGTGTTATGACTCATATTCGAGAAAAGCTCCGTATGGCTCAAGAGCGCTATGAGAAGTATGCTAATCAACGAAGGGTTGATCTGGAGTTTATCGTTGGAGACTTGGTTTTTCTGAAGGTTTCTCCGATGTATGGCGTTAAAAGGTTTGGAAGGAACCACAAGTTAGACCCCCGGTCTATGGGCCCTTTCCAGATTCTTGAGCACATCGGAGTGTCAGCTTATAGGCTAGAGTTGCCTGCAACCTTCCCTGGTGTCCATGATGTGTTCCATGTGAGCCAGTTGTGGAAGTGTGTTCGTAATGATCGTCAAGTCCTCGACTCGATACCACAGATTCAGCCCAACCTTACGTATGTGGAAGAACCTATTCATATTCTGGATTCTCAAGAGCGTGTGTTGCGGAGAAAGACCATCCCTATGGTCAAGATTCTTTGGAGAAATCAAGACGTCGAGAGCGCGACGTGGGAATTGGAATCGGCGATGAGGGAATCTCATCCGCACCTCTTCTCTTAGTTTGGGGTATGTCTTTATGTTTTCAGTCATGTTTGATTTTATCGTTTCAATTTGGTTTTGGAGTTGTGTTAAGTTTCGGGATGAAACTTCATTTTAGGGGGTGTGACTGTAACGCCCCCGATTTTTCGATGATTTTATTCGAATGGACAACGTCATATTTATGACATCATGACGTTACTTTTAGCGTCTAGTTGACGGCGCAATGCCGTTAAGGCATTTTCTCGTCCATGGGGTCGAGTCGACCGAATTCTTATTGTGATGGGAAATTTTGCTTTTGGAATTTAAGTTATGTAATTTTGGGCTTTCTCGTCAAGTTTTGTCGCAATCCGAGCATTTTTGGAGTCTCGGCACGCGATTGAAGTTTTGGATTTGTTTATGTTCACTGTATACTTTGAATATCTCAGGAATGGCTCGTCGGATTTTGGTTTTGACTTCTTTGTTGTGTTTGAAGTGTCAGTATTCGCCTACGGCGCGAGTTTTGTTTAATTCGGCGATCGTTTGGGCCTCTGTTTTAATCTCGTAGTTTCCTTGTTCAAAAATATATAAGTATGATTATTTTAATATTATAGTACTATTCAAAAATGTCTTTTACTATTCATTCATATAGTTTGATAAAAAGGTTACATTTGTAAAGAAATTGTTTTTCCTGCAAGGCCTGACTTGAGTGAAATTCCTACGTCTCGAGTAGTTCCTTTCGAGTACTCGAGTAGTTTCCTTACTACTCGAGTAGTTCTTTTCGAGTACTCGAGTAGCTGCCTTATAACTACTCGAGCAGGTGTCTTCTTGTACTCAAGTAGTTACCTTGCTACTCGAGTAGTTCCTTTCGATTACTCGAGTAGTTGCCTTACCTCGAGTAGTTCTTTTCGAGTACTCGAGTAGCTGCCTTATAACTACTCGAGTAGGTCTCTTCTTGTACTCGAGAAGTTACCTTACTACTCGAGTAGTTCCTTTTGAGTACTCAAGTAGTTGTCATACCACTCGAGTAGTTCTTTTCGAGTACTCGAGTAGCTGCCTTATAACTACTCGAGTAGGTCTCTTATTGTACTCGAGTACTTACCTTACTACTCGAGTAGTTCCTTTCGAGTACTCGAGTAGTCACCTTACTACTTGAGTACTCCTTTTCTTGTACTCGGGTATCACTTGTTGTACCCGAGTAGTACCCCTATAGTACTCGAGTGGCCTGTTCCTTCTGTCTCGGAAAACCGGTTTTAGCTGAACCCGGTTAATTTCTATTGTTTTAGTATAAATACTTTCTTCTTCTTCTTCATTAAACCGACCGAGAATTTCTTCTTCTTCCCAAATCAGAGCGGCATGTGAGAATTAGGTTGTCCGTTCATACTTCGTCCGGTGGCCGCCGACGGTGCTCCGGCACTCGAAATCTTCAACCGAGTATAGATCTGGAAAGCTCTCGCCGAGAGCTACGCCATCGTGATAATATCTTCCCCGTTTCTAGAGATTTCTCGTTAGGGTTTTTCGGCCCTAAGCTCCTTTTCGACCGTTCTTGTTCAGATTTCAACTCCTCCCGCATCCGTTTGCCCCGATCTACGACGTGGAGTGATTCGGTGGACTTTTCCGGTTAAACCAAGGCAAGTGGTGGTTTCCCCTTGTTTCTCCTTGTCCGATTTGACGATAACGGCTATATTTTCATGTCTTTAAAATTTTCTGCACTTATTCTTCCAAATTATTATTATAATTAACTATTTCAACGATCACATGATGTTGTAAGGTTTTGTCATGGTAAGCTCGATCTTGTGTGGTTATATTTAATCGTTCCTGATGTGTCTTAATGATGACTATAAATGCCTTAGCTTTCGTTATTAAACGCGTTAGAGTTTATCTTGGATTGTAAATTGCTCTTAGAGGTTGATCAACCGCGTCTTGAATCTGGTAATATCAAGTAGAATCTGTCAAGCCAAATCTCGAGATATTTGTGTTGTGGTTTCTTTGGGTTTCTTGATTGCGGGAGTTAGTGGACGATTCCACCTCCGCAGTGGTTGTTTCCTTCATTAGTTCCCTGTGGAAGTTTACCCGACTTTTGGATGTCTGCGGTGTATGTTGGAGAGTATGAGACTCCCTCTCAGTTAGACAGATTTTATATCCTTGTTTTTGGGTGGTGGGTCCAAGATTGACCACCTCGCCCGTCTTTTTGGGTGATGTGTCCACGAGTGACCACCTCGCCCGGCAAAGTCGACCACAGGTGCCTAATAAAGGATTTGTTTTTCTTCCTTTCGATTTATTCATGTTGTCACCTTATAGCCTCGTGCGTCTGTTGTATTATTGTTGTACGTGACGAATCACGTGAGAGTTCTTTTTCAAGATGATGACTTGTTCCTCTTTTTGTACTTTATTTCAGTACTGTTGTTCTTGGGTTGGTACCCCTTTGACCTTTGTTTACTTGGGCTTATTTAATTTCATCCACCATTTGTTCCTTCTTGCTGAGGTGTTATGTCTTTAGAATGTCTCAGATTCAGAGCAGTAGCAGATAGCAGAGCTAGTTTTGGAGTTTCTGGGTGGCAGTGTTGGCTGTAGCTGTTACCTCGTCTCAACGAGGTAGTTTGTTGTTTATTTAGTTACTAGTTCAGACATACTTTTCTGTATATGGGTTCGTGTCAGTTTGTTGACTCCCACAGTATTGTTACTTTTTGATACTTGCTAGCTGCTTAGTTTTCTATATGTAGATGTGTACTACTTGCTCTCTGGGATGATTTATGCTAGGAATGCATGTTAGGTATTTTCAACTATAAAATCTATTACTACTACTTCATGCACTGCATAATTTAAAAACTCTAGCTTGTTATATTTGACGACCGTAAAAGCTATCCTTACTACTATTATAAATTTAGAGTCTTGCATACCATGAGTTGTCCTTTGGGGACTTTTATACTCATGTAGGATGTTTGAGTCAATCTAAACAAGTATTTTTCCGCAGCGTATAACTATATTTTGAATCGTTGACTAAGTGAGCCACTAAGTCGAGGGATACAGCTAACTATTGCACTTAGCTGATTTTGCTTAAAATAACTGAAATAATCTTTCTTCATGTTTAAGTAGATGTCTGCCTGAGCATCCGCAGTTATCCCCTGCTGACGTGGCATCATGACGCGCATTTTCCCTTACTTTGATAAGTTATTTTATGCGGTGAAAATGCGGGTTGTGACAAGCTTCCCCAAGTATCGATGTCACGTGGAGTGCAAGTAGGCAGCATGGATTCCTCTTTCTGAGAAATGAATGAAAGTGCTAAGCAAAAACGAGGGGGGTTTGATTTTGTGTTTCCTACACTAAGCAACATTAATCTAGTGCGGTTCGCCTTCACCGCGTCGCCAGGGTGAAATACTCCAAAGAGTAATAGTGGAGACGGACAAACTAACGAGGGTCGTAAACACCTCTTCGCAACACACGCTTCTAGCAGTCGCTAGAACGGCTCAAATTCCACTTTATCTATCAAAGACGAAGCTCATCAACACACATCATCATCAAGAAATCACCACGCCAAACCATAGAAATACCTTGAGCAAAACATGGTTATTAAACCTCAAGCATACTAACACAAGTTCAGCTTAAAGCGAATACAAGAAAAGAGGGGGTGAAATACAACCAAGCACTTGAAGGCTCTCCAAGATTCTCGGTCGGAAGCGAGGGTTGTCAAGCCTCGTCCTAGCTCGGTATTTAGAAGGTATCCGGGATCCCGAAAGGTTGTCACTTCCTTCTTCACACCCGTCTTCTTCGTGATGCGGTCGCTGACTCAAATCAGAGCAAAAAGCTTCGCAAGATCTGCAACTAAGAACTCAAACGGTAGCTTGGTGGTTGGCAATGGCGATAGAGGTTGGAGACGAAGCTTTAGCAAGCTCTTTGGAGGAGAATGGGTGGTCGGATCCACCCTCCAAGGAGGAGAGAGAAAATGATGGCTGGAAGGACAAGTTCCCGCTCTAAGGGGCCGAAATGGAGGGGAAACGGAGATGTCCCGATCCAGAAGAAATCTGCGGCTTAAATAGTAAAAGTCAAAAAAAATGGTCACGCACGGTCAGGCGCACAACCGTGCGTGAACCGTGCAATATTAATATCCAAAAAACGCCTGAGGAAAAAGAAGCGTTGACCCGTGTGTTTCCTTCGTGCATGGGCGATCCGTCCGTGCGCGAATTAATTCGCATGGGTAACGATAGAAAGCTGAAATTACAGGCAACACAGAGTAAAACCAGAAGGCTATAGGAAAACCGTGCATTTCCTTCGCGCATGGTTGCAAAGAAACCGTGCGTTAACTGTGCATTAAGATCGTCGAGCCAAGTTCGTCGAGCACCAACAAAACGCATGGTCACAAAGGACCGTGTGCTAAGAAAACGCATGATCGTGCATTTTCCTCAAAACTGCATTCCAGACTTGGGGAAAACGCACCACCTGCACACAATAAAAACTCACAAAGGAGGACCCTCCAACAATCAACAAAATGCAATAAACTAATGGAACGAGCCCAGGGGAGCACCAAGTTCATTCCCCCAGCAATTGAATGCGCAATTGTGCATCCACGGCCTTGAAAAGTGCACTAAACGTGAAACACAGTAGGAACGAAATATCAATGAAAACAACCAAAATGTGAAGCGCTGGTGGTACAAATCTTCGCAAGGAGAAAATAACCAAACTAACAATCCAACAAGTCAAGTATACCTATCGAAATGCAGCTAGGGGACACAAGTATCGTATTAAAATCCGGGAATTGTTAATTAATCTTACTCACACGAAAACCATTATCTTATCGAAGAATGTTTTAGGGTTTAAGAGATTACTAAAATGCGATTGAGGAGAGAAGTATTATGCTAAGAAAGAAAAGCTTGCGGAAAAATAGAGAGCTATTAAAACAATTACAGCGAGGGATTAAGACAATCAAAGAGAAGAGCACTCGATCGAGGATCACCTCGGCTAAAGTTGATTAAGAAATGCAAAAATAAACTTTTACTTAATAAAGCTAAAACCTTGACCGTGGAGGTTCCATAAGCGTAAACACGCTTCTCTCGAAGCCGTGCCTACCTGAGTTTAGGAATGCTCAACCGAACTCTCGTCCGATCGGAGATCTAAAGCATGCTTTAAGCTGTGAACCCCTCTATTGGATTTCACTCCAATCCAGGAGATTTAACGTCTGCCTCTCTCGAGGGGTGCGTGCAACTCTCTTTACTCTTGAGTGCTTACTTCAAACTATCAGCCTCTCGGCTAGCCAAGAATGAAAGCTAATGATGGAAAATATACATATTGATGATATATCTCCAAGTAGGGTTTTTAATCAAGATTAATTCAAGGTATAACTTTAGAAAGAAAAAGTAGAGTTAAAGCATCATAACTTAATCAACTCGAACCTCGTATCATCAAGATCGAGTACAAGGAGGATTAGTTACTCATGGTGAAATGGAGAAAATAAGATGCGTAGAAGAAAATAATGAAAACAAAATAGAAACGAAAAAGAAAGCAACACTTCTTTATTAATGGAAATAGGGATCTTACAACTTGAAAACCAGAGATTATAAGTGCATGGAAAGTAAACTACACTATCATTAACATTATGCTACCGAAAGAAACTAGGAGCTAATACAGGGAAAGCATTAAGCTAGAGATAAGAAGAGCTAAAAATGAAGAGACATGCTTGAAAAAGTTCAAAAATACAAGGACAAAACCTCCCCTCTCAATCCAAAAGGTGTGGCTGAACCCTTGGAGATGGGCTCTATTTATAGATTTTTTCGGGTCGGGTCACGCCCCCCTTGTCACGCCCGGGTCGGGCGTGACCCTGGGGCATGACAAATTCGGTGCGACTTTTTCGGTCTGGAATTTAATTCTGGCGAAGTAGCTAAAGTACACGCCCAAATGTCATGCCCTAGTAGGGCGTGTACATGGGGCGTGTTCTTTACGGCGTGACTTTGTTGAGCTGGAATTGAATGCTGGAGGTGACGGGCATGCTTGTTGAAGTACACGCCCATATGTCACGCCTGGGTCGTGCGTGACCCGAGGGCGTGACACTTTCGGTGCGACGGTGGAGCGGGAAAAATGAGTGCGTTGCGACGATTCCTCGGAACCTGGGGACACGCCTCTAGAACACGCCCGTGTCGGATGTGACACGGGCGTGACAGAGGGCGTGTACACTAAGTTTCCACGAAATGCAGTTTCGGACCAATTGCTTCATTCCTCTGGGTTACACGCCCTAGGTACACACCCGGGTAGGGCGTGACCTTGGGGCGTGTCACAGCAAAATTCGGCTGAAAGCCGTGAAAACCTGCAAAAAGCAGAAAAAACGCATTAGCAACAAAAATATATACAAAGGGGAATCAAAATAAGTACTTTACAAGACATGATTTCCTTTAAAATCCTGAAAATACCCTAATAAAATTGACTGCAAACTGTATTATCAAATTCCCCCAAGCTTACGTTTTGCTTGTCCCCAAGCAAAGATATAAAAACTAGCTAATCATAAAAAGTGACTAATTCAAAAAAAGTTTTAATCATGCTTACACAAGTACTATGCGAAATTCCAGGCAGGGAGAATGTAAAACGTAAATCTAAAACAATTATTTTGGTATGGTTTAACTTTTATAAACTTTACTTAATAAAAATAAATCATCCAGAATTTTGACGAAATTCTTTAAATAGATTTAAGCAAGGCAACGAAAATAAAAAGAACGTATTGAGTTATTACTAGATCCAAGCAACGCATTATAATTATATCAATTAAATAACAAAAATCTAAGTTTAAATCCAAAACTAAAGCTGATTTACTTTTCTTCTTTTCTTAGTTGTTAAATAAAATTTAAAAAGGCGTGAATCAAAAGGACTTAATAGGACCGAAATGTTTGGTTTAGGATTATGAATAGGAGTGGAATTCAAATATAAACATGGAGGCTTAAAATCACACTAAACCAAAACAACGAGTTTCAAAAAAACTTTTATTTTAAACAAAATATGTATATATATATATATATTTTTGTCTTTCTTTTTTTCTTTATTATTATTTATTTTTTTCATCATTCATTTTTTTTTCTTTTTTCAAAACAAAGGGCATCAAAAATTTTTTCTTTCATGTTGAATTGGCCAGAAAAAAAAATCAAACATTGCTTTTGAGTACACTTTTTTCAACAATTTCTCCAAAGATAACACAAAATTTCCTATCATGAAAATTTTAGAATGAAACTCAAAAACTTTAGCGTGATTAGATAGGTAGGAATTTTGTCTTTGGTGAAAATGAAATGCTATGTGGAGTTATCAAATGAATTTGGAAAAAAGGCTCAAAAGCGGCTAACTAGTGGTAAAAGATTTTAGGTTGGTAGGAAAGCTCAAACGTAAACAAAAATGGCATAAATCATTTTCACGCCTTTTAAATTTATTTAAAACATAGATTTGAAAAATTTCAAAAAATAAGTTCGAGATAATAAAAGAAGATTGATGAAATTATCTTGAAAATAAAAATAATATGTGACTTGGATCGTTCATATCTACTACGTTATTCAAAAGTTGTCCTTACAAAAATTATCTAAAGACGAAAAAGAAAATAGTGGATGATAAATTTTAGAGAAAGTAAAGAAAATAAAGAACAGAAAACCATAATAGAAATGCGCGTTTTAGAGAAATATTTCACCTTAACATGCTACCGTGAATTAGAAACACAGCATGGCCAATATTTTACTTGTGAAATATGATAAAAAAAATGATTAGAAAAATTATAATTAACTACGTTGTTTATAAAGAAGTTTGAGAAAAACAAAACATAAACATTGGGTACTTATTGAAATACCAAAATGCAGCTATATATATATTTTTTGGATTTTTGGATTTTTTGGATTTTTGAAGAATATTTACAAAAAAAGTAAAAGATATTTACAAAAAGCAAAAAGAAGGAGGAAGTCCTCCCCCAAGCTTAAAATCTACATTGTCCTCAATGGAGAAGGAGGTTGGAGAACGAGAGAAAATTAAAGTACAGAAATGAAAGACAGAATTGAAAAACAGGTACTTCCCCGGTTTTATTTTGCAGCGAAAGCTCAGTGATGCCGCTCCCCCATGCTTGTGCTTTGAGTCTGCTGGAAAGGTCTTTTGTTGGACTTTGTGATGGATTTAGCAGCATTAGAGCAGGCGATCGCAGAAGCTTGAGCTTGGCGGAACCATCTGGGGCAAAAATGTAAAATAAAGAAAACAAAAAAAATAGATTGGGTTGCCTCCCAAGAGTGCCCTTTGTTTTAAGCGTCGTTTGAGCTCGACGCATTAAAAAAAATATTGTCCGAACGATTATTTGTCAAAAGTAGCAAGTAACTAGCCGGTGTCCAGTTATTTTAAAGTTTGTGTAGAAGAATATTAATACAGTTTGGACTGACATCACCACAGAGATAAAGTTTAAGACGCTGCCCATTCACTTTTAACTCACCCTTTTCAGGGTGCGAAACTAAAACCGTGTCATACGGAAAAATTTCTTTTACTGTAAATGGCCCAGACCATCGTGATTTTAGCTTTCCCGGAAATAAACGTAATCGGGAGTTATATAAAAGAAATTGGTCGCCCGGCTTAAAGGTTTTTGGGTACCTAAGATGTTTATCGTGCAAACGCTTCATCCGCTCTTTATAAAATTTATTATTTTCATAAGCGTTAGAGCACCACTCGTCGAGTTCGTTAAGTTGGAATTTTCTAAAATTGCCGACAGAGTGGGGATCGTAGTTAACAAATCTTAAGGCCCAAAAAGCGCGGTGTTCTAATTCTACGGGCAAATGACACGATTTTCTATAAACCAACTTAAATGGCATACATCGGAGGGCGGTTTTGTATGCTGTTCGGTAGGCCCATAGAGCATCGTCTAATTTTGCTGACCAGTCTTTTCTAGATATAGAAACAGTCATTTCTAAAATTCTTTTTATTTCTCTATTTACTAGTTCGACTTGTCCGTTAGTTTGGGGGTGGTAGGCAGTGGAAAGCTTATGAGTACGCCATATTTAGTTAGGATTTTTGAAAATTGTGCGTTACAGAAATGAGAACCCCTATCACTAACGATAGCGCGCGGCGTACCGAAGCGAGAAAATAATTTTTTTAGGAAATTAACTACGACTCGGGCGTCATTTGTAGGAAGAGCTTGGGCTTCAGCCCAACGCGAAACATAATCAACGGCAACTAAAATGCACTTAATCTCGAAGCTAGAAGGAAAAGGGCCGACAAAATCAATCCCCTAGAGGTCGAAAACTTCGCACTCTAGGAAATAATTTTGTTGCATTTCATTTTTATTCGAAATATTCCCCGACCGTTGGCAACTATCACACCTACTCACAAAGGCATGCACGTCTTTAAACAGGGTAGGCCAGTAAAATCCCGCGCTTAACACTTTGTGAGCGGTGCGAGCAGCTTGATAGTGCCCGCCTGTCGGTCCTTCATGCAAATGTTTAATAATATTTAATCCTTCTTCATAAGAAACACAGCTCCTTATCATTTGGTAGGCACAAATTCTGAAAAGATACGGGTCCTCCCAAAAATAGTTCTTCAGCTCAGAAAAGAATTTCTTCTTTTGCTGAGATGAAAACTCTTTTGGGAGCACACGAGCCACTAGATAGTTGGCAATGCGGGCAAACCAAGGAGAAGTAGATGTGTTAATTATGAACAGCTTCTCATCGTGGAAATAGTCATTAAAAGAATTTTTGTCTAACTTTTCTGTAAACGGGTTGTCTAGGCGCGAAAGGTGGTCGGCGGACAAGTTCTCGGCTCCTCGCTTTTCACAAATCTCTAAGTCAAACTCCTGGAGGAGTAAGACCCAGTGAATCAAGCGCGGCTTGGCATCCATTTTGGAAAGAAGATATTTGAGGGCCGAGTGGTCCGTAAAAACAATAATTTTTGAAAGAGTAATATAAGGACGAAATTTATCAAAAGCGAATACTACGGCTAGGAGCTCCTTCTCGGTCGTGGTGTAATTTTCCTGTGTAGATGTGAGTGTCTTACTAGAGTAATAGATGGGGTGGAAGTTTTTAGACATGCGTTGGCCTAAAACGGCTCCCACCGCATAACTACTCGCATCGCACATTATCTCAAATGGAAATTCCCACACTGGAGCTATCATGATTGGGGCATTAACTAATTTTTCTTTAATTAAATTGAAGGCAGCTAGACAGAGGTCATCAAAGATGAATGGGGCGTCTTTTTCTAAGAGATGGGTAAGGGGTTTGGTGATTTTGGAAAAGTCCTTTATGAAGCGGAGGTAGAAGCCCGCGTGACCTAGAAAACTTCTTATAGCTTTTATGTTCGTAGGTTGCGGCAGCTTCTCGATAACTTCTATTTTCGCAACGTCTACTTCAATACCTCTTTCAGAAATTTTATGTTCCAAAACTAACCCTTCCCTCACCATAAAATGGCATTTTTCCCAATTTAAGGCGAGGTTAGTTTCTTCGCATCGCTCTAAGACTTTTTCAAGGTTCTCTAAGCAATTATTGTAGGAATCACCGAACACGGAGAAATCGTCCATGAAAACTGTTGGGTTTCTCTATGAAGATGGCACAACAGTTGTGCACGCAGCGGAAGAATAAAACATTAAGAAAACCCAAAAGAAATGGGATCGGGCCATGATAGTTGAATAAAGAAGTTAACAAACAACTAGGCAAAAATTACCTCGGTGGCGTTGAGTCACAACTCAACGGAGATGCTCCAAACTTTGGATTCTTGCTGGTGGCGAGTTGTACGTGGAATAATGTCCACGTTTCTGCAGAAGTCCACACGAGCGGGAGAACACCGATCTTTCCGTCGCACGGAAAATCGGGAAGGATGAAGACCGCACCTTGCTTCTCCACGGACTGCTAGGTCCGCGCCAGGAAGAGCAACACCAGCGACGATCGCCGGAGAGAAGGAGGTCGACGGAGCGAACACGGCGGCGAAACCCTTCCGTCGGCGGGATTCGGGATCGGCGGAATGATCGCGGAACGGAACTCTTCCGTCGCGGGTTTCGATCAGCACGCAAGGAACAGAACAGACATCTCCCGAAAAACCCTAAGTGTCCCTTTTATACCGAAGGCATAAATAGACTTAGGAAAATCGCTATCCGCAGACCACCCAGAAATAGGGTTCCAGAATCGGCGAGTATCAGTCGGTGAGAATCGGCGAGAATCGGCGAGAATCAATCAGCGAGCATCACCAAGGATCGGCGAGAATCAGAGTACAATACTCGACGATTCTCGCCGATCGTCGAGCCGCACTTGATGATACACGACGAATCTCGTCGATCGTCGAGCCGTGGTCGACGATACTAGTCGAACTCGTCGATCGTCGAGAATCAGCATATATATTCTCGACGATTCACGTCGATCGGCGAGAATCAGAGTGACGATTCTCGTCGATCGGCAGGAATCAGAATATCTATTCTCGACGATTGTTATCGACCCTCGGACGACAATTCTTACCAGTCCTCCAAGGCAACATTTGCCCAACCCGACGATCCTTTAAGGCAACACCTTGCCCACAACCCCATTCAGGTCGGTGATTGGCAACCTTTACCAACACAGTCAATCATCCAACTTCTCCACATCTCTTATGTGCGACCCTGCAGGCTCATATCGCGTTGGCAGTGAGATTACATGTTTGATCACTTCCAGATCACAATGGTAACTCCAACAGACTCCCACTTGATCTCGAAAGTATCAAAGCAAAAACCTCACAAACAATGAGCGGCATCTAGCAATGCATCATTGCTCCCCAAGCAATAAGAGTTTATAACTCAGAAGCCTTTATGACCAATGTATCAGCGTTGTCTTTGTCCCTTTGTCCCTTACATCCGGAAAGAACTAGAGGCATGGACCGTGTCATCCTCGTAATAGCTCAATCTAAGTTTCTTGATCCAGGACGGACTTCCAGAGAATGGTGAGTCCAATATCACATATTCACTCAACCAAGCATGGCCATGCATTTCTCAGTCCAGTTCCATCAAGGGGCCCATGGATGCAACTCCTATCATACAGAAGTACAAATCTCATATCTGCTCACACACAAACACCCAAATGATTCGTAACATGCCTAACAACCACCCTTATCATCAACCTTTCTCAAGGAAGACTTTAGATGGCATCAAAGCACGCTCTTCCTCACTTGATGAATGGTGTGACTTCAGGTCAAAGGACCACAACACCATTGTCAATTGAGATCTACTCGTGACACGATTGGATGACAATCCACAGAGTAGTCTCAAGTTGGGTCTGTCCAGTACAACTTGTTCACTAACAAGTACCCACGTGATGACTTGATATCACAATATCATGACCTGTGAGAACTAGTCATCAGTCAACGCACGTGGTGGTCTTCATGTACCATCATCACCCTTAGCTTCTATGATGATACTCGACCAGGGACCTTTAAGAATGAAGCTTCAAATAAATCATAGGCTCTCACATTCAAGTCACGTACTTGATGTCCCATGGAAGCGAACATTCTAAGGGTATCTATTATGTTAACATTTAACTATCACATAGAAAAATTCATAATAAAAGAATTTGCCATTAATTGTAAAAGACAAACTAGGTACAATGTTCATCATATGAACAAATAGCCAACAAAATATAAGTTTACATGCAACCCACAAGATTCTCACTAGAGTTGATCATTTAGGTATCGTATACCCATCGATCTAGTATGACCATCATGCTTTCTCTGCGCGAGAGGCTTTGTCAGTGGATCTGCAATATTCTCCTCAGTCGGCACTCTGCAAATGTTTACATCCCCTCGTTCGACAATCTCACGAATAAGATGAAACCGCCGAAGTATATGCTTGGAGCGCTGATGGGATCTAGGTTCCTTAGATTGTGCAATTGCACCATTGTTATCACAATAGAGAACTACGGGACCAGCAATGCTAGGAACTACATCAAGCTCGCCGATGAATTTCCTAATCCATACAGCCTCCTTCGCTGCATTAGCTGCAGCGATATACTCGGCCTCTGTTGTAGAATCAGCAACTATCTCTTGCTTGGAACTCTTCAAGCTCACAGCTCCTCCATTCAGTCAAAACACAAAACCTGACTGAGACTTGGAGTCGTCTCTATCAGTTTGGAAGCTAGCATCCGTGTAACCACTTACAACGAGCTCTTCCTCTCCACCATACACCAAGAACATATCCTTAGTCCTTCCTAAGTACTTCAGGACATTCTTGACTACAATCCAGTGACACTCACCGGGGTCTGACTAATACCTGCAAGTCATGCTCAAAGCAAAGGAGACATCGGGTCGAGTACATAACATCGCGTACATGATTGATCCAATTGCCGAAGCATATGGAATCAACTTCATGCGGTCCTTATCTTCACAAGACTTTGGACACTGGTCCTTAGAGAGATTCACACCATGAGACATGGGCAAAAATCCTTTCTTGGACTCAAGCATGTTGAACCGCTTCAACACATTTTCGATGTACGTACTCTGGGTCAAACCCAGCAACTTCTTCGATCTATCTCTATAGATCTTAATACCAAGTATATAAGTCGCTTCACCCAAATCCTTCATTGAAAAGCAGTTCCCTAGGTTGTTCTTAACAACTTTCAGGGTAGGAATGTCATTCCCAATCAACAGTATGTCATCTACATACAATATCAGGAAGACAACAATGCTCCCACTGATTCGCTTGTAAACACAAGGCTCATCTTCATTCTTGATGAAACCAAACTCTTTGATTTTCTCATCAAAATGAAGATTCCAACTTCGAGAGCCCTGTTTCAGTCCATAGATGGACTTATTCAGCTTGCATATTTTAGTGGCTTCATCTGGGGATACAAAACCCTCGGGTTGTGTCATATACACTTCCTCAAGGAGATTTCCATTAAGGAAAGCCATTTTGACATCCATCTGCCAGATCTCGTAGTCATAATACGCAGCAATAGCAAGTAATATCCTTATGGACTTTACCATAGCAACAGGGGAAAAGGTCTCATCATAGTCAATACCATGAATTTGCTTGAAACCCTTAGCCACCAGTCGCCCTTTGAATGTCTGTACATTCCCATCCATGTCGGTCTTCTTCTTGAAGACCCACTTGCACCCTATGGGTCGTACCCCTTCAGGTGGTTCCACCAAGTTCCAAACTTGGTTTGTATACATGGAGTCCATTTCAGATTTCATAGCCTCAAGCAATTTGTCGGAGTTCGGTCCATTCATAGCCTCTTGGTAGGTTGCTGGTTCATCATCATGATCCATAAGCAACACATTACCTATTTGAGACACGAGAAATCCATATCTCTCAGGCTCAAACCTCGGTCTACCAGATCTACGTAGGACTTGTGTTCCCTAAGCAGGTTCTCTAGCTACAACATCTTGTAGTCCTGTCTCAGGATCCAATTCCGGTTCATTCACTACATGTGGTTCTTGAACTTCTTCAAGCTCTACCTTTTCAGTCTTTCTTGATAAGAACTCTTTCTCCAAGAAGACACCAGTCCTTGCGACAAACACTTTGCCCTCAGACGATAGGTAAAAGTAATACCCTTTCATTTCCTTAGGATATCCCACCAGATAACATTTATCCGATTTGGGTTCCAGCTTGTCAGGCATTTGACGTCTCACGTATGAATCACAGCCCCAAATTTTAATGAACGACATACTAGGACGCTTCCCAGTCCATATATCATATGGTGTCTTCAGAACCGTTTTCGTTGGAGCGCGATTCAATGTCATTGCAGCAGTCTCTAAAGCAAAACCCCAAAAGGAAACAGGCAAGTCTGCATGACTCATCATCGAACGTACCATGTCTAACAGAGTACGATTTCTTCTCTCAGACACACCATTATGTTGTGGTGTTCTAGGTGGAGTGAGCTGTGATACAATACCACACTCTTTCAGATGATCACGGAACTCATGACTCAGGTATTCGCCACCTCGATCAGATCGGAGTGCTTTAACCCTTTTACCCAACTGGTTTTCTACTTGATTCTTGAACTCTTTGAACTTTTCAAAGGTCTCGGATTTACACTTCATAAGATACATATATCTGTATCTACTGAAATCATCAGTAAATGTAACAAAGTAGAAATACCCACCTCTAGCCATGGAACTCATGGGTCCGCATACATCACTATGTACAACACCCAAGAGATCCTCAGCCCTCTCAGTATAACCAGTGAAAGGAGCTTTAGTCATCTTGCCTAACAAACAAGATTCGCATCGCTCAAATGATTCATAATCAAATGAGTCCAAAAGTCCATCTCTATGGAGCTTGGATATGCGCTTCTCGTTGATATGGCCCAAACAACAATGTCAGAGAAAAGTAGGGTTCGAGTCATTTGTTCTTAGTCTTTTATTATTTTCTACATTACAGATCAGATGGTCCAAGTTCAAAACATAATGAACATTAAACAATTGGGCTACAACATAACAAACATCATTCTTAAATATAGAACAACAATTGTTCTTAATTATAAAAGAAAATCCAATCATGTCCAAACATGAAATAGATATAATGTTTCTAGTTATGGCCGGAACAAAATAACAATTATCAAGTTCTATTACAAGCCCACTGGGCAAAGAAAGACGGTAAACTCCTACGGCTACAGCAGCAACTCTTGCTCCATTGCCGACGCGGAGGTCGACCTCCCCTTTACTCAGCAATCTTCTCCTTCCCAGTTCCTGCACATTTGTATAAATGTGAGAACCACATCCGGTATCTAATACCCAAGATGAAGGAGCAGAAAGGTTTATCTCTATAACGTAAACATTAGAAGCGGAAGTCATACCTCCCTTCAATTTCTGCAGACCCTCAATGTACGAAGGACAGTTCCTCCGCCAATGACCAGCCTTGCCACAGTGGTGGCATTTCCCTTCCTTCATCGTGCTTTTCCTTTTCATCAGTGCAGAAGACTTGGGCTCAAGATATGACTTAGGTCCCACCTTCGTCTTCTTAGAGCCCTTGGCCTTGCCCTTGCCCTTATGCACCATCAGTATGGGGCTGGCAGGCTTGGCCTTCTTCATATTGATTTCAGCAGTTCTCAACATGCCTAGGAGTTCGGGCAGTGTCTTATCTATTTCATTCATGTTGTAGTTCAAGACGAACTGCTCATAACTGTCCGGCAACGATTGCAGGATCAGATCCGTGGCCAACTCTTGACCAAGAGGAAAACCCAGCCTTTCAAGGTTCTCTATATACCCAATCATCTTGAGTACGTGAGTCCCTACTGAGTCTCGAACTCCCATCTTGCACTAAAACAACGCTTTTGTGATGTCGAACCTCTCTTGACGAGCCTGCCCTTGAAACATTTTCTTGAGATGCTCGTCAATCTCCTTGCACCCCATGTTCTCATGTTGCTTCTGAAGCTCAGAGTTCATAGTGGCAAGCATAAGGCATTCGACATCTAAAGCATCGTCAGTATACTTCTTATAAGTATCCTTCTCAGCACGGGAAGAGTTCCCGGTCGGCACCTCAGGGGCTTCTTCTTCCAAGACATAGAGCTTTCGCTCTTGCCTGAGAACAATTCTCAGGTTCCTATACCAGTCCATGTAATTTGTCCCACTGAGCTTATCCTTCTCAAGGATGGCTCTCAGAGACAAAGTGGAGTGTGAAACACTTGCCATGGAATTCTACAAGAATTTATGCAGAATAAAATCAGTACCAAAATTTCAAATACAATTTATTTTAATTTGGACTTCAATTAAAACACTCCCACTATTTTATTCGAAATGATAGCCCTCACTAACAATTCGGAGAGTTCATGTGAGCTACTCTCTTAGTGGACAAGATCCGTATTTCACCAACACTATGAGTCCGCTTTGGTGTTCCTCTCACGATGCGGTTATTTAGGTAGGCAACGCTTGCCAATTGCATCCTCATGCAATTCTTGTATGAATGGTGAATAACTCCTTACTCGTATCCATCATATGGTGCATGCCAACCCTATGCCTCTAGGCACTCAACCTTTGAGGTCACCTAGTTAAGATGGACCCGATGTCGACAGTGGGATATCACAATTATCCGCTCGCACCCTTACCAAGATAGATTAATGCACCTTGCTTTGGCAAGCCCACACTTCATCGATCGAGGCAGGAAGAGTGTCATCCATCGGAAGGCATCCGAACACTTAATAGTAGATGAAGGGATTTTAATTATAGGTTAACAATTAACCATGATCAACATTTGATCAATGTGCACATCCAAAGAAAAGCAATTCTTCTAAAACCACATGCATCCCTTATGTGCACATCCTGACACCATCAACATTTGATAGAAGGAAGGGCTAAATCTGAACATCCGAAAATTTCCAAATCCTCAGATTTACATGCATTGGACAAAAGCAAAGACAACTCAACTTAAAGCAGTAGACAAGCTCATCTCTTTATGTTGGATTCAAAATCCAAAACAAAATCGAGGGATGGTTACTGCTAAGGAGACAACAATTTCTAACAATTAGAAATTACCACGAAATTCCAGACGTTCTTGGCGGGGAACCAAGACTAAATCTAGACACTTAGAACACTTCTAAATCCCTAGGTTTACACGCACTGGAATAACAAAAACTTCCAATACAACAATCATGGCCGTAACCTTGCTCTGATACCACTGTTGGGTTTCTCTATGAAGATGGCACAACAGTTGTGCACGCAGCGGAAGAATAAAACATTAAGAAAACCCAAAAGAAATGGGATCGGGCCATGATAGTTGAATCAAGAAGTTAACAAACAACTAGGCAAAAATTACCTCGGTGGCGTTGAGTCATAACTCAACGGAGATGCTCCAAACTTTGGATTCTTGCTGGTGGCGAGTTGTACGTGGAATAATGTCCACGTTTCTGCAGAAGTCCACACGAGCGGGAGAACACCGATCTTTCCGTCGCACGGAAAATCGGGAAGGATGAAGACCGCACCTTGCTTATCCACGGACTTCTAGGTCCGCGCCAGGAAGAGCAACACCAGCGACGATCGCCGGAGAGAAGGAGGTCGACGGAGCGAACACGGCGGCAGAACCCTTCCGTCGGCGGGATTCGGGATCGGCTGAACGATCGCGGAATGGAACTCTTCCGTCGCGGGTTTCGATCAGCACGCAAGGAACAGAACAGACATCTCCCGAAAAACCCTAAGTGTCCCTTTTATACCGAAGGCATAAATAGACTTAGGAAAATCTCTATCCGCAGACCACCCAGAAATAGGGTTCCAGAATCGGCGAGTATCAGTCGGTGAGAATCGGCGAGAATCGGCGAGAATCGATCAGCGAGCATCACCAAGGATCGGCGAGAATCAGAGTACAATACTCGACGATTCTCGCCAATCGTCGAGCCGCACTGGATGATACACGACGAATCTCGTCGATCGTCGAGCCGCGGTCGACGATACTAGTCAAACTCGTCGATCGTCGAGAATCAGCATATATATTCTCGACGATTCTCGTCGATCTGCGAGAATCAGAGTGACGATTCTCGTCGATCGGCGGGAATCAGAATATCTATTCTCGACGATTGTTATCGACCCTCGGACGACAATTCTTACCAGTCCTCCAAGGCAACATTTGCCCAACCCGACGATCCTTTAAGGCAACACCTTGCCCACAACCCCATTCAGGTCGGTGATTGGCAACCTTTACCAACACAGTCAATCATTCAACTTCTCCACATCTCTTATGTGCGACCCTGCAGGCTCATATCGCGTTGGCAGTGAGATTACATGTTTGATCACTTCCAGATCACAATGGTAACTCCAACAAAAACTTCCATGATGCTTTATACGTACTTGTCAAAGATAGCGAGCATACATCGCTGGAATGTAGCTGGCCCATTGCACAATCCAAACGGCATTCTTCGGTAGGCGAAGGTGCCGAAGGGACACGTAAACGTAGTTTTCTCCCGGTCCTCGGGAGAGATGGGGATTTGTAAATACCCCGAGGGGCCATCGAGAAAACAATAAAAGCTATGTCCGGAAAGTCGTTCTAAAATCTGATCGATGAATGGCAAGGGGAAGTGATCCTCGCGGGTGGAGTCATTTACCTTACGGTAATCTATACACATTCGCCAACCGGTCACCGTCCGTGTCGGGATTAATTCATTATTTTCATTACTTATTACCGTTACCCCTCCCTTCTTTGGTACTACCTGGATAGGGCCAACCCACTGACTGTCTGATATAGGATAGATAATTCCGGCGTCTAACAACTTCATAACCTCCCCCTTAAATACTTCTTTCATGTTTGGGTTTATACGGCGCTGAGGTTGGATAGAGTTACGCGAATTATCTTCCATTAATATTTTGTGAGTACAGAAGGATGGGCTTATGCCCTTGATATCAGAAATCTGCCAAGCAATAGATCGGCGATGCTTACGTAAAATTAAAAGGAGTTTATCATTTTGCGAATCCGTAAGATAGGCTGAAACTATGACGGGCAGCTTAGAATCCTTTTCTAAGAAAACGTATTTAAGGTGCTCTGGTAGTTCTTTCAGTTCCAGGGTAGGGGGGTCTTCATATGACATTTTTGAAATCTGATCTTTTTCAAAAACAATATGTTCATTAAATTTTTCTTTGTATGGTAATTTGAAAGGGGTGGGGCTAGCGGCGAAGGCGGCTTCTCGCAGCGATTCAGTTGGAGGAGTAGAAGAGGAACAAAAATCAGAAAATTCTTTTTCAAAATCAGAGAGGTGAGAGGAGGACTCTTCACTTAAATGTAGCGATTCAGTTGGAGCAGTATAAGAAAGAAAATCAGAAAATTCTTCTTCAAAATCAGAGAGGAGGACTCTTCACTTACGACATTTACAAAGAAACATGAGTCATCATTGGCTAGGGTGTTGTTCATCGAGGGGGTGATAGAGAAAGTTACTTTGTCGTCGCCTACTCGAAGGAAGTGCTTACCATTGCTTACATCAATGATAGCTCGGGAGGTGGCAAGGAAGGGCCGGCCAAGGATCAGGGGGATCTCGACTTCTTCTTCGATGTCCAAAATGACAAAGTCCACCGGGAAGATGAACTTGTCGACCTTGACTATGACGTCCTCCACTATACCTAACGGGTATTTGACTGATCTGTCGGCGAGCTGGATACTCATGCGTGTGGGGTTGAGACTACCAATTCCTAACTTTTTAAACAACGAGAGGGGCATAAGATTAATACTCGCACCTAGGTCGGCTAAAGCGTGTTTGACAAAGAGATCACCAAAGACACACGGGATAGAGAAACTACCCGGGTCACTGATTTTCTTCGGTAATCCGTTTGTCAAAACTGCCGAGCACTCGACATTTAACGTGACATGCAAAAGGTTCTCTAACTTCTTCTTGTTGGTCAGGAGGTCCTTAAGGTATTTTGCGTACTTCGGCATCTGGGATATGGCTTCGTGGAAAGGCAGATTTATGTGGATTTGTTTAAACATTTCTAAAAACTGGTGTATTGATCGTCCTATCGTTGTTTATTAAGTTCGGAAGGGTATGGCGGGGATGGATTATTTTTAAAGGTAGGTGGTGGAGTGAGTTCTTTTTCTAAAACATGGGTGATAACTTCTTCGGCAGAAGATGGAATTTTTAAAACGGGAGCGGAGATTTGATTTTTTAAAGCGGGAGCGGAGCTTTGATTTTTTAAAACGGGAGCGGAGCTTTCCTCGGGTTCTTCACTTACCACACCAGGAACTTTCTTCCCACTCCGAAGAGTTATAGCTTTCGCTTGCTCTCTCGGGTTGGGCTCGGTATTGGAAGGAAGAGCCCCTACGGGTCGCTCAGAAATTATTTTAGCGAGCTGTCCTACCTGATTTTCTAAATTTTTAACGCTTCCAGTTAAGGTTCTAATCATAGCGTCATTAGCATTCATGTATTTTGAAAACATTTCCTCCAAACTTGGAGGTTTTGGAAAACTTTGAGGAGGTGGTGGTGGTGCAGAAAAATCACTTTGCGGTGGCGGGCACACAGCATTCGATGGATTGCTCCACGAAAAATTCGGATGATTTCTTAACGCGGGATTATAACTATTCGGAAAATTAAAACCAGGAGGATGAAACTTTGCAGCAGAAAAATTATTAAAAGCAGTTCTAGGCATATTATTTACATAATCCAAATGTTCGGGGGGAGGAGTTGCAGATTCCCATACCTGAGGGGCAGAGGCAGCGGTCATCTCCGTAATTTTTTGCTTAATATTTCAACTTGCAGTGCGAATTGGGAGACGTTGTCCACTTCAAAGAGACCTGCAGGTTTGTTTGGGCGGGACCTAGGCACATTCCACTGGTAAGTGTTCATGTCCATGTCCTCAAACAGCTCAAGAGCTGCTTCCGGGGTCTTATGGTTTAAAGTACCGCCAGAAGCTGCGTCTATCATTTGCTTTGTGCTTTGATTTAGCCGATTATAGAACGTCTGCACCTGCAATCATACAGGCAGAGCGTGATGTGGGCATCGTCTTAATAATTCTTTAAATCTTTCCCAGGTTTCATAAAGGGTCTCAGAGTTTATTTGTCCAAAGGCAGAAATGTCATTCCTAAGTTTTGCAGTTTTAGCAGGCGGAAAATACTTCGCCAAAACTTTTTCAGTTAATTGCGTCCAAGTAGTTATGCTATTTTTAGGAAGGGTGTTCAGCCACTGCTTAGCCTTAATTCTAAGAGAGAAAGGAAATAATCTTAGCCTAATAGCATCATTTGTGACACCATTTATCTTGAAGGTGTCACAAATCTCAAGAAAGCTGGCTATGTGTGCGTTCGGATCTTCATCTTGAAGCCCGTCAAATTGCACATACTGCTGCACCATTTGAATTATGCTAGTCTTCAGTTCGAAATTATTATTTGCTATTGCAGGGCGAACTATACTAGATTCTGCACCCTCGAGATTCGATCGTTCATAATAGGACATAGGCCTTTACACAGCTTCCTCCACGTTGGGTTCTTCCATTCTTAAAGTAGAAAATGACTCGGAATCCTCAACCGGCACTTGGGTATTAGGGCCTTGAAATCGCGATCTTCTCCGAAGAGTACGCTCAATTTCGTGGTCCAGGTCCAAAATAACCGACGGACTCCCGCGGGTCATACACTAGAAGAAGAGAAGAGAAGAAAGATGAATAAGATAAACTAGAAAAAAAAAGAGCTAATGAAGTTTGTTTTTTTTTTAAAATAGATTTTTTTATGTTTTAACTCCCGAACTTCCCAAGGGCTACCCGGTGAAGGCTTCGCAAGGTACTAGACAAGATAGTGGCATTTAGAGCCACTTTGCCCTTTTCGAGAGAGTTAGGTGGTATAGAAAAATTTGTGATGTGGGTTTCTATTAAGAACGGTACTTAATAATTTAAAGAAGGAGGGTGAGAAAGAGAAGTGATAAAATTAATAGATTCGTGTTTTCAAATTATTAACAGAAGTTGCTTCCCCGGCAACGGCGCCAAAAACTTGGTGGTACAAATCTTCACAAGGAGAAAATAACCAAACTAGTTTGTGATATCCGAGACCGGATTCGGGTGGAGCAAGGAATGGATGCGTCCTTGGCCCCGACAATCAAGGCAATTGAAGATAGGACCACCGATGAGTACACACTCAAAGACGGCCTCGTTTATTTTCGTGGCCGACTTTATATTCCCAAGGGCGGCAAAATTCGGGAAGATATATTGAGAGAGGCACATTCCTCTCAATATTCAGTGCATCCGGGTATTGCTAAGATGTATGCCGGACTGCGGAAGACCATGTGTTGGCCGGGAATGAAGAAGGATGTTCGCTACTATGTTACACATTGCGAAGATTGCCAAAGAGTGAAGGCTGAATGCAGGAGTCCCGGTGGTTTGTTGCAGTCGCTGCCCATCCCCGAATGGAAGTTCGAGGATATCTCCATGGACTTTGTTCATGGGTTACCTCGTTCCCGCTCCGGGAATGATTCGGTGTGGGTTATTGTGGATCGACTAACAAAGGTGGCCCGGTTCATTCCAATGAAGAAGGAAGCACACGTGGATGTTTTGGTACGCCTTTTTGTGGAGCAATTTGTACGGTATCATGGCGTGCCCAAGACAATTGTTTCGGATAGGGATGGTCGGTTTACATCCAATGAGTGGAAGGCGGTACAGGCGTATTTGGGCTCACGCCTAAACTTTAGTACCGCATTTCATCCTCAGACTGACGGACAGTCAGAGCGGACCATCAGAACGCTGGAAGATTTGTTGAGATTATGTGTGTTGGACAGAGGAGAGCCGTGGGAAAGACTCTTGCCCCTGGTGGAATTCTCCTACAACAATAGTCATCAAGCGAGCATCGGTATGGCGCCCCATGAAGCCCTTTACGAAAGAAGGTGTAGGACCCCCTTGTCTTGGGTGCAGGATGAAGATCCGAAGGCATTGGGAAATGAATTTATAGATGATACTGATGTGGCTGTCAGATTGATAAGAGATCGCATGTTGGAGGCTCAAAGTCGACAGGCGAAATATTACAACAAAAAGCACCGGATGGTGGAGTTCCAGGTGGGCGAAAAAGTGTTCCTTAAGATTCGGCCGATGCATGGAGTGTCACGGGTGCGGGGAGTGAAAAAGCTCAGCCCAAGGTATGTTGGGCCTTATACTATATTGGAAAGAATTGGCCCGTTGGCCTATCGGTTGGAGTTACCACCAGAACTAGAAAATCTCCACAACGTGTTCCATGTGTCGTCGCTTCGAAAAGCACTGTTGCGGCCCGACCAGTATATTCCCACTACTGATGGTGCAGTGGCATCAGATAGGTCTGTGCGACTAGAGCCGGTGCGGATTGTTGACAGCGAGACAAGGACTTTGCGCCGCAAAAGTGTTCCCTTAGTAAAGGTGCTATGGTTAATCATGGGAAGGAGGAGTACACATGGGAGCCATTGGATTTAATGCAGCAACGCTACCCGGAGTTGTTTGCTCAAGGTAATTTTATTTAAAAGCAAGTGTTAAATTTCCTGTCATGCTTTCCTCCCCACAGCCTAAGCCTGATTTCGGGGACGAAATCTTTTATTTTGTTTATAGGATTTGTAACGTCCCGAATCGCTCTAGGCCCCTAGTGTGTGTGTTTTGAGTCAGGAGGGCTGACTTGAGTCCTGAGAGTGCAGGGAATTGGACTGCACTTGTGGGGAAATGGAGAATCAGTGTAAAAAGGAAGTAACACGGGTAGGGACACGGCCGTGTGCCTACCCGTGTGCGTCGAGTTGAGCTCGACGACCCGTGTCGAGATTGTCGAGCTGTGTCGACACCAAGGGACACGGGTAGGGACACGGCCGTGTGCCTACCCGTGTGCGTCGAGTTGAGCTCGATGACCCGTGTCGAGATCGTCGAGCTGTGTCGACACCAAGGGACACGGGTAGGGACACGGCCGTGTGCCTACCCGTGTGCGTCGAGTTGAGCTCGACGACCCGTGTCGAGATCGTCGAGCTGTGTTGACACCAAGTGACACGGGTAGTGACACGGCCGTGTACCTACCCGTGTGCGTCGAGTTGAGCTCGACGAGAAGTGTCGAGACGCAACTCAAGATGTACACGGCCAATGACACGGCCAGAAACACGGCCGTGTCATGTGAACACGGGTTGGGACACGGGCGTATCCCTACCCGTGTCAAACATTGAACCGACATGGAAACCGCCACGGCCGTTTCGCGGAAGCGGGACACGGGTACGGACACGGCCGTGTCCCTACCCGTGTCATATTTTGTATAAAAGGGGCGGAGGAAACCCTAGCCGTTTTCACTCTCATTTCCTTCCCCTATTTCCTGTGAGAGCTCCTGGTGAGAGGAAACCGCAGGAGCAAGTTCTACCGAAGGAGATCCGCCATCGCCGTGAAAGAGAAGATGCCGCCAAGGAGAACTACGCGATCCATGGCCGGAAATGGTGGTACCGCTGGAGCCAACGTGAGTTTCCTACCCTCTCCCTTGGTGCTAGATCTATAGTCATTTTCCTAGGAGAGACATCGACTCAAGAGAGTCTTGATGGAGAGGAGAAGATTCTAGGTTAGGCCATGTTAGAACTTGTGTTCTAGATTTTAGATCTCTTCAACCCTTCCCCTTTTCTTCAATATGACGATGGGTGGATGGTCTCGTGAGGAGTTTATGGCCTTTGAGGTTGAATAAGGGAGGAGAATATTTCTGGAAAATTTAGGAACGATCGCCTAGAGGAGGAAGACGAACCGATGCCGTTCATTTTCCTTTAAGATGCGCGCAGAATATGTATTCTGCGCGCAGCGATCTTATAGGCCCTTTTTATGTAGGATATGGGCAGATCTGGGCTTTTGGCTAAACACGAAAGTTGTAGCCCTTGGAAATACCTTTCCAACGAGTAGTTGCACGACTTCAGGTGATGTCTGTGGCCCCGGGAAAACCTAATCGAGTTTGTTGTCCGGCAGTTCCTGTACACAGAAACTGTGTTCTGTATGCAGCAGACTTCAAGTCCGATTTCAGATAGGATAACTTCAAATCTGGGTTGAGGTCTGAATATGAAAGTTGTAGATCATGGAAATACCTTTCCAACGAGGGGTTACACGCCTCCACCGGATTCCTGTAACTTCAGGAATCGCCGGTTGAAGTTGCTGTCCAGACTATTCCTGCACTTAAAAATCTGGGTTTATAACATTTGGATTTGGATTCGGAGAAACTAATATTACAGGTAACCCTGAGGCTTGGATAAACTCTTATGAATAATTAATTCAGTTGCATAAATAATGAAGATTGTAATTGGATTCCACGTGATCGAATTGTAAGATAGTATACTTGAATGATTTGACTTGTTAGAAGTTAGTAGATTTTTATGCATGTGCATCTTGATATATTGTGTTGAAGTCACCTGATATGACATTTAGAAGGATAACTCATGGCCATGTGAATGTTGAATAGTGGATTGAATTTGATAGTCCAATACTTATAGTGTCGCCTTCCTATGGGTAGTATTGTGTAAGTTTGTAAGTGCGGTGTTGACCGCCACTTGTTTTGGTTGTGTTGAGATAAGGTGTGGATGGATGGTTGGGCTGTGCCCTCGTGTTTGCTTCTGAGGCCCCTTCCATGTTATGTTGATGTGGAATTTGCATGTGGTGTGCGTCGACACGCGGTGTCGTAATCCTGGGTTAAGGATAGTGTGGCAGGTCTACGGGCTCGCCAGTCGTCACACCGACGGGAGTTGGCAGTTAGACTTGGTCGGTTTGGGCTGTGTCCTCGGTGTTCACGTCCCGAGGCCCCTCCGATCATGTGAACGGTTGGGCTGTGTCCTCGTGCTTTCTTCCGAGGCCCCTTCCGGGTCACGCAAGGCCAGTTCGGGCTGTGTTCTTGGTGCACATCTACCCAAGACCCCGCTGGGCCATAGTACGCATGGGCTCCGCTGTTATGTTCTTAGCGTTGAGGCGTACGGAGGCCTAGGTGAAGTAGTGTGATACCCGCCTAGTAGTAGAAGTGCCCGTTCTACTGTCACCGCCTGGCCACGGCGGCTGATGCCTGAGAGGTTAGCTACCTGCTCGAAAAGTGGGAACTATAGTCTGTGTCGACATAGCAATTGCATGGGTGTGCATGGGTGAGTCATTGCATAGCATTCATAGCATTTCATATCATTGCACCACAAGATCCTCATCGTATAAGTTTGTATGTGCACTCTTATACGATGAGTTACTTTTATGTAACCCGATCCTTAACTTATAAGTTTGTATGGGCATTCTTATAAGTTAAGTTACTTTCCTGCTGTTACTTATACTTGCTAGTTTAGTGTAGCTCTTACTTAAATGCTGATTATGATGTTGTTACTCTTACATTACCTTGCCACCTGCTTGTACTTCCTTTACTTGCATACTTATTATATACTATACTCTTGTTCCTTTTCTCCGCCCGGTGCCGAGGAGTCGCCGGGGGAGCGGATGTGAAACCACTTAGTCGTTTCGACTAACGGTTGCTACGTCTTCCTTTTTAGGAGGTCACGCCGCAGGTAGAGCAGCCGCAGACTACGCAGCAGGACAGCCAGGCCAGGACGACAGGGCCTGATGTGACGGTGCCGTCGATACCGTCAGTCACTGATGTTAGTTTTTTTTTGATACTCTGATGTAGCCCGTTTGGGCAATGTTTAGCTGTACTCTGATATATTGTAGAAGCATGTTTTAGCTTCTCATTATTGATGTATTTGGACATTATAACTTAGTGTGGATTTTGACTTCTGGATGCTTATTTATTTGGTTGGGTTGGCATGATTTATTGATATTGTTGTAGCCAGCGGAATAGGCGTCTTGTGGTACAGGTTAGCCCGTGTGCTAATGCTACCGCAAGGCGGCTGTTCCGGGCATAAGACTCCCCCTTCGTGCCGTGTTTTGGGATCCGGGTAGGGGGGGTCTTACAAATGGTATCAGTTTGCCACGATCCTCAACTACGAAGTCATTCAACAATGGTGCCACCCCCGTTTGGTTAGTCAGTTTGGGGACAAACTGACTTAGCGGAAGCAGTGGTGTGCCCATATGTAATTCACATTAAGTTTGTCCAACTTTGACCTTAAGTTTAGCCAACCTGACCACAAATTTGTCGTGTACGTGTAGATTCCACTGCATGTTGAGCCGATGGGGGGTACTCCTACCCCTCCCATACCCACTCACTTCGAACAGTCTGAGTTGGGGCAGACTGTAACGCCCCCACCTGTCACATGATATATAACGGTGGGTCCGGCCGGGGCCCACAGACAAGCAAAGGAGTCACGTGTGGTAATCAAACTCTACTCGTGTCCTTAACTCATTCCATTCTAGCGCAGCATTTGTCTTGTTAGCATGAACTCAAACCAGAATGTCCACCCACATATAAATACCACATTTATATAGAACAACACCAGGAATGTATACAACTCACACACCCTGGCCTTATGGCCTTACAAGTTCCTCTTTCACATCAATGGTTTCGTACATCGGCACGCAGGCCGGCCACACATGAAAGCCAACCACGATTCTTTACATAGCCTTCAAGGACCAAGAACACCAGGCTAGCCAATCCACTTATCCTTGCCAAACCGCAGCACCTGCAATTCATCATCCAAACCAACACAGAAAACAAAGTAACGGTCAATTGGTGATGAGAGTTGAAAGAACTCCATAGTTAAGCGTGCTCGGGCTGGAGTAGTACTGGGATGGGTGACCTCCTGGGAAGTCCCCGTAGTGCGGGCTTGACTATCGAGTTTACCTCATCAAAGGGAGGCTGTGGCCACCAACAACCCGCCTGCGGAGGGAGAGGGGTTGGGGTGCTTGGGCTGCAGCCCGGTAACGGTCCGCCGGAGGCCTAGTGGTGTTGATCCACGGACGGCAAAGGGGACGTTACAATAAAAAGTGCACTTTTATTGTAACGTCCCCTTTGCCGTCCGTGGATCAACACCACTAGGCCTCCGGCGAACCGTTACCGGGCTGCAGCCCAAGCACCCCAACCCCTCTCCCTCCACAGGCGGGTTGTTGGTGGCCACAGCCTCCCTTTGATGAGGTAAACTCGATAGTCAAGCCCGCACTACGGGGACTTCCCAGGAGGTCACCCATCCCAGTACTACTCCAGCCCGAGCACGCTTAACTATGGAGTTCTTTCAACTCTCATCACCAATTGATCTGCAGATCAATTGGTGATGAGAGTTGAAAGAACTCCATAGTTAAGCGTGCTCGGGCTGGAGTAGTACTGGGATGGGTGACCTCCTGGGAAGTCCCCGTAGTGCGGGCTTGACTATCGAGTTTACCTCATCAAAGGGAGGCTGTGGCCACCAACAACCCGCCTGTGGAGGGAGAGGGGTTGGGGTGCTTGGGCTGCAGCCCGGTAACGGTTCGCCGGAGGCCTAGTGGTGTTGATCCACGGACGGCAAAGGGGACGTTACACAGACGCTCACCGCCATTCTTGATGCTTTTAAGGCACAGCAGGCTCCGGTGCAACAACAGGCCCCGAGCTCCAACTGGCTGAGCACCTTCCGGGCTCTCTCCCCTCCCGTCTACCTTGGGACGGAGTCAGCCGTACGTACAGAGGAATGGCTAGACACGATACAGGAGTTGTTGGCCGGTATCCGTTGCCCATCCAACATGGCAGTGACATTGGCAGTGTCCGTCTTGGACTTACATGCGAAGAGGTGGTGGAAGTCCCTCATGGGCTCTACCTTCCAAGGCCGGATCTACACAGAGATAAGTTGGAGTGAATTCTCGGGTGTTTTCTTGGAGCACTTTATCCCTACATCGGCCCGAGATGAGCTTGAGCAGAGGTTCCTTCTACTAAAGCAGGGATCAAAGTCGGTTACAGAATACCAGCGGGAATTCCAGCATCTCGCAAGGTTTGGGACTCTTATGAGTTGGATGACAGAGGTTATGCCAAGCGCTTCTATAAAGGGCTGCGAGATCCCCTAAGGCAGTCCCTTTTGTTTATAGCGGATGGTAGCTTGGCGGAGATCATTGATATGGCGAAAAGATTGGAGGCGGACCACATGGGATGTAGTAAGAGGCCTGCGGAGGACGTGATGGAAGCCGGCCCAAGTAATAGAAGGAGACGGGACTTCAGAGGAGGAAGTGGTTATCAAAGAGGTGGAGGGCGTGTCCACCGAAACTATAGGGTGGAGCATCCAGTTCCGCAGCCGCCTGCGTTGCCTCCACCCCCACAGCCTCAGCGATTTCAACAACCTGAGGGGCGTCGTGGTCTGGTGTGCTTCGAGTGCAACCAGCCGGGCCACATCCGACGTTTTTGCCCGCAGCTATATGGGAACGTCCCTCCTGCTCTCCCTCCTGCTCTCCCTCCACCAGCTAAGGTGCGGGCCGTGAAGGAGTGGTCGCCCTTGAAGTCGGCGGCCGATGTACGAAGCTTTCTTGGACTTGCTGGCTACTACCGCAAGTTCGTGAAAGGATTTTCCAAGATTGCCCTTCCTCTTACCTCCTTGACGAAGAAGGGTGTGCCATTTGAGTGGACACCTCAATGTGAAGAGGCATTTCAAGAATTGAAAGATAGGCTTACCTCCGCCCCCATCCTTGCACTTCCGTCTGGGAAGGAAGGATTCCAAGTTTACACGGACGCATCATACCAAGGGATGGGAGCGGTGCTGATGCAGCACGGGCATGTGATCGCTTATGCTTCAAGGCAGTTAAAGAAACATGAAATCAATTACCTGGTTCATGATTTAGAGTTGGGAGCAGTGGTGTTCGCTTTGAAAGTCTGGAGGCATTATTTATATGGCGTGCACTGCGAGATCTTTTCCGATCACAAAAACTTGAAGTATGTTCACACTCAGAAGGAGTTGAACCTGAGACAATGGCGGTGGTTGGAATTTCTATGCGACTATGAGTTCACCATGAACTACCACCCCGGGAAAGCGAACTCGGTAGTCGATGCCTTGAGTAGAAAAGTGCCAGGCTCTAGCCCAGAGTCTCGGCTGATGAGTATGGAGTTGGCTCGGATGATCGAGGAGATGGAAATTACTCTAGTATTCAAGGATCCTTCGGCAGAGTATGCGGAGTATTTGGCCAACATGAGCATAGTTTGTGATATCCGAGACCGGATTCGGGTGGAGCAAGGAATGGATGCGTCCTTGGCCCCGGCAATCAAGGCAATTGAAGATAGGACCACCGATGAGTACACACTCAAAGACGGCCTCGTTTATTTTCGTGGCCGACTTTATATTCCCAAGGGCGGCAAAATTCGGGAAGATATATTGAGAGAGGCGCATTCCTCTCAATATTCAGTGCATCCGGGTATTGCTAAGATGTATGCCGGACTGCGGAAGACCATGTGTTGGCCGGGAATGAAGAAGGATGTTCGCTACTATGTTACACATTGCGAAGCTTGCCAAAGAGTGAAGGCTGAATGCAGGAGTCCCGGTGGTTTGTTGCAGTCGCTGCCCATCCCCGAATGGAAGTTCGAGGATATCTCCATGGACTTTGTTCATGGGTTACCTCGTTCCCGCTCCGGGAATGATTCGGTGTGGGTTATTGTGGATCGACTAACAAAGGTGGCCCGGTTCATTCCAATGAAGAAGGAAGCACACGTGGATGTTTTGGTACGCCTTTTTGTGGAGCAATTTGTACGGTATCATGGCGTGCCCAAGACAATTGTTTCGGATAGGGATGGTCGGTTTACATCCAATGAGTGGAAGGCGGTACAGGCGTATTTGGGCTCACGCCTAAACTTTAGTACCGCATTTCATCCTCAGACTGACGGACAGTCAGAGCGGACCATCAGAACGCTGGAAGATTTGTTGAGATTATGTGTGTTGGACAGAGGAGAGCCGTGGGAAAGACTCTTGCCCCTGGTGGAATTCTCCTACAACAATAGTCATCAAGCGAGCATCGGTATGGCGCCCCATGAAGCCCTTTACGGAAGAAGGTGTAGGACCCCCTTGTCTTGGGTGCAGGATGAAGATCCGAAGGCATTGGGAAATGAATTTATAGATGATACTGATGTGGCTGTCAGATTGATAAGAGATCGCATGTTGGAGGCTCAAAGTCGACAGGCGAAATATTACAACAAAAAGCGCCGGATGGTGGAGTTCCAGGTGGGCGAAAAAGTGTTCCTTAAGATTCGGCCGATGCATGGAGTGTCACGGGTGCGGGGAGTGAAAAAGCTCAGCCCAAGGTATGTTGGGCCTTATACTATATTGGAAAGAATTGGCCCGTTGGCCTATCGGTTGGAGTTACCACCAGAACTAGAAAATCTCCACGACGTGTTCCATGTGTCGTCGCTTCGAAAAGCACTGTTGCGGCCCGACCAGTATATTCCCACTACTGATGGTGCAGTGGCATCAGATAGGTCTGTGCGACTAGAGCCGGTGCGGATTGTTGACAGCGAGACAAGGACTTTGCGCCGCAAAAGTGTTCCCTTAGTAAAGGTGCTATGGTTGAATCATGGGAAGGAGGAGTACACATGGGAGCCATTGGATTTAATGCAGCAACGCTACCCGGAGTTGTTTGCTCAAGGTAATTTTATTTAAAAGCAAGTGTTAAATTTCCTGTCATGCTTTCCTCCCCACAGCCTAAGCCTGATTTCGGGGACGAAATCTTTTATTTTGTTTATAGGATTTGTAACGTCCCGAATCGCTCTAGGCCCCTAGTGTGTGTGTTTTGAGTCAGGAGGGCTGACTTGAGTCCTGAGAGTGCAGGGAATTGGACTGCACTTGTGGGGAAATGGAGAATCAGTGTAAAAAGGAAGTAACACGGGTAGGGACACGGCCGTGTGCCTACCCGTGTGCGTCGAGTTGAGCTCGACGACCCGTGTCGAGATTGTCGAGCTGTGTCGACACCAAGGGACACGGGTAGGGACACAGCCGTGTGCCTACCCGTGTGCGTCGAGTTGAGCTCGACGACCCGTGTCGAGATCGTCGAGCTGTGTCGACACCAAGGGACACGGGTAGGGACACGACCGTGTGCCTACCCGTGTGCGTCGAGTTGAGCTCGACGACCCGTGTCGAGATCGTCGAGCTGTGTCGACACCAAGTGACACGGGTAGTGACACGGCCGTGTCCCTACCCGTGTGCGTCGAGTTGAGCTCGACGAGAAGTGTCGAGACGCAACTCAAGATGTACACGGCCAATGACACGGCCAGGAACACGGCCGTGTCATGTGAACACGGGTTGGGACACGGGCGTGTCCCTACCCGTGTCAAACATTGAACCGACATGGAAACCGCCACGGCCGTTTCGCGGAAGCGGGACACGGGTACGGACACGGCCGTGTCCCTACCCGTGTCATATTTTGTATAAAAGGGGCAGAGGAAACCCTAGCCGTTTTCACTCTCATTTCCTTCCCCTATTTCCTGTGAGAGCTCCTGGTGAGAGGAAACCGCAGGAGCAAGTTCTACCGAAGGAGATCCGCCATCGCCGTGAAAGAGAAGATGCCGCCAAGGAGAACTACGCGATCCATGGCCGGAAATGGTGGTACCGCTGGAGCCAACGTGAGTTTTCTACCCTCTCCCTTGGTGCTAGATCTATAGTCATTTTCCTAGGAGAGACATCAAATCAAGAGAGTCTTGATGGAGAGGAGAAGATTTCTAGGTTAGGCCATGTTAGAACTTGTGTTCTAGATTTTAGATCTCTTCAACCCTTCCCCTTTTCTTCAATATGACGATGGGTGGATGGTCTCGTGAGGAGTTTATGGCCTTTGAGGTTGAATAAGGGAGGAGAATATTTCTGGAAAATTTAGGAACGATCGCCTAGAGGAGGAAGACGAACCGATGCCGTTCATTTTCCTTTAAGATGCGCGCAGAATCTGTATTCTGCGCGCAGCGATCTTATAGGCCCTTTTATGTAGGATATGGGCAGATCTGGGCTTTTGGCTAAACACGAAAGTTGTAGCCCTTGGAAATACCTTTCCAACGAGTGGTTGCACGACTTCAGGTGATGTCTGTGGCCCCGGGAAAACCTAATCGAGTTTGCTGTCCGGCAGTTCCTGTACACAGAAACTGTGTTCTGTATGCAGCAGATTTCAAGTCCGATTTCAGATAGGATAATATCAAATCTGGGTTGAGGTCTGAATATGAAAGTTGTAGATCATGGAAATACCTTTCCAACGAGTGGTTACACGCCTCCACCGGATTCCTGTAACTTCAGGAATCTCCGGTTGAAGTTGCTGTCCAGACTATTCCTGCACTTAAAAATCTGGGTTTATAACATTTGGATTTGGATTCGGAGAAACTAATATTACAGGTAACCCTGAGGCTTGGATAAACTCTTATGAATAATTAATTCAGTTGCATAAATAATGAAGATTGTAATTGGATTCCACGTGATCGAATTGTAAGATAGTATACTTGAATGATTTGACTTGTTAGAAGTTAGTAGATTTTTATGCATGTGCATCTTGATATATTGTGTTGAAGTCACCTGATATGACATTTAGAAGGATAACTCATGGCCATGTGAATGTTGAATAGTGGATTGAATTTGGTAGTCCAATACTTAGAGTGTCGCCTTCCTATGGGTAGTATTGTGTAAGTTTGTAAGTGCGGTGTTGACCGCCACTTGTTTTGGTTGTGTTGAGATAAGGTGTGGATGGATGGTTGGGCTGTGCCCTCGTGTTTGCTTCCGAGGCCCCTTCCATGTTATGTTGATGTGGAATTTGCATGTGGTGTGCGTCGACACGCGGTGTCGTAATCCTGGGTTAAGGATAGTGTGGCAGGTCTACGGGCTCGCCAGTCGTCACACCGACGGGAGTTGGCAGTTAGACTTGGTCGGTTTGGGCTGTGTCCTCGGTGTTCACGTCCCGAGCCCCCTCCGATCATGTGAACGGTTGGGCTGTGTCCTCGTGCTTTCTTCCGAGGCCCCTTCCGGGTCACGCAAGGCCAGTTCGGGCTGTGTTCTTGGTGCACATCTACCCAAGACCCCGCTGGGCCATAGTACGCATGGGCTCCGCTGTTGTGTTCTTAGCGTTGAGGCGTACGGAGGCCTAGGTGAAGTAGTGTGATACCCGCCTAGTAGTAGAAGTGCCCGTTCTACTGTCACCGCCTGGCCACGGCGGCTGATGCCTGAGAGGTTATCTACCTGCTCGAAAAGTGGGAACTATAGTCTGTGTCGACATAGCAATTGCATGGGTGTGCATGGGTGAGTCATTGCATAGCATTCATAGCATTTCATATCATTGCACCACAAGATCCTCATCGTATAAGTTTGTATGGGCACTCTTATACGATGAGTTACTTTTATGTAACCCGATCCTTAACTTATAAGTTTGTATGGGCATTCTTATAAGTTAAGTTACTTTCCTGCTGTTACTTATACTTGCTAGTTTAGTGTAGCTCTTACTTAAATGCTGATTATGATGTTGTTACTCTTACATTACCTTGCCACCTGCTTGTACTTCCTTTACTTGCATACTTATTATATACTATACTCTTGTTCCTTTTCTCCGCCCGGTGCCGAGGAGTCGCCGGGGGAGCGGATGTGAAACCACTTAGTCGTTTCGACTAACGGTTGCTACGTCTTCCTTTTTAGGAGGTCACACCGCAGGTAGAGCAGCCGCAGACTACGCAGCAGGACAGCCAGGCCAGGACGACAGGGCCTGATGTGACGGTGCCGTCGATACCGTCAGTCACTGATGTTAGTTTTTTTTTGATACTCTGATGTAGCCCGTTTGGGCAATGTTTAGCTGTACTCTGATATATTGTAGAAGCATGTTTTAGCTTCTCATTATTGATGTATTTGGACATTATAACTTAGTGTGGATTTTGACTTCTGGATGCTTATTTATTTGGTTGGGTTGGCATGATTTATTGATATTGTTGTAGCCGGCGGAATAGGCGTCTTGTGGTACAGGTTATCCCGTGTGCTAATGCTACCGCAAGGCGGCTGTTCCGGGCATAAGACTCCCCCTTCGTGCCGTGTTTTGGGATCCGGGTAGGGGGGGTCTTACATAGTCCCCCAGGAACTACATCCATCTCCGCTGTCGCATGTTCAGATACTTCTGATCCAACAAGTATTTCAGGCTCTTGTGGTCTGTATAGATATCGACCTTCACCCCATACAAGTAATGCATCCACAGCTTCAGGGCAAATATTACGGCCACTAACTTCAAGTAATGGACCAGATAATTCCTCTCATACACCTTCAGCTGACGCGAGCCATATGCTATCACATTTCAATGTTGCAGTATGACACAACCCAAACCACTTCCCGAAGCATCGTTGTAAATCTCAAATCCTTTGGTCCCACTCGGCAAACTCAGCACAGGCGTCGTGGTCAACCAACTCTTCAACTCCTCAAAAGCTCGTGCGCACTCCAGCATCCAAACAAACTTCTTCCCTTTCCTCGTCAGAATCGTGAGGGGTAACGCTATCCACGAGAAGTTCTCCACGAAGCACATGTAATAGCTGGCAAGCCCCAGAAAACTCCGGACTTCTGCTACCGTATACAGCACCGGCCACTCTCGTATCGCAACAATCTTCGTCGGATCCACTACAATAACCTCTCCACCGACTATGTGACCAAGGAACGCTACTGAGGACAACCAAAACTCACATTTGGAGAACTTGACGTACAATTGATTTCTCCTCAGCGTCTCTAATACCAAATGCAGATGCTTAAAGTGATCCTCCGCACTCTGCGAGTACACCAATATATCATCGATGAAGATGATCACAAAGTGGTCTAGGTACTCCCTGAAAGTTCTGTTCATCAGATCCATGAACATTGATGGCACATTAGTCAGCCCAAACGGCATGATCGTAAACTCATAATGCTCGTATCTCGTACTAAAAGTTGTCTTGGGGATATCACTCTCCCTTATCCTCAGCTGATAATACCCGGACTTAAGATCCAATTTTGAGTTCACCGTTGACCCGACTAACTGATCGAGCAGATCATCAATCCTTGGGATCGGGTACTTGTTCTTCTCCGTTATCTTGCTCTGCTCTCGATAATCGATATAGAGTCTCAAGCTTCCTTCCTTCTTCTTAACAAAAAGGACTGGTGCGCTCCAAGGCGATGAACTTGGATGTATATAACACTGCTCCAGCAACTCTTGAAGTTGAACCTATAGCTCCTCCATCTCCTTAGGCGCTAGCCGATACGGGGAGCGTGACACAGGTTTCGCACCTGGCACTAGCTCGATGGTGAAATCAATCTCCCGTTGAGGTGGGGCTCCAGGAAGATCGCCAGGGAACACATCAGGGTACTCGGATACCACTGAAATACTGTCCAATGTAGTCTTAGGCTTTGCAACCTCCACTAGCGTGAAGAATAGCTCTGCACTAGCACAAACCGCCTTCACCACCTGAAGAGCAGACATCAAAGCCTTGGTCGACCCTTTCAAGCTCGTAAAAGTCATCTCACGGCCTGTTCCCAACTTGAACTCCTTGCGACTGCAATCGATATATGATTGCTGCTCAGAGAGCTAGTCCATTCCAAATATCATGTTGAACTCCACCAGTGGCAGTAATTACACTTGCAAATCGAACTCCTGACTCCCAATACGAATCTTTACTCCATATACTCTATCCGCGCACATCGAACACCCATTCGGCAACAATACATCCAGTTTGTCCTTTGCCAATGAAGAAGGTACTCCGATGCGCGATATGAATCCTTCGGACAAAAAGGAGTGTGAAGAACCCGTATCAAAGAGTGCTCTTGCCGGATTCTCACAAATCAAAACAAAGCCTATACAAGCAGTGGTAAGGTAACATGCGCATAACAAGTATTTAAAAATTAACTTTCTATAAATTTAAACCGCACCTGTCACCACATCTGCATGCTTGATGGCCTCCTGCTGGCCAAGATTATAAACTCTAGGTTGAGCATAACGGGATGCGGTTGACTCCACCGTCTTGGCCTTTTCCTCATATGTTGCTCTAGGCTTCCTCTCAGACTTAGGACGTCCGCTCCAGCAGTCTAGGGCAAAGTGTCCTGGCTTCCCACAAGTAAAGCATGCGCCCGGGGTTCGACCCGTAGTCGCCCCAGATACACCAGCAGAAGGGGCCGGACGCGAAGTCCTAGCCTTCTTATGTAACTTGCGATAACCAGACTTTGAAGTAGTCTGCACTTTGAACTCCGTCTTCTTAGCTCCAGAGTCTCTCTTTGCTTGAACATTCCTCAAATCCTTTTCCAACGACCGAGCCGTATTGACCAGGGTCAAGAAGCCCTGCGTCATAGGCCCCGAGAGCAGTTGCCTTAAGTCATCCCTCAAATCTTCATAGAATCGGTTTGTCTTACGCTCCTCATCCGCGAACGTAGAGCTAGCGTACCGACCCAACCGAGTAAATTTGTGGAGATACTCATCCATGCTACTCTCTCCTTGCGATAATTTCTGGAACTCATTCTCCAATGCTATCCTCTGAGCCGAGGGAAGGTACCTTGTCAAGAACAGTCTCGAAAACTCTTCCATCGAGACGTCCGTGAGTTGTCTTCCCCTCAAGTGATGTAGCTCCAAACCTTCGCACCACAGCCTAGCATCTCCGTCCAACAGGAATGTAGCTATAGTGGTCATCTTCCACTGCTCCGTTTCCGTCGCTGTCAAGACTCTCTTCACTCGAGAGAGCCAATCTTCCACTTGGGATGGGGTTCCTGTCCCCGAGAACACCGGGGGATTGAAGCCCATAACATGTTTGAGCTGCCTTTCAGTTTCTCTCCTAAGCACCAAAGGCTCCACCACCACCTGCTCCACCCTTCTCGGTTTAGCCGCTTGAAGTGGTACCTGCTCCATCACAGGAGCGAGATGCTGCATTTGTCTTGCAAGTTGCGCGTTGATCAAAGCAAACACCGCTTCGGCCACCAATCGTATGGTTTCTGCCAAGGGAGGTGTTGCAGGTACATCATTCGGTACGCTACTAGCCTCAGAAACCAGGCATTTTGACAACCCTGCACCACTTCTGGTCACCTATAGTTGTACAAAACACCGTTAAGTGACCAAACAAAATTGCAAAAAGCAATTATAGGAACACGTAGGTTCCTCAAACATGTGTATTTTCATTCCTAAGTGGACATTCATCGGTTCTTTTAATGTTATAACGATGACGCACACACATGTGCTCACCACCCCTTAAACTAATTCGCCCACGAATTCATCTAAGTTGATCGAAACTAGTAGTCTGATACCAAATTGTAATACCCCCTATCCGTCACATAGCATATAGCAGTATGTCCGGCCGGGGCCCGATGCCATATACCACAGACAGACCGGAAGGTCACGCAATGGAAACCATCGTTCCAATAACCAACGTCCTACGTAGAGTACATTCTAGTGGAAGCAATTTAAAAGTTGCAATAAAAAGAACCCAGCCAGAAGCATGAATGTCCACTATACAAACCCAATCTGAATGAACGTATAAATACACAAGTATATGGCCTTATGGCCTTACAATAGTTTACTCGAATATAAGTGTCTTCCAAATCTCGGCACGTAGGCCGGTCATATATGAGAATAAAAGAAAACACTCAAAATTATCGAGGGCCGGCTAAGCAACAAGGGCTTTTGCCCGCTATTTGCCACTTGGCTCCGCAGCACCTGCAAGCAACAATCCACCAAGCGGTGGCAAACAAAAGCAACGGTCAGCTATGCTGACCAAATTATAACGATCTCGCCCCTAAACTTGGGGCGGCGATGCTCCTTCCCTGTATTTTATTAGCATTGCCATATAATAGAGAAATTCCACATCATCACAGGCGTAGGCTCGCACAGCAACACACACCCCGTGCTCTCAGGGCACATTCTCGGTGAACCCGGTTAAAGTCTGCGGTCTCACCACTACCCCTTGGACGGCAAATTCTCGTGAGCATTACGGTCTTTCTAGCCTTTTCCTAAAACCCTCCATCTATGTCAATGGCGAGTACCAAGTACCTTAGGTCTCTCTAACTGAACGACACAGAGCGGGTACGGTTTCACCTGACCCATTGCTCACTCTGCAACGTCAATTTAAGCCATATGCACGGGTCAAGCTTCCCCGAGTCCCAATCTGATCACACACTTTACATAACCCAGTTATGTACAAGTTGGCTACCAGGCCACCATGTTGGCAGAATCAAGCATTTGCTCAGTTTTCCGGGTGCACCTCAGAGTTAGTCTCCAAGGTTCCCTGTTGCAATCTACAGCGTAAAAAACCCGAAAACTATCAACTGCACGGAGTCTTCTTCGGCCATTCAAGCAATACAACATCACCGATCAAGACCAACTTGTTCGGGTAGGCTTCACACATCATGCCTATGTATGTTTCTCAATTACAGACTCTACATGCAAAACAACGGGGACTATTCATGTCTACCCGAAGGAACGCCTCACACTCACTGCAATCTCGCAAGAGCGGGCTTCCTATGCAAAGGAAAAGAGGACTTCACATGTCCTAAGATGAGAATCATTACCCTAGCATTCCTCTTTGGCGCCATGAAAATCTATGCGGATGAAAAGCACCGCAATGTACTCGCCTCCGTAGATCCGAACTCGGCTCGCGATTTCGGGCTCCGAAGCTCCGTCGGCGGCCGGATCTATCTTCCTTCTTCTTCCTTGCTCTCTCCTCTCTCTAGAACTTTATAAAGAGATTTCTTGAATGAAATGGAAGCATCCAAACCCTATTCCCGGGTATAACCCAGCAAGAACAGCCCTGAACCGTTGGATCCCAAAATAAGGAAACGGACGGCCACGATTCGCACTAAAAATCTGATTCCTGGGCTGAACACGGCTTGTTACACGCCCGTGTCCAAGGCCGTGTGCCCCATTCGACGCTGAAACTGTCGTGTCCCAAAAAGTACACGGGCTCTTGACATGCCCGTGTCAGGATCGACACGCCTGTGTCATGCAGTACACGCCCGTATAGCGGGCCGTGTTCCTCCATCGACACAGGACCAATACCAACCCGAGAAGAACACGGGTACTCTGTTGGAACCGTGTATGGGCTCACCCTATTCAAAACCCACTCCACAATCAATACCTTCTTACTCCAATTCACAAGTCAAATGCGAGACCGCTACAAACCGCGCGACCTCCACGTGCGAGGAGACCGGGCCTACTCGCGCGAGTTGCTTTCGCGAGACGACCACTTCCTCTCGCCACCACACCAAACCGCCTAGCCTACTCGCGCGGTGAGAACAAACTACCCGTAACGTTCCTCTCACACGCGAGAGCGAGCACACCAGGCGAGCTCAGCCTCAACAACACCTTACTCGCGACTAGGTCGCTCCTGCGCCGAGACCAAACCGGCGAGACCACCAAACGGGCGAAATGAAATCCTACTCGCAAGCCGCACGTAGGCCGCGAGCTAACACAGGCGAGATCAAACGCCTAACCCACAAGCTCAAGCCGCTCGACTTGGTTGACAATCCGCCCGGACAGAAAATACTCCAGCGCTGCAGCGCTCCTCTCTCTCCCAATAAGACAGGAATATGGGAGCTTCTCTCTCTATTTTCATCAAAACTTTAAAACAATACAAAGGGTGCCTTTATATAAGAAAAGCAAAACAAACAACATCTCTCTCCTAATAAATACAACCTCTCACCTACCCATTTAATACATCCTCTCTCTCCCATGCATTTAAAAATAATCATAAATAAATAAAAATTACAATTCCACAATCTTTGTGGGGCCCGGTCAACACAATAACTCCAGCAAACTCCCCGTCAAACTTAGCAGACCATGCCGAGTTTTCTCTTTAGCTTCAGAAAAGTTTCTACCTTCAATGCCTTAGTGAAGATTTCCGCAACCTACTCTCCGGTTGGGCAATACACCACCTCCACAGTCTTATGCTCCACTTGTTCATGAAGGAAGTGATATTGGGTCTCGATATGCTTGCTCCTCCCATACAACACCGGGTTCTTTGCGAGCTGGATGGCAGACTTGTTATCCACAAATACTGTCGTTGGCCCTTCCTGCGCATGATGCAACTCTCCCAGAATGTTCCGTAGCCAGAGGGCTTGGCAGGCGCATGCCGCTACCGCGATGTACTCCGCCTCGCAAGATTATAAGGCTATAGTATCCTGCTTCTTAGAACTCCATGAGAACGCCGCAGTTCCCATGTTGAACACATACCCCGAAGTGCTCTTCCGGTCGTTCACATCTCGTCCATAATCGCTATCCGAGTAGCCGACTAGCTTCAACTCTCCTCCAGATGAGTACTTCAGGCCATGATCCGGAGTCCCGTTCACATACCTCAGAATCCTCTTCGCTGCTGTGAAGTGGTCCTGCTTGGGTTCCTCCATGTGCCTGCTTACTACCCCTTGTTCCTAGCCTCCGCATAATGGTTGGCATATTCTGTCTTCCTCGGAGCACAACAGTCGTAGCTCATGTGCCCAAACTTGTTGTAGTTGTAACACTGAACTTGGGCTCTTCCTCCTCGGCCTCTTCCTTGGCCTCTTCCTCTTCCTCTTCCATCTGCCCACCTTCCTCCTTGAGGTTGTTCCGCCTCTCTCTGGTGGTATTGGTTTCTTCCCTGATCTCTTCCTCCTCTTCTTTCTCTTCCTCTACCTTGTTGACCTCGGCCACGCTGGCCGCCTCCTCTTTTGGAGCTCTCTCCGAAGTTCAGCTGGTTCTGGAGTGCTATTCCCAAGCCACTCGCTTCTTCATCATCCTGCATCATCCTGTACTCATGAGCTTGCAATGAGCCTACAAGCTCGTCAACAGTCATCAAGGTGAGGTCCTTCGACTCTTCGATCGCCACAACCACATGGCGGAACTTCCGCGACATCGATCTCAACAGCTTCTCCATGAGGCTCACATCATCTATCGTCTCCCTGTTTCTCTTCATCTCGTTTGTGAGCGTCCGCAGAAGGGTCACAAAGTCTCCGACCTTCTCTGTGGTCCTGCATTCTCAACATTTCAAATTCACCTCGGAGAGACTGCAGCTTCACTTTCTTCGTCTTGTCTACTCCTTGCATGGAGCGTTGCAACACTTCCCATGCTTCTTTTGAGCTCACAGCCTCCGAGATCTTCTCAAAGGTGGATTCATCTACTCCTTGGTATAATGTGAACAGTGCCTTCTTATCTTTCTTTCTTTCTTCCCTCAATGCCGTCTTCTGGGAATTGGTCAGCGCCGCTTCTACTTCGGCAGTAAGCTCTTCATACCCGTCCCCAACTATCTCCCATAGTTCCTTTGAAGCGAGTAGTACCTTCATTTGAATACTCCAGTTTCCATAATTCGTCTTTGTCAACTTGGGGACTTGCCCCTGCATGGCACCTCCGAACTCCATCTCTCCTCTACTTCAAACCTTCCGAGTCACCGTAAAGGTTTGCAACCTCCCTTTGATACCACTTGTTGGAACCGTGTATGGGCTCAACCTGTTCAAAACCAACTCCACAATCAATACCTTCTTAATCTAATTCACAAGTCAAATGCGAGACCGCTACAAACCGCGCGACCTCCACTTGCGAGGAGACCGTGCCTACTCGCGCGAGCTGCTTTCGCGAGACGACCACTTCCTCTCGCTACCACACCAAACCGTCTAGCCTACTCGCGCGGTGAGAACACACTACCCGCGACGTCCCTCTCGCACGCGAGAGCGAGCACACCAGGCGAGCTCAGCCTCAACAGCACCTTACTCGCGACTAGGCCGCTCCTGCGCCGAGACCAAACTGGCGAGACCACCAAAAGGGCGAAATCAAATCCTACTCGCAAGCCGTACACCTCTCGCGAGCACGCAAGCCGCGAGATGACACAGGCGAGATCAAATGCCTAACCCGCAAGCTCAAGCCGCCCGACTTGGTTGACAAGCCGCCCGGACAGAAAACACTCCAGCGCTGCAGCGCTCCTCTCTCTCTCACTAAAACAGGAATATGTGAGCTTCTCTCTCTATTTTCATCAAAACTTTAAAACAATACAAAGGGTGCCTTTATATAGGCAAAGCAAAACAAACAACATCTCTCTCCTAATAAATACAACCTCTCACCTACCCATTTAATACATCCTCTCTCTCTCATCCATTAAAAATAATCATAAATAAATAAAAATTACAATTCCACAATCTTTGTGGGGCCCAGTCAACACAATAACTCCAGCATACCCGACACGCCCGTGTCGAAATTGACATGCCCGTGTCAGGTTGAACACGCCTGGGCTCCAGGTCGTGTTTCACCCCCGACACAACTGGACCAACTACCCGAGTAGGACACGGCCTGGGACACGCCCATGTCTCAGGCCGTGTTCGATATCTCGAGTACCTTTCGTCAAACACTCGAGACGATTGTCGAACCCGAGCACGACACGGCCCTAGACACGCCCGTGTCTCAGGCCGTGTTCACTGTCTCGAGTGTCTTTCGTCAACCAATCGAGTAGCTCGTCAAAACCGAACACGACACGGCCCTGGGACACGCCTGTGTCCCAGGCCGTGTGACCTCTACCAAGTCCCAGACTCGGCTCAGAACGCCACCCGTCGCTCTTTTGAGTTTCGGGGCGTTACAGGACTTACCTGGGGTGTGGTCTGCGAATATCCTCCCCGGCTAAAAACATCCGTCATGATATTGAGCTTTCGCTAACTGATGGAGGTCGCTTGGAATGGGTTCGCGAGCCTGAAACTGGCCGAGCGAGCTCATTAAAGGGTAGCCCGGGGCCTCACTCGTATGCTCTCTAGTGGGAGCTCGCCAATAAGCGACCTTATAAGGAATCTCTCCTATGGTCGACCTCAGGAGAGGTTTTTCCTATGATCTTAACGACTGGCTGCTTTCTGTATATCTTTGACGATGTTATTCCGTTTGTTCAAGGGTCTACGTCTTGTTATTTTGAAAGCCCATAAAGAGGAGTTGTACAATCCTCACCAACAGGAGTTGTACAATCTATAATTTGAAAGAGGAAGATTTTCATTAGAGAGAGAGAGAGGGAGCGAGAGAGGGAGAGAGTGTGTGTGTGTTGACTACTCATGTTAAAGCCTCCTACCTCCAAATTAATTAAGGCTTCATTTGGTTTAGCGGTGGCGGTTGTAAAAGAAGCTGTTGTAAAAGCAGGTTTGTAAAGGGAGCTATTAGAAACTGGATGCTGGAAACGGAGTTCTGTTTGGCTAGTCTGCGTTTGCAGAGCTGTTGGAAACAGAGAACTATTTGGCAAAACTGCGGTGGCGTTTTGGGATTTTTTTAAAAAAATATTGGTTTAAATTTGTAAAAATTCTGTGTGTAATATACTCTAACAGACTGCAGTTAAAACATATAAAGGTACTCCAAATACTCCAATATACTGTTAAACATTAAAATTTTGCAAATCCAAAATACAACATCTTTCTATGCGGAAACAACAAACACGATCAAGCTCTGAACAGCTGATCGGCAATGGAGTCACGCAACGCCACCATCTCATCGACCCCTACTCTAATGTCTCTAACATGGTCTCCACTTGAGGATTCGTTTATCTGTTCTGTTCTTCTTTGAAGGCCGGCCGGGTAAATAAATTGCTCGTCTTCATCGCAAGCACGAAAATGAGTGTCTGAGCGGGATGGATGCCTGCAAATGTAGTTATGCAATGTCATTGTTGCAATCACAATATCTCTTTGCTTTGACAAACTGTATGGTGGCATATCTCTGAGAATCTTCCACTTCTTTTTCCAAACTCCGAATGAACGTTCAATGACACTTCGTAAAGACGAGTGAGCCTGGTTAAATATTTCTCGTCGCCCTTGTATAGGTCGGTTGCCCCTTCTAAAATCAGGTAAATGATACCGTGTACCTGAATATGGTTTTAAAAAACCACGTTGAAGTGGATATCCGGCATCTACCAGATAATATTTGCCTGCAACATTGACGACCACTTATAGATGTGAATAATTGTGAATCTTATGAATTCATAATAAGAAATGGTCTGAAGATATAAAAAGCTCACCTGACGGTGGATAAGGAAAATTATAACTCGTGTCCGTAAGAGCATTCTGGAAAATACGGCTATCATGGGTAGAACCCTCCCAACCTGCTAATGCAAAAGTGAAACACATGTTGAAATCGCAAACCGCCATCACATTTTGCGTTGTTGTGACATGCCGACCAATGTAAGAAACCTGTAGATCAGCTGGAACTCGAGCATCCACATGTGTTCCATCAATAGCGCCTATGCAGTCTTTAAAGAAAGGTATGTATAGAGGATCGTATACAATTTGTGGTGGAATACTATTGAAAAAATGATCTACAGGCCTGATGACATCAGAAGAGAGTCTCTAATTGTAGTGATACCCTTTGAGAAGAATCTACTTATCGTTTCTGTAGAATGTTGAAAGCGTTCACTTGCAAGTTGCATGGATAGATTGTGTCCTAGAATATACAGTGTAACAGCTAGCACCTCACGTGGTAGAGTTCTCCTGGAACCTTGAAATCCATAATGAAGTGTGAGTAGTGAAAGCAAATCACCAAAAATCACCTTCGACATTCGGAAGGCACTAAAAAACCTCGTCGGGTGGCCATCTAGAAGTTCAGCTACCCATCTAGCCCCTGTCTGCCCAGATGTCATGCATGGTCTACTATTTGATGTAGGAGTTCGATTTATTTGAAAAGTTGCGGTTGTTACAAACTGATACACATCGACTCCGCTATTGTGATACGTCAAATCAACACATTGTTGTTGAATTTCCTCATTAGAACTGTCTGAGGATGACATTGTAAACCTGCGACAAATATATAAGAATGCAACATTACAATTCAGCAAATTAGCAACTAGACATCGCAGCAAATGAACAAATAAACATAAGTCTGAACTATTTGAAGTAGCATTGCAGCAAATTAGCAACTAGACATCCTGATCCAAAGTAAGAAAAGTAGCAAATGAACAAATAAACATAAGTCCCAAATGAAATACAAACCACACAACACAAACGTAATAATATTCAGTCAGAGCATAGAGAGAAAACATAAACTAATCCGCTCGTTTTTCGTAAGGAGCCTGCAGCCACCTAAGACGCCTGTCATTGCGTATACTCATAAAAGTTTCTCGATTTTGCTTATCCTTCAGAAGCAGGGTGGAGTAGTCATAGAAATCAAATTGTGACTCATCCATAACCTCTGACATACTCTCTAGCTCTGAAATGGCCTCAGGAATGGTGAATAACGATGAAGATATCTGGATGCGAGGTGGCTCTTGCATGCATTTTCCAATAATGCGTGATGTTTCCACAAGCTCATCTAATGCCGAACTTTTTGCCTTCTTCGCAGTAAACTTTCTTTTCCCCTTACCTGTCCGTTTTTCCTTAGCAGTGGTGGAGTGTGGAGAGTCGTTCATGTTTTGTGTACCATCTTCAGCAGAAACATCTTGTTCATCGACTGACTCAGCTTCAAAGTTTCTTGAATTTGGGGCCCATGCTAGATCTCCAGTTGCAACGACTTGGCTAAACATCATATGAAGTTTCTCCTCTAACTCCGGAGATATACCAGAAAACTGAAACTTTCTCGCAGTAGGAAGAACCGAAAAAAATGAATAAAAGAACGGATTAGACAAATCATCCAGCAAAAAATTAAACTAAGGTTGTTTCAACTCTGAGTAATGTACTTACTTTCAAACGTTCTTTCCACCAGTCTTCTGAAGCAGCTATAGTTTTGCGGATTGGATCCCAGCCTAGACCCGTCTCACGCCCCTTTATCTCTCTCCATAATTTTCAGTCCTTCTTTAGCTGATCCCACTTATTTTTCATTTGGTTTCGATCGTATGACTTTTCCGTACGTGCCAAAAAACCTGTTGTTAAATTTATCCACCCATCCTTGCTAAAATGCGTGGTTGGGCGATTACCCAACTCAATCTCTTTGAGACACAGGTCACAAAAAATCATCACATCATTGGCCTCCCAATTTGCGCTAACACCACCTTCTTTATGTTTACCCATAGCACGAACTAAATAAAAGAAAAATAAAACTGAACATAAATAAATTGCTCTGAAAAATTGTGCAAGATGTTAGGGGTCCAAATGAATACTTAAGCCCCAAAAATCAAATTTACATTGACAAAAATGAATCAAACCACAACAATTTCAGCTTTATAGAAAACAAGTCAAACTAAACTGGGATTCATACAAGTGCAAATCAATAGCAGTCTCTTTTCAAGCTTACTATGAACAGAAGCAGCCAAAGACAGTAATGGAAAAAGATTACAAGGAGAAGAGTTCTATCAATTCGATCAATTTCATCCTACAAATAAGCTGAACGATTCAGATATGGCTCTACCTAAGCAAATTGCATTCAGATATGGCTCTACCTAAGCAAATTGCATTCAGATATGGCTCTACCTAAGCAAATTGCATTCAGATATGAATCAACCAGACTCTCATACAGGGAAAAAAATGAAATAGTGAAATGCATTAGTTTCTACTCATCTCCGGTGATCATTATGAAGGCTTTATTACTTTATATGGCCATGTACTGGGACGTCCCCTCCAACTTTGCATAATTACAGAGACCTCCCCTTACTTTTAAAATTGCCAAAACTTCCCCTATAAGTTTACATAGTTAACATACATGCATAAAAAAAATCCTTTATATTAACAATGTAAATTTACAGGGAGGGTCTTAGTAATTTAAAAATTAGAGTGGTGTCCTTGTAATTATGCAAAGTCGGTAGTGTTTCATAATTACTCCTTACTTTATATTACATTGCAGAACTTGGGTTTGGAGGATGTTGGTGTAAAATTAGGCAAGAATGGTGCAATTATGGTAAAATATTTTCTAGATCAATATGATTGTTATAGCTCAAGTTGTGAGTATTGGGGTTTGATGAATTGCTATTATGAATCTCTTCAGGTTGACGAGTACTCACGTACATCTGTTGACTCGATTTGGGCTGTTGGTGATGTAACTGATAGGATTAATTTGACACCGGTAGCACTGATAGGATTACAGGTGCATGCTGGCTGCATGAATTTGTTTTTCCTAGATGTTCTTGGTTTTGAAAAGCAGGCAGTCACAACAGGCAATAAAGCCATTTTTACTACCCCAATTACTACAGCCATTTGTTTCTTCCTTGGGAGATCCCAACCAAATCATGCTAATACACAGCACAAACACACAGCACAAACACACAGCACAAACAACACAGCACAAACAACAAGCCAATCATCAAAAAAAAATTGGAAGGGGAAGGAAATGTATACCTGCTGAAATCGCCAAGCCGTCGGAGAGAAATGAGCACACCGTGGGAGAAGAATCTGTGGATTCGATCGGAAAATTTGGCGTCCCCGTCGCTGGAGCGTTACCGTCGGAGAAGGAAGCAAGAGGCCGAATCTACTGTGCCGCCGGAGAGGTCATGGAAGAAGAAGGCTGGATCTGCACCTATCGGCGACGGGAGAAGAGCGGGATTCGCGAGCCCTTTCCGCCTTTCCGCGACCTCTGTGCCGCCGGCGACGGGAGAAGGAGAGGTCGTGGAAGAAGAAGGCTGGATCTGCACCTATCGGCGACGGGAGAAGAGCGGGATTCGCGAGCCCTTTCCGCCTTTCCGCGACCTCTGTGCCGCCGGCGACGGGAGAAGGAGAGGTCGTGGAAGAAGAAGGGATCTGCACCTATCGGCGACGGGAGAGGAGCGGGATTCGCGAGCGCTTTCCGCCTTTCCACATTTCGCCCTAAACGCGATAAAACGAAGCGGCTTGGCAATGTTTCCTGTCGCGCGGTTTTGAGCTGGGAGAAACGGAGGGCGGATCGAAAATGAGGCGGAAAACCAAATGCTATTGGTACGCTAAAGTTGCGTTTTGTCCAAACGCCCTTATAAAAACGCTTAACCAAATGAGCACTAAAGTAAAACACTAGAAACTTCTTTATCCTAGCGCAATTATTTGAGGCGGTTCTCATTCCTGTCTACATGAGTCGTCGTCATATGAGGTACATTTTTACACCCGTTAGCTGGGCTGGCAACATGGCGACAGGTCATAGGTCTGGTCCTAAGCTGTAAATCAGTCCCCCCCAAAACTTTCCTTCTCTATGAAGTTCTCTGACCAGAATCTATTTCCTCATATTTGTGCATCTATCAGCCCATATACAGTTACGTAATACGGGTGATAATGATATATACGCCCGCTACATCAATAACAAAACTTTGATGCCTTAGTTATTATTGGGGAAATCAAGTAACGATCGTTATTAATGTCTAGACTCGAGAGTTACTGCCACTAAATTGCTCATAAACCGACAATACGAGATGGTGTCCCCTGGACATGAAACTGCTTGAAAACTTCATTTGTTGACTCAGAGGGATATCATGATTCAACAATTTCTTTTTTCTCTCTCTCGCTCTCTCTCTCTCTCTCTCTCTCTCTCTCTCTCTCTCTCGCTCTCTCTCTCTCTCTCCGCTTTCACTGTCTTGATTGCCAATTTAAAGCCTCTTACCTCCCAAATAAAGGAATAGAAACTCCCCTGTTTCCAAATTAAGTTACTTTGGTCGTCATTATATAATCATTCCCTCGTATGAATTCATACGCAACACCCTCTTCCCCCTCTAACTTCTCTCTCTCTCTCTCTCATGGGACAAGAGCTATGCGATACCAAGCTCGGCCTTGCCATCGGCGGTGGAAATAACTCTGCGTCCACAAGAATTGGCGACGGTGAAATGAAACCTCAGGTAAGGCTTCACCTGTGGTTCCCTTTTGACGGGAATGAGGAAGAAGAAGAGGAAGCAAAGACAGTAATTACGGAGTCAAAGAAAATGGATACGCATAAAACAAAAGAGGATAACTGTAGCGTGCGGAAAAAACTCCGCCTCACGAAGGAACAATACACCCTACTCGAAGACAGCTTCCGCTGCAACCAAACTCTTACCCCCGTGCATAAAGAAGAACTTGCGGAAAGGCTTGCCCTTCGACCCCGCCAAATCGAGGTCTGGTTCCAGAATAGGAGAGCAAGGTATTAATCCAAGCCTAAATTATACAAAGTGACAGACACGGCCCCTCATGTCCCCCACAATATTATTCGGATCAGGATATTGTCGAGACGTGACAGTGCTCCTGCAGCTTGCAAATTTCTAAATGTTTTATTATACTTGTCGTTCATTTTTGAAGTTTGCAATGTGCATAGGAGTTTGTGAATTGGGAGTGACAGAACGAGGGAAAGAAGTTTGTTTATATTTTAAAAATGCATATATTTTAAAAATTAATTTTTTTTAATAATAAATCACAAAAATAAATGTTGACATAGTTAATATATTTTAATAAAGATCACCACATGTTTTTTCTTAAAAAAAAGAGTACGATTATATATAATATATTGTACAAGAATTAATTGGAAAAACATTTCATTTGTATATAACACATTGAAATGCATGGGGTAATTTCTTAATGCCTGCCAATATCTAAGAATGAAAAAATTACAATTAAAGCGTGTTTATTTTCTTAACAGGACTAAGTTGAAGCAAACAGAAGTGGATTGCCAGGAATTGAAGAGATGGTGCGATAACCTGAGAGATGAGAACAATAGATTGAAGAGAGTGCTTGATAAGCTGAAGTTTTATGAATCAGAAGTGAAAGCAATGGAGGATTGTCCTTCATGTGAGAAGAAGGCCAGGGTTCTTCAGTTCTGTAATTAATATAAGAAAGCATAATTGGGCTATTTGATGCATTGATTTACTGGCAAGATCGGTCCCTTTTGTAAATAAGGGAGGTCGGCTTGGTTAATTCTAGGGTCAAGTTTAGCTTTTTAGTTGAACTCCAAACATATATGGCGCAGAATAAAGTAGGAGAGGGTTTGTTTTAGAAGCAGCAATTCCTTCATTTAAATTTTTTGTTCGATCATGCTTTAGCACGTGTAACCTCTTGAAAATGAAGCTGATGGCATTCTTATATCAAGTATCCATTTCAGCTCTGAACTTAATACACATTTTGCATAGAAGTTGAAAAAGAATGGCGCCTTCTAGGAAAAATATTTGGGGAAAACAAACAAGGGAATGAATAACTTGATGACTTGGCACAAATTTTGTACTATTTAAATGTTAATTTTTGAATTTGTTATAAGATAATTCAAAATATGACTTTTTTTTGAGAAAATGTGGATGATTTCATTGAATAGGCTAATCCAAACTGATCAAATCCAGTACAATGGGTGAAAGAGCAGAACAAACACGCAACAATCGCATGAATAACTCGTTTACAAACATGCCTAGAGCAGAGAAAAACAACCCGAGGAAGTGGTCGAGCATCTCCATAATGGCAACAATAAGCGTGCGATCCAATGAAAGAGGAGCCACCACCTACGTCAAATGCCCAATCAGCGTAGCACAATCCCCTTCAACCTGAATGGAAGGCCAATCAAAATTGACCGCCACATCCATGGCCAAGTGAGCCGCATACACCTCAGCCACCGTAGGAGATGACACATGGCCCCAGGTACCTGAGCGCCACGTGAGACAGCGGCCAAAAGAATCTCACGCAATCACCCCGGCCCCAACCAATAAGCTAATCTGTCGAACAACACCATCAAAGTTAAGCTTCAAAATACCGTGGGGGGAAGGAATTCAAAACTCGGGGGAAGAAACCTGCAAAGGCCGAACACCCGCATCGGACGGCGCACACCAAAAGTAGATAAAGGAGACCGTCTCCTCCAAAGGCTGAAGAGAGCCCTACCAAAGCATATGATTCCAACGCCACCAAAGAGCCCAACAAGACATCGCAAATAAGGAAAACTCCAGCGCGGTCAAGGAGCCAATAAAATCCTGTGCCAACAGCTTTGTCCGAGGAAAAATTCAAATGTCCAAGTGAAGCCCAAATTGGAGCCACAAGAGGGCACCCCACCAAAAGCATGCCCAACATCCTTGACGAGTGGGAGGCACATAGGGGAACCCCACAATTTCCAAATAATATCGCTGGCAAAGTGCAGAAAACGTTGGCAAATTATCCTGAGGAAGACGCCATAGAGAATCTTGAACCTTTGGTTGAACTTGAGTCTGATAGATAAAAGACCATGATGGAGTCGAGGAAGAGCCCCCCCCCCCCCCCCCCCCCAGAAACTAATGCTCAAAATGCAAGACGATAGACACTCTTAGAGAAAAAAGAACCATTAGGGGAATAATGCCAGAACCAAGCATCTGGAACCACACGGCGGCTGAGGGGAATGCATAGAATGGAGCGCAACCCCATCATCCTTAAAAACCAAGCCCTTGATCCTATCAGGGTGCCACTCTCATCAGCCGGATAAGAATAGCACACAAACCCAACGTATAGGAGCATCGGGAGGCCACAACGATTGGATCAAGAATGAAGTAGGTCGCGACATCAACGGTCGGTCCATATATCAATAGTAGCCCAAGAGCAAACAGATAAAGGTTAACCCTCCACAATCAGTCCCTTGGCATGGACAAAGATGCGCCAACAGGACGAAGGTCGACTGTAACACCCCAGGACTTCTAGCTAAAAATGTCCAAGTCAAATTCGTCGAGTGATTTAAGAGAATTTGCCCAATGGTCACGAGTGATCTAAGTGAATTCGTCGAATGTTCTCGAGTGATCTAAGTGAATTCGTTGAATGGTCTCGAGTGATCCAAGTGAATTCGTCGAGTGATCTAAGTCATTCGTCCAGTGGTCAAGATGAATTCGTTGAGTGGTCAAGATGAATTCTTCGAGTGTTCAAGATGAACTCGTCGAGTGTTCAAGATGAATTCTTCAAGTAGTCTGGACAATTCGTCGAGTGTTCTGGACGAACGCGGGTCTTCCAGTCCTTAAGCGGCTTAGCTACGGTGATTCTTATTTGTTGGGTCCATTGATCACAATATCTCAGATTTGAAGAAGGTCTATAGGACATTGGTATACAGATGTTTGTATATGGGGTATGATATAAGTTCTATGTATGCAGGAGGCTCTTTTTTTACTTTGATTACACAGGTTATCCAAGTGACAATGACAGGAGGACAAAAGTGTAAGACCCCCCTCCTGGATCCCAAAACACGGGATGAAGGAGGTCTTATGCCCAGAACAACCGTCTTGCGGTAACATTAGCACACGCGCTAACCTGTACCGCAAGATGCCTATTCTGCCGACTACAACCAACACCAATATATGCCAACCCAACCAAAATAATAATAAGAGAAGTCAAATCCACACAAGCATAATAGTCCAAGTATATCAAATAAAGAAGCTAAAACATGCTTCTACAATATCAGAGTACAGAAAATAAACTCCCAACGGGGCTACATTAGAGTCGCTCAACACTCACATCAGTAACCGACGGTAGCGACGACACCGTCACTTCAGGCCCTGTCGTCCTGGCCTGGCTGTACTGCTGCATAGTCTGCGGCTGCTCTACCTGCGGGGTGACCTCCTAAAAAGGAAGACGTAACAAGTGTTAGTCGAAAATTATAAGTGGCTTCACATCCGCTCCCCCGGCGACTCATCGGCACCGAGCGGAGAAAAGAGCAAGGGTAAAAAGTATAACAAGTAAGGTAATAGGTACAAGCAGGTGTTAACAGTACAAAAAGATTAACAACAGTATAATCTAGCAATTCTACAAGAGCTATAAACATCCATCAAAATATAAGTGTCTACAGCAGGAAAGTAACTTAACTTATAAGGATGCCCATAAAGGCTTATAAGTTAAGGATCGGGTTACATAAAGTAACTCATCGTATAAGAGTGCTCATACAAACTTATACGATGAGGATCTTGTTTGTGCAATGCTATGTAATGGTATGTAAGCTATGCAATGACTCACCCATGATCACACACATGCAATGGCTATGTCGACACAGACTAGTGTTCCCACTTTTCGAGCATGTAGCTAACCTCTCAGGCATCAACCGCCGTGGCCAGACGGCGACAGTAGAGCGGGCTTCTATACTACTAAGCGGGCATCCACACTGCTTCACTTAGGCCTCCGTACGCCTCAACGCTAAGAACACAACAGCGGAGCCCATGCGTACTATGGCCCAGCGGGAGTCTCGGGTAGATGTGCACCGAGAACCAAGCCCCGAACTTGCCTTGTGTGACCCAGAGGGGCCTCAGAAGTAAGCACGAGGACCCAGCCCAAACGTTCAATTGGCACGGAAGGAGCACCGAGACGTGAACACCGAGGTCCAATCCCAATCGCCCAAAGTCTAACTGTCAACACCTATCAGTGTGACGATCGGCGAGCCTGTAGACCTGCCACACTATCCTTAACCCAGGATTACGATACAGCGTATCGACTCACACCGCATGCAATTCCACATCACCGTGGAATGGAAGGAGCCTCGGAGAAAGCACGAGGACCAAGCCCAACCATCCACTCGGCACGGAAGGAGCCCAGGGACGTGAACACCGAGGAACAAGCCCAACCGTCCGACATTGACTTATCTCATTACTATCCCAACTAGTGACGGTCAATACCGCAGTTGCATCCTTTCACAATGCTACCCGTAGCGAGACGACACTCTAAGCATTGGACACTATATTCATTTTGTTAAACAATTATACACATGGCCATAGGTTATCATCCTACCTTTCATCCCAAATGATTCAACACGTTATTATCATGATGCGCATTTATAATAGTCTACCAATTTCTATCAAATCATTTCGTTTATGTATGCTTCGCTTCACAAATCAATTATGTGGAATCCAATTAAATAACTTCATCATTCATTGGACTAAGATGGTTAACCTAAAAGAGTTCACCAAACCTCAAGTTAATTTACAACATTATCTCTACCGAGTACAAATCCAATATTATTCCAAACCCAGAATTTAAGTACAGGATAAATCTAGACAGCAACTTCGACAAGAGATTCCCGAAGCTACAAGAATCCGGTGAAGACGTGTAAATGCTCGATGGAAAGGTCTTTCCATGAGTTACAATATTCATGTTCAGACCACAACCCAGATTCAATAGTATCATACTTGAAATCGGCTTTGAAGTCCGCTGCGTACAGAACACAATTTTTGCATGCAAGATTTATCAGATGTCATTTTCGTTCAGACTTTCCCGTGGCTACACACTTCTCCTGAAGTCGTGCAACCACTCGTTGGAAAGGTATTTTCAAGGACATCAACTTTCATGTTTAGTCGAAAGCCCAGATCGGAACATATCACACCTGAAAATGGCCAAGACGATCGCTGCGTGCAGCACATAGATTCTGCACACATCTTAAAGCGGAATGAACGGCATCGGTTCATCTTCCTCCACAGGTAGATCTTACAAAATCACATCAGAAATTCCTCCTCCCTTATTCACCCTCATGAGGCCATCACTCTTCACGAAACCATCCTCCATCTTCACATAGAAGGTTGGAGAGGTTGAAGACACCACTAACCTTAGAGCACAAGCCCTAGAACGACCTCTTCCTAGAGAAATCATCATCTCGCAATTCTAAACTCTTTTGAGTCGACATATCACCTAGATATCTACAGATCTAGCACCAAGGGAGAGGGGTGGAATCTCACCTCATTTCCGACGTTTCCACTATTTCCGGCCATGGATCTTGTGACTCTTCTCGGCGGCATTTTCTCATTCACGGCGGCGACGGATCTTCTCCTCTAGGACTTGCTCCAGCAATTTCTCCCTCTCTACAGAAGTTCTCTCAGAAATTGGCTGTAATGAGGAGTGAAAACAGCTAGGGTTTTCACAACACTTATATGTGAAAAGTGACACGGGTAGGGACACGCCCGTGTCCTTACCTGTGTCCTGCTCGGGCGAAGCGTCGACGACGGTTTTAGTGTCGGTTCAATACTCGACACGGGTAGGGACACGCCCGTGTCCCGACCCGTGTCCACATGATACAGCCGTGTTTCTCTAGTCGTGTCCTTCTCTGGACACGCCTCAACGAACTCAACTCAACACACACGAGTAGGAAAATGCCCGTGTCTCTACATGTGTCCTTCTCAGGTACTCTTCGTCGATCTCAACTATACGCACACGTGTAGGGATACGTCCGTGTCTCTACCTGTGTCCTCCTCGGGACACACCTCGTCGAGCTCTACTCGACACACATGGGTAGGAACACGCCGTGTCCTTACCGTGCTGTCATGCACATATGTAGTGACACGCCCGTGTCACTACCCGTGTCCTTCTCTGGACATACTAGAGTCGTCGACTCGAGAACTGGCATCCCCACATGGGTAGGGACACGCCCGTGTCTCTACCCGTGTCCTATTATGTACTGATTTCTCCTCCCATTTACAAGTACAGCCCCGCTGTCAGCACTTCTCTGAGCCCAAGTCTGCTCTCCTGACTCTAAAACGCGCACTAGGGGCCTAGTGCGAATCGAGACATTACAAATCCTATAAACAAAATAAAAGATTTCGTCCCCGAAATCAGGCTAAGGCTATGGGAGAAAAAGCATAACAGAAGACAAAATATGCTTTTAAACAAAATTACCTCGAGGAAATAATTTCGGGTAGCGTTTTTGCATCAAGTCCACCGACTCCCATGTATACTCCTCCTTCCCATGATTAGACCATAGCACCTTCACCAAAGGAACACTTTTGCGGCGCAAAATCCTTGTCTCATTGTCTACGATCCGCACCGGCTCTAGTCGCACAGACCTATCAGTCGGTACTGCACTATCTGTGGTGGGGATATATTGATCGGGCCGCAACAACGCCTTTCGAAGCGACGACACATGGAACACGTCGTGAAGATTCTCTAGCTCGGGCGGTAACTCCAACCGATAGGCCAAGGGGCCAATCCTTTCCAGTATAGTGTAAGGCCCAACGTACCTTGGGCTGAGCTTTTTCGCACCACGCACCCGTGACCCTCCATGCATCGGCCGAATCTTCAGAAATGCCTTATCACCCACTTGAAACTCCACCATCCCGTGCTTTGCATTATAATACTTCTCCTGCCGACTTTGAGCCTCCAACATGCGATCCCGTATTAATCTAACCACCACATCAGTATCATCAATATACTCAATTCCCAAAGCCTTCGGGTCTTCATCTTGCATCTAAGACAAGGGTGTTCTACACCTTCTTCCGTAAAGGGCTTCATGGGGTGTCATGCCGATGCTAGCTTGATGACTGTTGTTGTAGGAGAATTCTACCAGTGGTAAGAGCCTTTCCCATGCCTCTCCTCTATCCAACACACATAATCTCAATAGATCCTCCAGTGTTCTGATGGTCCTCTCAGACTACCCGTCCGTCTAAGGATGAAACGCGGTGCTAATGGTAAGGCGCGATCCCATATACGCCTGTACCGCCTTCCACTCCTTTGAGGTGAAACGACCATCCCGGTCAGAAATAATTGTCTTAGGCACGCCATGATACCATACGAACTGCTCCACAAAGAGGCGTACCAAGACATCCATGTGAGCCTCTTTCTTCATAAGTATGAACCGGGCTACTTTCGTCAGTCGATCAACAATCACCAACACCAAATCGTTCCCCGAGCATGAGCGAGGTAACCCATGGACGAAGTCCATGGAGATATCTTCGAACTTCCACTCGGGAATGGGAAAAGACTGTAACAAACCACCGGGGCTCTTGCATTCCGCCTTCACCCTTTGAAAAGCTTCACAATGTGTAACAAAATACCTGACATCCTTCTTCATTCCCGGCCAACACATGGTCTTCCGTAAGCCAGCGTACATCTTGGCAATACTCGGGTGCACTGAATACTGAGAGCAATGTTCCTCTCTCAAGATATCCACCCGGATTTTACCGCCCTTGGGGATATAGAGTCGGACGCGAAAATAAATGAGGCCATCTTTTAGTGTATACTCGTCAATAGTCCCATCTTCGATTGACTTGATTGTCGGGGCCAGAGCTGCATCCCTTCCTTGCTCCGCCAGGATTCGATCTCGGATATCACAAACTATGCTCATGCTTGCCAAGTATTCCTTATACTCTGCCGAAGGAGCCTTATAAACCAAAGTAATCTCCATCTTTTGAGCATCCGAGCTAACTCCAAACTCATTAACTGAGACTCTGGCTTGAGTCTGGTACTTTTCTGCTCAATGCATCAGCCACCGAGTTCGCCTTTCCGGGATGATAGTTCAAGTTGAACTCATAATCGCACAGAAACTCTAACCATCATCGTTATCTCAAGTTCAATTCCTTCTGTGTGTGAACGTACTTTAAGTTTTTATGGTCTGAAAAGTTCTCGTAGTGGACGCCGTATAAATAGTACCTCCAAACCTTCAAGGAGAACACCACCGCTCCCAACTCCAAATCATGAACCGGATAATTGATCTCATGCTTCTTCAGCTGTCTTGAGGCTTAGGCAATTACATGGCCGTGCTGCATTAATACCGCTCCCATCCCCTGATACGACGCGTCAGTGTAAACTTGAAATCCTTCCTTCCCATACTAAAGTGCTAAGATGGGGGCGGAGGAAAGTCTATCCTTCAGCTCTTGGAATGCCGCTTCACATTTGGGGTGTCCACTCATATGGAACAACTTTATCTGTCAAGGAAGTAAGAGGGAGGGCAATCTTGGAGAAACCTTTTACGATCTTGCGGTAGTACCCTGCAATTTCAAGGAAGCTCCGCACATCGACCGCTGACTTCAAGGGAGACCACTCCTTCATGGTACGCACCTTGGCCTGATCCACTGCTAGTCCTGCTCCACTGATCACATGCCCCAAGAAAGCAACCTCTTTAAGCTAGAATTCGCACTTGCTGAACTTGGCGAACAAGGCGTGCTCTTTTAATTTCTTCAATACTAAGGTCAGGTGCTCAATATGCTCCTCCTCCGTCTTTGAGTAGACAAGGATGTCGTCGATGAAAACAATGACGAAGATGTCCAGATAAGGTTCAAACACCTTGTTCATCAGGCTCATTAAGGCCAAAGGGGCATTGGTGAGCACAAACGGCATTACAGTGAACTCGTACAGTCCATATCTTGAACTAAAGCAGTTTTTTGGATATCCCCTTCTTGTATCCTCAACTGATAATATCTCGAGCACAAATTTAACTTAGAAAACCAATACGCTCTCACCAGTTGATCGAACAACTCGTCGATCCGGGATAACGGATAAGTGTTCCGCACCGTCAGTTGATTGAGTTCCTGATAGTATATGCATAAATGCAGGGTTCCATCCTTCTTCTTGACGAAAAATACAGGGGCTCCCCAGGGTGACGAGCTGGGGCGAACGAACCCTGACTCCACCAGTTCTTGTAGTTGAACTCTAAACTTCACGATTAATTTCGGGGCCATTTGGTAAGGGGCCCTGGATACAGGCTTGGCACCCGGTACTAAATTAATTTGAAAATCAACTTATCTATGTGGGGGTAATCCTGGCAGTTTCTCAGGAAATACCTCGGGGAAGTCCCGCACTACCCGTACTTCTTTCATATCCAACACTGTCTCCTTCAACTCAAAACATATCATAAATACTTCATCTCCCTTCATATGGGCTTTTACAGCCAGAACTGAAGATAACAACATACGAGGTGCGAATCTAATACCTTGGAAGATGACATCGGAGTCCCCATGTCTCAAATTGATTCGTTTATCCGCGCAGTCGATCCTTGTGAAGTGCTAGTTCAACCATGCCATGCCGAGAATGAGATCAAACTCTGGCATCCTCAAGACTGTGGCAGGCGTATCAAAGGCTTTTCCCTCAATAAGTATCTCAAATTCTCACTTGGCGGTTGCAATCATCTCAAAGCCGTCCGAGAGGCATACTTGTCGGGCTATGCCAGTAAAATACTGTACACCCTCCATGTCTTTGATGAAGTCCTCAGATGCAAAAGAGTGTGAGGCACCGGTATCGAACAGCGCATAGGCCGTCTTCCCGCCGACTACCACGGTGCCTAAGTAACAATAACCAAAACTCAACACTAGGTGTCTAGTACGTCTTAAGTAACTTAAGTTTAAACAACGAAAATGAGAAAGCTAACTGTAACATACATGCAATCACATCTTGGGGATTCCGTTCTTGCGCAATGTCCAGTGCGTACACTTGATCCCAGGCAGGACCGGGGTTTCCTCCTCGCAGTCCTCGTCCTCGACCACGCATGTAACCCCGTCCTCGAGGAGCTGCCGAAGGGAGAGCAGGAGGGACGTTCCTAAACAACTGCTTGCAGAAACGTCGAATGTGGCCGGGCTGGTTGCATTCAAAACACACCAGCCCATGACGCCTCTCAGGTTGCTGAAATTATTGAGGCTGTGGCAGTGGAGGCAACGCGGGCGGCTGCGGGACCGGATGCTCCACTCTAAAATTTCGGTGGGAACGCCCTCCACCTCTTTGATATCCTCTTCCTCCTCTATAGTCTTGCCTCTTTCTGTTGCTTGGGACAGCTTCCATCATGCCCTCCTCAGGTCTCTAACCACTTCCCAAGTGGTCCGCCTCCAATTTCTTTGTCATGTCGATAATCTCCGCCAAGCTAGCGTCCGCTATAAACAAAAGGGCTTGCCTTAGGGGATCTCGCAGCCCTTTGTAGAAACGTTTGGCGTATCCACTATCATCCAAATCATATGAATCTGAGAATCTTGCGAGATGTTGGAACTCTCGCTGATATTCCGTAACCGTCTTTGATTCTTGCTTCAGCAGAAGAAACCTCTATTCGAATTCATCTCGAGCAGATGAGGGAATGAAGTGCTCCAAGAAGGCACCCGAGAACTCGCTCCAACTTATCTCTGTATAGACTAGCCCTTGGAAGGTGGAGCTCATGAGGGACTTCCACCACCTCTTAGCATGTAGTTCTAATACAAACACCACCAACGTTACAGCCATGTTGGCTGGGCAACGGATCCCCGCCAATAGCTCCTGCACCGTGTCGAGCCGTACTTCAATGTGCGCAGCCGACTCTGTCCCAAGGTAGGAGGGAGGGGAGAGAGCCCGGAAGGTGCTCAGCCAGTTTGAGCCCGGAGCCTGTTGTTGCACTAGAGGCTACTGCGCCCTAAAGGCATCCAGGATGGCGGTGAGCGTCTGCCCCAACTCGGATTGTTGGAACTGAGTGGGTATGGAAGGGGCAGGAGTGCCACCCATCGTCTCAACGTGCACTGGAATCTACACGTAGAATACAAACGTATGGTCAGGTTGGCTAATCTAAAGGTCAAAGTTGGACATACTTAGTGTGAATTACATATGGGCACAACATTGCTTCCGCTAAGTCAGTTTGTCCGCAAAGTGACTAATCGAACGGGTGTGGTACCATTGTTGAATGACTTCTTTAGTTGAGGATCATGACAAACTGATACCATTTGTAAGACCGCCCTACCAGATCCCAAAACACGGGATGAAGGAGGTCTTATACCCAGAACAACCGCCTTGCGGTAGCATTAGCACACGAGCTAACCTGTACCACAAGATGATTATTCTGCCTGCTATAACCAATACCAATATATGCCAACCCAACCAAAACAATAATAAGAGAAGTCAAATCCACACAAGCATAATAGTCCAAGTACATCAAATAAAGAAGCTAAAACATGCTTCTACAATATCAGAGTACATCAAATAAATGCCCAACGGGGCTACATTAGAGTCGCTCAACACTCACATCAGTAATCGACGGTACCGACGACACCGTCACTTCAGGCCCTGTCGTCCTGGCCTGGCTATCCTGCTGCATAGTCTGTGGCTGCTCTACCTGCGGGGTGACCTCCTAAAAATGAAGACGTAGCAACCGTTAGTCGAAAAGACTAAGTGGCTTCACAACCGCTCCCCCGGGGACTCCTCGGCACCGGGCGGAGAAAAGAGTAAGGGTACAAAGTATAACAAGTAAGGTAACAGGTACAAGCAGGTGGTAACAGTACCAAAAGATTAACAGCAGTATAATATTGCAATTCTACAAGAGCTATAACCATCCATCAAAATATAAGTGTCTACAGTGTACAACCCCGTGTCTGGCGAGTGTGGTCGCCAAGAACCATACCGGGCAGTTCAGATCGACCAAGAAATAGGCAAGCCCAGCAAAGGATTCTGAGGATCGTGAGCGAGCTCGGCAAGGAGAAGCCGAACCCAAGATCGGTATTCGTCGACCGCGAGCTCGGTATTTGCCGAGCTAAGTCAGGATTCATCGAGCTGAGGTCGGCTAATGGAAGCCGACTGATGGACGAGCTCGCCATCCCGAATCGGGCTCGCGCAAAGGAGCTCGACAACAGTAGGCGAGCAGGATCTGCCGAGGTGGCCAGGCTCCCCAGCTCGCCCAGATACAAGAGGGACTTTTTACTGTTTTGACCCTGCTGGTCTGCCTATAGCCCTTCAAAACAGCGAAGGTTGGCTTTTGGCAGACCCAGCCAAGGGTTTTTTGGTAACTTCAGGTCAGTTCCTTTTGTTATTGGTAGTCCAGATTCTAAAAACTATAAATAAGACCCAAGGGATACCCCAAAAGGCATGCTTCCTGTGCTTTCCTGCTCTAGTTTTCAAAGTGCTTTCTGAGAGTACCTTAGCTCGGCCTTTGGCTAAGGAAGGGAAGCGCTCTCAGATCTTCCAGGTGTGTGGTGGGTATTCCCCGCCGAGCCCTTGGGTCGGTTCCCCTTGTTTCTTTTGTTGTTTTGCTTGCAGGAGTGAAGTAGGTGCGTGACCACCCCTTCCCCGAGGGTGAACTCCACAGAAGACCGTTTTTCGGTTTCAACATTTTGGTGCGGTGAGCGTGGAGCGTGGTCAGTGCAGAAAAGCTTCAGCAAGCCCAATGACAGGAGGACAGGGATCTGACAGGCCGGACTCGCCCCCCCGCCTCTCGCCACGGTGAGGATGTTCGAGGATTTCAGCAGCGAGGTGCTGAACCTCGTCAAATTTTCACTCGGCACGCGGGCAAGTGCTCGACTAAAGCAGCCTAGATCGCGGCCGCCCCCTCTCTGGGAGAAGATGCCCTCGTCAGGCGAGCTGTGAAGGAAGTGGCCGAGGAAGGCCGTGGGTGCGAGCTCCCCGGGCGCGAGCTCTTCCCTGGCTCGGCAGGCTGAGGTCGGTTCGGCGAGCTAGGCTCGCGAGACTCGCCAGCTCGCCCAGTGTGGGGGGGGGGGAGGAAGCCCCTTTAGTGACTTGGTTTCCTCCGCCCCAGTTCTAGATGGGTTCAGGGAACCTGAGATGTCCTACTACACCGGGAAGGGAGACCCAGTCCAGCACGTTCAATGGTTTGAGTATCTGGCTTCAATCCGGCAGATGTCGGACGAGTTCAAGTGCCGACTATTCGCTATCACCCTCAAGGAGAAGGCAAGGGAGTGGTTTCACCAGCTACCGGCCAGCTCCATCTACTGCTTCGAGGGCCTGCACCGGGGGTTCATGCTGAGGTTCACTACCTCAAAGAGGAGGAAGAAGGAGTCAGAATCCATATTCCACATCAAGCAGGGGGTGAATGAGATGCTAGGGAGCTACGTGGATCGGTTCCAGGAGGAGGTTACTCAGGTCCAGGAGATGTCGGGCCATAGTTTGATGATGGCCTTTACCATGGGCCTACAACAGGGATTCTTTAGGATGGAGCTAAAGAGAGTCCCCCCCCCTCTCCTACGAGGAGCTGATGGAGAGGGAGTCGAGAGAAGTTGATGGGGAGGCGTCAAACCCAGAGTTTGCGCGGAAGCTGGCCAGGTGGGCCACAGAGGAGGAGAAGGAATCGAGAGGAGGAAGGGGACAAGAAGATAGGAGAGGAGAGCCCCGGCAGAGGGAGCAGAGGAAGCTCCAGGGGCAGCAGCAACCTAGGTGGGGGCGTCAGGAGCCTGACCGTCGGCTGGACTGGAGGACAGAGTGGCAAGGGAAGGGGCCACAGAGAGGATACCAAGGAAGGGATCTCCATCAAGGGGGGCAAGATAATTTCCACCCCCCGGGCTGGAGGCAGGCCCAGAGGCCCCGACTCCCCGATCAAGAAGAGGTTATGGCCATAACCTTCATAGAGAGGAGGAGAGTAGCAAGGAGGAGGAGGAGAGAATTTAGGGTGGAGTTGCCCTATTGCGACTTCCATCAGGAGGAGGGGCATGCCACAGCCACGTGCCCGGAGTTCCTTGAAATGAGAGGGAACAGGGAGCAGCAGCAGCAGCAGGGGCGCCAGGAAGTCAGGATCGAGGAGGTCCTGCCTTGGGCAGAGGAGGACCATTGCGAAGACCGGGTGGACATTGGGACCCGAGGAGGGATCAGAGTGATCCACGGAGGGGTGGGGATCGAGGCTTCCCGGAAGGCGATCCTCCACACCATGTATCGATGGAGCCTTACCTCCACATCCCAAACCCCACCCCTAGAAGAGAGGATCACCTTCTCCAGGAGCGACATGCCGGATCACGAGGATCCATTCTGTGATATGCTGGTCATCAAGGCAGCCATCAAAAATTTTATCGTCTCCCGGATCCTCATTGACAATGGAAGCTCCGTCAACGTCATCTTCAAGAAGGCGTTTGATGCGATGAAGGTGGAGGCGAAGAGGGTGCTGGCCTCAGATGGACCCCTGTTCGGGTTTTCGAGGGAGAGGAAGGATGTGGAGGGAGGAGTTGGTCTCCATGTCACCCTGGGGGGGCAGTCCAGGAACTGCAGGTTCGTCATCGTGGATGCCCCCAGCAGCTACAACACCATCTTCGGGAGGCCTCTTATCAGCGTCTTCCACTGTGTCCCCTCATCATTCCATCAGTGCTTGAAGTTCAATGCTGAGGGGATTCAGGTCAGGGTCAGGGGGTGTTGAATTCTGTGAAGTGAAAGTGGGTGAATGGAAGGCTTGGGCAACCTATCCGCGCGGACTACGCGGACATGGTTGGCAGACTGCTAAGTCGGCATGGATGTTGCAGGCGGTTTGCTCTGTGGAGGCCTGGGCGGTCTGCTCGCGCGGACTACGCGGATAGCAGCAGCGGTCTGTCAGGCCGGTGTATACTCAGTAGGCGGTTGAATCCCAGGAAGTAACCCGGCGGATAGAAACTCTATCCGCGGAGTCCGACATGAAGCGGACTGAAGAACTGGAGCTCGACAAACCGGTTTGGCAGTTGCCTTGGTCTTACTCTGGTGCAGCGGGAAGCCGCGGAGACCGCCAGTTAGTGCGGACAGGTTCTAGAGGTCGCCCGGTTTGGCGGGCTAGATCCAGTGTCCGCCAGTAAGTGCGGACTGGCCCTTGTGGCAAGTGGACTGGACTTGTTGAGTTTTGTACCAAGTCCAGGTTGGCTCAGTCCGGGAGATCACGCAGTGGAGCGCGGGGTGTTTTCTCAGTCCGCCAAGATTAGTAGAAGTGTTGTTGCCTTGTTTGCTAGCTTGGGGAGATGCGGACTGGAGAATTGCGTGTGCAAGACCGTGCGGACTGGAGCTAGAGTCTGCTAAGTTCGGTTTTGCCTTGGAGATGAGGCAATGGACTCAGGATGTGCGGATGGAAGCCGGGTGTCCGCTGAGTCCGGCAGGTGCCTTGATGGCGAGGCTGCGGGCTCGGGTTTTGCGGGCTGGTGCTGTGTCCGCGGATTTACGGACTGGTTGCAGAGATCGGTTGTGATGGACCTGGTTTGGCCCTTGGCGACAAGGCAGACTGGTATGCTGTCCGGCCTTGGTGATGTCTTGGCGGCTTGGCCTTAGGCAACAAGGCGGACTGGAGGTTGGAGTCCGGTCTTGGAGAAGCTAGGCGGGCTGGCTATCTGCACAGGAGCGGAGGGCTGGTGTGTGTATCCGCGGGCTTGCGGATACACTTGTTCTTGCTGCGGGATGTGGCGGTGATCTTATCGGCTAGGGCGGTGACCATACTCATCATCGTGCCTATAAATAGGACCCATGTCACATCAGGAAAGAGACCTCGGAGACCTAACCGAAGTAAGTGAACAGTAATTTGAGCTCGCGTAAGTTGCTGCGGACTGGACTTGGGTGTTCGCGCGGTTTGAAAGAGTTGAACGGGTTGTCCTGTGCAGGTTGTGCGGATAGCGCTGGAAAGCCAGGACTTGGCTCTGATTGCGGTCAGGGACAGTACGGACTCTGTGGTTAAGCAACAGGCGGTAAATAGCAGGTCGCGGATAGTGACTAGGAGGTCTTCTCTCTGGCAACTTGGTTCGGGGCTCAGAAGTTGCCTGTCTCAGGTGGACTGTTCTATTCAGTATCGCAGCATGTGCGGTCTGGAGGCTAGGCGACCTCGCAGTCAGGCGGTTTGCAGATCGGTAGTGAAGAGCTAAGCATTGGAATAAGGGGTAGTCTGCGCGGCTTGGTTGCGGTTTGGCGACCTGGCGGATTGAGCGGACTCCACAGCAGTAGGCCGTGCGGCTTGACATTTGAGTCTGCGTGGCTTGTATTGTTTTTGTCTTTGTAACTGTCTCTGCTCTCCCTATGTTGGTTTTGGTGAAGCATGTCTCGCCATGTATGTCTTGCCTTGTAAAGAAGTTTGTTGTTGATCAATAAAGATAGTTGCTTGCTGCATGTGTTGCTGGTTGTTACTACTTTGTTGAGATAACCCCTGCTTTCTCCAAGATCCGAGAAATTGTTCAACATTATAAGTGGGGTGTTCTCCTCCGGTTTGTTGAGTATCAACAGGGTATCCGAGGAGGCATCTGCGGGTTTGTTGAATTTCAACAGGGGGACCCCAAGGTGGTGCGGGAATGCAATGTCACCGCTATGAACTCCATCTCTTGGCAGGAGGGAGCCGAGGAGATGGGGCGAAGAATGGAGGAGGCTGAGCAGGAAGCAGGCAGGGAGGAGCTGGAGGTGGAGAACTGCACAGAGGAGGAGATAGCAGGAGGAGACCATGAGGAGATGGCCGAAGTGATGGCCATGGAGGAAGAGGTGGAGGTGGAGGTCCCCGTTCCGGACGAAAGGGATGCTGAAGGATGGGGGGAGCAGTCCCGGTTGGAGGCTGCAGAGGAAGTGGTGGAGTTGGAGGTCCTCACCCGTGGAGGTAGGGTGGAGAAGGTCCGCGTCAGTGGAGGGTTGACCCCGGAGGACCAAGGCAGGATGCTGGAGTGCATCCAGAAGAATGTGGATATCTTCGTATGGAACGCCGTAGAGATGCCGGCGGTTGACGCGGATGTGGCCTGCCACCGGCTCAACCTGGACCCGGGAACACGCCCCACCCAACAAAAGAAGAGATCCACTATGGACAAGCTGACAGAGCCCATCAGAGAGGAGGTGTCAAAGCTCCTCAAGGCCGGCTACATGTCCGAAATCCAATAACCCGGCTGGGTCTCCAATGTGGTCATGGTCAAAAAGGGAGACGGCCAGTGGTGAATGTGTATCGATTTCTCTTTACTCAATAAAGCTTGTCTTAACGACTGTTATGCCTTGCCTTGGATCGACACGCTGGTTTACTCAGCCGTTGGTTTTTCTGTAATGAGTTTTCTAGATGCTTTTTCAGGTTATCATCAAATCAGGATGCACCCCCCGGATGTCAAGGATGTCTCGTTCATCACGGGGGATGGATGCTACTATTACAAGATGATGCCCTTCGGGCTAAAGAACGCATGGGTGACCTACTAAAAGATTATGGATAGGGTCTTCAAAGAGCAAAAGGGGAGGAACCTGGAGGTGTACGTGGATTACCATATGATCAAGAGTCAGGATGTGGACTCCCACCTCCAAGACCTAGAGGGGACCTTTACCACCCTGCGCAAGTATAAGATGTGATTGAACCCCCTGAAGTGTGTTTTCGGGGCTTGCCGGGGGAAGTTCTTGGGGCATCTCCGCACCCCCGTGGGGGTCGAGCCGAATCCTGACAAGGTCATGGCCATCATGGAGCTAGGGTTTCCACAGAATACCAAGGAGGTGCAGCGCCTGATAGGAAAGCTGGCAGCGCTAAGTAGGTTCCTCTCCCAGGCTGGGGAAAAGTGCTCCCCCTTCTTCAAAATGCTAAGCGGTGGCCGGAAGTTTGAATGGACGAAGGAGTGCAAGGAGTCATTACAGGCCCTCAAGATGCAGTTGACCCAGGCTCCGCTGCTCCAAGGGCCCAAGGAGGGGGAGGATCTGTTTTTGTATCTCAGGATCGGGGCCGAGGCCATGAGCTCCGTCCTCATTCGGGAAGAGGGGAAGAAGCAGCTCCCCGTTTACTACGTGAGTCGGGTCTTGAGGAAGGCCGAGCTCCGGTATCCAATTTTGGAGAAGCTGGCTTTCGCCCTGATCATCTCAGCCCGAAGGTTGCGACCTTATTTCCAGGCACACTCAATCTGAGTGGTGACTGACCATCCTCTCCACGATATCTTCGAGGGGGGTGGAGCATTCTGGTAGGCTGGCCAAGTGGTCGGTGGAGTTGAGTGAGTTTGACGTTTCCTTCGTCCCGTGCCTCTCGATCAAAGCTCAAGCAATGGCAGACTTCTTGGCCGATTATGTGATTGAGGTGGCAGAGGAAGAGCTTACTCGCCCGACTCCTTGGAAGGTGAAGGTGGATGGCACCTCGAGGAGGCATTCCATAGGAGTGGAAGTGATCTTGGAGAGCCCTCAGGGGACTAGAATTGAGCAGATGGTAGTGGTTCACTTTCCCATCAACAACAATCAAGCCGAGTATGAGGCCGTGATAGCAGGGCTGCGCCTGGCTAGGGAGCTGGGGGTGCTGGACGTGGAAGTCCTTAACGACTCCATGGTGGTAGCTTCCCAGATCAACGAGGAGTTTGAAGAAATAGGGCCTACCCTGCGATTGTACTTAGCCAAGGTAAAGGGGGTCATTGGCACGTTCCAAACTTTTTCCATCCAACACGTGCCCCGGGAGGAAAATGAGCAGGTCGATCAGCTCGCGAAGCACGGTCCTCGGGTGGGGTGTACCATCACTGACCTATTTCGCCCTTCCATCGAAGAGGGGGAGCTCATGTAGATAGATCAACGACCTTCATGGATGGACGCAGTTGTAACTTTCCTCTCTGCCAGAGAGTATCTGGAGGGGTCAGATAAGAAGAAGCTCGGGCATAAGTCAGCGTACTACCTCCTCCAGGATGGGCAGCTGTACAGGAAGACACTCTCGGGGATGTTGGCTCATTGCGTGGCTGAAAGATATGGTACCTAAACACCTAGAGGGGGGGGGGGTGAATAGGTGACCTAAACCTTTTTCTAGCTCTGTTGGCAGCAAATCAGTTATCTCACAGATTTCTACAGCTAACAGTAATAACAAAATATAAACAGTTAATCCACAGCACAGCACAACACAGCAGACACACAAATTTATAGTGGTTCCCCAATCTTTGGGTACATCCACTTTCCCCCTTCGCCTATCTAGCAGTGTACTAGATTCGGCCAATCTTCTCCACTATCTCAGAACCCAACTAGGTTCCTACACCTCAGGCCCAAAGCCTTACACTCAGCCACAAAGGCCTACACTCAGCCACCCAGGCATACACTCAGCCAATTAAGGCCTACACTCAGAGTTCTTCAACTCCTACACTCAGGCAACCAAGCCCTACCCTCAGCCTTTATAATATAGGCTTACAATTCTCTCAGATCCAATGGATCCTACAAGTTAAGATTGAATTACAATAACTAACTCTACAACTCAGAAAATAAGAGAGGAGTTGAGAGTTTCTTGAAGAGTTCTTGGAAGAACTCAGTTAGATCCAAACTGACTTAGCTTCTTTCAAAGCTTCTTGAGTAGAACTGAATTAGTCTGAATCCTCTGCAGTTGATCCTTGACCTCTGCTTCTTGAGATCCAGATGATTCTGAATCCTTCTTCTCAGCCTTAGTTCCAAAGACTGAATTCTTGATTGGAGCTCTCTCTCTCCAACTTCTTAGATCTGCAGTTAGACTGCCAGATCTTCTTGTATTGATCCTCTGTGTTTCACTTTTCTGATTACTTGAATAATCTGATCAACCACTTTAATTATTCTCACTACTTGAAAGAACAACTTGTAATTCTTATTTCAACAACAACTTCTGTAAACTGTGAGTGCCTATTTATAGGCTTCCTTCATGGTAATCGGCTGGTCCGGTTCATAACAGACTTCTGACTTCTCTGACAGTTGCTGTAGACCGGCTGGATCGGCAGCTGTCATGTCAACCAGTCACTTCTTGAAATTCTCTAACTGTCAGATAGTGTCGAGACTTTCTGTTCTTAAGTGTCGACACTTATAAACCAAGTGTCGACACATGTTGTGTAAGTGTCGACACAAGTCTACAAGGTGTCGACATAATTCCTTGTATGTCTCGACACAGATTCTTCTGCATGTGTCGACACTGAAATTGAGTGTCGACACAAGTACTTGTACTTCATTCTTTAACTGTATTCTTCTAAGTGTCGACACATCTCCTTTGTGTCGACACATCTTCATGTGTTGAAACTGTCAAGTGTCGACACTGCTTCTTGTTGTCGACACAAGTCTTCAATGTTGTTTCTTCAGCTGAGTGTCGACACTTTCCCTTAGTGTCGACACTTGTACTTAGAATAATTTTGTAAACTTTTCTGTTCTTTGCCAAGTGTCGACACAGCTCCTTGTGTCGACACTTTCTTCAAGTGTTGAGTCTTTAGCTAAGTGTCGACATATTGTGCTGGGTGTCGACACTTCCTTCAAGTGCTGACTCTCCTGTTTGTGTGTCGACACATTGTGCTGAGTGTCGACACATTCTTCATATGTTGACTCTGCTGATTGAGTGTCGACACATTATGTTGAGTGTCGACACTTGTCCTTAGTCTCTGCAGAATTTTGCTGAGTGTCGACACAACTCCAAGTGTCGACACTTTCTGATGTAGACTCAGCTCTTCTAGGTGTCGACACTTCTGCTAAGTGTCGACACAGCTTTTCTGCATACTTCTTCACTGAGTGTCGACACAGCTCCAAGTGTCGACACTTTCTGTCTGGTGTCGACTCTTCATCCCAGGTGTCGACACAATGACTCCAAGTGTCGACACTGCTTGTCTGGGTGTCGACACGAGCTTTCTCAAGTGTCGACACTTTCCCTCTGGGTGTCGACACATGGACTTAGAAACTTTTAGCTTCAGTCCAGTGAATACCTATCCTGCACAAGTAACTCAAACAAACATCAAATACATTATGATGTATATCATTGAGTTAGGTGAGGCTTCTTCAAATCAGGTACATTTGACCAATGTACCCAACAATCTCCCCCTATTTGGAGAAGTCATAACCCTTAGTCAATGATATACACCACTCATAATTAAAAATTAGAGAATGATGTAAAGCAGGTATATGTTAACAGGGTAAACTTAAACATGTAATAAAGCACACATGTATACTCATTCAGCATTACATAACAAACAAGAATTAGACACATTCTTCTGAACAATCATGAAATATATTTATCAAAAACTGTTCAAACATTGTTTTTAATACATTTTCAATGATTTACAAAAATGTTTAGATGTAACAGATTACAACATTCTTCAGTCTAATCTTAGTCTAATTCTGATCAGGTTCTTTTATAACAATTCCTTTCCCAGCTTGCACTTTGGCTTTTACAGCAGCAGCAGCAGCAGGCTCAGTATCAGCAATTTTCTTTCCTTTGGAGTCCTTCTTCTTTAGTTCTTCAGCCTTGATTTTCTGCCTTTCAAAATAATGATAGGGCTTAGGAAAGTACTTGCTAGGCTCCACAGCTGTAGGAGGTAGCTTTCCTAACTTAGCCTTCCTTCTATGCTGGATAATGGCTTCCTGCCTAATCTCATGCTTCCTCCATTCTGCTTCTGAGAACCATTTGTTTCTTTCATGATCATTGTCCTTGGCTGCTTTCCAGGCTGTGAGAATGATGTTCCTAGAAGTAGGGCTCCACTGTTCAAAATCAGGTTTTTGCTCAGCTAATTCCCTAAACTTCTTCTTTGACAGCCTTGTCTCTTCTTCTTTGTCCAAAGCCTCTTGCATAGCTGCTGTTATAGGTTGAACAACCTTTTCCAGAACAACATGGGACTTTCCAGCAGCTGGGCTATACATGGTGCTTACATCTGCATGAATCATTTCAAAATCTGGAGGTGGATAGATCACCTGAGCTACTTCCTGTTGCTCACCTCCAAGATATGCACTTTGAATACCTGATTCAGCTACATTATCATCATCACACAGGGGAGGATAGCCCAATGTAGCTCTGATGGAGTTAGAAATCTATTTGGCATGGTCAGAGCTAGCTTTGACTAACACCCTCTCCCCCTTTATGACTTCTTGTGCAACATGGTCTCTGACATCATCCTTTTGGAATCTGATCTGACTGTCCAAGTACCTGATGCCATCCTTAAAGTAAGGTCTAAGCTTTGTAAGCTGTTCAGAAATGACCTTCTGTGAATCCTTGATTGCAGTCTTGACAGCAGCAATTTCATCTTGAAAAGCTTTATCAAATTCAGCCTTAAATGCAGATGATGTTGAAGGTTCAGCAGTCTTATTCTTCAGTTCAGTGACTATAGCATTGTGGGATGCAGTCAAATTATCATTCATCCTCAACTGATTTTCCAGCACATAGCCTTGCTTCAGTGCTATATCATCTACTTGAGACTTTATTTTCTCTTGATGGGTTGCCAGATAGACCACTGCATTAGCACCCTTTGTAAAACAGTCAGTCATCTCCTTTTTATTAAGGTTCATTTCAAACCTTATTGACTTGATTTCCTATGCCAGATCAGATTGTAGGGTCTTGTGCCCTTCATCAACATAAGTCTCGATTGCTTTCCTTTGTTCATCCATCTTGATTTGCAGTGCAATCAGTAGACCACTATAGTCAACAGTTGGAGCCTGTTGAACTATGGGCTGTGGGGCAATGGATTGCAAGGCTTTCTTGTAACTCTGACTTCTCCTCTTGAAGACATAGAGTTTCTTCTTTTTAGCTTGTGCAGCCTCATCTTCCTCAGACTCTGAAGTACTGGCAATATCAACCCTGTCCTTAGGGCTTGATGGTTTGTCAGCTTGCACATCAAGTGCTTTCTCACTTTCTTGCCTGACAGGCTCTTCCACAACTTGCAGGTTCTCCCTCTCAGTAGCAGCACCCTTCTCTTCAGCAGCAGCAACTTTATCCATGTCAAAGTCCTCCTGTTCTAGATTTAGAAATAGATCTTCCATGGTGTATTCAGGAGGTGACTGTGCAGGAGAAGTACTGGGTTGATCAACAACTTTATCAGGAACCACTTCTAGGATAACTGATGTGTCTTGGAGAACAACATCTGGTTCTTGATTTTCTTGCTGAGTTTGCTGATGGACATCAGACAAATCAGAATCTATCACAGAAAAATTTAAAGTGTTGAGGTCAGAAAGTACCTCTTGGATAATGAGTGTAGCTTGCTCACTCTCCAGTGTAAAGGGTTGTTCTACAGCTGGTGGCTCCCCCTGGCTTGGATCCTTATGCATGGGGCTAGCTGGAGGCAGCTCCCCCTGGATTTCAGCTGTCTCTTGAGGAGCAGGAGACTTCTCTGCAGCCACTTCTATTTGACTATCAGGAGTGAAAACAACCTGTTCTTCACTACCTGAACTGCTGGAGGACTCCTGTGTCACAGGAGCTATCTTCCTCTTCTTCTTTGGAGGTGAATCTTTCTTAGAAACTTGCTTCTCAGGGGTGGACAGTTCCTTTGACAGCACCCTTTCCCACCTTGAGAAGATCCTCATGTCCATCCTTCTCATGTGGTTGATTTTGCTACCTGCAGCAGTGCTCATTACCTCTGGTATTGTACCAGCTAGGTAGAGACTAAGTATCCTGCCCAGATTGGGCTTCTTTAGACTTTCCTTCATTTTCTCAAAGATAACCATTGACCAATCTGTTTTGAGGTTGAAGATAATTCTGGTCATAACACTGAACATGGAGGCTGACACCCTGTCATGCCCTCCAGTCTTGCTGAGTATAACTTTACCCACAATTTCTGACAGGAATTTTCCTTGGGTATTCATTCCTCTCCTGTTGAAAACAGATCCAATCTTCAGCTTAGGATCTAGACCACACCAGGTAAGTGCTTCTTTGGTCTTAGATGTAGTCACTTCCTCTTCTGCTTGAATTCTAGGTAGCTGAAGTACCTTTCTGAGAGTTTTGGGTGAAATCTTGACCTTGGTGCCATGCACTCTTGATTTGATTTTGTGACCTGAGTCATCTACAGAAGCTCCAGTAAGGAATTCGAGAACTTCCTTCTTCCATATTTTGGTTGGTTCTGAAACCAGATACTCCAATCCAGAATCGGTGACTAGGGTTACCACCGATTTGATTTCTTGATCGCCATCGTCGAACGCGCCACGAACCAGTTCATAGCCTTCATTGACATTCTCCTCGAGCTTGGGAGCCATTAGGGTTTGTAGAATTAGTCTTTAGAAGAGAGAAATGTTGACATAGTAGTTTGGTCTCGAAACTCTGAAAGCGTGTCGACAAATAAAGACAGAACCCTATTTATACCTTTCTGGTTTGAAGACGAACAGGCGGGATGGATTACTAAAGATGTGTCGACACTGGCAATAAGTGTCGACACTGACTTATAATGTCTCGACACACATGTGTCGACACAAGTTTAAGTCATCAGATTTTATGTGTCGACACTTGGTTAAGTGTCGACACAACACTACTCGACATGTAGTCGAGACTTTACTTAGAAAATTCTGAGTAAAACTTAAGTGTCGACACCTCATTAAATGTGTCGACACCAACTCGACATGTGTCGACACTAACATTCTGAAGTGTCGACACCAACTTCCTAGATGTGTCGACACCATTTTCCTGAAGTGTCGACACTTACTATTCTGTGTCGACATAGACTTGTCTATGTGTCGACACCTTTTTACTTAGCCAATTTTTAGTTCTGTAAACTTAGTCTAAGTTTATCATACCTAGTTCAATTTTGAACCTATTGAACTTAGCTTCTTCTAAGGGCTTAGTAAACATATCAGCTATCTGATTATCAGTTTTAACATATTCAAGTGCAATATCATTTCTTTCTACATGCCCCCTAAGAAAGTGATATTTAATCTCAATATGTTTAGTTCTACTATGTGATACAAGATTATTAGCTATTGAAATAGCACTTGTAGAATCACAGAAAAGTGGAGTTCTACTTACCTGAAATCCATAGTCTTCTAGCTGATGTTGAATCCACAGAAGTTGAGCACAGCAACTTCCTGCAGCTACATATTCTGACTCAGCTGTGGAGATAGCCACACTGGTTTGCTTCTTACTACTCCATGAAATGAGTCTTCCACCTAGGAATTGACAGGATCCAGTAGTGCTCTTTCTATCTTCTTTGCATCCTGCAAAGTCTGCATCTGAATAGCCTGTTAGATCAAAATCTCCATTCCTAGGGTACCAGAGGCCTAAATAGGGAGTGCCCTTTAGATATCTCAAGATTCTCTTGACTGCAGTCAAGTGAACTCTTTAGGGCAGGCTTGATACCTGGCACAAACACATGTAGCATACATAATGTCAGGCCTACTTGCAGTCAAGTATAGTAGGGAGCCAACTATCCCTCTATACAAGGTTTCATCTACAGGTTTCCCTGCATCATCCTTGCTCAGAGACATACTTGACCCCATAGGAGTCTTCATGGTACTGGATGAATCCATACCATACTTCCTTATGAGTTCTAGGGTGAACTTGGACTGACATATGGATAGACCACTTTCAGTCTGTTTAACTTGGAGACCCAAGAAAAACTTTAGTTCTCCCATACTACTCATCTCAAATTGACTTTGCATAAGCTTTGCAAACTTTTTGCAAAGGCTACTTTCAGTAGACCCAAATATAATGTCATCTACATATATTTGGACAAGTATGACTTTGCCTCTAGATTCCCTAAGGAATAGAGTCTTATCTATTTTCCCCCTTGAGAACTTGTTCTCAATGAGGAAACTAGATAGGGTTTCATACCAAGCTCTAGGTGCTTGTTTTAACCCATATAATGCTTTCCTAAGTCTATAGACATAATGAGGTAGAGTTGGATCAACAAAACCTGCAGGCTGCTCCACATAGACTTCTTCTTTCAAATTACCATTTAGGAATGCTGACTTCACATCCATTTGGTATACCTTGAATCCTTGATAGGTTGCATAGGCCAAGAACATCCTTATGGCTTCCAGTCTGGCTACTGGAGCAAAGGTTTGATCAAAATCAATACCTTCTTCTTGCCTATATCCTTTTGCAACCAGTCTTGCTTTATTCTTAATGATGACTCCTTGTTCATCTAACTTATTCCTATAGATCCACTTTGTTCCTATCACATTGTGATCTTTAGGTTTAGGAACCAAGTCCCAAACCTTGCACCTTTTGAACTGATTAAGTTCTTCCTGCATTGCTTCAGTCCACTGTGGATCTTGTATAGCTTCTTCAAATTTCTTTGGTTCTATTTGAGACAGAAAACTTGAATATACTACAGCATTCTGATTTCTGCTCCTTGTCTGAACACCTTGTCTTGGATCTCCAATAATCAGCTCTACTGGATGATCTCTTAGATGCCTGTTGGCTGGAGGCATCCTTACTCCTGGTTGAACTTCTTCAGCATCTTCATCAAGCTGAGTTCCTTGTACTTCTTCAGCTCCTGGTACATGTAGTTCTCCCCCTAGACATAAGCCATCTTCTTCTACTTGCTGTCTTGCAGCAGGTACATCTTCTATGGTTAGCTTGTCCATCTTCTTAGTAAGACCTGTGGGGCTGCATACATTGCTAGACAACTCATTGTTAATTAGTTTTGTCTCATCAAAACTACATGCACAGACTCCTCTACAACTTGTGTAGTCAAGTTGTAGACTCTATAAGCCTTACTATTATTGCTGTACCCAACAAACACTCCCTCTTGAGACTTGGCAGCAAACTTAGTTAAGTAAGACTTTCCATTGTTAAGTATGAAGCATTTGCAACCAAAAATCCTGAAATAGGATAGGTTTGGTTTCCTGCCTTTCACAACTTCATAGGGGGTCTTGTTTAACCTTTTAGTGATGGTAGCCCTATTTATCACATGGCATGCAGTGTTAACTGCTTCAGCCCAGAAATACTCTGGCAGTGATGAATAACTTAATAGGGTCCTACCAGCCTCTATCAAGGTCCTATTCTTCCTTTCAGCAATGCCATTTTGCTGAGGTGTTCTAGGTGAAGAGAATTCTTGAAATATCCCAAAATCTTCACACAGTTTTGTCATGCTTTCAGACTGAAACTCAGTACCATGGTCACTTCTAATTTTGACCACTGTACAGTTCAATTCATTCTGAATTTGCTTAACAAAGCTATAGAAGACACTAGGTGTTTCAGATTTCTGCCTTAAGAAGAACACCCAGGAAAACCTTGAGTAGTCATCAACAACTACAACGGTATAGACCTTCCTACCTAAGCTGTGAACTGGCATTGGACCAAATAGATCCATATGCAAGAGGTATAAACACCTCACAGCATCTTTGTTGTCTAAGCTTCTAAAGGTGGATTTAGTCTGCTTGCCCTTTTGACAAGCTGAGCAAATGCCATCTTTGACACACTTAACTTGAGGACCATTCCTCACTAACTCTTTACTAAAGAGTTTGCTAATAGTCTTGTAGTTAAGATGAGCTAGCCTCTTGTGCCACTTGACACAATGAGAGATTGTCTCATCAGCTACAAGACAGACAGGAGAACCATTGTTCTCAATCATAATGTCTAAACAGTAGACATTCCTCTTTCTATATCCTGTCAAAATGATCTCTTGATCACTTGACCTCTTGATATGACAACCATTTTTAACAAATGAGATGTCATACCCTACATCACTTAACTGACTTATACTAATGAGGTTGTGTTTCAACCCTTTAACATAAGCCACTTGAGTAATGGTAACAAGGTTTGAAGAGATGTTACCAAACCCTTTGATGATTCCTTTTTCAGAACCACCAAAGGTCACTTTAGGACCATTTTTGATTGGAATGTAGTCCTTCAGTAGTCCCCTTGTTCCAGTCATATGTCTGGAACATCCACTATCCAAGTACCATGTTGGGGTATGGCCACTTGGATTCACCTGCAAAACAAATTAATGAACCTTAGAACCCAAAGTAAACTTGGGTCCTTGGTGATTGTTAGTTTGCAACTTGACAAAGCTACCTGTTGGCTTTCCACCAGGTAACTTGCTACTCACCTTGGCACTGGCATTGTGCCAACAGTCCATTGCAAAATGGCCAATCTTGCCACAGCACCAGCATTCAAACTTGTTGTACCTTTGCTTAGGTACAACCTTTGCTGTCTTGACTATAGCAGGCTTGTTGAATGTTGGGGCTTTGCCCTTGGACTTGGACTGATCCTGAACAGTCCTAGCTGGTTTAATAAAACCCAATCCAGCCTTTCCTTTATGATGAACAAATTCATCAATCAAGGGTAACACTGATTTAGGTTTTGAATACCTAGCAACAAGCACTCTTTCCTTCTGGAGATTGATCTCCAGTAACTTAATTTGATCATTTTTATAAGTGATAGTTCCCATCTGAATCACAGTAATGTGTTTCAGCCCGGCTACCTCATTGAGCTTTTGATCAAATTCCTTCTCAAAGTCTGTTGCAGCTGCCTTTAGATCAGCAATTTCCTTTGCCTGACTTTTGGCAAGGGACTTGCTTTTCTTATAGGCTTGCAACAGTACTTTATATTCATCTAAGAGCTGATGAATATCTCCCTCAGATTCAGAAACACTTCCATCACTTTATGAAGATGAATCTGACTCTGAACTAGAACTTTAATCTGAACTTTGAGTTAGACTTTGTACCTGACTAGGTCCTGGCTGCTCCAGGATTTTGGTACTTTCAGTCAATGCCATCAGTCCTTGGCACTGACACTCTTCTTGTTCATAGATTGATTCCATGATCTGCATAAATTCTTCTTCTTCTTCAGCAAATAGCCCTATGTAGGCTTCAGCATCTGTCTCAGTGTCTGAAGAAGAAATGTCTGAAAGAGTCTTCTCATTCTTTGCAACAAAGGACTTCTCCTTCTTTCCTTTGAAGTGAGTCTTCTTTTTGTCACTGGATTCTTTTCTTCTCTCAGGACAATCTGCAATAACATGACCCTGTCTATTGCAGCAGTAACACACTATCTTAGACCCAGTTGCCTTGCTAGTCTTTGTCTTTTTCTTGTCCTTCTTTGAAGGATTCTTTTCCTGATGCTGGACTTCTTTCCCTTTGGAAAATGAAGGTCTGGACCTCCACTGTTTCTTCTTCAGGAATTTCTGAAAATGTCTGGTGAATGCAGCAAAGTCTTCATCACTTTCACTGCTTGTAGACTTTGTGCTAATAGACTCATCTGATTCTGATTCAACTACCTCTGGAGGAGGAGTTGATGACTTAGTCCTGCCCTTTCTAGGTACTTCTGACTTGAAGGCAACAGTCCTTTCCCTGTGCTCAGTCCTTGTTGATTTTTCCTCCTCTTTTCTCACTGACAGCTGCATCTCATAAGACAGCAACTTGCCAAACAGTGTGGGAGGAGGAATTTCTCCCAACTTTGTCATTTCTCTGATGGCACAGATCTTGGTGTCCCAATCTTTGGTTAGGGACCTTAAGAACTTATCATTCAATTCATAGTTAGTGAACTCTCTTCCATAGGACATGAGTTCATTAACAATTCTATAGAACTTCTTGTAGCATTCAGTGATGCTATCTCCTCTTCCTTGCCTAAAGCTCTCATACTCTTGATTAAGCAAGGACTTTCTATCTTGCCTAACTTCTTCAGAACCTTCCATATAGACAATGAGGGTATCCCACATTTCTTTTGCTATTTTATAGTGAATTAGGTTCTGAAAAGTTGCATCATCAATGGCACTTACTATTATGTTTTGTGCCCTTTTGTCCATAGTGGCTAGGACAATTTCATCCTTGGTCATCTCAGAGAAATCCTTTGGAGTCCTCTGATTTGCATCCAATACTGAGATTTTCATGGGCACATATGGCCCCTCTTTGACTGTGATGTAGATTCTAGGGTCAGAGGCTTCAATGAACAGCCTTACCCTCTCTTTCCAGATTCCAAAAATCTCTTTTCTGCATATGGGCAGTTTCATTGAACCCAATTCCTTGTGATTCTCTGAAGAACCCATGTTTCTTGATTTTCTTGAAACTGTGTTCTGACTTACACTGAATCTGCCAAACTGGATCTCCTCAGACAGTTAGTCCTTTTTGAGTAACCTCCCTCTGATACCACTTGAAAGATATGGTACCTAAACACCTAAGGGGGGGGGGGGTGAATAGGTGACCTAAACCTTTTTCTAGCTCTGTTGGCAGCAAATCAGTTATCTCACAGATTTCTACAGCTAACAGTAATAACAGAATATAAACAGTTAATCCACAGCACAGCACAACACAGCAGACACACAAATTTATAGTGGTTCCCCAATCTTTGGTACATCCACTTTCCCCCTTCGCCTATCTAGCAGTGTACTAGATTCGGCCAATCTTCTCCACTATCTCAGAACCCAACTAGGTTCCTACACCTCAGGCCCAAAGCCTTACACTCAGCCACAAAGGCCTACACTCAGCCACCCAGGCCTACACTCAGCCAATTAAGGCCTACACTCAGAGTTCTTCAACTCCTACACTCAGACAACCAAGCCCTACCCTCAGCCTTTATAATATAGGCTTACAATTCTCTCAGATCCAATGGATCCTACAAGTTAAGATTGAATTACAATAACTAACTCTACAACTCAGAAAATAAGAGAGGAGTTGAGAGTTTCTTGAAGAGTTCTTGGAAGAACTCAGTTAGATCCAAACTGACTTAGCTTCTTTCAAAGCTTCTTGAGTAGAACTGAATTAGTCTGAATCCTCTGCAGTTGATCCTTGACCTCTGCTTCTTGAGATCCAGATGATTCTGAATCCTTCTTCTCAGCCTTAGTTCCAAAGACTGAATTCTTGATTGGAGCTCTCTCTCTCCAACTTCTTAGATCTGCAGTTAGACTGCCAGATCTTCTTGTATTGATCCTCTGTGTTTCACTTTTCTGATTACTTGAATAATCTGATCAACCACTTTAATTATTCTCACTACTTGAAAGAACAACTTGTAATTCTTATTTCAACAACAACTTCTGTAAACTGTGAGTGCCTATTTATAGGCTTCCTTCATGGTAATCGGCTGGTCCGGTTCATAACAGACTTCTGACTTCTCTGACAGTTGCTGTAGACCGGCTGGAACGGCAGCTGTCATGTCAACCAGTCACTTCTTGAAATTCTCTAACTGTCAGATAGTGTCGAGACTTTCTGTTCTTAAGTGTCGACACTTATAAACCAAGTGTCGACACATGTTGTGTAAGTGTCGACACAAGTCTACAAGGTGTCGACATAATTCCTTGTATGTCTCGACACAGATTCTTCTGCATGTGTCGACACTGAAATTGAGTGTCGACACAAGTACTTGTACTTCATTCTTTAACTGTATTCTTCTAAGTGTCGACACATCTCCTTTGTGTCGACACATCTTCATGTGTTGAAACTGTCAAGTGTCGACACTGCTTCTTGGTGTCGACACAAGTCTTCAATGTTGTTTCTTCAGCTGAGTGTCGACACTTTCCCTTAGTGTCGACACTTGTACTTAGAATAATTTTGTAAACTTTTCTGTTCTTTGCCAAGTGTCGACACAGCTCCTTGTGTCGACACTTTCTTCAAGTGTTGAGTCTTTAGCTAAGTGTCGACACATTGTGCTGGGTGTCGACACTTGCTTCAAGTGCTGACTCTCCTGTTTGTGTGTCAACACATTGTGCTGAGTGTCGACACATTCTTCATATGTTGACTCTGGTGATTGAGTGTCGACACATTGTGTTGAGTGTCGACACTTGTCCTTAGTCTCTGCAGAATTTTGCTGAGTGTCGACACAACTCCAAGTGTCGACACTTTCTGATGTAGACTCAGCTCTTCTAGGTGTCGACACTTCTGCTAAGTGTCGACACAGCTTTTCTGCATACTTCTTCACCGAGTGTCGACACAGCTCCAAGTGTCGACACTTTCTGTCTGGTGTCGACTCTTCATCCCAGGTGTCGACACAATGACTCCAAGTGTCGACACTGCTTGTCTGGGTGTCGACACGAGCTTTCTCAAGTGTCGACACTTTCCCTCTGGGTGTCGACACATGGACTTAGAAACTTTTAGCTTCAGTCCAGTGAATACCTATCCTGCACAAGTAACTCAAACAAACATCAAATACATTATGATGTATATCATTGAGTTAGGTGAGGCTTCTTCAAATCAGGTACATTTGACCAATGTACCCAACAGTGGCCGAGGGGGAGGTACAAAGAATCTTGGAGGAAGTCCACTCCGGAGAGTGTGGGAGTCACTCCGGGAGTCGGACCCTGGAAGGGAGGATCATCAGGCAGGGGTACTTCTGGCCCACCCTGGGCCATGATGCAACAGAGTTCACAAAAAAGGTGCCACAAATGCCAGCTGTTTGCCCCCCTCCAGCTGCAGCCGGCTCGACGACTCAAAAGTATCACGGCCCCCTGTCCCTTCGCCATTTGAGGGATGGATTTGGTTGGACCGTTCCCCCAGGCCAGTGGGCAGAGGAGATTCCTCCTAGTAATGATCGATTACTTTTTCAAGTGGTTGGAAGTGAAGGCGTTGGCCAAGGTGACCTCCCTGGTTATCAAAAACATTATCTGGGGGGAGATCATCTGCCGCCATGGGCTACCCCAGGCCATTATCACGGACAACGGGCCCCAGTTCGCCAGCACTGAGTTCACCAGTTTTTGCGAGCAGCTTGGAATCGACCTCAGGCTCGCCTCGGTCCATCACCCCAGGAGCAACGGGCAGGTGGAGGCCACGAACAAGATCATTGTCAACCTCCTGAAAAAGAAAGTGGAAAATCTGAAGGGAAGCTGGGTGGAGCAGCTCCCAGCGGTTCTCTGGGCCCTGAGGACCACCCCCAACACAGCTACCGGAGAGACCCCCTTCAAACTCTCTCATGGGTGTGAGGTGATGATACCCGTAGAGTTTGAAGTTCAAACACCTCGAGTTGTTGCGGCCAAGGAAGGTAGGGTAGAATGGCAAGCTGAGAACGAGGTGGAGCTGCGGCTCTCCCTTGACATGATGGAGGAACTGCGGGATCTTTCCGCCTTCCAACAGGAAGAGGTGAAGAGACGGATGGCCAAGTACTTCGACAAGCACGTCATAGTCAAACAATTTGTGGAGGGGGACTTGATGCTGAAGAAGGTGGATGCAGCAGGGAGATCGACAACCGTGGGGAAGCTCAACCCCAGCTGGGAAGGCCCATTTATTGTTAAAGAAGCATTGAAATCAGGGGGGTATCGACTCCAAAATGTGGAGGGCGAGACCCTAAGTCTCACCTGAAGTGGTGACGACTTAAAACGCTTTTCCCTTGAAACTTGTAAGTTGTGCCTTGATTTTTAATGAAAATTCTTCAATAAGCCCATGTTGTCGCTATGAGATCGCATGAAGAAGTAAAGTGAATTTAGACCCCGAGTAGATCCCGCTGTCAGGATCCCACCTAGCTGGCAGGGCTGGAAGTCACTCGGTGTCATCCTTGGGTCTCGAGCAGATCCCGCTGTCAGGCTCTCACCTAGCTGGCAGGGCTGGAAGTCACTCGATGGTGTTAGTAGTGGATCCCGAGCAGATCCCGCTGTCAGGCTCTCACCTAGCTGGCAGTGTTGAAAGTCACTCGGTGTCATCCTTGGGCCTCGAGTAGATCCCGCTGTCAGGCTCTCACCTAGCTGGCAGGGCTGGAAGTCACTCGATGGTGTTAGTAGTGGACCCCTAGCAGATCCCGCTGTCAGGCTCTCACCTAGCTGGCAGGGCTGGAAGTCACTCAGTGTCATCCTTGGGCCTCGAGCAGATCCCGCTGTCAGGCTTTCACCTAGATGGCAGGGCTGGAAGTCACTTAATGGTGTTAGTAGTGGACCCCGAGCAGATCCCGCTGTCAGGCTCTCACCTAACTGTCAGGGCTGAAAGTCACTCGGTGTCATCCTTAGGTCTCGTGCAGATCCCGCTGTCAGGCTCTCACCTAGCTGGCATGGCTGGAAGTCACTCGATGGTGTTCATAGTGGACCCCGAGCAGATCCCGCTGTCAGGCTATCCCCTAGCTGGTAGGGCTGGAAGTCACTCGGTGTCATCCTTGGGCCTCGAGCAGATCCCGCTGTTAGGCTCTCACCTAGCTGCCAGGGTTGGAAGTCACTCGATGGTGTTAGTAGTGGACCCCGAGCAGATCCCCCTGTCAGGCTCTCATCTAGCTGGCAGGGCTGGAAGTCACTCGGTGTCATCCTTGGGCCTCGAGCAGATCCTGCTGTTAGGCTCTCACCTAGCTGGCAGGGGTGGAAGTCACTCGATGGTGTTAGTAGTGGACCCAGTGCAGATCCCGCTGTCAGGCTCTCACCTAGCTGGCAGGGATGGAAGTCACTCGGTGTCATCCTTGGGCCTCGAGCAGATCCCGCTGTCAGGCTCTCACCTAGCTGGCAGGGTTGGAAGTCACTCGGTGTCATCCTTGGGCCTCGAGCAGATCCCGCTATCAGGCTCTCACCTAGCTGGCAGGGCTGGAAGTCACTCGATGGTGTTAGCAGTTGCCCCCGAGCAGATCCAACTATTAGGCCCTCACCGAGCTAACGGGCTGAAGGTCACCCAGAGAAGTCCATACCCCACCAGGTAGTGCCTAATAAACTTGGCCCTTCCAAGAGAGGAGAGCTCGGCATGGGCGAGTTCGAGCTCGCTGCCCCAGCTCGAGATCGGCAGAAGATCGGCAAGCTAGAGCCTTGGACCTCGCTAAGAGGAGGCGGGTCCCGTCGGGCCGCCTCGTCCCCCCACTATGTTTTACTCAGGAAGATTTAGAGAAGTTGGTCTCACATCGATAAGATGACGGACAGCTCGCGAGCAAGCTGGGGCGAATCCTGAGAATTTACAAGCCAGGCCCTGGGACCTCGCCAAGGGGAGGCCGATCCCACCGAGGCCCTGCCCCCTCTTTATTTTACTTGAAAAAATTCAGTGAGTTTGATTTTTTAATTAAGAAGGCCAAGGACAGCTCGCGAGCGAGCTGCGACAAAGCCCTGGGAATTGCCGAGCACTCGAGTTACTCTCTCGCGGGCGTGTACTAATGACTATCCTGCTCTCAGTACCTGTCTATTCGAGGCCGCCTGGGGAAGGGCTCGCGGATATACGGAACACAGAAAAAAGAAAAAACAAAAAATGGCACGGGTATGATCAAAAATCTTTTTTCATTGAATAATGAGATTTACAGGAGCTCGCCTCGGCGAGGAAATAAAAAAAAGAGCATACAAATTTAAGGCCTCGCTCCCCCCCCCCCCCCCCCGCAGGACTGGTCCTCCCCTTTGCCCGATTGATCCGGGGAGCCCTTCCCGAAGATCGCGTCAAGGCTGTCTTCCTTCTCTCTGGGAGGCGTGACCGGGAACAGGCTTGGCTTCAGATCCCGGGCCGAAATCTCCTTGTATCCCTCCACCAGCACCCCCGTGTCCTTCATCATTTGGAGGGTGCATTCGACAGCTTGGATGGAGTTGATCCGCAGCCACTCGGCGAGGTCGGCCTCGCCAAAGACCCTTGGCCTTTTGTAGGGGAGGGTAGGATCGACGTCGCCGGCCGGGAAGAAGATCTCTGCCTGGCGGAGGCCCTCGCGGCTGAGGTTCTGATTCTCCTCCTTGAGCCTCGCATTCTCCCCCTCCAGCTCGGCAAGCCGGGCACGCAGTTGGCCGATCTCCTCCCCCTGCTCGGCATTGCAAGCCGGCAGCTCCCCGACAACCTTGGCATCCTGATGAAAGAGAGAAATTCATTAACAACACAAAATATTTCAAGTAAAAGAGGGAAGGAGCCGAATACTCACCAACCCGCCGGCGGCATCGGCGAGGAGACCCTCGGCGATGCTGAGCTGCCTCACTTGGTCGGCGACCTTGTCCTTGGCGACATCGCGAGCCTGCTCGGCTTTTAGGAGTTGATTGTTGAGGGCAAAGCTGCGGCGGGTCAGCATGTGGTGGAGCTCCATGGTCTACAGATGGGCCTGCAGACCCTCATGATCGAGCTGCCGCAGAGTCATGTTCTTGTAGGCCTCGGCATCCTCGCGGCCATAGAGGCCGAAGCCGAGGGCGAAGCATGGCAAGTGTGGGCTCGCGGTCATGCCAAGACGGATGCAGAGTGGAGATGGAGACCCGATGGGCCAGCTCATCCCACTGCACCATGGGCTCCCCCGCCGAGTCCTTCCACCGCCCCCCCAAAGTTGAAGAGGGGATGTTGTTTCCGCGCCCCGCGCTCGCGAGCCGCCCTCTTCACCGAAGGAGGTAGGGAGATCGCCGCCGCGGAAGAAGGAGCCTCGCAGCCCATCCGACCTTTGCTGGTGATCTCCTTCAGCGGGCTCTCCGGCGACGCATCAGGGAGGGGGGGGGGGGCTCTCAGACGAGCTTATGTATTTGGGGCTTGATTGATGTTGTTGATGTTGTTTTCCCCACGAAGCGAGTATGGCCTTCTTCATCTTTTTTGGTAATGGCTGGCGGTCTGGAGGGTTCGACCCCGCATCCTCAGGCCGCCTCTTGCTGGAAGAGGGTTGGGAGAACGCCGCCTCATCTTGGCAGGCCTCCGCCACCGCCTTCTCGCGAGCAAGGGGGTCCGAGTGCGACCCCGGGTCCGCAAACGACGGGTTCGCGGGAATCAACCGCTCCCCTGCAAGGAAAAACTTGGAAAAGGTTAGAGCACTTTCAACAGCAATATGACGAGCTCAACAACCGGGCGAGCTCGACAATATGGGGAGAGCAATACCTTCACCGGGTAGGACAGGGAGAAGCGCGTCACGGGCACTTCGCAGGTAGGCGACCTCGAAATCCTTGTGGAGGAAGTATTTGTGTAGCTCGACATCGTTGCCAGATACGGCCGACGGGTGGTAGTCCTCCTTGTCTTTCTACTGCGGCTAGTACGGGATGTTGCCGAGATTGCCCTTGATAAAGGCAATCCTGGTCATCCTATTATGGTGCTTGTTCGCGATCTCGCGAACTTTGATCAGCGAGCCGCCGAAGTAAGCGACCCCATCTTGCATCGCCTTGTAAGAAAAGAGCTTCCTGAACACTGTCAGGTTGAACTCTATCCTCTCTCGAAGGAGGTAGCTCGCGAACGCCACCATCATGGCGGTGGCGTTGGAGTTCAGCTGCGCGGGTACCGCGCCATAGTACTTCAAAATTTGCCGGACCTCCGGCCAGAGGGGGAGGCGCAACCCCACCTCAAAGTCAGAAATGGGGAAGGCAAGCTCATCGTCGTAGAAGGTATTGATCGCCTCCCCTTGCCTCAGCCGGCGCGCCTCGAAGCCCGGCGACACATATCCTGTCTCGAACTCCGCAAACTCCTCCTCGCTGGTATGCCCCTCGAAGAAGCAGTAGTCGGTGAAGTGCTGGGCGCACTTGCTACGGCCATCTGCGTCGGGATTGGTCTTGCCCATGCTCGCGAAAGAAGACGGGGCGCGAGTAGAAAAGGAAAGAAGTGCAGAGAGAAAGAGAAAGCAATAAAAGCACAGTACGGGGGTTGGTGGGGGGGGGGATATTTATAGAAAAAGGAATCTGGGGTCAGGCCACCCAATCGGCTCAGCTCGCAGCCCCAGCTCGCCACCCCAACTCGCCACCCCAGCTCACCAACTTCCGGCGCATCCCAACCAAGGCTAAGTCAAACATCGCAATATATTATTTTATTTGAATACCGCATGACCAAGAATATTCTAGGGTTATTTATTACAGAGATCAAGTGCAGGAATAAAAAAGTGGGGCGTGCGAGCAGGGGGAACACCGGGAGGTGAGTACCGGTCGGCTCGGCAAAGGAGCCGCCCTTTTATCTACCCAGTCTTGCGGCTCCCGCACCCCAGACTGCCGCGCGCGGAGCACCTCGCGGATCCTCCCTGAATTCCTCTGCGCCGCCAAGAGGCCGTCATCTATCTCGCCCAGAAGCCGGGAAGGGGACATCAGCTCGCCAGCCTGGCCGATTCGCACCTCGTCGGCAAGACGCGCGTAGTCGCATTGTAGCGTCTCATTGACCCCCTGCACCTCGTGCAGCCCGCACACCAGCTTCTTGAGAAGCTTGACCTCCCTCCTCGTCAGCTTGCCTTGATCCACTTCGGGGGCCAGGTAAGAGTCCAGCGCACTTGGGGAGGGGAGGGGAGAGTAGTGGGATGCCCGCGAAGATTCCTCCGCAGTGGATTGGCTGGGGGGAGCTGTGGAGACAAACGTCAATAAAAAATAAGAATGCAGGAAAAGCGCATGGGGCCGGAATCCAAGCAAAGTTGACCTGACGAGCTCGTCAACTCGAAGGAGATGCGGGGAGGAATGAGCCTCAGATCCTTCCCGCGACCTGGGCCGCGAGCCCCCGGTGAGAGAAGCTCGAATCCCGAGGAATTGATGGTTTCCAGACCCGCCCCCGCGACCACGACAGTTTGCCGAGGAGAGGGGGCGCGCATCGGCGAGCTCGGCCTCTGCGAGCTCAGTACCAAGGTCCCAAAGGGAGGGGACGGCTCCCGATATTTCCGGAGTCATGAATCGCGAGTCCCCAAGAGTGGTCTTGGCTCGCGGGGTGACGTCTCGCGGCGCGTTATCTTCTACGCCATCAGGGAGGCTTTCTGGGCCGTCACAGATCTCGACAATGTTCCTCCCTCTTTCAGAGGCAGGCAGAGTGGAGGAGCTGATCCCGTGCTCCAAGGTGGCCCTCAGGTCGTTGTAGATGGGCTCGACCGCCTGAGGGAACGGTTTCATCTTCTTGTAGCTGGGCTCGGCAGAGCCACCTTGCGGAACAGTGGCAGGGACTGCCGTCCGGGCGGCTACGCGAGCTGCATTCTTCCTCGGCGCCATGGAAATCTACGCGGATGAAAAGCTCCATAATCTCCTTGCCTTCGTAGATCCGAAGTCGGCTCGCGATTTGGAGCTCAGAAACTCCTCCAATGGCCGGATCTATCCTTCTTCTTCCTCGAGCTCTCCCCTCTCTCTAAAACATAGACAGAGAACCAGCGGCAGAAATAATGGTTCTAAACCCTACCCTCGGGTATAATCCATTCAGAAAGACAACCAGCCGTCGAATCCCAAGAAAGAAAAGCACGGTTGTGATCCGAGTCCAGCCTGGAAATGGGCCGAACACCGCATCCCGTCATGGACACCCCGTGACAACGAGTCATGAACTCCGCACGACGATCGTCGAACCAAAATCGTCGACCGCTGCCGAATCGTCGAATGGAGAATCACTGGCAACTCGTCGAACTAGCCAAATCGTCGAACCGAGTTCCCTGGCAAAATCATCGAACGCAGCCAGATCGTCGAACGCAGATCCCTGGCAAAATCGTCGAACGCAGCCAGATCGTCGAACGCAGATCCCTGGAAAATCGTCGAACGCAGATTGCTGGAAAATCATCGAACGCAGACTTTGGCTAAATCGTCGAACGCAGATTGCTGGAAAATCGTCGAACGCAGACTTTGGCTAAATCGTCGAACGGAGACTTTGCTGCCAGAAAGTCGAACGACCCCGACACGCCCTGGGACCCGCCCATGACCCAGGCCGTGTACGCCCGGCCAAATTCCAAATTTGGTACAAAATGCCTCCCGTCGCTCTTTTGAGTTTCGGGGCGTTACAGCTCTATCCCTCTTAAAAGATTTTCGTCCACGAAATTTCATAAAGGAAAGATAAGTACAAAATTAAATTGTAGCTGAGCGGAACAACAACTGATACTTGTCAAGCATAGTCTGCTCACATTCCCAAGAGAGCTCTTCTCGGCCGCAATTGTCCCAACGGACCTTGACCATCCTGATCTCTTTATTGCGTAGCTGCTTGACCTTCGAGTCCTCAATCCACACGGGCTTGACCTTTGTCGTCAACCCACTATCCACCGACACTTGATCAACCGCGATCACTTGCGAAGGCTCTAGCACCGCCTTCTGAAGCATCGATATGTGGAATATATCGTGTAAACCACTAAGCTCCACCCATAGATTCAACCGATAAGCCGCTTCGCCAATCCGCTATAGAACCTCAAACGGCCTAAGATACCTCGGGCTTAGCTTTTTCAAGCGCCGCACCCGCGAGACACCCTTGAACTGCTTGATATTTAAGTACACCCAATCGCCCACAACGAACTCCACGTTCCTGTGCTTAGCATTATAGTACTTCGCCTGACGGTCCTGAGCGATTAGCAACCTCTCCCGAATGATTCTCACCAATGAAGTAGCATCTTCCACCTCTTGACGCTTGTACAACTTTGACTCACCCGTTTCTAACCATGACAACGACGTGCGACATCTCCTATCATAAAGGGCCTCGAAGGGCACCATTTGAATACTCGCTTGGTAGCTGTTGTTGTACGCGAACTCCACCAAATAAAGGTGATCCTCCCATTGCTTCCCGAAGTACAGTACACACATGCGAAGCATGTCCTCCATTGTCCTATTGACCCTCTCGGTCTGCCTATCCGTCTGCGGATGAAAGGCTGTGCTAAAACTCAGCTTTGTTCCCAACATTTGCTGCACCAACCTCCAATCATTGGACGTGAACCATCCATCTCGGTCACTCACGATGCTGCGGGGCACACGGTGAAGCCGTACTATGTTATCCACAAATAACTTCGCCAATTTCTCAACCGAATCATCCTTCCTATACGGAATGAAATGCGACACCTTCATTAGCCGATCTATGACCACCCAGATGGCGTCGTTCCCCTTTTGCGACCTTGGCAACCAGTGCATAAAGTCCATAGTAATGTCGTCAAATTTCCACTCCGTAATAGGCAAGGACTTCAAAAATCCTCCCGGCTTTTGGCATTACGCCTTCACCAAGACGCAAGTTTGGCACTTTGCCATGTAGAGCGCCACATCCTTCTTCAGTCCCGGCCACCAGAACAATTTCTTAACATCGCGGTACATCTTCGTGCTCCCCATGTGAACCGAGTGCTTGGTATGATGCGCCTCGTACAACAATTCCACCCGTAAATTTCCCACTTCCGGGACGCACAAACGATGACCGTACTTCCAAAGCAGCTCAATGCCTGCCGAACCCGGTCAGCCAGGTCATACTAAATTTTAGTCCAGTTCAATAGTGCTACAACACTTGACTGCTTGTCTACGCAAACGATCTCCAACGCCTCCAACTCCCGAACCAACCGCTCGTCATGGACCGACAGCCAATTGGCTTGAGCTGGGGCCCTGCGACTCAACGTGTCCGCAACCGCATTGCCTTTCCCCGACACATGATGGATCTTGAATGTATAGTCCCCCAGGAACTCCATCCATCCATGCTGCTGCATATTCAGATCTTTGTAATCCAATAAATACTTCAGTCTATTCTGGTCGGTATAAATATCGACCTTTATCCCATACAAGTAGTGTCTCCACAGCTTCAAGGCAAAAATCACGGCCGCTAACTCCAAGTCATGAACCGGATAGTTCCTTTCGTGCACCCTCATCTGTCTCGATCCATACGCTATAACACTTCCATGCTATAGCAGCACACAACCCAAACCGCTGCCCGAAGCATCGCTATAAATCTCAAAACCTTTGGTCCCACTCGGCGAACTCAGCATAAACATCGTGGTCAACCGACACTTCAACTCCTCAAAAGCATGCGTGAACTCCGGCGTCCAAACAAACTTCTGCTCCTTCCTCGTCAAAGTAGTGAGAGGTAACGCTATCCGCAAGAATTTCTCCATGAAGCGCCTATAATAGCCGGCAAGCCCCAGAAAGCTCCGTATTTCCGCTACCGTAGAAAGCACAGGCCACTCCCGTATCACAACAGTCTTCGCCGGATCCACAGCAATACCCTCTCCACTCACTATATGACCAAGGAACACCACAGAGGACAACCAAAACTCGCATTTTGAGAACTTGGCGTATAGTTGATTCCTCCTCAGCGTCTCCAACGCCAAGTGTAGATGCTTGAAGTGATCTTCCTCACTTTGCGAGTACACCAATATATCGTCAATGAAGACGATCACAAAATGGTCCAAGTACTCCCTGAAGGTGTTGTTCATCAGATCCGTGAACACTGACGGCGTATTATTCAGCCCAAGCGGCATGACCGTAAACTCGTAATACTCGTATCTCGTACTGAATGCTGTCTTCGGGATATCACTCTCCCTTATCCTCAGCTGATAGTAACCAGACTTGACATCCAACTTAGAGTACACCGTCGGACCGACCAACTGATCAAAAAGATCATCGATCCTTGGGATTGGGTACTTGTTCTTTTCCGTTATCTTGTTTAACTCCCGATAATCAATACAAAGCCTCAAGCTTCCATCCTTCTTCTTAACAAAGGGACCGGTGCACTCCAAGGCGAAGAACTTGGACGCACAAACCCTTGCTCCAACAACTCTTGAAGTTGCACCTTCAGCTCCGCCATCTCCTTGGGCGCTAGCCGATACGGAGAGCGTGACACAGGCTTTGCACCTGGTACTAGCTCTATCGTGAAATCTATTTCTCACTGCGGCGGGGCTCCAGGAAGATCGTTAGGGAACACATCGGGGTACTCCAATACCACTGAAATACTGTCCAACGCGGGCTTAGGCTTTGCAACCTCCACTAGTTTAAAGAACAGTTCTGCACCGGCACGAACCGCCTTCACCACTTGAAGAGCAGACATCAACGTCTTGCTCGACCCCTTCAAGCCCGTAAACGTCATCTCACGACCTGCTCCCAGCTTGACTTCCTTACTACCACAAACAATATAGGCTCGCTGCTCCGAGAGCCAGTCCATGCCAAATATAACGTCGAATTTCACAAGCGGCAATAACGAAGCTTGCAAATGGAACTCATGATTCCCAATACGAATCGTCACGCCATAGATTCTATCTGCGCGCATCAAACACCCACTCGGCAACAACACATCCAACTTGTCCTTTGTCATCGATGAAGGTACTCCGATGCACGATATGAATCCTTCGAACAAGAAGGAGTGTGATGCTCCCGTATCAAAGAGTGCTTTTGCCGGATACTCACAAATCAACACAAACATTAGCACAAGCAATTCTAAGCTAACACGCACAAGGGCATTAAGTATTTAAAGCTAAACTGCTATAACTTTAAACCATACCTATCATCGCGACAACACACTTCTTCTCGGACTTGGGAAGTCCGCTCCAGCAGTCTCGGGCAAAGTGCCCCGGCTTTCCACAACTAAAGCATGCACCCGGGGTTCGACTCGTAGTCGCCCCAGAAGCACCAGAAGAAGGAGCTGGACCCGAAGTCCTAGCCTTCTTATACCACCTACGGTACGCAGACTTTGAGGAGTTCGGCATTTTGAACTCCGTCTTCCGCACATCCAAGTCTCTGCTTCCTTGGATTCGATTCAGATCTCTGGCATTTTGTCCTATACCTGCTCCCAACATGGCTTTCTTTAACTCCTAAGCACCATTCTGACAATATCGGACAAAGTGTCCCGCCTTGCCACACTTAAAATAGCGATGTGGAGCCTGACCAGTAGGCATTTTAGACTTCTTGTTCCTCCTCTTTCGGTATTCAGATTTTGCGGAATCTGGAGAGTCTAGTACCCAGGGCTCCGACGTTCGATTGACTTTTGCCAAATCTACTTCCAAAGATCCAGCTGATTCCACCAAGGCTCGGAATCCCAATAACTTTGGTCCTAGCAGTAGAACTCGTAACTCGGTGCGCAGGCCAGTATAAAATCTATCAACTGTAGCTTGCTCATTCTCCAACTCAAAGCATGGGTAGCGGCTTTTCATAAGAAACGCCTGCAAATACTCATCGACTGAGTGCGTACCCTGCATCAAGAACATATTCAACTGTTGACCTGATGGCCTTCTCAATGCCATTTGATTCAACATACCACCCGACATTGAAGCCATCTCAGGGACAAAGGGTTGCACATTGCTTCCCTACTGTGCATTAGACACAGCGAATACCGCTTCAACGATCCTTCTTATGGTTTTAAACAAAGGAGGGGTCTCAACCACTTCGTTGGGTGCACTATGATCCTCAGAAACCGGACTTTCTGACGGCCTTGCACCACTCATGGCCACCTATAGTTGTACAAAACACCGTTAAGCGACCAAACAAAATTGCAAAACACAATTATAGGAACACGCAGGTTCCTCAAACACGTGTATTTTCATTCCTAAGTGGACATTCATGGGTTCTTTTGCTGTTATAACGATGACTCACACACATGTGCTCACCACCCCTTAAAAAATAATTCGCCCACGAATTCATTTTAAGCCCGACCAAAACCAGTAATCTGATACCAAATTGTAACACCCCCTATCCGTCGCATAGCATATAGCAGTAGGTCCGGCCGGGGCCCGATGCCATATACCACAGATAGACTGGGTGGTTACTCAATGGAAACCATCCAACCATTCCAACGTCCTACACAGAGTCATTCTAGCGGAAGCAGTTTTAAGAGTTGCAAATAAAAGAACCCAGCAATAATAGCATGAATGTCCACTAAACAAACCCAAAGGAATGAAGTACAAATACATAAGTACTGGCCTTAAGGCCTTACAAATTGTTTCCTTCAAAATTACATGTTTTCAAACCTCGGCACGCAGTCCGGCCATACAAATTGTTTCCTTCAAAATTACATGTTCTCGAGAGGGAACACGCACTGCGACATGGGCGTGTCCGAGGGCGTGTCCCCCTCTGGTCGACGAACTTCGCTCAACAAAGAGCACGCTGGGGGCATGTCTGCTGCCGTGTAAGGGCACACGGCCTGTGACACGGGCATGTCCCAGGCCATGTCCTTTTCTGGATTTGTCCAGGGCAGTGAGGCCTGGTGAACACGTGTAGGACACGGGTGTGTCTCTAGGCACACAGCCTATGACATGAGTGTGTCACATGGCCGTGTTCCTCTCGGGTTGTTTTGGTTGTGTGCAGCCTGAGGTACATGGCCACAAACACGGGCGTGTCTGAAGGCGTGTCAGGTCATATGTCCTGTGACACGGGCGGGTCACATGGTTGTGTACTGTTCGGGATTAGTTGGTGTGTCGCTTAAGGTACACAGCCTGTGACACGATCTTGTCACAGGCCATGAAAGCCAAAAATTAGCCTTTTGTGGCAAAATCATGGTCGTCCATTTTCCTCAGCTAGGATCTGAGGGCCAAAGCTTATCCCTACTGCTTTAAGGCCGAGGATGGAGAAGAGAGTCTCCATTTTGACTTGGCCATTCTCTTTCTACAAGCTAGATAGAAGGGAGAGCTAGAGGAGGAGGAGAAAGGGGATCCGACCACCGGTGGAGCTACTGAGTTCCGATTTGCAATCCGAGGCCAGCGTTGTGGAGGCAAAGCCGCTGCGGTGCGTTCCAACCGGCTAGAATTTCATGGCTCCGAAGCGATCGTCAAGGGTAACGATCTTTCTTCCTTGGACATGTGAAATCCTCCTTTTTGGCATGTGCATGGGTTTCCCCCACCAGAGGGTGGATTGCTAAATGATTCCCTTGGGTTGATTCTTGGAATCCCCAATAGTTTGGCATATAGAACCGGAAATGAAGTACAAAATAGGCATGTTGTGTGAATCTCATCTGAACAGGTTGGTCTGGATTGGTGATGTTTTATTTGCGCATCAGAGATGACTCCGTGGTTAAACATTTAGTTTATGGAGTTGAGGGGTTGGACCTATAAAGGGTAGTAGCAGGAAGTACTGGAGTGGTAGTCCAGGAAAAGATCCTTGTGATGCTTGTGATGCATGTGATGTTCGATTGGTTGGACCTGTGAAGGGAAGTAGCAAGAAGTACTAGTGCGGAAGTCCAGGAAAAGACCCTCTGATGCTTGTAATGCTTATGATGCTTGATGGGTTGTGTTTGTGAAGGGTAGTAGTAGGAAGTACTGGCTTGGAAGTCCAGGAAAATACCCTCAAGTGTATGCTATAAATGTACGGTTAAGCCTAGGGATGGAAAATGAGTTCTGTCGCTAACGCGAGGTGTGGCTTCTAGCTAACCTATGAATGTGAAGCTAGTCCCTCGGGGACAGTTTGGCTATGTGTGAGCTTGATGAGCTCTTCAAAAGGCTTTATGTTAAAAAGGTAACATGAAACCGAACAGCGGTTTTTACTTAACCTCGGGTACGCTGTACTCGTTGATGGCAAGGCGACTTGAGCAACGTGGGGTGGTTGCTCCGACCTGCATTTTGTCCGTCTAACTTGAAGACCTGATAGTGCTGTCTGTTGGAGTGCATAACGAGATTCTTAGTCCTGCGCGCTATGACACAATGGGGGGCTACAAGCTAATCCCGGTCCGTTATAAGACTAAAGTCTCCGGCTGCACGCCATGGAGCAAATGCTCAATTTTACAGTTGGGTTTCGGCCCTGATATGGTGGTGGGACACTGGTTCGCCGGTACACCAAGAATATGCCCTAAGTGCACAGATCTTCGGGCCGTGTGGCTGACAGTTGTGATGGAATGTTGTGCGTGAGAGCACAATGTGTGATATATATCTGTATATGAATTACTATGCTTGCAGGGAAGGAATACCACTGCCCCGGGAAAGGGGTAGAGTCGTTATAAATTGGTCAGCTGAATGCTGACCGTCCTTGTCTACCACCTTTTGGTGGCTGTCCTTGTACAGGTGCTGGATAATCGAGCGAGACATTTAAAGGCTGAAGTCCCTGCTGTTGCTGCTGCTGCTAGCCCTTGAAGGCTAAGCTGAAAATGTTATGTTTTGTTCATGTGTGGCCAGCCTGCGTGCTGATATTTGGAAGCCACTTTTGTAAAGAGCAACTGTAAGGCCATAAGGCCAAACACTATTGTATTTCACATATAAATGTGGATGTTTATATTAGTGGGCATTCATGGTTGAAGTTCAGTTTTTTTGTATTAAGCTTCCGCTAGAATGCTATGAGTTAGGATGCACAACTCTGATATCAACCCGTGACTTCACCGCCTGTTTTGCGACATATGGTGTGGGGCCCCGGCCGGACCTTCTATTATATGCTATATGAACGGATGGAGATGTTACACAGTGCCCATAGGTTGCCAACCTGTCAGGAATTCTGCAGGAAGGCAGGGTTATTTCAAGGCTAATGTGAAACTAGGACCCAACAGAAATTGGGGTCCTAAGGTAAGGTGACTTGCATTCTTTTCAGGTTAGTTCAAGTATCAAATCCCCTAAATGGTACTTGGACAGTGGATGTTCCAGGCACATGACTGGAACAAAGGAGCTATTGAAGGAGTACACTCCAGTAAAGAATGGACCCAATGTCATTTTTGGAGGCTCAGATAAGGGAATAACCCGAGGCTATGGTAACATCTCAAATGCCATAATCACCATCACAAAGGTGGCTTATGTGGAGGGATTCCAACGCAATCTCATAAGCATAAGCCAACTATATGATCTTGGTTACGTCATTTCCTGTCACAACCCGCATTTTCTCAACGATAAAATCGTATCAGAGCAGGAGAAAACACGTGCCGTGATGCCACGTCGTGCAGGGGATAACTGCACACGCTCAGGCAAAACTCCAGACCTTTGTTTTTAAGGAAAACGTTGATTAATTATGGTAGAAAAATAGTTATGTTGAAAAGGCCGTATCCCTCGGCACGGTGGATCAACTAGTCCATAGATAACAGTATATTTATACGCAACAAAAAATACTTTGGTTCAATTAAGTTGACACCCTAAACGAGCATAAGTGTCCCCGGGGGACGGCCCATGGTATGCACGACTCTAAGGTGAATATAGTATACATAGAAAGGTAGTTTTTACGCTATAAGGAAAAATAGTGCTTTAGTTTTACAAACATGAAATGCATGAGTACATATAGTAACATTTTAGGGTTTAAAATAACTAGAATGCACCCTAGCATAAATCCTTCCCAGAAGAGCGAGAACCATCAGGTAAAAAGTAACAGTAGTGAGAGCAGCAAGCAGTCTATCACAGAAAAGCTAAAGTCTATGGGCGTCAACAACTGACACGAACCCATAGAAAGAAGAAAAACAGCCAAGTCTAAACAATGTAACTACCTCAAACTCGGAGGTGGAAACAAACAGCCACAGGGACCAGCAGCACCAAAAGCCCAAGTCTGTCAGCTAAACCTGCTACAGCTCTGATCCTGAGGCATTCAAAAGAAGAACACCTCAGAAGCAAGTCACAAGTAGAGCAAGAGTAAAAGCAGACTACACAAACCTCTAAGTAGAGGAGAATGAAAGAAAAGGTGACTGCAACAAAACGGTCAACAGAGTAAAAAAATGAGCAACAGTAAAACTAGCCGAGCAAGAAATGCTAAGCATTATATATACAAAAGAAAAGGAGCAAGCAACAGCAACCGAAGTCCAATCTTTCATTAGTAATTACCATGCCGATGGAGGAACCCCAACGCGCACAGCCTATCCGAGTATAAAATACTATGCCGAGGGAGGACCCCAACGCGCATAGTTCATCTGAATATAAAACACTATGCCGAGGGAGGACCCCTAAGCGCATAGTTAATCTGAATGTAAAACGCTATGCCGAGGGAGGACCCCAACGCGCATAGTTCATCTGAATTTCCTTAGTTACATAATTATACAAGCAGTGTTCATTTACGCTCATTCATCACCATAAACTCCAGGGATAGCCGACCAAGTGGGCTGCATAAGGGTGTTTCAAAGAACAGCAAGATTTTGAGATTTAAAACTTAAGGGACATCAAGTCACAAATTCCAGAAATAGAGGGGAAAACAAGTTAGGAGTTCAGAACAAGTATCTCTACCGTCGGAATATGATAAGCTCAACAAGTGTAGAAACAAAAAGGAAGGTAGGAATTTAGAATTAAGAACAAAGGGAAAGCAAGAACACTACTTGCCTCGATTTACCGGAAAAACTCTCCAAATCTCCACGCGTCGCGATAGGAGCTGAAATCTGGACGAAAGATGACTGGAGAAACGGTTAGGGCCGAAAACCCTAGCAAGAAAAACTCGAGGAATGGGGAAGAAATTACCCCGAGGGCGTAGCTCTCGACAAGAGCCTTCCAGATCCACGATCGGCGGGAAAAACCGAGCACCGGAGCTCCGTCGGTGATCGCCGGGAGAGGCACGGACGACAAACTTCTCCGCGCACGCCGCTCTGGGATGTAAAGCAGGAGAAACCTAGGTCGGCTAAAGATAAGAAGAAGCAGGGTATAAATACTAAACAGCCGAAAGGACCGGGTTCAACTACACCGGCCCGGCGGTGCCGACACACTACAGAACAGCGGTGTCGACACACCTGTGTCGACACCAGCCGGCAGTGTCGACACAGTAGTGTCGACACCCGCCAGCCAGCGGTGTCGTCACACTGTGTCGACACCGGACGGCAGTGTCGACATAGCAGTGTCGACACTCGATAGCCAGCGGTGTCGACACACCTGTGTCGACACCAGCCGGCAGTGTCGACACAGCAGTGTCGACACAAGCTGGCAGTGTCGACACAGCGGTGTCGACACCCGCCAGCCAGCGGTGTCTACATACTGTGTCGACACCGGCCGGCAGTGTCGACACAGCAGTGTCGACACTCGACAGCCAGCGGTGTCGACACACTGTGTCGACACCGGTCGTCAGTGTCGACACAGCAGTGTCGACACCTGACAGCCAGCGGTGTCGACACATTGTGTCGACACCACACGACTCCACTCGACGACTCGTCGAGCTCAACACGACAATCGTGGAGCTCGACGATCGTCGACCTCCAAGAAACGCCCAGAAAACTAACAATCGTCGAACCCAGAGAATAAAATAAGATAAAGTCAAACATAGCAAGGTTGGTTCGTCGAACTGGACGAGCAAGACAAAAGATCAATCAATTAAGTTTTCCAAATGTGAAAATTTCCGTTTCTGCCAAAGATTCAAGAATTCAGCCGACTGAATCGAAGAGACGCGAAAGCGCACTAACGGCGACGCGCCACCAACTGAACGCTAGAGTAACGCCCTTACGTCACAAAGATGCCAACCGGGGGAGACAATAATGCCGAAAAAAGCAGGGGCGTTACAGTCACCCCTCCAAAAAGAAGTTTCGTCCCGAAACTTGAAACACAAACGAAATAAGAGGACAGAGAACGAGACAAGACAGAAGAATTCTTGATACTAGAATACTAACCGGAGAGATTAAGAGAACAGCTGAGGATGAGATTCTCTCATCGCGGATTCCAATTCCCAAGTCGCACCTCTTGCATCCTGATTTCGCCAGAGAATCTTAACCATTGGAATTGTTTTCTTTTTTAACACACGGTCTTGTGTCTCCAGAATACGGATAGGTTCTTCAACATATGAGAGATTGGGCTGCAACCGGGGTACTGATACAAGGACATGTCGCTCACTGCGGACACACTTTCGCAACTGTCTCAGGTGAAACACGTCGTGAACGTCAGGGAAAGAATCAGGCAACTCTAGTCTATAGGTAGAAGCTCCAATGCGCTCCAAAATCTGAAAAGGCCCCACATACCTGGGATCTAGCTTATGGTTTCTTCCAAACCTTTTAACACCCAGCATCGGGGAGACCTTCAAAAACACCATGTCCCCAATCGCAAACTCCAGGTCAACTCTGCGCTGGTTTGCATACTTCTCGTATCGCTCCTGAGCTAACCTCAGCTTTTCACGAATGTGCCTTACTGAAGTACTCATATCCTCCAGCACTTCTGGTCCGACCAACGGCTTCTCGCCCACTTCTGTCCAAAATAGGGGAGTTCGACAACGCCTTCCATAAAGTGCTTCAAAGGGCGCCATCTGCAAACTTTCCTGATAACTATTATTGTATGGAAACTCCATTAATCCGAGGCGTTTATCCCAAGCTCCGCCATGGTCCAGGATATAGCATTTAAGCATATCCTCCAAGATCTGGTTCACTCTCTCCGTCTGACCATTTGTCTGCGGATGATAGGCAGTAGAATATCTAAGGTCAGTACCTAGAGCTCCCTGTAAGCTTTGCCAGAATCGAGACATGAATCGGGAGTCTCGGTCGGACACAATACTCGTCGGTACACCATGAAGTCTGATAACTTCGTTCAGATAAAGCTCAGCTATCTTTTCCATGGAATAACTAATCTTGAAAGGCACAAAATGGGCACACTTAGTTAGCCTGTCCACAATGACCCACACTGCATCATGCCCTCGGGGAGATCTGGGCAAACCGGTTATGAAATCCATTGATACACTCTCCCATTTCCAACTCGGTACATCTAAGGGAGTTAACTTACCACCCAGCCTTCTGTGATCAGCTTTTACACGCTGACAGGTATGACATTCAGACACAAATCTTGCGATGTCATTCTTCATGCCTGACCACCAAACAATCTGCTTCAAATCTCTGTACATTTTCGTGGAGCCAGGATGATATGCAACACTGGAACCATGCGCTTCACTGCATATTTTTGATCGGATGTCCCCAATAGCAGGAATACAGTATCTGCCACGGTACTTTAAGGTACCCACGTCGTCAATCGCAAAGTCGGGTAGTTCCCTTCTCTCAGTTCTACAATGGAGGTGTTGCAAGTCAGGATCGTCCTTCTGATGAAGCTTAGTGAGGGTAATCGACGAAGGCTCATCCACCTCTAGGCTACTCGGCAAAGCGCTACTCCCTACGGTTATGTCCATGAGCAAGAACTCTTCGACAAGAGATTGCACCGAGAGGTTAAAGATGTGTGCGGGCTTCCGGCTCAACGCATCCGCTAATACATTAGCCTTGCCGGGATGATAAAGGATGTCCACTTCGTAGTCCGCAACATACTCTAACCATCGGCACTGGCGCAAATTCAGTTCCTTCTGAGTAAAGACATATTTCAAACTTTTGTGATCCGAATAAATTTTGCATGACACTCCATATAGAAGATGTCTCCACAATTTTAAGGCATAAATGACGGCAGCAAATTCTAGATCGTGCGTAGGGTAATTCTTTTCATGCACCTTCAATTGTCTTGATCCATACGCAATCACCTTGTCGTCTTACATCAGTACGCAACCGAGTCCAACTCGCGAGGCGTCCACATAAACAACATACTCCACTCCTTCCACTGGCAATGCCAACACTGGAGCAGAACACAAACGCCTTTTGAGCTCTTGAAAAGCTCCCTCACAGGTATCGCTCCAAACAAAAGCTACGCACTTTTGTGTAAGCCTGGTCAACGACACAGAGAGGACAGAGAACCCTTCCACAAATCTTCTGTAGTAACCTGCCAACCCTAAGAAGCTCCTTATCTCCTTAGGCGATGCAGGTCTCTTCCAGTCCAAAACCACAGCTATCTTTGCAGAATCCACTGAGATACCTTCCTTACTTATAATGTGTCCTAGGAAAGACACCTGAGATATCCAGAACTCACACTTGCTAAGCTTCGCATACAGCTTGTGCTCCCTCAAAGTAGACAAAACCAAGCGCAAGTGCAAGGCGTGCTCATCTGCATCTCTAGAATATACTAGTACATTGTCAATGAACACCACCACGAACTTATCCAGAAAATCCTTGAACACCCTATTCATCATGTCCATAAAAGCTGACGGTGCATTCGTCAATCCAAAAGACATCACCAGAAATTCAAAGTGACCATAACGAGAACGAAAAACATTACGCAGAATGTCTGACTCCCGGATCCTCAACTGATGGTAACCTGAACGGAGGTCAATCTTCGAGAACACAGAGCTACCGCGCAACTGATCGAACAAATCATCGATCCTAGGCAACAGATATATGTTCTTAATTGTTACCTTGTTTAGCTCTCGATAATCAATGCATAGTCTCATCGACCCGTCCTTTTTCTTCACGAAGAGCACTGGTGCACCCCAGGGGGAAGAACTGGGTCTAATAAAACCGCATTGCAATAACTCATCCAGCTGAGTACGCAGCTCCTCTAACTCACGCGGCGCCATGCGGTACAGTGCTTTGGCAATAGGGCGAGTGCCTGGCTCGAGGTCTATAACAAACTCCATCTCTCTCTCAGGAGGAAGTCCAGGAAGGCTATCTGGAAAACATCCAGAAACTCGCACACCACAGAAACGTCCTCTACCCGGGGCTCAACCGGTGCAGCTCCCAGAACAGAAACAGAGACAAGAAAAGAATCACAGCCAGACTCTAGAAATATACGAGCACGCACCACAAAAATGATCGGAGACTCCAGACGCGGCAAACCATACACACTCATGGGCTGGCCATTGCTACCCTTGAAATCCAAGCGCTTGAACTTGCACTGAATGACAGCATCATAGCTGGACAACCAGTCCATGCCCAAAATTACGTCAAAGTCCACCAGATCTAGCACATTCAGATCCGCAATCGCCAGAAACCCGCCTAGGGAGATGGGGCACTTTTGGATACCCTGGCTTGATCTCACCAACTCTCCTGAAGGAAATTTGACATCTATGGAGGTGTCTAACTGGTCGAGAGCCCAACGATGACGGTCCACAAAACTTCTTGCCACAAAAGAATGAGTAGCACCCGAATCGAACAAAACGCGCGCCCACTTATTCTTCACCTTAAATTGACCTAAACACACATCGCGCGAAACTAATATGCAGAAACCATATATCCACTAAAAGGAATAACTAGCCGAGTCAGAGACTAACCTGCGATCACCTGAGTCGATGATTGGGCTTCCTCCTTGGTCAGCACATTCAACTTTCCTTTTCCTTTGTCCGCGAGAGGCGGGGGCGGCGGTAAGGTCTGCAACGGGACTGCATGCAGCGCAGGCTGGCTCTGCGGGCAATTAGCCCTCATGTGTCCTCTTTGGCCACAGAGATAATAAGCTCCAGCCTTCTTGTGACAACGGGCCACATCATGTCCACTCCTCTGACAATAAGAACAGACAGGACCCCCTTTGGGAGCATCTTGGATCGCATGCACCTGAGACATCTTCTGCGCATCCAATCTCTTAAAACACCTATCGAGAGAGTGCCCCGGCTTACCACAGAATCTACACACCTCTCTTCTGTCCTTCTTCACTGCAGGGCCAGGTGCCCTCGCACTTCCTCCATCGTCAGATTTCCTCTTGTCCTTCTTTGCAAGCGATCCCCGATTCTTCGCATTTTCTATCGCCTCAACATTTAAGGCAGCTTCAACTACTTCGGCAAAGGTCTCCGACTTGTAGGCACTAACCAACTGCTGGATATCATACCTCAGACCACCCAAAAAACGCTTCACTCTGCCTTCTTCAGATGCTATCAGGTCTGGTGCGAAATGACTGAGCTTGCCAAACTCGACTTCGTACTCACCAACAGTGAGTTGCCGCTGCTTCAGGTGTAGGAAACTATTCATGAGGCGGTCTCGCTCGACCGATGGTAGGAAATTCTTTAGTAACAAACTCCTGAATGATTCCCACGAGCACCCCTCCGAAAGGTTCTCTTTTTCTCTAATCCACCAACTCTTCGCAAGGCCCTTGAGTTGATAAGCCGCAATCATCACCTTTTGATTGGGAGAAATGCCAGAGTAGGAAAACATTTCTTCCATGGCAATAATCCAGTCATCCAATGCCATGAAGTCTGCCCTACCGTCATAAGACGGGGGTCCTAAACGCTGGAAGTGAGAAATGAAATTCATCTTAGGCGGCAACGCAACTGGGGGAACTAGAGCAGCAGGGGGGGTAGGAACCGCTTGATCCACAGCAGGACCCTGTGCTCTGGACTGCTGCCCAGAGATACAGCCAACATCGATTGCATTTGGGACTGCATGTCCACCATCTGCTTTGCCAGGGTCTCATTACTTAGCCTCAGTGCTTCGATCACCGCTTCGCTCTGGGCACCTGAAGACTCACCCTCTGACTGGGGGGTCGACCTCGTCGCAACGCGCTTAGGCGGCATTCTACAGAACAAACGGAGATCTTAGTCAGACTTTGCCTAAGACACCACAAACTGGGAAAGCATTCCCTAAAACACACTATTTCGGATTTACATTGACCGATATGAACAAAAGGCTTATCAGGGACCTAGCTTAGGACACTGAAGTTAGAAAACTAGCATACCCTGACACAGTTCAGATCCGGAACGGACAAACTCAGATCAGGTCGAAAAAGAACCGATACTTGCTCCTACTGTTACCTTGCTCTGGGAAATCATAAAATGATGTTATGCTTCTAGCTTGTGCCTACAATATGAATGCATGAATGTATAAATTTCATCCCAAGGTATAAGTGTACATATGTCATCATGCAGATCATTAACTTGGCACGTGTGCTTATGCAATGATATGCTATGTATGCAGTGCTATGCATACTACAATAAGGCCTTAGTGCATGCTATGAGCGGCGTATACATTCAATGTTATGCATCCCATACTACATAATATTGTATATAACGAAGAAAGAAAACGCGCTAATGGGCATCCATGTGATGATGGTTATGCATCCCATACTACATAACCATCACATGTTGCCACCTATGGTGCATCCATATACAAACACATATTATGCATCCCATACTACATAATATGCCCCGTATACTTCGTATCATGCTATGAGTGTAGTGTTCGTTCTTCCATCAAAATCTACTGATGACATATTGGTGTGTGTATGCAATGCAATGATACAACTAGGGTTTTGCTTAAGGGAAAGTTGTTCGACTGGTTTGGTCAACCAACCAACCCTCTTGCGAAACCTCCCTCTGATACCAACTATCACAACCCGCATTTTCTCAATGATAAAATCGTATCAGAGCAGGAGAAAACACGTGCCGTGATGCCACGTCGTGCATGGGATAACTGCACACGCTCAGGCAAAACTCCTGACCTTTGTTTTTAAGGAAAACGTTGATTAATTATGGTAGAAAAACAGTTATGTTGAAAAGGCCATATCCCTCGGCACGGTGGATCAGCTAGTCCACAGGTAACAGTATATTTATACGCAGCAGTAAATACTTTGGTTCAATTAAGTTGACACCCTAAACGAGCATAAGTGTCCCCGGGGGACGGCCCATGGTATGCACGACTCTAAGGTGAATATAATATACATAGAAAGGTAGTCTTTACGCTATAAGGAAAAATAGTGCTTTAGTTTTACAAACATGAAATGCATGAGTACATATAGTAACATTTTAGGGTTTAAAATAACTAGAATGCACCCTAGCATAAATCCTTCCCAGAAGAGCGAGAACCATCAGGTAAAAAGTAATAGTAGTGAGAGCAACAAGCAGTCTATCACAGAAAAGCTAAAGTCTATGGGCGTCAACAACTGACACGAACCCATAGAAAGAAGAAAAACAACCAAGTCTAAACAAAGTAACTACCTCAAACTCGGAGGTGGAAACAAACAGCCACAGGGACCAGCAGCACCAGAAGCCCAAGTCTGTCAGCTAAACCTGCTACAGCTCTGATCCTAAGGCATTCAAAAGAAGAACACCTCAGAAGCAAGTCACAAGTAGAGAAAGTGTAAAAGCAGACTACACAAACCTCTAAGTACAGGAGAATGAAAGAAAAGGTGACTGCAACAAAACGGTCAATAGAGTAAAAAAAATGAGCAACAGTAAAACTAGCTGAGCAAGAAATACTAAGCATTATATATACAAAAGAAAAGGAGCAAGCAACAGCAACCGAAGTCCAATCTTTCATTAGTAATTACCATGCCGAGGGAGGAACCCCAACGCGCACAGCCTATCCGAGTATAAAATACTATGCCGAGGGAGGACCCCAACGCGCATAGTTTATCTGAATATAAAACACTATGCCGAAGGAGGACCCCAACGCGCATAGTTCATCTGAATGTAAAACGCTATGCCGAGGGAGGACCCCAACGCGCATAGTTCATCTGAATTTCCTTAGTTACATAATTATACAAGCAGTGTTCATTTACGCTCATTCATCACCATAAACTCCAGGGATAGCCGACTAAGTGGGCTGCATAAGGGCGTTTCAAAGAACAACAAGATTTTGAGATTTAAAACTTAAGGGACATCAAGTCACAAATTCCAGAAATAGAGGGGAAAACAAGTTAGGAGTTCAGAACAAGTATCTCTACCGTCGGAATATGATAAGCTCAACAAGTGTCGAAACAAAAAGGAAGGTAGGAATTTCGAATTAAGAACAAAGGGAAAGCAAGAACACTACTTGCCTCGATTTACCTGAAAAACTCTCCAAATCTCCACGCGTCGCGATAGGAGCCGAAATCTGGACGAAAGATGACTGGAGAAACGGTTAGGGCCGAAAAACCTAGCAAGAAAAACTCGAGGAACGGGGGAGAAATTACCCCGAGGGCGTAGCTCTCGACGAGAGCCTTCCAGATCCACGATCGGCGGGAAAAACCGAGCACCGGAGCTCCGTCGGTGATCGCCGGGAGAGGCACGGATGACAAACTTCTCCGCGCACGCCGCTCTGGGACGGAAAGCAGGAGAAACCTAGGTCGGCTAAAGATAAGAAGAAGCAGGGTATAAATACTAAACAGCCGAAAGGACCGGGTTCAACTACACCGGCCCGGCGGTGCCGACACACTACAGAACAGCGGTGTCGACACACCTGTGTCGACACCAACCTGCAGTATCGACACAGCAGTGTCGACACCCGCCAGCCAGCGGTGTCGACACACTGTGTCGACACCGGCCGGCAGTGTCGACACAGCAGTGTCGACACTCGACAGACAGCGGTGTCGACACTCGACAGACAGCGGTGTCGACACACCTGTGTCGACACAAGCCGGCAGTGTCGACACAGCAGTGTCGACACCAGCCGGCAGTGTCGACACAGCGGTGTCGACACCCGCCAGCCAGCGGTGTCGACACACTGTGTCGACACCGGCTGGCAGTGTCGACACAGCAGTATCGACACTCGACAGCCAGCGGTGTCGACACACTGTGTCGACACTGGCCGGCAGTGTCGACACCTGACAGCCAGCGGTGTCGACACATTGTGTCGACACCAGATGACTCCACTCGACGACTCGTCGAGCTCAGCACGACAATCGTGGAGCTCGACGATCGTCGACCTCCAAACAACGCCCAGAAAACTAACAATCGTCGAACCCAGAGAATAAAATAAGATAATGTCAAACATAGCAAGGTTGGTTCGTCGAACTGGACGAGCAAGACAAAAGATCAATCAATTAAGTTTTCCAAATGTGAAAATTTCCGTTTTTGCCAAAGATTCAAGAATTCAGCCGACTGAATCGAAGAGACGCGAAAGCGCACTAACGACGACCCGCCACCAACTGAACGCTAGAGTAATGCCCTTATGTCACAAAGATGCCAACCAGGGGAGACAATAATGCCGAAAAAAGCAGGGGCGTTACATTTCCTTCCATAAGGATAAGTGCAACACCAAGAGGTTAAGTGACCAAAGTTTCATCTTAACATGAATTAGGAGTGGGATTGTTTATTGCTTGATTTTTTTGCTTAGAAAATAGTTCTCCTATATGCCTAGTTACAGATGAGAAAGTCTCATATTGTGTTAAGTGGCACAAAAGACTGGCTCATCTTAATTATAAGACCATTGGTCAGCTCTTCAGTGATGATCTTGTTAGGAATGGTCCCAAAATAAAATGCTCCAATGAGGGTATTTATGCTGCTTGCCAAAAGGGTAAGCAAATTAAGACCTCTTTCAAGAGCATTAGGACCAAGGACTCTATGAGATGCTTGTATCTCCTGTATATGCACTTGTTTGGTCCTATGCATGTTCATAGTCTAGGTAGGAAGGTTTACACCCTTGTGGTGGTTGATGACTATTCCAGGTTTACTTGTGTGTTCTTCCTTAGAATAAAGGATGAAACCCTTGAATTCCTCACAAACTTGGTCAGGCAAATTCACAATGAGCTTGCATGCTCTGTGGTCAGAATAAGAAGTGACCATGGAACTGAGTTTCAATGTGCTGCTATGACTACATTCTATGAAGAGCATGAGATTCATCAAGAGTTCTCCTCCCCAAGAATACCCCAGCAAATGGGTTAGCTGAGAGGAAAAACAGGACTCTCATAGAAGCTGGGAGAACACTCTTAAGTGACACTTCTCTCCATGAATATTTCTGGGCTGAGGCAGTTAACACTGCATGGCATATGTTCAATAGGGCTTCCATCACCAAAGGCCACAAGAAGACTTCTTATGAGATCTTGAAGGGCAGAGAACCAAACATTTCCTACTTCAGGATCTTTGGTTGTAAGTGTTTCATCATGGACAATGGTAAGTCAAAAATGACTAAGTTTGCTGCAAAATCCCATGAGGGGATATTTGTTGGGTACAATAACAATAGTAGGACATATAGAGTCTATAACTTGATAAATCAAGTTGTATAAGAGACTGTCCATGTAGTGTTTAATGAGTTATGCATGATTGACAATGAGCTATCAAGCTCTTTGCCTAGCTCTGAACGAATAGAAGTCATGATGGAAAAGCTCTCCATCAAAGATAAAGACCCAGCTTTACGAGAAGATTGTGGTGAGGGATGCTGTCTAGAGGAAGCACAGGGCAGTCAAGTAGGAAATGAAGACCAACCTGCTACAGAAAATGATAATCAGCAAGAAGCACTCAAACTGCCCCAGCAGTCAAATATCTTATAGATCATCCTATAGAGCAGATAATAGGTGAGGCTAGCCAATGTGTACAAACCAGAAGTAGGAGTCTCAACATAACACTCTATTCCAGCTTACTGTTACAAGAAGAGCCCAAGAAATTTGAAGAAGCAAATCAAGACCCATTCTGGATTGATGCAATGTAGGAAGAACTGAACCAGTTCAAAAGGTGCAAGGTCTCGAAGCTGGTTCCCAGACTAAATGGACTCAATTTTTTGGAGTCAAGTGGATTTTCTAAAATAAACTTGATGAAAATAACATTGTAATCAAGAATAAAGCCAGACTAGTGGCCAAAGGGTATAAACAGGAAGAAGGGATTGATTATGATCAAACCTTTGCCCCAGTTGCAAGGTTGGAAGCAAACAGACTGTTTCTTGCATTTGTAGCCTTCCAGGGATTCAAGATATTCCAGATGGATGTCAAGTCAGCCTTCCTGCATGGAGAATTGAAGGAAGAGGTTTATGTAGAGCAGCCTCCAGGTTTTATTGACTGTAACTCTCCCACTGCTGTATATAGACTTAGGAAAGCTCTTTATGGGCTTAAGTAAGCCCCAATAGCATGTATGAGACATTGTCTACCTTCCTCATTGAGAACAAATTCTCAAGGGGAAGATAAACAAGACCCTATTCCTAGGGGAATTTAAGGGCAAGATCATCCTAGTCCAGATTTATGTTGATGACATAATATTTGGCTCTACTGATGACAATCTCTGCATTAAATTTGCAAAACTTATGTAGGGGAAGTTTGAGATGAGTAGTCTGGGTGAATTGAAGTTTTTCTTGGGACTCCAAGTAAAACAGACTGATGATGGTCTATCCATATCCCAGTCAAAATTCACCAGGGAGATGATCAAGAAATATGGCATGGAGAATGCTTCCACCATAAGAGATCCCATGAGCTCAAGTATGCCTATAGGCAAAGATGTTCCCGGGAAGACTGTTGATCAAACTTTGTATAGAGGTACAGTTGGCTCCGTTCTCTACCTCACTGCAAGTAGGCCTGACATTATGTATGCAACATGTGTCTGTGCTAGGTATCAAGTCTGCCCTAAAGAGTCTCACTATAAAGCTGTGAAAAGAATCTTGAGATATATTAAGGGCACCCAAGATCTTGGCCTATGATACCCCAGGAATGGGGACTTTGAACTAACTAACTATTCAGATGCAAATTTTGCATCTTGTAAGGAGGACAGGAAGAGCACTACAGGCTCCTGTTAATTTCTAGATGGAAGGCTTGTCTCTTAGAGCAGCAAGAAACAGACAAGTGTAGCAATCTCAACAACAGAGTCAGAGTACATTTCAGTTGGAAGCTGTTGTGCTCAGTTTCTGTGGATTCAGCATCAACTTCAAGACTACAATGTTTAGATAAGTAGAACTCCACTCTTTTGTGATTCTACTAGTGTAATTTTTATAGCTATGAATCCGTTCTCCCATAGCAGGACTAAACATATAGACATTTGGTATCATTTAATTAGAGAACATGTGGAAAGGGAAGACATCTCCCTTGAGTTTGTCTCTACAGAGAAGCAAGTGGTTGATATCTTCACTAAGCCACTAGATGAAGCTAAGTTCAACACCATCAAATTTGAATTGGGCATGCTGAATCTTGTGTAGCTTCAATTCTCTCTTCTACCATATGCTCCATTGCTTATTTTGCAGGTAGAACAGGCTCTTTCTCCAGATACTGAAGATGGTGTGCAACTGTTGAGGAGGAGCTTGCCCGATAGCTGAGATAGATAGGGTGAGAACAACCTATCAGTATGCTCCCTATTGTAGAAGTCAAAAAGGGGGAGGAAAGAAGTCAAGGGTTGATAAGTACAGCCAAGTGGAACAGTAAGGATGGCAGCATGCTAGGGGGAGTAAGTAAGTCTCCATAGGCTGGAGAAATGGTAACACTTCTACTGTTAAATTTTGTATAAATTATGTTATGATGAAATGTTGTGTTGTCAATGACCTGTATAGTTTTGATGTCTTAAAATAGGGGGAGATTATTGGGTCGATTGATCCCAATATCCCAGATTTGTAAGAAGTCAAACGGATCAATGACATACACATATACTGTATTTGATGTGTGCTTTAGTTCATGCATGCAGGTAGTCCATGATTGGACAAGTAAAGAAAAATGATTTGTGCAGTAATGTCATATTTCATCGAACTCAACTAAGAGTTCATCGAAATCAGCTTGCTGATCGTCGAGCTCAACTGAGCACAAGCTTAAGAAATCAGAATACAAAATTCGTCGAACTTAGCTCGAAGTTCGTCGAGCTTAGGTTACAGTTCGTCGAGCTCAGCCCAACGCTTGGTAAGCTGAAGAAAGAGAAGAATTGACTAAGGCAAAAAAGGCTGAGAGCGCTGAGAAAATCAAAGTTCGTCGAGCTCAGTTTGCAGTTCATCGAGCTCAGCTCAAAGCTTGTCAAGCTAAAGCCAGAAAATCTGTCTAAGGCATAAGCACTGAGACCGCTGAGAAGAAGGCTTTGAGACACCTGAGACAGCTGAAAAGATGGCGTTGAGATAGCTGAGACAGTTGAGAAGATGGCATTGAGACTGCTGAGACAGCTGAGAAGATGGCATTGAGACAGCTGAGACAGCTAAGAAGATGGCGTTGAGATAGCTGAGATAGCAGAGACAAAGTTAGCTGGAAACTTTCTAAGTCCAGAAGCATTGAATGAAGCAAGTTCACTCAACGCTTCTAAATAAAGCAAGAAGCGCTAAGACAGTCAAGAGGTAAATAGCTGAGAACAACATTAGCTGGAATTTTTATAAGTCCAGAAGCGTTGAGTGAAGCAGATTCACTCAACGCTTCTAATGAAGAGGAAAACACTAAAACAAAGAATTATCTCAGCTGATAAATGAAAAACCGCTGATACCGCCGAGACAAAACCGCTGAGACAATTAAAGTGCAAAAACCGTTGAGACAGCAGATAAGAGGAAAGTGCTGAGACAAAGGCTTGTCTAAGCTAATCATGGAAAGCCACTGAGACCACTAAGACCGCAGAGACAAAACTGCTGAGACAAAGCCAGGGAATATTTTAAGTCTAGAAGCACTGACAGCCAAGTCTGATAGTGTTGACTGTCTTAACACCACTCAACGCCTGATGGGATCCTAGAATATTTTGTAAGTCCAGATGTTGATGACCACTACTGATGTCATCAAAAACAAAAATTGTAGGAAGCCATTGCGGATAAGCTGCTACAGCCCCAAAATATGTTTTGTCTCTTTCTGATGGAGTTGACACTCACCAATCCCTAGTGGGCCCACATATTATGGTACCGTTGATTCAAATAAACGCATATAAAAGGGGAAACAAAAAATGATTATGGTTAACGAATCAAAGGAACGGAAAGAGAAATTAAAAAAAGGCGACTGGACATTTACTTCCGATCAAGCTTGAAAGCTGAAGTCTAGCCAGGATAGCCTGAAGGCAAGAAAGGATAGCTGATGCTCTTCAAGCTCAGCAAGGTTGTTCTCTATAGAACAGTTTAGCCGATTCATCTCATAAGCAAGGTGGAAGCTACTCATTAGTGCAGTAGTATAAAGTGATAGAAGTAGAAGAAGGTAGATTCCTTCTATAGCAAGTAAGCTGGACTGAAATCTACTCAGTCCAGCAAAGTTGACTCAGAGTAATTTCTCTGAGTCAGTTATTTTATCTTCTTCAACTTACTGTTTTATTTCATGTAGGATTCAAGTTACCTGAATATGAGTGTAGGGCACTTTATGCCTGAGCTGTGCGTGACAAATTTGTCACTGAGGTAGGTGCCCTATTGGGGCACTGAGGTAGGATCCAAGTGAGGATCTGAGCTATAGAGCTTAAGTGCCTGAGGTAGGAGAGTGCTGCTCTCTGAGTATAGAGCCTTTGCTCCTGAGGTAGTTGACAAGTTTGTCACTGTGCTGTAGGTTCCTAGAGGGGCACTGATGTAGGTACCTGTAGGGGTACTGAGTTGTAGGAGTGCTACAACACTCTGAGAGTAGGGCCTTGTGCCTGAAGTTGTAGGGCTGAAAACCTGAGCTGTAGGCCTTAGATATAAGGCTGAGGTAGGTGGCTTGCGGGTCACTGAATATAGGAGCACTACAGAGCTCTGAGGTAAGATTCTTTGGGATATGAGATAGGGCTATCCTCCCAGCCTGAGTATAGGGCTTAACAGCCTGAGGTAGGTGGTTAGCTGACCATTGAGTGCAGGCCCTTGTGGCTGAGAAGTGAGTCTTCGAGGAGACTTGAAGATCCTACAGAATCTGAGGTGTAAGCTCTTAGCAGCAGTTTGGAGAAGTTTTGCCGAGTCCAACAAATAAGCTTGGATAGGTGGAGAGGGAAAGTGGATGTACCCAATTGGGGAACCACTATAAATTCTGGTGCTTGCTGTGTTTGCTTGTTTTTCTCTTTGATTGCAAGACTTAAGGATAAGCTCTAGATAGAACAATTTGAAAACAACAAAAGATATATTTAAAGCTCAAAGACCTATTCACCTCCCCTTTAGGTGATTAGCTAATCTAAAGTTAAATAACTTTCACTTAGGTTTTGACTTCTTCAAATAGGGGGAGATTGTTGGGTCCATTGATCCCAATGTCCTGAATTTAAAGAAGGACCATCAAATAATGTATACACATGTTTTTATCTAACTTGTGTTCAAGATTAATGATTGCAGATTGTCCTGGTAAGCAATGATGAGACAGATAGCCTAAGTGGCTAAGTCAGGTAAGTTCTTACCTAAGTTGTGGAAAGACAGAAACTGTCTAAGTCCATAGGCATTGAGTGAAGATCGTTCACTCAACGCCAGATGACTTATAGCGCTGAGTAAAGCCTATTCAGTCAAAGCCATGAAGTGGCAAGCTTAGAATGTGGCTAAGTCTATAGGCATTGAGGGAAGTCAACTCACTCAACGCCGTACATCAAAAAGCTATATGTCAGGCTAACATAGTCAAAGACTAAAGAGAAATGAGCTGAAAAGTGACTAAGTCCACATGCATTGATTGTAGCTCACTCACTCAACGCCTTAGCTTCAAAATAATTGAATAGCTGAGCTCAGAGTTCGTCGAACTAAGGCCTAAGTTTGTCTAGTTTAACTTTCACTTTTTCGTCGAGCTGAGCTCAATGTTCGTCTAACTAAACTCAAATTTCGTCACACTGAACTATTAGTTATTCACCGTACTGAGCTCAAAGTTCGTCGAACTGTGTTCTAAGTTTGTCGAGCTCAAACTGGAGTCTGAAAAAGAAAATCTGGCTAAGGTAGAAAGCATTGAGTGAAGTATGTTCACTCAACCCTCTCAACGTCATTACACAGAATTTGTTAAAGCAAAAAAACGTTCAATGAGGCATGCTCATTCATCACTGTCAACGCTTAAGATGCTGAAGAAGCGGAAATGGCTAAGGCAGAAAGCGTTGAGTGTGGAATGCTCACTCAATGCTCTCAATGCCTTACATGCAGAATATACAGTAAAAACTGGTAAGGCAAAAAGCATTGAGTGTGCATAACTCACTCAATGTTGTCAACACCTAGTAAAGACAAAATTTTGTCTATGGTATTTGGCTTTGACTGATTCTCACTCAGTCAACGCCAAGCATCAGAAAGCTGAGAAAGCAAGTTGGCATTGAGTGAAGCTGAATCACTCAATGCCTAGAAACAGATTTATATTCCAAGTAGTTTGGCATTGAGTGAAGGTAACTCACTTAATGCCAAGAGACAGTAAAACTGTCTAAGTACTATGACATTGAGTGAAGCTCACTCACTCAACGTCTATACTACTGATGCTTGAATTTTGACTAAGTCTTCAGGTACTGATGTCAGCAAGTCAAAATGTCAACAATATTCAAATTGTTAGCGGTAAAACCAAAGTACATGACAAAAGACATCGCAGGCTTGTTGTACGTCAATTAGTCATTAAAGCAAGGATGCAAACAACATTAATGAAGTGGACTCATTGATAAAAGAGCTGTTGGGTCACATTAAATAAAAGGAAAAGCCCTTTATAGAAAGATAAGTTGTTACTGTAACATCCCGAATCGCTCTAGCCCCCTCGTGCGTGTTTTTGAGTCAGGAGAGCTGACTTGGGTTCAGGGGGAGTGCTGACAACTGGGCAGTACATGTGAATAGGAGGATAAATCAGTCAAGCATAGGATACAGGTAGAGATACGGACGTGTCCCTACCTGTGTGGGAGAGGCCAGCTCTCGAGTCGATGACTCGAGTATGTCCAGAGAAGGACACAAGTAGTGACACGGGTGTATCACTACCTGTGTGAAGTGACACGGGTAGAGACACGGGAATGTCCCTACCCGTGTGTGTGTCGAGTTGGACTCGACGAAGTGTGTCGAGATAGACAAAGTGTGTCGAGATCGACGTTGCAAGCAGGGGTACATGGCCTGTGACACGGGTGTGTCACAGGGCGTGTCTCGCTGTGTCGAGAGGTCGACAATTTTCTCTCGACAAGGTGTCGAGTGGGTTACACGCCCTGGGTCACGACCGATACGGGTAGAGACACGGGCGTGTCCCTACCCGTATGTGTCGAGTTGGACTCGATGGAACATGTCGAGATCGACGAAATGTGTCAAGATCAACGAAATGTATGACACGGGTAGATATACGGGCGTGTCCCTACCCGTGTGTCGGTGTGTCGGGTTGAGTTCGTCGAGATGAATCCAGAGAAGGACACAGCCAGGGAACACGGCCGTGTCATGTGGACACGGGTCAGGACACGGGCGTGTCCCTACCCGTGTCTAGTATTGAACCGACACTAAAACCGTCGTTGATGCTTTGCCCAAGCAGGACACGGGTAAGGACATGGGCATGTCCCTACCCGTGTCACTTTTCATATATAAGGGTTGTGAAAACCCTAGCCATTTTCACTCCTCATTCCAGCCATTATTCCCGAGAGAAACTTCTGCAGAGAGGGAAAACTACAGGAGCAAGTCTTGGAGGAGAAGATCCGCCGCCGCTGTGAAGGAGAAGATGCCGTCGAGAAGAGTTACGCAATCCATGGCCGGAAATAGTGGAAATACCGGAAATGAGGTGAGCCTCCTCCCATCTCCATTGGTGCTAGATCTGTAGATATCTAGGTGTGATGTCGACTCAAAAGTGTCTTGACTAGCGAGATGGTAATTTTTCTAGGAAGAGGCCGTTCTAGGGCTTGTGCTCTAAGGTTAGTGGTGTCTTCGACCTCTCCAATCTTCTATACGAAGACGGGGGATGGTTTTGTGAATAATCATGGCCTCATGAGGGTGAATAAGGGAGGAGGAATTTCTGTGTGACTTTGGAGGACCAACTTGAGGAGGGTGATGAACCAATGTCATTCATTCCTCTTTAAGATGCATGCAGAATCTGTATTCTGCGCGCAGTGAGCTTCTTGGTCATTTTCAGGTACGATATGGCCAGATCTGGGCGTTGACTAAACATGAAAGTTGAAGCCCTTGAAAATACCTTTCCAACAAATGGTTGCACAACTTCAGGAGATGTCTGAAGCCACGGGAAAGTCTGAACGAAATTGACATCCGACAAACCTGCACGCAAAAATTGTATTAGGTGCGCAGCGGGATTTGAAGCCGATTTCGAATAGGATACATTCAAATCTGGGTTGTGGGCTGAATATGAAAGTTGTAACCCATAGAAAGACCTTTCCATCAAGTGATTATACGTCTTAACCAGATTCTTGTAGCTTTGGGAATCTCCGGTTGAAATTGCTGTCCAGATTTATTCTGCACTTAAATTCTGTTTTTTCATATAATATGGATTTGGATTCGGTGGAATCGATGTTACAAACTAACTCGAGATGTTGGTGAACTATTTTATGTTAAACACCATGGTGCTATGAATGATGAAGATTACTAATTGGATTTCATATAACTGAATTGTGAAGCAAGCTTACGTAAACAAAATGACTTGTTAGAAATTGGTAGACTATTACATATGCGCATTATGTTATATTATGTTGATATCATTTGGTATGACATATAGAAGGATAAACTATGGCCATGAGTATGTTTGATGGTTGGAATGAAATTTAGTAGTCGAATACTTAGAGCGTAGACTCCCTACGGGTAGTATTGTGGAAAGATGTAAGTGCGGTGTTGACCGTCACTAGTTGGGTTAGTGTTGAGATGAGGTATAGACAGAAGGTTGGGCTTGGTCCTCGGTGTTCACGTCCTGGGACTCCATCCGTGCCGAGTGGATGGTTGGGTAGTGTCCTCGTGCTTACTTCCGAGGCCCCTTCCATGCCACAGTGATGTGGAATTTGCATGCGGTGTGAGTCGACACGTGGTGTTGTAATCCTGGGTTAAGGATAGTGTGGCAGGTCTACGGGCTCACCGATCGTCACACTGACGGGAGTTGACAGTTAGACTTTCGGCGGTTGGGCTGTGTCCTCCATGTTCACATCCCGGGGCCCCTTCCGTGCTAAGTGAACAGTTGGACTGTGTCCTCGTGCTTCTTCCGAGGCCCCTTCCGGGTCTCACAAGGTCAGTTTGGGGCTGTGTTCTCGGTGCACATCTACCCGAGACCCCCGCTGGGCCATACTATGCATGGGCTCCACTGTTGTGTTCTTTACGTTGATGGGTATGGAGGCCTAGGTGAAGCAGTGTGGGTGCCCGCCTAGTAGTAGAGATGCCCGCTCTATTGTCACTGCCTGGCCACGGTGGTTGATGCCTAAGAGGTTAGCTACCTGCTTGAATAGTGGGAACTATAGTCTGTGTCGACACAGTAATTGCATGTGCGTGATCATGGGTGAGTCATTGCATAGCATACATACCATTTCATAACATTGCACAACAATATCCTAATCGTATAAGTTTGTATGGGCACTCCTATACGATGAGTTACTTTATGCAAACCGATCCTTAACTTATAAGCTTGTATGGGCATCCTTATAAGTTAAGTTAATTACCTACTGTAGTTTCCTATACTTGTTGAATTACTATTGCTCAAGTAGAACTGTTAGTATATAATATTGTTATTCATGTACAATTACCACCTGCTTGTACCTGTTTAATTACTTATACATATTGTACCCTTGTTCCTTTTCCGCCCGGTGTCGAGGAGTCGCCGGGGGAGCGGATGTGAAGCCACTTAGTCTTTTCGACTAACGGTTGCTATGTCTTCCATTTTAGGAGGTCTCCCCGTAGGTAGAGCAGCCGCAAACTTTGTAGCAGGACAGTCAGGCCAGGACGACCGGGCCTGATGTGACGGTGTCATCGCTACCATCGGTTACAGATGTGTGTGTTGAGCGACTCTGATGTAGCCCGTTTGGGCAATTTTATTGGTGTACTCTGATATTGTAGAAGCATGTTTTAGCTTCTCTTATTTACTGTATTTGGACTATATACTTAGTGTGGATTTGACTTCTCTTGTTTATACTTTGGTTGGGTTAGCATATGTACTTTAATATTGATTGTAGACGGTGGAATAGGCGTCTTATGGTACAGGTTAGCCTGTGTGCTAATGCTACCCCAAGGCGGCTGTTTCGGCCATAAGACCCCCTTCGTGCTGTGTTTTGGGATCCGGGAGGGGGGCCTTACAAATGGTATCAGTTTGCCACGATCCTCAACTAAAGAAGTCATTCAACAATGGTACCACCCCTGTTCGATTAGTCAGTTTGCGGACAAACTGACTTAGCGGAAGCAGTGATGTGGCCATATGTAATTCACACTAGGTTGTCCAATTTTGACCTGACGATTAGCCAACCTGACCTTAGGTACATACATTTATATGTCGATCTCCTAAAGTTTGGACGACCCCAGGGATGTAAAACTATCGTATAAAGTCTTGCGAGATACCCTAGGGCAAGCACTTTTGTTTATACCAGACAAGCGTTAAGAGACTCGCTGAAGGAGTAATTGAAGCATGACCCAACTCCAGGACGAGGACTACGAGGGCGAAATAAAGCATTCATCCTTAGTCTGCCTAAGTTGTTCTAGGAATCTGCCTTGAGCCTTCACAATTCTGAGACTTAGGCGTAATGGTTAGTGAGAAACCGTCCTACACTCTGTTCGATAACGGTGCCACACACTCGTTTGTGTGTCGGACTTCGTTAAAAACCTAGAAGGAGTGCAATACTTCACAGCTATTTCTCGAAGAGTACGGCTACCGGACGGCTCTGAGATGATCGCAACCGCTAAGTGCGAGCTAGAGATATTCATTGGGGGAAAGGCCTTTGATACGCCTGCCACAGTCTTGAGAATGCCAGAGTTTGACATCATTTTGGGCATGACATGGTTGGACTGGCACTTTGCAAGGATTGACTGTGCAGAGAAACGAATCTACTTGAGGCATGGAGACACCGACGTCATTTATTTTCAAGGTATTAGCTTCGCATCTCGTATGATGTTATCTTCCGTTCAGGTTGTAAAAGCCCATATGAAGGGGGATGAAGTCTTCATGATCTGGTTCGACTTGAAGGAGATAGCATTGGATATAAAAGACATACGGGTAGTGCGGGACTTTCCAGAGGTATTTCCTGAGAAATTGCCAGGATTACCCCCACACAGATGGGTTGACTTCGAGATTAATCTAGTACCGGGTGCCAAGCCTGTATCCAAGGCCCCTTACCGAATGGCCCCGAAGGAACTCATGGAGTTTAGAGTTCAACTGCAAGAACTGGTGGAGTCAGGATTCATTCGCCCCAGTTCGTTGATGTGCTAAAACCCGAACAAGCAAGTGTACCTGTCGAATTGTAGTACCAATGTCGTATTAAAACTCGGGGCAGGCAAGTACTATTACTCACAACGACTCTATTATCCTACCGAACGATGGTTGGTTGGTTGAGAATTTAAAATTAAACTGAAACGAAATTAAAACAAAACTATGGATTAAAAGATAGCACTTGATCTATGATTCACCATGAAAAGAGATAAGAGAAATAAAAATATAATTTTATAATTGCGAATTAAACTCGACCGTGACGGATCCGAAAATAAGACAAAATCTCGCTAGAGCATTAAGTCTCCTAACTTATAGACGCTTTGATCGAAATATCTTTACAAATCAAAGAGGCCTAAAGTTGCATTATCGAGGCGATCCACACTATTGGATTTGACTCCAATCCGGAGGATTTACGTCATCCTATCTCTAGGGTTGCGATCAACTCCTTCCTTCTTTGAGTGATCTTTCAAATCAACGAGTCCCTCGACTACTATGAAATGAGATCAAAGGCCTACTACCATATACCCGAAATACGGTGTCAGCTCAAAATAAATCAAAGAGGGATCGAGTGAAATTTAGCAGAAAAAAATTACGAAGTAAAACAAAAGAATTCCTATCTCAAATCATGGATCCTCATGATCAAATGCTAAAGGAAGATTAGCTACGCATGGTTAAGAAAGAAAGCACGAAAAGATAAAAGAAATTAATTTTCATTGATATATAAAAAAGGGTACAAGATAATGAAAGAGACAAGATTATGCTAATAGAAGAAATTACAATAACAAGAAAAAGAAATCTACTTAGCAACAAAGAAAGAAGAAAACTTGCACTTGAACTAGCTATCTCACTTGCTCTCTCTCCAATCCAACCTTCTAATGCATGATATATGGGTTCCTTTTATAGGAGAGGGAGAATGTTCTAGAATGAAATGAAGAAGAGGGGACAGGGGGGGGGGGGCATGTAGCGTGGAGAAGGTGCATGAATATCATTTAATGAGGGAGAGAGAAAAGGCCAAATGCATGCACTTTCTTTTGGGAAAATAAAAAGGAACACAAATAATTATAAAAAGGGGGAATGGATGAGTTTAAATGAGAATAAGAGAGAGAGATGGAAAAAGGGATGAATGAGAAATATGAAAGGAGAGAAAATAATAAAGGGGAGAGAGAGGGGAGGGGCCGGCCATCAAGGAGGAAAAATGCATGAATGGGAAGGTACATGCATGGAATTAAGTGAGGTGGAGAGCATGAGGTGGCCGGCCATGCACTTAATGGGGAGCCATGCAAGGTGGCTTGATACATGCACTTTCGGGTGGCACTTTGGAGGAGGCTTGGGCTGCACTTGGAGAGGGTCGAGCTGCACCAATGTGGCATAAATGAAGTGGTTCGTGCTGCGACATCATTGAAATGGGCTGCTCAATTGAAGTGGGTTGCTGCACTTTGTGGGCTGGTTGCATGGGCTCGGGTTCACCATGAGGGCTTGGCTTGCATCGTGTCGGATTCAAGGGAAGGGGCCGGGCTGCTCCAAACTTCAAGGGCTGCATGTGGGTTGTCTTCAAGTGGAGGCTCGGGTTTAACTTGAAGTGGGCTGCATCATGTAGCATGTACCTACAAGAAAATAAAGCATAATGACATTAGTTATATAACAAAACATAACACAAATAAGTAACATAATATTAGTTATTAAAACTAAACTAAACATAACAAACATAACATAACATAATAATAGTTATATTCATAACAAAACACAAGTAAACATAGAACATAAAATTAAATATGAAAATGCATAAAACACATAATTAAACTAGGAATTAATATATTATAAAAAAAGACATTAAAACATGAAATAAAACATAACAAGCATAAAATATAAATAAACTTAGGCATTTCGCATACTAAACTACCCCTAAAAACGATGACTAAAAGAAGTCATCAAATACCCCCATGCTTGGGCTTTTGCTATTCCAGAGCAAAAGTATGAGAAATATTTATAAGACATTTATAAAGTTTTCAATTAAACAAAAAATTTATTTACACCAAAGTCAAGGTAAAAAAAATTAGGGATTTACGAATTAAGTCCTAAATTATGGAATTAAAGTGAAAGAGAAATATTTTGCCAAAAATTCTCTAATAAATTAACTAGCACTCAAAATTGAGTAAATTGGAAACAAGGTTAGATTAAAATTATAAAAACCATAACTTAAAAGAAACTTAAGGAAGAATGCAACCTACTACTTATGCTCTCCCAATAGTTTAATTTAAAATCTAAGACAATAATTTTGGCTAAGGGGTTTGGGGAGGAAATCAACATGAAGAGGTCTTTGATTGGAGGTGATCATCATTATTATTTTTCACACCCCACCAAATTTTTTTTTATAAAATATATATGTAATACCAGAAAATGATAGACTAACATCCTATCACTTCCCACGACATATATGAACTTTTAATTCCTCTCTTCATCTGGGTTGCATATGTTTACTAGAGAATAAGGAACTAACATCTCCTTAATCCCATGACATATGATCTAACAATAAAAAGAAAAAGGAAGGAGTTAAACAAAATTTTAGAAAATAAACTTAAAATACTAGAGAGCAACTACTAGTAGATTGAGATTTCCTAAGAATCTAAAAGCATGAGTAATAATAATTAGAATCCAAAATTGTTAAGCATAATTACTACAAAATTGAAACTATTTAAAATAAAAGAGAACAAGTGCTAAATAAATTACTCTAAGCAAATTAAAACCATAATATAATTCTCAAAACTAAATCACTAAATATTATATTTAACTAAACATGATGAAACAAAAGATTAGCAAATCAAAAATAGTAAAAATGCTTATAAACAAACTCAAACAAAATTTCTGAAAACAACAAAAAGACTAAGCAAGGGGTTTATTATATTTTTGTTTTTTGATTTTTTTTGATTTTTTTGGGTTTTTGTATTTTCTAGTTTTTTTTATTTTTATTTTTGATAATGTTAAATTACTTAAAAACAAACAAATTTTTTTTTGAAAAACATAAAAAGAAAAGATATTTTTTTAAAAAAGGAGAAATTAAAAAAGAAAAGAAAAGGAAAAAGAGCGAAGCCCTCCCCCATGCTTGGATTTTGCATTGTCCTCAATGAAAAATAAAAACAAGAAAGAAAAAAGAAGCAGAAAAGGGAGGGGGTGCAAGAAAGTAAATACTTAAAAAGAAAACGACTTCCCCGGATTCGTAAGGTCGAATGCTAATTTCGTTCCCCCATGCTTAAGCTGGACACCGGCTCAGGCCTAAGGAAGAGAAAAAAAATGATGGAGTCAAACGAATCGCCTGAGTTTTTATTCCTGCAAAACACAAGAAAAAAAAACAAAATGACAAAAAGGATAAGCAAGGGGTGCCTCCCAAGAGCGATCTTTGTTTAACGTCGTCTGAGCCCGACGTTATTGGTTAGCTAAATGGAAAATAAAAACTAAAGTGAAGAGGTAATCCCTAAGTATGCGCTTAGGAGAGTACATCAATAATGAGAAAAATTGAAGAATCGCACCGGCATGGGGTGGAATCTTCAATGGAATGACGCCCGGAAATGAACGGACGGATTTATAGAAGAACTCTGTCGTATGTAAAATGGGAAAGAAGGGGTCGTCAAAAGAAGAAGAAGAAAAAGAAGAAGAAATAGAAAGAGGAATAAAAGAAGTAGAAAAAGAAATTTCATCAACGGAAATTTCATAAGGAGAAGGAGAGACTTGTGAAATTTCGGGAGAAGAAGGGGTAGAGAGGACTAAAGAAGAAGAAAAATTATCTAAAATAAAAGAAGAAGAAGAAGAAGAAAAAGACTCGCTAAAACAAGAGAAAGTTGGAACAATTAAAGTTTGAAGGGAAAAGGAATCACACACGTCTTCAGAAAAAGAAAGAGAATGATGAGACGTCTAGTCATCCTCAAAAGGTAAGAAGCATGCCGGAGTATCCATAGGGGCATCATCCAAAGGAGGAAGGAAACAATCCGGAATATCAGAATAATTATCCCCCTCGAGAGGAAAAAGACAAGCCGGGATATCTGGTGACTCATTACACGATGAGATTGGAGGAGACGGAGAAGAAGACGAAGAAAATGAAGCGGCCTCACGAGAAAAATAATCGAGAATGGTCTTCAAATGCGAATTAATATTATCAAGAGAAGTTTGCAATTCAAAATACGCATTATCGATTGAAGTAAAATTTAAAGGCACGGCGCTTTGCGGGGCAAAATCATAAGAAAAATAAGACGGGTTCCCCATCTCCCAGGTAGGATAAAAATTGGAGTAAGAGTCAAATTGGCCACTTTGACCTGCTCTAGAAAAACTGAAATCAGAAGAGGGAGGGGTTCCCGAAAGACATTCAGAAAAAAAGTGGTCGGGCGACGCGCAAAAATTACAAAAAGCGCCAAAAGAAGATGATTCCATAAAAAACTGTTAGCAAAAATAAATAGAAAAATTCGATGCTTTTGTAATATTGCCAAAATAGTCCCCGACAACGGCGCCACTAACTTGATGTGCTAAAACCCGAACAGCCAAGTGTACCTGTCAAATTGTAGTACCATGGTCGTATTAAAACTCGGGGCAGGCAAGTACTATTACTCACAACGACTCTATTATCCTACCGAACGATGGTTGGTTGGCTTAGAATTTAAAATTAAACTGAAACGAAATTAAAACGAAACTATGGATTAAAAGATAGCACTTGATCTATGATTCACCATGAAAAGAGATAAGAGAAATAAAAATATAATTTTATAATTGCGAATTAAACTCGACTGTGACGGATCCGAAAATAAGAAAAAATCTCGCTAGAGCATTAGGTCTCCTAACTTATAGATGCTTTGATTGAAATCTCTTTACAAATCAAAGAGCCCTAAAGTTGCATTATCGAGGCGATCGACACTATTGGATTTGACTCCAATCCGGAGGATTTACGTCATCCTATCTCTAGGGTTGCGATCAACTCCTTCCTTCTTTGAGTGATCTTTCAAATCAATGAGTCTCTCGACTACTATGAAATGAGATCAAAGGCCTACTACCGTATACCGGAAATACGGAGTCGGCTCAAAATAAATCAAAGAGGGATCGAGTGAAATTTAGCAAAAAAAATTACGAAGTAAAACAAAAGAATTCATATCTCAAATCATGGATCCTCATGATCAAATGCTAAAGGAAGATTAGCTACGCATGGTTAAGAAAGAAAGCACGAAAAGATAAAAGAAATTCATTTTCATTGATATATAAAAAAAGGATACAAGATAATGAAAGAAACAAGATTATGCTAATAGAAGAAATTACAATAACAAGAAAAAGAAATCTACTTAGCAACAAAGAAAGAAGAAAACATGCACTTGAACTAGCTATCTCACTTGCTCTCTCTCCAATCCAACCTTCCAATGCATGAGACATGGGTTCCTTTTATAGGAGAGGGAGAAGGTTCTAGAATGAAATGAAGAAGAGGGGGCAAGGGAGGGGGGGGGGGGGCGGCCATGTAGGGTAGAGAAGGTGCATGAATATCATTTAATGAGGGAGAGAGAAAAGGCCAAATGCATGCACTTTCTTTTGGGAAAATAAAAAGGAACACAAATAATTATAAAAATGGGGAATGGATGAGTTTAAATGAGAATAAGAGAGAGGTAAAAAGGGATGAATGAGAAATATGAAAGGAGAGAAAATAATAAAGGGGAGAGAGAGGGGAGGGGCCGGCCATCAAGGAGGAAAAATGCATGAATGGGAAGGTACATGCATGGAATTAAGTGAGGTGGAGAGCATGAGGTGGCCGGCCATGCACTTAATGGGGAGCCATGCAAGGTGGCTTGATACATGCATTTTCGGGTGGCACTTTGGAGGAGGCTTGGGCTGCACTTGGAGAGGCCGGGCTGCACCAATGTGGCATAAATGAAGTGCGTCGGGCTGCTGCATCATTGAAATGGGCTGCTCAATTGAAGTGGGCTGCTGCACTTTGTGGGCTGGTTGCATTGGCTCGGGTTCACCATGAGGGCTTGGCTTGCATCATGTGGGATTAAAGGGAAGGGGCAGGGCTGCTCCAAACTTCAAGGGCTGCATGTGGGTTGTCTTCAAGTGGAGGCTCGGGTTTAACTTGAAGTGGGCTGCATCATGTAGCATGCACCTACAAGAAAATAAATCATAATGACATTAGTTATATAACAAAACATAACACAAATAAGTAACATAATATTAGTTATTAAAACTAAACTAAACATAACAAACATAACATAACATAATAATAATTATATTCATAACAAAACACAAGTAAACATATAACATAAAATTAAATATGAAAATGCATAAAACACATAATTAAACTAGGAATTAATATATTTTAAAAAAAGACATTAAAACATGAAATAAAACATAACAAGCATAAAATATAAATAAACTTAGGAATTTCGCATACTAAACTACCCATAAAAACGATGACTAAAAGAAGTCATCATTCGTCACCTTGGGGAGCCCCTGTATTGTTCGTGAAGAAGAAGGATGGGATCCTGCATTTGTGCATTGACTATCGGGAACTCAATCGACTTACTGTGCGGAACACTTATCCACTACCTCGGATCGACGAGTTGTTTGATCAACTAGTGGGAGCGCATTGGTTTTCTAAGTTGGACTTGTGCTCAGGGTATTATAAGTTGAGAATACAAGAAGGTGACATCCAGAAAACGGCCTTTAGTTCAAGATATGGGTTGTACGAGTTCACTGTAATGCCGTTTGGGCTCACAAATGGCCCTTCGACTTTCATGAGCCCGATGAACAAGGTATTTGAACCGTATTTGGACATCTTCGTCATTATTTTCATCGACGACATCTTGGTCGACTCAAAGACGGAGGAGGAGCATGTCAAGAACCTGACCTTGGTGTTGAAGAAATTGAAGGAGCACGCCTTGTACGCCAAATTCAGCAAGTGCAAATTCTGGCTTAAGGATGTTGCTTTCTTGGGTCATGTGATCAGTGGAGTTGGGCTACCGGTGGATCCGGCCAAGTTGCGTGCCGTGAAGGAGTGGTCGCCCTTGAAGTCAGCAGCCGATGTGCGTAGCTTCCTTGGACTTGCCGGGTACTACCGCAAGTTCGTGAAAGGATTCTCCAAGATTTCCATCCCTCTTACTTCATTGATGAAGAAAGGTGTGTCATTCGAGTGGACACCCCAATTTGAGGCGGCGTTCCAGGAGCTGAATAATAGACTTACCTCTTCCCCCATCCTTGCACTTCTGTCTGGAAAGGAAGGATTTCAAGTTTACACTAACGCATCATATCAGGGGATGGGAGCGGTATTGATGAAGCACGGGCATGTGATTGCTTATGCTTCAAGATAACTGAAGAAGCATGAAATCAATTACCTGGTTCATGATTTGGAGCTGGGAGCAGTGGTGTTCGCCTTGAATGTTTGGAGGCATTATCTATACGGCATCCACTGCGAGATCTTTTCAGACCACAAAAACTTGAAGTATGTTCATACTCAGAAGGAGTTGAACTTGAGACAACGGCGGTGGTTAGAATTTCTATGCGACTATGAGTTCACCATGAACTACCACCCCGAAAAGGCGAACTCGGTGGCCGATGCATTGAGTAGAAAGGTACCAGGTTCTAGCCCAGAGTCTCGGTTGATGAGTATGGAGTTGGCTCGAATGATTGAGGAGATGGATATTACATTGATATTTAGGGCTCCTTCGGCAGTGTATACAGAGTACTTGGCAAGCATGAGCATAGTTTGTGATATCCGGGACCGAATCAGAGTAGAGCAAGAAATGGATGCGGCTCTGGCCCCGACAATCAAGTCAATCGAAGATGGGACTACGGATGAGTATATGCTATAAGACGACCTCGTTTATTTTTGTGGCCGGGTCTACATTCCCAAGGGCGGTAAAATCCGGGAGGATATCTTGAGAGAGGCTCATTGCTCTCAATATTCAGTGCACCCGGGTATTGCTAAGATGTACGCCGGTTTGCGGAAGACCATGTGTTGGCCGAGAATGAAGAAAGATGTCACATATTTTGTTACACACTGCGAAGCTTGTCAAAGGGTGAAGGCGGAATGCAAGAATCCCGATGGTTTGCTACAATCGTTGCCCATCCCCAAGTGGAAGTTTGAGGATGTCTCCATGGACTTCGTCCATGGGTTACCTCGCTCACGCTCCGGGAATGATTCAGTGTGGGTGATAGTTGATCTCCTGACGAAAGTAGCACGATTTATCCCTATGAAGAAAGAAGCTCATGTGGATGTCTTAGTATGCCTTTTTGTGGAGCAATTTGTACGGTATCATGGCGTGCCTAAGACGATCGTGTCTGACCGTGATGGTCGGTTTACCTCTAAGGAGTGGAAAGCGGTTCAGGCGTATTTGGGTTCGTGCCTTACCTTTAGCATCGCGTTTCATCCTCAGACGGACGGGCAATCTGAAAGGACCATCTGAACATTGGAAGACTTGTTAAGATTATGTGTGTTGGATAGAGGAGAGCCGTGGGAAAGGCTCTTACCATTGGTAGAATTCTCCTACAACAACAACCACCAAGCTAGCATCGGCATGGCTCCTCATGAAGCTCTTTATGGAGGGAGGTGTAGAACCACCTTATCTTAGGTGCATGATGAAGACCCGAAGACTTTGGGTGTTGAATATATTGATGATACTGATGTGGCGGTTAGACTGATACGGGATCGCATGTTGGAGTCTCAAAGTTGACAGGCGAAGTATTATAATGCAAGACACTGGATGGTGGAGTTTCAAGTGGGTGATAAGGTGTTCTTGAAAATCCGACCGATGTGTGGAGTGTCACCTGTGCGTGGTGTGAAAAAGCTCAGACCAAGGTATGTTGGGCCTTATACTATATTGCAAAGGATTGGCCCGTTGGCCTGTCGGTTGGAGTTACCGTCTGAGCTTGAGAACCTTCACGACGTGGTCCATGTGTCGTCGCTTCGGAAGGCGCTGTTGCAGCCCGATCAATACATCCCCATGACTGATGGTGTTGTGGCGTCTGATAGGTCTGTGCGACTAGAGCCGGTGCGGATTGTAGATAACGAGACAAGAATGTTGCGCCGCAAAGTGTTCCATTGCTGAAGGTGCTATGGTCTAATCATGGAAAGGAGGAATATACATGGGAGTCAATAGATTTGATGCAAAAATGCTATCCGGAGTTATTTGCCCAAGGTAATTTTATTTAAAAGCATTTTATATTTTCCGTTATGCTTTTCTTCCCATAACCTAAGCCTGATTTCGGGGACTAAATCTTTTATTCTGTTTATAAGATTTATAACGTCCTGAATCTCACTAGGCCCCGCGTGCGTGTTTTTGAGTCAGGAGAGCTGACTTGGGTTCAGGGGGAGTGCTAACAACTGGGCAGAACGTGAATAGGAGGAGAAATCAGTCAAGCATAGGACACGGGTAGAGACACGGGCGTGTCCCTGCCCGTGTGGGAGAGGCCAACTCTCGAGTCGATGACTCGAGTATGTCCAGAGAAGGACAGGAGTAGTGACATGGGCGTGTCACTACCCGTGTGAAGTGACACAGGTAGAGACACGAGCGTATCCCTACCCGTGTGTGTGTCGAGTTGGACTCGACAAGTGTGTCGAGATTGACGAATTTTGTCGAGATCGATGTGGCAAGCAGGGGTACACGGCCTGTGACACGGGCATGTTACAGGGCTTATCCCGTTGTGTCGAGTGGTCGACAATTTTCTCTTGACAAGGTGTCAAGTGGGTTACACTCCCTGGGTCATGACCGACACGGGTAGAGACACAAGCGTGCCCTTCCCGTGTGTGTCGACTTGGACTCGACGGAGCGTGTCGAGATCGATAAAATGTGTCGAGATCGACGAAATGTATGACACGGGTAAAGACACGGGCGTGTCCCTACCCGTGTGTTGGTGTATCGAGTTGAGTTCGTCGAGATGTATCCAGAGAAGGACACGGCCAGGGAACATGGCCGTGTCATGTGGACACGGTCGGGGCATGGGCGTGTCCCTACCCGTGTCGAGTATTGAACCGACACTAAAATCGTCGTTGACGCTTCGCCCAAGCAGGACATGGGTAAGGATACGGGTGATGAGTCCAAATATTACACTGATGTTTGGACTCATATGTGCCTGTTTTATCGTCTTAGCACTGCACTTAAGAGCTATAACTGCTTATATTTGCTTATTTCCCTATTTCCTGATTAAGTGCACCTTAGGTCCGTTTTCTATGTGTTTAAGACGTTTCTGTGTTTTTGTTGTTTTACTTGTTCTTTAGCCATGTCTTGAAAATGTGGTGTGCACTTTTGGTGGCCTATCTGCCTCTTCTGCTGGTGCATGAGTCATGTGCGTGCTCCGAAACCACTCGGGAGACCCCGACGATACAGGAACACTGCGCACGATCACTGGACTAACTGCGCACGAGCACTGGTCGTGCGCCACTGATCGTGCGCATTACATTCTCCTTTGCCTAATTCTTCCTGGGTAATCGCACGAGCACTAGCCATAGTGCGCACGACCACTGGTCGTGCGCCACTGCTCGTGCGCGTTTACCTCTTTCTTTCTGCAAATCTGTCTTAGCTAATCGCACGATTAGTGGATTCAGTGTGCACGACCACCGGTCGTGCGCTACTGATCGTGTGCATATCTACTGATGTTTCTTTCCAAGTTGCAGGTTTAATTGGAAATTGCGCATGATCATCGACCGACAGTACGCACAACCACTGGTCGTGCGCCACTGATCGTGCACGCTGCTTTTGTTGCCTCTGTATTTAGGGGCCTGCTCCGCGATTTAGGTCAACATTCGTCATTTCTGCAATCGGGGATTACGTGGGAAGTGCCATTCTACTTCTCCAGCTGCTCCATCCACCTCCACCTTCATCGGGAGTCTGTAGCCGGTGATTCCGAAGCTTTCCAAACCCTCCGGCGAAGCTCCCGGCCATTGATGACCTCAACTCCAAGCTTTCCACCGGAGTTGGTGAAGAAGACGACCTAGAGAATGGACTCAAAGGCCTTCGAGGTGACAGCTCGTTGGTACCAGAAGCCTCCTCGGACTGAGCCCGGAAGCGGATTGACAACTCACTATTCTGGCCACGACCTACGGTGGACCTTCACCCTCTAGTGGTTTACTCTTCTTCCTCTTCCTCCGTTGTATGGAATGATTTGTTATTGTAATGAACTACATTTTCTACTATATATCTAAGTGGATGTTTGTGGTTTGCATTTGCTTTTGAGTTGTGTGTTGTGAATGTGCCTCGCCCACTCCACATCCACTCCATAACCTTGTTTTACCCGATTGCACTCCGCACAAGAACACTTCCATCCATTAGCTTTCCGTCCACTCGCCCAACCGAAGTTCGGCATCGCGGCCGATACACTCACCTCACCTTGCGAAGCGATGCCTTCGACCCGCACAACCCTAATTAGTTTACTAGATCAAAACCACAATCTCACAAGCCCTTTTTTACTCTTTTCTATCTATAACTCTCATAATGATATTTTCAGAACTGTTGCCGCTCTATGCTAATTGCATTCCTCAAGAGACCGACACTCGGGGATTTATTCCCAAACTTTATTACTTATGCGACCGGTGCTCTTGCCGATTTCCACGCATCAAGTTTTTGGCGCCGTTGTCTGGGAAAGCAACTATAGAGTGACTCAGGATGACTGAAAATATTATTATAAGAGTTTGTATTTTTGACTACTGTTTCCATGTGTAGTTTGCCGCAGTGAATGCAGGGTCGTGCAAAGGAGATCTAGTAGCCTACTAACCCCTTTTCATTCAAGCCACTTTCAATGACTACCATTCAGTAGCAGACTTATAAAGCAAGCCTTACCAACCTCACATACCGAGCAGAAACGGGAAATAATAGTTTCGAGATCTCGCATGACCTCATCGAATACATCATTAAAACTGCCAATTCAGCAGAGACAGAAAAGTAGATGCATTATGCCACATGCAGAGGTTCTTAGAAATTTACAACACTTGTATGCCAAATGCTGCCAAAAATGAGCAGCAGAGGATCTGACTCTTCTCCTTCTCCCTGAAAGATGAAGCAAAGCAATGGTATCAAGATATCCGAAAGGGAATATCCTCATCCTGGAAACAACTCAAAGGGAAATTCTTGGCCAAATTCTGACAACCAATGCTAGCAATAGACAATTACAAGGAGCTCATCACCTTCACCCAAAGAAATGAGGAGACCTTGTTCGATACATGGGAGGGTTTCCAGTCCCTGCAAAGGGAATGCTGCAGAGTGGAAATGTCAAACATCCTCCTAATCTAAACTTTCTACTTCGGCATCTCCGACAGATTCCGACCATTACTCGATGTCACAGCCGGTGGAACTTTGTTTAACAAATCCAGCGAGGATGCCTGGGAAGTCATAGACAACATTACCCAAACTAGTAGGCATTGGAACTCTCCGCCTTCTCCCGACATTCCGGTAGAGATAAATTCAGTAGTCTCTGATGAAGCCACCGACCGCAATCCCGCATCAAAGACAGAGCAATTTTTCGCTTATGCGTGCAAAATGATGGAAATGTTCAATGACCAAGCCACCACCATTCAGCGCCTACAAACCGCCATAGGGATTCTCACGGAAACATTATTATGTTCAGTCGATCAGAAACATGAAACGGTACATATAGTGAGAGTGAGAAGCGGAAAAATCCTAGAGAGGGCCTTGCCTCCTGATCCTCCCGCACAATCACTCCTCGAGCCCATTGCCGATTTGATAAAGGAACCTCCGTCCTCATCGACCGAGCAAGAACCCATGGCAGAACCACAACCTGTGAAGAATGCCATGAAGCCGCCATTTCCACACCGACTGCAAAACAAAAAGGCTGAAAAGCAATTCCATAAATTCCTCGAGATCATGAAAGGAGTCCAAATAAGCATACCTATGACAGAAGCTTTCACTCAGATCCCAGGATATTCCAAGTTCCTAAAGAACCTCATCTCGCGGCGTAAATCTTTAGAAGGACTGAAAACGATCAACCTCATCGAAGAATGCTCAACTCTCGTCGCCAACTATTCCCCAACCAGACGCAGAGATCCGAGCAGTTTCACCATCCCTTACAGGATTGGCCTCCACAGATTCGGCCGCGCATTATGTGATTTGAGAGCTTCAATAAATCTAATGTCGCTCTCCATCTTCCATGAGCTAGGAGTTGGGATTCTACATCCCACCCACCTGAGGTTGCAATTAGCTGACAGATCGATAAAACAACCGGCCGGGATAGTCGAAGGCCTCACTGTCATGGTCAACAACCTCACATTCCCAGCAGATTTCGTCGTTCTCGACATTATGGCCGATCCCAAAGTACCTATAATCCTATGACGGCCCTTCCTTGCCACAGTCCGTACCATTATCAACGTCGACCAAGGAGAGCTAACCCTAAGCCTTGGGGAAGAATTGATTTCTTTCAACGTTCACGAACCTCCCCAACATCTCAGAATCACCAACTGCGACGAAGCAGATTTGATAGATGAATCAGACATGTACAACGAAATGATTCCTGACCAAGCCGAGCCAACGTGGGAAGAGGAAGATGTACCCGACACAACCGTCCGAACTAATGTCCTGAGAAACCCGCATCCAACCAAAGAACCTTTCATCACATCTACCATCACAACCACTACCGCAACTCTGAAGCCGCTTCTCGAATCCCTGAAATACGATTTCTTAGAGGAAGGCACAGCGTGCCCGGTCATCATCTCCGCATCCCTCTCTGCCTACCATGAACTCGCCCTGGTCGATGTCTTAAAGAAATACAAAAATTGTTTTGGACGCTCATTAGACGACGTAAGAGGGATCAGCCTGACTTTTTTGCATGCACAAGATTCTGCTTGAAGATCAGTACAAACCGTCGACACTACCTCAAAGGAGACTGAACCCCAAGATGCATGAAGTGGTACAGGCAGAAATAATAAAATTGCTTGACGCGGGTATCATTTACCCAGTCAGCGACAACAAATAGGTAAGCCCAGTACAAGTGGTGCCAAAAAGGGGCGGGATTATTGTGGTGGCCAACGAAAAGAATGAATTATTACCCACCCGCGTGGTCACCGGGTGGAGAGTCTGCATAGACTATCGGAAATTAAATGAGGCTACACGCAAAGATCACTTCCCGCTACCCTTCATCGACCAAATGCTGGAAAAATTGGCCGGTCAGGAATACTATTGTTTCCTCGACGGGTATTCAGTATACAATCAAATCACAGTTGACCCCGACGACCAAGATAAAATGACGTTCACGTGCCCATCCGGCACCTTCGCGTTCAGGAGAATGCCATTCAGATTGTGCAACGGCCCAACAACCTTCCAGCGATGCATGATCGCCATCTTCGGCGACATGATCAGAGACTTTCTCGAAGTCTTCATGGACGATTTTTCCCTTTTTGGGAACAGCTTTGATTCCTGCCTCGGAAATCTAGCCAAAGCTCTGAAGCGGTGTGAAGATACAAACCTCGTCTTAAATTTGGAAAAATGCCATTTCATGGTTCGCGAGGGCATTGTCTTAGGCCACAAAGTCTCTCACAGGGGCTCGAAGTCGACCAAGCGAAAGTCAGCATCATCAAAAATCTTCCTCTTCCGTCTTCCGCCAAGGGTATCCGCAGCTTCTTGGGACACGCCGGTTTCTAAAGAAGATTCATCAGTAATTTCACATCAATATCCAAGCCCCTCACAAATCTGTTGGCCAAGGACACTCTGTTTGACTTCGAAAAAAATGTATGCAAGCCTTCGAGACTCTCAAAGATGACTCATCTCCGCTCTAATCTTGGTGGCACTAGATTGGACTTTGCCCTTCGAAGTCTTGTGCGACTCAAGCGATGTTGCTGTAGGAGCGGTGCTCGGCCAAAGGAAAAAACAAAATCATTCATACTATTTCCTATGCCAGCCGGACCCTCAATGATGCCCAACTAAATTATACCACTACGAAAAAGGAGCTATTGGCAGTAATATTCTCTTTCAAAAAATTCCATTCGTACTTAGTGTTATCTAAGGTCATTGTCTACACTGACCATGCTGCACTAAGGTATTTATTCAAGAAGAAAGACGCCAAGCCCTGGATAATCCGTTGGATTCTTCTACTATAAGAATATGACATCGAGATCCGAGACAAGAAAGGAGTAGAGAACTTCATCGCCGATCACCTATCAAGATTGGAGAGCGACACCGTAGGAGCTGCACCCATCTACGAACGCAACAAGGTTGCTGATTGCTTCCCGGACGAAAGATTATTCGCCATCTGTTCGCTCACTCCGACAATCCCGTGGTACGTAGATATGGCCAACTACCTCGCTTCCAAATCTGTCTCCCCTAACTTGTCATCGCAGCAAAAACAAAAACTACTGTCCGACGCCAAATATTATTTCTGGGAAGACCCGTTAATATTCTGTACTTGCAACGACGGCATCATCAGGCGATGCGTACCCGAGACCGAATTCCAATCCATCTTAACACACTGCCACGACCGGGAGGTCGGCGGTCATTTCGACGCCACTAGAACGGCACGCAAGGTCCTGCAATGTGGCCTATTTTGGCCAACCCTTTTTAGAGACACCCAAGCATATGTCGCAAAATGCAATGAATGCCAAAGGACAGAAAATATCTCCAAGAGGGATGAAATGCCTCTCAACAACATTCTCGTCTGCGAACCATTCGACGTTTGGGGGGTCGACTTCATGGGACCCTTCCCAATGTCGCACAGAAAACTCTATATTATTGTCGCAGTCGACTATGTTTCCAAGTGCGTCGAAGCCGAATATGTCGCCGCAAATGACGCCTGCACCGTTTTGAATTTCATAAACAAGAACATTTTCTCTAGATTCGGCGCCCGCGCACCATCATCAGCGACGGCGGGAGCCATTTCTGCAACAAGTCTTTCTTGCAACTCATGAAGAAGTTCGGAGTCTACCACAAAATCTCTCTTGCCTACCATCCCCAAACCTATGGGCAAGTGGAGGTCTCAAACTGCGAGCTCAAAAGAATCATCGAAAAATCCATCCATTCCAACAGAAAAGAGTGGGCCAAGAAGGTCGACGACGCCTTATGGGCGTACAGAACCGCCTTCAAAACCCCTATCGGTATGACCCCTTTTCAACTAGTCTACAAAAAAGCTTGCCACTTGCCGGTCGAGGTAGAACACAAAGTGCTATGGGTAACCAAATTACTAAACATGGACATCGAAGCCGCAGAAGATAAGCGCCACTCTCAACTGAATGAATTAGCAGACCTCCGGCATTTCGCATACGAAAATGAGCGGATATACAAAGAAAAAACAAAAAATGGCACGACCGTCACATCATCCCAAAAGAATTCCAACCAGGAGACCAAGTCCTGATGTACAATTCCAGCCTCCGCTTATTTCCAAGAAAGCTAAAATCGCGGTGGAGCGGCCCCTTCACAGTGATCGGAGTCTCGCCCTTTGACGCCATCGAAATAGCCTGGAAAAGCGGAGACAATTTCAAATTCAATGGGCACCGGCTCAAATTATATGATGGCGGTGCAACCACCAACGAATCTCAAAGCCTGCAGCTCGCCGACCCCAAGAAAAGCGATAGCGACACTCCTTGATTGATAATGGCCGCAACGACGAATGAGAACCGCCCCTCCACTCCGCAGCTACCCCTGTCATTATTCACCAAATTTTGTATCTAAAGAACATATTTGAGCTTTTATATTTATTTCTTTTTCTTCAGACTGCAAAGAACTATTATAACTGCTAATATAGGTATTTGGTGCACCTTAAGGATGGTAAACAAAAGTGACTTCTGGGAGACAACCCATGTTGGACCATTTGGTCCTGTGCTGTGTTTTGAACTCTTTTTTCTATATATATATATATATATGTGTGTGTGTGTGTGTGTGTGTCCATCTTTTGTTTGGAGTATGTATTTAAATCGCAAGTGCAGGAATGTTTGAGGCGCGACAACTTGGCCGCACTTGGATATCTCGTCGCACGACCGGTATGCTCAATTTTGAGCATGGGTACTTCTTCCCCTAGCCCTTTATTTTTATTTACATGTTTTACTTTTTCGTATTGTCATATTCTAGTTTGGGGGTGGAGTTGCCTGTGATCACTACACAGAACAGTTTATTACATACTAGTCTGCATTTATTTATTCATGCTCACTATTTGCACACACTGAATCACCCACTTGAGTGCGCACTTAACCATGCGCGCGGCTCAGGGCAAATGTTTTACTTTTGTGTCAACTCTAAAAAAGTGGTGCTGACTTAGGATTTTTGGATATAGTAGTTCGAAACTCATGCAGTGCTCCTAATCGAGTACTCATGATTTTCATAGAAATAGTATAGGATTACTTTTTCTTCATGCTCGTAGACTTAAATTTATTCTGTAAAAGTAAATTTTGTTTATGCTACTTAAAATTGTAGAATCTGGAGTAATCGAAAGGTAGTGTAGAGATGAGTGTAGCCGTCACTAGACTCGTATTGCTCGAGTCGGGGGGGGGGGGGGGGAAGGATTGTCTTTTTCGGGGACTGAGAACTTTCCCCAAGCTACCCTCGAAGCATTGGTGTCGGTTAGTCGAGTGTGAGCGTGAGGTAGGCCATCATTTTGGCTAGTTTGAGTTTTTTTTACCTAGTCCTAGCAGCTAACCCTTGCAAGCCAAATTTGCACCTACCCTCCTTTTGTTTCAGCTCCACCTATTTTCACCAAAGCCTAAAAGCCAACCCTTTTGTCGCAACCAAAACCTTCAGCTTGATCGATTTCACAAATTTGATATGTTGTGATATTTGGGCTTCATGTGATGTGGAGATGAATTCATGATTTGCTAATTTTTGGATTTGGGGATTGCTGATTGAAAAAGAAAAAAAATGAAAAGAAACAAATATGAATAAAAAAGGAAGAAAAACAAAAGAAAATTTAAAATTATTACAAGGAGAATTGCAATCCCCATCTTGTGTGTTCGTTTTTGGTCGGGCTAGGCCGTGTGCACACCCGATTTTCAAGCCAAGTTTGGGGGTGTGTCGCACATGCGTTTCTTAGTGGCTGTTTGGGTTAAGCTCGTGTTTGCTCGCTTTGGTTGCGCGTAGCCACCTTGTTTATCATTGACTACCACACCTTAGCCTTAGCCCCATTCAACCTACAAGTCCTGCTGATTCACATTTGAGTCTACTTAGCATCGTGGAGAAAGTGTGATAGGGCAAGCATATGGTTCCCGACATTGATGGATTTCTTTGGAGGTGATCACGAGCCCCGGTCTTGGGCAATGCTCACCTTAGTGGCCTGTCTACTTTCTCCGTACACATGACCGAACGATTCTCCAGAATTCTAATTTTAAGTAGACACAATATTTATTTACCTCTGTCGAATAATTTAAGCTCCGTAGTATAATTAAAAAGTTTTTCTATTCTATTTTCTATGCACATGATGTATTTGATTTCTCGCCTTACTTTATTTTGAAGTTTCTAAGCCAGCTACCTGTTTTTACAGTCCACGGAGTAATGATTTGCACGAGACGCACAAATGGCTAAGTCTGGGGGTGTGATGAGTCCAAATATTACACTGAATTTTGGACTCATATGGGCCAGTTTTATCGTCTTAGCACTGCACTTGAGAGCTATAACTACTTATATTTACTTATTTGCCTCTTTCCTGATTAAGTGCACTTTAGGCCCGTTTTATGTGTGCTTTAGATGTTTCTGTGTTTCTGTTGTTTTACTTGTTCTTTAGCCATGTCTTGAGAATGTGGTGTGCACTTTTGGTGGCCTATCTGCCTCTTCTGCTGGTTCATGGGTCGTGTGCGTTCTCCGGAACCGCTCGGGAGACCCCGACGATACAGGAACACTGCACACGATCACTGGACTGACTGCGCACGACCACTAGTCATGCTCCACTGATCATGCACATTACATTCTCCTTTGCCTAATTCTGCCCAGGTAATCGCACGAGCACTGGCCATAGTGCGCACGACCACTAGTCGTGCGCGTTTACCTCTTTCTTTCTGCAAATCTGTCTTAGCTAATCGCACGATCAATGGATTCAGTGGGCATGACCACCGGTCGTGCGCCACTGATCGTGCGCATATCTACTGATGTTTCTTTCCAAGTTGCAGGTTTAATTATAAATTGCGCACGATCATCGACCGATAGTGCGCACGACCACTGGTCGTGCGCCACTGATCGTGCGCGCTGCTTTTGCTGCATCCGTATTTAAGGGCATGCTCCGCGATTTAGGTCAACATTCGTCATTTCTGCGATCGGGGAGTACGCGGGAAGTGTCATTCTACTTCTCCAGCTGCTCCATCCACCTCCACCTTCATCGGGAGTCCGTAGCCGGTGATTCTGAAGCTTTCCAAACCCTCCGGCGAAGCTCCCGGCCATTGATGACCTCAACTCCAAGCTTTCCACCGGAGTTGGCGAATAAGACGACCTAGAGAACGGAACTCAAAGTCCTTGGAGGTGACAGCTCGTTGGTACCGGAAGCCTTCTCGGACTGAGCCCGGAAGCGGATTGACAACTCGCTATTCCGGCCACGACCTGCGGTGGACCTTCACCCTCCAGTGGTTTACTCTTCTTCCTCTTAATCCGTTGTATAGAATAATTTTCTATTGTAATGAACTACATTTTCTACTATATATCTCAGTGGATGTTTGTGGTTTGCATTTGCTTTTGAGTTGTGTGCTGTTAATGCGCCTCGCCCACTCCACATCCACTCTATACCGTTATTTCACCTGATTGCACTCTGCACAAGAACACTTCCATCAATTAGCTTTCTGTCCACTCGCCCAACTGAAGTTCGGCATCGCGGCCGATACACTAACCTCACCTTGCGAAGCGGTGCCTTCGACCCGCACAGCACTAATTTGTTTACTAGATCAAAACCACAATCTCACAAGCCCCTTTTTACTCTTTTCTACGTATAACTCTCATAACGATATTTTCTGAATTGTTGCCGCTCTATGCTAATTGCATTCCTCAAGACACCGACACTCGTGGATTTATTCCCAAACTTTATTACTTGTGCGACCGGTGCTCTTGCCGATTTCCAACGGGCGTGTCCCTACCCGTGTCACTTTTCATAAATAAGGGTTGTGAAAACCCTAGCCGTTTTCACTCCTCATTTCAGCCATTTTTCCTGAGAGAAACTTCTGTAGAGAGGGAAAACTACAGGAGCAAGTCTTGGAGGAGAAGATCCGCTGCCGCCGTGATGGAGAAGATGCCGCTGAGAAGTGTTACGCGATCCATGGTCGAAAATAGTGGAAATGCTGGAAATGAGGTGACCTTCCTCTCCTATCCCTTGGTGCTAGATCTGTAGATATCTAGGTGAGATGTCGACTCAATAGATTCTTGACTAGCGAGATGGTTATTTCTCTAGGAAGAAGCCGTTCTAGGGCTTGTGCTCTAAGGTTAGTGGTGTCTTCGACCTCTCCAATGTTCTATGCAAAGATGGGGGATGGTTTCGTGAAGAATCATGGCCTCATGAGGGTGAATAAGGGAGGAGGAATTTCTGTGTGATTTTGGAGGACCAACTTGAGGAGGGTGATGAACCGATATCGTTCATTCCTCTTTAAGATGTGTGCACAATCTGTGTTCTGCGTGCAGTGAGCTTCTTCGCCATTTTCAGGTGTGATATGGCCAGATCTGGGCTGTTGACTAAACACGAAAGTTGAAGCCCTTGGAAATGCCTTTCCAACGAATGGTTGCATGACTTCAGGCGAAGTCTCCAGCCACGGGAAAGTCTGAACGAAATTGACATCCGGCAAACCTGTACGCAGAAATTGGGTTCTGTGCGCAGCGGGCTTGGAAGCCGATTTCGAATAGTATACACTCAAATCTGGGTTGTGGGCTGAATAGGAAAGTTGTAACCCATGGAAAGGCCGTTCCATCGAGGGTTACACATCTTCACCGGATTCTTGTAGCTTCGGGAATCTCTGGTTGAAATTGCTGTCCAGATTTATTCTGCATTTAAATTCTGGGTTTTCATATAATATGGATTTGGATTCGGTAAAATCGATGTTGCAAACTAACTCGAGATTTTGGCGAACTATTTTATGTTAACCACCGTGGTGCTATGAATGATGAAGATTACTAATTGGATTTCATATAACTGAATTGTGAAGCAAGCTTACTTAAACGAAATGACTTGTTAGAAATTGTTAGACAATTACATATGCGCATTATGTTATATTATGGTGAAATCATTTGGTATGACATATAGAAGGATAAATAATGGCCATGAGTATGTTTGATGGTTGGAATGAAATTTAGTAGTCCAATACTTAGAGCGTAGTCTCCCTACGGGTAGTATTGTGGAAGGAGTTAAGTACGATGTTGACCGTCACTAGTTGGGTTAGTGTTGAGATGAGGTATAGATGGACGGTTGGCCTTGGTCCTCGGTGTTCACGTCCCGGGGCTCCTTCCGTGCCGAGTGGATGGTTGGGTTGTGTTCTCGTGCTTACTTCTGAGGCCCCTTCCGTGCCACGGTGATATGGAATTTGCATGCGGTGTGAGTCGACACGCGGTGTCATAATCCTGAGTAAGGATATTGTGACAGGTCTATGGGCTCGCCGATCGTCACACTGACGGGAGTTGACAGTTAGAATTTGGACGGTTGGGCAGTGTCCTCGTTGTTCACATCCCGGAGCCCCTTCCGTGCCAAGTTAACAGTTGGGTTGTGTCCTAGTGCCTCTTCCGAGGCCCCTTGCGGGTCACACAAGGTCAGTTCGTGGCTGTGTTCTCAGTGCACATCTACCCGAGACCCCCGCAGGTCCATAGTATGCATGGGATCCGCTATTGTGTTCTTAGCATTGAGGCGTACAGAGGCCTAGGTGAAGCAGTGTGGATGCCCGCCTAATATTAGACATGCCCGCTCTACTGTCACTGCCTGGCCATGGCAGTTGATGCCTGAGAGGTTAGCTACCTGCTCGAATATTGGGAACTATAGTCTGTGTAGACACAGCAATTGCATGTGAGTGATCATGGGTGAGTCATTGCATAACATACATACCATTTCATAAAATTGCACAACAAGATTCTCATCGTATAAGTTTGTATGGGCACTCCTATACGATGAGTTACTTTATGCAAACTGATCCTTAACTTATAAGCTTGTATGTGCATCCTTATAAGTTGAGTTAATTACTTGATGTAGTTTCCTATACTTGTTGAATTACTATTGCTCAAGTAGAACTGCTAGTTTATAATATTGTTATTCATGTACTATTACCACCTGCTTGTACCTGTTTAATTACTTATACATATTGTACCCTTGTTCCTTTCTCCGCCCGGTGCCGAGGAGTCGCCGGTGGAGCGGACGTGAAGCCACTTAGTCTTTTTGACTAACGGTTGCCACGTATTCCTTTTTAGGAGGTCTCCCCGCAGGTAGAGCAGCCGCAGACTTTGCAGCAGGACAACCAGGCCAGGACGACCGGGCATGATGTGACGGTGCCATCACTACCGTCGGTTACTGATGTGAGTGTTGAGCGACTCTGATGTAGCCCGTTTGGGCAATTTTATACCTGCACTCTGATATTGTAGAAGCATATTTTAGCTTCTCTTATTTGCTGTATTTGGACTATATACTTGGTGTGGATTTGACTTCTCTTGTTTATACTTTGGTTGGGTTGACATATGTAATTTGATATTAAATGTCGCCGGCGAAATAGGCATCTTGTGGTACAGGTTAGCCCGGGTATAAGACCCCCTTCATCCCGTGTTTTGGGATCCGGGAGGGGGGGGGGGGTCTTACAGTTACAGTAGTTATTTAGAATCACCATTGCTGTGGTTGAAGAACAGTGAGCCCATACTAGCAAATCTAGAGGCATAACAAGTTAGCTGTTGACATCAACATCTTCAACAACAAGATTGCTAGTGCCATCTTCATCTGCGCCAGCTAGTAAGCTCAGGTTGATTTACTGAGAAAGAGAGCAGTTAGGGCCGACCCTTACTGCAGGTGCTTCACATATCCAGACAACAAATTCAAAAGAACATTCTCTTGGGGAGATGTGAAGAAGAAGATAGCGCTGAGCAGTTAGCTCAGTTCAGAAAGGTGCAGAGAAGCTTATCTGCAAGTTGCTTCCAACATAAGCTAAAGCTTCTACATCATTGTTGCTGTGAAGAAGAGAGAGCTGAACCTTTGGTTCAGTTCAAAAAGGGGCAGAATAGTATTCTGCAAGTCACTTCCAGCTCAAGTGGATATACTTATTGCTGTAAAGTAGTTGAGGCTAAGGTGCACTTAGTCCAGTAAAGTTGACACAAGAAAACATTCCTGGTGTCAAAGTGGGGTTGTGTCAAACTCACCCAAGGTTTATTATCACAGAGGAATTCCTTTTATGTTCAATCAAGAACCTCAACGATCCACTTTTAGCTTGTAGGATCCTTTGTGGATCTGAGAGGTTGGAGCAAACTTGCTCCGAGGTAGGTGATTAGTTGACCACTGAGTGGTAGGGCACTTGTGCCTGAGCTGTATGAGAGTGTATCTCTTTGAGTTGTAGGAGCAAGTTTGCTCTGAGGTAGGGCTATCCTTCATAGCCTCAGTGGTAGGGCTTAATTACCTGAGGTAGGTGATACTTGTATCACTAAGTGTAGGCCCTTGTGGATGAGGTGTAAGTCTTGGAGGAGACTGAGAGATCCTGAGGGATCTGAGGTGTAAGCTCCTTGGAGAATTGGTTTGGAGAAGAACCTTAACCAATAGGAAGTTGGCGAGGTCGGAGGAGAGTGGATGTACCCAAAGATTGAGGAGCTATTATAAATCTTTGTGTACTCTGCTGTGTTGGTTTTCTTTATGCAGGTAGCTCATCTTGAAAGCAGAAATTAACCAACCACTAAAGCAACAAACAAAAAGAAAATAAACGATAGTTGATAACTCTAATTTTGTCCAACTTTTTACATTATTTTTTATTTAATAATTAGTTAGTTTATAATCATATTTTGTAATTTTATTATTGAATTTTTCTAATTTCTTATTTCAGGGCAATCTGGGCTGCAAATTTCAATTTGGAGTCTATATGGTTGACCAGGAGACAAAACTAGAAAAAGAAGGAAAATTTCAAATGTACACGCCAAGTCACGGGCGTGACCAAAATGGTCACGGGCGTGACATCCTTTCGAGAACCCGGCGCGTGGAAGTATCTCTGCCACGTCAATTAAAATTACACGCCTTAAGGTCCCGGGCGTGACCATCATTACACGGGCGTGGCGATCATTACACGGGCGTGTACTCCAGGCGTGACATCCAGTGCCCTGCCCTGACTTCCAGTCAACGACAGTTTCACTTTGCAACAAGTCACGGGCGTGACACGTTTGGCACGGGCGTGACTAACCCCGTGACAGCCCGGCGTGCCGACTCAATGCTGCAGTTTCAGTCGCTGGGAGTTTTCTAAAGGCACGCCCACGGTCACGGGCGTGACCATGGGCGTGACCCTTCCAACAACGGCCGGAGTTATTCCCGCCGTTTCTGCTTCCCGCCGTTCTTCAACAACCGTCAAGACACGCCCTAGGTCACGGGCGTGACCTAGGGGCGTGACCGCAAATTAACAACTTTTGGCGGTTTCGCGCCAACGTTCAGAAGACTTGAAGACGACGGTTCCGAGACCGACACGCCCTAGGTCACGGGCGTGACCTAGGGGCGTGACCATCCAGCAACTTTTTCTATAAATTCCAGACAGCTTCAGATGGCCAGGAGGAGATTTTTGGGGGAGCTTAGTTCTGTTCTATTTACTGTTTTTCCTGCATTTTCAATTCCTAGTGTAATCTTTATTTTCAAGTCTCTTCTTAATCATGTCTTTCTTTATGCTTTCATGTAATCCTCCCATCATGATGAGTAGCTAATTTTCCAATTAGCACTTGATCATGATGAACTTTGAATGGAATAAAATTCTTATTTTTGTCTCAAATTAGCAAGCATTCTATTTTCTAAACTTTGGTTTATCTTTGATTTAATTTTTCTTCGAATTCATAAGTTGCAAATTATGTTTATTCGAGCTTAGATTCGTATCCTAGATTTACCGAGAGGTTGTGGATACGAGTAGATCACTCAAGGATAAAGAGAACTTCTTGCACCCCTCGAGAGAGGAACGCAAAATTCTTCCGCCTTGAAGTCAACTCCATTAGTGAGGTTCACCGCCTAAAGCAAGCTTAGGTCTTTCGACTGGCCGAGAGGTCTTAATCGATCTACCTAAGGTTAGTCGAGTGCGTATTCTCGAGAGAGGCGCTTCGTAGCTTTGGAACCTCCGCGGTCGAAGTTAATAATTTAGATGCTTGTGCTCTTTAATTTGTGGAATTTTATTCTAGGCCAAAGGGATTCTAGATCAAGTGCTAGTCTTTTATTCATCGAATTTCTCCTCTTATTTAACGTTTGTTTTCGTTTTCGCAAAAACCAATTTTCCGATCGATAAAATAATAGTTCGTCCTTGTGAGTACAAATACTCAACGGTCCCCGAGTTTAAATACGATATTTCCTATACTAATTTCGATAGGTGCACTTGCCTAGTTGAGAGTTTAGTTTGGATACTTTTCAAAACTTATAAAATCAACATCAAGTTTTTGGCGCCGTTGCCGGGGACATTTTTTGTTGATATTTTGAAAGCAAGGCTCTATTAATTTTATCATTTTCTTTTTGTTTTAGAAATATCAAAATCACAAAAAAATTTATTTTGTTTTATTTTGGTGTATGACCCGAGGGAATCCGTCGCCTCTTTTTGATTTGGATCCGGAAATCGAGCGAACCCTTCGGCATCGCTTACGATTTCAAGTTCCGAATTTTCAAGATACGGACTCCTTAGGAGACACTCCTAATCCTTCATTAATCCTCTCTCCGTCACCGCCTTCTTCTTCTCCTTCTTCATTTAGTTCTTCTTCTCATTCTCCTAGATCTCCATCTTCTGCTTCTTCCAATATGGGTGAGCCAAATGCGGTTGAACAAAGGACTATGTCCTATTATGCCCGTCCAAACTTGGACGAGACTCAATCTAGTATTGTTCGCCCCGCTATTGCCCCCAATAATTTTGAGTTGAAGCCAAGCATCATCCAAATGGTACAACAATATGTACAATTTGATGGGCTTCAAGATGAAGATCCAAACGCGCATATTTCAAATTTCTTAGAAATATGCGATACTTTTAAAATTAATGGTGTATCCGATGATGCCATCCGGCTAAGGTTATTTCCATTTACATTACGCACTAAAGCCAAGCAGTGGTTGGGTTCTCTACCAAGAGGATCCATCACAACATGGGCTCAAATGACGGAAAGATTTCTTACGAAATACTTTCCGCCGGCTAAAACGGCTAAATTGCGCAATGATATCACTTATTTCTCCCAAATTGATTCGGAAACGTTATATGATACTTGGGAGCGTTTCAAGGAATTGCTTCGTCGATGTCCTCATCATGCAATTCCGGATTGGTTACAAATCCAAACCTTCTATAACGGCCTAAATTCTCAAACTAGGCAACATATTGATGCCGCCGCCGGTGGAACGCTTAATAACAAAACACCGGCGGCCGCACAAGAGCTTATAGAAGGTATGGCTTTGAATACCTATCAATGGAGTACACCTCGGTCTAAACCACCTAAACGGCCGGGATGTATGAAATTGATACGGTTTCAAGTTTGTCTATCCAGGTTGAGCAACTGCAAAAACAGATGAACGAGATGTCTGCTTCCTCGTCCAAATCTACCTGTGAGCCCCAATATTGGGAGCCTTCTACTATTGCCGAGCATGTGGATTACATGGGTAATCCGAATCGGCCACCTTATAATCCGGGTAACAATTTTGGCAATACCTATCACCCGGGTATAAGGAATCACCCCAACTTCTCTTGGAGTAATCCGGGGAACGCGGCGCGCCCTCCGAACACGATTCCACCCGGCTATTTTCCACCGCAAGCTCCCAAAGCTCCCAATCTCGAGGAATTGTTCACTAAATATACAACTACAAATGACGCCAACATCCGGAATCTCACCGGATCTCTTCGAAGTTTGGAGACACAAATCGGGCAAATCGCTAAAATGCTCTCCGATCGTCAACAAGGAGCGCTACCGGGCAATACAGAGCCCAACCCCAAGGAGCATGCAAAAGCCATCACCTTACGGAGCGGGAAGGAGGTAACCACTTCTCCAAATCCGGTTGATACTTCTCCAATTCCAATTCCGACTGATACGGAGGTAATCATTTCTCCATCTTCTCCTCCGTCTAAGCCTTCTACTCTTAATAAACCAAAAGCTTATCAACCACCTCTTCCCTATCCATCTAGAATGCAAAAAAACCGGGTGATGAACATCACGGTAAATTTTTGGACATGTTTAAACAAATCCAAATTAATCTACCGTTTTGTGAAATAATCGCACAAATGCCGAAATACGCCAAGTACCTCAAGGATCTTTTATCCAATAAAAAGAAACTTGAGGATATCTCCACGGTTCAATTAAATGCGGAGTGTTCGGCAGTTTTACTTAATAAATTACCTAAGAAATTACCCGATCCGGGTAGTTTCTCCATTCCCTGTTTGTTTGGTGATTTATTAGTAAAACGTGCGTTAGCCGATCTAGGCGCCTCAATCAATTTAATGCCTTATTCTTTAGTTAAGAAGTTGGGATTAGGAGAACCTAAACCCACAAGAATGTGCATTCAATTGGCGGATCGGTCTGTCAAGCTCCCTATGGGGATCATAGAGGATGTGCTTGTCAAAGTTGACAAATTTATATTTCCGGTAGATTTCGTCATCTTTGACATCGAAGAGGACACCGAGGTCCCACTCATTCTCGGTCGCCCTTTTCTTGCCACCTCGCGCGCAATTATAGACGTTAGTAATGGGAAACTTCTCCTTAGAGTCGGAGATGAAGAAGTTACCTTTACTATTGACACGTCTATGAAAAACTCGCTCTCAAATGACGACTCATGTTATTATTTGGAGGCTTCTCCTGAAGAAGACTCTTTTCTTTTTTCTGAAAAATCTTTATCTTCTATTGATCATGATGCCGATTTAGAACATTTAGATTCAATTGCTCATGAAAATAGTGATAATCTCTCGATCACGCACGCACCTATTTTTGAACTTTTAGAAATTGGTAGTGATCGTTTGAAAACTTCTTATGATGAACCTCCCGCGCTAGAACTAAAGCAATTGCCTGATCATTTAGAGTATTTATTTTTAGCGGAGGATTCAAAACTTCCGGTTATTGTGTCGGCCTACTTGACCAATGAAGAAAAAATTAAATTATCTCATATTTTAAAACTTCATCGCCGCGCAATTGCGTGGAAGATCACGGATTTGAGAGGGATTAATCCCTCCTTTTGCACCCATAAAATTTTTTTAGAAGAACACGCTCACAAAACTATTCAACCTCAACGCCGGCTAAATCCTAACATGAAGGAGGTAGTCAAGGCCGAGGTCATAAAATTATTAGATGCGGGTATCATCTATCCAATTTCGGATAGCTCTTGGGTGAGCCCGGTCCAAGTGGTGCCCAAGAAAGGAGGGTTAACGGTAGTGCCTAATGATAAAAACGAGTTAGTTCCCACTCGAACCGTTACCGGATGGCGGGTGTGCATCGATTACCGTAAATTAAATGATGCCACCCGTAAGGATCACTTTCCTTTGCCGTTTATTGACCAAATACTTGAACGGCTATCCGGGCACTCATTTTATTGTTTTCTTGATGGTCTCTCGGGATATTTTCAAATCCCAATCGCGCCCGAGGACCAAGAGAAAACAACCTTCACTTGTCCGTTTGGCACCTTCGCTTATCGAAGGATGCCTTTTGGTTTGTGCAACGCGCCGGCCACCTTCCAAAGGTGTATGCTAGCAATCTTTGACGAATTAGTGGAGGATATCATGGAGGTTTTCATGGACGATTTCTCCGTTTTCGGAGATTCGTTTGATTTATGTTTGGCAAACCTTTCCCGTGTACTCCAAAGATGTGAGGACACGAACCTAGTTTTAAACTGGGAGAAGTGCCATTTTATGGTACGGGAGGGTTTGGTCTTAGGCCATAAAATTTCTAGTAAGGGAATAGAGGTAGATAAAGCAAAAATTGAAACTATAGAAAAGCTACCTCCCCCTTCAAATGTTAAGGCCGTTCGTAGTTTTTTGGGGCATGCCGGTTTCTATCGCCGGTTTATTAAAGATTTTTCTAAAATAACTAAGCCCCTAACCCACTTGTTAGAAAAAGACGCGCCGTTCATTTTTGACGAAAATTGTTTGCGTGCTTTTTCTCTTATTAAAGAAAAATTGATTAACGCTCCTATCATGATCGCTCCCAATTGGGAGCTTCCCTTTGAGATAATGTGCGACGCTAGTAGTTTTGCCGTTGGTGCGGTGTTAGGACAACACATAAATAAAAACTTTCATCCTATCTATTATGCAAGCAAAACATTAACCGCCGCACAGGAAAATTACACGACCACCGAAAAAGAATTATTAGCCGTAATTTTCGCATTTGATAAATTCCGCTCATATCTCACTTTGTCTAAAATTATTGTTTTTACTGATCACTCGGCTTTGAGATATTTATTAGCAAAAACAGATGCAAAGCCGCGATTGATTAGGTGGATCTTACTACTCCAAGAATTTGATTTGGAGATTCGCGACAAGAGAGGAGCGGAGAACTTGGCGGCTGACCATCTTTCGCGGTTGGAGAACCCAAATTCGGGGGAGCTCATGGAGGAGGACATTGACGACACTTTCCCCGAGGAGCGCCTTCTCGCCATTCATAAGGTAATCACCCTCCCCACTCCTTGGTTCGCCGATCTCGCAAATTATCTTGTTGCGAGATTCCTCCCGAATGGTTTTTCTTATCAAGAAAAGAAGAAATTCTTTTCTGATTTGAAAAATTATTTTTGGAGGATCCCTTCCTTTTTCGTGTTTGTGCGGACCAAGTAGTGCGGAGGTGTGTTTCTCATGAGGAAGGCGCACAAATTTTAAAGCATTGTCATGAAGGACCCGCCGGTGGGCACTATAAAGCTAATCGGACGGCTCGGAAGGTACTTGAAGCGGGCTTCTATTGGCCAAGCATCTTCAAGGATGCTCACGCCCATGTAAGTCGTTGTGAACAATGCCAACGCTCAGGTAATATTTCCCGCCGTGATGAAATGCCGTTAAATACATTTTTAGAAATAGAAGTTTTTGATTTATGGGGGATCGACTTTGTTGGACCGCTACCAACATCGCATGGAAATAAATATATATTGGTAGCGGTTCGACTAATGTTGTCACGGTGGGCGGAAGCGCAAGCCTTCCCCACTAATGACGCCCGAGTCGTGACCCAATTTCTCAAAAAACTATTTTCACGATTTGGAGCACCGCGGGCAATAGTTAGTGATAGGGGCACCCACTTTTGTAACGCACAATTCGCTAAGATTTTGTCTAAATATGGCGTTACACATAGGTTAGCCACCCCTATCACCCTCAAACAAGTGGCCAGGTAGAAGTAGTTAACCGTGAAATCAAACGAATTTTGGAGAAAACGGTTTCTACTAATAGGAAGGATTGGTCGGTCAAGCTTGATGATGCTCTTTGGGCTTATCGGACCGCGTACAAGACCGCTATCGGTTGTACGCCGTACCGATTGGTCTATGGGAAAGCATGTCACTTACCGGTTGAGCTTGAGCACCGCGCCTTTTGGGCGCTTAAATTTTTAAATCTAGATGAAAATTTGTCATCCGAGCTTCGGAAATTCCAAATTAACGAGCTCGATGAGTGGCGCTCCTTAGCCTATGAAAGTAATAAACTTTATAAGGAGCGCACAAAATTTTATCATGATAAAAAAATTAAGCACCCTAAAGATTTCAAACCGGGAGACCAAGTTCTCCTCTATAATTCGCGCCTTCGACTTTTTCCGGGCAAACTCAAGTCCCGATGGTCCGGCCTTTTATTGTAAAAGAGGTATGGCCATATGGGACAGTGCTTATCTCGCACCCGGAACAAGGCGATTTAAAGTGAATGGGCACCGGTTGAAGATATTCCTCGCCGGTGATACTACTAATGAGTACCGGGAGGAAATTAACCTCCCGAACCCATAAACGAGTGCCCCGCTTGGTCGAGCTCAACGACCATAAACAAAGCGCTTGTGGGAGGCACCCCATGCTTATCTTTTCTTCTTATTTTTTAATTCTATTTAAATTTTCGCAGGTTTGAAGGACATCTTTTTCGGCGTGACGATCGAAGGAGTTGAGCGTCAAGTCTACGCGTTTCTTCAAGTCGGTAACTTTTGTTTTATTATCGTTTAGTTGAATCTAACAAAATATAAACAAAAAAAAAAAATCAAAAGAAAAAAAAAAAACAACAAAAACAAAGGAAAAAAATTTTCTGCTCCGACACGCCTCTGTCACGGGCGTGACCTATGGGTCACGGGCGTGACCGAGACGTGTTTAGTTCGTCGAGCGAAACCCGACAGTGGTTTCGTCGAGCGCAGCGCTCCGTTCGTCTTTCGGTCCTATCACGGGCGTGACCATCATTGGTCACGGGCGTGGCTAGCCCGAAATTTCGTTCGACGAAGAGAAGCTGGAAAACTTCTCTTCCTGCCCAGTCATGGCCGTGACAGTTAGTGTCACGCCCGTGACACTACCTAGTCACAGTCGTGACTAGCCCGAAAAAAAACAAAGAAAAAAAAATAAAAAAAAAAAAAGAAAAAAATTTAATTCTCGTTTCAGATACATGCCCCAGGGTCACGGGCGTGACCCTGGGCCGTGTCGTCGAATCCGAGGCGTGACCCCGGGTCAACGCCTCGGATTCCTTTTAGTTTTTTTTTAGTATGAGACACGCCCATGGTCACGGGCGTGACCATGGGCGTGACCTTGGAATCCAATGCCAGTGCATTGGATTCCTGCGCCGATCACGCCTTACACCCAGAGTCACGGGCGTGGCTCTGGGGCGTGACCAGGGAATCCGAGGCAGGAGGCCTCGGATTCTCCTTTTTTTGTCCCGTGCTTGTCACGCCCCCTGTCACGGGCGTGACAGGGGGGCGTGACCAACCCGAAAACCCCTATAAATAGGGCTTTTCCCCCTCTTCTTCCTCCACACCATCCACCCTTCTCTTCTCCCTTTGCTAACCCGATTCCTTCCTTCTTCTCCCCTCTACCAAAATGCCTCGCCACCACCCTCGCTCCACCGCTTCCTCCTCCGAGCACCCCGCGGATCCCGCAGCAGCGGAAGCCATGCTTCTTTTCCAAAACCAAACCCAGCAGGAGCGCAGCGAGCGCCTACGCGCCAAACCCCTTGGCGTGTTCCGCATTTTAGATTGGGCGATCCTCGCCACATTTGGAGCTGCGGATTGGTACGGGGATTTCTGTCCACCCCTGGATGGAGTTCTCTCTTCTCTATTTCCGAGCATGCCTTCTTGAACTCACCGTTGAGTTCTTGGCTTCCTTCGAGTTCCGCTGGGCGGCCGATGACGACTTCATCATCTTTCGCATAGGTGGGATGGTGCATCAGCTCACCATCCGCCAGCTCAATGTCGTCATGGGCTTCTGCTCGGAGGCTTTTTCCCAATCTCCCGCCTATCTCGATTTACTTACTGATTTCCCGACCGATTTCAACCTTCTCGCCTTTTGGGCGGAAATCAGTAGTGACACCGCCCCCTACACCCCAAAGAAATCCAAAGGCAGCCAACTCATTTCTCCCGCCTTACGTATTCTCCACAACCTCCTTACCTTCACTATTTCTGGTCGCGGCGATAGCCACGGGGTGGTGACTCGGGCAGACTTATTATATTTATATAGTATGTTTTACCGGGTCCCCCTCAACCTTGGTTATCTGCTCGCCATTTTCTTTCGGCACCAGGCCGAAAATGCGAGGTTGGGCGCAGTGCACGGCGGGAACTTCATCACTTTCCTCGCAAAGCAACTCGGCATTTGGGATGCTCTTCCACGCCTCAGCTGCGTCCAGACGCCGCAAGTTATCCAGTTCCAGACCCTTCAGGCCCTCGGCCTAGCGCGACGACGTGATGGAGAGTTTGAGGCTATTCCCCCCGCAGTCGTTGGTGGAGATCTTGGCCTTGATTACGGTGCCGGTCCCAGCGGCACTATTCACTCTCCCCAGATTCCTCCACCACCGCAGGACCCTTCTTCCGAGCCCGGCCCTCAGAGCTATGGGATCGTCAGTTTGCGTCTCTTCACACACGCTTAGATACGATGCAGGCCGATTTTGACGCTCGATTTGTGAGTTTTGACACTCGATTTACCACGCTAGCAACAAATCAAGCCTCCTCCATGGCACGTATTGAGCGTGAGTTTTCAGACCTCCGGACGCACTATCAGGAGCCGCGGCAGCATAGCGATGAGGATTAGCCGGCTTTCTTTTTCTTGGGATTGTAGACCGCCCTCTTGTATCTTTTCTTTTATCATGTATCTTTTCTTTTTCGTAAAATAAATAAAAAAATATGTTTTGCTTTAGCTTTCTCTTCCAGGTACTTTTGGTGCTGCATGACCCGCTTCAGGGAAGTCTCCTATCCTTTCTCTTTATTTATCTATTTTTCATTGGGGACAATGTCTTGTTTAAGTATGGTGGGATATTTCTCAAGCAAAATATACAAAAAAAAAGATTTTATTTCTTTTGTGCAATTTGTTTTTTTTTTTTTTTTTTTTTTTTTACAAAAATACAAAAAAAATACAAAAACAAAAAAAAAAAAATCCAAAAATCAAAAAAAAAAAAAAAAATATAGGATTACTTTCAAAATTAGGGAGATCTTTATTTCTCTATTTACTCACATGCGTAATTCTAGGTATTCAACTTTTACATAAGTTTAGAAAATTTTTGATGCTTTAAATTGAATTTTGAATTTTGTAGTAGAACTGTTGGCCATGCTGTGTTTCTAGTTAAGTGCACATGTTAGTAGAATTTGAGTAGAATTAAATATTCAGCATACAATTAGATTTTTCTTTTTTCTGAATGCGTAGAAATAGTTTATTTTACTTCTACTTGGAAACCGACAAAATCTAAAAATATTTTAGGAGAGTGTGTAGAAGTTTACTAGAGAGATATTTCGCGGATCAAGAAAGAGGTATTCTTTCTCGATGTCTAGAACTTGCCCTCTAGCTATTCTCAAGACTTTGCATAGGTTAAACTCATTAGCATGAAAATGATTTAGGCATTTCTTTTGGCTAGTTTGAGCCTTTGCACCCGTACCTAACGTTTCTCCCTTGCTAAGCCAATTTGAGCCTCTACCCTTCCTTTTGATATAGCTCCATCAACACTTTACCAAAGCCTAAAAAGCATCCTAATTACACACCTAAAACCGAGCTTGAAATTATAGATAAAACAAGTTTATGTGTGATTAGGAGTCATTTTATTTTGGTGGCTTTTGAACAAAATATACAAGAGTTGTTCTATTTTTCACTTCTCCTCTAAAAAAAAAAAAACCAAAAAAAAAAAAAAAAAAAAAAAGAAAAAAAAAAAACAAAAAAAAAAAAGAAAAAAAGAGGAAGTTGAAAAAAAATATTCAACATATTGAAAAAAAAAAAAGCAAAAGGATTGGCGAAGTTTTTTAATTTATTTCTTTTGTGCAAGCTCTCTTTAGGTTTTGGTGTGTCTACCCATCGCATTTATCCTTGTTTTTCCAAACCAAAAACCTAAGCCTACATTCCAACCTACTTAAGTCCTACTGATTTGTGCTCATAAGTTAACCTAGTGCCGTGGCGAGAGTGTGAAAGGGCAAGCCTATGGCCATCGACATTGATGGATTTCTTTGGAGGGTATCCCGATCTTCGATTTGTGCAATGTTATCTTAGCAAACACACTACTTTCTCCCTAAACATGATTCGAAGATTTATCGTGTTTCCATCTTTGAAGTAAAAATAATAAGTGGAAACACATTTTAGAAAATTAAAAAACTAATTTGTATGCTGAGTAGGTTCTTCTACAATAATTACTACAAGCATAGGCATAAGACTTCGCATTCTACTCCTTATATTCAATTTTCGTTTTTAGCGTTAAAAGTTTTCTACTCTCCATGTGAAGTTGTTTGCTCGGGACAAGCAAACGAGTAAGTATGGGGGTATTTGATAACTCTAATTTTGTCCAACTTTTTACATTATTTTTTATTTAATAATTAGTTAGTTTATAGTCATATTTTGTAATTTTATTATTGAATTTTTCTAATTTCTTATTTCAGGGCAATCTGGGCTGCAAATTTCAATTTGGAGTCTATATGGTTGACCAGGAGACAAAACTAGAAAAAAGAAGGAAAATTTCAAATGTACACGCCAAGTCACGGGCGTGACCAAAATGGTCACGGGCGTGACATCCTTTCGAGAACCCGGCGCGTGGAAGTATCTCTGCCACGTCAATTAAAATTACACGCCTTAAGGTCCCGGGCGTGACCATCATTACACGGGCGTGGCGATCATTACACGGGCGTGTACTCCAGGCGTGACATCCAGTGCCCTGCCCTGACTTCCAGTCAACGGCAGTTTCACTTTGCAACAAGTCACGGGCGTGACACGTTTGGCACGGGCGTGACTAACCCCGTGACAGCCCGGCGTGCCGACTCAATGCTGCAGTTTCAGTCGCTGGGAGTTTTCTAAAGGCACGCCCACGGTCACGGGCGTGACCATGGGCGTGACCCTTCCAACAACGGCCGGAGTTATTCCCGCCGTTTCTGCTTCCCGCCGTTCTTCAACAACCGTCAAGACACGCCCTAGGTCACGGGCGTGACCTAGGGGCGTGACCCGCAAATTAACAACTTTTGGCGGTTTCGCGCCAACGTTCAGAAGACTTGAAGACGACGGTTCCGAGACCGACACGCCCTAGGTCACGGGCGTGACCTAGGGGCGTGACCATCCGGCAACTTTTTCTATAAATTCCAGACAGCTTCAGATGGCCAGGAGGAGATTTTTGGGGGAGCTTAGTTCTGTTCTATTTACTGTTTTTCCTGCATTTTCAATTCCTAGTGTAATCTTTATTTTCAAGTCTCTTCTTAAATCATGTCTTTCTTTATGCTTTCATGTAATCCTCCCATCATGATGAGTAGCTAATTTTCCAATTAGCACTTGATCATGATGAACTTTGGAATGGAATAAAATTCTTATTTTTGTCTCAAATTAGCAAGCATTCTATTTTCTAAACTTTGGTTTATCTTTGATTTAATTTTTCTTCGAATTCATAAGTTGCAAATTATGTTTATTCGAGCTTAGATTCGTATCCTAGATTTACCGAGAGGTTGTGGATACGAGTAGATCACTCAAGGATAAAGAGAACTTCTTGCACTCCTCGAGAGAGGAACGCAAAATTCTTCCGCCTTGATGTCAACTCCATTAGTGAGGTTCACCGCCTAAAGCAAGCTTAGGTCTTTCGACTGGCCGAGAGGTCTTAATCGATCTACCTAAGGTTAGTCGAGTGCGTATTCTCGAGAGAGGCGCTTCGTAGCTTTGGAACCTCCGCGGTCGAAGTTAATAATTTAGATGCTTGTGCTCTTTAATTTTGTGGAATTTTATTCTAGGCCAAAGGGATTCTAGATCAAGTGCTAGTCTTTTATTCATCGAATTTCTCCTCTTAATTTAACGTTTGTTTTCGTTTTCGCAAAAACCAATTTTCCGATCGATAAAATAATAGTTCGTCCTTGTGAGTACAAATACTCAACGGTCCCCGAGTTTAAATACGATATTTCCTATACTAATTTCGATAGGTGCACTTGCCTAGTTGAGAGTTTAGTTTGGATACTTTTCAAAACTTATAAAATCAACATCAATAGTCACTAAGGACTAAGAAACCAATTCACCCCCTCTAGGTGATTTAGCTATCCTTGAAATAAAGACTTTCAGTCCCTACTCCGCCTATCGAGTGATATCATCAATTCTTACCCAAGCTGATAGGACCGCCTCAAGGAGAATTGGTTCCTAAAGTATATTGGTGAAATAGTAGGGTACTCCTAGACTTAACCCTCATACCGATGACTTGATTACGTTGAGACAACCACAGTGAGAAGTACCAAAGGTCGAATAAAAAAATTCAAGTTTCATAAGAGACCCAGTTTTGTTTGGTTCACATGTTGATCTTGAGAAGATTGTCGTAAATAGTAATCTTAAGGGCTTAAGATATGTAACATATCAATAAGTCTCAAAGTGGAACTCCAAGTCTAAGATTGTTGTCCCTAAGGATTGAGTGCATATCTAGGATGAATGTACCATAGGTATTAAAGAAATTTAGCCCAAAATGTTTGGGGGCTTATCATTTTATTTATTGGGCTAAATTGATAACGACTGGAATTTTGTTATATCTTGGTTAGAAAATGTTGAGTCGCAAACATAGTGATCTTGAAGAAATTGTATTTGAACATACCCAGATGACAATTGAGACTAGTGTACGGATAATTGGTAAGATGATCAACCCTCCCTAGAGGTTTGGTATATACATAGAGGGTTGCCCGCTTGGATATATTTCAACACTAGAACAAGGAAAGTCACCATGAGACGTTAGAGACTTTCACAGGTTTGTGAATCAGATGATTACTTGGTACAACTTTAAGACAGATTGTAATTCCGACAATGCATAATGATATGCTATATCCCAAGGAACAAAACAAGTTGTGTACAGTCCTCAAGAATTCGAACATCGGGTTTTTCGATAAACAAAAATCAAGCAGTAACGATGACACAAAGGTTTTATGTATAATTAAAGGAGTGTGTTACCTTAATAAAGCACACTCCTAGATGCCCTAACACCTTAACCCAATTATGATACAGGCCAGTGGGTCCGATGGATTATACTACGCACTTTTGGGTTCGATAATTCAAATAGGTTGCGTAGTGTGCGAACAAAAAATAATTAGGCCGAAAATTTGGAGTAACAAATTTTATTATCCAAAAAGGTGTATATTACAAAGGTATAGCCTCCCTTTCATAGAATGAAGGAGATGGGAGAGATTACAAATAAGCAATGTGGGACTAAATATTTACAAGTATATGCGGCTTTACAAATAAACAAACCGAACAAGTCGCGCGGTTAGACAAGTATGCTAACCGCTAGACAACCACTAGAAGGAGAGAACAAGCTGCCACAGAGAACAAGCCACCACAGGAGACCGCTAGACCGTCGGTCTCCAAGGCGCTTGAAACAAAGAGCCAGACCGCCCAGCCTCCAAAAAGCAACAGATCGGTAGACAAGCCGCTGAGATAAACCGCCAGACCGCCCGGCCTCCAAACTACAACAGGCCGCCCGGCCTCCATACCGCAACACTCTCGCTCAAGCTAGAACATAGATATCAATCATGCCCAGCTTGTCGCAAATGTGGAAAAAGAAAGCGGACACCAGCTTGGTGAAGATATCTGCCAACTCGTTGTCAGAAGTGACAAATGGAGTACAAATCTATTTCTTCAAGATCTCTTCCCGAATAAAATGACAGTCGACTTCTATGTGTATTGTTCTCTCATGAAAGACCAGATTTTTGTAGATGAATATCATGGCTTTATTGTCACAGAACATAGAGAGAGGATAATTGTAGACCTCTCCTAATTCAAGCATGAGAGCTCATAACCATTTCAACTCACATGTGGTCGATGCCATACAATGATATTCTGCTTCTACACTAGACCTAGAGACCACAGACTGTATCTTGCTCTTCCAGCTCACAAGATTTGCTCCAACAAATATGCAAAAACCCGATGTTGACTTGCAGTCACCTTTGTCATCAGCATAGCTCGAATCTGAGTACGCTTCAACCCTCAAGTGACCATTCTTTTGAAAATGAAGTCCATTCCCTAGCGCTACTTTAACATACTCCAATATCCTCAAGGCAGAATGTAGATGACAATCCCTAGGAGCTTGCATGAATTGGCTCACCTTGCCCACAACATAGGAGATGTCGGGTCTGGTTAACGTGAGATAAATGAGTTTGCCAACCAGACGCCGGTACATCACAAGATCAGATAGAAGAGGCGAGTCATCTGTCCAAGTTTTTTCTTCTCCAGTAGCCATGGGACATCGGGTAGGTTTAGCACCAGTCAAACCTGCCTCTTTAGTAGATCAAGAGCATACTTCCACTGGGAAAGGGCCATGGAGTTGGGCTTCCTAGAGATTTCAATCCCCAGAAAGTATTTTGGGGGGCCTATATCCTCTGTGACCAGGTGTTGACGGAGGAATTTCTTTGTCAAAGATACCCCAGCCTGGTTATCGCCAGTAAGAAGAATGTCATCCACATATACTTCAAGAATCACCAGACCTGAGGAGGTTTTGCGAATGAATAAGGAGTGATCGGCTGAACTTCTTTCAAAACCAATGGCTGCAACAATGTCGCAAAACTTGGCAAACCAAGCCCAAGGGAATTCCTTTAGGCCATAGATGGCCTTCTTCGGCCGACATACTCGTGTCTCCCCCAGAGAAACATACCCAAGAGGTTGCTCTATGTAAACATCTTCCTGAAGATCACCTTAGAGAAAGGCATTCTTAACATCCAGCTGTGAAATGGGCCAATCCATGTTTACAGCCACAGAGAGAAGGACCCGAATGGTGTTGAGACGAGCAACGAGAGAGAAGGTGTCAAAGTAATCAACACCATTGGTCTGAGTGAAGCCTTTGGCAACCGGGCGGGCCTTGTATCAATCCATGCTGCCATCCGGACGGAACTTTACAATAAAGACCCAGCGACACCCAACCACATCAGTGCCCAAAAGGGGAGGAACAAGGGTCCAGGTACCCCGTTCAGTGAGGGTAGCAATTTCCTCATCCATGGCTGCCTTCCAATGAGGAACAACAAGAGCTTCCTGCTAGGTATGGGGAGTGGAAGTCGCAGAGATAGCCAATGCAAATGACCTGCGAGAAGGAGTTAGACGATCATATGAAAAAACAGCAGTCAGTGGGTGTTGGGTACATGCCCGCACCCTTTTGCAAAGAGTAATGGGAAGATCCAGGACGACATGTTCCTCAGTAACCGGAGCATCCGTGGCAAAGAGAGCTGGCCCAGCAGTGGATAAAGATGGCCGCAGAGCGGAGGGAGAGAGCAGTGATGATGAAGGAGAGAGAGAAGGCGGATATGGTGGAGGAGACGTTGGGAAAATCTCGATGGGAGTAGACGTGGTGGAGTGGATGGTAGGAGAAGACGAAATAATTGGAGAGGGAGAGGGGTAAGAAGAGAAATAGGACGCATTCTCGAAGAAGGTCACATCCGCGGATACGTATTGCTTACGAAGAACGGGATCAAAGCAATAATACCCTTTTCGAGTAGTTGAGTAACCCAAAAAGACACACTTGGTGACACGTGAGTCGAGTTTGTCATGAGTGGCGGAAGGAGCATGCACAAAATCCGTGCACCCAAAGATACACAGAGGGAGAGGAAATGGATCCTTGCCCGAATATAGAATGGAGAATGAGGTTTGTCCGTGGAGAACCATGGACAAAATGCGATTAATGAGGTAACAGGAGATGACGACATCGTAGCCCCAATAGGAGCGAGGAACCTGCATCTGTGTCATCAGAGTGCGAGCGACATCGAGGAGGTGTTGATTTTTGCGTTCCGCCACCCTATTTTCTATGAGGTATAGATATAGCTAGTTTGATGAATAATACCATGTTGCATACAAAAAAAGAGAAAGCAGTACTAAGATATTCCTTAGCATTATCAAAGCGAAAGATTTTAATAGGCATATCAAACTGATTCTTAATCATATTATTAAATGATGTCCATACAGAAAAGAGTTCGGACCAATCCTTTAAAAGATACACCCACATACACCTAGCGAAATCATCAATAAAGGTTACAAAATATGAACTACCCCGACCTATGGTGAGGGTAGGAGCAGGACCCTAGATGTCAGACTGAACAAGATCAAACAGCCAGGAAGATCCACAACCTTTCTTCGGTGGGAAGGACGAAGCAGTGATGCTTGCCAAGATGACATACGTCACAATTGAGAGGAGGACTTTGCGGAGGAAGGTGGGGCAGAGGCTGACGAAGAAGTTGTGGAGGAGAATGACTAAGACGAAGGTGCCACTGGAGAAGATTAGTAGAAGATGAGGAGAAGGCGGACTGTGTCGAAACGTTGTCGAGGAAGTATAGGCCGCCGCTCTTAGTCCCAGTAGCAATCATCCTCTTGGAGCCCGGATCCTGAAAAGAACAAGTAGTAGAAGTGAATGTGATGGAGCATTGTATTTTCTTGCAAAAATAAGTAACAGATAACAAGTTGCAAGGGAACTTGGGCACGTAGAGGGTGTCCGCCAAGCGAAGTGACGAAGTGACTTGAACAACTCCTGTTCCATTGACCGGTGAGGGAGAGTCGTTCGCAATAAGGACCGGGGGAAACCAATCATGCTGTTCTAGGAGAGAAAAACATTGTGGATTATCGGTCATATGATTGGTAGCACTAGAGTCGATCAACCATTTACCTTGAGTAGTGACGTGGGCACTACCCGAAGATGTGATCACGGAGGCAGACGGCTTCGAAGAGGAAGTGGAAGCATACCTAGATGGTCGAAGATGAGGATGCTTCTTCCATAAGCGATCAACCGTGTGGCTGATGCAGCCACAGTATGAGCAAAGAATGCGAGAAGAACCGCATTTGCTGGATGGGAGGTGGTAGCCATAAGAGCCACTTTGTTGAGTATAGTGAGCGTAGTTGTGTAACAACCCCATCCGTTCATATGGTATATTCTAGAAGGTCCGGCCGGACCCCACAGTATATATCACAAAACAGACGGTGAAGGTACATGATGATACCAGAGTAGCGCATCGCACCTATCACAAAGCATTCTAGCGGAAGCCTATCCTACAACTTGAACTCCTCATGAATGTCCAAAGATAAAACTCCACATTTTATACGATATAAGAATGTCTTACAACAAGTAAAAAGAGTTGTCCTTATGGCCTTACATGGCTGTCAAACAGTGGCCTAAACAGATTGGCGCGCAGGCCGGCCACATGAAAAGAAAACACACAAAAGCAACACATATAGCCTTCGAGGGCTAGCAGCAGTAGCAGCAACAGCAGCATGAACATCAACCTTTATGCGTTTCGCTCGGCTCTCCAGCACCTGTATAGGGACAATCCACCCAACGGTGGCAAACAAAAGCAACGGTCAGTGTTCAGCTAACCAAATTATAACGACCCTACCCCTTTTCTCCAGGCAGCGGTAATCTTCCATGCAGTCATATCATATCATAGTATGGCAAGATATCTTATCAAAATGTGCTTTCATGCACACAAGCCATCACAACCGTTCTCCACCCGGCCCAACGGTCCGTGCATTCAGGGCACATTCTTAGTGTTCTGGCAAAGCTCTTGCCCACCACCGTATCAGGGTCACAACCCAACGGTAAATCTCTTGAGCATTTACTCCATGCCGTGCAGCCGGAGTTAGTCTTCCTACACCGGGATGGCCCGTAGCCCCCCATTGTGTCATGGCGCGCAGGCCGAAGACTCTTGCTATGCGCTCCAACAGACCGCACTTTTTGGTCTCACGTCGGACGGACATAGCGCAGGTCGGATCCTCCACCCCCCGTTGCTCAAATTGCCTTGCCTTCTCCGAGTACAGCGTACTCATGGCTATAACAAAGGCGCGGGTTGGTCTCACCAATCCTGTTCTTGGCACACAGCCTGGGTATTTCTCGATACCCATTTCCTTAGCACAACAGCGGGTCTTTCCTGGGCCTCCCAGTACTTCCTGTGACTCTCTTCACAGGTGGACACTGCAAAATAACAAATGTCAGGGGTCTTTCCTGGCTACCATGCCAGTACTTCCTGTTACTCGCTTCACATGTGGACACCCTACGACATCAAGCATCACAAAGGGCCTTTCCTGGTCATACCAGTACTTCTTGTGCCTCATTCACAAGTTGGACCCAAAACATAACACGAATATTTTCCTGGGTTACCACTCCAGTACTTCCTACTACGCCTTTTCGCAGGCATAACCCGTTGACTCCTTAAACTGCACGTTTATCACGGAGTCTTCTCCGGTTCGTATGCAACATCACCAATCCAGACCAACCTGTCCAGATGGGATTCACACAGCATGCCTATTTCGTACTCCATTTCCGGATCTATATGCCAACAAAGGGGATTTTATGAATCACCCAAAAGACTCCCAAAACAGCCACCTCTTGGTGGGGGAATCACAAATATATGTCAAAAGGTAGCCTTCACCTGGCTTGGAAGAAAAGTCGTTACCCTTGACGACCGCTTCGGTGCCATGAACTCAAAGCTAGCTCGAAAGACTCGTACGAGCTTTTCCTCCGCAACGCCGGCTTCGGCTTTCTCGTCGGAAAACTACAGCACCGCCGTTGACCAGCCTCCTTTCCTCCTCCTCCTTCTTCCTCTCTCTTTCTCTCTCTAAGCTTGTAGAAAGATGAAGGCCAAAATACACTATGAGAAATCCTTTCTCATTCACGACCTTAAGGAAAGCTGGAGGCCTTTCAGCCTTTGGATCCAGGCTAAAGGAATGGACGACCACGATTTTACCAAAAACACTGATATTGACCTGACACGGCCTATGACACGCCCGTGTCCCAGGCCGTGTGCCTCAAGCGGTGGTCAACCGACCTATCCAGACCAGTGACACGCCCATGGAACACGCCCGTGTCATGGGTCGTGTCACCCAGCACGCCTTTAGACATGCCCGTGTCTGTGGCCGTGTGCATTGGTGAAAATAATCCCAAAACATCCCGAGACTTCACACGGCCTGTGACACGCCCGTGTCCTAGGCCGTGTGCCCATACACGACACTCAGACACGGCCTAGCGCAAAATTCGTCGCGCTGAGTTCGTCGACCTGATTTGACACGCCCTGTGACACGCCCGTGTCATAGGTCGTGTTCAAGAGCACACGACACGGCCGAGGACACGCCCGTGTCCAGGGCCTTGTGCCTTCTCTCGACACACCGTCGAACGAAAAACGTCGACACTCAAGCCGGTTGTTGACACGGCCTCAAGACGCCCTGCGACACGCCCGTGTAGCAGGCCGTGTCTGCTGACCAATGACCGTCGACCCCAAATTTCGTCTACCTCGCGGCCAAATTGTCGACCCCAGCTTGACACGCCCAGGGACACGCCCGTGTCCCAGGCCGTGTCACCCTAAAATTCCCTGCTGAGAAAATTTGGGCTGTTATAATCCTCCCCTCCTACAAGAAATTTCGTCCTCGAAATTCAGACACAGGAAGGCAACAGTAACCAGCAAGAAAAATGTTACAACATGCAAAATTTTATGTTACAACATTCTCTCTACAGAGTACAAAAACAGCTCGGGAAATTCTTCTCGCATGGTTTGCTCTCGCTCCCATGTTAGTTCTTCACGGCAGCAATTATCCCACCGGACTTTTACCATGCCGACCGTCTTGTTCCACAACTGTTTCTCGGCTCGATCTTCGATATGAATGGGTCTAACTTTTGTTGTTAGCCCATACTCCACCGGCACATGATCATCCGCGATCACTTGAGTTGGATCTTTCACGGCCTTCCGAAGCACCGAGATGTGAAATACATCATGTAATCCACCCAAGTCTGCCGACAGAGCTAGCCGATTAGCCGCTTCGCCAACGCGCTCAACCACTTCAAAAGGACCCAAATATCTTGGGCTCAACGTTTTCAATCGTCGAATACGGGATTCACCTTTGAATGGCTTGATCTTCAAGTAGACCCAATCGCCAACCGCAAATTCCACATTCCGGTGCTTGGCGTTGTAGTACTTAGCTTGTCGATCTTGAGCAATAAGGAGCTTCACGCGAATCGTGCGTATGGTTGAGTTTGCTTCATCAACCTCATTTGGTTTAAACACCCGAGCTTCGCCCGCTTCTACCCAAGCCACGGGCGTACGACACTTCCTTCCATATAACGCTTCATATGGTGCCATCCCAATGCTCGCCTGGTAGCTGTTATTATATGCAAACTCTACCATATAGAGATGATCTTCCCATCTCTTTCCGAAGTCAAGGGCGCACATTCGGAGCATGTCCTCGATAGTTCTGTTGGTACGTTCAGTTTGGCCATCCGTTTGGGGATGAAAGGCCGTACTGAAAGTCAATTTTGTGCCCAACAGTCGGTGAACTAGCCTCCAATAATTTGACGTAAATCGCCCATCTCGATCACTTACGATGCTCCGAGGAACACCGTGAAGCCGCACAATCTGGTCAACATATAACTTTGCCAAACTTTCAACTGAATCATCCTGCCTGTTCGGGAGAAAATGTGCCACTTTCGTTAGCCGGTCAACAATCACCCAGATGGAATCATTTCCTCGCTGCGATCTCGGCAACCCGTGCATAAAATCCATGGAAATATCGTCAACTTTCCACTCTGGGATCGGCAGTGACTTCAAATAACCGCCCGGCTTTTGGCATTCCGCCTTCACCATCGCACATGTTTGGCATTTCGAGACATAAAGGGCAACATCTTTCTTGAGCCCTGGCCACCAGAATAGCTTCTTCATATCGGTAAACAACTTCGTGCTCCCGGGGTGAATGGAATACTTTGTATAATGTGCTTCATACATCAGTTCTTCCCTTAATTTCCCCACATTCGGGACGCACAGACGGCCCTCCTTTCGCAAAAGACCGTCATTCCAAGTGAATGTGCCCTCTGGCACTTCCTTCACAAAGCGTAAGAGATCTTCATCCAACTCCATTGCACGTCGAACTCGGTCTGCAAGGTCACATTGCACCTCAGTCTAGTTCAAACATGCAGTGGCAGTGGAATTCTTGTCAACACAATAAATCTCCAACGCCTCCAGCTCCTGGATAAGACGTTCATCATGCCTTTGTAACCAATTTGCTCTAGCCGGAACCCGCCGACTCAAGGCATCTGCGACAACATTCCCCTTCCCGGGCGTATAGTGAATCTCGAAAGTGTAGTCCCCAAGGAACTCCAACCACCTTCGTTGTCACATATTCAAGTCTTTCTGCTCCAATAGGTACTTTAGGCTCTTGTGATCTGTATAGATCTCCACCTTCACTCCATAAAGGTAGTGTCGCCACAACTTGAGTGCAAAAATCACCGCCGCTAGTTCCAAATCATGTACGAGATAATTTTGCTCGTGCACCTTCAGCTGGCGTGAGCCATAAGCAAATAACCTTTCCATTCTGCAGAAGAACGCAGCCTAAGCCGCTCCCTGAGGCATCACTATAAATCACAAATCCATCGGTCCCACGCGGCGAAGACAACACCGGTGCCGTGGTCAACTAAATCTTCAGCTCGTCAAAAGCTCGTGCGCACTCTGGCGTCCAAACGAACTTCTGATCTTTGCGCGTCAGTGTGGTTAGCGGCAAAGCAATCCGCGAGAGGTTTTCCACAAATCTTCTATAGTAGCCCGCAAGTCCAAGGAAACTCCTGATCTCGGCCATGGAAGATAACATTTGCCACTCCTGTATGGCCCTTATCTTCGCTGGATCCACTGTAATGCCCGCTCCACTCACCACATGGCCTAGGAATGCCACCGACGATAGCCAAAACTCGCACTTCGAGAACTTGGCATAGAGCTGATTTTCCCTCAACGTGTTCAACACCAACCGTAAGTGAATCTCATGCTCAGCTTTCGACTTCGAGTACACCAGGATGTCATCAATGAACACAATCACAAACAGATCCAGGAACTCATGAAAAATACGGTGCATCAAATCCATAAACACCGAGGGCGTATTACACAATCCAAATGGCAAGACTGTGAACTCATAGTGCCTATAACGCGTTCCAAATGCAGTTTTGGGAATGTCACCTTCCCGAATTCTCAACTGGTAATAACCAGACTTCAGGTCCAACTTCGAATAGACAGTTGAGCCCACTAGCTGATCGAACAACTCATCAATCCGGGGTATCGGATACATATTCTTCTCGGTCAGCTTATTCAGTTCACGGTAATCGATACACAACCGCAACCCACCGTCTTTCTTCTTGACAAAAAGCACAGGCGCGCTCCAAGGTGACATACTTGGGCGTATATACCCTTACTCCAGCATTTCTTGCAGTTGAACCTTCAATTCCGCCATCTCTTTCGGCGCAACGCGATATGGCGAGCGGGCCACAGGTTTCGCACCTAGCACCAACTCGATCGTGAAGTCAATCTCCCGCTGGGGTGGTAGCCCATGGAGATCCGTGGGAAACACATCTGTAAATTCCACCACAATCGGAACCTCACTCACATGGGCCTTAGGCTCAACAGCCTGAATCAGTGCAAAGTAACACTCTGCACCCTTCCGAACAGCCTTGAATACCTGGAGTGCAGACATCAATGTCCCGCCTACTCCTGGCATACCCACGAACTTTGTCTCTTGTTCGGTATTTTGGCCCAATGTGATTTCTTTGGACTGGAAATCAATCATGGCATGCTGCTCCGCAAGCCAATCCATTCCAAAAATCACGTCGAATTCTGATATTGGCAAAACAAATGCAGTTAAACTAAAATCCCGAATTCCTATCTGAACCGCCACATCGCAAGCTTGCTCCGCAAGCATCCAACAATTATTCGGCAACATGACTCTGACGCTATCTGTCTTTGCACGACTGGGTATCCCAAGCCGCGTTATAAACTCACTAGACAGAAAAGAATGCGATGCACCCGTATCAAACAGTCCTTGCTCCAGCGTTTCCCGAATCAACACAAATCCTGTGACAAACATGTCACACACACAAACCGCAAACATAGGGGTACTAAGCAAAGCATACAAACAATAGCATATGCAAAACTAAACTCATACATGTGACAACGTCACTCTGCTTGATGGCCTCCTGTAGGCCAAGATTGTATACCCGGGGTTGCGCCTGCGAGGCAGAGGAATCCACCACCGCCTTTCCTTTTTCGGCATAAGATTCTCCCGCCTTCTTTTCACTCTTTGGCGGCATCCGACAATCTCGCGCAATATGCCCCATCCGGCCACAATTGAAGCAGATTCGAGTATCTGGCTTGGAGGTAGCCCCTGACGTTGCTCCCGTTGCAACTGATGAAGGAGCTTGTCCACTAGGCTTGGACTTCTTGCCCCATCTCTTCTTATAAAATGGTTTCCCCGATCGGGGAGCCTTCCAATCCGGTTGCGACACAGCCAAAGCTCTCTTCCCTTGCACCCTTTTCATATCCTTTTCCAACGCGCTCGCAGTGTCTACCAACGCTTGGAAACCTTGGTTCACCGAACTTGACATAAGGAACCTCAGCTCGTCCCTCAGTCCTTCATAGAGCCGATTGGTCTTCCTCTGCTCATCAGCAAATATAGAACTCGCATACCGCCCCAAGCGAGTAAATTCATGTAGGTATGCGTCAACACTGCCATCGCCTTGAGTGAGCCTTTGGAATTCATTTTCCATGGCTATCCGTTGAGCCGAAGGAAGGTGCTTCGCTAGGAAAAGTCGGGAGAATCTTCCATCGATACTTGAGTTAAAGGACGACCCGCCAAGTGATGCAACTCCATCTAATCCCACCACAATCGAGCTTCTCCTTCAAGCAAGAAGGTAACTAAGGTAACTTTCTGATGCTCCGCCGTTCCAATCGCCGTCATCACTCGCATGATGCGCGATAACCAATCCTCAGCCTGCGTTGGAGTTCCCGCTCCCGAGAACGTAGGAGGATGGAAACTCATAAACCGCGTTAGCTGCTTCTCAGCTGCTCGAGGAGCCACATCCACTCCAGGTTCAGGCCTTGCCGCCACCTGTTCTGACCTCACAGCCGCTTGTTCCTGCCTAAGTGGCTGGCCTTGGATCATGGTAAATAAAGCCTGCGCAACTAAACGCACATGTTCTGCAGACGGTGGAGGTGTAGGCACCTCGGCTGGTGCCGTACTTTCATCAGAACGCTGGGACTCAGACGGCCTAGCTACACTTCGTGTCACCTAAAGGTGGACAAGACACACACATTAGCGGTCGTACCGAAGCAAACAACATAAAATAAGAACACGCAGGTTCCTCAAACACATCAATTTTGCATTCCTATCATGGACATTCAGGAGTTCATTCGTAGACTTTGGTTTGCACAAACGCATGCTCGCCACCCCACAAAAGAAGTTGGCCACGACTTCGAGAGGAAAAGACCAAGACAACCGATACCAAAAATGTAACAACTCCATCCGTTCAAATGGTATATTTTAGAAGGTCCGGCCGGGGCCCCACAGTATATATCACAAAACAGACGGTGAAGGTACAGGATGATACCAGAGTAGCGCATCGCACCTATCACAAAGCATTCTAGCGGAAGCCTATCCTACAACTTGAACTCCTCATGAATGTCCAAAGATAAAACTCCACATTTTATATGATATAGAAATGTCTTACAACAAGTAAAAAGAGTTGGCATTATGGCCTTACATGGCTATCAAACAGTGGCCTAAACAGATTGGCGCGTAGGCCGGCCACATGAAAAGAAAACACACAAAAGCAACTCATATAGCCTTCGAGGGCTAGCAGCAACAGCAGCATGAACATCAGCCTTTATGCATTCCGCTCGGCTCTCCAGCACCTGTATAGGGACAATCCACCCAACGGTGGCAAACAAAAGCAACGGTCAGCGTTCAGCTGACCAAATTATAACGACCGTACCCCTTTTCTCGGGGCAGTGGTAATCTTCCCTGCAGGCATATCATATCATAGTATGGCAAGATATCTCATCAAAATGTGCTTTCACGCACACAAGCCATCACAACCGTTCGCCACCCGGCCCAACGGTCCGTGCATTCAGGGCACATTCTTGGTGTTCTGGCAAAGCTCTTGCCCACCACCGTATCAGGGTCACAACCCAACGGTAAATCTCTTGAGCATTTACTCCATGGCGTGCGGCCGGAGTTAGTCTTCCTACACCGGGATGGCCCGTAGCCCCCCATTGTGTCATGGTGCGCAGGCCGAAGACTCTTGCTATGCGCTCCAACAGACAGCACTTTTTGTTCTCACGTCGGACGGACATAGCGCAGGTCGGATCCTCCACCCCCCGTTGCTCAAATCGCCTTGCCTTCTCCGAGTACAGCGTACTCATGGCTCTAACGAAGGCTCGGGTCGGTCTCACCAATCCTGTTCTTGGCACACAGCCTGGGTATTTCTCAATACTCATTTCCTTAGCACAACAGCGGGTCTTTTCTGGGCCTCCCAGTACTTCCTGTGACTCTCTTCACAGGTGGACGCTGCAAAATCACAAATGTCAGGGGTATTTCCTGGCTACCATGCCAGTACTTCCTGTTACTCGCTTCACAGGTGGACACCCTATGACATCAAGCATCACAAAGGGCCTTTCCTGGTCACACCAGTACTTCTTGTGCCTCATTCACAAGTTGGACCCAAAACATAACACAGATATTTTCCTGGGTTACCACTCCAGTACTTCCTGCTACTCCTTTTCGCAGGCATAACCTGTTGACTCCTTAAACTACATGTTTATCACGAGTCTTCTCCAGTTCGTATGCAACATCACCAATCCAGACCAACCTGTCCAGATGGGCTTCACACAACATGCCTATTCCGTACTCCATTTTCGGATCTATATGCTAACAAAGGGGATTTCATGAATCACCCAAAAGACTCCCAAAATAGCCACCTCTTGGTGGGGGAATCACAAATATATGCCAAAAGGAAGCCTTCACAAGTCTAGGAAGAAAAGTCGTTACCCTTGACGACCGCTTCGGTGCCATGAACTCAAAGCTAGCTCGAAAGACTCGTACGAGCTTTTCCTCCGCAACGCCGGCTTCAGCTTTCTCGTCGGAAAACTACAGCACCACCGGTGACCAACCCCCTTTCCTCCTCCTTCTTCCTCTCTCTTTCTCTCTCTAAGCTTGTAGAAAGATGAAGGCCAAAATACACTATGAGAAATCCTTTCTCATTCACGGCCTTAAGGAAAGCTGGATGCCTTTCAGCCTTTGGATCCAGGCTGAAGGAATGGACGGCCACGATTTTGCCAAAAACACTGATTTTGACCTGACACGGACTGTGACACGCCCGTGTCCCAGGCCGTGTGCCTCAAGTGGTGGTCAATCGACCTATCAAGGCCAGTGACACGCCCGTGTCATGGGCCGTGTCACCCAACACGCCTTCAGACACGCCCGTGTCTGTGGCCGTGTGCATTGGCGAAAATAATCCCAAAATATCCCGAGACTTCACACGGCCTGTGACACGCCCATGTCCTAGGTCGTGTGCCCATACACGGCACTCAGACACGGCCTAGTGCAAAATTCGTCGCGCTGAGTTTGTCGACCTGATTTGACACGCCCTGTGACATGCCCGTTGCACAGGACGTGTTCAACTTCTCGACACTCGACACTCGACACTCGACACTCGACGATCGTCGAGCAAAAGTCGTCGAGCACACGACGCGGCCGAGGACACGCCCGTGTCCTGGGCCGTGTGCCTTCTCTCGACACACCGTCGAAAGAAAAACGTCGACACTCAAGCCGGTTGTCGACATGGCCTCGACACGCACTACAACACGCCCGTGTCGCAGGCCGTGTCTACTGACCAACGACCGTCGACCCCAAATTTCGTCGACCTCGCGGCCAAATCATCGACCCCAGCTTGACACGCCATGGGACACGCCCGTGTCCCTGGCCGTGGCACCCTAAAATTGCCTACTGAGAAAATTTGGGCTGTTACAAGTTGTCTGGTTGAGGAGGGGAGGATAACAATGGACATTGTAGTAGAGAGGTAACAATGGCTATGCGGGCAACAGTGGCATCTAGATTGGGAGACTCTGCCTCGCCAAGGATTTGTTAACGTATCGTATCATATGACTCAGGAAGTCGCAGAAGATAACACACAACCAGAAGCTCCTGGAAGTATTTGCGTTGCTCAGTGAGATCTACAAAGATGGGGCGATTTTGGAGAATTTCGGCTTTGAGAGCCTGAATTTGTTGGTAAATAGCAGCAGGAGACATGGAGGGACGGGCAAAGAGGTCTGCATGTAGAGTATAGATGCGGGACGTCTGAGCCCCCTTGGAGTAGAGAGTGGCGAGATGAAGCCAAGCAGCCTTGACCATTTCATCATGACAAATGATGGGTAAGCATTCATCAGAGAGGCTATTAGCCAGCCATGTACGGACAAGAGCATCACTGGCATCCCAATTATCAAAGAGAGTGGAATCATGCGGAGGAGGGTGATCGGTGAGATGATGACGTTTGCGTTGAGAGCGAAGAAGGAAGGTGATGGAGACACTCCAATCCGGGTAGTTGGGACCAATGAGATTGGAAACGGTGCCAAGGTATCCCGAAGGAGTGGGCGTAGTAAGAGGAGGAGAGGCAATGAGAGTAGTGGTGGTAGGGATATCAGAGGTTTTCATAGAAGAGAGCAGTGAGAAGAATAAGTCACGGCTAGAAGGAGAGGTCGCGACGATAAAGAGCAGGGCGAGGCTAGAAAAGGAGGGCGTGATAACTTGGCACAGGTTGCGGGAAGAAGAACAAGTTGCGATGACTTAAAGATTGGTCGCGACGATATAGGAAGAGGAGCAACTAGAAAAGGACGGTGCAGAGACTAAGGATAGGTCACTACAAGAAGAATAGGTAGCAGTGACTTAATAATAGGTCACGGCGAGAAGAAAGAGGAATCAAAGAGACCGCGCACACAAAGGGCAACGACAAGGAGAGAAAGAAACCGCGCTAAAAGGGCGCAAGTAGGCGGAATAAACAAGTCGCAAAGACAGGTCGCAAGAAGAAGAATCAAGCCACGCAGATAGAGAGGGCTCATAGAATCAGGAGGAAAAGATCGAGTACTCTGATACCATGTGCGAACAGAAAACAAACATGCCAAAAAATTGGAGTAACAAATTTTATTATCCAAAAAAGGTGTATATTACAAAGGTATATCCTCCCTTTTATAGATTGGAGGCAATGAGAGATATTATAAATAAGCAATGTGGGACTAAATTATTACAAGTATATGCGGCTTTATAAATAAACAAACCGAATAAGTTGCGCGGTTAGACGAATAGGCTAACCGCTCGATGTTGGAACCCCAGTTAGGATTTGGGCAAGAAACACTATTAGGGTTGCTTAGAATGACCCACCATGTATAGTCATGGGTCATAGGACTATTTCCGGACAGGTCATTCAGAAGAACTCTCCAGAATTACTGAAAGAAATCTGAACAATAGTTGGGACAAAGTCAGAGAATCAACTCGACGATCGTCGAACTCAGTTCGACGAACGACGAAAGCTCAGGTCGACGAATGATGACAGAAGCTGAGTTCGACGAACGTCGAACTCAAGTCGATGATTGGTGGACAACACTTGCTCAGCTCGACAAAATCAGCAAGTAAGTTTCTCAGCTCGATGAAATAGAAACTAAGCTCGACGAACTGCAAGATCCGGTCGACGAACGTAGGTAAGATATTCAACTCGACGAATCTAGCTGAGTTCCACGAATGTCGAACTCAGGTCGATGATTGCTGAACTCGACGAAAGTTCGGGTCGATGAGTTCTGAGCAATCAGTAACAGTTGGCAGAATTAATTACGGATTAATTACAGTCAACATTCCTAGTGAAAATAGCCGTTCAAACAGACAGTTACAGTAGAATTAAGTCCAGATCAATTTCCAAAGCATTTTCACTCTCGGGAATGTTTCTTCCGCCATCAAGATTAAGGAATTCAAATACATGGAAGAAGACAGAGACAGAATATAGACAGAGAAAGAAAGATACAGAAAGGGCAAGATCTCTACAGTAACTAGAAGCCCTAGACCAGAGCGATAACAACCATCTGAAGAAGAAGAAGAACATCCAATCACTATCAAGAGTCTTCTTCTTCCCTATCACTGCAGGATAACTTCAAGGACAACAAATAATCTATCTGTCAGAAGTTCCTGAAGGATACTCTGGTCAAGGCCAAATCTTGAAGGCCTATCACCCTGAAGCAGTGCTCCAGATTTCCCTAAACCATTCAAGATCTCAGGGGGAGCAATCTGCTAACATCAAATATCCACAAGTCTTCTCTCTGATTGTTGATAGAGAAGACACCATCACTCTCTCACCCCCACTTGTATATAGGGTTGTCATCTCCCTTCAAAAGTGATTCTTGGTTGCAAGTCTCCTTCCAAAAGACTTGAGTTGGTTTTTGGGGACCTGAACAAAATCCATTGGTGGCAGTCACCTGATCAAAAACATGAGTGGATTCCTACCAGTGTGGTAGAAGAGTGGATGTACCAATGTTGGGGAACCACTATAAAATCCTTGTGTCTCTTCTGGTTGCTTGATCTTCTTGCCTTATTCTATGCTGTGATTTTACTCTAATTAGTTCAGTTAAGATCTATCCTTCACTTTCAATTGGTATCAGAGCGTGGTTGGTTAAACTACCACACCTTAAGAGGTTAATTGGTTGTATAGGCTAACACCTGAACCAAAGATCCTTTGATAGATCTTAAATATCTTTAGAGTTATCATGACACAACTTGATGAGTTTTCAAGAACCAGACTACCCATGTGCAATCTAGATAAGCTTGCACTATGGAAGACAAGGATTAGATTTTATATGGACTCTATTGATGAAAACATCTTTAAATCTATTTTTTCAGGTCCAGCTCCACCATCCCAATGGACAGATGCCCAACAAAAGATGAAGATTGCTGATGCACAAGCAGTGAACATTCTGGCACAATCAATGTCTGATGACATTTTTGAAGAACTTGCTGAATGTTCATCTGCAAAAGACATGTGGGACTCCCTCACAGCAATGGCTGCTGGATCAGCAACAGAAAGACCATTTCATGTAAAATCCTGGAGTGACTCAGATGCTTCATCCTGTGAACCTGAGGATGAAGAAGAAGAAGCAAGAGCAAAAGAAATTTGCCTAATGGCAATAGATGCTTCTCGCAGCAGCTATGCTGAAGAATCTGAAGAATCAGAGTGTGAATCAGATGAAGAGGATCAGGTTATTTCTTCCCTTGACTCCTCTTCAGCTAAATTTAACACTGATTTCAGATTATCACATAAAAATCATCAGAAAATCTTAGTTCAAAATATTTCGTCAAACGGAGATCGACGACATCAATCCTATTCGTCGAACTCAGATCGACGAACTATGAACAAAGACTTTGCTTTGAACTATTCAGGACTCTGTGCTCGACGAAACAAATTTAATTCGTCGAACAGAGATCGACGGAAATGGATCACAGAAAACAATTATTATCATTCTGTGAATAGGGATCAACGATCTCAATATCATTCGTCGAACTCAGATCGACGAAAATATTTTTCGTCGAACTCAGAATTTCAAAATAGAAATTTTTATTCTTTTATTTCTGATTATTTTAAAAGAGAACCAGGACCCAAGGTTATATGGGTCCAGAACTCCTAACATCTCTTTGCAGGAAAAGAATTCAGTCCAACAAATATACAGGATATCAGTGGCTGAATAACTTGTACAAGGCTATGCATATAGGAGGAGATGTCTGTAAATGAAGCTGCAGAAATTCCAGCAGTAGCAGCAGTTTGTGGGGATTGTAGTAGCAGCAACAACAGATTATAATGCTGCATATTTGGGCAAGGATCAACAACAACAACAATAGAAGTTCTTGATCCAGATTTAATTGTATATTGCCTTGTATTTTACTTATATTTATGTAAATATTGTCCTTATCCAAATAGGGGGAGATTGTTGGAACCCCAGTTAGGATTTGGGCAAGGAACACTATTAGGGTTGCTTAGAATGACCCACCATGTATAGTCATGGGTCATAGGACTATTTCTGGACAGGTCATTCAGAAGAACTCTCCAGAATTGCTGAAAGAAATCTAAACAACAGTTGAGACAAAGTCAGAGAATCAACTCGACGATCGACGAACGACAAAAGCTCAGGTCGATGAATGATGACAGAAGTTGAGTTCGACGAACGTCGAACTCAGGTCGATGATTGGGGGACAACACTTGCTCAACTCGACAAAATCAGCAAGTCAGTTTCTCAGCTCGACGAAATAGAAACTGAGCTCGACGAACTGCAAGCTCCGTTCGACGAACACATGCAAGATATTCAGCTCGACGAATCTAGCTGAGTTCGATGAATGTCGAACTCAGGTCGACGATTGTTGAACTCGACGAACGTTCAGGTCGACGAGTTCTGAGCAATCAGTAACAGTTGGCAGAATTAATTACGAATTAATTACAGTCAACATTCCCAGTGAAAATAGCCGTTCAAACGGACAGTTACAGTAGAATTAAGTCCAGATCAATTTCCAAAGCATTTTCACTCTCGAGAATGTTTCTTCTGCCATCAAGATTAAGGAATTCAAATACAGGGAAGAAGACAGAGACAGAATATAGATAGAGAAAGAAAGATACAAAAAGGGCAAGATCTCTACAGTAACTAGAAGCCCTAGACCAGAGCGATAACAACCATCTGAAGAAGAAGAAGAACATCCAATCACTATCAAGAGTCTTCTTCTTCCCTATCACTGCAGGATAACTTCAAGGACAACAAATAATCTATCTGTCAGAAGTTCTTGAAGGATACTCTGGTCAAGGCCAAATCTTGAAGGCCTATCACCCTGAAGCAGTGCTCCAGATTTCCCTGAACCATTCAAGATCTCAGGGGGAGCAATCTGCTAACATCAAATATCCACAAGTCTTCTCTCTGATTGCTAACAGAGAAGACACCATCACTCTCTCACCCCCACTTGAATAAAGGGTTGTCATCTCCCTTCAAAAGTGATTCCTGGTTGCAAGTCTCCTTCCAAAAGTCTTGAGTTGGTTTTTGGGGACCTGAACAAAACCCATTGGTGGCAGTCACCTGATCAAAAACCTGAGTGGATTCCTACCAGGGTGGTAGAAGAGTGGATGTACCTAGGTTGGGGAACCACTATAAAATCCTTGTGTCTCTTCTGGTTGCTTGATCTTCTTACCTTATTCTGTGCTGTGATTTTACTCTAATTTGTTCAGTTAAGATCTATCCTTCATTTTCACGCGACAACCATCAGAATGAGAGAACAAGCTGCCATAGAGAACAAGCCACCACAGGAGACCGCTAGACTGCCAGTCTCCAAGTCGCCAGAGATAAACCGCCAGACCGCCTGACCTCCAAACAGCAACAGGCCGGCATACAAGCCACTGAGTTAAACTGCTAGACCGCCCGGCCTCCAAAATTCAATAGGCCACATGACCAACATACCGCAACACGTTGCGAACAATATTTCTCTAAAATACTATCGATAATTCAACCAATTAGAGGCACAAAATTTAACTATGCATAGGCAAAGGGACGCTACCCCTTTTATAGTATGAACAAGGTCTGTAGGCCAATGTTTGCTCAAGCGAATAGGACCTACCCGATCCGGACAGTTAACAATTCAAATTAAATTTACCCGCAAGCATTCACAAAACCAACAAGAGAGGATCCAGACTAAAACAACGATTTTAAAGAAGTCCAAAATCGATCCCAAATTAATTTAAATCGAGGTTAACCAAATCCCTTGAACTTAAGAGAAATCAATGTTGATGAAACCGATTTCCTCTGGCGTTCACGAGATCTACCCGATCCAAGTTATACAAAAATATTCAGAAGAATAAATGCTTGAAATTCAGATTTTAATTAGCACTAATTTCAATATAAATCAGGACAAATTACTAGCCTTCTAATCCACAAAACCTCATAAATATTATAGAAGAAATTACACAAGAGAGGTTTAGGAATCGTTACCCAATCCCAAGATAGTCCGTCCACAAGAGGAGTGGAGGAAGCACACATGACGGTGGATGAATCTATTTCCATACAAATCCACAGATCCGCACCGGACGATGAGGTCGCAAGCCGTTCTCCTTTGCAAGAAACCCTAGGAGAGGGAGAAACCTTGAAAGCCAAAAATTATTTTAGTGGAGAGAGAAAAGTTGGCCGGTTTTGGGAGGGAGAAAAGAGGAAGGGATACTCGGTTTGTTGGAGGGAGAGGGTGGCCGGTTTTGGAAATGGAATATGGTGGGAGGTTTCATGTTGGAAGGGAGGAGAGGGCTCGGTTGGTGGTGGAGGCGGATGGCCAAAATTTTTGAAGGGGAGGGAGAGGGTGGAGGCTGGGAGGTTGGCCTAAATTTAGGGTGGGAGATGGAGGGTGCTCAATTTTTTGGAAAGGAGAGGGGAAAGGCTGTTTTATGGTGGAGAACTTATGGAGGGAGGAGGAGGAGAGAAGGCCGAGAAAATAGAGAGGGGGAGGGAGGTGGCCGGCGGCCAAGAGAGAGGGAGGGAGGAAGGAGGTGGCCGAATATTGCCAAGGGAGAGGGAGAATTCTCAATAGAATTTAGGGTTTTCAATTTCATTCATAAATTACAAAATCCTACATAACCATGGTCTTATATTGCCTACACCACTCCATCTCCACCCATCATGAAAATAAAAAATAGTTGATGGTTATAAGAACTCATCATAATACATGCAACATGAAAATACAATAATAGATTGATAAATGCACCCATCAACATGAAATAAAAATACATTATTCAAATGCTTGAAATTAAAATGCTAAATAAATAAATTGCTTAATAATAGAAATTGCTAAACAATATATAATTATAAATATATATTTTATAATTATATATTTTATTTGATGATGATGGCGGGCTTCGAGCAAAACATGTAGTGGTGACGACGTTGGCAAAGAACGTCGTGATATAATCCCAACCTCGAGCTTGCGGCAACGTTCGTCTCCATCAACGAACTCTCTATGTCGGGGATCAACAGCCGCATCAGCAACATCGCCATCAATCCTCCCCCACTCTAAATTACTCATCACAGATCAGTGGCCCATGAGGGGGGAACAGTCGAAAGCAGTAGCAACCCCGCTATCCATGTCATAGTAGCATGAACATCCCATAGCAATGAGCACCTGTCAGACAGAGAAACAACAAGATTTTCGAGGAAACTCGAAAGGGTGTCAAGCAAAAGAAAAATAACTTGAATCTTATCATCTGGTTCAAGAGCCAAGGAGTCCATGTGGAAAATAGATACAGTAGAACTAACACTCCCCAACCCAAGAGAACATTTAGTGGGAGGAAGAAACGATGAAGAAATCCACTCAGGTGGAAAAGAGACGTACAGTAAAAAGTCCGGAAACATGAAATAAAATGAAACACCCTATGTTTTATAAAAAACCGAAAGAAAAGCATGAAATTCAAAGTTCTTCATATCCATGGATGGGTCGGCGTTCCTACGTATTCAATTATTAACGGAGACAGAAAGCATCCGCTCGGGGACTGACCAGACTAAACCCAAATCACTAATTATAGTGTAGGATGGTCTCGGACGGGAGAGGAAGTGCGCGCGATATAAATTAAAATGAAACGCTAACGACCTAGATACATGTAAAACATATAAGTAATAAGACGCAAATTGATTGATTAAATTTTTAAAAGTGCGCCTAAGTAACTTACGATCATGAGGAGTGAAACCATGTGCTACATGACTTGACCCAAAAGCGAAGGATAAGGGAGTAAGGGATTTAAGTCATGTGGCACAGGAGCGTTATAATCAAAAATGAATTCAATGGGCTCCAAATCCGCATTTTTAATTCTAACTTTAATATACGCACTCTTGGCATGAAGATATGCCAAGGAGAACCACTCATCATAAACAATAGAGTTGGACGCTCCCTGATGTGAAAAGATGTGTGAGCGAAATAACTCAAGGGGCATAACTATAATCACAAATGTATGGACATGAGGGCCATCAAAATGTGCAGGGTAAATGCGTGCAACCGGGTGTGGTTGATAAGTATGTTTAGGAGACACCACATCCAGAGACACAATAGCCAAGGAATCACAAGCGGTCCTAAGTGAGGTTTTGCCTAACGTCGTGCGATCAGATGAATGGTCTATCACCAGAAAAGTGTAGTCAGATCTACGGATGGTGGTGGAAAGATCGAACACGTCAACTAATAACTCACTCACACATAACCAACAAGATAAATCCAACGGGAAATTTAAATAAAAGGGCACCTCAAAATGTCTCGGACTAGATGGAACCAGGTCGTGTCCTAACAAGTCATCACCTAAATTACTTTTAGGTAAACTTTCATCACAAGTTGACTCTACCAACTCAGCCGAAATGTCTTCCAACTCAGGGTCATCAGAAGGCTCCATGACAATCAAGGGAGACGACTCAGAAATATTATCGTGGGAGACCCCAGGGCGTGATACCACAGAGGAGAAATCCTCATCCAGGTCACTAGGATATCAAAGCTCCTCAACATCACTAAAATCATCAATTAAATCGACCTCGCCCTCAGTGGCGGTCTCAGTCCTAGACATTGCCACAGACTCATCAGGAGAGTCAACGACTAAATCAGGCAGCTTAGGGAGAGACTCAAAAATGACTACGGGCGTATTCAGAATAGGACACATAATAGAACCAAGATCAGATACTCTACTAGACTCGCATGTCTTAATCTTCTGTCTTCCCCTACATATAGGACTACTCTCACCCCGCGGGCTCATGGCTGTCCTTGCAGTCACTTGTATAGAACTAGGGATAGGGGACCTCACCTTTTCCTTTTCTCCATAGGTGGGTGTAGGTATGCTATGGGTAGCTCTACCAACCTGAGGAAAGGCTCTATCTTGAGGGAATATGTCACTCCTATGGTCAGGCAGGGATTTAGTGCCCTGGCGTAATGTTGCCACTTCATCGAACATCCACGCAGGAGCGTATTGATCGGTGAGGAGGCTCTTCATGAGAGGCCAACATATAGGAGACCCAATATGTATTTCCTCGCTGAACCAGAAGATCTCCTCTCGACCCACTAACTGCTTGCTCTTCACTGGGACCTTATGGAGGTCCCACAGACAAAGACACTCGAAGTATCATTCTATCCCAACAACCAAATTAAAGAAGATCTGAGGACCTCCCAACCCATCGTAGGTGGGAGAAACGCTCCTAGAAGACCTAGATACGTCAACCTCTCGCTCAGGGAGACGGTCTTGATGATGGTGGGGTTGCATAGGTGATGGTGGTGTCTCTTGGTTAACCGTTAGTTGCCTAAACAAGTCCCTAATCTAACCCATTATGGGTGAATGAACTGGTTTCCTAACATTCGACATAGAGCCAAAAATTTTTAATCGGGAAACATTAACGTCATAGGCAATTATCTAGTGGTGACGGGACAGAAAATTCTACTTGAATTTGGTGCACATGCATTGAAATAATGACTCTAATCCTATAAAATTTTAGCAGATGGAATTGTTCGGGCGAAACAACTAAGGCAATAAATATATTTCTTTTATTTTCTTGCTGAAAATAAATAGGAGATTATTTTAAAAAAACAATATGAGTTTTTCGCCAAAAAAATAAAAGTTTTAGACCGCTATTTGCAAACCAAAAATATAAAATTTATTTTTATTATTTTGCAAATGAATCGAGCAAGTGCGTGTCGGTGTACTAATAAAAGGGGGAGGGTGACAATTAGGAAATTGATGTGAACATCCCTCTGATACCAAATTGATGCATGTCAATGGGTCCTACAGATTATACTACGCGCTCATGGGTTCGACAATTCAAATAGGTTGTGTAGCGAGCAATATTTCTCTAAAATACTATCTATAATTCAACCAATTAGAGGCACAAAATTTAACTGCGCACACACAAAGGTACGCTACACCTTTTATAGATTGAACAAGGTCTATAGGCCAATGTTCGCTCAAGAGAATAGAACCTACCCGATCCGGACAATTAGCAATTCAAATTAAATTTACCAGCAAGCTTTCACAAAACCAACACGAGAGGATTCAGACTTAAATAGTAATTTTAAAGAAGTCCAAAATCGATCCCAAATTAATTTAAATCGAGGTTAAACAAATCCCTTGAACTCAAGAAGAAATCAAGGTCAAGGAAACTGATTTCCTCTGGCGTTTATGAGATCTTCCCGATCCAAGTTATACGATAATATTCGGAAGAATAAACGCTTGAAAATCAGATTTTAATTAAGGCTCTAATTTCCATATAAATCATGACAAATTACTAGCCTTCTAATCCACCAAACCTCACAAATATTATAGAAGAAATTAGGCAAGAGAGGTTTAGGAATCGTTACCCAATCCCAAGATAATCCATTAACAAGAGGAGTGGAGGAAGCAGACACGACGGTGGATGAATCTATTTCCACGCAAATCCACCGATCTGCACCAGACGATGAGGTCGCAAGCCATTCTCCTTTGCAATAAACCCTAGGAGAGGGAGAAACCTTGAAAGCAAAAAATTATTTTAGCGGAGAGAGAAAAGGTGACCGGTTTTGGGAGGGGGAAAAGAGGAAGGGCTACTCGGTTTCTTGGAGGAAGAGGGTGGCCGTTTTTGGAAAGGGAATATGGTGGTCAGTTTGGTGTTGGAATGGAAGAGAGGGCTCAGTTGGTGGTGGAGGTGGGTAGCTGAAATTTTTGAAGGGAGGGAGAGCGTGGCGGCTAGGAGGTTGGCCGAAATTTCGAGTGGGAGAAGCAGGGTGCTCGATTTTTTGGAAAGGAGAGGGGAAAGGTTGTTTTATGGTGGAGAACATGAGGAGGGGGGAGGAGGAGGAGAGGATGCCGAGAAAATAGAGAGGGGGAGAAAGGTGGTTGGCAGCCAAGAGAGAGGGAGGGATGTAATGCCCTTGGTTTTTCGGTATTTTTTTATTCCTGTAATGGCATAATTTTGACGTCATGGCGTTACGTTAACGCATGTCTGGCTTATGCCGTGGTTAGAGTGTGGTTTGGCTCTATAAGCTTTCTGTATGGCTGGGTTTAGCCTGTTTGCAAGATTCTCTTGTGAGTAGAGACTGATATTGTTGACTCGGCGGAGCATTTTTGGGAATGCTTGTCTTTTGGCTTCGGGAGGTGTTCGCACGAGTTTTGTTTGTTGTATTTGCGTTTTGACTTCGCCGTTGGATTCGTAGCGTCGGTATTTAGCTACGGTGCAAATTTCATAGAATTCGGAGTTTGTTATATATTTTGGATCGTTTTAGGATTTAATGTAATGTAATATTGAATTATAATGAATTAATTATTAATATTATTATATTATATATATATACATACGTAATAACGAAAACCTAAGGACACTATTCATCATCTTCCCAACCCGACGACAGTTTTTGTTCCGCGAAAGAAGGAGGCGTGCGGCGGTCGGAGCTTTCAGCGGGCGATTTTGGATGATTGAGTGGTCGGTTTCGTTGATTGATAGGAGATTTGGAAAGTTCTTAGCGAGGGCTTCGCGATCGGGGTAAGATCTTCCCATTTCCCCTTTTTTATGTGTTAGGGTTTGATATTTTGACCTCCTTTCTCCTCCAAAAGTTTCAAGAAACGTTGCTTAGGGCTTTCTAAGGACGATTCTTGAAGCGGCGCGAGCGGGCGGTGTTTCCCCAAAGTTTGAGGCAAGTGGATCTCTTCCCTTGCTTGATCGTTTTTACTTGATCTCCTTCCTTTGTTTTCCTCCCTTAGAGTTTAGGAGTAGTATATAAAGCATGAAAGTATCCCTCTAGGTTAGATCTAGACTTTTGGCCAGACCATAGAGTTTAGGAAGAAATCGGTACAGGTAAAAAATCGGCGATTATCATGTAGTGATTCGCCGAGTATCGTCGAATTTAGATAAGGAATTTTCGCCGAGTAATAGGTTTGCAGCCTAAGTATAATTCAACGGGTATCGGGTAGGAATTCGGCGAGTATCGTTGAATTTAGGTTAAGTCATTTTCAGTGAGTATCGTAAGTTAGAGCAAGGAGTTTGACGAATATCGCTGACCATTCGTCGAGCGTTGGTCCATTCATTGAACGGAGTTCGACGAATATCACTGTTCATTCGTCGAGCGTCGAGGGGAGTTCGACGAATATTGTTACCCATTTGTCGAACGGAGTTCAAAAAATATCTTTGAGCGTCGAGTGGTTTCGATGAATATCTTTACCCATTCACCGAACGAAGTTCGACGATTATCGTTGGCCATTCGTCGAGCGTCGTCCGGAGTTCGACGAATATCGCCGGTTGTCGTAAGGAAAATTCGCCGAATTTGCTGGGACTTAGAATTTTTCCCCGTTTTTGTCCAATTTCGGCAGGTTTAGTCCTAAGGATGGTTTTAGGACTGATTTTAGTTTATCTTAAGGTTTGGACTTGGGATTTGGGTGGGTTTTGATGTTTCTTCGACTATGAAGGTTGGCAGTAGACAAAGGACCACTAACTGGATATCGGTTGTGGATCGTTGCACTTGGCGGATGTTTGGTCTCTGTTTCTGAGGATTATTGTTTAGGGTTTGGACAAGTGGCCATCACCGTAGGGCCTTTTGTGTTTTTTAAGACATTTGTGCTTGGGAGCCTGGTTTTGGACAATTGGCACCGACTTTGCCCGATTGATTTTGCAAAGTGTTAATGATTCACGTTTTATTCGAGCTGTTTATGCTCAGTTTGCTTCTTAGATCAGTCTATGCTTTTTATGCTAATTCTTGCAGATATTGCTGAAGCATGGCTTCATTCCGCACTTGGTGCAATTACTCGATTTAACCGCTAGACCGCTAGACTGCCAGTCTCCAAGTCGCCAGAGATAAACCGCCAGACCGCCTGACCTCCAAACAACAACAGGCCGGCAGACAAGCCACTGAGTTAAACTGCTAGACCGCCCGGCCTCCAAAATTCAATAGGCCACATGACCAACATACCGCAACACGTAGCGAACAATATTTCTCTAAAATACTATCGATAATTCAACCAATTAGAGGCACAAAATTTAACTATGCATAGGCAAAGGGACGCTACCCCTTTTATAGTATGAACAAGGTCTGTAGGCCAATGTTTGCTCAAGCGAATAGGACCTACCCGATCCGGACAGTTAACAATTCAAATTAAATTTACCCGCAAGCATTCACAAAACCAACAAGAGAGGATCCAGACTAAAACAACGATTTTAAAGAAGTCCAAAATCGATCCCAAATTAATTTAAATCGAGGTTAACCAAATCCCTTGAACTTAAGAGAAATCAATGTTGATGAAACCGATTTCCTCTGTCGTTCACGAGATCTACCCGATCCAAGTTATACAAAAATATTCAGAAGAATAAACGCTTGAAATTCAGATTTTAATTAGCACTAATTTCAATATAAATCAGGACAAATTACTAGCCTTCTAATCCACCAAACCTCATAAATATTATAGAAGAAATTACACAAGAGAGGTTTAGGAATCGTTACCCAATCCCAAGATAGTCCATCCACAAGAGGAGTGGAGGAAGCACACATGACGGTGGATGAATCTATTTCCATACAAATCCACAGATCCGCACCGGACGATGAGGTCGCAAGCCGTTCTCCTTTGCAAGAAACCCTAGGAGAGGGAGAAACCTTGAAAGCCAAAAATTATTTTAGTGGAGAGAGAAAAGTTGGCCGGTTTTGGGAGGGAGAAAAGAGGAAGGGATACTCGGTTTGTTGGAGGGAGAGGGTGGCCGGTTTTGGAAATGGAATATGGTGGGAGGTTTCATGTTGGAAGGGAGGAGAGGGCTCGGTTGGTGGTGGAGGCGGATGGCCAAAATTTTTGAAGGGGAGGGAGAGGGTGGAGGCTAGGAGGTTGGCCTAAATTTAGGGTGGGAGATGGAGGGTGCTCAATTTTTTGGAAAGGAGAGGGGAAAGGCTGTTTTATGGTGGAGAACTTATGGAGGGAGGAGGAGGAGAGAAGGCCGAGAAAATAGAGAGGGGGAGGGAGGTGGCCGGCGGCCAAGAGAGAGGGAGGGAGGAAGGAGGTGGCCGAATATTGCCAAGGGAGAGGGAGAATTCTCAATAGAATTTAGGGTTTTCAATTTCATTCATAAATTACAAAATCCTACATAACCATGGTCTTATATTGCCTACACCACTCCATCTCCACCCATCATGAAAATAAAAAATAGTTGATGGTTATAAGAACTCATCATAATACATGCAACATGAAAATACAATAATAGATTGATAAATGCACCCATCAACATGAAATAAAAATACATTATTCAAATGCTTGAAATTAAAATGCTAAATAAATAAATTGCTTAATAATAGAAATTGCTAAACAATATATAATTATAAATATATATTTTATAATTATATATTTTATTTGATGATGATGGCGGGCTTCGAGCAAAACATGTAGTGGTGACGACGTTGGCAAAGAACGTCGTGATATAATCCCAACCTCGAGCTTGCGGCAACGTTCGTCTCCATCAACGAACTCTCTATGTCGGGGATCAACAGCCGCATCAGCAACATCGCCATCAATCCTCCCCCACTCTAAATTACTCATCACAGATCAGTGGCCCATGAGGGGGGAATAGTCGAAAGCAGTAGCAACCCCGCTATCCATGTCATAGTAGCATGAACATCCCATAGCAATGAGCACCTGTCAGACAGAGAAACAACAAGATTTTCGAGGAAACTCGAAAGGGTGTCAAGCAAAAGAAAAATAACTTGAATCTTATCATCTGGTTCAAGAGCCAAGGAGTCCATGTGGAAAATAGATACAGTAGAACTAACACTCCCCAACCCAAGAGAACATTTAGTGGGAGGAAGAAACGATGAAGAAATCCACTCAGGTGGAAAAGAGACGTACAGTAAAAAGTCCGGAAACATGAAATAAAATGAAACACCCTATGTTTTATAAAAAACCGAAAGAAAAGCATGAAATTCAAAGTTCTTCATATCCATGGATGGGTCGGCGTTCCTACGTATTCAATTATTAACGGAGACAGAAAGCATCCGCTCGGGGACTGACCAGACTAAACCCAAATCACTAATTATAGTGTAGGATGGTCTCGGACGGGAGAGGAAGTGCGCGCGATATAAATTAAAATGAAACGCTAACGACCTAGATACATGTAAAACATATAAGTAATAAGACGCAAATTGATTGATTAAATTTTTAAAAGTGCGCCTAAGTAACTTACGATCATGAGGAGTGAAACCATGTGCTACATGACTTGACCCAAAAGCGAAGGATAAGGGAGTAAGGGATTTAAGTCATGTGGCACAGGAGCGTTATAATCAAAAATGAATTCAATGGGCTCCAAATCCGCATTTTTAATTCTAACTTTAATATACGCACTCTTGGCATGAAGATATGCCAAGGAGAACCACTCATCATAAACAATAGAGTTGGACGCTCCCTGATGTGAAAAGATGTGTGAGCGAAATAACTCAAGGGGCATAACTATAATCACAAATGTATGGACATGAGGGCCATCAAAATGTGCAGGGTAAATGCGTGCAACCGGGTGTGGTTGATAAGTATGTTTAGGAGACACCACATCCAGAGACACAATAGCCAAGGAATCACAAGCGGTCCTAAGTGAGGTTTTGCCTAACGTCGTGCGATCAGATGAATGGTCTATCACCAGAAAAGTGTAGTCAGATCTACGGATGGTGGTGGAAAGATCGAACACGTCAACTAATAACTCACTCACACATAACCAACAAGATAAATCCAACGGGAAATTTAAATAAAAGGGCACCTCAAAATGTCTCGGACTAGATGGAACCAGGTCGTGTCCTAACAAGTCATCACCTAAATTACTTTTAGGTAAACTTTCATCACAAGTTGACTCTACCAACTCAGCCGAAATGTCTTCCAACTCAGGGTCATCAGAAGGCTCCATGACAATCAAGGGAGACGACTCAGAAATATTATCGTGGGAGACCCCAGGGCGTGATACCACAGAGGAGAAATCCTCATCCAGGTCACTAGGATATCAAAGCTCCTCAACATCACTAAAATCATCAATTAAATCGACCTCGCCCTCAGTGGCGGTCTCAGTCCTAGACATTGCCACAGACTCATCAGGAGAGTCAATGACTAAATCAGGCAGCTTAGGGGGAGACTCAAAAATGACTACGGGCGTATTCAGAATAGGACACATAATAGAACCAAGATCAGATACTCTACTAGACTCGCATGTCTTAATCTTCTGTCTTCCCCTACATATAGGACTACTCTCACCCCGCGGGCTCATGGCTGTCCTTGCAGTCACTTGTATAGAACTAGGGATAGGGGACCTCACCTTTTCCTTTTCTCCATAGGTGGGTGTAGGTATGCTATGGGTAGCTCTACCAACCTGAGGAAAGGCTCTATCTTGAGGGAATATGTCACTCCTATGGTCAGGCGGGGATTTAGTGCCCTGGCGTAATGTTGCCACTTCATCGAACATCCACGCAGGAGCGTATTGATCGGTGAGGAGGCTCTTCATGAGAGGCCAACATATAGGAGACCCAATATGTATTTCCTCGCTGAACCAGAAGGTCTCCTCTCGACCCACTAACTGCTTGCTCTTCACTGGGACCTTATGGAGGTCCCACAGACAAAGACACTCGAAGTATCATTCTATCCCAACAACCAAATTAAAGAAGATCTGAGGACCTCCCAACCCATCCTAGGTGGGAGAAACGCTCCTAGAAGACCTAGATACGTCAACCTCTCGCTCAGGGAGACGGTCTTGATGATGGTGGGGTTGTATAGGTGATGGTGGTGTCTCTTGGTTAACCGTTAGTTGCCTAAACAAGTCCCTAATCTAACCCATTATGGGTGAATGAACTGGTTTCCTAACATTCGACATAGAGCCAAAAATTTTTAATCGGGAAACATTAACGTCATAGGCAATTATCTAGTGGTGACGGGACAGAAAATTCTACTTGAATTTGGTGCACATGCATTGAAATAATGACTCTAATCCTATAAAATTTTAGCAGATGGAATTGTTCGGGCGAAACAACTAAGGCAATAAATATATTTCTTTTATTTTCTTGCTGAAAATAAATAGGAGATTATTTTAAAAAAACAATATGAGTTTTTCGCCAAAAAAATAAAAGTTTTAGACCGCTATTTGCAAACCAAAAATATAAAATTTATTTTTATTATTTTGCAAATGAATCGAGCAAGTGCGTGTCGGTGTACTAATAAAAGGGGGAGGGTGACAATTAGGAAATTGATGTGAACATCCCTCTGATACCAAATTGATGCATGTCAATGGGTCCTACAGATTATACTACGCGCTCATGGGTTCGACAATTCAAATAGGTTGTGTAGCGAGCAATATTTCTCTAAAATACTATCTATAATTCAACCAATTAGAGGCACAAAATTTAACTGCGCACACACAAAGGTACGCTACACCTTTTATAGATTGAACAAGGTCTATAGGCCAATGTTCGCTCAAGAGAATAGAACCTACCCGATCCGGACAATTAGCAATTCAAATTAAATTTACCAGCAAGCTTTCACAAAACCAACACGAGAGGATTCAGACTTAAATAGCAATTTTAAAGAAGTCCAAAATCGATCCCAAATTAATTTAAATCGAGGTTAAACAAATCCCTTGAACTCAAGAAGAAATCAAGGTCAAGGAAACTGATTTCCTCTGGCGTTTATGAGATCTTCCCGATCCAAGTTATACGATAATATTCGGAAGAATAAACGCTTGAAAATCAGATTTTAATTAAGGCTCTAATTTCCATATAAATCATGACAAATTACTAGCCTTCTAATCCACCAAACCTCACAAATATTATAGAAGAAATTAGGCAAGAGAGGTTTAGGAATCGTTACCCAATCCCAAGATAATCCATTAACAAGAGGAGTGGAGGAAGCAGACACGACGGTGGATGAATCTATTTCCACGCAAATCCACCGATCTGCACCAGACGATGAGGTCGCAAGCCATTCTCCTTTGCAATAAACCCTAGGAGAGGGAGAAACCTTGAAAGCAAAAAATTATTTTAGCGGAGAGAGAAAAGGTGACCGGTTTTGGGAGGGGGAAAAGAGGAAGGGCTACTCGGTTTCTTGGAGGAAGAGGGTGGCCGTTTTTGGAAAGGGAATATGGTGGTCAGTTTGGTGTTGGAATGGAAGAGAGGGCTCAGTTGGTGGTGGAGGTGGGTAGCTGAAATTTTTGAAGGGAGGGAGAGCGTGGCGGCTAGGAGGTTGGCCGAAATTTCGGGTGGGAGAAGCAGGGTGCTCGATTTTTTGGAAAGGAGAGGGGAAAGGTTGTTTTATGGTGGAGAACTTGAGGAGGGGGGAGGAGGAGGAGAGGATGCCGAGAAAATAGAGAGGGGGAGAAAGGTGGTTGGCAGCCAAGAGAGAGGGAGGGATGTAATGCCCTTGGTTTTTCGGTATTTTTTTATTCCTGTAATGGCATAATTTTGACGTCATGGCGTTACGTTAACGCATGTCTGGCTTATGCCGTGGTTAGAGTGTGGTTTGGCTCTATAAGCTTTCTGTATGGCTGGGTTTAGCCTGTTTGCAAGATTCTCTTGTGAGTAGAGACTGATATTGTTGACTCGGCGGAGCATTTTTGGGAATGCTTGTCTTTTGGCTTCGGGAGGTGTTCGCACGAGTTTTGTTTGTTGTATTTGCGTTTTGACTTCGCCGTTGGATTCGTAGCGTCGGTATTTAGCTACGGTGCAAATTTCATAGAATTCGGAGTTTGTTATATATTTTGGATCGTTTTAGGATTTAATGTAATGTAATATTGAATTATAATGAATTAATTATTAATATTATTATATTATATATATATATACATACGTAATAACGAAAACCTAAGGACACTATTCATCATCTTCCCAACCCGACGACAGTTTTTGTTCCGCGAAAGAAGGAGGCGTGCGGCGGCCGGAGCTTTCAGCGGGCGATTTTGGATGATTGAGTGGTCGGTTTCGTTGATTGATAGGAGATTTGGAAAGTTCTTAGCGAGGGCTTCGCGATCGGGGTAAGATCTTCCCATTTCCCCTTTTTATGTGTTAGGGTTTGATATTTTGACCTCCTTTCTCCTCCAAAAGTTTCAAGAAACGTTGCTTAGGGCTTTCTAAGGACGATTCTTGAAGCGGCGCGAGCGGGCGGTGTTTCCCCAAAGTTTGAGGCAAGTGGATCTCTTCCCTTGCTTGATCGTTTTTACTTGATCTCCTTCCTTTGTTTTCCTCCCTTAGAGTTTAGGAGTAGTATATAAAGCACGAAAGTATCCCTCTAGGTTAGATCTAGACTTTTGGCCAGACCATAGAGTTTAGGAAGAAATCGGTACAGGTAAAAATTCTGCGATTATCATGTAGTGATTCGCCGAGTATCGTCGAATTTAGATAAGGAATTTTCGCCGAGTAATAGGTTTGCAGCCTAAGTATAATTCAACGGGTATCGGGTAGGAATTCGGCGAGTATCGTTGAATTTAGGTTAAGTCGTTTTCAGTGAGTATCGTAAGTTAGAGCAAGGAGTTTGACGAATATCGCTGACCATTCGTCGAGCGTTGGTCCATTCATTGAACGGAGTTCGACGAATATCACTGTTCATTCGTCGAGCGTCGAGGGGAGTTCGACGAATATTGTTACCCATTTGTCGAACGGAGTTCAAAAAATATCTTTGAGCATCGAGCGGTTTCGATGAATATCTTTACCCATTCACTGAACGAAGTTCGACGATTATCGTTGGCCATTCGTCGAGCGTCGTCCGGAGTTCGACGAATATCGTCGGTTGTCGTAAGGAAAATTCGCCGAATTTGCTGGGACTTAGAATTTTTCCCCGTTTTTGTCCAATTTCGGCAGGTTTAGTCCTAAGGATGGTTTTAGGACTGATTTTAGTTTATCTTAAGGTTTGGACTTGGGATTTGGGTGGGTTTTGATGTTTCTTCGACTATGAAGGTTGGCAGTAGACAAAGGACCACTAACTGGATATCGGTTGTGGATCGTTGCACTTGGCGGATGTTTGGTCTCTGTTTCTGAGGATTATTGTTTAGGGTTTGGACAAGTGGCCATCACCGCAGGGCCTTTTGTGTTTTTTAAGACATTTGTGCTTGGGAGCCTGGTTTTGGACAATTGGCACCGACTTTGCCCGGTTGATTTTGCAAAGTGTTAATGATTCACGTTTTATTCGAGCTGTTTATGCTCAGTTTGCTTCTTAGATCAGTCTATGCTTTTTATGCTAATTCTTGCAGATATTGCTGAAGCATGGCTTCATTCCGCACTTGGTGCAATTACTCGATTTACTTATTTACTACTAATTTTACTTACTTATAATTATTTGGTTATCCAGCTATGGTCTTCAGCCTTTGTACTCGGGTTTGGTAAACCCATCTCTTACTTTGCACTTTTACCTAATTACTTTCCTTTGCCACTTGTTTTTTTCTTGCTGAGTAGTTCTTCCTTTGAATTCCTCAGGTTCAGGGTAGTAGTCGGTTAAGCGGCTAAGTTTGGGAGCTTACTAGTGGACTGCCTGTTACAAGCGTTTTCCTCACCCTTGTGAGGTATTTTCTTGGGCTGTTTACTTTAGTACAAACATACATGCTCCCTAGTAGGTTCATGTTAGGTTGTTGGCACCCACTGGTGGTTTTCTTTTGAAATGCTGAGTACTTTGCTAAGTTGCTGTGTTGCCTGTTTTTTGTGGCTGTTTTTTACTTGCTTTCTGGGAATGCTTTATGCAAGGTTGCATGTTAGGCATTTTAACTTACAAAACTCTACTATTAGTAATTCATACTCGTCATCTCTTTCAAAAGTAAAACACTACTTTATAGTTAGCGTAAAGATATTTTCTATACTTATTATAAATCTATAGTCCTGCATAGCATGAGTTATCCTTTAGGGACGTTTATACTCATGCAGGATGTTAAAATCAATTTAATCAAAGTATTTTCCGTAGCGTATAACTATATTTTTAATCGTGGACTAGTTGAACCACTAAGATGAGTGATATAGCTAATTGCTTAACATAAAACTGAATTTTCCTTAAATAACTCATAAACCTTTCAAAAAGTGTTTAGTTGTGGTCTCACGTGAACGTCTGATGTTATCCCCTGCTGACGTGGCATCACGATGCATGTTTTCTCCATACTCTGATATATCCTTTTATGCGGAGAAAATGAGGGTTGTGATAGTTGGTATCAGAGGGATGTTGTTTGACAATTGGTCGAGCAACCTTCTCTAGTTAGTGTTAGTTGTCTAGTTACATTGCATACACACACCGATGTGTCATCAGTACTTCTTGGATGAAACATGAACACTATACTCATAGCATGATAAGAAGTATACAAGGAATATTATGTTGTATGGGATGCATAATATGTGTTTGTACATGGATCCACCATAGGTGGCAACATGTGACAGTTATGTAGCATGGGATGCATAACCATCATCACATGGGTGCCCATTAGCACGTTTTCTTTTTCTGTTATATGCGATGTTATGTAGTATGAGATGCATAACATTTCATGTGTACGCCACTCATAATATGCATTAAGGCCTTATTAGAATGAATATCACAACCTGCATGATATAACATTGCATCTACACACGTGCTAACCTAATGATATACGTGATGAGACATGTACAGACATGGTTTTGACTCAAAAATAATAAGAAATTCATGCATTCATGGTTTAGGCACATGAGTCAGAAGGATGGTAGCTTATCATCCTAAGTCTAGGCATGAAATCATGATTGAAAATCTCAGAGCAAGTTAGGAGCTTTAGCAGGTACTTAAGCATGTTTTGTCTTGACTATGTTGTTTGGTGCTAGCTGTTTGTCTAGGTTTTGATTTTATGTTCGCAATTGGTTTAGATGACACCTAAGAGTGTGGCGACTAGGTCGACTTCCCAGTCGGAGGGCGAGTCTTCTGGTGTGCAGAGAGAAGCAATGATTAAAAGTCTGTGGCAGAGTAAGAAGACTTTGTTCAGAATGATGGTGGAGATGAAGTCGCAAATCCAAGAGTTATTATCGGTTGTGTCGGGACAGTTAGCGCGAGTGCATGACCCGGTTGTGGGTCAGGCTGTTCCTATTCCTCTAGTGCCACCGGTGTTGTTGACACCAGAGATGACATTTATCTTGCACTTTCAGAGACTTGGAGCCCCTACTTATGATGGTAAGGCAGACTTTATGGGCTTGGATGAATGGATAATTTCCATTGAGGAGATGTTTTCTTACTTGGGAATTTCAGTGGACCATAAGGTGATGGTCGCTGTGTATCAACTCAAGTGACTTGCTAAGAGTTGGTGGCTAAGGGAGAAGGAGAATTTGAAGGATGGATGCTCATGGGAATCTTTTAAGGATTTGCTGCTGAAGAATTTTCTTCCATCGGTCGAGACAGACCGTCTGATGAATGATTTTCTACACCTTAAGCAAAGACAACTTACTGTTACTGAGTACAAGGTAGAGTTCAACAAACTGAGTCGTTTTGCCCCGGACATGGTGTCTTCAGACTTGAACCGAGTTAAATGATTTTTGGGTGCTCTTAGGAATGACATCCAGCAGCTAGCTAGTGCTTATGGATCTGAAAGCTATACTGAAGTGGTGGAAGCTGCTCTGAAGGTGGAGGCAATTTACAACGACAAGAATCGAGGACAACAAATAAGAAATGATAAGCGGAAGGCCGGTGAGGGTAAGAGTTCCCAAGAAATCGGTACCGCTTTAGGGAAAAGAAGCAAAGAGATATGAAGTTTCTGTGCCCAGCGAGGCCATCCGTTTGAGAGATTTTACTAGAGATTAAGAGCCCAGAAGAAAGAACAGGTGCATGCTATTCAGGGTTCTCCTAAAGGATATTTGGTTTGTTCTGCATGTAAGAAGAGGGGGCACGACGCTGCCCGTTGTTGGCCTAGAGACATGAACTGCTTCTAGTGTGGGCAGAAGGGACATGTTAAGTCAAAGTGCCCGCAGGTTGTGCCCCCGTTGCAACCAATTCCACTCCAGGCTTTGCCGCCACCGCAGCTACTAGACAAGGTAAAGAGCAAGCTGAATGTGGTGTCCTTGGAGGAAGCTCAGACATCTTCATAATTATTACAGGTTAGATCCTAACCTATCCCTTGTTTTCCATTTGTAGCTGTAATTTGACATTCATTTCCTTAGTTGTGTATACGATTTTATATAGGAAAGTTTAAGGTCAAGAACTGCTGGGCGCGTGTTCTGTTTGATTCCGGTGCTACCCACTCATTCGTGGCTAGGACTTTTGTAGAGCGTCATCGTTTGACTCACGATTGGGTTGGCAACGCGGTTAGTGTCAAATTTCCCTCTAGCGAATCCATGATATCGGACCAAGGCATTCAGTGCTGTCCGATTCTATTTGGTGATTTTCTAGCGGTTGTGACTTTAAAGATGATAGACTTGGAAGATTTTGATGTGATTCTGGGCATGGATTGGTTGTCCAAGTATGATGCGGTTATCCAGTGCAAGGTTAAGCTCTTGGACTTCAAGATGGACAAAGGTCAACCCAGGAGTGTTTATGGATTTCCGCAACAAGTTTCTGCAATTATATCTGCGGTACGTGCTCGGAAGCTGGTTAATTCCGGATGTTTTGCTTATTTGGTTTCGGTGTTGGCGACCGATGGTTGTTTGCCGCGAGTGGAGTGGATTGCTATTATGCGTGAGTTTTCGGATGTGTTTCCTGATTATCTTCATAGTCTTGCACCCGAGAGAGACGTGGAGTTCGTCATAGATCTTGAGCCGGGTACTCGTCCTATTGCTAAGACGCAGTACTGTATGACCCCGCATAAGCTGGAGGAGTTGCGTACCCAATTAGATGAGTTACTTCAGAATGGTTTTATTAGGCCGAGATCTTCTCCGTGGGGTGCTCCCGTGCTATTTGTAAATAAAAAGGATGGATCAATGAGGCTTTGCATCGATTTTAAAGAGCTCAAAAAGGTGACTATCAAGAATAGATATCCCCTACCTAGGATCGATGACCTGTTTGATTAGTTGCGTGGTAGCTCTGTTTTTTCAAAGATCGATCTTCGTTCAGGCAACCACCAGTTGAGGATTCGTGAGGCAGATAATCCACGGACTGCTTTCCATTCGTGGCAAGGGCATTTTGAGTTTTTGGAAATGTCTTTCGGATTAAGTAATGTGCCCTCTGCCTTTATGGATGTGATGAACATGGTATTTAAGGATTACCTGGACCATTTCGTGGTGGTTTTCATAGATGATGTTTTGGTGTACTCCCGCAGTACTGAAGAGCATGCCCAACATTTGCACCTTATTTTGTCTACCTTCAGGGAGCACAAGTTATATGCCAAGCTAAGTAAGTGTGAGTTTTGGCTTCCTCAGGTTTCATTTCTGGGTCATGTGGTTAATAAGGATGGAATTTCTGTGGACCCTGAGAAGATAGCTGCTGTTATGGATTGGAATAGGCCTGCCACTCCCAAAGAGATAAGGAGCTTCCTAGTGTTGGCAGGATATTATAGAAGGTTTGTTGAGGATTTCTTTACATTGTATGCACCATTGACTAAGCTTATGTAGAAGAACACAACTTTTGTGTGGGGTGATAAGTGTGAGGAAGCTTTTCTGGAATTTAAGAGGAGACTGTGCAATGCTCCTATTTTGTCCTTGCCTACTGAAGGGATAAAGTATACTGTGTATGTGGACACATCAAATGTTGGACTTGGTTGTGTGCTAATGCAACAAGGTAAAGTAATATCATATGGGTCGAGGAAGTTAAAGACTCATGAAAGGAATTACCCTACTCATGATCTGGAATTTACATCTATGATTTATGCCTTAAAGTTATGGAGGGATCTTTTATATGGCGCTTTGTGCAAAATTTACACTGATCATAAGAGTTTGAAGTACGTTTTCACTCAAAAGGAATTGAATTTGCGCCAGCAGAGGTGGTTAGAGCCTTCATGAATTTCACTGATGAGGCTACATCAAAAGGATGATTCTGATTTGATGCACCTTTATAAGAGAACTGTGAAAGGGGAACTGCCAGACTTTTTGATTGATGACATGGGTAGCTTGAAGTACCACGGTAGATTTTGTATCACCAATGTTGAAGATATTCGAGTTAAATTGTGCAAGGAGGCAAATGGTTCCAGTGTTGCCTACCACAATGGTTCTACTAAGATGTATCGAGACCTGAAGCAGATTGCCTGGTGGTATAGTATGATGGGTAATATAGATACGTATGCATCGTAGTGTTTTACTTGCACACGAGTGAAGGCTGATCTTGTAAGGCCTGGAAGCAAGTTGACTCCTTTGGAGATTCCAATTTGGAAGTGGGAGAGCATTTTGATGGATTTTATTTCTGGATTGTTGAGATCTCTCTGAGGACATGATTCTGCTTGGGTTATTGTGGACAGATTGACGAAGTGTGCTCACTTTGTGCCGTTTAGAATTGACTACTCCATAAAGAAAATAGTCGAGTTATACTTGCAAGAAGTCATCAGGTTACATGGAGTGCCTGTTAGTATTATATCAGATCAAGACTCCAGGTTTACATCTTGCTTTTAGAAGAGTTTATAGGAAGGATTGGGTACTGATCTGAAGTGTTCCACTACTTATCATCCGCAGACTAATGGTCAAACAGAAAGAGTTAATCAGATCATTGAAGATATGATTAGATGTTATATATTGGACCATAGAGGTGCGTGGCATGAGCTTTTGAGGATAATGGAATTCGCTTAAAATAACAGTTATCAGGAATGTTTGCAGATGGCCCCGTTTGAGGCATTGTACGGGAGGCATTGTAGAACTCCTTTGTTTTGATCCGAGGTAGGTGAAAGACCATTGTTGGGTCCTGAAGCGTTAGAGGAAATGTGTTGGGTCCATTGTTCCCAATGTCCCTGATTTCTGAGAAGTCAAACAGGTCAATATCATACATAGCAACTATATTTGATGTGTATTTTAGTTCTTGAGTGCAGGTTAGTCCATATCACATTGATTGGACAAGAGGACATAATAATTTGTTGCTAGACATAGCAAAATCTACTAAGTCCACAAGCGTTGAGTGGAGCAAGCTCACTCAATGCCAGAGATAAGGATTCAATATTATCTAGTAAGAAATGTGCCTAAGTCCAGAGGCATTGAGTGAGGACAGCTCACTCAACGCCAAATATCAAATAGCGTTGAGTCTATCTCAGCCTAATTGTTAGATAGACAAAAATATGGCTGCTACGTACAAAAGCGTTGAGTGTGGTCTACTCACTCAACGCCATATAGCTAAAAGGCTGTGAGTCATGCTGAGTAAGTCAAAGACTAGAGAAATTGGCTAAAAATATGGCTAACTCCACAGGCGCTGAGTGTGGTCTAGTCACTCAACGCCATACAACTTTTAGCATTGAGTGTTGCTATGCCTGTCAACTCCAACTCCACAGAAAAGTTGGACAAAAGTTTCACTAAGTCTACAGGCGTTGAGTGTAGCCTACTCACTCAACGTCAGATAACAGAGAAATTCTGTTAAGTAGTTTGGCATTTAGTGGATCTTACTCTTTCAATGCCAAGGCTTAGAAAATTTGGCTAAGGCAAATAGCATTGAGTGAGGCAAGCTCTCTCAATGCTCTCAATGCTCTCAATGACTTGACGTAGAAATTTTTGCTAAGGCAAATAGCGCTGTGTGAGGCAAGCTCACTCAATGCTCTCAACGTCTTAACTCAGAAAATTTGGCTAAGTCAAAATTCGTGGATTGCTTGGCTTTCGTCAAACTCAATTTCGTCGAACTGAGCATAGCTTTCGTCGAACTGAGTCTAGTGGTCATCAAACTGAATTTACTCTTTCGCCGAACTGAGTTTAGCTTTGGTTGAACTGAGTATAAAGTTCATCGAACTGAATTTATGCTTTCGTCGAACTGAGCTTGCTGTTCGTCGAACAGAACTCAGCGTTCGTCGAGCTCAATGCCTAGACAGATAGAATTTTGTCTAAGTATTATGGCGTTGAGTGATGCTTACTCACTCAAAGCCTTTGCTTCTAATGATTGAATTTTGTCCAAGTCCAGAGATGTTGAGTCATGCTGACGTCAACAAAGTAAAAAAGTCAACCAAAATTCAGATGTTGCGGAAATACTGCTAGAGGCGTTGGCGGCCAGCTGTTATCATCTTCTGAACTTTCCAAGAAATATTTTCATCATTAAGTATTGGGGCCCACACACAGTAAAGAGACATTAAATCAAGATTAAATGAAAAGCATGTGGTAAATGACTAAATCTCAGCATTCAATCCTGGTTGTGGGGCCCACTACTCAATTGACATTTAGAGAATAAAAAGAAGCAAATCGGCCAGGGCAAATCAATCGAATCCATGTCTAGGTTTTCTGAAGACGAAAGTGCGGCCGGACTTCAATCTTCTTCCTCGTCATTTTCATCGGGCCTGAAGAAGCTGTTCTGCACAGATAACCTGGCTGAGGAAAGAGATAGATGAATCAATCACCATCTGCAACAGCAGGTTCAAAAGAGATTATGAGCAAGCAGTTCAACAAGTTATGCAGAGAAAAGAAAGCTGTTTCAAGGAAGATTCAATTGCAAATTTCATTATCTTCAACATCAAAAGTTTGGACTGATATCTGCTCAGTCCAGAAAGAAGTAGACACAAAGTTCTTGCTCTGATGTCTAATTAAACCATCTTCTTATTCTTTTATTTAGATTTTTTGTGAGTCTAAAGTTGTAAGCCTGTATTATAAAGGCTAAGGTCTTTGTGACCTATGTTTGGCTTAGTGCTTGGTGTAAGGTCTTTGTGACCTGTGGTTTGGCTTAGTGCCTAAGTGTTAGGTCTGTGTGACCTATGAGGTCCTGCGGGATCTGTGTTGTAAGCTCTTAAGGAGCTGAGTTCTAGAGGGAGAGTTGAGTCTAACATACTGTTAGATTGGCACAGAGGGATAGTGGATGTACCTAAGATTGGGGAACCACTATAAAATTGTTGTGTCGTCTGTGATTGTTCTTGAAATTTAAAAACTAACCTAATCATCAAGCACAGTAATCTGCTAACAAGTTAGAAATTTTTAATAGAGACAAAAACCTATTCACCCCCCTCTAGGTGTTTAGCTAGCCTTGGAAACAAGACTTTCAAGTAGTATCAGAGGGAGGTTACTCTTTAAATGCTTAACAGTCTGAGTAGATCTCCAAGGTTAGCTAGAAGTCTATCTCTATGGGTTCAGGAATGACCAATAAGGAGCTAAGTGCTGTGAGACTTCCAATCTGTAGGAAGGAAAAGTTTAGCATCTAGAAAGCAAGGGTGAGGTAGTTCATGGAAGCTGCTGACCCTAGGATGTATACTATAGTCGAAGAGGGACCTTTCATCATAATAAAGGTCTCTGCTCTGCATGTAAATGTCAAGACTCCCAAGACATATGATGAGATGACTAAGGATGAGTTGGCCCTGGCCTCAATAGACAAGAGGGCAAATAATATAATTATCAGTGCTGTTGATGACTCCACACTTCAGAACCTAATCCATTACACAACAACAAAGGAAATGTGGGAAAAACTTATGATCTACATGGAGGGGGACAAATGAAGTTATAGATGATAGGAATTCCATGCTCAAACAAGAGTATGAGGCTTTTAGGAAATGCAAGGGGGACAACATAACCATCTGTTATGAAAAGTCTTTAGGATTGTGAATGAGCTGAAGACTTATGGAAGAGTATTCAGTCATTATGAACTGAATGACAAGTTCCTTAGATCTATCACTAGAGCATGGGACACAAAAATCTGTGCCATCAGAGAAGTGGCAAAGCTGGGTGACACAGTTCCTCACACCCTCTTTGGGAAGTTGCTGTCTTTTTAGATGCAACTGGCTATTAGGAAAGAAGAGGAGAACCACAACAAGTCTCAGGAAAGAGACAAGTCTGTAGAATTCAAGGCTGAAGGCTCCAACAAAATAGAAGAAAGACTCCCTCTTCACCAAGGAGAGATGCTGAATCTTATTCTGGAAGATCAGAGAAAAGCACATCATACTAACAATGGTCTGATGAAGATTTTGCTGCCCTCACTAGGCAATTCCAGAAGTTCTTGAAGAAGAAGCAATGGAGAGGCCAGCGTTCCTTGTCCTCTCATCCCAAGGATGACTACTACAAGGGTAGGATAAAATCCTCTAAGGCGGACATGTATGGTTCCAAAACTTGTAAACAAGTTTCATCTAACATGACTTGTTACCATTGCAGATAACCTGGGCATGTAATAGTCGACTTCCTAGTCAAAAGAAGAGAACATGGTGATAAAAAGGACCACCAGCAAGAAGGAAAGAAGGAGAAATCCTTCATTGTAAAGAAGAAAAAAAATCTGGACTGACTTCTCCTCATCAGAGTCAGAAGAAGAAGAATAAAAAGCCAACATTAGGCTGTACTCCACTGAAGATGCAGGTGTAGAAGCAGACTGCATTAAAAGGATGGCTACTTTAGAAGAAGAAGCTGAGAAGGTTCTTCCTGCTACCAGGATTGAAGACAAGGCCCCTCTATCACAGTCTGATGGTGATTTAGAGGTGGATTATGAAGAAGACAGCTGCTGTCTTGGGCTGATGTCTAGGTCTGATGAAGAAATCAGCTAGGATCAGCCTGGTCCAAGCAAGGTATTCTATGATACTAGCTCTTCCTGTTCAGATTATGAATCAGTTCCAGATTCTTGTGCCTCTGTATTAAATGATGATGATGGCTCAGAATCTGGATACATCAATCAATTGATTGATAACTATGGTGCACTTCTACAGGCTCTAAAGAAAAGCAAGCTCCTGACCAAACATCAGGCTCAAGAAATTGCTTCTTTAAAGCTTGCTGCTTCAGAATCGGCAAAATTGCTGGATCTGAAGATGCAAGAAGTCAGCAAACTGAAGAATGTAACAATCCTTAAGCTGAGCACCATAACATTCAAGAATAACCATATCAGGCATCATGAAGGAAAGCTCGAAAAAGAGCGGGAACTAGTGGCTAGATACTTCAAGCCTTGCACAGTATTGCCCTTGATAGACTATTTCTCCTCCCAAAAGGGAAAGAAAGGGTTGGGATTCAAGGGAAGGACAAGAGCTGTTACTCCCAAGGGAAAGGGCAAACTCAAGTGGAGGCACTAGCCTCTAAGCCTTTTGTTAAATTTAATAAAGTGCAATTACCTTCTAATTGCCATGACCATGAGAGTATTTCTGGTCACTGGATTCATGTTAGACCATCTTGTGTGAACAAAGACTTTCCAAAATATGGTGGTAGATACAACAAAGGTACAAGTGCCTATGAGAAAATACATATGGCCCATCCTAGACTATTTGTGTTTGGTGTAATAGCCCCTTCAGTTAAGGGTAAAGCTACTGATTGTTCTCCAATTCCTCCGGCCCACTTTAATACAAAGGACAAGGATGTCAGTAGAATAGACTTGGGCATCTCTGAGGCCATCAAGAGTATGCTTTCTGAAAAGAAAGCAGCCGCTAAAAGGGCGCAAGATATCTCAAGCACTTCTACTGCTAGCCCACCACTTATCAGACTGGGGTTGGGAAACCAAATAATAGGACTGCTACTACCCCTTCTAGACTGAGAGCTGTTGTTAACACGGCCACTAGACCAGATCTAAAAAGGAGGAACAATATCCATGAGTGTTGGTGCTGTGGCAAGGTATGCCACTTTGCTGTTGATTGCTAGCACAATCATAGTGTACAGAGAGCCAATGTTAGCATACCTGAATGGGGACCTATAAGTACCCATACCCCTATATGGTACTTGGATAGTGGATATTCCAGGCACATGACTGGAACAAGGAGCATGCTGAAGGATTATGCTCCAGTAAGGAATGGACCAAAGGTTATCTTTGGTGGGTCAGAAAAAGGGGTGACTAGAGGTTATGGTAAGATCTCTAATGGTATAGTCACTATCACTAGAGTAGCATATGTGGAAGGGTTGCAACACAACCTGATAAGCATTAGCTAACTCTGTGATCTTGGCTATGACATCTTATTCCATAAGACTGAGTGCCAAATTAGGAGGTTAAGTGACCAAGAGATCATCTTAACAAGTACTAGGAGTGGAAATGTTTACTATTTAGAGTTCTTATGCTCAAGCAAAGACTCACCTGCATGCCTTGTTGCAGATGAGAAAGTCTCTTCTGTGTCAAGTGGCACAAGAGGCTAGCCTATATAAATTATAGGACCATAGGCAAGCTGTTCAACAATGAGCTGGTTAGGAATGGGCCTAAGTATTTATGCACTAAGGAGGGTATCTACTCTGTATGCCAAAATAGCAAACAGACTAAGACCTCCTTCAAGAGAATTGGCACCAAAGACTTAGTGAGGTGCTTATACCTCTTGCATATGGATCTGTTTGGTCCTATGCCAATTCAAAGTCTAGGTAAGAAAGTATACACCCTCGTGGTTATTGATGACTTTTCCAGATTTGCCTGGGTGTTCTTCTAAGGAAGTAATCTGAAACCCCTGATGTATTTCAGACATTTCTCAAGCAAATTCAGAATGAATTCAACAACACTGTGGACAAATCAGAAGTGACCATGACATTGAGTTTCAGTCTGAGTGCATGATAAAGTTCTATGAAGTGCTAGGGATTCATCAAGAATTGTTCTCTCCTAGAACACCCCTACAAAATGGAATTGCTGAGAGGAAAAATAGTACTCTCATAGAGGCTGGTAGAACCTTACTAAGTGACTCATCCCTCCTAGAATACTTCTGAGAAGCAGAAATTAACACTGCATGCTATGTCCTTAATAAGGCTTCCATCACCAAGAGCCACAAGAAGACTCCCTATGAGATCTTGAAGGGCAGAAAACCAAACCTGAGTCATTTCAGGATCTTTAGTTGCAAGTGTTATGTGCTCAATAATGTAAAAGTCAATTTAACTAAGTTTCTTGCAAAGTCCCATGAAGGGATCTTTGTTGGGTACAACAATCATTGAAAGGCATATAGAATCTACAACTTAACTACTCAAGCTGTCGAAGACTCAATGCATGTTGCTTTTGATGAATCCAACATGGTTAACTGTGAGCTGCCAAACTCCTCCTCTTATAGTATTGCAGGTACATAGTAGATGATGGATAAACTGACCATCAAGAAAGCTACCCCCACAGTCCAAGGAAATGATGATAGACTGCCTATTACAAGAGAAGGGGAAAACATAGCTAAAGAAAATAAATTCCAGCTTGCTGAAAACCCTGAAGATCAGCAAGTTGCAGCTATATTGCCTCCAGCTACCAGACATCTAAGGGACCATCCATTACACCAAATCATTGGTGATTCAAATCATGGAGTCTAGACCATAAGTAGGAGCATGAATACAGCTCTTTAGTCAAGCTTCTTGTCTCAAGAAGAGCCAAGGAAGTTTGAAGAAGAAATCAAGGACCAGTTTTGGATTGGAGAAATACAAGAAGAACTAGACCAATTTAAGAGATGTAAGGTCTGGAAGTTGGTTCCCAGACTACAAGGACAAAATATCAAAGCGACCAAGTGGATCTACATGAATAAGTTGGATCAAAATGACATTATTGTTAAGAATAAGGCTAGACTGGTCGCTAAAGGCTACATACAAGAAGAAGGCATAGACTTTGACCAGAACTTTACATCAGTAGCCTGATTGGAAGCAATAAGGATATTCCTTGCATTTGCTACCTATCAGGGATTTAGAGTCTACCAGATGGATGTCAAGTCAGCATTCCTGAATGGGGACCTAAAAGAGAAAGTATATGTGGATCAGCCATCAGGTTTTATAGATCCTAACTTTCCTAATTTTGCATATAAGCTTAGGAAAGCTCTATATTGGATAAAGCAAGCCCATAGGGCTTGATATGAAACCTTGTCCAGCTTCCTCATTGAGAACAAATTCTCAAGGGGAAGATAGAGAAGGCCCTATTTCTAATGGAATCAAAGGGCAAGCTTATCCTAGTCTAGATATATGTCGATGAGATTATCTTTGGATCTACTGATGACAGCCTTTGCAGGAAGTTTGCTAAACTTATGCAAGGTAAGTTTGAAATGAGCAGCATGGGTGAGCTTAAGTTCTTCTTGGGACTCCAAGTAAGGCAGATTGATGATGACTTGTCCATATCCCAGTCCAAGTTCACTAGGGAGCTAATCAAGAAATATGGTATGGTGAATGCCTCCACCATGAGAACTCCCATGGGGTCAAGTATGCCTATATGCAAAGATGAGGCAAGTAAACCTATTGATGAGTCTTTGTATAGAGGGATAATTGGCTCCCTTCTATACTTGACGGCTAGTAGGTCTGACATCATGTATGCTACATGTGTCTGTGCTAGGTATCAGGCCTACCCTAAAGAATCTCATTACTTTACTGCAAAGAGAATCTTGAGGTATCTTAAGGTCACTCTAGATCTTGGCCTATGGTACCCTAGAAATAGGGATTTTGATCTAACAGGATTTTAGATGCAGATTTTGCAGGCTGCAAAGAAGACAAAAAAAGCAATAATGGAACCTATAAGTTCTTAGGAAGAAGACTAGTACCTTGGAGGAGCAAGAAGCAAACTAGTATGGCTATATCCATTATTAAGTCAGAGTATATATCGGCATGCAGCTTCTGTGCTCAGCTGGTGTGGATCCAAAATCAGCTACAGGATTACAACCATCAGGTATGTAGAACTTCTCTCTATTGTGATTCTACAGCTTCTGCATTTACCTTCGACAGTATCATCCACCTCTGAGTCACAATCTGAATGTGGCAGAGGGGCCCCGATCTTTTATCTTGTATCTGGAAAGACTTTGTCTTTTACAAGAGCAGCTAGTAGTCCAATGGTCTACTTGTCATTTTTGCTGATTTGAAGCTGCATTGATCTCCACACCTTATGGTTCTCTTTTGAACACATAAGTTAAAACCCTTTTAGCTACCCTTTGAGGCCAACTCAGACTATTAAGTCATTTTTGAGTAACCTCCCTCTACTGCCACTTGAAAGTATTTATTTCAAGGATAGTTAAATCACCTAGCAGGGGGGATAGGTTTCTTAGTCCTTAGTGACTACCTTTTATTTACTTTTAGTTTGCTGCTTTATTGGTTGTTTAATTTCTGCTTTCAAGATGACCTACATGCACAAAGAAAATCAACACAACAGAGTACACAAGGATTTATAGTGGTTCCCCAATATTTGGGTACATCCACTCTCCTCCCACCTTGCCAAATTCATGTTGGTTAAGGCACTTCTCCAAAACAATGCTCCAAGGAGCTTACACCTTAGATCCATCAGGATCTCTCATTCTCCTCCAATACTTACACTTCAGCCACAAGGGCCTACACTTAGTGATACAAATATCACCTATCTCAGGCAATTAAGCCCTACCACTCATGATATAGTGGATAGCCCAAGCTCAGAGCAAACTTGCTCCTACAACTCAGAGAGATTCACTCTCCTACAGCTCAGGCACAAATGCCCTACTACTCAGTGATCAATTGATCACCTACCTCAGATCAAGTTTTCTCCTACCTCTCAGATCGACAAAGGATACTACTAGATGGAAGTTGATTATTGAGGTTCTTGATTGGACATAAGAGGAATTACTCTGTGCCAATCTACCTTGACTGAGTTAGACTAAGCCCCACTTTGACACCAGGAATGTTTTCCTAAGTCTACTTTTCTGGACTATGTACACATTATCCCCAACTACTTCTCAACAACAAGTATATCCACTTGAGCTGGAAGTGACTTGTAGAATATTGTTCTGCCCCTTTCTAAACTGAACCAAAAGTTCAACCCTCTCTTCTTCACAGCAACAATGATGTGGATGCTTTGGCTTATGCTGGAAGAAACTTGCAGATCAACTTCTTTGCATCATTCTGAACTGAGGCAACTACTCAACTCTATCTCCTTCTTCATAGCTCCCCAGGAGAATATTCATTAGGATTTGTTGGCTGAATCTGTGAAGGACCTGCAGCAAGGGTCGGCCCTAGCTGCTATCTCTTTCTCAGTGAATCACCCTGAGCTTGCTAGCTGGTGTAGATGAAGATGGCACCATCAATCTTACTGTTGAAGATGTTGATATCAAGAGCTCACTTAATCTGCGTCTAGAATTGCTTGTCTTGGGCTCTCTATTCTTCATCCACACCCAAAAGAATGGCTATTTGGAAGAACTATTGTAACAACTACTTCTTCTGTAAAGAGCTTCTCCTTTTATTTAATGTAACCAACCAAATCTTTCAGTAGTGGGTCCCACTTCATTAATGCTGGCTGTATACTTGCTTTAACGCCTAACTGTCGTACAGTAGGCCTGCGGTGATTTTTTCATATACTATGGCTTTGCCGCTCACAATTTTAATATGGTTGAATTTTTTTACTTGCTGACTTCAGTACCTGAGGACTTGGTCAAAATTCAAACATCAGTAGTGTAGGCGTTGAGTGAATGAGCTTCACTCAATACCAAAGTACTTAGACAGTTTTGTCTATCTAGGCGTTGACAGCGTTGAGTGAGTAAGGCTCACTCAACGCCTTTTACCTTAACACTTTCTGCAGCCACTTCTACATGCATGGCGTTGAGAGCGTTAAGTGAACATGCTTCACTCAACTCCTTGTGCCTTAGCTGTATTTTTGTTTCTTCAACATCTTAAGCATTGAGAGAGTTGAGTGAGCTTGTCTCACACAATGCCTTTTGCTTTAACTAATTTTGTGTAATGGCATTGAGAGCATTGAGTGACCACGCCTCACTCAATGCTTTCTGCCTTAGCCAGATTTTCTCTTTCAGGATTCAATTTGAGCTCGACAAACTTAGGACACAGTTCGACGAACTTTGTGCTTAGCTCGACGATTAAGTAATAGCTTAGTTCGACGAATTTAGAGTTCAATTCAATGAAATTTGAGCTTAGCTCGACGAATGAGTGAAAGTTCAACATGATGAACTCAGAACTTAGTTCGACGAACTCTGAGCTCAACTATTCAGCAATATTGAAGCTAAGGCGTTGAGTGAGTGAGATACACTTAACGTCTGTGGACTTAGCCACATTTCATCTCATTTTTCTTTAGGCTTTGACTGTATTAGCCTGACTCACAGCCTTCTGCAGTATAGCGTTGAGTGAGTTTACTTCACTCAATGCCTGTGGACTTAGCCACATTCTAAGCTTGCCACATCATTGCTTTGACTAAATAGGCTTTACGCAGTGCTATAAGTCATCCGACATTAAGTGAATGACCTTAACTCAACGCGTGTGGACTTAGATAGTTTTCTGTCTTTTCATCACTTATGTAAGAACTTACCTGACTTGGCCATTTAGTCTATCTGTCCCATAACTGCTTACTGGGACAATCTGCAATCATTAAAATTGAACACAAGTTAGATCACCAAGTGTGTATACATTGTTTGCTGGTCCTTCTTCAAATCCAGGACATTGGGATCAATAGACCCAACAATACGTAATAACGAAAACCTAAGGACACTATTCATCATCTTCCCTACCCGACGATAGTTTTCGTTTCGTGAAAGAAGGAGGTGTACGGCGGGCGGAGCTTTCGGGCGGCGCTTTTGGGTGAGTGAGTGGTCGGTTTCGTCGATTTATAGGAGATTTGGAAAGTTCTCGGTGAGGGCTTCACGATCGTGGTAAGATCTTCCCATTTCCACGATTTTTGTACATTCGGTTTTGAGATTGTGACCTCCTTTCTCCTCCAAAAGTTTCAGGAAACATTGCTTAGTGCTTTCTTCGGCCGATCCTTGAAGCGGTGCGAGCGGGCGATGTTTCTCCAAAGTTTGAGGCAAGTGGATCTCTTCCCTTGCTTTATCTTTTTTACTTGATCTACTTCCTTTGTTTTCCTCCCTTAGAGTTTAGGACTAGTATAGAAAACATGGAAATATCCCTCTAGGTTAGATCTAGACTTTTTGCCAAACAATAGAGTTTAGGAATAAATCGGGACAGGTAAAAATTAGGTGATTATCATGTAGTGATTCGCTGAGTATCGTCAAATTTAGATAAGGAATTTTCACCGAGTAAAAGGTTTGTAGCCTAAGTAGAATTCGACGGGTATCAAGTAGAAATTCGGCGAGTATCGCTGAATTTTGGTTAAGTCGTTTTTGGCGTGTGTCGTAAGTTAGCGCAAGGAGTTCGACGAATATCATTGACCATTCGTCGAACGGAGTTCGACGAATATTGCTATTCATTCGTCGAATGTCGAGCGGAGTTCGACGAATATCGTTACCCATTCGCCGAACGTAGTTCGACGATTATCGTTGGCCATTCGTCGAGCATCGTCTGGAGTTCGACGAATATCGCAGGTTGTCGTAAGGAAAATTCGCCGAATTTGCGGGGACTTAGAAGTTTTAGCCGTTTTTGTCCAATTTCAGCAGGTTTAGTCATTAGGATGGTTTTAGGAGTGGTTTTAGTTTATCTTAAGGTTTGGACTTGGGATTTACTTAGGTTCTGATGTTTCTTCGACTATGAAAGTTGGCAGTGGATAAAGGACAACCAACTGGACGTCGGTTGTGGATGTAATGCCCCGAAATTCAAAAGAGCGACCAGTGAGGAATCTGTACCAAATTTGGAATTTGGCAGGTGTACATGGCCAGGGACACGGGTGTGTCCCAGGGCGTGTCGGGGTAGTTCAAAGATCTGGCAAAGTGATCAGGCAGAAATCTGGGTTCGACGATCGTCGAGCAGCGGTCGACGATCTGGTCACAATGCTGCGGTCGACGATCGGGCCAGCTATCTGTGTTCGACGATCGGGCCAGCTATTCTTTGTTCGACGATCGGGCTAGCTATCTGTGTTCGACGATCGGGCCAGCTTTCTGGGTTCGACGATCGGGCCGCGTGTTCGTCGATCAGGCGGTTTTCTGGGTTCGACGATTGGGCCGTGGGTTCGATGATCGGGTCGTGGGTTCGACAATCGGGCCGTGCGTTCGACGATTTGGCCAGAGTTTTGCGTTCAACGATCGGGCTAGAGATCTCCGTTTGACGATCTGGCAGCGGTCGATGATCTTGGTTCGACGATCATCAAGCGCAGGGCTGATTGTGGCGTGTTTGATTCTATCGACGTGGAGTGTTGACGCTGGGGTTTTGGCAGGAGTTGAATAAATGTTCCGACATAATTTAATTGGTCGCAGACGTGTCTTGCACCGGATTGGTGAGCCATGCGGTGTTTAACCCCATTCGTCCAGGTCAGACCTGGATCGTGTCCGTGCATCCCTTTTTGTGGGATCCGATGGCTGTGGTTATCCCGAAGGGGGTTATACCCGAGAGAAGGGTTTCAAAACCGTTATGTTTCTGTCGTATTTCTCTTTCTAAAACCTAGAGAGAGGGGAGAGAAAAGGAGGAAGAAGAAGCTTAGATCCAGTCTTTGGAGGAGTTTTAGAGCTCCAAATCGCGAGCCGACTTCGGATCTACGAAGGCAAGGAGATTGAGGTGCTTTTCATTCACGTACATTTCCATGGCGCCAAGGAAAAATGCTAGGGTAACGATTCTCTACTTGAGCATGTGAAGCTCTCCTTCTTTTGCATAGGAAGCCCGCTCTCACGAGTTTGCGATGAGTTGGAGGCGTTCCTTCGGGTAGATATGTGAAGTCCACATTGTGTAGAGACCGTAATCGAGAACGGACATAGGCATGATGTGTGAATCCTATCCGGACATGTTGGTATGGATCGGTGATATTGCATTGCATAAATGCCGAAGAAGACTCCGTGCGAATGTTTGTTTTTCGGGTTTTCTACGTTGTAGATTGCAACAGGGAGCCTTGGGGATTAACCATAAGGTGCACCAGGAAAACTGGGTGGATGTGTGATCTTGCAAACTTTGTGGCCTGGGAGCCAACTTGAACATAACCAGGTTATATGAAGTATGTGATGGAAACGGGACTCAGAGAAGTTTGACCTGCGTATATGGCTTAAATTATCATTACGATATGAGCACAGGTTAGATGGAACCGTACCTGTTCTATGTCGTTCGGTTAGAGCCGTTGGCATAGATGAGGGTCTTCGGCGGTCCATGGCTTAAATTGACGTGACCCATGCCGGGAAGACAAAGTGCTCATATGTTTGGCCGTCAAAGTGGCGGTGGTGAGTCCGGAATGTCTATGGCTTAAATTGACGTGACATTGGCCGGTTCACCAAGAATGTGCCCTGAGTGCACGGGTTGTCTGGTCGTGTGTGCCAACGCCTGTGATGTAATGTATATATATATACAGCTTGGTTATGCTAATAAGTGCAGGGAAGGAGCATCGTCGCCCCGAATTGGGGGCGGGATTGTTATAATTTGGTCAGCATTGCTGACCGTTGCTTTTGTTTGCCACCGTGCGGTGGTTTGTTGCTTGCAGGTGCTGCTGGACCAAGCGATCAATAGCAGGCTAAAGCCCAAATTGTGAAGCAGGCCCTCGAATGCCTAATTGGAGTGTTTACTTGCTTTTGTTCATGTATGACCGGCCTGCGTGTCGTGGTATGGAAAACATGTAATAAGAGTAAACCATTTGTAAGTCCTTAAGGCCAGTACTTGTGTATGTACTTCATTCCTTCTTGGCTTATTAGTGGACATTCATGCTTTTTGCTGGGTTCTTTTAATTGCAACTATTTAAACTGCTTCCGCTAGAATGCTCTGTGTAGGACGTTGTGATTGGTTGGATGATTTCCATTGAGTAACCACCCGGTCTGTCTGTGGTATATGGCGTCGGGCCCCGGCCGGACCTACTGCTATATGCTATGCGACGGAAAGGGGGTGTTACAATTTGGTATCATACTACTGGTTTCGGTCTGGATTAAATGAATTCGTGGACGAATTCTTTTTAAAAGGTGGTGAGCACATGTTTGTGCGTCATCGTTATAATAGAAAAAGAACCCATGATTATCCACTTAGGAATGAAAATACACGTGTTTGGGGAACCTACGTGTTCCTATAATTGCTGTTTGCAATTATATTTGGTCGCTTAATGGTGTTTTGTACCACTATAGGTGACCTGAAGCGGTGCTGGGCCGTCGGAACGTCGAGTTTCTAAGGCTAACAGTGCACCAAATGATGCTCCTGAAACACCTCCATTTGCTGAGACCATACGATTGGTGGCCGAAGTAGTGTTGGCCATGATTAATGCGCAGTCTGCAAGGCAAATACAGCATCCCGCTCCTGTGATGGAGCAGGCACCTCTTCCAGAGGTAGAGCCGAGAAGAGTGGAGCATGTAGTAGTGGAGCCGTTGGTGCCAAGGAGGGCAACCGAGAGACAGCTCAAACATGTCATGAGCTTTAATCCTCCTGTATTCTCGGGATTGGGAACCCCATCTCAAGCTGAATACTGGCTCTCCCGTGTGAAGAGAGTCTTGACAGCGACAGATACGGAGGAATGACAAATGACCACTATTGCTACGTTCCTTCTAGACGGTGAAGCGAGATTGTGGTGGGAAGGATTGGAGCTGCATCTTTTGAGAGGTAGGCAACTTACTGATGTCTTGATGGAGGAGTTCTCGAGACTGTTCTTGGCTAGGTACCTCCCTTCGACACAGAGGATAGCTTTAGAGAATGAGTTCCTGAAGTTAGTTTAAGGAGAGAGTAGCGTGGATGAATATCTCCACGAGTTTACTCGATTGAGTCGGTATGCTAGCTCCACCATCGCGGAAAAGGAGCGCAAGACGAATCGATTCTACGAAGGGTTGAGAGATGATTTGAGGCTACTACTCTCGGGGCCGATGACGCAGGGTTTCTTGACCTTGGTCAACACGGCCCAGTCCTTGGAGAAGGACATGAAGAATGTACAATCAAAGAAAAGCGTTGGTATAAAGAAATCTGAGTTCAAGGTGCCAACTACTTCAAAGTCTGGGTACCGTAAATTCTTTAAGAAGGCTAGGACTTTGGGTCAAGATCCTTCTTCCAGTGCTTCTGGGGCAACTACGGGTCGGACCCCGGGTGCATGCTTTACTTGTGGGAAGTCGGGGCGCTTTGCCCATGACTGTTGGAGCGGACGTCCCAAGTCCGAAAGGAAGCCGGGAGAAACTTACGAATAGAAGGGCAAGGCGGTGGAGTCAACTGCGTCCTATTATGCTCCGACCCAACCAAGGGTTTATAATCTTGGCCAACAGGAGGCCATCAAACAGGCGGATGTGGTGATAGGTAAAATTTAAATTTATAGCAAGTTAATATTTTAAATACTTGTTATGTGCTTGTTACCTTACCACTGTTTGTTTAGGATTTGTTTTGATCTGTGAAAATCCGGCAAGAGCACTCTTCGATATAGGAGCTTCACACTCCTTTTTGTCCGAAGAATTTATATCGCGCATCGGAGTACCTTCTACGATGGCGAAGGACAAGTTGGATGTGTCGTTGCCCAATGGGTGTTCGATGCGCACGAATAGAATCTGTGGCGTGAAGATTCGAATTGGGAATCAAGAGTTCCATTTGCAAGCGTCGTTATTGCCGCTAGTGGAATTCGACGTTATATTTGGCATGGACTGGTTCTCGGAGCAGCGAGCCTATATTGATTGTGGTAGCAAGGAAGTCAAGCTGGGAGCAGGTCGTGAGATGACTTTCACGGGCTTGAATGGGTCAAGCAAGACGTTGATGTCTGCTCTTCAGGTGGTGAAGGCGGTTCGTGCCGGTGCAGAATTGTTCTTTACACTAGTGGAGGTTGCAAAGCCTAAGCCCGCGCTGGACAGTATTTCAGTGGTATCGGAGTACCCTATGTGTTCCCTAGCGATCTTCCAAGAGCCCTGCCACAGTGGGAGATAGATTTTACGATAGAGCTCGTACCAGGTGCAAAGCCTGTGTCATGCTCTCCATATCGGCTAGCGCCTAAGGAAATGGCGGAGCTGAAGGTTCAACTACAAGGGTTGTTGGAGCAAGGGTATGTGCATCCAAGTTCTTTGCCTTGGAGCGCGCCGGTCCTCTTTGTTAAGAAGAAGGACGGAAGCTTGAGGCTATGTATTGATTATCGGGAGCTCAACAAGTTGACAGAAAAGAACAAGTACCCGATCCCCCGGATTGATGATCTATTCGATCAGTTAATCGGGTCGACGGTGTACTCAAAGTTGGATCTCAAGTTCGGGTACAATCAGCTGCGAATAAGGGAGAGTGATATCCCGAAGACAGAGTTCAGTACGAGATACGGGCATTAGGAGTTTACGGTCATGCCATTTGGGCTGACTAATGCGCCGTCAGTGTTCATGGATTTGATGAACAGGACCTTCAGGGAGTACTTGGACCATTTTTTGATCGCCTTCATCGACGATCTTTTGGTGTACTCGCAGAGTGAGGAAGATCACTTCAGGCATCTTCATTTGGTTTTGGAGACGCTAAGGAGGAATCAATTGTACGTCAAGTTCTCGAAGTGCTAGTTTTGGTTGTCCTCAGTGGCGTTCCTCGGTCATATAGTGAGTGGGGAAGGTATTGCAGTGGATCCAGTGAAGATTGTTGCGATACAGGAGTGGCCTGAGCTTTCTACGGTAGCGGAAGTCCGGAGATTTCTGGGGCTTGCCGGCTATTATAGGCGCTTCGTAGAGAACTTCTCGTGGATAGCGTTACCTCTCACTACTTTGATGAGGAAGGAGCAGAAGTTCGTTTGGACACCGGAGTGCGCACGAGCTTTTGAGGAGTTGAAATGTCGGTTGACCACGGCGTCTGTGCTGAGTTCGCTGAGTGGGACCGAAGGTTATGAGATTTATAGCGATGCTTCGGGCAGCGGTTTGGGTTGTGTGCTACTGCAACATGGAAGTGTGATAGCTTATGGCTCGAGACAGCTGAAAGTGCATGAGAGAAATTATCCAGTCCATGACTTGGAGTTAACGGCCATGATTTTTGCCTTGAAGCTGTGGAGACATTACTTGTGTGGTGTGAAGATTGATATCTACACCGATCACAAGAGCCTAATGTATTTGATTGATCAGAAAGATCTGAATATGCGGCAGCGTAGATGGATGGAGTTCCTGGGGGACTATACATTCAATATCCACTACATGCCTGGTAAAGGTAATGCGGTTGCGGACGCGTTGAGTCACCGAGCCCCAGCTTAAGCCAATTGGCTGTCGATCCATGACGAGCGGTTGGTTCGGGAGTTGGAGGCGTTGGAGATTGTTTGTGTAGATAAGCAGTCAAGTGCTGAAGCACTCTTAAATTGGACTGAAGTTCAATATGACCTGGCTGATGGGATTCGGCAGGCTTTGGATTTGGATGACCACATGAAGCAGTTCATGGTAGAGGCTCTGGATGGGTCAAATTTCCAATTCGTTGTGGAGGGCAGATTGCTTTGGAAAGATGGTCGTCTTTGCGTCCCAAGCGTGGGTAGTTTGCGGGTGGATTTGTTGTACGAGGTGCACCATACCAAGTACTCGATTCACCCGTGGAGCACAAAGATGTACCGTGATGTTAAGAAACTGTTTTGGTGGCCGGGTTTGAAGAAGGATGTGGCGCTCTACGTGGAGAAGTGTCAAACTTGCGCCTTGGTGAAGGCGGAGAGCCAAAAGCCGGGAGGATTTCTGAAGTCCTTGCCTATTCCGGAGTGGAAATTCGACGACATCTCTATGGACTTTGTGCACGGGTTACCAAGGTCGCAAAAGGGGAACGACGCCATCTGGGTGGTCGTAGATCGGCTAACGAAGGTGTCACATTTCATTCCGCATAGGAAGGATGATCCGGTGGAGAAGTTGGCAAAGTTATATGTGGATAATATAGTACGACTACACAGTGTGCCCCGCAACATCGTGAGTGACCGAGATGGGTGGTTCACGTCCAATAATTGGAGGCTTGTGTAGTAAATGTTGGGAACAAAGCTGAGTTTTAGCACAGCCTTCCATTCGCAGACGGATGGGCAGACCAAGAGGGTCAATAGAACTATGGAATACATGCTCCGCATGTGTGTCTTGGACTTTGGAAAGCAATGGGAAGACCATCTTTATTTGGTGAAATTTGCGTATAACAATAGCTACCAGGCGAGTATTTAAATGGCGCCCTTCGAGGCCCTTTATGGTAGAAGATGTCGCACGCCGTTGTCCTGGTTTGAAACGGGTGAGTCAAAGTTGTACAAACGTCAAGAAGTGGAAGATGCTACTTCGTTGGTGCGAACCATTCGGGAGAGATTGCTTATCGCTCAGGACCGGCAAGCGAAGTACTATAATGCCAAACACAGGAACGTGGATTTCACTGTGGGCGACTGGGTGTACTTAAAGATCAAGCCGTTCAAGGGTGTCTCGCGGGTGCGGCGCTTGAAAAAGCTAAGCCCGAGGTACCTTGGGCCGTTTGAGGTTCTCGAGCGGATTGGCGAAGCGGCTTATCGGTTGAAGCTATCAGTGGAGCTTAGTGGTTTACATGATGGATTCCACATATCGGTGCTTCGGAAGGCGGTGCTAGAGCCTACGCAAGTGATCGCGGTCGATCAAGTGCCGATTGATAGTGGGTTGATGACAAAGGTCAAGCCCGTGCGGATTGAAGACTCGGAAGTCAAGCGGTTACGCAATAAAGAGATCAAGATGGTCAAGGTCCGTTTGGACAATTGCGGTTGAGAAGAGCTCTCTTGGGAACGAGAGCATACTATGCTTGACGAGTTTCCAGAGTTGTTCCGCTCAGGTACAATTTAATTTTATACTTATCTTTCCTTTATGTAATTTCATGGATGAAATTCTTTTAAGAGGGGGAGAGCTGTAACTCCCCGAAACTCAAAAGAGCGACGGGTGACGAATCTATACCAAATTTGGAATTTGGCAGGTGTACACGGCTTGGGAGACGGGAGTGTCCCAGGGCGTGTCGGGGTAGTTCAAAGATCTGGCAAAACGATCAGGCAGAAATCTGGGTTCGACGATCGTCGAGCAGCGGTCGACGATCTGGTCACAATGCGGCGGTCGAGGATCAGGCCAGCTATCTTTGTTTGACGATCGGGCCAGCTATTCTGTGTTCGACGATCGGGCCAGCTATCTGTGTTCGATGATCGGGCCAGCTTTCTGGGTTCGATGATCGGGCTGCGTGTTCGTCGATCCGGTAGTTTTCTGGGTTCGACGATCGGGTCGTGGGTTCGACGATCGGGCCGTGCATTCGTCGATTTGGCCAGAGTTTTGCATTCGACGATCGGGCTAGAGATCTCCGTTCGACGATCTGGCAGCGGTCGACGATCTTGGTTCGATGATCGTTGAGCGTGGGGCTGATTGTGGCGTGTTTGATTCTGTCGACGCGGAGTGTTGACGCTGGAGTTTTGGCGGGAGTTGACTAAATGTTCCGACACAATTTAATTGGCCGCGGACGTGTCTTGCTTCGGATTGGTGAGCCATGCGGTGTATATCCCCATTCATCCAGGTCAGACCTGGATCATGTCCGTGCATCCCTTTTTGTGGGATCCGACGGTTGTGGTTATCCCAAAGGGGGTTATACCCAAGAGAAGGGTTTCAAAACACTTATGTTTCTGTCGTATTTCTCTGTCTAAATCCTAGAGAGAGAGGAGAGCAAAGGAGGAAGAAGAAGCTTAGATCCAATCTTTGTAGGAGGTTTAGAGCTCCAAATCGCGAGCCGACTTCTGATCTACGAAGGCAAGGAGATTGCGGTGCTTTTCATCCGCGTACATTTCCATGGCGCCAAGGAAGAACGCTAGGGTAACGATTATCTACTTGAGCATGTGAAGCTCTCCTTCGTTTGCATAGGAAGCCCGCTCTCGCGAGTTTGCTGTGAGTTGGAGGAGTTCCTTCGGGTAGATATGTGAAGTCCCTGTTGTGTAGAGTCCGTAATCGAGAACGGACATAGGCATGATGTGTGAAGCCTATCCGGACATATTGGTCTGGATCGGTGATGTTGCATTGCATAAATGCCGGAGAAGACTCTGTGCGAATGTTTGTTTTTCTGGTTTTCTACGTGGTAGATTGCAACAGAGAGCATTGGGGATCAACCCTAAGGTACACCCGGAAAACTGGGCGGATGCGTGATCTTACCAACTTGGTGGCCTGGGAGCCAACTTGAACATAACCGGGTTATGTGAAGTATGTGATGGAAACGGGACTCAGAGAAGTTTGACCTGCGTATATGGCTTAAATTGTCGTTACGATATGAGCACAGGTTAGATGGAACTGTACCCTTTCTATGTCGTTCGGTTAGAGCCGTTGGCATAGATGAGGGTCTTCGGCGGTTAATGGCTTAAATTGACGTAACCCATGCCGAGAAGACAAAGTGCTCATATGTTTGACCGTGAAAGTGGCGGTGGTGAGTCCGGAATGTCTATGGCTTAAATTGACGTGACATTGGCCGGTTCACCGAGAATGTGCCCTGAGTGCACGGGGTGTGTGGTCGTGTGTGCCAACGCCTGTGATGTAATGTATATATATATACTGCTTGGTTATGCTAATAAGTGCAGGGAAGGAGCATCGCCGCCCCGAATTGGGGCGGGATCGTTATAATTTGGTTAGCATTGCTGCCTGTTGCTTTTGTTTCCCACCGTCCGGTGGTTTTTTGCTTGCAGGTGCTGCTGGACCAAGCGGTCAATAGCGGGCTAAAGCCCAAATTGTGAAGCCGGCCCTCGAAGGCCTAATTGGAGTGTTTACTTGCTTTTGTTCATGTATGACCGACTTGCATGCCGTGGTATGGAAAACATGTAATAAGAGTAAACCATTTGTAAGGCCTTAAGGCCAGTACTTGTGTATGTATTTCATTCCTTCTTAGCTTATTAGTGGACATTCGTGCTTGGTGCTGGGTTATTTTAATTGCAACTATTTAAACTGCTTCCGCTAGAATGCTCTGTGTAGGACGTTGTGATTGGTTGGATGGTTTCCATTGAGTAACCACCCGGTCTGTCTATGGTATATGGCATTGGGCCCCGGCCGGACCTACTGTTATATGCTATGCGACGGAAAGGGGGTGTTATAGTGAATCTTTGCACTTGGCGGATGTTTGGTCTCTATTTCTGAGGACTGCTGGTTTGGGTTTGGAAAAGTGGCCACCACCGTAGGGCCTTTTGTGTTTTTTGAGACATTTGGTCTAGGGAGCCTGGTTTGGGACAATTGGCCATTGACTCCTCCCGATTGATTTTGCCAAGTGTTAATGATTCACCTTTTATTCGAGCTGTTTATGCTCAATTTTCTTCTTAGATCAGTCTTTACTTTTTATGCTAATTCTTTCAGATATTATTGAAGCATGGCTTTGTTCCGCACTTGCTGCAATTACTCTATTGACTCATTTACTACTGATTTTACTGTACCTATATTTATTTGGTTATCCAGCCATGGTATTCAGCATGTTGTACTCAGGTTTGGTAAACCCATCTCTTACTTTGCACTTTTACTTGATTACTTTCCTTTGCAACTTTTATTTTTCTTGCTGAGGTATTCTTCCTTTGAATACCTCAGGTTCAGGGCAGTAGCCGGTTGGGCTGCTAAGTTTGGGGGCATGCTAGTGGACTTCCTGTTACAGGAGTTTTCCTCACCCTTGTGAGGTATTTTCTTGGGCTGTTTACTTCAGTACAGACATACATGATCACCAGTGTGGTACGTCTAAGGTTGTTGGAGCCCACTAGTGGTTTTCTTTTGAAATGCTGAGTACTTTGCTAAGCCGCTGTGTTGACTTCTTTCTATGGCATTTTATTTTACTTGCTTTCTGGGAAGGCTTTATGCTAGGTTGCATGTTAGGTATTTTAACTTACAAATCTCTACTATTAGTACTTTATACTTGTCATCTCTTTCAAAACTAAAACACTACTTTCTAGCTAGCGTGAAGACATTTTCTATACTTATTATAAATCTAGAATCCTGCATAGCGTGAGTTGTCTTTCAGGAACGTTTATACTCATATAGGATGTTAAAATCAACTTAATCAAAGTATTTTCCGCAGCGTATAACTATATTTTTAATCGTTGACTAGTTGAACCAGTAAGCCGAGGGATACGGCTAACTGCATAACTTAAAATTGGATTTTCCTTAAATAACTCATAAACCTTTCAAAAAGTGTTTAGTTGTGGTCTCGCCTGAACGTCTGCAGTTATCCCCTGCCGACGTGCCATCATGAAACTTGTTTTCTCCTTACTCTGATATATCCTTTTATGCGAAGAAAATGCGGGTTGTGACAAGGGAGGAAGGAGGTGACCGCATATTGCCATGGGAGAGGGAGAATTCTCAATAGGATTTAGGGTTTTCAATTTCATTCATCAATTAAAAAATCCTTCATAACCATGGCCTTATATAGCCTACACCACGACATCTCCACCCTTCATGAAAATATAAAATACTTGATGTTTATAAGCATCCATCATAATACATGCAATATGAAAATACAATAATAGATGGATAAATGCACCCATCGACATGAAATAAAAATACATGTTCAAATGCTTGAAATTAAAATACTAAATAAATAAATTGCTTAATAATAGAAATTGCTAAACAATATATAATTATAAATATTTATTTTATAATTATATATTTTATTTGATGGTGACGGCGGACGTCGAGCAAAGCAAGTAGCGGCGGCGGCGTTGGCAAAGAACATCATGGTAGAATCTCATCCTCGAGCTTGCAACATTCGTCCCATTCAACTAACTCTCTATGTCGGGGACCAACGACTGCATCAGCAACGTCGCCATCAAATTTATGTGACACATGATTAATGATTATATCATCGGTTAAGGATTTGATTAATGAACTCAGATATATTACAAGAGAAAGTCAAGGTGAACTGAGAATTCAGTATAAGTCAGAAGGATAACTGAAATTTTTGAATAACTGTGGCTCATGATTATCACATATTAATTGAGTACAATTGGGAGAAGTAAACACAATGATTGATCACTGCTACTCGCGCCTACCTAACATTACCTTGTCATTAGGTTTGAAACATACGGATTAGGACAGGGTAACGTCATGGTAATATGAAGGAGTGGCTGCGTGTCTTAACTGTTATATGACTAGAACCCATAGTGAGAATTCAAAGTATTTGAGTAATTTTGTTTATGGTATTGGGAGTATAACGACCCCAGAAAAATTAAGATCAAGTGAAAAACCATACTGAATTGGAAGATATATATTATAAGTACGATTATTTGGATGTGACTTTGAGGATCACAAGAATCAAAACAAAAGTGTTTGATGATATTATAACTGCCTTCAGAGAAATTTGGGATTCTGAGAGCAACTCATGATTATGAACATGTATAGGAAAAATTAATAGTAGCAAATAAATGATTAATTTGTCAGGGCATGACACTATAAATGTAATGACTCAGAAAATTAAATTTGGGTGGATGATTAGTTGAAGCGTACGCATAGGTATGACTCCTTGATTATGATATCGTCAAGAACAAGGACATATAAGTTGAGAACATTCTAACCATCATTAGGAAAATTCATGACTATGAAGAGATCAATTTGGTTTGAAAAGCTGTATACGGTAAAATTACACGAAAGGTAATGAGTGTTTAATAAGATCCTCTTTATGATGAAATTGATTTGTGACAGACCTCACCATGATGAAAGTGATTGGGAGTCATTTTTTATGATCACTTGATGTACGCGTGAACGGTGAACATGATGACTTATTTTAGTCATCGTTTTTGGGATAGTTTAGTATGCAAAATTCCTAGTTTAATTATATGTTTCAAGTATTTTTATGCATGTTTTGTTTTATTTCTTCTTAAAGTCTTTTTGTGTTAGGATATTATAATTCCTAGTTTTATTATAGTTTTATTTGCTTGTTATGTTGCAATTTTATTTTGTTTTGTTTTGATATAAAAATCTATAGTTTTAGTACATGTTTTATGTTTTATGTTTACTTGTATTTTGTTATGAATATAATTAATTAATAGTATGATATGCTATGTTTAGTTTTATTTGTATTAACTAATGTTTTGTTTTGCTTTATTTGTAGGTTCAAAGCCCATGCTAGTGCAGCCCTTTCACTTGATCAAGCCCTTTGGAGCAGCCCGGCCACTTTTAGAGCAGCCCCTACATGCAATCCTAGCCCTACCCGAGCCTACAACAAAGCCCACATGGTGCAGCCCTCTTCATGTAGCAGCCCGCCCCCTCTCCAAGTGCAACCCTCCTTCAAATTCAGCGGCCCACAAATAAAATTTCGGCCCACATGGTGCCACTCATACATGGCCGGCTCCCTATTTTCCCCCCTTCATTATTCTACATCCATTCCCCCTCTCTACTTTATTTTATTTCATTTCCATAAATCACATACAATGAATCCACAAACTCTCCCTCTTATTTATTTCTCATTCACCCCTCCTTCCTTTTCTCTCATTCTCATTTAAACCCATCCATCCCCCCTCTTATATTTATTTCATTTCTTTTAAATGTATATGCATGAATGTATCTTCTCCCTCTTCCTTCATTTAATGCCATGCATGAACACTCTCCCCTACACATGGCCGGCCACCCCCTTGCCTCCTCCTCTTCATTCCATCTAGAATCTTCCCTCCTCATCTATAAAAGGGCACCATGGTATCATGCTTTGGAGAGAGATTTTTGGAGGGAGTGAATTTTATCTTTGTAAGCAATTTATGTTAAGAAGTTTAGGGATGTTTTGGAGTTGAGTTGTAGGAGAGCAAAAGAGTTAGTGCGTTGTTATTTTCTTTTTGTTATTGTTGTAGTCTTTTCATTATTGTAACCATTTTCTTTCAATATTGTCCTTTTTAAATATTGTGTTCTCTTTTATTTTTTTGCAAGTAATGAAAATGAATTTCTTTCATCCCACTTTGATTTCAATTTCCATTATGCGTAGCTAATTTTCTTTAGCGTTCGATCGTGAGGATCCATAAAATGAGATGAGGGTTTCTTGTATTCCATAGTTTTATTTTTGTCTAAATTACATTCGATCCTTCTTTGATTTTTTTGATTTTGTCGACTCCGTATTTCCGATATACGGTAGTAGGCTTGGGATCTCATATTTGAGTAGCCGAGAGGCTCATGAATGTGAAAGATCACTCAAAGAAGGAAGGAGTTGAACGCAACCCTAGAGATAGGATGACGTAAATCTTCCGGATTGGAGTCAAATCCAATAGTGCGGGTCACCTCGATAATGCGGCTTTAGGCCTTCTTGACTTGAAAGAGATTTCGGTCAAAACGTCTATAAGTCAGGGGATTTAATTCTCTAGCGAGATTATTTCCTAATTTCGGATCCGTCACGGTTGAGTATGATTTGCAAATTTAAAACTATGCCTTTTCATCCCTCTCATTTCATTTTATGGTGAATCTTCGATCGAATGCTAGTTTTTTTTTATAAAGTTTTTCGTCTAAAAAATTGTCTTTCGTTTTAGTTTAAAAATTCTCAAAGTCCACTTTTTTCGGTAGGATAATAGTTCAAGCGTGAGTAGCAGTACTTGACAACCCCGTGTTTAAATATGACCTTGATACTACAATTCGATAGGTACACTTGCCTGTTCGGGTTTTAGCCCATCAAGTTTTTGGCGCCATTGCCGGGGACGTTTTTTCGTCAATATTAGGAAAGCGCTTACGCTATTACTTCTGCAAAAATAAAAAAAAAATTCTCTATTTTCTTCTTCAAGTTTTTATTTCCCTTCTTCTCTTTTTCTTTCCTCCATTCTCCCTCTAATTTTCTTAGTGCATGACCCGCACGAATCCGTCGCTACTTGTTGATTTGGACCCAGAAATCGATCACTCCTTTCGGAGAAACTTACGATTCAGTGGTTCCACTTCTCAAACAGCGGTTGAGGATTCCGACGGTGATTGTAACTTTAACTCCGAAATGGGAGACCCTAACCCAGCATTTGCCCAGCAAAGGACGATGTCCGATTATGCTCGGCCCAACCTGGAGGGTACAGAAACAAGTATTGTTCGACCTGCAATTGCGAACAATAACTTCGAGCTTAAGCCTAGCATCATACAAATGGTGCAGCAATATGTACAGTTCGACGGATTACAAGATGAAGATCCGAACTTGCATATTGCCAATTTTCTTGAAATCTGTGACACCTTTAAAATAAATGGTGTATCAGACGATGCTATAAGGCTAAGACTCTTCCCTTTCTCCTTAAGAACTAAAGCCAAACAGTGGTTGAGTTCTCTTCCAAGAGGCTCAATCACTACTTGGAACATTTTAACTGAAAAATTTCTCTCTCGTTATTTCCCCCCCGCCAAAACTGCTAAGCTAAGAAATGATATAACTTCTTATTCTCAAATTGCTTCTAAGACCCTCTATGACACTTGGGAGAGGTTCAAAGAACTTTTGAGAAGATGCCCCCATCATGCTCTGCCTGTATGGTTACAGGTCCAGACATTTTACAATGGGCTAAATCAAGAAACTAAGCAAATGATAGATGCCGCTTCCGCTGGTTCCTTGGACCGCAAAACTCCGGAAGCCGCTCTTGAGCTTATCGAGGACATGGCGATGAACACTTATCAGTGGAATTCGTCTAGGACTCGCCCATCTAAACATGCAGGTATCTATAAAGTGGATTCAGTTTCGCAACTGGCGCTACAAGTGGAAATGCTGAACAAGAAGATTTCGGAGATGACTGCTTCCTCCGCTGCTAAGGTATATGAAAATGCGAATGTTGCTACTGCCAAGCAGGTGGATTATCTGGGGAACATACCCAGGCCTGCTCAAAATAATTCTGCCAATAATTTCTCTGCTTTTTCTAATTTTTCTGCACCTCCTGGTTTTAATTCTTTTACGAACTCATATAATCCTGGATGGCGTAACCATCCCAATTTTTCTTGGAGTAATCCTGCTAATGCTGCACGCCCACCACATGATTTTACACCACCACCACAACAAAACCAAAATCTTCAAAAAACCCTCTCTTTGGAAGAACTTTTATCTAGATATATAAGCTCGAACGATGCTACTATTCGAAACTTAACAGGGTCTATGAAAAGTTTAGAAAATCAGGTCGGGCAGCTTGCCAAGGCTTTTTCCGAGAGACCACCTGGAACTCTTCCCTCGAACACTGAACCTAACCTAAGGGAGCACGCAAATGTGATTTCCCTTCGGAGCGGTAAGGTTATTAACGAGCCCACCACCAGGGAAGATCCAAAGGTGATTGTCCCTCCTGTTGTGGAAACAATTACCCCTACGGAAAATGATAAAACAATTTTTGAAAATGAAAAATCTACTTTAGATAAAGAAAAAGATATTTCTGTTTTTTCTAATTTTATAAAAGAAAATGATGACATTTAAAATGATGCTTTGCTTATCATAAAGGAATTTCCGCCACCCCCTTATCCGGCCCGACTTAGGAAAGAAAAACTAGATGATCAGTACCAATGCTTCCTTGAAATGTTCAAACAAATTCATATTAATTTACCATTTCATGAAGCGATTAGTCAAATGCCTAAGTATGCAAAATATCTTAAGGATTTATTAACAAACAAGACGAAATTGGAAAATTTATTGCATGTAACCTTAAATGAAGAATGCTCGGCGGTCGTTAAAAACTCTAATCTTCCTAAAAAGATAAACGATCCGGGTAGTTTTTCCATTCCGTGCATTTTTGGTGATCTGTTTGTTAAACATGCGTTAGCGGATCTAGGAGCGAGCATAAATTTGATGCCCTTTTCTTTATTCAAAAAGCTATAATTGGGCACTCTTAGCCCTACAAGAATGAGTATCCAGTTAGCCGATAGGTTGATCAAATATTTGTTAGGTATTGTTGAGGACGTGTCAGTAAAGGTCGACAAATTCATCTTCCCGGTGGATTTTGTCATTCTCGATATTGAAGAGGACGTCGAGGTCCCTCTTATCCTCGGTCGACCCTTCCTAGCCACCTCTCGAGCGGTCATCGATGTTAGTAACAGAAAGTTGTTTTTGCGTGTGGGAGATGATGAGGTCATATTTTCTATCAATCAATCAATGAAAAACTCTTTAAAAAATGATGATTCATGCTACTTTCTTGATGTTTTAAATGAAGATTGTTCTCTTTCTCTTTCTAACATCTCTTCAAATGAATTTTCCTCTTCTTTTTCTGAAATTTCTTCACATGATTTTGAAAACACGGTTATGTCAGAACAAGCAAATTTTGAAAATGATTCTGTCTTTGGTAGAAAAAAGTATGAAAATCTTATTTTTGAAAAAGAAAAGAATTTGAAAAACTCTTATGATGAGCCGCCCCATCTTGATTTAAAACCACTCCCTGATCATCTAAAATATGCCTTTCTTGAAAAAAATTCTAAGTTGCCCGTTATAATCTCGGCCTATCTATCTCAATCTGAAAACGATCAGTTGATCGAAGTACTACAAAAGCATCGCCGAGCTATAGCGTGGCAAATTTCCGACATTTCTGGTATAAGCCCTTCTTTTTGTACTCATAAAATATTTTTTGAAAATAATCCTAAGGGTGTAGTCCAACCACAACGTCGTCTCAATCCGAATATGAAAGAGGTTGTGAAGGAAGAGGTGCTTAAGTTATTAGATGCGGGGATAATTTATCCGATTTCCGATAGTCAGTGGGTAAGTCCGGTCCAGGTTGTTCCTAAGAAGGGTGGGATTACGGTAGTAACGAACGAAAATAACGACTTAATTCCAACTAGGACGATAACGGGATGGAGGATGTGTATCGATTACCATAAGCTAAATGATGCCACTCGAAAAGATCACTTCCCCCTCCCCTATATCGATCAAATTTTAGAACGTTTATCTGGGCACAGTTTTTATTGCTTCCTCGACGGTCTCTCGGGATATTTTCAAATCCCTATCACACCCGAAGACCAAGAGAAAACAACATTCACTTCCCCTTCGGGACTTTTGCTTATCGTAGAATGCCTTTCGGGTTATGCAACGCACTCGCTACCTTTCAGCGGTGTATGCTTGCTATTTTTGATAAATACGTAGAGAATATTATGGAAGTATTTATGGACGATTTTTCTGTCTTTGGCGACTCCTTTGACTTATGTTTAAAAGATTTTGAAAAAGTTTTTCAACGCTGCGAAGAAACCAACTTAGTTTTAAATTGGGAGAAGTGTCACTTTATGGTGCGTGAGGGCTTAGTCCTTGGTCATAAGATTTCCGCTAAGGGAATTGAAGTGGACAAGGCCAAAATTGAAGTTATTGAAAAGTTACTGTCGCCTACAAATATTAAAGCGATTAGAAGTTTTTTAGGGCATGCGGGTTTTTATCGACGATTCATTAAAGACATTTCAAAAATTACTAAGCCTCTCACCCACCTTCTCGAAAAAGAAACTCCTTTCATTTTTGATGAATCTTGTCTCGCTGCGTTTGAATTAATTAAATCCAAACTTATAAATGCTCCTATTATGATCGCCCCAGTTTGGGATTTACCATTCAAAATAATGTGTGATGCTAGTAGTCATGCGGTAGGTGCGGTTCTAGGACAACAAATTGCTAAGAACTTTCATCTGATTTACTATGCTAGTAAAACTCTAACTTCTGCTCAAGAAAAATAACACCACGACGGAGAAAGAACTTTTAGCTGTTATTTTTGCTTTTGATAAATTCCGATCGTACATTACTCTTGCCAAAGTTATTATTTTTATGGATCATTCTGCTTTGAAGTACCTCCTTTCTAAACCAGATGCCAAACCGCGTCTTATTCGCTAGATCCTCTTACTTCAAGAATTCGACTTGGAGATTCGGGATAAGAAAGGAGCGGAAAACCTAGCGGCTGATCATCTCTCTCGTCTTGAAAATCCCTAACTTGATATTTTAAATGAAAATTTTATTAATGACTCTTTTCCGGATGAGCGTCTTTTAAACATTTCTTCTTCTACCCCCTGGTTTGCTGATCTGGCCAATTATCTTGTGGCCCGGGCCCTTCCAAAAGAATACTCTTCTCACCAAAAGAAGAAATTATTTTCGGAGTTGAAGTATTATTTTTGGGTGGACCCCTTTTTATTTCGCATTTGTGCGGATCAGGTGGTTAGAAGATGTGTTTCCCGGGAAGAAGGTCAGCAAATTTTAAAGCATGTTCATGAAGGTCCGACTGGCGGGCATTTTCAAGCAAACCGCACCGCCCACAAAGTGCTTAGTGCTGGCTTTTACTAGCCAAGCATATTTAAAGATGCGCAACTCTTTGTGAGCGGGTGTGATCGGTGCCAACGGACTGGAAACTTATCTAATAAAAATGAAATGGAACAAAATTATTTTCTGGAATGCGAAGTTTTTGATTTATGGGGCATTGACTTTGTAGGCCCGTTTCCCTCCAGTCTAGGAAACAAATATATTCTATTCGCAGTCGATTATGTTTCCAAATGGGCAGAGGCCCAAGCTTTACCAAAAAATGATGCTCGCGTCGTAGTTACCTTTCTTAAAAAGTTATTTTCTCGTTTTGGTTTTCCTCGAGTGATCGTTATTGATAGGGGAAGTCATTTTTGCAACACTCAACTCGCTAAAGCTTTAACTAAATATGGTGTTACGCATAAACTATCAACTGCTTATCACCCCCAAACTAACGGTCAGGTCGAGGTAGTAAATCGCGAGCTTAAAAGAATTCTGGAAAAAACCGTTTCTACTTCCCGTAAGGATTGGTCTTTAAAGTTAGACGATGCTCTTTGGGCCTATCGGACGCGTACAAGACCACTATTGGTTGTACTCCTTTCCGACTAGTCTATGGAAAATCGTGCCATCTCCCGGTAGAGGTAGAGCACCGTGCGTTTTGGGCGTTAAAGTTTTTTAATTTCGATCCGCACTCGGTCGGTGAGCATAGAAAAAACCAACTAAATGAGCTTGATGAGTGGCGAGCGTACGCTTATGAAAATAATAAAATTTATAAAGAACGCACAAAACTTTATCACGATAACAACTTGCGCCATCCTAAAATGTTTAAACCTCGCGATCACGTTCTTCTTTTCAATTCCCGCCTACGTCTCTTTCCTGGAAAACTTAAATCTAGATGGTCTGGACCGTTTACGGTCAAGGAAGTTTATCCTTATGGAACTGTGTTGCTTTCGCACCCCGATAAGGGTGATTTTAAAGTGAATGGACATAGACTTAAACTTTATTTTTCAAATGATACTGTGTCTCCTGCAATGGAGGATCTTGTTTTCGACTCTTAAATATTTATCTGGTTGTGGAACATTTTTGGACTTATTATTATTATTTAATTTTCTTCGGACTTTAAATGGTTGTAATAAAGAATAATCTTGGGCACCTGCCCACGGACTATATTTTTTTCTGCTTTTATTTTGCTCTTCCTTCCGGAGGCCAACCAAGCCAGTTCGTGACCGCCGCTCCAACGTTGCTGATATAAAGATGGATCAAGTCAAACCTGCTGCTGATCAAGTGCGCTAAAAAGCAAGCATGGGGGAGCGACATCCGTCGTCATCCCACAAACTCGGGGAAGTCCTGTTTTGTTTATTATTTCATTTACTTTATGCATTTTTCTCTCCTTCTCAGTCTCCTTCTCGTTTTTCTTTTTGTTTCTTTCATTGAGGACAATGAAAAATCTAAGCTTGGGGGAGGGTTTAGTTAGTTTCTCTTTTTCCTTTTTCTTTCAAAAATTTTTCTAAAAAATTAGCATAGTTTGTTAAGTTTTTTAGTATTGCTTTTATTTTAACCTTTGCAAAAAATCACAAAAAAAGAAAAGCAAAAATCCAAAAAAATGCTAAAATATATTTGAAAAATAAAATCGAAAATTATTTCCATCTTTATTTTTATGATTCTTCTAGTGATGTGTAGGCCCGTGCGGCTCCTTAGTTCTATTTAGATTTCTTTGAATTGGTTTTCTAAATTTATCAGTTTAACATAGCTTAGTTTTACTAGTTTCTTTTTCTTAAATATAGGCATCCGTTTTTTATGTTTTAAGTTAGCAATTTGTAGTTATGTCTTTTTATTCGGTTAGTTGCTTACGAATGGTTGCTAGGTAATGTTATCTCTTTTTCATTTGCGGGGTAGTCTTTCGTGGTGTCTAGAACTTGTCCCTAGCGACTCTCGAAACATTTGCGTCATTTTTACGTACTTTAGAAATGATTTAGGCCACCCTTTGACTCGTTTGCGCTTTTCTTGCCCACCAAAAAAATTTTTACTATTGCAAAACAATTTTGGACCTTTTCCATGTTTCTTTGTTTTTAGCTCCACCTTTCATTTCATTATTTCACCAAAGCCAAATTCCCTTCCCTTTTTTTCACATTAAACTCTGAGCTTAAATTTTAATTTTGAGAAGGATTATATCGTTGAAATGAAAAGGAAAATTTATAGCTTTTATTTGGAGCTTTCCTTAAAGTTACAAAAAAAGAGGAGTTATTATCAAAAGTATCATCAAAATGAAATGAAGAAAAAAAGAGAATAGTTTATTTTTGGCCAATATTATGAAAAGAAAAGAAAAAAATACATGGCCTTATGTTTGTTTTAGCTTGAATTAAAGTACTTATCATTCCTCTTCATGTGTTTATGTTTATTTTCTTTTTAAGCTCAACCTTGGTTTAGTGTTTAAGCCCTCATGTTTATCCTTGTTTTCATTTCCTAACCATTTACCTAGGCCAAGTTTTAATGCCTATAGAAGTCCTATTAATCTTTAGAACGTAAATTCGCATAGTGGAGTGTGAACGGACAAGCCTATAGCCACCATCATTGATGGATTTCTTTGGAGGTTATCTTGAGGTGATTTAGGGTTAATTGTTATTCTAGCAACCTAGTAGTTCGTTAATGCGCCGTTTATTTAGAACTTCTACTTTTGCTTTTCTTATTTTCATTAATTTTGGATGCTTTGTTTTAAGATTTAGAAATGTGTAAATTTTCTTTATGTTCTAATGATATTTTTAGGTCTCCACTTTCAAGTTTTCCATTGTGCACTTCTCACCCCACTAGTTGTTAACATAAGAATTAGGATAGTTTAATTTTTCATGTTTTGTTTTTCTTAATTATGAAATCTAAATTTGCTTTATTTACTTTTTCCCTAGTTTTCAATTCTATTTGCTTGAGGGCAAGCAAAAACTCTAGCATGGGGGAATTTGATGACTTATTTTAGTCATCATTTTTGGGATAGTTTAGTATGCAAAATTCCTAGTTTAATTATATGTTTCAAGTATTTTTATGCATGTTTTGTTTTATTTCTTCTTAAAGTCTTTTTGTGTTAGGATATTATAATTCCTAGTTTTATTATAGTTTTATTTGCTTGTTATGTTGCAATTTTATTTTGTTATGTTTTGATATAAAAATCTATAGTTTTAGTACATGTTTTATGTTTTATGTTTACTTGTATTTTGTTATGAATATAATTAATTAATAGTATGATATGCTATGTTTAGTTTTATTTGTATTAAATAATGTTTTGTTTTGCTTTATTTGTAGGTTCAAAGCCCATGCTAGTGCAGCCCTTTCACTTGATCAAGCCCTTTGGAGCAGCCCGACCACTTTTAGAGCAGCCCCTACATGCAATCCTAGCCCTACCCGAGCCTACAACAAAGCCCACATGGTGCAGCCCTCTTCATGTAGCAGCTCGGCCCCTCTCCAAGTGCAACCCTCCTTCAAATTCAGCAGCCCTCAAATAAAATTTCGGCCCACATGGTGCCACTCATGCATGGCCGGCTCCCTATTTTCCCCCCTTCATTATTCTACATCCATTCCCCCTCTCTACTTTATTTTATTTCATTTCCATAAATCACATGCAATGAATCCACACTCTCTCCCTCTTATTTATTTCTCATTCACCCCTCCTTCATTTTCTCTCATTCTCATTTAAACCCATCCATCCTCCCTCTTATATTTATTTCATTTCTTTTAAATGTATATGCATGAATGTATCTTCTCCCTCTTCCTTCATTTAATGCCATGCATGAACACTCTCCCCTACACATGGTCGGCCACCCCCTTGCCTCCTCCTCTTCATTCCATCTAGAATCTTCCCTCCTCATCTATAAAAGGGCACCATGGTCTCATGCTTTGGAGAGAGATTTTTGGAGGGAGTGAATTTTATCTTTGTAAGCAATTTATGTTAAGAAGTTTAGGGAAGTTTTGGAGTTAAGTTGTAGGAGAGCAAAAGAGTTAGTGCGTTGTTATTTTCTTTTCGTTATTGTTGTAGTCTTTTCATTATTGTAACCCTTTTCTTTCAATATTGTCCTTTTTAAATATTATGTTCTCTTTTATTTTTTGCAAGTAATGAAAATGAATTTCTTTCATCCCACTTTGATTTCAATTTCCATTATGCGTAGCTAATTTTCTTTAGCGTTCGATCGTGAGGATCCATAAAATGAGATGAGGGTTTCTTGTATTCCATAGTTTTATTTTTGTCTAAATTACATTCGATCCTTCTTTGATTTTTTTGATTTTGTCGACTCCGTATTTCCGGTATACGGTAGTAGTCTTGGGATCTCATATTTGAGTAGCCGAGAGGCTCATGAATGTGAAAGATCACTCAAAGAAGGAAGGAGTTGAACGCAACCCTAGAGATAGGATGACGTAAATCTTCCGGATTGGAGTCAAATCCAATAGTGCGGGTCACCTTGATAATGCGACTTTAGGCCTTCTTGACTTGAAAGAGATTTCGGTCAAAACGTTTGTAAGTCAGGGGATTTAATTCTCTAGCGAGATTATTTCCTAATTTTGGATCCGTCACGGTCGAGTATGATTTGCAAATTTAAAACTATGCCTTTTCATCCCTCTCATTTCATTTTATGGTGAATCTTCGAACGAATGCTAGTTTTTTTTTATAAAGTTTTTCTTCTAAAAAATTGTCTTTCGTTTTAGTTTAAAAATTCTCAAAGTCCACTTTTTTTTCGGTAGGATAATAGTTCAAGCGTGAGTAGCAGTACTTGACAACCCCGTGTTTAAATACGACCTTGATACTACAATTCGACAGGTACACTTGCCTGTTCGGGTTTTAGCCCATCAGAACACTATACGAATTACGTATTACGGTTTATATAGAGGTGTAATAAGTCATGAATCTGAAAGGAAAAAAAATGACGGTCATTTCATCGCATCAAAATCTTGGAAATTGGTTAATTGTTATGCATAAGTTGGATCTCCGTCATAAATAAAATCACGATAACGTTTATTTGAAGAATCAATAAGGTATAAGCTATAAGACATGATACGATTCTGGAAGAGAAATCTGAGATTTATGTGCACAATTCTAGATATAAGATTATTGATTCTCACGTACTTGATGATCATTGCTCGTAAAGGACTCCAGAACCAACGTGTGATTAAGGTTTATTTAATCAAAATATGTCGGAAGACTTGGAAATATGACCACGTAATTTTGATTATGAATATCACGAAGTATAACGAAAATACAATTAGAGGGGACTGTTACCTCTAATAGAGTTTTCGTACAACAACAACTGCGAGGCAAGCATTGACATGATTCCTTATGGAGCTTTATACGAGAAGGGGTGTCAGACGCCGCTATCTTGGATCCAAGATGATGATCCATGGATGGGAGGAGCACAGTTGGGAGCCGATGGATCTGATGCGTGAACGGTACCCAGAGCTTTTCGCCTCAGCTATATTTTAATTATGCTGAAAGTTTCTTAAAATTCTTGTGCATTGAATCCTCGTAGACCTGAACTTGAATTTCAGTGACGAATTTATTCTTTTGTTTATTGAGATTTGTAACATCCTCTTCCCTACTAGACCCCTAATCTTATATTAGGACAAGATATGTGGTGGGCGAATGGGGTTAGGCTAGGTTTGACCCAAGGAATAAGGATGGATATATATGGGGCCCACTATGGGGTTCAAATCAACTTAGGTCAATATAGCACAAGGTGGAACCATAGGTACACATTGGCCCCACCACTATGTCCATAACACTAAAATAAACCTACATGAACCTAAGGTCCCATCATAGATCACTCATTGACTCAAGTTGACCCCGGTCAACCCTAACCCGAAATTGGTCAAACCCACACCTATAGGCCCCAACTAGCCCAATTAGGGAACACCATGGCTCAACCCAAGTTGGGTGGTGTCATTGGGTCCATGACCATGAAGTGGGTCCAACCGACTCATCATGTTGACCAAGTCAACCAAAGAAGTCAACAAGTCAACAAATGGCCTAAAGGAAGAAAACGGAAGGTCAAGCCCATTCCCAATGGGAAAATCCCGTGAGCCAAGGCCCATGACCAGCCTAAATGGTCAATGACAACCCCTAACCCCCTGAAATTGGTGAGAGATTGCATGCAAGGGGGTAGTTTTGGAAATTTATGGAAAAAGAGAAGAGAAAAGAGAGGGAAATAAGGGATGGTGACCATGTGGCCCTCCTCCTCTCTTCCCAAGCCTACATCTGAACCTACACATCAATTCTCAGCCTTTTTAACCAAATTTCATGCCACTTGGAGTTCAAGCTGAAGCACCCAATGCATGTCCAAAATTCCCATAGTAATACCTCCTTATACAGCCACATCCAGCCAAAACCAACCCTTCAGTTAGTTTCAGAGCACTTAGAGGAGTGGAATTCGATATCTGGATCGAAGCTTTTGGTGGAGAAACGAGTTCGGGAGCAAGCTCGCCGAAGAGGAGAAATTCTATGGCCAACCGCCGCCGTCACCACCATCGGGCTCCGATTAAGGTCTGTTCTTCTATGCTAGCTTCCTAGATCATTTAGGATAGATTTCGAGCTCAATTGAGCTTGGATCCATGTGAGGTGTGGGAGAAAATCCATGGTTTTGAAGGATCTTAGGTTTGCTAGAATCTGCCGCCTCTGGCGGCCAAGTCCCCACCAAACATTAGCCCCCACCTCAATGGAGGTGGTGTTGGTGGTGTCTAGCCAGGGAGGAGGCTGGATTGCCGGGAAACACCAGATCAAGGTTTTACAGGTCGGTGCAATCGTGGCCGTCGGCTGGAGGAAGAAGGCACGTGGATGTCGTCCATCTTGATGTATTAAACTATAACTTATTTCATTTTCTGTCACACTTATTTTGTACATTGCGAGATGATTTTAGGCCTCTTCAAGGAAGATTCAGAAAACATGTTCAACATATTAAATGTAGCCCTAGGACTTAACTTTAAAATGATACCCTAAAGTGATAATTTGGCGCAATATAGCTCCTTGTCGGGCCATTTTACTAAGACTGGTCCTAGGCTAGGGCAGATTTTTAAATGAGTGCCCAAGCCAAACCCTAAGTACACATGTCATGAAACTTTGGACATGCATGTAATTACGTTATAATTACTTACTGACCAAAATTCAGATTTTTTGGAAAGAATCTTTCTATAGTTTTTGGAGAAATTTCATTAATTAAATGATTTAAATTTTGGTAGATTTCACACTCCAAATGCCCCCAAACTAGGGTGGCATGGCCAGTGGGTCATTATATGTCCATGGTAGAAATTTAAGGCTAATTTGACCTCTGCATGTTTGTGAAATCCAACATGCATGGTAAAGGTAAATTTGTGATTTGTGTGCTTATAGTAGAAATGGGGAAATGGGAAATTAGCTCATTTTGAACAATGCATGTCCATGAAACTCTGGAAAGAGGCTTGTAAGGACTAAATACACATCCCATATGAAGGTTGGGATTTTTGGGTTCAAAATTCCCATTATTCTGAATTATTAGAAAATAGGCCTATTTAGAAATAAAATGGGAAAATAGGGCTACTGATTTTATTAAATTTTGAAACTTTGTTACAAGCCCTAATAGGACATTATACATCACTGGAAAAATCTATGAACTTGTTTGAGAATTTTATCTTGTGTTTTAAGAAGATTTACCATTTTACCCCTATGGATAATTAACTAAATGTAAGGGAAACTTATATTGAAATATTACGGAAAACTCTGCAGTATCTTATTTCTTTGATTCTAATCCAGTATAATTATTTGAGAATTTTTGGATGAATATCTATGCTGAAAACCATAATAGTGCCATTTTGGTAATAATGTTCATATGGAATCATGTTAGGTCAAATCACTGGCTAAGATCATGAAATTAAGTATTTACTATTATTATATCAATATCGATCTTCAGTAATTTTTTAGGAATTTCTAGTTGTATATTTTAAGTACTCCATTTGGAAAATGGATTAATTATTGATTTAATCATAAATTGAAAATATATGACAATTCAATTATAAAAATTGAGATCCTTGGTGGACAGTCATATTTAACGTAGAGGAACTCCAGGAAAATTACTTAGGCATGTTGGACCTTTAGACAAGGTAGTTCATATACAAAGTGACCTAGTTCACATAATCATATGATTTAATTTAAGACCCTAAATACTTAGAAAAATGGTGAAATCATAAAGGGTTAACATCACACATAAGATAAGACCATGATATATATTTAAGGGCCTTTAGACCAAGGGTTTGGGAGTCATATCACATGGGTAAATGTTAGGTCGTGGGATACGTAAAGCAAAAGTATGGTATAACACAGGACCCACAGGGGATACGCTAGATGGTTGAATTGAGAATTACATTGGGAAGTTGAAACCCTGGTTGGGATCACAAGTAGGTCACTATATAGTAGCAAGTGTTAGAGTGTATATTATTGGAGAACAACTATAGCGGGGGCGGATGAAAGATCGTCGTCCTCCCCAATAAGTATTTTAAACCACTAAGTCTACTCAAGAACACCAACGAGATTGGGGTATTAATAATGGGTAGATTCCAATAAAAGTAAGTGTCATTTAGAAAGGGAGCTTTTGGATTCAACCCATCGTATTTTCTAGTACCCCCGAGAGCCCTTCACTGGGTATGCCCTGGGCAGTCCGAGGACTAACCCTAAAATGTTAGGTATAACAAAAATTAGACCAGAGTAGCCTTATAGGTTAAGGTAATGATGTGACAAACTCACCCGTATAGGGTTCGAAGGATTCAGGATGGGTTTAGTCCTGCGAGTTGGAGGCTCCGATGTTTGGATTCAGGATGGATTTAGTCCTGTGAGCTGGAGGATCAGATGTTTAGAGACAGGACGGGGTTAAGTCCTGAGAGCTGGAGGATCCGATTTGCATTCAGGATGAGTTTAGTCCTGCAAGCTGGAGGTTCGGATGTTTGGATTCATGACGGGTTTAGTCCTACGAGCTAGAGGCTCAGATGTTTGGATGCAGGACGAGTTTTTGTCCTGTAAGCTAGAGGCTCGGATGTTTGGATGCACGACGGGTTTAGTCCTGCAGCTGGAGGCTCGGATGTTTGGAGACGGGACGGGGTATAGTCCTGCAAGTTGGAGGCTCATATGTTTGGATTCAGTATGGGTTTAGTCCTGCGAGCTGGACACTCAGATGTTTGGATTCAGGATGAGTTTAGTCCTACGAGATGAAGGCTCAGATGTTTGGATACATGATGTGTTTTTGTCCTACGAGCTGGAGGCTCGGATGTTTGGATTCAGGACGGGTTTAGTCCTGCGTGCTGGAGGCTCGGATGTTTGGAGGATTCAGGATGGGTTTAGTACTGCATGCTGGAGGCTCGGATGTTTGGATTCAAGACTGGTTTATTCCTGCGAGCCGGAGACTCGAATGTTTGCTCGATTTAGGATGGGTTTAGTCCAGTGAGATGGAGGCTTAGATGTTTGGATTCAGGACAGGTTTAGTCCTGCGAGCTGGAGGCTCGAATGTTTGGATACAGGACAGGTTTTTGTCCTGCGAGCTAGAGGCTCAGATGTTTGGATTCAGGATGGGTTTAGTCCTGTGAGCTGGAGGCTTAGATGTTTGGATATAGGATAGATTTTTGTCATGCGAGATGGAGGCTCGGATGTTTCGATTTAGGACGAGTTTAGTCCTGCGAGCTGGAGGCACGGATGTTGGGATAAAGGACGAGTTTAGTCCTGCGAGCTGGAGGCATGGATGTTTGGATACCAGATGGGTTTTTGTCCTGCGAGCTGGAGGCTCAGATGTTTGGATTTAGGATGGGTTTAGTCCTGCGAGCTAGTGGCTTGGATGTTTGAATATAGGATGAGATTTTGTCCTAGGAGCTGGAGGCTCGAATGTTTGGATACAGGATGGGCTTTTTCCTGCGAGCTGGAGGCTCGGGTTCGAAATAATTTGCATGTACATATAAAATATTAGTGGCAGTTCATGCAGTACTGAGACAATCGTCACACCGATGGAAGTATGGTGACTTAGGTAAGGTCTGAGGGTTTGAGGGGCCCGTAGGTTGTTAATACTGTGGTGTGGAGGACAATCCCAAAAAACGGACACCTGAACTTAAAGACTGGCTGACTTGTCAGCATTAGTATGTGGTGACTCTGGTTTGTCCTTCAGAGGCGTACGTAAGGGCAATCTATGGTAGTATGGATACCCGCCTTGGAGTGGGATGGCCCAACCCACTATCTCTGTTGGCTTCTACGGAGGCTTTTAGGAGTGAAGCTAGCTCCCAAAATCGGGGAACTAAAGATCTGTGTTCACAGAGTCATGTGTGTGAGTTGTACTTGTATGAATTATAACCCGCATAACTCATCATAGCATGTATACATACATAGGCATACGCATAGCAGATCCTTATCATATAAATTAGTATGGGCTCTCTTATATGATAAGTTATATTTCTGAAACCTTAACCTATAATTTTGTATGGGCATTCATATAAGTTAAGGTACTCCTGTGATGTTAATGTAGTGGTAGATAGTTTACTTTCTTCTTTTTCTTTACTTTACTTACGACACTCTTTTAAAGTGAGGGTTAGATCTGATATACTCTAGAGGGGTTGGGGGGGGGTGAATAGAGTATCTTTAAACTTTAAAGCTTTTTGATGTTAATTAAAATTTTAGAGTATAGCTGCTATTTGATACCAATATTTACTGTAAGTAAAAGTGCAAGCTAAGATAACCTACTCGACCACTGGCACACAAAGACTAAATTAACTAACACAGGTACAACAAACCTAACTAGTACAGGCATAGCAAGAATAAAGGAAAAGATGGCAATCAGACAACACAAGAATTTTTATGGTGGTTCCCCAACCTGGGTACATCCACTCTTCTACCACATTGGTAGGAATCCACTCAGGTTTTTGATCAGGTGACTGCCACCAATGAGCTTTTGATTAGGTGCTCAAAAACCAATCACAAGTCTTTTGATCAGGTGACTTGCAACCAAGGAATAACTTTTGAAGGGAGTTAAAAAAACCCTTTGTACAATGAGGGGGTGAGAGAGTGATGGTGTCTTCTCTTTCTCAAATACCACTGAGAAGACTAGTGGATCTTGATGTTAACAAAGCTCCCCCTGAGTTATTGAGTTGTTCAAGAAGATTGAGCTTTGCTTCAGGGTGAGTAGGTCTTTAATCTTTTAGCCTTGACCAGAGTAGATCCAGGAAGTTCTTGACTGATAAAGGTTTGTTGTCCTTGAATAATCCTGGAATGAAGAATGAAGAAGACTCTTGATTTGTATGAATGTTCTTCTTCTTCTTCAGTATCTTGAATTATTTTTCTGGTCTGGGCTTCTTATTTCTGGACTTTATATCTGTGTTATTGTTCTTTGTATGCTTACTGTGTATTTGGAGTGTGCCTGCTACATATGTGTGGTCGAGAAGGAGGAAGAAATCCCTTTTTATATTTTCTATGAAATTTTCATTTGAATTTTTGAATTCCTTCCTTCATTGATTGCTGACGGCCTTGAGAATGTCTGCATTAATTGATTTCCCCAACTGTCCCATTGAAAAACGACAAGTAATAATCCTGATGAAAGCCATAATCAATGTTACTTCTAACAGTAATATTCAGAGAATATTAAGCATTGATTATTCAGGAATTACTGTAATAAAATAAGGACAGAAGGAGGGAAAAGTCCAAGTCTGGATCTGCACAGAAATCATCGAGCAAAGAACAAAATTCGTCGACTTGGCTCCAGAGTTCGTTGAGCTAAGAAGTCATGTTCGTCGACCAGATAATTGTTATTCGTCGACCTGAGATACAAGATCATCGAACTGAGAGCTGTTGACTGCTACTTGATAAAACTTGTCAAAACTGTGGTCTAAGTTTGTCGAGCTGAGAACATGAATTCATCGACTGAAGTTCAGTGAAACGATTCTGGACTTAGAATGTTGAAGTAGAGTATCCAGAAATCGTTGACCTAAGAATCAAGTTCGTCGAGCTCAGCTTAGAGAATTGTCTCTGAGTTCATCGAGCTGAGCATGACTTTCATCGAGCTGAGTTCGACGAACGTCGAACTCATTTCTAGAGTCTTTGAAATTTCTCTAAGTCTTGAGTCTTCTGTAGTATGCTGATGGCTGGTCCAAGTAATGTTGACTTAAAGGACATGGCCTAAACTCTAGGACACAAACATGACCCTGGCTACACATGTCGGGTCAAACACCCTAGTTTAGTGAACTTAGCCCAAATCCAACTAGGGTTCCAACAATCTCCCCCTATTTGGGTGAGGTCACTAATTACAAACTCAAATCATTTACAAAGCAAGAAAAATATATCTGGCAGAAAACTTTAAGATATGCAGCAGATATATATATATATATATATATATATATATATATATATATATATATATATATATATATATATACATATCAGCTACAAGACAAATAGGAGAAACATTGTTCTCACATACAAAGTCAAGACAATAGACATTTCTCTTCCTATATCTTGTCAGAATGATCTTTTGATCACTTGACCTTTTGATATGACAACCATCCTTGACAAATGAGATGTCATATCCTAAATCACTTAGCTGACTTATGCTAATATGTATATATATGTTATATACATATATATATATACAAAGAGCTTTGTATCATGAAATAAATAAGCAGTTTAAAAAAAATATACAGGAAAAGCAATTAAAATTCATTTCTTCTGCTTTGGTTCTTTTTACTTGAACTCTTTAGCTTTATCACCAGGATGTGTAAACTTGATTTCCCTGTTTGGATTGGCTGCTTGAGTCTTTGTCATTATCATATCAGCAGCTCCAATAATATTCAGGGAAGTGGCTCTTGGCACCACAGCTTCTGGATGTAACTTCATATAATCATCAACATTAAAAAAATTTATTAGCTTTGGCAAACCTTTTTAGTTCTTCCTTCCTGTATTTGGACATGGTTGAGTATTGAGAGGGATCCTTTCCTTCAGCTTTGGCTTTGTTGATCATAGATAAGCCAACCAATTCTTAGAACTTGACCATCCTTGCAGTTGTAGCTGTCTCTGGGTCCTCAAAAGGTACAGGAGGAGATGCAAGTCTCTTTGGGCTTTCAGCCTTTTGATGTTCAGTAGTTTATTGCTATTGATGTTGATGTTGTTGTTGCCTGCGTGAAGAATAGTGCCTCTGCTGGCTGTTTCCAGAAGATGAGAAGGATCTACCCTGATGCCTCTAATAGGTTTGATATTGGGTAGTCCTCTGAGATGAAGAGCCTGAACCACCAGTAGCAGTGGAGGAGGAGGAGGAGGGTATTTCCTATATCTATGTGGAGGAGGTGAATATTTCCCACTTTTCTTCCTTTCTTTCTGTTGATTCTTGGACATCCACATCCAAGTTGGCATGCCTTTGTATGGAGTAATACTCTGAAGAATATAGTATGGTGTGTCATGTGTTGGGTTTGGCTTTGGAGCAGGAGGTGGAGGAGCTTTCCTCTTCTTGAAAAGTTTCTTTTTCTTAGTAGATGGACTGTCATCTGAATCCTCTTCATCATAATCATCTGAAGAGTTCTGTGGATTATCATATAAAGCATTAATCTCTTTCAATGCATCTGCAGATATCAACACTTTTTCTGCTGGGGAGGAGCTAGAGGAAGATATGGAGCTGGACCTGGAGAGCTGAGTACATCAGTGCTTTCAGCAACTGACTTATTCTCTTCTTCAATATGATCCATGCTCAACTCATCAAGATCAGGCATGGGGCTATCATCCATAATGAATGTTGGAGCAGAAATGACTTTAGGAGGGGATGAAATAATGAGGGAATCAGTTCTTGGTGGAGATGGAAAGACAGGAGCCTCTGTAATAGCAAAACTATCCTTGAGTTGTGTGACAACTTTGGGGCTTATTGGGGAGGTATAGGGAACTATAGCCAAAGATGGATTTATGCTTTATTCTGGAAGAGAATTCAAATAAGCTGTATCAAACATATTCAACAAATTCAAAATATCTACTGTGGGATTTATAATGCAATCACCAACAGTGTTTATTTCAGCCAAAATAGGCTCATCAAAATCCATATTAGATTCAATAAAATTAAGTAAATCAATTAAATCATCAGCTGTTGCTGCATCTGCATCTACTTCTACTTCTGCATCTGCATCTGCATCTGCTTCTTCTATTAAATCATCAGCTGTTGCTTCTTCTGCTACTGCTGCTTCTGCTGCTACTTCTGCTGCTACTTCTGCTTCTTCACAGAGTATCTCCCCCTGTCTGGTTTCAGTGGATACTGGAGCCAGGCCACTAACTGAAGAATGTGGGATGGAGAGAGCAGAGATTTGATCAGCAAGAGAAGAGATGGAGGTAGCAAGATGGGAAATAGCCTCTACTATGAGGGTCTTGAGGAGGGGAGTGAGAAGTGATAGAAGAGGTGGAATGATGGAGGGATCCAGTGTCAGGAATGCAGGAGGTGTATCAGGGGGGACAGAAGGGTGTATGGAAGATGATGGTGGAGGAGGAGGTTGAGAGTCTTGCATAGGTTCATCTAGGGAAGAGGGAGTATCAAGGGGGGATGAAAGCAGATTGAATGATGGTAGGGATGACAGATTGGAAAGGGGAATATCAACCAAATATGGTGGTAGTGGAGATGAGGGTGGTGATGGAATTGGTGTACCATCTGGGGATTGAGTTGATGTATGAAAGTGAATATGAGTTTGTGAGGGTGGTACTGGAGATGATGGAGTTGGTGTACCATGGGGGGATGGAGGTGGAGGAATTTGGACTGTGGTATGGACTGGGAAATGAACTGGTTAGGGGAGTTGGTGTACCATCTAAGGATGGCTTTGGATGACTGGAGGTGGTGGAGGTGGAGGATGGACATCCTCAGTAGGGTGGGGACTGGCTGGAGCAGACCTTGTACTCTGAGAAGTCCTGGAGGAAGAGGAAGAAGCCTTGGATGGCTTGGTGATGGTCCTCTCCCACCTACTAAAGAGGGCACAAGTGAACCACTTGGAGGAATTAATGAATATGGTCGATGTGACCAGGGATTCAGCAGCCTTTTCCTGAAGGAAGATTCCCATAATTCTTCCAAAACACACTTTCTTCTTGGTGTTCTTTTTCCTGATCAGCTCAAACATAATATTAGCCCAATTCACAGGCTTCTTATTCACCACAGCACACATCACCAAAAATTGATGCCTGGTGAAGTAATAATGGGCTGGGTGCTTACCCAGCTGCACCTTGCCCACAACATCTGCTAGAAACTTATATGCAGCAGATAAGTGCTTCTTCAGCAGCTTGTTGGGGGTTTCTCCAGAATAATCCATTTTATTTAACATTTCATCAAATTTCTCATTATTAATCCCCAACTCTGCTTCACCATTAGTTAATCCAAAAATGTCAGTCAGGATGGTGGGGGTAAGAGAGACTTCATTACCCGATATTGTGCCTGTCATGGTGTTTTCATCTGTGGTGGAGGAAGTGTAGACCCATTCCCTGATCTCTGTAGTGGCTAGCTTGATTCTGGTGAACATCAGATGCTTCAACTACTGATCTTCAAGCAGTTGCAGAATGTTCAGGAAGATTGGATCAGAGTGTTGAAACAATTCGAAGTCTATATTGAATCCAGTATCGAACTTCATGGCTGCAAGACTGCCAGCTGGAATCACCGTAGCGTGTCTGCAACAAACAAGAGTAATTAAGTGCAATGGAACTGAAAGCGCGGGACGGAGGTCGAAGAAAGACGTAGATATAAGATTTTTTAGAATATGAATCGACAAACTCCGTTCCACGAAAAATAAAAGAATTCTTCGATCTGAGGTCGACGAAATATTTTGTAGTCAAAAAAATCATCGAGCTTAGTCTGAAGATTTGAAAACATTTCACTGAGCTCTGTTCGACGAAACTTTTCTGAAGCTAATTCGTCGATCTCCGTTTTATGAAAACAACTTCACTTACAGAGAGTTCGTCGATCTCCGTTCGACGAATATCTCTAGAACTTTTCTTCTCTTCGTCGATCTCCGTTCGACGAACTTTGAAAAATTCGTCGAGCGTAGACAAAAATTAAACTAAAGCTTCTCCATTGATCATTCCAAGCTGATTTCTAAAGAATAAGTGGTTTCTTTCATCCAAGAGATTGGTGAAAATATCTGCTCTTTGTAAATCAATGTAGATATAGACAAGTTTAATTTTGTTTTTGTCGACACACTCTCTAATAAAATGATGCCTAATGTCTATATGCTTAGTCCTACTGTGATGGACTGGATTTTGTGCTATGGATATAACACTTGTGTTATCATATAAGAGAGTTGAATTATTTAAGTTGAACCCATAGTCCGGGAGTTGGTTTTGAGTCCACAGCATCTAGGAACAACAACTACCTGCTGCAATGTATTCTGCTTCAGCAGTTGATGTAGAAATGAATGACTGTTTCTTGTAGAACCAAGACACTAATATCATACCAAGAAACAGGCAAATCCCTGAGGTACTTTTTCTATCTACCCTACATCTAACAAAGTCAGCATCTGTGTATCCAGTTAACTCAAATTCTGACTCGATAGGATACCAGAGTCCTAGACTAGGACAACTCTTTATATATCTCAAAATTCTTTTTAGGAAAACTAGATGAGGTTCTTTAGGGTTCACTTGGATCCTAGCACAAAGACATATAGCAAACATTATGTCAGGTCTGCCAGCTGTAAGGTATAGTATGGACCCAACAATACCGCTATATAATTTCTGATCAACAGGTTTCCCATGTTCATCAGAATCTATTACAATATTAGTGGCCATTGGTGTTTTCTTTGCTGAGGTATCAGCCATCCCAAACTTTTTAATAAGCTCTTTAGCATACTTAGCCTGGGATATGAAGATGCCATCAGGTAGCTGCTTTACTTGGAGTCCAAGAAAGTAGGAGAGCTCACCAATACCACTCATTTCAAACTTAGAATGCATGAGGTCAGAGAACCTCTTGCATAGTTTGGAATCTGTAGACCCAAAAATAATGTCATCTACATAAATTTGTACTAACAAGATTTGGTCCTTATGGTGCATAGTGAATAATGTTTTATCTACAATGCCTCTAGTGAATTTATGCTCTATCAGGAAGCTAGCTAAGGTCTCATACCAAGCTCTTGGAGCTTGCTTTAAACCATAAAGAGCTTTATACAATCTAAAGACATATGAAGGATTGGTTGGAGAGATAAAACCTGGAGGTTGTTCAACATAAACCTCTTCTTTAAGTACTCAGTTCAGAAAGACACTCTTGACATCCATCAGATAAACTTTGAACTTCTTGTAGGCAACGTAAGCAAGAAAAATTTTGATTGATTCTAACCTTGCAACTGGTGCAAAAGTTTGGTCATAGTCTATTCCTTCTTCTTGACTATAACCTTGAGTAACAAGCCTAGCCTTGTTTCTCACAATTACACCTTGGGCATCTAGCTTGTTTCTATATACCCATTTATTTTCAATGACTGGGTAGTCTTTAGGTCTTGAAACTAAATCCCAAGCTCTATATCTCTCAAATTGATTGAGTTCATCTTGCATTGCAATGATCCAGTGGGGATCTTGCTAAACATCTTTTATGGATTGAGGCTCAACTTGAGAGTAGAAACAGGCATGCATCACATCTTAGTTGAGTTGATGCCTTATCTGTACACCTACTGAAATGTCTCCAATCACTTGAGATATAGGGTGATCCCTTAGTGTGACAAGATCAGTGGGTGGATTTTGTTCAGCAACAACATGTGGAGTTAATTCCTCTTCTGGTATAATGTTTGTTGTTGAAGGAATTTTAACTTCTTCCATAAGTTCTTCTTCACTGTCTTCATCAGCTTGTGGAGTAGGAGGTGATATAATCTCTTGTGGAAGTTTAAACTCACCCAATTTCTCACACAAGTGAGGTACCTGCAAAGTGCTATTGGTAGAAATTTCTTTCTCCTTATAAGACATGTTAGCCTCATCAAAAGTTACATGAATTGATTCCTCAATTTTTAAAGATGATTTATTGAACACTCTATATGCTTTGCTGACTTGGGAATATTCTAGAAAAATTCTCTCTTCAGCCTTAGCTTCAAACATTCTAATATACTTCTTGTTATTATTATGAATATAATATAGGCAACCAAAATACTTTAAAATAGGTGATTTTAGGTTTCTTCCCTTTGAGCGATTCATAGGGAGTCTTATTCTTAAGTTTATGTATTAAACTCATGTTCAGTATGTAGTTTGTTGTGCTTACAGCCTCTGCCCAAAAGGATAGGGGCATGTAAGCATCTGCAAGTAATGTGCCTGCAGCTTCAATTAAGGTTCTATTCTTCCTTTCAGCTATCCCAATTTGTTGAGGAGTTCTAGGAGCTGAGAAGAAATTCCTGATACTTTCCCTCTCACAGAACTCATGCATAAGAAGAGACTCAAACTCTGTACCATGATCACTTCTAATTAATGTAACATGAGTAGAGTACTCAATCTATATGGCCCTGAGAAAATCTGTAAGAACTTTGAATGTATCTGACTTAGATCTCAGAAAGAACACCCAAGTGAATCTTGAGAAGTCATCTACAATAACTAGGGTATAAGATTTCCCTCCAAGGCTTTGTACAACAATAGGTCCAAAAAGATCCATGTATAACAAGTACAAGATCCTAGGTGAATCACTCTTATTAACTGATTTAAAACTAGATTTAGTTTGCTTGCCTAGTTGATAAGCCCTGCAGAGGCCTTCCTTTTTGTAGGGACCAGAAGGCAAACCTCTCACAAGGTTTTCATTAGATAGCCTAGCAATGTTTTCATATTAACATGTCCTAGCCTTTTATGCCAAAGATCATTTTGATTGTTGACAATATTAAGTAAACAGATATGTGAATTTGCAGATTGAAAATCTAATATGTATATGTTACCTTGTTTATTTCCAATTAAAACAGTTTGTTTTCTTTATTAGAAATAATACAAGATGTTGAGTTAAAGTGTACCTGATAACCTTAATCACATAGTTGACTTATAGAGAGGAGGTTATGCTTGAGTCCACTTACATATGTCACCTTTTTGAAGTGACTTCTCCAATCTTTACTTCTCCAAAACCTTCAGACTGGGCCCAATTTGAATCACCAAAGATCACCTTTGGTCCCAGCTTGGACTTGTAGTTAATTAAGTTGTCTTGCTGCCAGTCATATGCTTGGAGCATCCACTGTCCAGGTACCATTTTTGATTAACAGCTGGACAACTCTTTTCCTGCAATGAAAACAATTAGTTGTTCTTGACCCAGGTTACCTTGGGTCCTTTATATTGTTGATAAGAGAAGCTTGATATTACTGAAAATTTAGGTTGAGATTTATACCCTAAGGGGTGATATCCTCTAGGAGGAATTATCCAATCAGCAAGTGGATTAAAAGGTTTCCTAGTTCGATTAGAGTTGCTGTTATAATTATGACTTTTATTAAGTCTGTCTGGGTTCGACGAAAAGTTATAAGTTTGTCGACCAGAGTTCGACGAAGTGTGATGAGATCGTCGATCTCTACTCAGAGAATGAACATATTCATTTTCTGTGCCCCAAGTTTGGCGATCTCGGCTCGATGAACCATATACAGTTCGTCGATTGCAGTAAGACGAATTATTATAGCTAATATTGGCGTTCATAGATCGTCGATCAGGGTTCGACAAACTAGCCACATTTGTCGACCTGAGTTCGACGAAATCTGTTGAACTTTGTCTTTACTTAAGATTTTTTGGTTTCTATTATTTTGATTTTTAGTGTTAGGTAATTCTTTTGTGATTTATTTGTTGTTTATTACCTATTTACCTTTGGCTGAAACAAATCTAATGGGATTTGATAATATATTCTTCTTAAGTATGGGGGTAAACTTGATGATGCACCCAAACCCAGTTTGTCATTCAGTCTGGCATTGACAGTGCTTGTAATGTCCATCAGCTTAAGGCTTCTCCCATTGAGAGATTCCTCAAGTTGCTTTGCCTCACATAGCTGTGTTTTTTAAAAAATATTTTGTTTATTGGCTAGTGTTAGTTCATCTTTTAACTTAGTATTTTCATAAATTAGATTTTCCTGATTAGATAATTTTTCCCTAAGTGTTTTAATTTCCTTTTCAGAACTGATTAGGTCAATACACATGGTTTTAAACTCAGTTTTGAAACTATTATAACTATAATTAAAAGATGAAAGTACCTGATCAGCTTCTAATTCTGAAGTTTCTTCATTGTCAGATTCTTCTTCATCATCTGATTGACTTCTGGAGGAATTGATGGCCATGAGGCAGACTTCCTTGGCCCTTGCCTCTTCTTCCTCTTCACTGGAATTGGAAGATGTGATTCATCTTCAGTATCACTCCATTTTTCAGCTACAAAACCCTTCTCCTTCTTTTTGTATTTGCTGGAGGAAGGCCTTGAGCTTTGCTGTCTTCTGGAGTCCTTCTCTCTTCTTCTTTCTTTCTTTTGATTCTCTAGACACTCTGAGAAAAAGTGTCCAGGTTTCCTGCACCCAAAACATACTACTTCTTTAGTAGGTGTTTTATCATACCTTGCCTTATCATCCTGCCTGGATGATTTTCTTCTGAAATCCATTCTTTCCATTTTGTAAAATCTCTTGGCAAAGAGACTCATCAATTCTTCATTTACTGTTGAAGCTTCAGTCTCTTCAGCAGCGTTGAATGCCAAGTTGTGCTCCTTTCTTGCTGGAGGAGGAGTCCTTTGTTCAGCTGCTTCTCTGTACTTTATCAGCTGCTCATAGGATTTGAGCTTTCCAAGTAGAGACTCTGTGGAAATCTCATTTAAGCTCCTGGCCTCCTTGATTGGCCAGATTCTTGAATCCGATGAGCTTGGGAAGCACATGAGGATTTTATCATTTACCTCAGTAAGGGTGATGTCCTTATTTAAGGTCTTTAGCTCATTAATTATTGAGCTCGGTTTGATGTACATGTCAGCAACAGATTCTGACTCATCCTTCTTGAAGTTCTCATACAGGGATATGAGATTTGATCTTGTGTCTTTCCTCTCATCAGCAGAGCCAGCCACCATTTGGTTGAGAGAGTCCCAAATGGCCTTGGCTGAAGTTTATTCAGCCACTTTCTGGAATATGTCATCAGACACTGTTTGGGCCAGAATGTTCATGGCTTTAGCATCAGCAACTTTTGCTTTCTTTTGAGCATCAGTCCACTCAGGTGGTGGAACTGCATGAGTGTTGGAGCTTGTTGTAGATGTCTAGGCAGTTGATTTAGGAGGACCTGTCAAAATAGAGTTGTAGATGTCGTCATCAATGGAATTCATATATAGTTTAATTCTTGCCTTCCAAATGGCAAAATTATTTAAGTTGTACACTGGAGGTCTGGTGCTTACATAGTCCTTGTTCTGTGTCATGCTGTGTATATAATCCTAAGGAAAATAAAGGATCAGATCTAACTGATGCTAAAGATCACGGCAGTGAACCGGTCGCACAAGTAATATAAAATGGTGGCTTTCCCAAGTATCGATCTCTCAAGGAACACAGTAAGGTGGAGTTAATTTCGAGGAGGACTTGAGATTGAAGTCCTAAGGTTGGATCTAACTAGGGGGGGGGGGGTTGATTAGTGCGATAAAATGAAAGTACAAATCTAATATCTACTCCTATGCAACGCCACTATGCGATGCTTCGCTAGGCGGGATGGAAAACTAGTCGGGCCGCTATGCACCGAATCGCTAGGCGGATGGACGAGTAGGCTTGCGGATGAGGTGGTTAGAACGGCGGAATGAGGGTCGTGAGCACCTCTTTGCTACGCACGCTTCTAGCAATTGCTAGAATGGCAAGGGTGGATGGTGGTGGATGGAATATGGCGCAACTCGAGCAACTTAAGTAGTAAAATGAAATAGGAATCACATAGACATGAAACACATAACATATACAACCAAAGTGCACTTCATCAATATAAATAGATTTGAACACCAATATTCAACAAGAAAGCAAGAACAAGTCAAGAGATCGACCGAATCCGAAGTCTTGCTGAGGATTCACGGTTGGAATCGTCGGGTTGTCAATTCGCGTCCAAGCTCGGTCCTCAACTACGTCTAGGGTAGAGAAGGGCTGTCACCACCTTCCAATGGCCCGTATTCTTCGTGTCACGATAGCGGAAGAAAGTTGCAAGCTTCCCTTTGCTTGTTGGCGATGGAGTCAAAACCTACTTGAAGCTCGCAGATGAAGGAGAAGGCCGAGAGGAAGCTCCAGCTTGGATTTGGCGGTGAAAGCTTTCCCGGAGCACCTCCCTACGATGTAAGATGAAGGGGAACGGCGGAAAAGGCGGAAAATGGCGGATAAATGTCGAACGATCCCATCTATTCTGAATTAGGGCGAGACCTGCAATATTTATAGAAAGTAGAATTGAACAATGCTCACGATCACGGGCGCAGGACCAGTGGTCGTGCGCACTATGTCCAGTGATCGTGCGCACTAGCATGACAGATTAGGAAGAAGAACTAGGATAACACGCATGAGCAGTGGTGCACGACCAGTGGTCGTGCGCACTAAGTCCACTAGTCGTGCGATTACCCCAGACAGAACTCCAGAAAAAGAGGAATCAATGCACATGATCAGTGGCGCATGACCGGTGGTCCTGCGCACTGTGTCCAGTGGTCGTGCGATTACCCCAGGCTGATTCTGGAAAACGAAGAGTAGTGCACACGATCAGGGGCACACGACCAGTGGTCGTGCGCATTAGATCCCATGATCGTGCACAGTATTCCTGTTTCACAACCATCCCGGAACACACACACGACCCATGTACCGATAGGAAAAACAAATCACAAATCTGTGCAGACATTCCAGGCAATCACAAAAAGGAGTACAAATAATAAAAGTAACAAAATACACAACTACGAGCATAAATGTGCACTTACTCATAAAAAGGACATAATAACAAATATGAACAAATAAAGCTCTAAAGTGAAGTGCATCACCGAGAAAACAAGCCCAGATGAGTCCGAAAATAGGTATATAAAATTGACTCATCACACCCCCAGACTTAACTGTTTGCGCGTCACGAGCAAACAAAATCTAAGCCGATAGGGAAAATTACAAGCTAACAAAGAAATTGCAATACGGAGTACCATGCGAAGTCGCATGCTCGCACGCATAAAAATATAATAGAAGAAATTTTTAAGTATGCAAAATAGTTTATACTTTTCAGAATGCGTATCAATATTTTATTATTACTCAAAAATGGAATCACGGTGAATCATCCGGTCACGTGCAGGGAGAAAGTGGACTAATCACTAGGCGAGCATTGCCAAAGATCAGGGCTCAAGATAACCTCCAAAGGAATCCACCAATGTCGGTGACCATATGCTTGCCCTTTTGCATTCTCTCCACGGCAATGGTTTGGTTCACACACGAATCAGTAGGACTTTAGGTGAAGATGCTGGATCCCTAGTTTGGATTTGGGCTAGGTTCACCGAGTTAGGATGTCTTTGACCCACCTTGTATAGTCAGGGTCATTGGTTGTGTCCTAGAGTCTAGGGTTTGTCCTTAGAACATCCTTCTGTGGACCAGCCATCCTCCAGATTGTCATAGAAACTCAAGACTTAGAGATATTTTCAACTCAAGGAAATCTGTTCGACGTTCGTCGATCTCAGCTCAACGAATCAGCGACATTCGTAGATCTCAGCTCAGAGAACAATATTCTTTGGTCGACGAATTCTGGTCAACGATTTGTATTCTTCTCAGCCAGAGACTTCTCAGATTCTAAGTCCACAATCATTCTTCGGTCGACGAATTTGGATCTCAGTTCGACGAATGATGATTGTCAGCTCGACGAATGAAGATTGTCAGTTCGACGAAGATTGTAGCAGAATTGACAAGTTTCCCTTGAAGACTAATTGATATTATCTGGTCGACGAACTCATCAGCTCAGCTCGACGAACTGTGAACTCAGCTCGACGATTCCTGTTCTTCGTTCGACGATTCCAGATTAGGTCTTCTCCAGTTTTCCGTCCCTTTTCTTGGCGATGAATCCTGAGTAATTAATGCTCAATCTTCTCGGAATGTTACCGTTGGAACGAGCATTGATTATGGATTATTACATGCCGTTTTTCCATGGGACAGTTGGGGAAATCATTGATTGTCGCTTCCTTCCCAGGCCGACTGCATTTACTACTCAAGGTTTCAAATTTTGAATGTTCTTCAGTTAGTCTTCAGTCAAAAAAGAAAAGATTAAGATGATACAGACACATAGACACACATTGCAACAGAAGAACAATCTTATAGAAATCAAAAAGTTCTTTTCTACAGTCAGCCTAGGCCAGAGAACATCATCCAGAGAAGAAGAACATTCAATATCCATCAAGAGTCTTCTTCCTTCAATCCTACAGGACAACTTCAGAAGGACAACAATCTCTATCTGTCAAAGAAGTTCCTAAAGTAATCTCTGGTCAAGACAATCAAGTTCTTTGAAGACCTGTCACCCTGAAGCAGTGTTCTAGATTTCTTGATCCATTCAAGATCTCAGGGGGAGCAATCTGCTGAAATCGATCCACAAGTCTTCCCAGTTGTTATTGAGAAAGATAAGACACCATCACCCCTTTTCCATCTTCTGTACAGGGATTTAATTCCATTCAAAATTATTCCTGGTTGCAAGTCTCCTACCAAGAGACTTGAGGTTTTGGTTTTTGATCAACTGAACAAAAGCTCATTGCTGTCAGGCACCTTATCAAAAATCTGAGTGGATTCCTACCAGGGTGGTAGAAGAGTGGATGTACCCAGGTTGGGGAACCACTATAAATTTCTTGTGTCGTCTGGTTGCCCTTTTTCTTTTATTTTGGCTGTGTTCTGTGATTTTCTAGGTTGCTGTGCTTATTATTTTATTTGCTAACCTATTCACCTAGGATTACAGCAAAAGTTGTAAAGAATTTTTGTAGAGAGCACAATAATCTATTCACCCCCCCCCCCTCTACAGTATTTCAGATCTAATCTTCACTTTCAATTGGTATCAGAGGGAGGTTGGTTAATCTACCACACCTTAAGAGGTTAATTGGTTGTACAGGCTAACACCTGAACCATAAAGATCCCTTTTGTTAGATCTGATTGTTTTGTTTCCTTTATTAGATTTATTTCTTCACAGAAATGGCTCAAATCAAAGATTATGCAAGCATCAGACCTCCAGTATGCAATCTTAACAGATTTGCCATCTGGAAGGCAAGAATCAAGCTGTACATGAATTCTATTGATGAAGATATTTTTGCTTCTATCTTAACTGGAGTACCTCCAGCACCTGCAGCTTCTACAAGCACCTCTACAAACATTACTGCAGTACCTCCTCCAGAGAATAATGATGCTTACAAGAAAGCCGAAATTGCAGATGCAAAAGCAATGAACATCTTGGCTCAGACTATGTCAGATGACATATTTCAGAAGGTGGCTGAGTGCACCTCAGCCAAGGCCATTTGGGACTCCCTCAACCAAATCGTAGCTGGTTCAGCTGATGAAAGGAAGGACAGGAGATCAAATCTCATATCCATGTATGAGAATTTCAAGAAAGATGAGGCTGAATCAGTTGCTGAAATGTACAATAGGTTGAGCTCAATCATCAATGAGCTTAAAATCTTGGATAAAGATATCACCCTTACAGAGGTGAATGACAAAATATTGATGTGCTTCCCTAGCTCTTAGGGACTCAAGAATCTGGTCTATCAAAGAAGCCAGAAGCCTAAATGAGATATCAACTGAATCTCTGCTAGGAAAATTAAAGTCTTATGAGCAGTTGATTAAATTAAGAGAAGCAGCTGAATAGAAGTCAACAACTCCAGTTAGAAAAGATCACAGTATAGCCTTCAAAGCATCAGAGGAAAGTGAGACCTCAACATCAAATGAAGAACTATTGAGCCTCTTTGTAAAAAGATTTTATAAGATAGCTAGAAAGAATTTCAGAAGAAAATCATCCAGGCGGGATGATAAGCCCAGATTTGACAAGACACCAACCAAGGAGGTTGCGTGCTTTGGATGCAGAAAGCCTGGACATTACATCTCAGAATGTCCAGAAAACCAGAAGGAGAAAAGCAGAGAAAAGGACTCCAGGAGAAAACACAGCAGCAGACCCTCCTACAGCAAGTACAAAAAGAGAGACAAGGGCTTTGTTGCTGAAACATGGAGTGATACAGAAGAAGGATCATCCTCTTCCAGCTCAAGTGAAGAAGAGGAAGAAGAAAGATCCAAGGATGTTTGCTTATGGAAATTGATGCCTCCAGGAGCAATTCAGGATCAAAAAGTGAATCTGAAGATGAGGTAGCCTCAAAGTCAGAGGCAGATCAGGTTATTTCAAGTTTTAATTTTAATTATGATTCATTTAAGATTGAATTCAAGGTTATGTGTTTAGACTTAATTAGTTCAGAAAAATAAATAAAAACCCTTAGAGAAAAATAAGGAAATCTTGAATCTGTTAAATCAAAAAATATTAAACTAAAAAATCAACTAACTTTAGCACATGAGCAGATAACTAAATTAAAATCTGATTTATGTGAGGCCAAACAACTTGAGCAATCTCTCAATGGAAGAAGTCTCAGTTTTGGCAAGATGGGCTTGGGTTCATCATCAGGTTTGCCCCCCATAATTAAGAAAAATATTCTTACCACACCCATTAAATTTGTTTCTGCCAAGGGAAAAGAAAAGATAATAAACAAACAAATGTCTGAAAACAATCCAAAACCCATAGACAAGAGCAATAGAAATCAGAAAACAGCTAATAAAAACAAGGTTCAGCAGCATTCGTCGAACTCAGATCGACGAAATGTAGCCAGTTCATCGAACCTAGATCGACGAACGCTGAACGCAAACTTCAGTTATAACAATTCGTCTAACTGCGATCGACGAACTTTGTATGGTTCGTCGAGCAGAGGTCGACGAACATGGGGTGCAGAAAATGACTATTGTCATTCTCTGAGCAGAGGTCGACGATCTCAGCCCTATTCGTTGAACTCTGGTCGACGAACTTACAAGAAATCGTCGAACCCAGAAGGACCAAACATAAATCATTTCTCTTACAGAAATTCTAAGCCAGCTAATAAACCATTCAATCCAGTAGCTGATTGGGTTATTCCACCTAGGAGATATCACCCCTTAGGTTACAAATCTCAACCTACTTTGTCAGTTATCTCCAGCTTTTCATTTCAACCAAACAAAGGACCCAAGGTGACCTGGGTCAAGAGTAATTGAGTTTTGTTTTTCATTACAGGTACAGGTGAAGAGCTGTCCAAGGGTGAGTCAGACCTGGTACTTGGACAGTGGCTACTCCAAGCATATGACAGGCAGCAAGGACAATCTATCTAATTACAAGTCCAAGCTAGGACCAAAGGTGATCTTTGGTGATTCAAATAGTGGCCAGTCTGAATGATATGAAGTAGTAAAGATTGGAATAGTTACTTTCAAGAGAGTAACATATGTAAGAGGACTCAAACATAACCTAATATCCATAAGCCAATTATGTGATGAAGGTTATCAGGTACACTTTAACTCTACCTCTTGTTCTATTATTAATAATGAAAACAAAACTGTTTTAATTAGAATTAGACAAGGTAACATATATCTAGTAGATTTTATTTCTGCCAAAACTGATGTTTGTTTACTCAATATCACTAGTAACCAAAATGAGTTGTGGCACAAAAGATTAGGTCATGTAAATCTTAAAAATATAGCTAGGTTATCTAAAGACAACCTTGTTAGAGGTTTACCTTCTGGTCCCTACAAGAAGGAAAACCTTTGCAGGGCTTGTCAATTAGGCAAGCAAACTACAACTAGTTTCAAATCTATTAATAAGAGTGATTCACCTATGATATTGTATTTGCTACATGTGGACCTATTTGGACCCATTGCAGTACAAAGCCTAGGAGGGAAGTCTTATACTTTAGTAATTATTGATGACTTCTCCAAATTCAGTTGGGTGGCCTTTCTGAGAACTAAGTCAGATACATTCAAGGTTCTTACATATTTTCTCAGGACCATACAGATTGATTTCTCTACTCATGTTATATTGATCAGAAGTGATCATGGCACAGAGTTTGAGTGTCTTCTTATGCATGAGTTCTGTGAGAAGGAAGGTATCAGGCAGTGCTTCTCAGCTCCTAGAACTCCCCAATAAAATGGGGTAGCTGAAAGGAAAAATAGGACACTCATTGAAGCTGCAGGCACATTATTGGCAGATTGTTAACCCCGAAATCGGTGATCCTTCCCAAGGGAGCCAACTCGCTCGTCGCGGCCTACCCCGGGTTCCTCCTGGAGGCCGTGATTCCCTAGGTTGGGCGGACAGAATTCCCTGTCCGGTCAGGCCGCGCGGCCTGTGCGGTCTCAGCGGTCTGACCCCCAGGCCGCGCGCCTTTCCTTGGTCGGCAGGGTCCGCGGACTGCTTCCTTAGTCCGCCTCTGCAGGCCGCCCCCTTTTCAGCTTAACCGTGAGGTTGTATCAGCAGGTCTCTCTCTACAGGACTCAACCGCCTGTCCGCTCTGGCCAGCAGCAGGTCGCTCAGTCCTTGCCATTAGCAACACGGGCAGCCGACTCCTCCAGTCTGCCTGCAAGGCGCGGACTCCAAATCCGGCTATCCACTAAGATCAGCAGCAACCTCCAAGTCCCTCGTGAGCTAGATGGACTCAAAGTGCGATCAAGACTTCCAATCCGCCTTCACCGCCTTCACTGCCTTCACTGCCTTCATTGTGAACCCCAACAGCCTCAACAGCCAGGCTCTCCATCTCCAACATAAGCGGACTCAGCCTTGCAGTAGCCGCGGACTCCGCGGCCTTGGCGGAATCGCAATGCATTCCGCCTCTCCTTTTCCAGCACCAGCCATTCTCTAGTGGCAGGGTCAACTCCTCCTCAGTCCGCGGCCTTGGCGTGGACTCAGTTGGTAGCAACGGACTCCATCCAGTCCGCCAGGCAGCAGATCTCCAGAGGCCAGTCCCCGTCTGCATAACCTTGTGCGGACTGGGCGTACTCCGCGGGCACTCTCCAGCTCGCATCCCCTTTAGCTCCCTCAGCTCAGGAGCAGCGGACTCCCCTTCGAAGTCCGCCACTTGTCATCTAGCGTCCGCCACTTCAGCAGCACGCGGTCAATCTCAACTCAACAGCAGCGGACTCCACGGACTCGCCTCGCAGTCCGCCATTCAGATCGCCATCAGCAGCACCAGCTCCAGAAGCAAGCCCCAGTCCGCCCGATCTGTTGCGGACTTAGCGGACTCCGTTTCCTTCTCGCTCCAGTCACCGTCTCACCGGGGGTAACATCACCGCAAGCCGTTACCTCCTCGGGCCTATAAATAGCCCCCCATGCCTCGTATGGTGGCATGGGGCATCACAGCATCAAGGATCGCCGCCGGAGGGTCGTCGCCAAAGTGTTCCTGCGGACTCCGATTCTCAGAACGCGCTTCCTTCTCTGCTTAGTCGCACGGCCTGCCATCCTCTGATCTCCAGTCCACGCGGTCTCCAATTTTCCCTTAACCGCGCGGCCTGTCGATTAAAATCTTCAGTCCATGCGGCCTCCTCTAGCATTCCTCTTCCTTAGCCGCCAGCTTCCTTTTGTCCCCATTTATTGCTTTGTTGTGAAGGTGTACTAATAAGCTGTAACTCTCAATATTAATCAAAGGAAAGCCCATCACAAGAGTGGCATTTAAGCCGCGGCGGGCGAAGTTTGTTGTTGCCGCTGCTAGCGGCCCTCTCTCTTTCTCTTCTTCCTAGCTCAGCTCAGCTCCTCTAGGCAACAAACCTGCAAGCACAACCGTCATATTAACTGTCTGCTCGACAGCTCCTGATCAACCTCCTCCTCTCTTGATCAACCTTCTCTGTTGATCAAGATTCTCCTCTGCTCTCAGCAACCTCTCCTTTATCCCCGCAGCTCCTTGACAAGCTGTTTTCTCCACTCTCGAGCACTCAGAAGCTTCCTTCATCCCTCTTCCTCTCCTAGCCTATGAGACCAAGCACCCCCTCCATGTTAGCTCCCCCGGTGTCATTTTCGCGCATCAACAGTTAACACGCGGCCTTCAGATCTGATCAGACGGTGAACAACAACAGTTAACCATGTCAAATCATCACTCAGCCGAGAACCTTGCTCCAAGTCCCAGTGAAGATCCTCTTTGGGAAGCCTTTGAGCAGTCGCACCGTGAGAATGCTCAGCAGTTCCAAGAAATCAACAAAGTCCTTACCGCAATCACACAGCGACTACTCTCAACCATCAGCTGCTCCAGCTGCTCCAATCAATCCAGCACCCACTTTGGGTCATCAGCAAGCTTGTCCTCCAGCTTGCCGCCAGTCTATCCTCCTTATACAGCAACCTTCCCGTAAGGTCCTGCAGCTCCTCTGCGACTTCAAGATGAAGAATTTGCTGCTTGCCAAAACTTCTTCCGGGAAGAAGCCCGGGGAAGCCCTGCTAGATTTCTTAACTTTCAGGTAAGTCATCCCTACCCTGCAGCTCCTGTCTTTGCTCCTCCTACAACAACTTTTCCTTTTTATCCTCCAGCTTCTTTTGCAGCTGCAGCTTATGCCCCCTTCTTTCCTTATGCTGTAGGGGAGCAAGAAGAACCTTCGCCGTTCACAGAGAATGTCCGCCATGAACCAACTCCAGCTAACTTCAGAGAGCCCCGGCTTCCGATCTACAGCGGGGAAATTGATCCAGTAAAGCACCTCCAAGCCTTCGAATCGGTTATTGCTCTCAAGACTCTGTCATATACGACTAAGTGAAAGCTCCTTGTCATGACCTTTGATGGGAAAGTGAGGGACTGGTTATATGGCCTCCGTCCTCACTCCATCACTTCCTTCGTTGATCTACGAAGGGAGTTTCTTCTCAGATTCTCTACCTCAACTAAGAGAAAGGGCGGTCCTGAAGCCCTCTTTGAGATCAAGCAGCGCAGTGATGAAACTTGGTATCAATTCGTTGATCGATTCCAAGGAGAGATTTTGGACATCAAAATTATTGATCGAGAAATGTACAGAGTGGCTCTTATCCACGGTCTTCGTGAAGGGCCTCTCAAGTTTGAAGCCAATGTCCGAGCTACAAGGACGTACCAAGAGTTGATTGCTTTAGCCAACTCATACATTCGAGGCGAAAAAAGCAACCCAGGCTTCGTCTCCAAACTCTTATCAGAGAAAGATCCTTCTCACAAGCATCCTACAAGGTCTCCTCACAATCATTTCCGATCTCATTCAAGAAAGGAGAGAAGTTTTCAATGCCATCGATACTCCTTCCCTTGCCGAGAACATGCTCAAGACTCATTGCTACCACTAGCTTCTTCTCAAACAGCAGCAGTTCAGCAGCAAGACAGTGATTTTCATGAGTCTGATCTCGACGAGATCATGCAAGAAGTAAGCCAAATCATGAAAGACAGGGCAAACTACAAGAAGCCCTACCGACCTGCTAATCAGAGATCTCGGGGTTCAGAACCTTGCTGCAAATTCCACAAAGAGCCAGGTCACCTGATTGAGCACTGCCGAGCATTCTGTCAGCTTGTGCAAAGGATGCTCCAGCATGGTAAGATGCGTGACCTGCTTTCCAAAGAAGATCGCCCTGATCCATCAACTTCAAAGGGCAAAGAAGTGGCAGATGTTCCTTGCTCCTCCAAAGGTGTGAACCAAATCGAAGAGCCTCCTCTCCTCGTTGTTAACAATACTGTCGAATGCTTCGATGCCGACGACGAGGGTGTGCTTGGAAGGCTATTCTAAGCAAGCATGGACATCACAGTCCTCCAAAGCTCCTCACAGCTCTGATGGGTTACCTCAACTCTTACCCTTACTCTCTCATCAAACATTTTCATTACCAAACACTTCTCAGTGTTCTTACTTACTTTTCAACAAAACTTTTATCTGGGATCTTATACTGACACAGTTCCCTTCTTGTGATACTTCCTTCTCTATCTTCTCTCCTTGCCTAAGAGATCACTACGCCAATGATATATCGCCGAGTCTGGAATGCTCCCTCCGTGGATTGTTCTCTGGCACAACCGCTTCAACCACATATGGAGGGAGTATACCCATATGTGTAGTGGGAGCCATTCAATCTACGATGTTGGCTTCAGACTTAGGATCCTAGCCGACATCTAACACAGAGTGTGTGCTAGGGGATCCCCATGTGTTAGCTCTGTTGTGCTTCGCAAAGGATACATTACAGTTACGATGATCTTTGCTTGACAAGCAATGACGATCAAGCGTAGCCATGTCTCTTTGATCGTCTCACAGCTGTGATGGCCGAACACTCTCTGGTACTCTCGATCCGTGCCTTCTCGGGTTCCCACAACTCTACTGATCAATCCACTGACAAGCAATAGGCCTCTTGGCGCAATTAGTCTCATTGATCAGTGATGCTTGTGCCAAAGGTAAGAGAGCAGTGCTTCTAGCGATCCTTCTCAGGATTTTTCTTCATGCTTTTCTCTTTTGTGCCCTCCTAGAGGATGCACGACCGACCCGCTTTGAGTAGGACTATGCTCGGGATGATTTTCTCAGGCAAAGCGATGCATAAGGCCCAAGGGGAACACCGGTGGCGGCATCCAGCCTTCTTTAGTCATTCCGAGTATAGACCTCTTTTCTGTCAATTGCCTTCTTTCACAGGTGAACAGGTTAATCCGACCTACCAAAAGGATTCCAGCATTCATTTTTCTTATATCCATCCAGCCATATCAATAGTTAACACTTGCAAGCCTTCTCTTCACAGGTACTTGCAAGTTATTTTCATATATTTGTTTGCTTCTAACTCTTCTCCTTGCAGAGATTAGCAAACACCTGCAAGCCTCATCCAGGTACTTGCAGTTTTAATTCATTATTTTATGTCTGCTGCTCACTCTTCTCCTTACAGTGGTTAGCAGGCGCCTGCAAGTCATGTCCAGGTACTTGCAGCTTATTTTTGTATACAATACCTGCTCCTAACTCTCTTCTTGCAGATATCAGCAGACCCTTGCAAGTTTCTTCACAGGTACTTGCAAGTTTCACACATATATCATGTTTGTTCCTAACTCTCATTTTGCAGAGATCATCCGATACTTGCTAGTCTCTTCACAGGTACTTGCAAGTTACTTTCATATACTGTGTATACTTTTAACTCTTCTTTTGCAGAAACCAGCAAAGACTTGCAAGTTCCTTCCAGGTACTTGCAGTTCATTCTTCTTTCTTGTATACTCTTCATCCTTCCTTTTTTGCAGAGGATAACAGGTGCTTGCAAGCCTCCATCAGGTACTTGCAAGTCATTATTCTTTTATGTTTTCCTCTCACTTTCGTTTTGCAGAACTTGGTGGAAGACACACCTTCTTCATTTTGCAAAGGCAAACTCAGGTACACACTCGATGTACCACCCATATATGCCTACCCTAACTTTCCTCTTGCAGGAAAATAGACAGGCAGCACCAAACTCCTAAGGAGAGGCTTCAGGTTCTATCTCTCCTTGCCCCCCTTCTCTTTCCGTTGGGGTGGATCACGATTTTCGCGGGTCTCCAACTTTTTCGAAGTTCTATCCGGAACTTAAAAATGTGCGGGGATTATGTTAATCCCGAAATCGGCGATCCTTCCTTAGGGAGCCAGCTCGGTCGTCGCGGCCTGCCCCGAGTTTCTCCTGGAGGCCGTGATGCCTTAGGTTGGGCAGACAGAATTCCATGTCCGCTCAGGCTGCACGGTCTGCGTGGTCTCAGCGATCTGACCCCCAGATCGCGCGCCTTTCCTTGGTCGGCGGGGTCCGCGGACTGCTTCCTCAGTCTGCCTCTGCAGGCCGCCCCCTTTTCAGCTTAACCGCGAGGTTGTATCCGCAGGTCTCTCTCTGCCGGACTCAACTGCCTGTCCGCTCGGACCGACAGCAGGTCGCTCAGTCCTTGCCATTAGCAACACGGGCAGCCGACTCCTCCAGACTGCCTGCAAGGCGCGGACTCCTAATCCGGCTATCCGCTAAGATCAGCAGCAACCTCCAAGTCCCTCGCGAGCTAGGCAGACTAGAAGTGCGATCAAGACTTCCAGTCCGCCTTCACCGCCTTCATTGGTGAACCCCAACAGCCTCAACAGGTAGACTCTCCATCTCCAACATAAGTGGACTCAGCCTTGCAGCAGCTGCGTACTCCGCGGCCTTGGCGGACTCGCAATGCAGTTCGCCTCTCCTTTGCCAGCACAAGCCCTTCTCCAGTGGCAGGGTCAACTCCTCCTCAGTCTGCGGCCTTGGCGCGGACTCAGGTGGTAGCAGCGGACTCCATCCAGTCCGCAAGGCAGCAGATCTCTAGAGGCCATCCCCGTCCGCATAACCTTGTGCGGACTCGGCGGACTCCACGGGCACTCTCCAGCTTGCATCCCCTTTAGCTCCCTTAGCTCAGGAGCAGCGGACTCCCCTTCGGAGTCTGCCACTTATGATCTAGCATCCGCCACTTCAGCATCACGCGGACAATCTCAACTCAGCAGCAGCGGACTCCGCGGACTCGCCTCGCAGTCCGCCATTCAGTTCGCCATCAGCAGCACCAGGTCCAGAAGCAATCCCCAGTCCACCTGGTCTGTTGCGGACTCAGCGGACTCCGTTTCCTTCTCGCTCCAGTCACCATCTCACTGGGGTAACGTCACCGGAATCCTTTACCTCCTCGGGCCTATAAATAGCCCCCCATGCCTCGCATGGAGGCATAGGGCATCGCAGCATCCAGGATCGCTGCCGGAGGGTCGTCGCCAAAGTGTTCCTGCGAACTCTGATTCTCAGACCGCACTCCCTTCTATGCTTAGTCGCGCGGCCTGCCATCCTCTGATCTCCAGTCCGCGCGGTCTCCCATTTTCCCTTAACCGCGTGGCCTGCCGATTAAGATCTTCAGTCCGCGCGGCCTCCTCTGTCATTCCTCTTCCTTAGCCGCTAGCTTCCTTTTGTCCCCCTTTATTGCTTTGTTGTGAAGGTGTACTAATAAGCTGTAACTCTCAATATTAATCAAAGGAAAGCCCGTCGAAAGAGTGGCATTTAAGCTGTGGCGGGCGAAGTTTGCTGTTGCCGCTGCTAGCGGCCCTCTCTCTTTCTCTTCTTCTTAGCTCAGCTCAGCTCCTCACGGCAACCAACCTGTAAGCACAACCATCATATTAACCGTCTGCTCGACAGCTCCTGATCAACCTCCTCCTCTCTTGATCAACCTTCTCTGTTGATCAAGCTTCTCCTCTGCTCTCAGCACCCTCTCCTCTATCCCTGCAGCTCCTTGACAACCTGTTTGCTCCACTCTCGAGCACTCAGAAGCTTCCTTCATCCCTCTTCCTCTCCTAGCCTGTGAGACCGAACACCCCCTCCGTGTTAGCTGCCCCAGTGCCATTTTCGCGCATCAACATAGATGCTTACATGCCTCTATCCTTTTGGGCAGAAGCTGTAAACACTGCTAACTATGTCCTGAATAGAAGCCTTATACATAAGCTGAAAAATAAGACACCCTATGAATTACTTAAAGGGAAGAAACCTAGAATCACATATTTTAAAGTTTTTGGTTGTATATGTTATATTCACACAAACAACAAAAGATACATTAGAAAGTTTGAGGCTAAGGATGAAGAAGGGATTTTTCTAGGATACTCTCAAGTAAGCAAGGCCATAGGGTTTTTAATAAATCCACTCTTAAAATTGAAGAGTCAGTCCATGTATCTTTTGATGAAGCTAACATGTCTTATAAGGAGAAAGAGATTTCTACCAATAGCTCTTTGCAGGTTCCACAACTGTGTGAGTCTATGGATGGACTAAACCTTACCCAAGAGGTGTCAACCCATCCTTCTCCACAGGTTGCTGAAGATAGTGAAGAAGAAATTCAAGTGGAAGTGGCTGATCTTCCCTCAATAGCTAATAACATTCCTCAAGAGGAATTAATTACAGAAGTTGTTGCAGAACAAACTCCACTCACTGATCTTGTCACACTTAGAGATCACCCAAGATCTCAAGAGATTGGAGACATTTCAGCAGGTGTACAGACAAAGCATCAACTCAACCAAGACTTGATGCATGCCTATTTTCTCTCTCAGATTGAACCTCTCTCCATCCATGAAGCTGAGTAAGATCCCCACTGGATCATTGCAATGTAAGAGGAACTAAATCAGTTTGAGAGATGTAGAGTTTGGGATTTGGTTCTAAGACCTCATAACTACCCAGTTATTTGAACCAAATGGGTCTACAGAAACAAGCTGGATGCTCACGGAAATATTGTGAGAAACAAGGCTAGGCTTGTTGCTCAGGGCTACAGGCAAGAGGAAGGAATTGACTATGACCAAACCTTTGCCCCTATTGCAAGGTTAGAGGCCATAAGAATATTCCTTGCCTATACAGCTCACAGGAGATTCAAAGTTTTCCAAAGTGATGTCAAGAGTGTATTTTTGAATGGAGTGCTTCAAGAAGAGGTTTATGTGGAACTACCTCCAGGTTTTATCTCTCTAACTCAACCCTCTTTTGTGTTTAAATTGCATAAAGCTCTCTATGGTTTAAAGTAAGCTCCAAGAGCTTGGTATGATACCTTAGCAAGCATTCTTTTAGAGCATAAATTTACAAGAGGAACCATAGATAAAACTCTTTTCACTAGACATCATAAGGACCAAATATTGTTAGTGCAAATATATGTGGATGAAATCATCTTTGGGTCTACTGATCGCAAATTATGCAAGAGGTTTGCTGACCTCATGCATTCCAAATTTGAGATGAGTAGCATGTGTGAGCTTTCCTACTTCCTTGGTCTCCAAGTGAAGCAGCTCTGTGATGGTATCCTCCTCTCCCAAGCTAAGTATGCTAAAGAGCTTATTAAGAAGTTTGGGATGGGTGATGCTTCAGGAATGTAAACACCTATGACTACCAATGATGTTGTGGATTCTGATGCAGCAGGGAAACCTATAGATCAGAAGCATTATAGGGCAATTGTTGGATCCCTATTATACCTAACAGCTAGCAGGCCTGATAACATGTTTTCCACATGCCTTTGTGCTAGGTTCCAAGTGAACCCCAAAGAATCTCACCTTATTTTCTTAAAACGAATTTTGAGATATATAAAGAGTTGTCCTAATCTAGGACTCTGGTATCCTATAGAGTCAGAGTTTGAGTTAACTGGATACTCAGATACTGACTATGCTGGATGTAGAGTGGACAGGAAGAGTACTGCTGGAACTTGCCAGTTCCTGAGTATGAGACTTGTCTCCTGGTTTTGTAAAAAGCAAACATCTGTGTCTACATCAACTGCAGAAGCAAAATATATGACTGCTGGCAGCTACTGTTCACAAAAGTTATGGATACAAAACCAACTCCTAGACTATGGTGTCAACTTAAATAATTCAACATTATTTTGTGATAATACTAGTACTATTGCTATAGCACAGAATCCAGTTCACCATAGTAGGACTAAACATATTGATATAAGGCATCATTTCATTAGAGATAGTGTAGACAAAAAGAAAATTAACCTAATCCATATTCCTACTGATTTACAGAGAGCAGACATTTTCACCAAACCCTTGGATGAGAAAAATCATTTGTTTTTTATAAATCAACTGAGAATGATCAATGGAGAAGAGTTAAATTAATTTCTATCTGCATTCGACGAATTTTCCAGAGTTCGTTGAACGGAGTTCGACGAATTAGGGAAAGTTTGAGAGATGCTCGTCGAACGGAGATCAACGAATTCTCTGTGTGGGAACAATTTTCGTCGACCGGACATCGACGAACTTTGCTTCAGAAGATATTTCGTCGAATGGAGTTCGACGAACTATTTTCGTTTCTTCTGGATGAGATCGACGAATTATTTGTCTATAATTTATTTCGTCGACCTCAGTTCGAAGAACTGTTTCTTTTTCATGGAACGGAGATTGTTGATTCATATTCTGGAAAACCTTATATCTAGGTTTTCTTCGACCTCCATCCCGCGCTTTCTGTTCCTTTCCTCTTGATCGCCGTTTTCTCTGTCTTTATTGCAGGTGATCTCAATGGCGATTCCAGCAAGAGCTTTAGCCGCAATGAAGTTTGACTCCAGCTTTGATGTCGACTTCGACTCTTTCCAGCACTCAGATCCAATCTTCCTCTACATTCTGGAACTTCTGGAAGAACAAAATCGGAAGAACTTGATGACCACCCAGATAAAGTTGGCCGAAACTGAAATAAGGGAATGGTTTTATACTTCAATCATTTCTGAAGACAATGTTATGACAGGAATAATCGCCGGTAACGCCGTCTCCTTAACCCCCGTCGTTTTAACTGAAATTTTTTGGTTTGACAACTGGAGAAGAGGATTTAGAGATTGATTCTAAAGAGTTTACTATGTTGCTGAATCTGATGGGTTATGCTGGTGACAACCCTAACAAACTCTTGAAGAAACATCTGTCTGCCCCTTATAAATTCTTAGCAGATTTGGTGGGTAAAGTGCTGCTCGGGAAACATACAGCACACGACTACATCACCAGACAACAATTTCTGGTCATGTATGCCATTGTCAACAAGAAGCAAATAGACTGGGCACAATTGCTATTTGATTTGATTAAGAAGAAGAATTCCAAGAAGGAAGTATGTTTTGGAAGGATCCTAGGAATCTTCCTAAAGGAAAAGGCTGCTGAATCCCTGGTCTCCCCGACCATATTCATTAATGCCAGTAAAAGGCTGACTTGTGCTTTATTTGGCAGGTGGGAGAGGACAATCACCAAGCCCACAAAGGCTTCTCCCTCTTCCACCCCAGCTTCTGAAGGCACCAGGGCTGTTAAAGCCACTCCCACACCTGCTGTGGAGTTTCATCCCACTCCACCATCTCTTCCAGCACCCCTTCCATCACCAAATCTTACTCATGTGCCTACTCCACCTTCATCTCCACCACTTGACATCACTAACATTCCATATTCCCCTCTTCAAGCAAATCAACAACCAACACCTCCTACTTCACCTCATGACACATATATTCCTACACCACCACAATCTCCACTTCCCCCACATTTGTCCTCCATTCCATCTTACATCCTACCCTCAGACACTGCAATGCTAGGCCACCTTTCCATCCTCATCACCATCCACTCATCACATACATGTTGCTCCTCCCTCCATTCCATCCCTAGTTGCTCCCTCCTCCACACCAAATGCAACATCCTCTCCCACTTCTTCATTTGATCCCTCTACCATATCCTCTATGCTCACCATCATTACCCCCATTCTAAAATCCCTATTAGCAGAGGCCATTACACCTCTTGCTTCCTCCATTCAATCTTTATCTGCCTAGATTTCTGCTCTTTCTGCTGCCCCCTCCTCAGTCCAGGGCCTGGCCTCAGTTCTTACTGAAACCAGACATGGAGAGATGCCTAATGATGAAGCAGCAGCACCAGCTTCAGATACTTCAGCTCCAGCAGATACTGCAGATTCTCCAGTCCTCACATAAGTTTATCCAGATTGTACAGATACAGATTTAATTGATTTAATTGATTTTATTAATACTGATATGGGCATTGCTGATATGGATATTGCTGCAACTGTTGGTGATTTTATTCTCAATCCCACGGTTAATTTAAAGAATTACTGCAACCTTTTGATACTTTATATATGCATTCTCTTCCAGAAGACTTCACTAAGCCACAGTTGGCTATTGTTCCTTATACATCTCCAATAAGTCCAGCAGTTGCTAAGCAACTCTGTGATAGTTTTGCAATTCCTGTTGTTTCTCCAACCTCTGCAGTTATTCTAGAAGATATCTCAGTACCAATTTTTATTATGGATGATTCTCCTATGCCAGATCTAGATGAATTAATCTTGGCTGATATTGAAGAGGAAAATAAGACAGCAATTGAAAGCTCTGTCCCAATTACTTCTGATTCTTGTATAGTTTCTTCTTCCACTCCTGCTGAAACTCCAGTTTTTGAAACTTCTGCCCCTGCTACAGAAAAGGCTGTCATTGATGATAAAGCTTTAAAAGCATTGGATACTTTATATGATAACCCTTAGGGTTCTGGCAGTGATGATGAAGATGATTCAGATGAAGAAGCTACCAAGAAGAAGAAGCAAGTGTTGTCAAAGAAAAGGAAGGCTCCTCCTCCTCCTGCTCCTAAGCCCAATCCAACTGCTGACACTCTCTACTATATTTTGCATAATGTTACTCCTTATAAGGGAATGCCTGCTTGGATGTGGCTGTCAAAGAATCAGCAAAAGGAAAGTAAAAGAAGTAGGAGATACTCTCCTCCACCAGTTCATAGATTCAGAAAAGATCCACCTCCTCCAGCTGCTGGTGCTTCCAGTTCCTCAACTTCAAAGCCTGCTCCTGTGCAAACCTATCAAAGACATCAGAGAAAGTCTTCAGGAAGCTACCAGTAGAGGCAACAATCTTCAGGTAATCAACAATCTTCACAGCAACAGCAACTTCAACAGCAACAACGTCAGCAACAACAGCAGGCAATCAGTCCCAAAAGACCACTTTCTCCTCCTATTCCTTTTGAAGATCCTGAAACAACCAACACTGCAAAAATTGACAGATTCTAGGAACTGATTGGCCTATCATTGATCAATAAAGCAAAGGCTGAAGGGAAGGACATTTCTTGATATACAACTATCTCAAAGTATAGAAAAGAAGAAATTAAAAGATTTGATAAAGCCAACAAGCTCTTCAATGTTGATGACTATATGAAGCTCCATCCAGAGGCTGTTGTTCCCAGAGCCTCTTCTCAGAAAATGCTTGGTATAGCAGATATGACAATGACTGTAGCTCAGGCAGCTAATCCAAACAGAGAAATCAAATTCTCAAAGCCTGGAGCTAGTAGCAGCAGCAAAGAGAAAGATAAAGACAAATCCAAGAAGAGCAAGATATGATCCAAGTTTTCCTTCTTTCTTGCCCTGTTTTGTTTTTACTTTTACAAACTCTCTGGTTATGTTTCTGAACAAAGCTTTTTATATATCTGCTACATGTGTTATAAATTCTCTGTCAGATATATGTTTTTTGTTCTTTGTTTTGTTTCAGTCTGTGTCTTCACTTAGTGACCTCACCCAAATAGGGGAAGATTGTTGGATCTCTAGTTTGGATTTTGGCTAGGTTCACTGAGTTAGGATGTCTTTGACCCACCTTGTATAGTTAGGGTCATTGGTTGTGTCCTAGAGTCTAGGGTTTGTCCTTAGAACATCCTCCTGTGGACCAGCCATCCTCCAGATTGCCATAGAAACTCAAGACTTAGAGATATTTTCAGCTCAAGGATATCTGTTCGACGTTCGTCGATCTCAGCTCAACGAATCAGCGACATTCGTCGATCTCAGCTCAGAGAACCATATTCTTTGGTCGACGAATTCTGGTCAATGATTTGTATTCTTCTCAGCTAGAGACTTTTCAGATTCTAAGTCCACAATCATTCTTCGGTCGACGAATTTGGATCTCAGTTCGACGAATGATGATTGTCACCTCGACAAATGAAGATTATCAGTTCGACGAAGATTGTAGCAGAATTGACAAGTTTCCCTTGAATACTAATTGTTATTATCTGGTTGACGAACTTATCAGCTCAGCTCGACGAACTGTGAACTCAGCTCGATGATTCCTGTTCTTCGTTCGATGATTCCAGATTAGGTCTTCTCCAGTTTTCCGTCCCTTTTCTTGGCGATGAATCCTGAGTAATTAATGCTCAATCTTCTCGAAATGTTACCGTTGGAACGAGCATTGATCATGGATTATTACATGCCGTTTTTCCATGGGACAGTTAGGGAAATCATTGATTGCCGCTTCCTTCCCAGGCCGACTGCATTTACTGCTCAAGGTTTCAAATTTTGAATGTTCTTCAGTCAGTCTTTAGTCAGAAAAGAAAAGATTAAGCTGTTACAGACACATAGACACACATTGCAACAGAAGAATAATCTTACAGAAATCAAAAAGTTCTTTTCTGCAATTAGCCTAGGCCAGAGAACATCATCAAGAAGAAGAAGAACATTCAATCTGTATAAAGAGTCTTCTTCCTTCAATCCTACAGGACAACTTCAGAAGGACAACAATCTCTATCTGTCAAAGAAGTTCCTGAAGTAATCTTTGGTCAAGGCAATCAAGTTCTTTGAAGACCTGTCACCCTAATGCAGTGCTCCAGATTTCCTGATCCATTCAAGATCTCAGGGGGAGCAATCTGCTGAAATTTATCCACAAGTCTTCCCAGTTGTTATTGAGAAAGAGAAGACACCATCACCCCTTTTCCATCTTCTGTACAGGGTTTTAATTCCCTTCAAAATTATTCCTGGTTACAAGTCTCCTACCAAAAGACTTGAGGTTTTTGTTTTTGAGCACCTGAACAAAAGCTCATTGGTGTCAGGCACCTGATCAAAAATCTAAGTGGATTTCTACCAGGGTGGTAGAAGAATAGATGTACCCAGGTTGGGGAACCACTATAAATTTCTTGTGTCGTCTGGTTGCCCTTTTTATTTTGTTTTGGCTGTGTTCTGTGATTTACTAGGTTGCTGTGCATATTATTTTATTTGCTAACCTGTTCACCTAGGATTACAGCAAAAGTTGTAAAGAATTTTTGTAGAGAGCACAATACTTTATTCACCCCCCCCCCTGTAGAGTATTTCAGATCTAATCTTCACTTTCAGAAGAGATGGGTCTTGGGTTTCGGTGAGGTAAACAATGTTAAATAAGAATGGATATGCACCAAACCCAAATGAGCTAGTATAAAATGAATCCATTAGCTAACCAAAATACATGCGGGTACACCAAACCCCCAAACTTAACTTTTAACATATGGGTGTGTGCACCGCCTACTCCAAAAATAATCACAACTCAAATAGGATTTTCAATTATACTTTTTCTTTTCACTCTTACTGTTCTCTTTTTTTTATTCAAATCATCTTTTTATTTTTTTGTAATTTCAGCAAATATAACATTGGAGCGCATCCACATAATCACAAGTAAAATCACCACATCACACCCCAACATTAAAATGTAAACACTAAAGCTCAACTTGGGTGTGCGACTAGGATTGGCTATGAGGCTTTTGGTGAAATCATGGTGAGCTGAATCAAAAGGAGGGGTAGGCACAATGGGGCTATCGAGGATAAGACGTTAGGAATGGTACAAAGCTCAACCGGGATAAAATAATGGCCCACATCACGCTCATGCATGACTAACCTATACCCATGCTTCAAGAATAGCTTGGGGCAAGTTCTTAGCCAACGAGAAAGACTATCCATCCTTCCAACTCGAGCAATACAAAACTAACAGCCGTGTACACACATCCCTAAGTTACCATCGGATTCACACCGGATTCACCAATTTTTGAGTAGAATAAAAAGTATTTACGCAATTAGAAAAATATAAAACTAAAAGCATACAGAAAAATTAAATCTACTCTAATTTCTACATGAGACGAGAGCACTTGACAAGGAGCACAGCAGGGTCAACATTTTAATATGTCTCACAATCCTATGTCAGCACCATAATTTTCCCAAATCTAACGAAGAAATGAGTTTAACTTGCGGCACACTAACAGCTAAGCACGCGCTCAAGTGGGTGCAGTGGTGTGCAGTGCAATGAACTAATCAAAATAAAACTATAAAAGCTTATAGTATGCACATGAGATGTGCACATGCAAAAGGAAACAAAACTGGCTCTCCCCCAGACTTAAACTAAACTACACAACATATGATAAATAAATTAAAATCATAAAGAGCTAAGGGAAGAGGTTACCCAATGCTCATCCAGTGAGCATACCAGAAGACTCGTGGAAACCTGAAGCAGGCCCGCCATACGAAGAATCATAACCCCGCCAATGCGATTTACCACGAATACTTGTAGGGGTGAGCTCCACAAAAACAAAAGAAACATATACAAAATACAAAGAAATACTAAAACTAAGCTAGACATGAAAAATAAAAATACTGGAAATGAAAGATAAGTCCTGGATTTATTATCATCCCAGCACGACTTATTCAATTCTATACAATTCTAGCTAATGGTTCTATGAAAAGAAAAATGCACAGGCAACTGTTCCATTATCCGTTGCGGTAACGGGTACCGATACGGTGATAGAACAGTTACCCCTCTGCCTAAATAATCATACATGCTCCTCGTAGGCAGAGGAAATAGGAAGTAGGATGAAGAGGAGGCCTGGTCCTCACCCATCTCACCACAAAACAAATACTTGCCTAGCAAGGTTTCGTCCACCACAAGTTCGTTGGGGGAGAAGGTGACGGCAGGGGCTTCCACTATGACGGAGGTAGGAACCTCCTCACACAAGAGGATGCACTCGTCGACAGCCTGAGCGTAAGGATCAACGTCAACCCAACTTACCCGTGGAGATTCAACCTGCACAGGTTCAGATAAGGAAGGGGGGGGGGGGGTCAAGAAATAAAAGAGACGAAGAACATAAAGAAATAATCAGGGGAGTGATCCCGGTTTCACTCCCCAAAGGCTGAGGTAGAAAAATATCGTCAGTAATGTCGATAATGCTACAAGGCTCGGCCGGATCCATAGAGGCCTCCACCAAGACTTGGACTTCCTCCTTTGGCATCGAGGGAGAAACCTCGACACCAGGAAGGTTGTCCTCCTCCATGGGAGTGGAAACAATCCATGTATCACAAGCCTCAACTTGTGTTGCATCATAGAAAATGTCGTCAGAGATGACTAAAGTAGAATGCACAAAAGGCGGAAGAACTTTGCTTGGATAAAAGTCAAGCACAGGTTCCTCACAAAGAATCGGCTCCATGCTTGGAGATGTATGCACAGGAGAGATGGGCTCAGCCACGTCGAAGCCTAGATCATCCACACTTCGGGTGGTTGTGTCCACATCATTCCCTTCAACAAATGAAGTTGACAGGGACACATAACCGGATGATGAAGGTGTGCCACCGAGGGTAGGAGTCGGGATGATCCGGATGTCCGGCTCATCATCCTCTTCCATAACACGGAGGTACTCGGCACAATCCTTCAGGACATGATCTGTTCTACGACAATACAAACACTTTCTCCCATTACTCTACAGTCCTTGTGGGGCCAGAGAGGAATAATAGAATGGTTTATGTGGCGAGGACGATTGACCATAAACTCGAGGCACAGTGTTTGAAGGGCTGTACGAATACAACATCTCATGCATTGTGCACTGAGGCTTATGCTCAATATCTCTCGTAGGGCATTCATGACTAGCGTGGGAAGGCTTTCCACACCAACGACATTGGGCATACGAATATCCCCACATGGGGTCGAAACAACAGATTCAAAATAAATTGTTCAAATTACTAAATCCAACAATATATTACTACAATTGCCTAAACAAACAAGAAAAAGGCAGGCAAAACAGAAATAGAACAAAATAAAAGCGATTTACAAAGGAAAAGGAAAGCAATCTCACGTCTCCCTTTCCAGAAACTCACACGACTGTGTTCCCCGGCAACGTCGCCAAAAACATGATGCGTAAGATCACGGCAGTGAACCAGTCGCACAAGTAATATAAAATGGGGGCTTTCCCAAGTATCAATCTCTCAAGAAACACAGTACGGTGGAGTTAATTTCGAGGAGGACTTGAGATTGAATTACTAAGGTCAGAGCTAACTAAGGGGGGGTTTTGATTGGTGCGATAAAATGAAAGTACAAATCTAACAACTACTCCCATGCAACGCCGCTATGCGATGCTTCGCTAGGCGGGATGGAAAACTAGTCGGGCCGCTATGCACCGAATCGCTAGCGGATGGACAAGTAGGCTTGCGGATGAGGTGGTTAGAATGGCGGAATGAGGGTCGTGAGCACCTCTTCGCTACGCACACTTCTAGCAATTGCTAGAACGGCAAGGGTGGATGGTGGTGGATGGAATATGGCGCAACTCGAGCAACTTAAGTAGTAAAATGAAATAGGACTCACATAGACATGAAACACATAACATATATAACCAAAGTGCACTTCATCAATATAAATAGATTTAAATAACAATATTCAACAAGAAAGCAAGAAAAAGTCAAGAGATCGACCGAATCCGAAGTCTTGCTGAGGATTCGCGGTTGGAATCGTCGGGTTGTCAATCCGCATCCAAGCTCGGTCCTCAACTGCATCCGGGGTAGAGAAGGGTTGTCACCACCTTCCAATGGCCCGTCTTATTCGTGTCACGATAGCGGACGAAAGTTGCAAGCTTCCCTTTGCTTGTTAGTGATGGAGTCAAACCCTACTTGAAGCTCACGGATGAAGGAGAAGGCCGAGAGGAAGCTCCGGCTTGGATTTGGAGGTGAAAGCTTGCCCGGAGCACCTCCATACGATGGAAGATGAAGGGGAATGACGGAAAAGGCGGAAAACGGCGGAGAAATGTCGAACGATCCTAGTTATTCTAAATTAGGGCGAGACCTACAATATTTATAGAAAGCAGAATTGAACAATGTGCACGATCACGGACGTACAACCAGTGGTCGTGCGCACTATGTCCAGTGATCGTGCGCAATAGCATGGCAGATTTGGAAGAAGAACTGGGATAACGCGCACGAGCAGTGGCGCACGACCAGGGGTCGTGCGCACTAAGTCCACTAGTCGTGCGATTACCCCAGACAGAACTCCAGAAAAAGAGGAATCAATGCACACGATCAGTGGCGCACGACCGGTGGTCATGCGCATTGTGTCCAGTGGTCGTGAAATTACCCCAGGCTGATTCTGGAAAATGAATAGTAGTGCACACGATCAGGGGCGCACGACCAGTGGTCGTGCGCATTAGATCCCATGATCGTGCGCAGTATTCCTATTTCACAACCATCCTGAAACACGCACACGACCCTTGTACCGATAGGAAAAACAAATCACTAATCTGTGCAGACATTCCAAGCATTCACAAAAAGGAGTACAAATAATAAAAGTAACAAAATACACAACCACGAGCATAAATGTGCACTTACTCATAAAAAGGACATAATAACAAATATGAACAAATAAAGCTCTAAAGTGAAGTGCATCAACGAGAAAACAAGCCCAGATGAGTCCGAAAATAGGTATATAAAATGGACTCATCACTAACACAGGATCTTTTGGTCCAAGGGTTAACTTATAAAACCAAAGAAATACTACTCTGATACCAATTTAAAGTAAAGGTTAGATCTGATATACTCTAGAGGGGAGTTGAATAGAGTATCTTTAAAACTTTAAAGCTTTTTGCTGTTAATTAAAACTTCAGAGTATAGCAACTATTTGATACCAATATTTATTGTAAGTAAAAGTGCAAGCTAAGATAACCTAATCTACCACAAGCACACAAAGACTAAATTAACTAACACAGGTACAGCAAACCTAACTAGCACAGGCATAGCAAGAACAAAGGAAAAGATGCCAATCTGACATCACAAGAATTTTTATAGTTGTTCCCCAACCTGGGTACATCCACTCTTCTACCACCCTGGTAGGAATCCGCTCAGGTTTTTGATCAGGTGACTACCACCAATGAGCTTTTGATCAGGTGCTCAAAAACCAGTCCCAAGTCTTTTGATTAGGTGACTTGCAACCAAGAAATAACTTTTGAAGGGAGTTAAAGAACCCTTTGTACAGTGAGGGGGTGAGATAGTGATGATGTCTTCTCTTTCTCAAATACAGCTGAGAAGACTAGTGGATCTTGATGTTAATAAAGCTCCCCCTGAGTTATTGAGTTGTTTAGGAAGATTGAGCTTTGCTTCAGGGTGAGTAGGTCTTCAATCTTTTAGCCAACACCAGAGTAGATCCATGAACTTCTTGACTGATAAAGGTTTGTTGTCCTTGAAGAATCCTAGAATGAAGAATGAAGAAGACTCTTGATTTGTATGAATGTTCTTCTTCTTCTTCAGTATCTTGAATTATTTTTCTAGTCTGGGCTTCTTGTTTCTTGACTCTATATCTGTGTTATTATTCTTTGTATGCTTGTTGTGTATTTGGTGTGTGCCTGCTACATATGTGTGGTCGAGAAGGAGGAAGAAATCCCTTTTTATATTTTCTATGAAATTTTCCTTTAAATTTTTGAATTCCTTACTTCATTGATTGCTGACGGCCTTAAGAATGTCTGCATTAATTGATTTCCCCAACTATCCCATTGAAAAACGGCAAGTAATAATCCTGATGAAAACCATAATCAATGCTGCTTCTAACGGTAATATTCAGAGAATATTAAGCATTAATTATTCAGGAATTACTATAATAAAATAAGGACAGAAGGAGGGAAAAGTCCAAGTCTGGATCTGCACAGAAATCGTCGAGCAAAAAACAGAATTCGTCGACCTGGGTCTAGAGTTCATCGAGCTGAGAAGTCATGTTCGTCGACCAGATAATTATTGATCGTCGACCTGAGATACAAGATCGTCGAACTGAGAGCTGGTGACTGCTACTTGATAAAACTTGTCAATACTGTGGTCTAAGTTCGTCGAGCTGAGAACATGAATTCGTCGACTGGAGTTTAGTGAAATGATTCAGGACTAAAAATGTGGAAGTAGAGCATCAGGAAATCGTTGACCTGAGAATCAAGTTCGTCGAGCTCAGCTCAGAGAATTGTCTCTGAGTTTGTCGAGCTGAGTTTGACGGACCTCGAACTCATTTCCTGAGTATTTGAAATTTCTTTAAGTCTTGAGTCTTCTGCAGTCTGCTGATGGCTGGTCCAAGTAATGTTGACTTTAAGGACATGGCATAAACTCTAGGACACAAACATGACCCTGGTTATACATGTTGGGTCAAACATCCTAGTTTAGTGAACCTAGCCCAAATCCAACTAGGGTTCCAACATCTTCTTTCAGTACTGCTTACTTTACATGTGCTATATATAGAACTGCTAATGTAATGATATAACTGTTAGAAATATATCCATGATAGAATAGATCCACCATCACCTGCTTCTATTTTGATACTGCTTTGTTGTCCTCCGCTTTCGTCCTCCCGCTCGGTGCCTAGGTGTCGCGGGGGTGAGTCGAGGACGATAAGGGCTTGGTCTTTATGACTAACAGTCAGTTGTGACCGTATCATTTTAGGAGCTCGAGGTGCTGGAGCACCAGTACGTCCAACGGGATGAGGTTGCAGGTCTTGAGGAGCAGATACTACACCCTACTATCATAGTTCAGCGTCAAGTGATGACGAGTGTGCTTGTTTAGAGTTTGCTTCCGCATAGTGATGTAGTGTGAGAGAGATTTATTATTCATTTTTTTTGGCATGTACGGGCATAAGCCCTTCTCTCTTTTTGTACTCATTGTGGACTGTTGTACCTTTTCATTATATGTATATATGTTCTTACTGCAGTGACTTATGGACTTGCTAGCTTTTGTTGTACTTCTATTCTCAATTGGCCTACAGGTAAATGACCGTACTGGATGGCAGGATCGGCGTCTTGCGGTGTCGACTAGCCCGTTTGTTAGTGTCACCGCAAGGCGGCGGTTCTGGGCATAAGACTGGGTTAACTACTTGGTAAGGGGAGGGGGGTATTACAGAAAGAGCAGAAGAAATCTGAGGATAAGAAGCACCACCATCAAAAAGGCAAGATGGAAAGGTCCCTCATTGAAAAAAAGGAGAAGAGTTGGAGTCAGAGTGACTCAACTTCTTCAAATTCTGAACAAGAAGAAGAAGCCTATATTGGGTTGTTTGTTGCAGTTGTTGATGAAGAGGATGTGGACTATCCTGCTACCAGGATAGGAATCAGGGCCCCTCTTTCACTCTCAGACAGTGATACTGAGGTGGATGAAGATTTTAGTTATTGCATTGGGCTAATGGCCATGTCAGATGAATAATAAAATCAGGATCAGCCTGGCCTAGATAAGGTACATTATCTATCTAGCTTCTCATTTGAATCTGAGTATGATACCAGTCTTAATTCTAATGTATCCTCATCTTGTGATGACGATGGGTCAGAATTCTAGGAAGATATCAATCAACTGATTGACAAGTATGGTGGTATTATGGATGCTTTGAAAAGGAGCAAGAGATTGATAAAGAAACAAGCTGAGGAGATTATCTCCCTACAGCTAGCTGCTTCCCAGCAGTCTGAGTTAGCATTCTTGCTAGATCAGAAGATGTGGGAAGTCATCCAACTAAACACCATCTCAATCATCCAGATTGGTACCATCAAGCAGAAGAACAAGATCATTATGGATCTTGAGAAAAAGCTCCTTTAGGAGAAAAAGATAGTTGCTGAATTTAGCAAGCCAAAGACAGTGTTTGTTGAATTCTGTGAAGTGAAAGTGGATGAATGGAAGGCTTGGGAAACCTATCCGCGCGGACTACGCGGACTGGGTTGGCGGACTGCTAGGTCGGCAGGGATGTTGCAGGCGGTTTGCTCTGTGGCGGCCTGGGCGGTCTGTTCGCGCGGACTACGCGGACAGCAGCGGCGGTCTGACAGGCCAGTGTATGCTCAGCAGGCGGTTTACTCCCAGGAAGTAACCGGGCGGATAGGAATGTTATCCGCGGAGTCCGGCTTGAAGCGGACTGAAGAACTGGAGCTCGGCAGACCGGTTTGGCAGTTGCCTTGGTCTTGCTCTAGTGAAGCGGCAAGTGGAAGCCGCGGAGACCGCCGGTCAGCGCGGACAGGAACTGGAGGTCGCCCGGTATGGCGGGCTAGATCCAGTGTCCGCCAGTAAGTGCGGACTGGCCCTTGCGGCCAGTGGACTGGACTTGGTGGGAATTGAACCAAGTCCAGGATGGCTCAGTCCGGGGAGATCGCGCAGTGGAGCGCGGGCTGGTTTCTCAGTCCGCCAAGCGTAGTAGAAGTGCTTTGCCTTGTTTGCTAGCTTGGGGATATGCGGACTGGAGGATTGCCCGTGCAGGAGCGTGCGGACTGGAGCTGGAGTCCGCTGAGTCCGGAGATGCCTTGTGATGAGGCAATGGACTCAGGAGTTGCGGACTGGAGTCTGCTGTTAGCGGACTGGATTGGCGTGTCCGCTAAGTCCGGAGGTGCCTTGGCAATGAGGTAATGGACTTGGGATATGCGGACGATAGCTGGGTATCCGCTGAGTCCGGCAGGTGCCTTGATGGCGCGGTTGCGGGCTCGGGTTTTGCGGGCTGATGCCTTGTCCGCAGAATGGCGGATACGGCTTTTGTGGAGTCCGGCTGTGGTGGTCCTGGCTTGGTCTCTGGCGGCAAGGCGGACTGGATATTGGAGTCCGGCCTTGGAGAAGCTGGGGCGGACTGGCTATCTGCACAGGGCGGCGAACTGGCATGTGTGTCCGCGGGCTGGCGGACACATAAGTTCTTGCTGCGGGTTGTGGCGGTGATCCTATCGGGAAGGGCGGTGACCATACTCATCGTCGTGCCTATAAATAGGACCCATGTCACATCAAGAGACAGGAACCTAGACCGAAGTAAGTGAACAGTTTTTGAGCTCGCGTAAGTTGCTGCGGCCTGGACTTTGTGTCCGCGCGGATAGAGTTGACCCGGTTGTGCTGTGCAGGTTGTGCGGATAGCGCTGGAAAGCCAGGACTTGGCTCTGATTGCGGTCAGGGACAGTGCGGACTCTGCGGTTAAGCAACAGGCGGTAAACAGCAGGTCGCGGATAGCGACCAGGCGGTCTTCTCTTTGGCGACTTGGTTCGGGGTTCAGGAGGTCGCCTGCATCAGGCGGACTGTTCCATTCGGTGGCGCAGCTTGTGCGGTCTGGCGGCGTGCAGACCGGCGGTGAAGAGCTAAGCATTGGAGTAAGGGTGAGTCCGCACGGCTTGGGTTGCGGTCTGGCGACCTGGCGGACTGAGCGGACTCCACAGCAGTAGGTCGGCGGCTTGATCGTTTGAGTCCGCGCGGCTTGTTTTTTGTTCTTGTCTTTGTAACTGTCTCTGCTCTCCCGGTGTTGGGTTTTGGTGAAGCTTGTCTCGCCATGTATGTCTCGCTTTGTAAAGAAGTTTGCTCTTGATCAATAAAGAAGCTTGTGCTGCATGTGTTGCTGGTTGTTACTGCTTTGTTGAGATAACCACTGTTAACTCCACGATCCGGGAAAACTTTCAACATATAAGTGGGCGTATTCTCCTTCGGTTTGTTGAGTTATCAGCAGGGTATCCAAGGGGGCGTCTGCGGTTTGTTGAATTTTAACATGGTATCAGAGCCAGGTTGTTGGAGTGGTCAAGCAGTGCTCAATGGAAGTAGTTGCTCTTCTGAAGAGGAAACCAGTGGTAGAACCATGGCAGTGGAGGATGCAAGTTGTCTTGGTATTGATCTTCTTACAGAGGCGAACTGTGAACGGTGGAAGTCCTGTATGAAGAGCTTTCTTCTTGGCGAGGACCTTTGGGAGGTTGTATGCGGAGCAGGAAGACAAGAGGATACTGCTGGCAATGCTGAGGCGATGAGAGCTTGGAAGGAGGCAAATGCGAAAGCGGAGTCTATTCTCAAGCAGGTGATCTCATCGGAGCTCTTGGACCACATCAGTGGATGTCGGTCAGCTGCGGAGGTTTGGACTTCCCTTGATGGGTTGTTCAGGAAGAAGGTGAAGGAGGTTGCTGCTGATGATGGTCCCTCTACTTCATATCAGGAAGAAAGGAGTGTTTCTCCTAGGCGTGATAGGAAGAGGAAGGAAGGACCACGGTGCTATAAATGCAAGCAGCAAGGTCATCTTCGGAAGGAGTGCAAGGTTACCTTGCTCTCGGCGAACGTTGCTCAGGTAGGGAGGAAGGAGAAGAACGTAGTTGGGACTTCAATAGTTCTGGATCTGATCGGCTGGATGCCACTGATAGTGCAGCTATCTGGCATGAAAGACTGGGGCATGTAGGGATGGACAAGCTGAAAGCAATGGCGGAAAGAAGACTCGTAAGAGGCTTGCCTAGATTGTCATCCTATGGCGATGGTCGGGGGTGTGCGGGATGTCAGGAAAGTGGAGCCTATCGCTTCATGGTCGACAAAGCACAAGCCAGGAGTAATGCACCATTGGCGGTTGTCCATTGTGCTCTGGTGGGACCGACCGTCACGGCCAGTCTTGGAGGCAGCAGGTTCATGCTGATATTGGTTGATGACTATTCTGGGTATACTTGGGTATACTTTATGAAGACGAAGTCCAGCATGGTACGCTTGTTTGTGGAGTTCAAGAAGCTTGTCGAAGGCCAGCTTGGCCGGAGGATCAAGGTGTTGAGGACAGGTTTCGGTGGTGAGTTTGACTCAACCGAGTTCTCACGCTTTTGCAGGAAGCAAGGGATCCGGATGGAGCTTTCTTGTGGACATACTTCACAACAGGGTAGTGTTGCAGCTCGGATGATCCGTTGGTTAACGGAGACCTGCAAGTGTTGGCTTCGGAGTAAAGGCGTTCCGAAGGCTCTTTGGGCGGAAGGAATGGCCTGTGCTGCTCATGTCATCAACCGGATGCCTCTTAGTCCGATCATAATGAAGACTCCTTATGAGCTAATGTTCGGAGTGAAGCCCTCAGTGAAGCACCTTCGGGTGTTTGGATCTACCTGCTATTTACACTCTCCGGGTGCTCTCAAAACAAAGCTAGTCTTTGTAGGGTATGATGAGCAGAGAAGAAGATGGAGGTGTATGGATCCTGCGACGAAGAAACTCATAGTGTCGAGAGACATTGTTTTCGATGAGTTGACGCCGTATTGGGGTAGCTCTTATGTGGAGCTAGAGATAAGCAGGTCAGATGGTGGGCTGAAGGAGGCTGCTGCTAAGGAAGTGGAGTTGTCTGAGTCATCAGGTGCTCCAGGTTGTTCTAGCTCCGGGGCAAAGGCGTCAGAGTCGGGAAGAAGGGGGAGCGATGCTCCAGGACCTTCTGACTCAAAGGCGGAGGCTTCCTGTTCAGGAAGCAAGGGGAGCGATGTTCCAGGCAGTTCATGTTCAAGAGGGAAGTCTTCTGGTTCAGGTAGCAGGGGGAGCGTTGCTCCAGGTGCTCTTGGTTCCAGTAAGGAGGCGTCTTGTTCAGGGAACAAAGGGAGCATTGTTCCGGGTTTGCCCGGGAACGGAGCTGGTTCAAAAGCAGCGGAGGTGGTTAGCCATGATCAGGTTCTTCGGAGATCGAAGAGGATCAGTAAGCCACCAGCTCGATATAGTGAAGGGAACACGGCGGACTTGGTCCCGTGTTTCCTTGGTAGCCCTCAGGTCGAGCAAGGGACTTCTGGCTGTGATGACCCCACTAGAATCAAGGAGGTGGTTGACACCAAGTCTGATGAGGTGACTTCTCTCAGAGGCAACGAGGCTTGGGCTTCTGGATCCAAGGAAGTTGGTGATTCTCCTTTGATGCATGAGTGGAGGTTGAAGCTGAAGAAGGCAGAGGGAAGCATGGCTCCTTTTGGGAGATGCTGGAGGGCTCCCTCATGGTCCATGATATGCGGGGCGAGGACTATGTCTTGGACATCTCTTCGTAGATGCTATCGGAAGGGCCAGGTGCAAGGTTACGGGAGCTGCTGGAGTTATTCACCACTTCTCACTTCAAGGGGGAGTGTTGAATTCTGTGAAGTGAAAGTGGATGAATGGAAGGCTTGGGAAACCTATCCGCGCGGACTACGCGGACTGGGTTGGCGGACTGCTAGGTCGGCAGGGATGTTGCAGGCGGTTTGCTCTGTGGCGGCCTGGGCGGTCTGTTCGCGCGGACTACGCGGACAGCAGCGGCGGTCTGACAGGCCAGTGTATGCTCAGCAGGCGGTTTACTCCCAGGAAGTAACCGGGCGGATAGGAATGTTATCCGCGGAGTCCGGCTTGAAGCGGACTGAAGAACTGGAGCTCGGCAGACCGGTTTGGCAGTTGCCTTGGTCTTGCTCTAGTGAAGCGGCAAGTGGAAGCCGCGGAGACCGCCGGTCAGCGCGGACAGGAACTGGAGGTCGCCCGGTATGGCGGGCTAGATCCAGTGTCCGCCAGTAAGTGCGGACTGGCCCTTGCGGCCAGTGGACTGGACTTGGTGGGAATTGAACCAAGTCCAGGATGGCTCAGTCCGGGGAGATCGCGCAGTGGAGCGCGGGCTGGTTTCTCAGTCCGCCAAGCGTAGTAGAAGTGCTTTGCCTTGTTTGCTAGCTTGGGGATATGCGGACTGGAGGATTGCCCGTGCAGGAGCGTGCGGACTGGAGCTGGAGTCCGCTGAGTCCGGAGATGCCTTGTGATGAGGCAATGGACTCAGGAGTTGCGGACTGGAGTCTGCTGTTAGCGGACTGGATTGGCGTGTCCGCTAAGTCCGGAGGTGCCTTGGCAATGAGGTAATGGACTTGGGATATGCGGACGATAGCTGGGTATCCGCTGAGTCCGGCAGGTGCCTTGATGGCGCGGTTGCGGGCTCGGGTTTTGCGGGCTGATGCCTTGTCCGCAGAATGGCGGATACGGCTTTTGTGGAGTCCGGCTGTGGTGGTCCTGGCTTGGTCTCTGGCGGCAAGGCGGACTGGATATTGGAGTCCGGCCTTGGAGAAGCTGGGGCGGACTGGCTATCTGCACAGGGCGGCGAACTGGCATGTGTGTCCGCGGGCTGGCGGACACATAAGTTCTTGCTGCGGGTTGTGGCGGTGATCCTATCGGGAAGGGCGGTGACCATACTCATCGTCGTGCCTATAAATAGGACCCATGTCACATCAAGAGACAGGAACCTAGACCGAAGTAAGTGAACAGTTTTTGAGCTCGCGTAAGTTGCTGCGGCCTGGACTTTGTGTCCGCGCGGATAGAGTTGACCCGGTTGTGCTGTGCAGGTTGTGCGGATAGCGCTGGAAAGCCAGGACTTGGCTCTGATTGCGGTCAGGGACAGTGCGGACTCTGCGGTTAAGCAACAGGCGGTAAACAGCAGGTCGCGGATAGCGACCAGGCGGTCTTCTCTTTGGCGACTTGGTTCGGGGTTCAGGAGGTCGCCTGCATCAGGCGGACTGTTCCATTCGGTGGCGCAGCTTGTGCGGTCTGGCGGCGTGCAGACCGGCGGTGAAGAGCTAAGCATTGGAGTAAGGGTGAGTCCGCACGGCTTGGGTTGCGGTCTGGCGACCTGGCGGACTGAGCGGACTCCACAGCAGTAGGTCGGCGGCTTGATCGTTTGAGTCCGCGCGGCTTGTTTTTTGTTCTTGTCTTTGTAACTGTCTCTGCTCTCCCGGTGTTGGGTTTTGGTGAAGCTTGTCTCGCCATGTATGTCTCGCTTTGTAAAGAAGTTTGCTCTTGATCAATAAAGAAGCTTGTGCTGCATGTGTTGCTGGTTGTTACTGCTTTGTTGAGATAACCACTGTTAACTCCACGATCCGGGAAAACTTTCAACATATAAGTGGGCGTATTCTCCTTCGGTTTGTTGAGTTATCAGCAGGGTATCCAAGGGGGCGTCTGCGGTTTGTTGAATTTTAACAGTGTTGCCACTAATTGACTCATTTACCTCTCCAAAAGATAAGAGAGGTTTGGGGTGTAACACCCCAAATCCCACATTTGACCTAAGACTGGGTTATACGGCCTGGGACACGGGCATGTCCTCAGCCATGTCCTGCTCGGTATGGGTGAACAGCCTGGCGGGTGGTCAACGAAATGAGCTCAACGAAAATTTTGAGGGGGAAAATGCCATGTGACACGGGCTTGTCTGATTTCATGTCCTCCTCTGGTCGACGAACTTCGCTCGACGAAATTCCTCAGCAGCGGCATGTATGCAGCAGTGTAAGGGCATACGGCCTGTGACACGGGCGTATCACATGGTCGTGTCTTTCTCTGGAATGGGCCAAAGCATTGAGGCCTTGTAAACACATGTAGGACACGAGTGTGTCTCTGGGCACACAGCCTGTGACACGGGCGTGTCACATGGCCGTATCCTATTCGAGTTAAATTGGGTATGTGCCACCTCAGATACATGGCTGCAGATATGGGCGTGTATGAAGGCATGTCAGGGCACACGGCCTATGACACGGGCGTGCCACATGGCCATGTCCTACTCTGGGTAAGTCGGTTGTGTGTCGTTAAGGTACACTGCCTGTGACACGGGCGTGTCACAGGCCATGTCAGCCCATAAATATACCTTTGTGGAAAATTTGTTGTCGTCCATTTCCTTCATTTGGGATCTAATGGCCCAGGCTGCTCCCTATTGCTTTAAGGCTGAGAATGAGAAGAGAATCCTCATTTGACCTTGGGAGAGTAAGGAGGAGGAGGAGAAAAGGAGTCGGCCACTTGTGGAGCTACAGAGTTCCGAAGTGAGATCTGAGGCCAGATTTTTGGAGGCAAAGACGCTACGGTGCTTTCCAACAGGCTAGAAGTCCATGGCTCCAAAGAGGTCGTTAAGGGTAACGATCTTCCTTCTTGGACATGTGAAGTCCTTCTTTTTGGCATGTGCATGGATTTCCCCCAACAGAGGGTGGATTGTGAAGGGATTTCCTTGGGTTGATTCTTGGAATCCCCAATAGTCTTGCATATAGATCCGGAAATGTGTAGTAAGGAATATGCATGTTATGTGAAGCCCATCTGGACAGGTTGGTCTGGATTGGTGATGTTTCATTTTCACACCGGAGAAGTCTCCATGGATAAATGAGTAGTTTGTGGAGTCGATGGGTTGAACCTGTGAAGGGCAATAGTAGGAAGTACTGGAGTGGTACTGCAGGAAAATACCCTTGTGATGTTTGTGTTGTGTGCTTTGGCAAGACCAGTTTTCTGGCACTGCAGGATGCTGTAAGATTTGGGTGGAGTTAGGTGCAGAAAGTGAGTTCTGCGTAATCCGTTAAACGATCGTGAAGGACTCTAACATGAACTCCCCTTTTTGATTGTGAAGCCAGTCCCGCGGTGGACATTGTGGCTAGTGTAAAGCCAGTCCCGTGGTGGGCATTGTGGCTATTGTGAAGCTAGTCCTTGGTGGATATTATGGCAATTATAAGCTTGATGAACTCTTGAAAGGCCTCGTGTGGAACAGGAAAGGTGAAACCCACCCGTGCCCTATATTTATCCTCGAGTACGTTGGTATTCGGTGATGGTAAGGTGACTTGAGCAACGGGGGGTGGCTGATCCATACCTGCGTTATGTCCGTCCGACTTGAAGACCTGAAAGTGCGTTCAGTTGGAGTGCATAATGAGAGTCTTAGGCCTGCACGCCGGAAAGACTAAATGCTTAATTTTATCGTCGGGTGTTGGAAGTGGATGGTGGTGGGACCCTGGTTCGCTGGTACACCAAGAATGTGCCCTGAGTGCACGGATCGTTGGGTCGCGTGGCTGATGGTTGTGATGAATTATTTGTACGTGAACGCACAATGTTTGATATATATCTGCCTATGAATTGTTGTGTTTGTAGGGAAGGAATACCACTGCCCTAAGAAAGGGGTAGGGTTGTTATAAAATTGGTCAGCTGAATACTCACCATTGCCTTGTTTGCCACCATTTGGTGGGCTGTACTTGTGCATATGCTATAGAGCCGAGCGGGACACATAAGAGCTGAAGTCCCTACTGCTATTGTTGTTGCTGCTGCTAGCCCTTGAAGGTTAAGCAAAAAATGCTATATTTTGCACATGTGTGGCCGGCCTGCGCGTCAATGTATGGAATTCTCATTTGTAAAGAGTAACTGTAAGGCCATAAGGCCAAACGATGTTGTATTTGCTATACATTCCTTCGAGAGTCGATATATAGAGGTGGCTGTTTATATATATAGTGGAGACTCATGGTTGGAGTTCGATATTATTGTTAAAATCTTCTGCTAGCATGCTCTACTTCAGGATGCGAATGTTTTATGGTATTAATATGTAACTTCCCCGCCTGTTTTGTGGCATATGGTGTGGGGCCCCGGCCGGACCTTCTATTATATGCTATATGAACGGATGTAGACGTTACATTTTGGCATCAGCCTGTCTTGATCTTTCCCTTTCGACTTCGTGGTCGAATTCTTTTGTGGGGTGGCGAGCACGTGTAAGTGCGAACCGCGTTAACACTAATGTCCACTTAGGAATGCAAATACACTTGTTTGAGGAACCTGCACTGAAAGTAAGGGTTAAATCTGAAATACTCTAAATGGGGGGCGGTAAATAGAGTATTTAGGGTTTATCAAACTTTTTGCTAATTGACAAATCAGTCCTAAGATAATTCAATCTATCACTGGTGCTGCAGAAATTAAATTAATAACCACAAACACAGCAAACCTAAGCCACACAGCTACAGCAAGAACAAAAGAAAAAGTGCAACCAGACAACACAAGAATTTTATAGTGGTTCCCCAACCTGGGTACATCCACTCTTCTACCACCCTGGTAGGAATCCACTAAGGTTTTTTATTCGGTGACTGCCACTAATGTGCGTTTGATCAGGTGCTCAAAAACCAATCCTCAAGTCTTTTGATCAGGTGACTTACAACCAGGAATAACTTTTGATGGGAGTTAAGAACCCTTTATATAGAGGGGAATGCGAGAGTGATTATGTTCTCTCTTTCTCAAATACAACTGAGAAGACTTTAGTGGATCTTGATTTTGACAAAGCTCCCCCGGAGATATAGATTTGTTCAGGAAGGATGGAGCTTTACTTCAGGGTGAGTAGGCCTTCAATGTTTCAGCCTTGACGAACAGGTATCCAGGTGCTTCTTGACTGATATAGTAATTGTTGTCCTTTGAAGAATCCTGGGATGAAGACAGAAGAAGACTCTTGATTTAAAATGGTTGTACTTCTTCTTCAGCTTGTTGTTCTTTCTCTGGTCAAGAGCTACGGCTTCTTGTTCTCTGTTACTGTATGATTGTTGTTACTCTATTGTGCTCTACGTGTTCTCCTGAGAAGAGGGAAGAAAACCCTTATTGTTGTCTTGTGTGTTCTGCTAGAAGGTAGAAGAAAAATCCTTTTTATATTTCCGCTGAAATCTTTCTTTTGAATTTTGAATTTCTACCTTCATTTAATGCTGACGGCCTGGAGAATATTTACATTGATTGATTTCCCCAACTATCCCATTGAAAAACGACAAGCAATAATCCTAATGAAATCTATAATCAATACTGCGTCTAACGGTAATATTCAGAGAATATTTAGCATTGATTACTCAGGAATTATTGTAATAAATTAAGGATAGAGGGAGGAAAATATCTAAGTCTGGAACTTGACATAAATCGTTGAGTAGAGAATAGAATTCATCAACCTGGATCCAGAGTTCGTCGAGCTAAGAAGTCAAGTTCATCGACCAGATAATAGTTGTTCGTCGAGCTGAGATCCAAGATCGTCGACCTAAGAATAGATAACTACTTTCTCTAGACCCTTGCCAATTCTGTGGATCAAGATCGTCGAGCTAAGAGTATAACTTCGTCGACTGGAGTTCAGAATTCCATGTTTCTTGGACTTGAGAATGTTGAAGTAACGTGTCCAGAAATCGTCGACCTCAGAGCTAGGTTCGTCGAACTGAGAACTAGTTTCGTCGAACTGAGAGCTTCTAACTGCTACTTGATAAATCTTGCCAAGACTGTGGTCTAAGTTCATCGAGCTGAGAAGGTGAGTTTGTCAACTGGAGTGTGATCCTGGACTTAGAATACTTAGATGTTTCTGGAATAAGATGTTGAAGTAGAATACCTAGAGATCGTCGACTTGAGAACTAAGTTCGTCGAGTGGAGTTTAGAGTTAAATTTTGGACTTGAAATGTTGAAATATGTTGTCCATAAATCATCGATTGGAGTACATAGTTCGTCGAGCTCAGCTCGGAGAATTGTCACTGAGTTCATCGAACTGAGCATGCCTTTCGTCAACCTGAGTTCGATGAACGTCGAACTCATTTCCTGAGTCTTTGAAATTTCTCTAAGTATTGAGTCTTTTGTAGTCTGTTCATCGCTGGTCCATGCAGTGTTGACTCTAAGGACATGGCCTAGACTCTAAGACAAACACATGACCCTAGCTATACTAGTTGGGTCAAACATCCTAGTTTAGTGAACCTAGCCCAAATCCAACTAGGGATCCGACAGTCTCCCCCTATTTGGGTAAGGTCACTAACTACAGACTCACATTAATAACAAAGCAAGAAAAAAATATTTCTGGCAGGAATTTTAACATATGCAGCAGATATATAAATACAGAGAGCTTCGTATCAAGACATAAATAAGTAGTTTTTAGAATAACAAAAAGACTGTTCAAAATGTTTGTTTCTTCTTCTTGGGCTCATTTGGCTTATCCTCCTTTGTTTTGTCACTAGGATGTGTAAACTTGATCTCCCTGTTTGGATCTGCTGCTTGAGCTTTTGTCATGGTCATGTTAGCAGCTCCAATGATGTTAAGGGAGGTGGATCTTAGCACTACAGCTTCAGGATGTAACTTCATATAATCATCAACATTGAAAAAATTGTTAGCCTTAGCAAACCTGTTAAGTTCTTCCTTTCTGTACTTGGACATTGTAGTATATTCAGATGGATCCTTCCCTTCAGCTTTTGCTCTGTTAATCATGGATAGGCCAACCAATTCCTGGAACCTGACCTTCCTAGAAGTTATAGCTGTCTCAAGATCTTCAAATGGTACAGGAGGGGAAGCAGGTCTCTTGGGGCTTTTAGCCTTTTGATGTTCAGTGAATTGTTGTTGTTGATGTTGTTGATGCTGCTACTTGCCAGATGAAAAATTCCTTTGCTGGCTGCTTCTTGAAGAGGAGGACCTACCCTGATGTCTTTGATAGGTTTGAAACTGGGTAGTCCTCTGAGTTGAAGAACTGGAAGCACCAGTGGCAGGTGGAGGAGGAGGAGGAGGAGGATCCTTTCTATATCTTTGAGGAGGTGGGGATTATCTCCTGCTTTTCTTCCTTTCTTTCTGTTGATTTTTGGACAGCCACATCCATGCTAGCATGCCCTTATAGGGTGTGATCTTCTGGAGTATATAGTATGGAGTGTCATTTATTGGATTTGGTTTTGTGGTAGGAGGTGGAGGAGCTTTCCTCTTCTTAGATACTTTATTTTTCTTAGGCTCATCATATGAGTCCTCTTCATCATCATCCTCATCATCAGAATCTTGAGGAGTATCATACAAAGCAACAATAGCTTTTACTACTGATTTGTCAATCGGCTTTTCAGCCTGAATAGGAGCTGGAGGAGGAGCTGAAACTAGAACAGGATGGCTATACAGAATAGTGCTTTCAGCCACTATTTTATTTTCTTCTTCTATATCAGCCATGATCAATGCATCAAGATCAGGCATGGGTGAATCATCCATAACAAAAAACTGGAGCAGGAGGAGATGAGATAATGGGGGAAACAGCTCTGGGAGGAGATGGAATAGCTGGAACCTCTATAGCTGGAACCTCTGTTGTAACAAAACTAGCCTATAGTTGCTTGGCAACGTTGGGGCTTATGGGAGAGGTGTATGGGACTATAGCCAAATATGGCTTGATGCTGTACTCTGGAAGGTTATTAAAATAAGCTGTATCAAAACTGCTCAATAAATTTAAAAGATCCACTGTGGGATTTATAATAAAATCACCAGCAGTTGTTATTTCCTCTGGGACCTACTCATCTATTTCCATATTAGATTCAATAAAATGAATTAAATCAAATAAATCTTGATCAGCATCTACATCTGCTTCTGCTGCTTTTTCTGATGTTTCTACTGTTGCTGATGTTGTTTCTGCTGTTGTTGTTACTGTTGATGTTACTGCTGCTTCTGTTATTACTACTGCTTCTTCATAGAGCATCTCCCCCTGCCTGGTTTTAGTGGAAACTAGAGTCAGACACCTAACTGAAGATGGAGGAGCAGAGATAGAAGATATTTTATCAACAAGAGAGGATATGGAAGAAGCAAGAGGTGTAATAGCCTCTGCTATAATTATTTTGAGGAGGGGAGTAAGAAGTGCAATGAGAGATGGAATAATGGAGGGGTCTATTGGCAGAGAGGCAGAAGGTGTGGCAGAAGGTGTTTCAATGGAAATAGAGGGAGGGATGGAAGATGATGGTGGAGGAGGAGGTAAAGCATCTATCATGTGGACATCTGGAAGAGAAGAAGTATGAGGAGGGGAAGTAAGTAGATTAAAGGAAGGGAGGGAGGAGATATTGGATGAGGGAATGGAAGCCAAATGGGGTGGTAGTGGAGAGGAGGGTGGTGATGGAACTGGTGTATCATGTTGGGAGGGAGGTGAGTTAGGAAAGTGAGTGGGAGATAGATGTACTGGGGATGAGGGAGGTGTAGGAGTGTAAATGGTGGTTTGAACTGTGGAGGGGAGTTGTTGTACCATCTGAGGTTGAGGTGGGATGGCTGGAGGTGAGGGGGTGGAGGAGGGATATCTTCAGCAGGTTGGGAAGTGGATGGAACAGCCCTAGTGCTCTCAGAAGCCCTGGTGGAAGAGGAAGAAGCCTTGGAGGGCTTGGTGATGCTCCTCTCCCACTTGCCAAAGAGGGCACAAGTGAGCCTCTTGGAAGCATTGATGAATATGGTCCGGGAGACCAGTGATTCAGCAGCCTTCTCCTTCAGGAAGATTCCTAGAATTCTTCCAAAAAAGACCTCCTTTTTATTATTTTTCTTCTTAATCAGCTCAAATAGAATCTAAGCCCAGTTCATCTTCTTCTTGTTTACCACAGAACACATTACCAGGAATTTGTGCCTGGTTATGTAATCATGTGCAATGATTTTGCCCAGCAACATTTTCCCCACAATGTCTGCTAGAAATTTGAACTCGGCAGACAGGTGTTTCTTCAGCAATTTATTTGGGGTTTCTCCAGTATACCCCATCATACTCAGCATCACATCAAATTCCTCAGTATCAATTTCTAACTCTTCTTCACCGTTAATTAATCCAAAACTTTCTGTGAGAACGGCGAGAGTAAGTGGAATAGCATTACCAGAGATTGTGCCAGTCATAGAGTTCTCATCTGTGGTGGAAAAAGTATAGACCCACTCTCTGATCTCAGCGCGAGATTTCTTAATCCTGGTGGACAGCAGATTCTTCAACTGCTGTTCTTCAAGGAGTTGCAGGATGTCCAGAAAGATAGGGTCTGAATGTTGGAAGGAATCAAAGTCTAAATCAAATCATGTATCGAACTTCATAGCTGTAAGACTGCCCGTTGGAATCGCCATTAGTTCACATGCAAGAGAAGAACGAAGATCAAGTGCAAGGGAACTGAAAGCGCGGGACGGGGGTCGAAGAAAACCTACATATAAGATTTTCCAGAATATTAATCGACAAACTCCGTTCCACGAAAAATAAATAATTCTTCGATCTGAGATCGACGAAATAAAGTGTAGTTAAATAATTCAGCGAGCTCAGTCTGAAGATTTGAAGACATTTCGTCGAGCTCCGTTCGACGAAAGTTTTCTAAAGTAGATTCGTCGATCTCCATTCGATTAAAATAACTTCACTCATAGAGAGTTCGTCGACCTCCGTTCGACGAATATCTCAAGAACTTTTCCCAGTTCGTCGAGCTCCATTCGACGAACTTTGAAAAATTCATCGAGTGCAGATATAAGTTAAATCAAGGCTTCTCCATTGATCATACCCAGCTGATTTATAAAGAACAAGTGATTCCTTTCATCCAAGGGTTTGGTGAAAATATCAGCTCTTTGTAAATCTGTGTAGATATAAACAAGTTTGATTTTGTTTTTGTCTACACACCCTCTAATGAAATGATGCCTAATGTCTATATGCTTAGTCCTACTATGATGGACTGGATTCTGTGATATGGATAAAGCACTTGTGTTATCATATAATAGAGTTGAATTATTTAAGTTGAAACCATAGTCCAGGAGTTGATTCTGAATCCACAACATTTGTGAACAACAACTGACAGATGCAATGTATTCTGCTTCAACAGTTGATGTAGACACAGATGATTGTTTCTTATAGAACCAAGACACTAGTCTCATACCAAGGAACTGGCATGTTCCTGAGGTACTTTTCTTGTCAACCCTGCATCCAGCAAATTCAGCATCTGAATATCCAGTTAAATCAAATTCTGACTCAGTAGGATACCAAAGGCCTATACTAGGACAACTCTTTATATATCTCAAAATTCTTTTTAGAAAAATTAGGTGAGATTCTTTAGGGTTCACCTGGAACCTAGCACAAAGACAAGTGACAAACATTATATTAGGTCTGCTAGCTATAAGATAAAATAGTGACCCAACAATGCCCCTATATAACTTCTGGTCAATAGGTTTCCTATGTGGATCAGAATCTATTACAACATTCGTAGCCATAGGTGTTTTCTTTGCTGAGGCATCAGCCATCCCAAACTTTTTAAGAAGCTCTTTAGCATATTTAACCTGGGAGATGAAGATGCCATCAGGTAGCTACTTCACTTGGAGACCAAGGAAGTAGGAGAGCTCACCCATGCTACTCATCTCAAACTTAGAATGGATGAGGTCAGAAAACCTGTTGCATAGTTTAGAGTCAGTAGACCCAAATATGATGTAATCCACATAAATTTGTACTAACAAGATTTTATCCTTATGGTTCCTAGTGAATAATGTTTTATCTACTATGTCTCTAGTGAATTCATAATCTATCAGAAAGCTAGCTAAGGTCTCATACCAAGCTCTTGGAGCTTGCTTTAGACCATAGAGAGCTTTATACAATCTAAATACATAAGAAGGATGGGTTGGAGAGACAAAACTTGGAGGTTGTTCAACATAAACCTCTTTTTTTAGTATTACATTTAGAAAGGCACTTTTCACATCCATCTGGTAGACCTTAAACTTCTTGTAGGCAGCATAGGCAAGAAAAATTCTAATTGCTTCTAACCTTGCAACTGGTGCAAAGGTTTGATCATAGTCTATGCCTTCTTCTTGCCTATAACCTTGAGCAACAAGCCTAGCCTTGTTCCATATAATTGCACCTTGGGCATCTAGTTTGTTTCTATATACCCATTTGGTTCCAATGACTGAGTAGTGTTTGGGTCTTGGAACCAAATCCCAAATTCTACATCTCTCAAACTGATTGAGTTCCTCTTGCATTGCAATGATCTAGTGGGGATCTTGCTCAGCATGTTTTATGGATTGAGGTTCAACTTGAGAGAGAAAACAGGCATGCATCACATCTTGGTTAAGTTGATGCCTTGTCTGTACACCTACTGTTATGTCTCCAATCACTTGGGATCTAGGGTGATCCCTTAGTATGACAAGATCAGTGGGTGGAGTGGGTTCAGCAACATCATTTGGATTTAATTCCTCTTGTGGAATTATGTTTGCTGTTGAATGAGGTTCAACCTCTTCCAAAGATTCATCTTCACTGTCTTCAACAACTTGTGGAGGAGAGGGTGCTATGGCTTCTTATGGAAGGTTTAATTCACCCATTTTCTCACACAAGTGAGGTACCTGCAAAGTATTACTAGTAGAAATCTCTTTCTCCTTATAAGACATGTTAGTTTCATCAAAGGTAACATGAATTGATTCTTAAATTTTTAAAGTAGATTTGTTAAATATCCTATAAGCTTTGCTAACTTGGGAATATCCTAGAAATATTCCCTCTTCAGCCTTTGCTTCAAACTTTCTAATGTATTTCTTATTATTATTATGTATATAGCATACACATCCAAATACTTTAAAATAAGTGATTTTAGGTTTCTTCCCTTTAAGTAATTCATAGGGAGTCTTATTCTTAAGTTTATGTATCAAACTTTTGTTCAGTACATAATTTGCTGTGCTTACAGCCTCTGCCCAAAAGTATAGTGGCATGTAAGCATCTGCAAGTAATGTGCCTGCAGCTTCAATCAGTGTTCTATTCTTCCTTTTAGCTACCCCATTTTGTTGGGGAGTTCTAGGAGCTGAGAAGCAGTGCCTGATACCTTCCTTCTCACAGTACTCATGCATAAGAAGAGACTCAAACTCTGTACCATGATCACTTCTGATCAATGCAACATGAGTATAGTACTCAATTTGTACGGTCCTGAGAAAATCTGTAAGAACTTTAAAGGTATCTGACTTAGATCTCAGAAAGAACACCCAAGTGAATCTTGAGAAGTCATCTACAATGACTAGAGTATAGGATTTCCCTCCTAGGCTTTGTACAGCAATAGGTTCAAAGAGATCCATGTGTAACAAGTACAAGATCCTAGGTGAGTCACTTTTATTAATTGATTTAAAACTACATTTAGTTTGCTTGCCTAATTGACAAGCCCTACAAAGACCTTCCTTCTTGTAGGGACCAGAAGGTAAGCCTCTTACAAGAGTGTCTTTAGATAGCCTAGCAATATTTTTCATGTTTACATGTCCTAGTCTTTTATGCCATAATTCAATTTGATTGCAAATAATATTAAGCAGACAAATATCTGAATTGGTAGAAAGAAAATCAACCAAGTATATGTTTCCTTGTATATTTCCAATTAAAACTTTTTGTTTATCTTTATTAGAAATAATACATGATGTAGAGTTAAAGTGTACGTGATAAACTTCATCACATAATTGGCTGATAGAGATGAGGTTATGCTTGAGTCCTTTTACATAAGACACCTTCTTGAATGTGACTGCTCCAATCCATACTTCTTCATAGCCTTCAGACTGGCCACACTTTGAATCACAAAAGATTACCTTTGGTCCCAGCTTGGACTTGTAATTGTGTAGGTTGTCCTTGCTGCCAGTCATATTCTTGGAGCATCCACTGTGCAAATACCATAGTTGATTAAAATCAGGACATCTCTTCACATACAGAAAAAATAATTAATTGTTCTTGACCCAGGTTACCTTAGGTCCTTTTTTGCTGATAAGAAAAGCTGGATATCACAGAGAATTCAGGTTGTGATTTATATCCTAATGGGTGATATCTTCTAGTTGGAATTATCCAATCAGCAAGGGGTTAAATGGTTTCCTAGTTTGATTAGAGTTGTTATCATAATTATGATTTTTACTAAGTCTGACTAGGTTCGACGAATAGTTGTGAGTTCGTCAACCAGAGTTCGACGAAACGTGAAGAGATCGTCGATCTCTTCATAGAGAATGAACATTGTCATTTTCTGAGTCCCAAGTTCGTCGACCTCTACTCGACAAACCATACACCATTCGTCGATCGCAGTAAGACGAATTATTATCATATATATTTACGTTCAGTGTTCGTCGACTTGAGTTCGACGAACTTTCCACATTTCGTCGATCTGAGTTTGATGAAAACCGCTGAAATTTGTTTTTGTCTAAGGTTTTCTGATTTTGATTTTTCTTATTTTTATGTGTGATTTCAGTTTGATTGTTGTTCATTACTTCTTTATTCTTGGCTGACATAAATTTAATGGGGGTTGATAATATGTTCTTCTTGAGAATGGGGGGGGGGGGTAAACTTGATGATGCACCCAAGCCCAGTTTGCCATTTAGTCTGGCATTGACTGTGTTGTGATGTCCATCAGCTTAAGGCTTCTCCCATTGAGAGATTCCTCAAGTTGTTTGGCCTCACATAGTTCAGTTTTTAAAGCAATAATTTATTTATTAGCTAGTGTAAGTTCATCTTTCAGCTTAGGGTTTTCAGAAATTATATCTTCTTGATTAGCTAGTCTTTCCCTAAGTGTTTTAATTTCCTTTTCAGAGTTTATTAAGTCAATACACATGGTTTTAAATTCAAATTTGAATGAATCAGAATTACAGTCAAAGGATAAAAGTACCTAATCAGCTTCTGTTTCTGAAGCTTCTTCATTGTCAGATTCTTCTTCTTCTGATTGGCTTCTGGAGGCATCAATGGTCATGAGGCAGACTTCTTTGGCCCTTGCCTCTTCTTCTTCTTCTTCACTGGAACTTGAAGATGTGGATTCATCCTCAGTTTCACTACAGGATTCAGCTATAAAGCGTTTCTCCTTCTTCTTGTATTTGCTGGAGGAAGGTCTTGAACTTTGTTATCTTCTTATATCCTTCTCTCTTCTTTTATCTTTCTTTTGATTCTCTGGACACTCTGAGATGAAGTGTCCAGGTTTCCTGTAGCCAAAGCAAACTACCTCTTTAGTAAGAGTTTTGTCATACCTTGGCTTGTCATTCTGCCTGGTTGACTTTATTCTGAAATCTTTCCTTGCCATTTTATAAAATCTCTTGGCAAAGAGACTCATCAACTCTTCATTGACTGTTGAGGTTTCAGATTCTTCAACAGCCTTAAATGTCAGGTTGTGTTCCTTCCTTGCTGGTGGAGGTTTTCTCTGCTCAGCTTCTTCTTTATATTTAATGAGCTGCTCATAAGATTTGAGCTTTCCTAAGAGAGATTCTGTGGAAATCTCTTTTAAGCTTCTGGCCTCCTTGATTGGCCAGATCCTTGATTCCCATGAGCTTGGGAAGCACATAAGGATTTTATCATTCACCTCAGTGATGGTGATGTCCTTGTCCAAGGTCTTCAGCTCATTGATGATTGATCTCAGCCTGTTGTACATATCTGCAATAGATTCTGCTTCCTCTTTCTTGAAGTTCTGATATTGGGATATGAGATTGGATCTTCTATCTTTTCTTTCATCAGCAGATCTAGCCACCATTTGATTAAGGGAATCCCAAATGGCCTTGGCTGACATGCATTCAGCCACTTTCTTGAAGATGTCATCTGACATTATTTGGGGCAGAATATTCATGGTTTTGGCATCAACAACTTTAGCCTTCTTCTGAGCCTCGGTCCACTCAGGTGGTGGAACTGCATTAGTGCTAGATGTTGCTCTGGATGTAGAGGTAGTTGCTTGAGGAGGACCTATCAAAATGGAATTGTAGATGTCCTCATTAATTGAATTCATATATAATTTGATTCTTGCCTTCCAGATGACAAACCTATTTAGGTTTCACACTGGAGGTCTGCTTCTTGCATAGTCTTTGTTCCGTGTCATGCTGTGCATATAAACTTAATAGAAGTAAAAGTCAGATCTAACACAGAATCTTTTGGTTCAAGGGGTTAACTTGTACAACCAAAGGAAACTTGCACTAATACCAATTGAAAGTAAGGGTTACATCTGAAATACTCTATAGGGGGGTGAATATAGTATTTTGGGTTTATCAAACTTTTTGCTAATTAACAAATCATTCCTAAGATAATTCAATCTATCACTGGTGCTGTAGAAATTAAATTAAATATCACAAACACAGCAAACCTAAGCTACACATCCACAGCAAGAACAAAAGAAAAAGTGTAACCAGACAATACAAGAATTTTATAGTGGTTCCCCAACTTGGGTACATCCACTCTTCTACCACCCTGGTAGGAATCCACTCAAGTTTTTGATCAGGTGACTGCCACCAATTAGCTTTTGATCAGGTGATCAAAAACCAATCCTCAAGACCTTTGATCAGGTGACTTGCAAGCAGGAATAACTTTTGAAGGGAGTTAAGAACCCTTTATACAGTGGGGATGAGAGAGTGATTATGTATTCTCTTTCTCAAATACAACTGAGAAGACTTTAGTGGATCTTGATTTTGACAAAGCTCCCCCTGAGATATAGATTTGTTCAGGAAGGATAGAGCTTTGCTTCAGGGTGAGTAGGCCTTCAATGTTTTAGCCTTGACCAGTAGGTATACAGGTGCTTCTTGACTGATATAGTAATTGTTGTCCTTTGAAGAATCCTGGGATGAAGACAGAAGAAGACTCTTGATTTAAAATGGTCGTTCTTCTTCTTCTTCAGCTTGTTGTTCTTTCTCTGGTCAAGGGCTAGGGCTTCATGTTCTCTGTTACTGTATGATTGTTGTTACTCTATTGTGTTCTGCGTGTTCTCCTAAGAAGAAGGAAGAAAACCCTTATTGATGTCTTGTGTGTTCTGCTAGAAGGAAGAAGAAAAATCCTTTTTATATTTCCTTTGAAATCTTTCTTCTGAATTTTGAATTTTTCCTTCATTTAATGTTGACGGCCTGGAGAATATTTGCATTAATTGATTTCCCCAACTGTCCCATGGAAAAATGGCATGCAATAATCCTGATGAAATTCATAATCAATGTTGTGTCTAACGGTAATATTAAGAGAATATTTAGCATTGATTTCTCAGGAATTATTGCAATAAATTAAGGACAGAGTGTCACGACCAGCATTTTCTCCGTATTCGAAGATACGTCAAAGTAGAGAAACTACGGGCCGTGATGCCACGCCATGCAGGGGACAACTGCAGATGCCCAGGCATCCCGTACTCACTTTTTCTTCAAGTAAAAGATTTATAACCTTTAGTTAAAAACAATGCATAAAAATTAATAGAATTAATGACCGTGTCCCTCGGTCGGGTGGACTACTGTCCATAGGTGAGAAAATATACATCTTTTACGCGGCGAAAAATATTGAGTTAGCTCATTTGCTATCCTACGTAGGAGTGAGGATCCAGTGTCATAAAATGTTGATGTGACTTCTACATTTACTATATATATATATAGAAATCTTTCGTACGCTTAAAAGTAGTAGATTTAGTAGTTGAAGTCATGTCATGCCAATATTCCGAAATGTAGTTTTGTATACTTTAAAATAACTTAATGCATCCTAACATAAATCCTTCCCAGAGAGCAAGAACCATCAGGTAAAAAGTAACAGTAGTAACAGCAGCAAGTAGTCCATCACAGAAAAGTCAAAGTCTATGGGCGTCAACAACTGACCCGAACCCATAGCAAAATCTGACAAGTCTAAACAAGACAACTACCTCAAGCCCAGAGGTGGAAACAAACGGCCGTAGAAACCAGTAGCACCAGAAGCCCAACACTGTCAGCTAAACCTACTACAGCTCTGATCCTGAGGCATTCAAAAGAAGAACACCTCAGAAGCAAGTCACAAGAAGTACAAGAGTAAAAGCAGACTACACAAACCTCAAAGTAAAGGAGAATGAAAAAGTGACTGCAACAAAACGGTCAGCAGAGTAAAGGTGACCAATAGTAAAACTAGCCGAGCAAGAAATGCTAAACACTTTATCAAAATGGAACAAGCACCAGCAACAGAAGTTCAATATTTCATTAATAATTACTATACCGAGGGAGAAACCCCAATGCGCACAGTCTATCTGAGCATGAAGCACTATGCCGAGGGAGGACCCCAACGCGCACAGTTCATCTGAGTCTGAAACACTATGCCGAGGGAGGACCCCAACGCGCACAGTTCATCTGAGTATAAAACACTATGCCGAGGGAAGACCCCAACGAGCACAGTTCAGCTGAGTTTCTTTAGTTACATAATTATACAAGAAGGGTTCATTTATTTTTATTCATCATAGACTCAAGGGATAACCAACCAAGTGAATTGGATAAGGGCATTTCAAAGAACAGCAAGTATAGTTTAATAAGAAAAACGAACAAGATGACTCGATGGTTAAAACAGCACGACAACCAATATGTTTACCAATTCAATGGACTAAAACTTTGAGGTTAAGGCTTTAGGGACATCAAGTCACTATTCTAGAAAAAAGGGGGAACAAGTTAGGATTTCTGGACAAGTATCTCAACAGTAGAAACATAATAAACTCAACAAGTGTAGAAAAAGGGCAAAATTTAGAATCAAGAACAAGAGGGAGAGCAAGAACACTACTTGCCTCGATTTACCGGAAAAACTCTCCAAATCTCCATGCGTCACGATAGGAGCCGAAATCTGGACGAAAATGTCTGAAATAACGGTTAGGGCCGAAAACCCTAACAAGAAAATCTCAAGAAACGGGGAAGAAACTACCACGAGGGCACAACTCTCGATGAGAGCTTTTCGGATCTACGATCGGTTGGAAATTCCGAGCACCAGAGCTCCGTCGGTGGTCACCGAAAGAAGCACGGACGGACAACCTTCTCCTCACATGCCGCTCTGGTACGGAAGGTAGGAGAAATCTAGGTCGGCTTAAAGACTTAGAAGAAGCAGAAAGTATAAATACTCCACAGAAAAGACTGGGTTCAACAAAACCGGCCCGGCGGTGTCGACACAACTGTGTCGATACCCGACGGCAGTGTCGACACGGCTGTGTCGACACCCGACAGCCCAGCGGTGTCGACACAACAGTGTCGACACCAGTCGGCAGTGTCGACACAGCTGTGTCGACACCCGACAGCCCAGCAGTGTCGACACAACTGTGTCGACACCAGTCAGTAGTGTCGACACAGCTGTGTCGACACCCGACAGCCCAGCGGTGTTGACACAACTGTGTCGACACCAGTCGGCAGTGTCGACACAGCTGTGTGGACACCCGACAGCCCGGCGGTGTCGATACAACTGTGTCGACACCAGTCGGCAGTGTCGACACAGCTGTGTCGACACCCGAAAGCCCAGCGGTGTCGACATAACTGTGTCGACACCATTCGGCAGTGTCGACACAGCTGTGTTGACACCCGACAGCCCAGCGATGTCGACACAACTATGTCGACACCATTCGGCTCCGCTCAACGACTCGTCGAGCTCAGCACGACAATCGTCGAGCTCTGCTCAACGATCGTCGACCTACAAATAACGCCCAGATAAACTAACAATAGTCGAGCGGAGCTTGACGATCGTCGAACCCAGACAGCGACCAGAAAGGAGAAGCGATCGTCGAGCTCCGCTCAACGATTGTCGAACCTAGACAACACCAAAAAGGAAAAGAGATCGTCGAGCTCCGCTCGATGATCCTCGAACCCAGACAACTCCAAAAAGGAAAAGCGATCGTCGAGCTCCGCTCGACGATCGTCGAACCCACAGAATAAGATAAGATAAAATCAAACATAGCAAGGTTGGTTCGACGAACTGGACGGGCAAGACAAAAATCAACCAATTAAGTTTTCCAGATGTGAAATTTTCCGTTTCTACCAAAGATTCAGGAATTCAACCGACTGAATCAAAAAGACGTGAAACGCACTATCGGCGACGCGCCATTAACTGCATGCTAAAGTAACGCCCTTACGTCATTATGACGTCAACAAGAGGATTAAATAAAGCCGAAAAAAACTTGGGCGTTACAGTCACCCCTCCAAAAAGGAAGTTTCGTCCTGAAACTTAGAACACGAACGAAATAAGAGGACAGAGAACGAGACAAGTCAGAAAAATTCTTGAAACTAGAATACTAACCAGGGAGACTAGGAGAACAGTTAAGGATGAGATTTTCTCATCGTGGATTCCAATTCCCAAGTTGCACCTCCTGCATCCTGATTTCGCCAGAGAACCTTAACCATAGGAATTTTTTCTTTCTTAGCACACGGTCTTGCGTCTCCAGAATACGGACAGGCTCTTCAACATACGAGAGATTAGGCTGCAACTAGGGTACTGATTCAAGGACATGCTGCTCACTACGGACACACTTTCGCAACTGGCTCACGTGAAACACGTCGTGAACACCAATGAAAGAATCAGGAAACTCTAGTCTATAGGCAGAAACTCCAATGCGCTCCGAAATCTGAAAAGGCCCCACATACTATAAGACCCCCCCCCCCCTACCAAGGAGGGCTACCGGGTCTTATGCCCAGAACCGCCATCTTACGGTGGCACTAACTCACGGGTTAGTCGACACCGTAACACGCCGATCCTGCCGGCTAGTACGATCATTTAACCTGTAGGCCAATATGAAAAGAAAGAAGTAAACTAGTATATGAATCCATCAGTCCACAAGCCACATAGTACAATCATAAATGAAATGAAAGGTACATCAATATAGTCCACATAAGAGTACAAGAAAGAGTAATAAGGGCTTATGCCCAGTACATCAAAATCACTCTCTCTCAAAATAAATAAATGCGGAAGCTATCCTAGTGTATCAGATCTCGTCCCACCTGAGGACGCACAGTAGTGGTAGTAGCCTGCTGAAGCGGTATCTGCTCCTCAAGTCCTGCCTCCTCGACGTGCTGGTGCTCTATCTCCACGGGCTCCTAAAAATAGTTTGGTCACCGACCATTAGTCAAAAAGACTAAGTCGTTTCCTCCGCACCTCGCCCCGCAGCTCCTAGGCACCGAGCGGGAGGACGAAGCGGAGGACAATAAGGGGTAGCAAAGTGGAAGCAGGTGACAGAATCTAACTAGCAGTTGTAACAAGTAATAATGATCTACTCTAGCAGTTCTAAGTATGGTACAAGTAGTAAGTAAGAGCATTGCAGTAAAGAAAGTAAAGGACAGCAGTATGAGCAAATAAATAATCTATTCTACCACTATACTATCATCACAAAAGTACCCTAACTTATATAAATGCCCATACAAATATATAAGTTAGGATTTCCAGGGAATTTAACTTATCATATAAAAGAGCCCATACTAATTTATATGATAAGGATCTATGAAGCGTATGACCTAATATGAATGAATGTTATGATGCAATTTCATGCACAGGCAAGTGCAACTCACACACAACGACTCTGTGATCACAGACCTTTAGTTCCCACTTTTTGAGAGCTAACATCACTCTCGAGTACCACCGCTGTGGCTACGGCAGCAGCGGAGCGGGCGTCTCCGCTTCTAGACCGGTATTCACACTACCAAGCCTTAGACCCCTCTCATATGCCTCTGTACACGTCCAAGGTGCACTCTAGAGTCTCGCGTACGTACTTTGCTGATAACCCGTCAGTCTTGTTGGGTCGGATGTGCGTTATCGGGGGTCGTCCTCCAGACCGCAGTGTAAAACAACCCACTGGCCCCTCTAACCCTCACAACCGCCTGGTGCACCATACTGCCATCGGTGTGACGAACGGCCACTACCGCATGCCCCGCCACTATATTTATGCACATGCAAGTATTTCATTCCGAGCCTTCCGCTCGCAGGACCAAACCCGTCCTGAAAACCCTCAAACCCAAACCCGGGTGAGAACGCACATTAGTGCCTTTATACCAACTCCCTCAAACCCCAAACGGGTGAGCATATATCGTGAATCTCTCCAACCCTACACGGGTGAGAAGGTACAACAATGTCCTAACCTATTAGTCTACTCTTCCCTACGGGTTATTATACTTAGAGATTTAAGGTTAATCCCAGGACTGCCCCCGGTATTCCCTGTGAAGGGCTCTCAAGGGGCACTAGAAATTGTGTTGGGATTACGCCCAACGTTCCCTTTGGCAAGGATATTTATTTTAGTTGATGGCTACCCATGTTTCACCCCAGCTCTCTTTATTTCTCTGGTTCAACCCTAGTGACTTAAGGTGTTACCGGGAAACCGACGGTCTTCCGTCGACCCCCCACTCTAGTTGCTACCCTAAGACTTGCACTTTTGACCCATCACTAAGACCATGCTACCCACCAGGGATCATTCAAGTTGCACTCTCTTATTTCTTCTGATAATCAATCCCCTGGTAACCCCTAAGGCAAGACCTATTTATGTTATATGCAGACCATGTCTTATCATTACCCTAAAAATGAAATCTTCCAATCCTTAAGGAATATTGCCCCTAAATATTTATCCTAGGGTTGTATGGGCTAAGGGAACTACCCTATGAATTCTCATAATTTTCCTTGGCTAAATAATCCTTAAATTAAATCTTTTAAATTAATTGCTAGGTCACTTTACACATGAAGTAGCATGATTTAGCATCCACTAACCTAGGTAATTTTTCCTGAGTTGTATAATGATAAAATATTACTGTCTACAGAGTTTCATAATTTTCCGTTGATTATTTATTCCAATTTCTTATTTAATACCAAATTCACATAAATTCCATTTTCCAAATGAAGTATAGGTAATATGTAATCCAAAATTCCAGGAATATTACAGAACATATAAAACACTAATTTATGACTATTGGCAGGGTCTCATCAATTTTTATTGTGTAATGGCCTATACAATTTCATTATAACATATTTACCAAAAATGCTATTGTATTAATTTAACAACTAACAATACATCCATTAATTCTGAGAAATTTATGCAAGACTTATAATACAATTTTATAGCACTAGAATTATTTCCAAATTTTTCTAAGGTGCATATCCATCAATTCAAGAATAAATGAAATAAGGGTAAAATGGGCATTTTAAGATATTTTATTCCAAGATTTCTTCAAACAGCAGGATCAAATTTTTCCTAAGTCACATGTAACCCTATCTATATCTTGGCAAAGTTTGAGGATTTGTTCTTGAGGAAAACCTATTTTCCAAATTTATTTTCAAAAGAACTACATTTAAAATAAATTCCAATAAATTGGATTTTTGATTCCAAAAATCCCATAATTAATTTGAGAGGTGAAATTTACCCTAATGAACCTCTGGTAATAAATCCAAGATTTTTGCAAGTCTCCAATAGGCTGAAAACACAATATGTGAACTATGGCTATTAGCACACCAAGGCAAAATATGAACTAACACATGCAAGTGGATTCTCCAACATGCAGTGATCCAAAGGTGCTGAAATTTTTATCAAGCACCAAGGATGTACCCAATGACCTACCACCAAGATTTGGGGGCATGGGGAGGCATATAACTCCTTATATTGCATTTTTTTTACATTTTGAACTTTTGACCAAACCTATAGGAAAAAGTGTTTCAAAACTTCCTAAACTTTGGCAGGGGCTAAGTATGCCCTAATCATGCATGTACCAAAACTTTGGGGCCATGGTGATTGCTGGTTTGACCTGGGCATCCAAATGAATTTCTGCCATAGTCTAGGACCAGTCCTAGGATAAATGCCCTACAGGACTGTACACTACACCAAATCACAACTTTAAGGTGGCAAATTAAAGGTACGACAGTCAGCTACATTTTTCATTTAGGGAATAGTTTCTGGAAATGCATCTATGAGGCCTAAAAATAACATGCAAAATGGTTGTAATTATGTGACAGGATTTACACTATTCATCATATTAATAATTAAATCATATTATTATTATCTGCACGAATCTTGAAGCGAAAACCGACGGGATCCGTTCATCTTCTCCAGTGGATTCACGGCTGAGATTGAGCCGACCTGGAGCATCTTTGCTGGCGATTTCCGGCCAGCTGAGGCGGCGCCACCTCCGGCCAACGGTGTCATCACCTTCACGGTGGTGGTGGCTATCGTTTCCCGGCGATGGGGTGGCGGGAGACGGCGGCGACGGCGAACCCGAGCGGTTTCAAAAGCTTGGAAAAATCCCATTTTTCTCACATGGCATCGGGCTCAGTTGAGCCCGATATCTCACCGAAGCGATCTAAGATGCTAGTACGGGTAGAGGTGAGGTGAAACGAACCTGGATTGGGGCTTGGCTGCGGGTCAGGCGGCGGTTTGCCATGGTGGTGGTGCGCTGGTGAGCTCCACCCCGAAAGCTTGATTCTCCACCATTCTCCATGATCCAGCACTCGATTTCCACTCCTTTCTACCTCCTGAAGCTGTTGGTGAAGTCTGTTTGGGCTGAGTTTGGCTGTACATGGAGAGATATTACCTATGTGAGTTCGGTTGAGCTTTGGTTGCTCCGCCCTAGCTGCCAAGTGGCTATCAGCCCCTGTTTTCTGCTGGAATGGAGAGAGGAGGTCGGCCATATGGTTTTGGGCAGATAAATCCAGCTGAAGGGGTGGCCATGTGGCCACCATTCACTTCCTCTCCATTTCTCTCTCCTCCTTCTCTCAAAATACCAATTATACCCCCTTGCATGTATTCTCTCTCCTGATTTAGAGGGGTAGGACTGGTCTTGTTCACTTGGGCTGGCCATGGGCCAATATTGGTGGGCTTGGTCCAATGGAGGATGGCTTGGTCTTCATTTCACTCTTTTAGGTCAATTTGTTGACTGGTTGACTTGGGGAGTTGACTTAGTCAACATGGTGGGTGGGCTGACCCTACTTGGTGGAAATGGGTCTAGTGGCACCACCCAACTTGGGTTGGGTCAAGGGGGTGCCCTACTTAGGCTAATTGGGCTTATGAGTGTGGGTTTGACCAAATTAAGCCCAAGGTTGACTTTGGTCAATTGGGGTCAAAGTGTTGACCGAGTGACATGCCCTAGGGTGCACTTAGATTATTTTTAGGGTTAGGGCAATGTGGTGGGGTCATGGTGTGGCTAGGGTCCTCACTTAGGCTAGTTTGACCTAGTTTGATTATGGTCCTATAGTGGGCTCCACATGGCTACTACCCACTACCTAGGGTCCAACCTAGTTGATCTCCTTAAAGCTCACCCCATGCCTAACCCAATCTAAGTTGAGGGGTCCAGAAGTAACATGGGATGTTATAAATTCTAATAAATAAGAAAATAATTTCGTCCCCGAAATTTAAGTTCGGGTCTACGGGGTTCTACTTGCAAGAATTTTTTTAAGAAACTTTAAAACATGACTTGAAAGTACCTGATGCGAATAGCTCCGGGTGTTGCTCCAGCATCAGATCCCTCGGCTCCAAGGTGTGCTCCTCCCGTCCATGGTTGGACCACAGCACCTTCATAAGAGGGACCTTCTTCTTTCGCAACACTCGGATGGCTGTATCGTCAATCCGGATCGGCTCCAATCTAACTGATCTGTCAGGCTCTACCAGTCCGGCTGTAGTAGTAATGTGCTGCTCCGGCCGAAGGAGAGCTCTTCGCAAGGAAGAGACATGGAAGACGTCATGTAATGTACCCAACTCCGGTGGCAGCTGCAGTCGGTAAGCTAAGGGGCCGATCCGCTCCAGGATCAGGTATGGCCCCATGTATCGTGGACTGAGCTTCTTGTGCCTCTGCACCCCAGAGACACCGTGTACTGGACGTATCTTCAAGAAAACTCTGTCTCCAACCTGGAACTCCACCTTCCGGTGCCGATCATCATAATACTTTGCCTGCCTACTCTGGGCCTCTAGTAGCCGATCCCTGATCAACCAAATCTGAACCTCAGTATCCTCTATATAATCAGATCCAAGAGCATTGGTATCCACATCCTGAACCCATGATAGCGGTGTCCGACATCTCCTCCCATAAAGTGCATCATATGGAACCATCCTGATGCTAGCCTGGTGGCTGTTATTGTACGAGAACTCAATCAGTGGCAGCAGCCTCTCCCAAGGCTTCCACGTATCCAATATGCATAGTCTGAGTAGATCCTCCATGGTCTGGATGGTCCGCTCGGTCTGTCCGTCGGTCTATGGATAGAAGGCGGTACTAAAAGTAAGACGAGATCCCAAGTAAGCATGCACGGCCCTCCACTCGCTCGAAGTGAACCGACCATCACGGTCCGAAACAATCGTCCTGGGAATGCCATGATATCTGACGAACTGCTCCACAAATAATCTCACCAGAACTGCAACTGGGGCATCCTTCCGAACTGGAATAAATCTTGCTACCTTGGTCAGTCTATCCACTATAACCCATATAGAATCATGCTCAGAGTGGGAGCGAGGCAATCCGTGTACAAAATCCATAGCAATGTCCTCGAACTTCCATTCTGGAACTGGCAGTGGCTGTAGTAAACCTCCCGGGCTCTTGCATTCTGCCTTCACACGCTGGAAGGTCTCGCAATGGGTCTCAAAATCCGTGATCCCCCTCTTCATCCCGGGCCAATACATAGACCTCCGCAAATCTGCCCACATCTTGGTGATGCCGGGGTACACTGAATATCTCGAGCAATGTGCCTCTCTGAGTATGTCATCCCGGATACTGCCCCCTGCTGGTATGTAGATGCTCCCACGGAATCGAAGAAGATCATCCTGTAGTGTGTAGTCCTCGACCTTGCCCCTCTCCAGGGCACTGAAAATTGGCTGTAACGCAGCATCCAGCCTCTGATGTGCTCGGATGCGCTCCTGTATATCATCGCCACTGATCACTGAGCTCAAATACTATCGATACATTACTGGCTCGGTCTCGGATACCATGGTAATGTGCATGTCCTCCATCATCTGTAGCAGCTCTATAAACATCAACCGGGGCTCCGGTCCAGAAGTGCCGGCCCTCCTGCTCAAAGCATCTGCTACCGTGTTCGCTTTTCCCGGATGGTAGTGGATCTTGTAATCATAATCACAGAGGAACTCCAGCCATCTCCTCTGTCTCAGGTTTAAGTCCTTCTGTGTATCGATATACTTAAGATTCTTGTGATCTGAAAAGATGTCACAATGAATCCCGTATAAGTAATGCCTCCATATCTTTAGGGCGAAAACCACAGCCCCGAGCTCTAGGTCATGTACTGGATAGTTATGCTCATGCTTCTTCAACTGTCTTGAAGCAAAAGCAATAACATATCGATGTTGCATCAGGACTGCACCCATCCCCTGATAAGAGGAGTCCGTGTAGATCTGGAATCCTTCGCTCCCGTATGGAAGCGCAAGAATGGGGGATGAGATGAGTCGGTCCTTCAGCTCCTGAAAAGCCGTCTCGCACTGCTCTGACCAAACAAAATCTGCGTCCTTCTTCGTCAAGGACGTGAGGGGGAGTGCTATCCTCGAGAACCCCTCCACGAACTTGCGATAATACCCTGCTAGTCCCAAGAAACTGCGGATGTCAGAAGCGGTCTTCGGTCGTGGCCAATCCCTCACTGTCTCTATCTTGGCTGGGTCCACTGCTAATCCAGCCCCACTGATCGTGTGCCCCAGGAAAGCCACCTCCTGCAGCAAGAACTGGCACTTTGAAAATTTTGCGTACATCTGGGTCTCCCTCAGCCTCTGCAAGACCTGCGCCAGGTGCTCCGTATGCTCCTCCTGAGTCCGAGAATATATAAGAATGTCGTCGATGAATACAATCACGAAGCGGTCTAAGAAAGGCTCGAATACATGGTTCATTAGACTCATGAATGCGGCAGGGGCATTCGTGAGCCCTAAAGGCATCACCGTGAACTCGTATAATCCATAGCGTGAACTGAATGCCATCTTCGGTATGTCCTCTTCCCTGATACGGAGCTGGTAGTAGCCGGATCGCAAATCTAGCTTGGAGAACCAGAAGGCTCCCTGCAGCTGGTCAAATAACTCTTCTATCCGAGGCAGAGGATAGGTATTGCGGACCGTTAACCGGTTCAGCTCCCGGTAATCTATGCATAGTCGCAATGACCCGTCCTTCTTCTTCACAAAGAGAACTGGCGCTCCCCATGGCGATGAACTGGGCCGCACAATTCCTGACTCGACTAGCTCCTGTAGTTGAGTCCTGAACTCTGCTAACTCCCTGAGAGCCATCCTGTATTGTGCCTGGGACACCGGCCTCGCTCCCGGTGGTAGCTGAATCCTGAAATCCAAGTCTCTAGCAGGTGGTAGCTCGGGCAATTTCTCCGGGAATACGTCGGAGAAATCCCGGACCACCGGAATATCTGAGATAGTCGTCTCTGCTCCCACCATCTCGAAACAGATAAGATAAACTTCTTCACCCTGCTCGTGGGCCTTCACAGCCTGTACAGAAGATAACAATAGGTGGCAGATAGGCTGAATACCTTCAACGATAACATGAGAGTCGCCATGCCTTAGCGTGATCCTCCTGGACGGACAATCTATCTGAGCATGGTTCCGATGCAACCAGGCCATGCCCAAAATCAAGTCGAAGTCCTGCAGCTTCAGAATAGTTGTCGGCACCTCAAATGCCTTGCCGCCAATCTCGGCCTCCATATCACAATGTGCAGTGGTCCGCAGCTCTGACCCATCGGGTAGACGCACCCGCATCTCTAGTCCAGGAAACCTCTCTATGCCTTCGAGTCCGTCGATGAAGGCCTCGGATACAAACGAATGTGAAGCACCCGTGTCGAAGAGAGTATGAGCGGGCTTTCCGCTGATCATGACTATGCCTGAGGTTTGTTTACGTGAAAGTTAACTGTTATCTTATAGTTCCAGGTACTATATATAATTGGAAATTCAAGAAATTCAATAATTAACTTTAAGTACCTGTGATAACCTCCTCGGGGTTCCTCTGCTCTATGAGGTCCAAGGCGTATATCTGCTCCTGCTCGCGTCTCCTGCCGTGATACCCCCGGCCTCGGCCTCGTCCTCGGCCTCGGCCTCGGCCTCGGCCCTGTTGTACTGGGGCCACTGGAGGTGGAGGAGGAGGAGGGGGATGTAATCGATGCGGGAACTCCGACCTAATGTGCCCGGGCTGGGGGAATCCGTAACAAACTACCTATCGGTGGCCTCAGTCATCCTGTCTCCTCGGATCATGCATCTGTATAGGTGGGGGAGCCAATGCTGGAGGAGGCCCCTGCTCCTGCCTGAAGTTGGGACGACGACGTCCCCCACCCTTCTTGTATCTGATAGTCCTGCCTCTCTGAGAGCCCCTGCTGCTCTCTACTGATGTCGACCCATCAAATGGTCTCTTCCCTCCGGCTCGCACCATCAGCTGGTCAGCCTCCAGCTTCTTTGCCATCTCGATGATCTGCCTAGATGTGCCATGAGAAATGAACAGCAAGGCCTGCCTCAAATTGTCCCTGAGGGCCCGGTAGAACCTCTTGGCATACCTACTATCATCGGTATCCTGAATCCCTGTGAACATGGCCAAATGAGAGAACTCTCTCTGATACTCGATCACCGATCTAGTCCCCTGCCTGAGGTTCAAAAACCTCTCCTCTAAGGCGTCTCTGTCCGTAGCAAAGACGAAGTGATCTAGAAACACATCGCCAAACTCCTCCCATGATATCTCTGACAGCTCAAAGTCCGCATATGTAGACTCCCGCACTGATTTCCACCATCTCTTCACATGAGCCTCTAGCGCAGAGGTAGCTAGAGGTACTGCCTCGCCGACCGGGCAGCTAATGCCTGCTAAGATCTCGTGTATGGCCTCCAGCCATTCTTCCATCTTTACCGCATCCTCTATCCCATGGTACGTCGGTGGGGACAGGCTCTTGAATGCACTCAGCCAGCTCGACCCCGGATTTGGCTGTGGAGCCGGGACTTGCTGGGATCTGAAGGCATCCAAAATCGCCGTCAAGGTCTGCCCCATCTCCGTATGTGGGAATGGAGTGGCAACTGGAGGGGGAGGAGCCACATTTTGCGGCGCGGCGACCTGTGGAGGTTGCATAAAGGTAAGGTTAAAACAGAACTGGCCTAACTCATTGTACTTTGTGGACCATTTATGTGACTTTTGCACATGGGCACACCACTGCTTCCGCTGCATAGTTTGTCCGCAAACTAATTCTCGGGCGGGGATGGTCCCATGTTGTGGACTTCTTTCTCATATGATCATTGTTCAAGTGATACTAGTTTGTAAGACCCCCCCCCCCCTACCAAGGAGGGCTACCGGGTCTTATGCCTAGAACCACCGTCTTACGGTGGCACTAACACACGGGTTAGTCGACACTGCAACACGCCGATCCTGCCGGCTAGTACGATCATTTAACCTGTAGGCCAATATGAGAAGAAAGAAGTAAAACAGTATATGAATCCATCAGTCCACAAGCCACATAGTACAATCATAAATGAAATGAAAGGTACATCAATATAGTCCACATAAGATTACAAGAAAGAGTAATAAGGGCTTATGCCCAGTACATCAAAATCACTCTCTCAAAATAAATAAATGCGGAAGCTATCCTAGTGTATCGTATCTCGTCCCACCTGAGGACGCACAGTAGTGGTAGTAGCCTGCTGAAGCGGTATCTGCTCCTCAAGTCCTGCCTCCTCGACGTGCTGGTGCTCCATCTCCACGGGCTCCTAAAAATAGTTTGGTCACCGACCATTAGTCAAAAAGACTAAGTCGTTTCCTCCGCACCTCGCCCCGCTGCTCCTAGGCACCGAGCGGGAGGACGAAGCGGAGGACAACAAGGGGTAGCAAAGTGGAAGCAGGTGACAGAATCTAACTAACAGTTGTAACAAGTAATAATGATCTACTCTAGCAGTTTTAAGTATGGTACAAGTAGTAAGTAAGAACAGTGCAGTAAATAAAGTAAAGGACAACAGTAAGAGCAAATAAATAATCTATTCTACCACTATACTATCCTCACAAAAGTACCCTAACTTATATAAATACCCATACAAATATATAAGTTAGGATTTCCAGGGAATTTAACTTATCATATAAAAGAGCCCATACTAATTTATATGATAAGGATCTATGAAGCGTATGACCTAATATGAATGAATGTTATGATGCAATTTCATGCACAGGCAAGTTGTAACGCCCCGAATTTTGTGTGCGAGTCGGTCGCGGAAAAAGAGTTTTTGGTGCCTGTAGGGGTACACGGCCTAGGACACGGGCGTGTCCAAGGCCGTGTCTGGCTGGTGATTTTTTGGTCGTTTTCAACCCGAGAAGGACACGGCTAGGAACACGGCCGGATGACACGGGCGTGTCATCCGACACGGGCGTGTGCCAACCCGTGTCCCTACCCGTGTCCTGATGGGTCGTGTCCGTTGCCGTGGCGGTTATGCGTGACACGCCCACGAACACGGGCATGTCGAGGAACCCGACACGGGCGTGTCAGGTCAGACACGGGCGTGTCTTGGCCCGTGTGCGTTTCTCAGTTCGACGATCGTGCCTGGATCGAGGCACACGGCCATGGACACGGCCGTGTGCCAAGCCGTGTGCGGCCCAGGTCTGGGAAATTTTGTGCAGATCCGAGCCATTCATTTTCTTTAATTAGGATCCGATGGCCCAGATTTAACCCTGCTCTGTTAAGGCCGGGAATAGGGAGTTATTCCCTCATTTTTCTCTCCAAAGTTCTCCCCTTCCAAAGTGAGAGAGGAGAGGAAGAAGAAGGAGGTTTCCGGCCGCCGGCGGAGCATCGGAGTACCGTTTCGAAATCGGAGAGCGGATCCGTGGAGGGAAGGTCATTGCGAAGAGTTCTAACCGTGTAGTTTTTCCATGGCGCCAAAACGGACTACAAGGGTAACGATTCTCAACTCGAGCGCTTGAAGCTCTTTCTTTCTGCATAGGGAATCCCGCTCCCGCAAGTATGCGGTGAGTGCGTGGTGTTCCTTGGGGTTGACGGGAATAGTCCCCCTTGTGTTGCATGTAGAGTCCGGAATCGTAAGTACGGGCATAGGCATTGTGTGTGAAGCCTACCCGGACGTGTTTTGTCTGGATCAGTGATGTTGCATTTGAGGTGGTTTTGCCGGAGAAGACTCCGTGCTTTGGATTTTTCGGGTTTCTACGCGGTAGGTTGCAGCAGGGATCCTTGGAGGTTAGCTTCAAGGCGCACCCGAAAAATTGAGCGGAAACGTGTTCTGCTAACTTGGCGGTCTGGGAACCGGCCTTGATCATAACTGGGTTATGAGATTGTTTTGGAAAATTTGGGATCCGAGAGAAGCTTGGCCCGCGCAAAGTTCCTTAAATTGGACATGCGGCGTGAGCAACGGGCAAGTGGAATTGGACCTAGGCTATGTGGTTCGGTGCGAGAGACCCGAAGACGGGGACTGGCCGTTGGCATAGTCGGAGCCTTAGACGGTGGTCAGAAAGGCTAAATGCTCACATGTTATTGCCATCCTGGGGGTGGTGGTGAATGCACTGATGGGTCAGGGTTCACCATAAATGTGCCCTGAGTGCACGGGGTGTTTGGCCGTGCGAGCCTACACCTGTGGCGAATTATAATTGCGCTATATATATATTGTTGGGCTAATGTTATGCAGGGAAAGAGCACCGCCGTCCTGAGTAAGGGGCGGGGTCGTTATAATTTCGTCGGCTTTTAGCTGACTGTTGCTTTATTTGCCACCGTGCGGTGGTATGTGCTTGCAGGTGCTGCGGAGCCGAGCGCCAAATAGCGGGCTGGAGCCCATGTTGCTGTGCTGGCCCTAGAAGGCCGTAGAATAGCTGTTTTTATATATTTCATGTGTGGCCGGCCTGCGAGCCGATGTATGTAAAACACTAGTTATGAAGTGAACATTTGTAAGGCCATAAGGCCATGTACCTGTTTCTGTGTATTTGGGGTTTCATTCCTGTTGTTGTAGCTGTGGACATTCATATTGATGGAATTAATTTTGGGTTCTTTCAACTTTAAAATCTTCCGCTAGAATGCTCTGTGATTAGGACGAGTAGTCTTAATTGGTTGGTTTGATTATTCATTTAGTATCCCTTCCGACTGTCTGTGGTATATGGCGTCGGGTTCCAGCTGGACCTTCTGTTATATGCCATGCGACAGATGGGGGTGTTACACAAGTGAAACTCACACACAACGACTCTGTGATCACAGACCTTTAGTTCCCACTTTTTGAGAGCTAGCATCACTCTCAGGTACCACCGTTGTGGCTACGGCAGCAGCGGAGCGAGCGTCTCCGCTTCTAGACCGGTATTCACACTACCAAGCCTTAGACCCCTCTCATACGCCTCTGTACACGTCCAAGGTGCACTCTAGAGTCTCGCGTACGTACTTTGCTGACAACCCGTCAGTCTTGTTGGGTCGGATGTGCGTTATCGTGGGTCGTCCTCCAGACCGCAGTGTAAAACAACCCACTGGCCCCTCTAACCCTCACAACCGCCTGGTGCACCGTACTGCCATCGGTGTGACGAACGACCAGTACCGCATGCCCCGCCACTATATTTATGCACATGCAAGTATTTCATTCCGAGCCTTCCGCTCGCAGGACCAAACCCGTCCTGAAAACCCTCAAACCCAAACCCGGGTGAGAACGCACATTAGTGCCTTTATACCAACTCCCTCAAACCCCAAACGGGTGAGTATATATCGTGAATCTCTCCAACCCTACATGGGTGAGAAGGTACAACAATGTCCTAACCTATTAGACTACTCTTCTCTACGGGTTATTATACTTAGAGATTTAAGGTTAATCCCAGGACTGCCCCCGGTATTCCCTGTGAAGGGCTCTCAAGGGGCACTAGTAACTGTGTTGGGATTACGCCCAGCATTTCCCTTTCGCAAGGATATTTATTTTAGTTGATGGCTACCTATGTTTCACCGTAGCTTTCTTTATTGCTCTGGTTCAACCCTAGTGACTTAAGGTGTTACCGGGAAACCGACGGTCTTCCGTCGACACCCCTCTAGTTGCTACCCTAAGACTTGCAATTTTAACCCATCACTAAGACCATGCTACCCACTAGGGATCATTCAAGTTGCACTCTCTTATTTCTTCTGGTAATCAATCCCCTGGTAACCCCTAAGGCAAGACCTATTTATGTTATATGCAGACCATGTCCTATCATTACCCTAAAAATGAAATCTTCCAATCCTTAAGAAATCTTGCCCCTAAATATTTATCCTAGGGTGGTATGGGCTAAGGGAACTACCCTATGAATTCTCATAATTTTCCTTGGCTAAATAATCCTTCAATTAAATCTTTTAAATTAATTGCTAGGTCACTTTACACATGAAGTAGCATGATTTAGCATCCACTGACCTAGGTAATATTTTCTGAGTTGTATAATGATAAAATATTACTGTCTACAGAGTTTCATAATTTTTCTTTGAATATTTATTCCAATTTCTTATTTAATACCAAATTCACATAAATTCCATTTTCCAAATGAAGTATAGGTAATATGTAATCCAAAATTCCAGGAAAATTACAGAACATATAAAACACTAATTTATGACTATTGGCAGGGTCGCATCAATTTTTATTGTGTAATGGCCTATAAAATTCCATTATAACATATTTACCAAAAATGTCATTGTATTAATTTCACAACTAACAATACATTCATTAATTCTGAGAAATTTATGCAAGACTTATAATACAATTTTATAGCACTAGAATTATTTCCAAATTTTTCTAAGGTGCATATCCATCAATTCAAGAATAAATGAAATAAGGGTAAAATGGGCATTTTAAGATATTTTATTCCAAACTTTCTTCAAACAGAAGGATCAAATTTTTCCTAAGTCACATGTAACCCTATCTATATCTTGGCAAAGTTTGAGGATTTGTGCTTGAGGAAAACCTATTTTCCCAATTTATTTTCCAAAGAACTACATTTAAAATAAATTCCAATAAATGGGATTTTTGATTCCAAAAATCCCATAATTAATTTTAGATGTGAAATTTACCCTAATGAACCTCTGGAAATAAATCCAAGATTTTTGCATGTCTCCATTAGGCTGAAAACACAATATGTGAACTATGGCTATTAGCACACCAAGGCAAAATATGAACTAACACATGCAAGTGGATTCTCCAACATGCATTGATCCAAAGGTGCTGAAATTTTTATCAAGCACCAAGGATGTCCCCAATGACCTACCACCAAGATTTGGGGCCATGGGGAGGCATATAACTCCTAATATTGCATTTATTTACATTTTGAAATTTTGACCAAAACTATAGGAAACATTGTTTCACAAATTCCTAAACTTTGGCAGGGGCTAAGTATGCCTTAATCATGCATGTACCCAAAATATGGGGCCATGGGGATTGCTGATTTGACCTGGGCATCCAAATGAATTTCTGCCCTAGTCTAGGACCAGTCCTAGGAGAAATGCCCTAGAGGACTGTACACTACACCAAATCACAACTTTATGGTGGCCAATTAAAGGTAAGATAGTCAGCTACAGTTTTCATTTAGGGACTAGTTTCTGGAAATGCATCTATGAGGCCTAACAATAACATGCAAATTGGCTGTAATTATGTGACAGGATTTACATTATTCATCATATTAATAATTAAATCATATTATTATTATCTGCACGAATCTTGAAGCGAAAACCGACGGGATCCGTTCATCTTCTCCAGTGGATTCACGGCTGAGATTGAGCCGACCTGGAGCATCTTTGCTGGCGATTTCCGGCCAGCTGAGGCGGCGCCACCTCCGGCCAACGGTGCCATCACCTTCACGGTGGTGGCGGCTATCGTTTCCCGGCGATGGGGTGGCGGGAGACGGCGGCGACGACGAACCCGAGCGGTTTCAAAATCTTGGAAAAATCCCATTTTTCTCACATGGCATCGGGCTCAGTTGAGCCCGATATCTCACCTAAGCGATCTAAGATGCTAGTACGGGTAGAGGTGAGGTGAAACGAACCTGGATTGGGGCTTGGCTGCGGGTCAGGCGGCGGTTTGCCATGGTGGTGGTGCGCTGGTGAGCTCCACCCCGAAAGCTTGATTCTCCACCATTCTCCATGATCCAGCACTCGATTTCCACTCCTTTCTACCTCCTGAAGCTGTTGGTGAAGTCTGTTTGGGCTGAGTTTGGTTATACATGGAGAGATATTACTTATGTGAGTTCGGTTGAGCTTTGGGTTCTCCGCCCCAGCTGCCAAGTGGCTCTCAGCCCCTGTTTTCTGCTGGAATGGAGAGAGGAGGTCGGCCATCTGGTTTTGGGCAGATAAATCCAGCTGAAAGGGGTGGCCATGTGGCCACCATTCCCTTCCTCTCCATTTCTCTCTCCTCCTTCTCTCAAAATCCCAATTCTACCCCCTTGCATGTATTCTCTCTCCTGATTTAGAGGGGTAGGACTGGTCTTATTCACTTGGGCTGGCCATGGGCCAATTTTGGTGGGCTTGGTCCAATGGAGGATGGCTTGGTCTTCATTTCACTCTTTTAGGTCAATTTGTTGACTGGTTGACTTGGGGAGTTGACTTAGTCAACATGGTGGGTGGGCTGACCCTACTTGGTGGAAATGGGTCTAGTGGCACCACCCAACTTGGGTTGGGTCAAGGGGGTGCTCTACTTAGGCTAATTGGGCTTATGAGTGTGGGTTTGACCAAATTAAGCCCAAGGTTGACTTGGTCAATTGGGGTCAAAGTGTTGACCTAGTGACATGCCCTAGGGTGCACTTAGATTGTTTTTAGGGTTAGGGCAATGTGGTGGGGTCATGGTGTGGCTAGGGTCCTTACTTAGGCTAGTTTGACCTAGTTTGACTATGGTCCTATAGTGGGCTCCACATGGCTACTACCCACTACCTAGGGTCAAACCTAGTTGATCTCCTTAAAGCTCACCCCATGCCTAACCCAATCTAAGTTGAGGGGTGCAGAAGTAACATGGGATGTTACACATACCTGGGATCTAGTTATGGATTCTTCCAAATCTTTTAACACCCGGCATCGGAGGGACCTTCAAACACACCATGTCCCCAACTGCAAACTCCAGATCAACTCTGTGCTGGTTTGCATACTTCTCGTATCGCCCCTGAGCTAACCTCAGCTTTTAACGAATATGCATTACTTAAGTACTCATATCCTCCAGCAATTCCGGTCCGAGCAACGGCTTCTCGCCAACTTCTGCCCAAAACAGGGGAGTTCGACAACGCCATCCATATAAAGCTTTAAAGGGCGCCATCTGCAAACTTTCCTGATAACTATTATTGTACGCAAACTCCATCAATCCTAGGCATTTATCCCAAGCCCCACCGTGATCCAGAATATAGCATCTAATCATATCTTCCAAGATCTGGTTCACTCTCTCCGTCTGACCATTTGTCTGAGGGTGATAGGCAGTAGAATACCTAAGGTCAGTACCTAGAGCTCCTTGTAAGCTTTGCCAAAAACGAGACATGAATCGGGAGTCTCGGTACGACACAATACTCATAGGTACACCGTGAAGTCTGATAACTTCATTCAGATAAAGTTCAGCTATCCTTTCCATGGAATAACTAACCTTGAACGGCACAAAGTGGGCACACTTGGTTAGTCTGTCCACGATAACCCACACTGCATCATGCCCTCGGGAAGATCTAGGTAAACTGGTAATGAAATCCATGGATAGACTCTCCCATTTCCAACTCGGTATATCTAAGGGCGTTAAATTACCACCCGACCTTCTGTGATCAGCCTTGACACGCTGGCAAGTATAACATTCCTATACAAATCTTGCAATGTCATTTTTCATGCCTGACCACCAAACAATCTGCTTCAAATCTCTATACATTTTTGTGGAGCCAGGATGATATGCAACACTGGAGCCATGCGCTTCACTGCATATTTTTGATCGGATGTCCCCAACAGCGGGAATACAGTATCTGCCACGGTACTTTAAGGTACCCACATCATAAATTGAAAAGTCAGGTAATTCCTTTTTCTCAGTTCTACTGCGGAGGTGTTGTAAGTCAGGATCGTCCTTCTAATGTAGCCTAGTGAGTGTAATCCACGAAGGCTCAACCACCTCTAGGCTACACGGCGAAGCGCTACTCCCTACGGTTATGTCCATGAGCAGAAACTCTTCAACAAGGGATTGCACCGAGAGATTAAAGATATGTGCGGGCTTCCGGCTCAACGCATCTGCCACTACACTAGCCTTGTCAGGATGATAAAGGATATCGACTTCGTAGTCCGCGACATACTCTAACCATCGACGCTGGCGCAAATTCAGTTCCTTCTGAGTAAAGACGTATTTCAAACTTTTGTGGTCCGAATAAATTTTGCATGACACTCCATACAGAAGATGTCTCCACAATTTCAAAGCATAAATGACGCCATCAAATTCTAGATCGTGCGTAGGGTAATTCTTTTCATGCACCTTCAATGGTCTTGATCCATACGCAATCACTTTGTCATCCTGCATCAACACGCAACCGAGTCCAATTCGTGAGGCGTACACATAAACAACATACTCCACTCCTTCCACTGGCAATGCCAACACGGGAGTAGAACACAAATGCCTCTTGAGCTCTTGAAAAGCTTCCTCACAGGCATCACTCCATACAAAAGCTGCGCTCTTTTGCGTAAGCCTGGTCAACGGCGCAGAGAGAACAGAGAATTCTTCCACAAATCTTCAGTAGTAACCTGCCAACCCTAAGAAGCTCCTTATCTCCTTACGCGATGTAGGTCTCTTCCAATCCAGTACCGCAGCTATATTTGTAGGATCCACTGAGACACCATCCTTACTTATAATGTGTCCTAGGAATGACACCTGAGATATCCAGAACTCACATTTGCTAAGCTTCGCGTACAACTTGTGCTCCCTCAGAGTAGACAAGACCAAGCGCAAGTGCAAGGCGTGCTCATCTGCATTTCTGGAATATACTAGGACATCGTCAATGAACACCACCACGAACTTATCTAGAAAATCTTTGAACACCCTGTTCATCATGTCCATAAAAGCTGACGGTGCATTCGTTAATCCAAATGGCATTACCAGAAATTCAAAGTGACCATAACGAGAACGAAAAGCGGTTCGCGGAATGTCTGACTCCCGGATTCTCAGCTGATGGTAATCTGAACGGAGGTCAATCTTCGAGAACACGGAGCTACCCCGCAACTGATTGAACAAATCATCGATCCTAGGCAATGGATATCTTTTCTTAATTGTTACCTTATTTAGCTCTCGATATTCAATGCATAGCCTCATCGTTCCATCCTTTTTCTTCACGAAGAGTACTGGTGCACCACAGGGGGAAGAACTGGGTCTAATAAAACTGCACTGTAATAACTCATCCAGTTGAGTACGCGGCTCCTCTAACTCATGCGGCGCCATGCGATACGGTGCCTTTGCAATAGGGAGAGTGCCTGGCTCGATGTCTATAACAAACTCCACCTCTCTTTCAGGGGGAAGTCCAGGAAGGCTAACTGGAAAAACATTCGGAAACTCACACACCACAGAAATGTCCTCTACCCGAGGCTCAACCGGTGCAGCTCCCAGAACAAAAACGGAGACAAGAAAGGAATCACAGCCAGACTCTAGAAATTTGCGAGTACGTACCGTAGAAATGATCCGAGATTCCTGATGCGGCAAACCATACACACTCATGGGCTGGCCATTGCTACCTTTGAAATCCAAGCGCTTGTGCTTGCACTGAATGACGGCATCATAGCTAGACAACCAGTCCATGCCCAAAATCACGTCAAAGTCAACCAGATCTAGCACCTTCAGATCTGCAAATGCTAGAAATCTGCCTAGGGAGATGGGGCATTTTTGGATACCCTGTCTTGATCTCAGCAACTCTCCTGAAGGAAATTTGACATTTATGGAGGTGTCTAATTGGTCGAGAGCCCAGCGATGTCGGTCTACAAAACTCCTTGCCCCAAAAGAGTGAGTAGCACCCGAATCGAACAAAACACGCACCCACTTATTCTTCACCTTAAATTCACCTAAACACACAGCGCGCGCAACTAATATGCAGAAACCATAGATCTACTAAAAGAAATTAATAGCCGAGTCAGAGACTAACCTGCGATCACTTGAGTCGAAGATTGGGCTTCCTTCTTGGTCAGCACATTCAACTTTCCTTTTCCCTTGTCCGCGAGAGGCGGGGGCGGCGGTAAAGTCTGCAACGGAACTGCATGCAGCGCAGGCCGGCTCTGCGGACAATTAGCCCTCATGTGCCCTCTTTGGCCACAGAGATAACAGGCTCCATACTTCTTGCGACAACGGGCCACATCATGCCCACTCCTCTGACAATAAGAACAGACAGGACCCCCTTTGGGAGCATCCAGGATCGCATGCACCTGAGACAGCTTCTGCGCATCCAATCTCTTAAAACACTTATCGAGAGGGTGCGCCGGCTTACTACAGAAGCTACACAACTCTCTTTTATCCTTCTTCACTGCAGGGCCAGTTGCCCTTGCACTTCCTCCATCGTCAGATTTCCTCTTGTCCTTCTTTGCAAGCGATCCCCGATTCTTCGCATTTTCTATCGCCTCAACCTTTAAGGCAGCTTCGACTACTTCTGCAAAGGTCTCCGACTTGTATGCGCTAACCAACTGCTGGATGTCATACCTCAGACCACCCAGAAAGCGCTTTACTCTGCCTTCTTCAGATGCTATCAGATCCGGGGCGAAATGACCGAGCTTGCCAAACTCAACCTCCTACACAACAACAGCGAGTTGCTGCTGCTTCAGGTGTAAGAAGTTATTCATCAGGCAGTCTCGCTCGACCGATGGTAGGAACTTCTTCAGTAACATACTCCTGAATGATTCCCACGAGCACCCATCAGAAAGGTTCTCTTTTTCTCTAATCCACCAACTATTCGCAAGACCTTTGAATTGATATGCTGCAATCATCACCTTTTGATCGGGAGAAATGCCGGAGGAGGAAATCATTTCTTCCATGGCAATAATACAGTCATCCAAGGCCATGAAGTCTGCCTTACCATCATAAGACGGAGGTCGTAATCGCTAGAATTGAGAAATGAAATTCATCTCAGGTGGCAGCGTGACTGGGGGAACTAGAGCAGCAGGGGGAGTAGGAACAGCTTGGTCCACAGTAGGGCCCTGTGCTCTAGTCTGCTGCCCAGCGACGACAACCAACAACGATTGCATCTGGGACTGCATGTCCACCATCTGCTTTGCCAGGGTTTCATTACTTTGTCTCAGCTCTTCGATCACCGCTTCGCTCTGGGCACCAGAAGACTCACCCTCTGACTGGGGAGTCGACCTCGTTACAACGCGCTTAGGCGGCATTCTATAGAACAAACAGATATCTAGTCAGACTTTGCCTAAGACATGACAAACTGGGAAAATATTCCCAAAACACACTATTTCGGGTTCATATTTGACCGATACGAATAGAAGACTTATCAGGGACCTAGCTTAAGATACTGAAGCTAGAAAACTTGAATACCCTCACACAGATCAGGAACGGACAAACTTAGATCAGATCGGAAAAGAACCGGTACTTTCTCTTGCTATTACCTTGCTCTGGGAAATCATAAGATGATGTTATGCTTCTAACTTGTGCCTATAATATGAATGCATGAATGTATAAATTTCACATCAAATCATGAGTGTACATATGTCATCATGCAGATCTTTAACTTGGCACGTGTGCTTATGCAATGATATGTTATGTATGTAGTACTATGCATTCAAAAAAAAGCCTTAGTGCATGCTATGAGCGGCGTACACATACAATGTTATGCATCCCATACTACATAAGATTGTATGTAACGAAGAAAAGAAAACGCGCTAATGGGCATCCATGTGATGATGGTTATGCATCCCATACTACATAACCGTCACATGTTGCCACCTATGGTGGATCCATATACAAACACATATTATGCATCTCATACTACATAATATGCCCCGTATACTTCTTATCATGCTATGACTGTAGTGTTCGTGCTTCCATCAAAATCTACTAATGATATATTGGTGTGTGTATGCAATGTAATGATACAATTAGGGTTTTGCTTAAGGGAAAGTTATTCGAATCGCTTGTCAAACAAATCAACCCTCTTGCAAAACCTCCCTCTGATACCAACTGTCACGACCCGTATTTTCTCTGTATTCGAAGATACGTCAGAGTAGAGAAGCTATGCGCCGTGATGCCATGCCATGCATGGGACAACTGTAGACTCCCAGGCATCCCATACTCACATTTTCTTCAAGTAAAAGATTTATAACCTTTAGTTAAAAACAATGCATAAAAATTAATAGAATTAATGACCGTGTCCCTCGGTCGGGTGGACTACTGTCCATAGGTGAGAAAATATACATCTTTTACGCGGCGGAAAATACTGAGTTAGCTCATTTGATATCCTACATGGGAGTGAGGATCAAGTGTCATAAAATGTTGATATGACTTCTACATTTACTATATATATATGTAGAAATCTTTCGTACGCTTAAAAGTAGTAAATTTAGTAGTTGAAGTCATGTCATGCCAATATTCCGGAATGCAGTTTTGTATACTTTAAAATAACTAAATGCATCCTAATATAAATCCTTCCCAAAGAGCAAGAACCATCAGGTAAAAAGTAACAGTAGTAACAACAGCAAGTAGTCCATCACAGAAAAGTCAAAGTCTATGGGCGTCAACAACTGACACGAACCCATAGCAAAATCTGACAAGTCTAAACAGGACAACTACCTCAAGCTCAGAGGTGGGAACAAACCGCCGCAGAAACCAGCAACACCAGAAGACCAACACTGTCAGCTAAACCTGCTACAGCTCTGATCCTGAGGCATTCAAAAGAAGAACACCTCAGAAGCAAGTCACAAGAAGTACAAGAGTAAAAGCAGACTACACAAACCTCAAAGTAAAGGAGAATGAAAAAGTGACTGCAACAAAACGGTTAGCAGAGTAAAGGTGAGCAACAGTAAAACTAGCCGAGCAAGAAATGCTAAACACTTTATCAAAATGGAACAAGCACCAACAACAGAAGTTCAATCTTTCATTAATAATTACTATGCCGAGGGAGAAACCCCAACGTGCACATTCTATCTGAGCATGAAGCACTATGACGAGGGAGGACCCCAACGCGCATAGTTCATCTGAGTATAAAACACTATGTAGAGGGAGGACCCCAACGCGCACAGTTCATCTGAGTATAAAACACTATACCGAGGGAGTACCCCAACGCGCACAGTTCAGCTGAGTTTCTTTAGTTACATAATTATACAAGCAGGGTTCATTTGTTTTTATTCATCATAGACTCAAGGTATAGCCAACCAAGTGAACAGCATAAGGGCATTTCAAAGAACGAAAGTATAGTTTAATAAGAAAAACGAACAAGATGACTCAATGGTTAAAATAGCATGACAACCAATTTGTTTACCAATTCAATGGACTAAAATTGTGAGGTTAAGGCTTTAGGGACATCAAGTCACAATTCCAGAAAAAAAGGGGAACAAGTTAGGATTTCTTAACAAGTATCTCAACAGTCGAAACATAATAAACTCAACAAGTGTAGAAAAAGGGCAAAATTTAGAATCAAGAACAAGAGGGAGAGCAAGAACACTACTTGACTCGATTTACCGGAAAAACTCTCCAAATCTCCACGCGTCGCGATAGGAGCCAAAATCTGGACGAAAATGTCCGAAATAACGGTTAGGGCCAAAAACCCTAACAAGAAAATCTCAAGAAACGGGGAAGAAACTTCAACGAGGGCGCAACTCTTGACGAGAGATTTTTGGATCTACAATCGGTTGGAAATTCCAAGCACCGGAGCTCCGTCGGTGATCACCGAAAGAAGCACGGACGGACAACCTTCTCCTCACACGCCGCTCTGGTACGGAAGGCAGGAGAAATCTAGGTCGGCTTAAAGACTTAGAAGAAGCAGAAAGTATAAATACTCCGCAAAAAAGACCGGGTTCAACAAAACCGGCCCGGCGGTGTCGACACAACATTGTCGACACCCGACGGCAGTGTCGACACTGCTGTGTCGACACCCGACAGCCCAGCGGTGTCGACACAACTGTATCGACACCAGTCGGTAGTGTCGACAAAGCTGTGTCGACACCCGATAGCCCAGTGGTGTCGAAATAACTGTGTCGACACCAGTCGGCAGTGTCGACATAGCTGTGTCGACACCCGACAGCCCAGCAGTGTCGACACAACTGTGTAGACACCAGTCGGCAGTGTCGACACAGCTGTGTCGACACCCGACAGCCCAGCGGTGTCGACACAACTGTTTCGACACCAGTCGGCAGTGTCGACACCCGACAGCCCAACGGTGTCGACACAACTGTGTCGACACCAGTCGGCAGTGTCCACACAGCTGTGTCGACACCCGACAACCCAGTGGTGTCGACACAACTATTTTGACACCAGTCGGCAGTGTCGACACAGCTGTGTCGACACCCGACAGCCCAGCGGTGTCGACACAACTGTGTCGACACCAGTCGGCTCCGCTCAACGACTCGTCGAGCTCAGCACGGCAATCGTCGAGCTCCGCTCGACGATCGTCGACCTCCAAACAATGCCCAGATAAACTAACAATCGTCGAGCGGAGCTCGATGATCGTCAAACCCAGACAGCGACCAAAAAGGAGAAGCGATCGTCGAGCTCCGCTCGACGATCGTCGAACCCAAACAGCACCAAAAAGGAAAAGAGATCTTCGAGCTCCGCTCGACGATCGTCGAACCCAGACAGCTCCAAAAAGGAAAAGCGATCGTCGAGATCCGCTCGACGATCGTCGAACCCAGAGAATAAAATAAGATAAAATCAAACATAGCAAGGTTGTTTCGACGAACTGGACGGGCAAGACAAAAATCAACCAATTAAGTTTTTCAGATGTGAAATTTTCCATTTCTACCAAAGATTCAAGAATTCAGCCGACTGAATCGAAAAGACGCGAAAACGCACTATCGGCGACGCAACATCAATTGCACGCTAAAGTAACGCCCTTACGTCATTATGACGTCAACAAGAGGAGTAAATAAAGCCAAAAAAAACTGGGGCGTTACACAGAGGGAGGAAAATATCTAAGTCTGGAACTTCACAAAAATCATTGAGTAGAGAACAGAATTCGTCGATCTGGATCCAGAGTTCATCGAGCTGAGAAGTCAAGTTCGTCGACCAGATAATAGTTGTTCGTCGAGCTGAGATCCAAGATCGTCGACCTAAGAACAGATAACTGCTTTCTCTAGACCCTTGCCAATTCTGTGCATCAAGATCGTCGAGCTGAGCGTATAACTTCGTCGACTGGAGTTCAGAATTCCATATTTCTTGGACTTAAGAATGTTGAAGTAACGTGTCCAGAAATTATCGACCTTAGAACTGGGTTCGTCGAACTGAGAACTAGTTTCTTCGAGCTAAGAGCTTCTAACTGCTACATGATAAATCTTGCCAAGACTGTGGTCTAAGTTTGTCGAGCTGAGAAGGTGAGTTCGTCGACTGTAGTGTGATCCTTGACTTAGAATACTTAGGTATTTCTGGAAAAAGATGTTGAAGTAGAATACCCAGAGATCGTCGACTTGAGAACTAAGTTTGTCGAGTGGAGTTTAGAGAGAAATGTTGGACTTGAAATGTTGAAATATGGTGTCCATAAATCATCGACTGGAGTACCAAGTTCGTCGAGCTCAGCTCGGAGAATTGTCTCTGAGTTCGTCGAGCTGAGCACGCCTTTCGTCGACCTGAGTTCGACGAACGTCGAACTCATTTCCTGAGTCTTTGAAATTTCTCTAAGTCTTGAGTCTTTTGTATTCTGTTGATTGCTAGTCCATGCAGTGTTAACTATAGGGACATGGCCTAGACTCTAAGACACACACATGACCCTAGCTATAAATGTTGGGTCAAACATCCTAGTTTAGTGAACCTAGCCCAAATCCAACTAGGGATCCAACATGCACGTTCCTATACTGTTGTTATTGCTGGTGGGAAGGTGCTAATGTGTGTCTTGTTCACTTATAGATGACTCGTAGTGGTGCTGGGAAATCGGAGCCCCAACGTTCTTATGAGAGTACGACACCAACTGAGGTACCGACAACTCCCCCTTCTACAAAAACTGTCCCCTTAGATGCTGAGGTGCTGTTTGCAATGTTTCAAGCACGGTCTGGTGGGCAAGCACAGTTGGTAGTGGTGGTAGAACAGGTTGGTGGAAGGCCAGAACCTGTTGCGGCTGTTGATGCGCGAGCAGTTGAACGCCAGTTGAAGCATTTCATGAGCTTCAATCCCCCTACGTTTACGGTTGTGGGATCCCCTACCCAGACGGAGGATTGGTTGTCGTGTGTCAAGCGTCTATTGACGGCGATTAGGACGGAGGAAGATAATAAGTTCACCTTGGCCACCTTCTTATTGGAAGGAGAAGCTCGGCTCTGGTGCGACGAGATCGAGTTACACAACTTAGCGGGCAGGCAGTTAACACAAGTTTTGATCGAAGAGTTCTCGCGACTAATCCTGGCAAAGCACCTACCAGCGGCACAACACATTGCCATGGAAAATTAGTTCCAACGGCTAATGCAAGGAGAAAGTAGTATTGAGACTTACCTGCATGAGTTTACGAGGTTGGGACGTTATGTGGGTTCTATCTTTGCTAATGAGCAATAGGAAACCTATAGGTTCTACGATGGATTGTGGGATGAGTTGCGATTCCTGCTCTCGAGTTCCGTGAACCAAGGGTTCCAGGAGTTGGTTGATACAGCATGTGCGTTGGAGAAAGATATGAAGCGGGTGCAAGGTAAAAGGGCCTTGGCTGTGACAAAGCAAGAGTTTAAAGCTCCCCGACCTGGGAAATCGTATTATCAAAAGAAATGGGGCAAAAGGTCCAAGCCTTCTGGACAATCTCCTTCAACAGTTTTGTCGGGGGCCACTTCGAAGCTGGAGACTCGTACCTGCTTTACCTGTGGCAGAGTGGGGCATAAATCCCGTGATTGTCGGGTTGGTCCCCCAAAGGGTGACAAGAAGACGGGAGCATCTTATGATGAGAAGGGAAAGGCAGTGGTGGAATCCTCTGCATCCCATGCACAGCCCCGAGTTTATAATCTTGGCCAGTAGGAGGCCATAAAGCAAAGCGACGTCGTCACAAGTATGAGTTAAGTTATTGATTGCTTTTCTTATTGCATGTTTTGTATGTGGCTTGTGTGTGATGTGGTTGCCACAGGCTTTGTTATGATTCGGAACACGCTGGCGAGAGCACTATTTGATACGGGTGCTTCGCATTCATTTCTGTCTACGGACTTTGTAGTTCGAATTGGAGTACCAAGTCATGTGATGATAGAGAGCATAAAGGTATTATTACTGAATCGTTGTTCGATGCTTGCGGATAGGGCTTGCGATGTAGCGGTTCAAATTGGGAGTCAAGATTTCTGTTTGAATGCACCTATGCTGCCGATATCGGAATTTGATGTGATCTTTGGTATGGACTGGCTCACGTAGTAGCATGCCTTTATTGATTGCAAGTCAAAATAGACCATACTGGGCCAAAAAACCGAGCTTGAGACTATGTTCACGGGTATGCGAGGAGTGAGCGGGACCTTGATGTCTGCACTCCAAGTCGCCAATGTTGTTCGGAAGGGCACAGAGTTATTCTTCATGCTGATTCAGGCTGTTGAGCCAAAGGCCAATGTGAGTGATGTTTCAATTGTATCGGAGTTTGCAGATGTGTTTCTTAAAGATCTTCCTGGGCTACCACCCCAGCGGGAGATCGACTTCACGATTGAGTTGGTACTAGGTGCGAAACCTGTGGTCCGCTCGCCATATCGCGTCGTGATGCGCTAGCGTTAAGATTACCGTTCACGACCAAGTAATAAAAGGGAGGAGTAGCTTCCCCAAGTATCGATCTCACGCGGAGTGCAAGTAGGGAGCATGGATTCAGCTTTCAGAGAAATGAATGAAAGTGCTAAGTAAAAACGAGGGGTTTGATTTTGGCTTTCCTACACTAAGCAGCAATAATCTAGTGCGGGTCGCCATCACCGCTTCGCCAGGGTGAATTACTCCAAAGAGTAATAGCGGAGACGAACAAACTATCGAGGGTCGTAAACACCTCTTTGCAACGCGCGCTTCTAGCAGTCGCTAGAACTTCTCAAACACAACTTTCTCTAACAAATATGAAGCTCATCAACACACATCATGATCAAGAAATCACCACACAAAACCATAACAAGACCTTGAGCAAAGCATGGTTATTAAACCTCAAGCATACTAGCACAAGTTCAGCTTAACGCAAATCCAAGAAAAGAGAGGGAGAAACACAACCAAGCACTCGAAGGATCTCCAAGATTCACGGCCGGAAGGGAGGGTTGTCGAGCCTCGTCCTAGCTTAGTCTTTGGAAGGTATCCGGGATCCCAAAGGACTGTCACTTCCTTCTTCACACCCATCTTCTTTGTGTTGTCGTCGCTGATTCGGATCAGAGCGAAATGCTTCGCAAGTTCTGCAACTAAGAACTCAAACAATAGCTTGGAGGTCGGCAATGGCGATGGCGGTCGGAGACAAAGCTTTAGCAAGATCTTTGGAGGAGAATGGGTGGCCGGATCAACCCTCCAAGGAGGAGAGAGAAAATGACGGCTGGAGGGACGAGTTCCCGCTCAAAGGGCGAAAATGGCGGGGGAAAATGGAGATATCCCGGTCCAGAAGAAATCTGCGGATTAAATAGTAAAAGTCAGAAAAATGGTCACGCACGATCTAGCGCATGACCGTGCGTGAATCGTGCGATAATAATATCCAGAAAAATGCCTGAGGAAGAAGAAGCGTTGACCCGTGCGTTTCCTTCGCGCACGGGCCGTTCTGCCCTTGCGTGAACGACATCGCACGGGTAGCGGCAGAGTGCTAGAAAATCAAAACATACAGGAGAACCGTGCATTTTACGCGCACACAGGCGCAGCCTCCTGTGCGTGAACACACACATGATTAGCTACAGAACGGAATAAACTGGGAAGCTACAGGAAATCCGTGTGTTTCCTTCGCGCACGGTTTCGAAGAAACCGTGCGTTAACCGTGCGTTAGGAAATTCGTCGAGCTCAGCTCGACGTTCTTCCAGCCGACTACAATGCACGATTTCATGCAAACCGTGCGTGAAACAAACGCATGGCCGTGTGTTTTCCTTAAGACAGAATTCCTGCCTTGGGGGAAAATGCACCACCTGCACAAAATTAAAACTCACAAAGGAGGACCCTCCAGCAATCAACAAAATCCAATAAAAACTACTGGAACGAGCTCTGGGGAGCACCAAGTGCATACCCCCAGCAAACGAATGCACAATTACACACCCAGGGGCTAAAAAAGTGCACTAAACTTGAAATGCAGTAGGAACGAAATATCAATGAAAATAACCGAAAAGTGAAGTGCAAAGTCTTGAAAACCGGTCCAGATGAGTCCGCAAAGCCATATATAAACGGGACTCATCACACCCCCATACTTACCAGTTTGCGCGTCCCGAGCAAAGAAGATTCTTGTAGACTAGAAGAAGAACTAACTAACACAGTAATTATGATCTGGAGTAACATGCGAAGTCCCACGCTCGCGGGCGTAAAAATATAGTAAAGAAAATTTCTAAGCATACAAAATAATTTATACTTTTCAGCCAGCGTAACAAAAATTCTATGACTACTCAAAAATAGAATCACGGTGAATCCTTCGGTCATGCGTAGGGAGAAAATAGACTAATCTCTAAGGCGAGTATTGCCAAAGATCGGGATTCGGGACAACCTCCAAAGGAATCCACCAATGTCGGTGACCATATGCGTGCTTGTTCGCACTTTCTCCACCGCACTATTTTGCTTTAAGCGTGAGTCCATAGGACTTCGGGTAGTAATGGGGCTTGGGTTAAGGCGAGGTAATCAAGGATAAAAATGAATGCTACGCACAAAACCCAACAGAGCTAGCACACAAAGAGTCTATCTGCTACCCACAAAACACGAGGGTACACCACACCCCAAGACTTAATTTTTAAAATACGGGTGTGCGTACCGCCTACTCTGAAAAATATATCAACTCAAATCAGATTTTCAGTTATACTTTTCCTTTCCCTTTTTCTTTCTTTTTCAAATTTTCTTTTTATACATTTTCTTCTTAATTCTTCTTTTTCATTTATATAATTCCAACAAATAAATTCATGGGAGCACAACCACAAATTTCACAAAGAACAACACCGCATCAACACCCCCATCCTGAAATTAGAAAACAGTAAAGCTAGAATTGGCTGTGCGACTAGGGTCGGTTACTAGGCTTTGGTGAAAAAAAAGTGGATCTGAATCAAAGTAGGGGTAGGCACAACGGGGCTAGTGAGGATAAGATGTTAGGAACGGGTACAAAGCTCAACCTGGCCAAATTGATGGCCTACATCATGCTCACGCTTAACTAACCATGCACCAATGCTTCAATTCTAAAAATTAAAGCAAAGAAGAAAGATGCAATGTACAAATGGGAAAAGGGCTTCTATCTCTTATCTCCCTCTCCAAAACTCACACGACTGTGTTCCCCGGCAATGACGCCAAAAACTTGATGTGCTGGGGGTAAGATTACCGTTCACGGCCATGTAATAAAAGGGAGGAGTAGCTTCCCCAAGTATAGATCTCATGCGGAGTGCAAGTAGGGAGCATGGATTCAGCTTTCAGAGAGATGAATGAAAGTGCTAAGTAAAAACGAGGGGTTTGATTTTGGGTTTCCTACACTAAGCAGCAATTATCTAGTGCGGGCCACCATCACCGCGTCGCCAGGGTTAATTACTCCAAAGAGTAATAGCGGATATGAACAAACTATCGAGGGTCGTAAACACCTCTTCACAATGCGTGCTTCTAGCAGTCACTAGAACGACTCAAACACAACTTTCTCTAACAAATATGAAGCTCATCAACACACATCATGATCAAGAAATCACCACACAAAACCATAGCAAGACCTTGAGCAAAACATGGTTATTAAACCTCAAGCATACTAGCATAAGTTCAGGTTAAAGCAAATCCAAGAAAAGAGGGGGAGAAACACAACCAAGAACTCGAATGCTCTCCAAGATTCACGGCCGGAAGAGAGGGTTGTCGAGCCTCTTCCTAGCTCGGTGTTTGGAAGGTATCCAGGATCTCGAAGGGCTGTCACTTCCTTCTTCACACCCATCTTCTTCGTGTTGTGGTTGCTGATTCGGATCAGAGCGAAATGCTTGGCAAGTTCTGCTACTAAGAACTCAAACAGTAGCTTGGAGGTCGGCAATTGCGATGGCGGTCGGAGACAAAGCTTTAGCAAGCTCTTTGGAGGAGAATGGGTTGTTGGATCAACCCTCCAAGGAGGAGAGAGAAAATGACGGCGGAGGGATGAGTTCCCGCTCAAAGGTGCGGAAATGGCGGTGGAATACGGAGATATCCCTATCCAGAAGAAATCTGCGGCTTAAATAGTAAAAGTCAGAAAAAAATTGTCACGCACGGTCTGGCGCACGACCGTGCGTGAACCGTGCGATAATAATATCCAGAAAAATGCCTGAGGAAGAAGAAGAGTTCACCCGTACGTTTCGTTCGCGCACGGGCGGTTCTGCCCGTGCATGAACGACATCACACGGGTAGCGACAGAGTGCTGTAAAATCAAAACATACAGGAAAACCGTGCGTTTTACTCGCGCACGGCCGCAGCCGCCCGTGTGTGAACAACACGCGCGATTAGCCACAGAACGGAATAAACTGGGAAGCTACAGGAAATCCGTACGTTTCCTTCGCACATGGTTTCGAAGAAACCGTGCATCAACCGTGTAAGAGGAAATTCATCGAGCTTAGCTCGATGTTCTTCCAGCTGACTACAACGCACGATTTCACATAAACCATGCGTGAAAGAATTGCACGACCGTGCGTTTTCCGTGAGACAGAATTCCTGCCTGGGGGGAAAACGCACCACCTGCACAAAATTAAAACTCACAAAGGAGGACCCTCCAGCAATCAACAAAATGCAATAAAAACTACTGGAACGAGCCCTGGGGAGCACCAAGTGCATACCCCCAGCAAACGAATGTGCAATTGCGCACCCACGGGCTAGAAAAGTCCACTAAACTTGAAACGCAGTAGGAACAAAATATTAATAAAATCAACCGAAAAGTTAAGTGCATAGTCATGAAAACCGGACCAGATGAGTCCACAAAGCCCTATATAAACGGGACTCATCACGTCGCGCCAAAGGAAATGGCTGAATTGAAAGTCCAATTACAAGAGTTGCTGGAGCAGGGATATATACGCCCAAGTATGTCACCTTGGAGCGCACCTGTTCTATTTGTGAAAAAGAAGGACGGTGGTTTGCGGTTATATATTGACTACCGTGAATTGAATAAGCTGACAGAGAAGAACAAGTATCTGATTCCACGGATAGGTGAATTGTTCGATCAGCTAGTGGGATCAACCATCTATTCCAAATTGGATTTGAAATCTGGGTATTACCAGTTGAGGATTCAGGAAAGTGACATTCCCAAGACTGCATTTGGAACATGCTACAGTCATTATGAGTTCACGGTAATGTCGTTTGGGCTATATAATATGCCAGCGGTGTTCATGGACCTAATGCACCGAACGTTCCGATAGTACTTGGACTTGTTCGTGATTATATTCATTGATGATATCTTGGTGTACTCTCAATCGGAAGCTGATCATGCTAACTAATTACGGTTGGTGTTGCATACCTTGCGAAGGAATAAGATCTATGCCAAGTTCTCAAAGTGTGTGTAACACCCTGAAGTCAAGAGGATCATTTTGAGCAAAATCGGGTTCAGGCCTGGGTGACACGGCCTGGGACACGGGCGTGTCCCAGGGCGTGTCAGGTGACACGGCCTGCGACACGGGCGTGTCGCAGGGCGTGTCGGGTTGTGTCGACGATCGGGCCTTGGTGTCGACGATTTTCGCGGGATATCGTCGAGAGTGGGGCACACGGCCCAGGACACGGCCGTGTCGGCTGCCGTGTCATAGGTTCGGCGAGTATTCTCGACGATCGTCGAGTATCGGGTTTCCCGTGAGGACACGGCCTGTGACACGGGCGTGTCACAGGGCGTGTCAGTGGGCGTCGAATTTAGCTCGACGTCTCGGGTTAGGCCGTGTTAGAAGGACACGGGTGTGTCCTGGTGCACACGGCCAGGAACACGGGCGTGTGCCCAGCCGTGTGCCAGGCCGTGTGAAGTCTCGGGTTGGATTGGGATTATTTCTGTTGAGGTACACGGCCTCAGACACGGGCGTGTCTGAGGGCGTGTCGGGTACACGGCCGTGACACGGGCGTGTCACACGGGCGTGTACTGGTTGGATTGAGTCGGTTGTCTGCCGCTTAGGGGGACACGGCCTGTGACACGGGCGTGTCACAGGGCGTGTCAGGCCGTGTTTTGGGTTTTCTGGCCAGATCTGAGCCGTTTGTTTCCCTCTTCCTGGATCCAATGGCTGGGCTTTGTCCAGGTGTTGGGAAGGCCGAGATTTAGAAGATATATTCTCTTATTATCTTTTTCTTCTTCTTCTTCTTCATTTTCATTCCAAGGGAGAGAGAAGAAGGCCAAGGGAGAGAGAAGGGAGGAGTCTTCCAGCTGCTGTAGGAGCTGCGGAGTGCGGATCGAAGATCCGAGAGCGGGTTCGTGAAGGCAGAGCCGAGGCGGTGATTTCCATCCGGCTACTTCATGGCGCCGAAGCGATCGTCAAGGGTAACGATCTCCTTTTTGGACATCGAAGTCCTTTCTCTATATATGTGCTTGGAATCCTCCACCAAGAGGTGGATCGCGTAAGAGATTCCTTTGTTGAGTCTGCATCTAGAGCCGGAATGATGAAGTACGGCGTAGGCATGCTGTGTGAAGCCCATCTGGACCGGTAGTCTGGATTGGTGATGTTCATGGGTAAACCGGAGAAGACTCCGTGGCTTTGATGATGTGCAAAACGGATTTCTGTTGTGATGAATGTATGGATGTGATGATTGTGAGGAGGCTTTGGTGAAGCTCCTGGTTGTGAGATGATCAATTGGTAGCACGCCTGGGGAGCGCGTGGTAAACCCGGCCTGTTACACCACTAGGGTGGGTTGATCTAGTTAAGGAAGGGATCGATGGGCGGCAATGCTAGGGGAGCCGAGTTAAACCCGGGTTGCTGCACCACATGGTGTGGGTCGATCGGATTAGGAGGGGGACCGATGGGTAGACATTGCCTGGGGAGCTTAGATAAACCCGGCTTGCTACACCACGGAGTGTGGGTCGGTCTGCTCTGTTTGTGATGCTGTGAGGATGGACCTCTGAGTGGCTTGGGCGGGATGTCGCCAGCCTGCGAGCTGGTGGACTAGGGCCGGTCAACCAATAAGTTAACACCTCGAGAGACAGCGGTGTACGACGGTGGATTCCGGTACGCCAAGAAGGTGCCCTGAGTGCACGGAGCGTTGGTGGACTCCAGCGTTTGTGATGTGATGTGTTTGTTAGATAGTGGCATAAAGAGAATAATCCTATGATATAATGTGGTGATGTTTGCTGATGCTTGATGAAAAAGGAAGCACTGTATACAGGGAAGGAACCACTGCCCCGGGTAGGGGGTAGGGTCGTTATAATGGGTCAGCAATGCTGACCGTTACTTTGTTTTCTGTGTTGGTTTGGATGATGAATTGCAGGTGCTGCGGTTTGGAAAGCATAAGTGAAATGGCAGCTTGATGAGGCCCTTGAAGGCCATGCAGAGAGTGTTGTTTGGATTTCATGTGTGGCCGGCCTGCGTGCCGATGTACGAAATTGTTGTTGTGAAAGAGGAATTTGTAAGGCCATAAGGCCAGGGTGTGTGAGTTGTATACATTCCTGGTGTTGGTATATAAAATGTGATTTTTATATATGGTGGACATTCTTGTTTGAGTTCATGCTAACCTAAAAGATGCTGCGCTAGAATGGAATGAGTTAAGGATACACGTCGTTTGATTTCCACACGTGATTCCCTCGCTTTGTCTGTGAAATATGGCGTGGGGCCCCGGCCGGACCCACCGTTATATGTCATGTGACAGGTGGGGGCGTTACAAAGTGGTATCAGAGCCAGGTTTAGATTGTTTGGGAGGAGAGAACATAATTGAACTCATGAATGTCCACTAGGAATGTATGTCATGCACATGATGTGCGTGAGTGTGTAGTCAATGTACCAGTACCGTTATGATTTGGACGAATTTAATGGTGTTTTGTACATTGATAGGTGGCGAGGGATGGAGCTGGGCCGTCTGAGCCCCAGCGGTCAGATGAAAGTGCAGCACCCGTGGAGGCGCCAATGCCTCCCTCGGCAGAGGCTATACGGGTGGTGGCGGAGACGGTGCTTGCAGTGTTACAAGCACACCCAACTGGACAGGCAAGACCTGGTGCAAGGCAAGAGCATGCTGCCGAGGTGGTGGAAGGGCAAGTAAGTGACGACGCATTGTCACGGTTTATGCACTTTCACCACCGACGTTTGGTGGAGCGCTTTCACCAATGCAGGCAGAAGATTGGTTGGCAAGAGTAAAAAGGATCCTAACCGCAATTAGGACGGTCGAAGAACAGAAAGTGATGTTGGCCACTTTTCTGTTGGACGGAGATGCGAGATTGTGGTGGGATGAAATTGAAGTGCACCACTTGGCCGGTCGAGGTTTAACGGAGATTTCGATGGAGGAATTCTCCCAACTATTTTTAGCCAAGTATGTGCCAGTGTCGCAGAGGATTGCGATGGAAAATGAGTTTCTCCGCTTGGTGCAGGGTGAGCGAGATATTGATACTTACCTGCATGAATTTATAAGATTGGGGCGATATGCGGGATCTACCTTTGCGGAGGAAGCGCGAAAGACAAATCGTTTTTATGAAGGCTTACGGGATGAATTGAGGTTGGCACTTTCGAGTTCGGTGAGCCAAGGCTTTCAGGCGTTGGTCGATACAGCTCGTTCATTGGAGAAAGATATGAAGCGAGTACAAGAAAATAAGCGAAGGGAAATGTCGCAATTGGATCAATCGGAGTTTCGACGACAAGAAAAGAAAAGATTTAGGCCGGTGGACGTAGCTCCGTCGACTGTTTCGTCGCCCCCGACGTATGGGCCAGGACGTGTGGATACACGTATATGCTATAAGTGTGGGCAGCCAGGACATATCGCGAAATTTTGTTGGAATGCCCCTCCAGGGAGTGAGAAAAAGACGGGTGCGTCATATGAAGAAAAAGGGAAAGCAGTGGCCGAATCATCTGCACCCCGGACGCAACCTCGCTTGCATGCAATGGAAGTACAAGAGCCGCAAAGCTCAGTTGGTGAAATTCAGCCTCGAGCGGTTCATTTATCTTTGAGTCGCGAATTTCAAAATCGGGAGGCTGAGCGGAGGTGAACTGTGATGTGAAGCATGTCGATGCTCTGACAGTTGTGTATGTAAACTATGTTTTGATTTGAACTGCAGCCGAACTAGATGGCTGATGTAAATGATGTTTATATCTCTAGTTGGTGCTTGCTGTAATCGCTTGGTGCACTTGTGATTGTGACGAAATCAATCCATCATGTTGTTTTGTTTTGAGGTTTTATGTGGTGGAATGTGCACACGTGGAAGTTAGGGATGTTTGTTGTGTTGTCTGTTTGTTAGTGTGTGCGGAGAATTGTGGTGTACGCTTTGGTGATGATTGTGCCTAATTGGCTGTGTTGAGTCAAATTTCGAGGACGAAATTATTTGAAGGGGGGGAGGATTGTAACACCCTGAAGTCAAGAGGATCATTTTGAGCAAAATCGGGTTCAGGCCTGGGTGACACGGCCTGGGACACGGGCGTGTCCCAGGGCGTGTCAGGTGACACGGCCTGCGACACAGGCGTGTCGCAGGGCGTGTCGGGTTGTGTCGACGATCGGGCCTTGGTGTCGATGATTTTCGCGGGATATCGTCGAGAGTGGGGCACACGGCCCAGGACACGGCCGTGTCGGCTGCCGTGTCATAGGTTCGGCGAGTATTCTCGACGATCGTCGAGTATCGGGTTTCCCGTGAGGACACGGCCTGTGACACGGGCGTGTCACAGGGCGTGTCAGTGGGCGTCGAATTTAGCTCGACGTCTCGGGTTAGGCCGTGTTAGAAGGACACGGGTGTGTCCTGGTGCACACGGCCAGGAACACGGGCGTGTGCCCAGCCGTGTGCCAGGCCGTGTGAAGTCTCGGGTTGGATTGGGATTATTTCTGTTGAGGTACACGGCCTCAGACACGGGCGTGTCTGAGGGCGTGTCGGGTACACGGCCGTGACACGGTCGTGTCACACGGGCGTGTACTGGTTGGATTGAGTCGGTTGTCTGCCGCTTAGGGGGACACGGCCTGTGACACGGGCGTGTCACAGGGCGTGTCAGGCCGTGTTTTGGGTTTTCTGGCCAGATCTGAGCCGTTTGTTTCCCTCTTCCTGGATCCAATGGCTGGGCTTTGTCCAGGTGTTGGGAAGGCCGAGATTTAGAAGATATATTCTCTTATTATCTTTTTCTTCTTCTTCTTCTTCATTTTCATTCCAAGGGAGAGAGAAGAAGGCCAAGGGAGAGAGAAGGGAGGAGTCTTCCAGCTGCTGTAGGAGCTGCGGAGTGCGGATCGAAGATCCGAGAGCGGATTCGTGAAGGCAGAGCCGAGGCGGTGATTTCCATCCGGCTACTTCATGGCGCCGAAGCGATCGTCAAGGGTAACGATCTCCTTCTTGGACATCGAAGTCCTTTCTCTATATATGTGCTTGGAATCCTCCACCAAGAGGTGGATCGCGGAAGAGATTCCTTTGTTGAGTCTGCATCTAGAGCCGGAATGATGAAGTACGGCGTAGGCATGCTGTGTGAAGCCCATCTGGACCGGTAGTCTGGATTGGTGATGTTCATGGGTAAACCGGAGAAGACTCCGTGGCTTTGATGATGTGCAAAACGGATTTCTGTTGTGATGAATGTATGGATGTGATGATTGTGAGGAGGCTTTGGTGAAGCTCCTGGTTGTGAGATGATCAATTGGTAGCATGCCTGGGGAGCGCGTGGTAAACCCGGCCTGTTACACCACTAGGGTGGGTTGATCTAGTTAAGGAAGGGATCGATGGGCGGCAATGCTAGGGGAGCCGATTTAAACCCGGGTTGCTGCACCACATGGTGTGGGTCGATCGGATTAGGAGGGGGACCGATGGGTAGACATTGCCTGGGGAGCTTAGATAAACCCGGCTTGCTACACCACGGAGTGTGGGTCGGTCTGCTCTGTTTGTGATGCTGTGAGGATGGACCTCTGAGTGGCTTGGGCGGGATGTCGCCAGCCTGCGAGCTGGTGGACTAGGGCCGGTCAACCAACAAGTTAACACCTCGAGAGACAGCGGTGTACGACGGTGGATTCCGGTACGCCAAGAAGGTGCCCTGAGTGCACGGAGCGTTGGTGGACTCCAGCGTTTGTGATGTGATGTGTTTGTTAGATAGTGGCATAAAGAGAATGATCCTATGATATAATGTGGTGATGTTTGCTGATGCTTGATGAAAAAGGAAGCACTGTATACAGGGAAGGAACCACTGCCCCGGGTAGGGGTAGGGTCGTTATAATGGGTCAGCAATGCTGACCGTTACTTTGTTTTCTGTGTTGGTTTGGATGATGAATTGCAGGTGCTGCGGTTTGGAAAGCATAAGTGAAATGGCAGCTTGATGAGGCCCTTGAAGGCCATGCAGAGAGTGTTGTTTGGATTTCATGTGTGGCCGGCCTGCGTGCCGATGTACGAAATTGTTGTTGTGAAAGAGGAATTTGTAAGGCCATAAGGCCAGGGTGTGTGAGTTGTATACATTCCTGGTGTTGGTATATATAAATGTGATTTTTATATATGGTGGACATTCTTGTTTGAGTTCATGCTAACCTAAAAGATGCTGCGCTAGAATGGAATGAGTTAAGGATACGCGTCGTTTGATTTCCACACGTGATTCCCTCGCTTTGTCTGTGAAATATGGCGTGGGGCCCCGGCCGGACCCACCGTTATATGTCATGTGACAGGTGGGGGCGTTACAGTGTGAGTTTTGGCTATCGTCGGTGGCTTTTCTTGGCCATGTGGTAAGTGGAGAGGGCATAACAGTGGATCCGTCAAAGATAAGAGTCATTCAGGAGTGGCCGGTGTTGTCTTTGATGGCCGAAGTCAGGAGTTTCCTTGGACTGGCAAGCTACTATAGACGTTTTATTGAAAACTTCTCGCGGATCGCTTTGTCTCTGACCACACTGACGAGGAAGGATTAGAAGTTCATTTGTACACTAGAGTTCTCGCGAGCTTTTGAGGAGCTAAAGAGTTGTTTGACCACGGCGCCTCTTTTGACATCACCATGTTGTATAGACGGCTATGAGAACTATAGTGATGATTTAGTGAGCAGCTTAGGCTGCATTATTCTGCATTTTGGAAAGTTGATTGCTTATGGTTCATGCCAGTTAAAAGTGCATGAGCGAAATTATCCCATCCACGACTTAGAGTTGGCGGCGGTGATCTTTGCACTTATGTTATGCCGGCATTATCTTTATGGCATAAAAGTGGATATCCTTACTAACCATAAGAGCCTAAAGTACTTGTTAGATCAGAAGGATCTGAATATGCGACAACGAAGGTGGATGGAGTTCCTTGGGGACTACACCTTTTATATTCATTATACTCCCGGAAGGGAAACGTGGTCGCTGATGCCTTGAGTCGTACGACTCGGTCAAGGGCAAATTGGTTGCAGATGCATGATGAGTGTCTGATCCAGGAGGTGGAAGCGTTAGAGATTTCTTGTGTTGACAAGAATTCCACAGCCGATGTATGCTTAAACTAGATAGAGGTACAATATGACCTTGCAGACAGGATTCGACGAGCAATGGAGCTGGATGAAAGTCTCCAACGCTTTGCAAAAGATGGGCTAGATGGCCAATTCTCCCGAGATGACGGCCTGTTGGATCTATAGTTTGATTTGGGCTAGGTTCACTACATTAGGATCTTGTGACCCATCTTGTATACCCAGGGTCATAGTTATGTCCTAGAGTCTAGGCCAAGTCCTTAGTTTCAACATCTCATGGACAAACCATCATCAGACTGCCAGAGACTCAAGACTTAGAAAATTTCCAAAGACTCAGTAAAATGAGTTCGACGTTCGTCGAACTCAGTTCGACGATTGTCGTGTTCAGCTAGACGATCTCAGAGAAAATTCTCTGAGCTGAGCTCAACAAACTTGATTCTCAGGTCGACGATCTTTGGACACTACCTTCAGCATTTCAAGTCCGAATTTATTCTCTAAACTCCAGTCGACGAACTTAGTTCTCTGGTAGATGATTTCTGGATTCTATACTTCAACTTATTAATCCAGAAGCCTCTCAGTTTCCTATGTCCAGAATCATCTCCAGTCGACGAATTCAAGATTCTCAGCTCGACGAACTTTGACCACTTTGGCAAGTGTTATGAAGCAGTAGTTAGTGTTCCTCAGCTCGACAAAACAAATTCTCAGGACGACGATTTCTGGATACTTCACTTCAACACTTCATTCCAGAAGCATCTAGAATATTCAAGTCCATAAATACTTTGCTGAACTTCTGTCGACGAAACCAGTTATCAGCTCGACGAACTGAATACACAGAATTGTAAAAGTTTCTAAACAATGCAGTTCTACTCTCTGCTCGACGATCTTGGAACTCAGCTCAACGAACAGAAGCCATCTGATCGACGAACACAGCTTCTCAGCTCGACGAACTGTGGACTCAGCTCGACGATTTCTGTTCTCTGTTCGACGAATCCAGACTTAGTTATTTCCTTCAGTCTGTCCCCTTCCTATTGCAATAATTCCTGGGTAATCAATGCTAAAATATTCTCTGAATATAACTGTTAGACAAAACATTGATTATGGTCTTCTCCTGGATTATTGCTTCCATTTTTTCATGGGACAGTTGGGGAAATAAATAAATACAGTTTATTTTCAAGGCCGTCAGCAATTAATGAAGAGGAATTCAAATTTCGAAAGTGAATTTTCTTGACAGAAAATATACAAGAAATTTCTTCTCCTTTCCTGGACAAGAAGATATACATAAGAGATAATACAGTAACTGAGACAGACTGAGACAGACACACAGACAGTCAGTAATACAATCAGTCTGAATCAAGGATTTCTCTGCTCACTCTCAATATAGAACTCTGCAAAAGTAAAGAAGCCCTTGACTAGAAGAACATCAGCTATCTGAAGAAGAAGAACACCAAATCAAAATCAAGAGTCTTCTTTCTTCAACACTTCAGGACACTTCAAAGGACAACAACAAATCCATCTGTCAAGAAGTTCCTGAATACTTTCTGGTCAAGGCTGATAAAGATTGAAGACCTATCACCCTGAAGCAAAGCTCCAGTTTTTCCTGAACCATTCTACATCTCAGGGGGGAGCTCTTTGCTAATATCATTTCCACTTGAGTCTTCTCAGTTGTATATTGAGAAAGAGAAGACAATATCATCTCTCATCCCCCACTGTATCAAGGGTTATAAATCCCTTCAAAAGTTATTCCTGATTGCAAGTCACCTGACCAAAAGATTTGAGGTTTGTTTTTTGAGCACCTGATCAAAAGCTCATTGGTGTCAGGCACCTGATCAAAAATCTGAGTGGATTCCTACCAGGGTGGTAGAAGAGTGGATGTACACAAGTTGGGGAACCACTATAATTTCTTGTGTTTTCTGATTGCCCTTTATTTTTGTTCTTGTTGTGTTTGTTCCTTTCTAGGATTGCTGTGTTTATGCTTTATTAATTGTATTCTGCAGTTTTTATTTACAACAAAAGCTATAAAGAATTTAAGAATACTTTATTCACCCCCCCCCTCTAGAGTAAACAATTTTGTAAGGCCTTAAGGCAAGTACTTGTGTATGTACTACATTCCTATTTGGTATATTTAGTGGACATTCGTGCTCTTTGTGCTGGGTTCTTAATTGCAACTTATAAACTGCTTTCGCTAGAATGCTATGTGTAGGACGTAAAGATTGGTTGGATGGTTTCCATGAGTAACCACCCGGTCTGTCTGTGGTATATGGCGTCGGGCCCCGGCCGGACCTACTGCTATATGTTATGCGACGGATAGGGGGTGTTACCCAAACGTCCTTCTTTCCGCAAAAGACCGTCATTCCAGGAGAACTTTCCTTCTGGCCCAGCTTTCGCATAGCGTAGGAGATCTTTATCCAACTCTGTTGCCCGTCGAACTCAGTCCGCAAGGTCACATTACACCTCCGTCCAGTTCAAACATGCATTGGCAATGGAATTCTTGTAAACACAAGAAATCTCTAACTCCTGGATGAGACGTTCATCATGCCTTTACAACCAAGCTACTCTTGCCGGAGTCCGCCGACTCAAGGCATCCGCGACAACATTCCCCTTCCCGGGAGTATAGTGAATCTCAAAGGTGTAGTCCCCGAGGAACTCCAACCACCTTCGTTGTCGCATATTCAAGTCCTTCTGCTCCAATATGTACTACAGGCTCTTATGATCTGTATAGATTTCCACCTTCACACCATAAAGATAGTGTCGCCACAGGTTTAGTGCAAAGATCATCGCCGCCAACTCAAGATCATGGATGGGATAGTTCCGCTCGTGCACTTTCAGCTGGCGTGAGCCATAAGCAATCACATTTCCATTTTGCAGAAGTATGCAGCCTAAGCCGCTTCCTGAAGCATCACTGTAGATTACAAATCCATCGGTACCACATGACAATGACAACACAGGCACCGTGATCAACCGAATCTTCAGCTCTTCAAAAGCTCGCGCGCACTCTAGCACCAAACGAACTTCTGTTCTTTTCGCGTCAACGTGGTTAGCGACAAAGCAATTCGCGAGAAGTTTTCCACAAATCTTCGGTAGTAGCCTTCTAGTCCAAGGAAACTCCAGACCTCGGCCACTAAAGACAACAATGGCCACTCTTCTATGGCCCTTATCTTCGCTGGATCCACAGCTATGCCCTCTCCACTCACCACATGGCCCAGAAAAGCCACCGACGATAGCCAAAACTCGCACTTCGAGAACTTGACATAGAGATGATTCTGCCTCAATGTATTTAACACCAACCGCAAATGTTTCTCATGGTCGACTTCCGATCTCGAGTACACCAAGATATCATCAATGAACACTATCACGAATAGATCCAGGTACTCGCGGAATATTCGGTGTGAAAGATATGGTACCTAAACACCTAGAGGGGGGGTGAATAGGTGACCTAAACCTTTTTAAAACTTTGTTGGCAGCACAACAGTTATTTCACAGATTACTACAGCTAACAGCAATTACAGAAATCAAACAGTCAATCCACAGCACAGCACAGCAGACACACTAATTTATAGTGGTTCCCCAATCTTTGGGTACATCCACTTTCCCCCTTCGCCTATCTAGCAGTGTACTAGATTCGGCCAAACTTCTCCACTATCTCAGAACCCAACTAGGTTCCTACACCTCAGACCCAAAGCCTTACACTCAGCCACAAAGGCCTACACTCAGCCACCCAGGCCTACATTCAGCCAATTAAGGCCTACACTCAGAGTTCTTCAACTCCTACACTCAGGCAATCAAGCCCTACCCTCAGCCTTTATAATATAGGCATACAATTCTCTCAGATCCAATGGATCCTACAAGTTAAAATAGAAATACAATTGCTAACTCTACAACTCAGAAAATAAGAGAGGAGTTGAGAGTTTCTTGAAGAGTTCTTGGAAGAACTCAGTTAGATCCAAACTGACTTAGCTTCCTTCAAAGCTTCTTGAGTTAGAACTGAATTAGTCTGAATCCTCTGCAGTTGATCCTTGACCTCTGCTTCTTGAGATCCAGAAGATTCTGAATCCTTCTTCTCAGCCTTAGTTCCAAAGACTGAATTCTTGATTGGAGCTCTCTCTCTCTAACTTCTTAGATCTGCAGTTGGACTGACAGATCTTCTTGTGTTGATCCTCTGTATATGACTTTTCTGATTTCTTGAAGAATCTGATCAACCACTTTAAGTATTCTTCACAACTACTTGTAACCAACAACAATCAATCACACACACTTTTTCTGTAAACAATGGGTGCCTATTTATAGGCTTCCTTCATGGTAACCGGCTGATCCGGTTCATAACAGACTTCTGATTTCTCTGACAGTTGCAGTAGACCGGCTGGATCGGCAGCTGTCATGTCAACCAGTCACTTCTTGAAATTCTCTAACTGTCAGATAGTGTCGAGACTTTCTGTTCTTAAGTGTCGACACTTATAGACTAAGTGTCGACACATGTTGTGTAAGTGTCGACACAAGTCTACAAGGTGTCGACACAATTCCTTGTATGTCTCGACACAGATTCTTCTGCATGTGTCGACACTGAAATTGAGTGTCGACACAAGTCTTGTTCTTCATTCTTTAACTGTATTCTTCTAAGTGTCGACACATGTTCTTTGTGTCGACACATCTTCATGTGTTGAAACTGTCAAGTGTCGACACTGCTTCTTGGTGTCGACACAAGTCTTCACTTTTGTTTCTTCAGCTGAGTGTCGACACATTCCTTTAGTGTTGACACTTGTACTTAGAATATTTTGTAACTTTTCTGTTCTTTGCTAAGTGTCGACACAGCTCCTTGTGTCGACACTTTCTTCAAGTGTAGAGTCTTCAACTAAGTGTCGACACATTGTGCTGAGTGTCGACACTTTCTTCAAATACTGACTCTTCAGCATAGCGTCGACACATTGTGTTGAGTGTCGACACTTGTACTTAGATTCTGCAGACTTTTGCTAAGTGTCGACACAACTTCAAGTGTCGACACTTTCTGGTGTAGACTTAGCTCTTCTAGGTGTCGACACTTCTGCTAAGTGTCGACACAGCTTTTTTGCATACTTCTTCACTGAGTGTCGACACAGCTCCAAGTGTCGACACTTTCTGTCTGGTGTCGACTCTTCATCCCAGGTGTCGACACAATGACTCCAAGTGTCGACACTGCTTGTCTGGGTGTCGACACAAGCTTTCTCAAGTGTCGACACTTTCCCTCTGGGTGTCGACACATGGACTTAGAAACTTTTAGCTTCAGTCTAGTGAATACCTAACCTGCACAAGTAACTCAAACACACATCAAATACATTATGATGTATATCATTGAGTTAGGTGAGGCTTCTTCAAATCAGGTACATTTGACCAATGTACCCAACAATCTCCCCCTATTTGGAGAAGTCATAACCCTTAGTCAATGATATACACCATTCATAATTAAAAAATTATAAAATGATGAAAAGCAAATTATAATCAGCAGGGTTAACATGAACATGTAAAACTTCACACATATACACATTCAACATTCCAGAACAAATAAGAAACAGACATATTTCAGAACAATCATAATATATTTATCATATATTGTTCTAACATAGTTCCTTATACATTTTCAATGTTGTACAAAAATGTTTTTCATTTAAAAGTTTACAACAAGCTTCAAGTTAAATTCCTAATCTATTTCAGATCAGGTTCTTTGATAACTATTCCCTTTCCAGCTTTAACTTGAGCTTTGACAGCAGCAGTAGTAGCAGGCTCAGCATCAGCAGGCTTCTTGCCTTTGGAGTCCTTCTTCTTTAGTTCTTCAGCCTTGATTTTTTGTCTCTCAAAATAATGATAGGGCTTAGGAAAGTACTTGCTAGGCTCCACAGCTGTAGGAGGTAGCTTTCCTAACTTAGCCTTCCTTCTATACTGGACAATGGCTTCCTGCCTGATCTCATGCTTCCTCCATTCTGCTTCTGAGAACCATTTATTCCTTTCATGAGCATTGTCCTTGGCTGCTTTCCAGGCTGTGAGAATGATGTTCCTAGAAGTAGGGCTCCACTGTTCAAAATCTGGTTTTTGCTCAGCAAGTTCCCTGAACTTCTTCTTTGACAGCCTTGTCTCTTCCTCTTTGTCCATAGCCTCTTGCATAGCAGCTGTAATAGGTTGAACAACCTTTTCCAGAATAACAGTTGGCTTTCCAGCAGTTGGGCTATACATTGTGCTTACTTCAGCATGAACCATATCAAAATCTGGAGGTGGATAGATCACCTGAGCTACTTCCTGTTGCTCTCCTCCAAGATATGCACTTTGAATACCAGATTCAGCTACATTGTTATCATCACACAGGGGAGGATAGCCCAGTGTAGCTCTGATGGAATTAGAAATCCATTTAGCATGGTCAGAGCTAGCTTTGACTAACACCCTCTCCCCCTTTATGACTTCTTGTGCTACATGATCTCTCACATCATCTTTCTGGAACCTGATTTGGCCATCCAAGTACCTGATCCCCTCTTTAAAGAATGGTTTCAGCTTGGTAAGTTGTTCAGAGATTGCTTTCTGTGAATCTTGTATGGCAGTCTTGACAGCAGTAAGCTCAGCTTGAAAGAGTTTATCAAAATTAGCCTTTGCAGCATCAGTAGAAGTAGATGTTTCAGCAAACTTATTCTTTAATTCAGTTACTATAGCATTGTGGGATGCAGTCAAATTATCATTCATCCTCAATTGATTTTCCAGCACATATCCCTGCTTCAATGCTATATCATCTACTTTGTCTTTGATCTGTTCTTGATGTTTAGCCAGGAATACCACTGCATTTTCACCCTTGTGGAAGCAATCATTCATTTCCTTCTTATTCAGGTTCATCTCAAACCTGATTGACTTGATATCTTGAGCTAAATCAAACTGTAAAGACTTGTGGCCTTCATAAATATATTTCTCTATAGCCCTCCTTTGCTCATCCAGCTTAACTTGCATTGCTACCATTAAGCTGCTGTAATCTGTTGATGGAGCTTGTTGGACTAGGGAGTGTTGAGCAACAGTTTGTAGAGCTTTCTTATAGCTTTGACTCCTTCTTTTGAATACAAAGAACTGCTTCTTCTTAGCTTGCTCAGCTTCATCATCCTCAGACTCTGAAGTACTTGCTATATTTACCCTATCCTTAGGGCTTGAGGGTTTGTCAGCTTGCACATCTAGTGCCTTCTCAGTATCTAGCCTTATAGGCTCTTCCTGAACTTCCAGATTCTCCCCCTCAACAGCAGCACCCTTCTCTTCAGTAGCAGCATTCGTCTCTTCATCAGCAGCAGTCTTGTCCATGTCAGTCCTCTTGATCTAAATTCAGAAATAGATCTTCCATTGTATATTCTGGGGGTGACTGAGCAGGAGATGTACTGGGTACATTAACTACAGCAGATGTGTCTTGGAGAACAACATCTGGTGCTTGGTTTGCTTGCTGAGTTTGCTGATGAATATCAGACAAATCAGAATCTATTATAGAAAAATCTAAAGTATTGAGGTCAGAAAGTACCTCTTGGATAATGAGAGTAACTTGCTCACTCTCCAGTGTAGAGGGTTGTTCTACAGCTGGAGGCTCCCCCTGGATGTCAGTTGGCTCTTGAGGAGCAGGTGACTTCTCTGCAGCCTCATCCTCATGATTATCAGGAGTGAAAACAACATGGTCTTCACTACCTGAGCTGCTGGAGGACTCCTGAGTCACAGCAGCTATCTTCCTCTTCTTCTGTGGGGGTGAATCTTTCTTAGAAGCTTGTTTCTCAGGGGTGGTCAATTCCTTTGACAGCACCCTTTCCCACCTGGAGAAGATCCTCATGTCCATCCTTCTCATGTGGTTGATTTTAGCACCAGCAGCATTGCTCATTACCTCTGGTATTGTACCAGCCAGGTAGAGACTAAGTATCCTGCCCAGATTGGGCTTCTTCAGACTTTCCTTTACTTTCTCAAACATAACCATGGACCAGTCTGTTTTGAGGTTGAAGATGATTCTAGTCATAACACTGAACATGGAGGCTGACACCCTGTCATGCCCTCCAGTCTTGCTGAGTAGTACTTTACCCACAATTTCTGACAGAAATTTTCCTTGGGTATTCATTCCTTTCCTGTTGAAGACAGAACCTATTTTCATCTTAGAATCTAGACCACACCAGGCAAGTGCTTCTTTGGTCTTAGATGTTGTTACTTCCTCTTCTTCCTGGACTTTAGGTAGCTGAAGTACCTTTCTCAGAGACTTGGGTGAAATCTTGACCTTGGTGCCATGCACCCTTGATTTGATTCTGTAGCCTGAGTCATCTACAGACGCTCCAGTAAGAAATTCTATAACTTCCTTCTTCCATATCTTGGTTGGTTCTGAAACCAAGAACTCCAATCCTGAATTGGTGACTAGGGTTATCACCGATTTGATTTCTTGATCACCGTCGTCGAATGCGCCACGCACCAGTTCATAGCCTTCGTTAACGTTCTCTTCCAGCTTGGGAGCCATTAGGGTTTGGAGAATTAGTCTTTAGAGAAGAGAAATGTCGACACAAGAGTTTTGGTCTCGAAACTTTTGAAAGCGTGTCGACAAACAAAGACAGAACCCTATTTATACCTTTCTTGTTTGAAGACGAACAGGCGGGATGAATTTCTAAAGATGTGTCGACACTGTCAATAAGTGTCGACACTGACTTATAATGTCTCGACACACATGTGTCGACACAAGTTTAGTCAACAGATTTTAAGTGTCGACACTTGGTTAAGTGTCGACACCACACTACTCGACATGTAGTCGAGACTTTACTTAGAAAATTCTGAGTAAAACTTAAGTGTCGACACCGTATTGAATGTGTCGACACCTACTCGACATGTGTCGACACTAACATTCTGAAGTGTCGACACCAGCTTCCTAGATGTGTCGACACCATTTTCCTGAAGTGTCGACACTTACTATTCTGTGTCGACATAGACTTGTCTATGTGTCGACACCTTTTTACTTAGCCAATTTTTAGTTCTGTAAACTTAGTCTAAGTTTATCATACCTAGTTCAATTTTGAACCTATTGAACTTAGCTTCTTCTAAGGGCTTAGTGAACATATCAGCTATCTGATTATCAGTTCTAACATATTCAAGTGCAATATCATTTCTTTCTACATGCTCTCTAAGAAAGTGATATTTAATCTCAATATGTTTAGTTCTACTATGTGATACAGGATTGTTAGCTATTGAAATAGCACTAGTAGAATCACAGTAAAGTGGAGTTCTACTTACCTGAAATCCATAGTCTTCTAACTGATGTTGAATCCACAGAAGTTGAGCACAGCAACTTCCTGCAGCTACATATTCTGACTCAGCTGTGGAAATAGCCACACTGGTTTGCTTCTTACTGCTCCATGAAATGAGTCTTCCACCTAGGAATTGACAGGATCCAGTAGTGCTCTTTCTATCTTCTTTGCATCCTGCAAAGTCTGCATCTGAATAGCCTATTAGATCAAAATCTCCATTCCTAGAGTACCAGAGGCCTAGATAAGGAGTGCCCTTTAGATATCTCAAGATTCTCTTGACTGCAGTCAAGTGAGACTCTTTAGGGCAGGCTTGATACCTGGCACAAACACATGTAGCATACATAATGTCAGGCCTACTTGCAGTCAAGTATAGTAGGGAGCCAACTATCCCTCTATACAAGGTTTCATCTACAGGTTTCCCTGCATTATCCTTGCTTAGAGACATACTTGACCCCATAGGAGTCTTCATGGTACTGGAGGAATCCATACCATATTTCCTTATGAGTTCTAGGGTGAACTTGGACTGACATATGGATAAACCATTTTCAGTCTGTTTAACTTGGAGACCCAAGAAAAACTTCAGTTCTCCCATACTACTCATCTCAAATTGACTTTGCATAAGCTTTGCAAACTTTTTGCAAAGGCTACTTTCAGTAGACCCAAATATAATGTCATCTACATATATTTGGACAAGTATTACTTTGCCTCTAGATTCCCTAAGGAATAGAGTCTTATCTATTTTCCCCCTTGAGAACTTGTTCTCAATGAGGAAACTAGATAGGGTTTCATACCAAGCTCTAGGTGCTTGTTTTAACCCATATAATGCTTTCCTAAGTCTATACACATAATGAGGTAAAGTTGGATCAACAAAACCTGCAGGCTGCTCCACATAGACTTCTTCTTTCAAATTACCATTTAGGAATGCTGACTTGACATCCATTTGGTATACCTTGAATCCTTGATAGGTTGCATAGGCCAAGAACATCCTTATGGCTTCCAGTCTGGCTACTGGAGCAAAGGTTTGATCAAAATCAATACCTTCTTCTTGCCTATATCCTTTTGCAACCAGTCTTGCTTTATTCTTGATGATAACTCCTTGTTCATCTAACTTATTCCTATAGATCCACTTTGTTCCTATCACATTGTGATCTTTAGGTTTAGGAACCAGGTCCCAAACCTTGCACCTTTTGAACTGGTTAAGCTCTTCCTGCATTGCTTCAGTCCACTGTGGATCTTGTATAGCTTCTTCAAATTTCTTTGGTTCTATTTGAGACAGAAAACTTGAATATACTACAGCATTCTGATTTCTGCTCCTTGTCTGAACACCTTGTCTTGGATCTCCAATAATCAGCTCTACTGGATGATCTCTTAGATGCCTGTTGGCTGGAGGCATCCTTACTTCTGGTTGAACTTCTTCAGCATCTTCATCAAGCTGAGTTCCTTGTACTTCTACAGCTCCTTGTTCATGTAGTTCTCCCCCTGGACATAAGCCATCTTCTTCTACTTGCTGTCTTGCAGCAGGTACATCTTCTATGGTTAGCTTGTCCATCTTCTTAGTAAGACCTGTGGGGCTGCACACACTACTAGACAACTCATTGTTAATTAGTTGTGTCTCATCAAAAACTACATGCACAGACTCCTCTACAACTTGTGTAGTCAAGTTGTAGACTCTATAAGCCTTACTATTATTGCTGTACCCAACAAATACTCCCTCTTGGGATTTGGCAGCAAACTTAGTTAAGTAAGACTTTCCATTGTTAAGTATGAAGCATTTGCAACCAAAAATCCTGAAATAGGATAGGTTTGGTTTCCTGCCTTTCACAACTTCATAGGGGGTCTTGTTTAACCTTTTAGTGATGGTAGCCCTATTTATCACATGGCATGCAGTGTTAACTGCTTCAGCCCAGAAATATTCTGGCAGTGATGGATCACTTAATAGGGTTCTACCAGCCTCTATCAAGGTCCTATTTTTCCTTTCAGCAATGCCATTTTGCTGAGGTGTTCTAGGTGAAGAGAATTCTTGAAATATCCCATAGTCTTCACACAGCTTTGTCATGCTTTCAGACTGAAACTCAGTACCATGGTCACTTCTAATTTTGACCACTGTACAGTTCAATTCATTCTGAATTTGCTTAACAAAACTATAGAAGACACTAGGTGTTTCAGATTTCTGCTTTAAGAAGAACACCCAGGAAAACCTTGAGTAGTCATCAACAACTACAAAGGTATAGACCTTCCTACCTAAGCTGTGAACTGGCATTGGACCAAATAGATCCATATGCAAGAGGTATAAACACCTCACAGCATCTTTGTTGTCTAAGCTTCTAAAGGTGGATTTAGTCTGCTTGCCCTTTTGACAAGCTGAGCAAATGCCATCTTTGACACACTTAACTTGAGGACCATTCCTCACTAACTCTTTGCTAAAGAGTTTGCTAATAGTCTTGTAGTTAAGATGAGCTAGCCTCTTGTGCCACTTGACACAATGAGAGATTGTCTCATTAGCTACAAGACAGACAGGAGAACCATTGTTCTCAATCATAATGTCTAAACAATAGACATTTCTCTTTCTATATCCTGTCAAAATGATCTCTTGATCACTTGACCTCTTGATATGACAACCATTTTTAACAAATGAGATGTCATACCCTACATCACTTAACTGACTTATACTAATGAGGTTGTGTTTCAACCCTTTAACATAAGCCACTTGAGTAATGGTAACAAGGTTTGAAGAGATGTTACCAAACCCTTTGATGATTCCTTTTTCAGAACCACCAAAGGTCACTTTAGGACCATTTTTGATTGGAATGTAGTCCTTCAGTAGTCCCCTTGTTCCAGTCATATGTCTGGAACATCCACTATCCAAGTACCATATTGGGGTATGGCCACTTGGATTCACCTGCAAAACAAATTAATGAACCTTAGAACCCAAAGTAAACTTGGGTCCTTGGTGATTGTTAGTTTGCAACTTGACAAAGCTACCTGTTGGCTTTCCACCAAGTAACTTACTACTCATCTTGGCACTGGCATTGTGCCAACAGTCCATTGCAAAATGGCCAATCTTGCCACAGCACCAGCATTCAAACTTGTTGTACCTTTGCTTAGGTACAACCTTTGCTGTCTTGACTACAGCAGGCTTGTTGAATGTTGGGGCTTTGCCCTTGGACTTGGACTGATCCTGAACAGTTCTAGCTGGTTTAATAAAACCCAATCCAGCCTTTCCTTTATGATGAACAAATTCATCAATCAAGGGTAGCACTGATTTAGGTTTTGAAAACCTAGCAACTAGCTCTTTTTCCTTCTGGAGATTGATCTCCAGTAACTTAATTTGATCATTTTTATAAGTGATAGTTCCCATCTGAATCACAGTAATGTGTTTCAGCCTGGCTACCTCATTGAGCTTTTGATCAAATTCCTTCTCAAAGTCTGTTGCAGCTGCCTTTAGATCTGCAATTTCCTTTGCCTGACTTTTGGCAAGGGACTTGCTTTTCTTATAGGCTTGCAACAGTACTTTATATTCATCTAAGAGCTGATGAATATCTCCCTCAGATTCAGAAACACTTCCATCACTTGATGAAGATGAATCTGACTCTGAGCTAGAACTGAAATCTGAACTTTGAGTTGGACTTTGTACCTGACTAGGTCCTGGCTGCTCCAGAATTTTGGTACTTTCAGTCAATGCCATCAGTCCTTGGCACTGACTCTCTTCTTGTTCATAGATTGATTCCATGATCTGCATAAACTCTTCTTCTTCTTCAGCAAATAGCCCTATGTAGGCTTCAGCATCTGTCTCAGTGTCTGAAGAAGAAATGTCTGAAAGAGTCTTCTCATTCTTTGCAACAAAGGACTTCTCCTTCTTTCCTTTGAAGTGAGTCTTCTTTCTGTCACTGGATTCTTTTCTTCTCTCAGGACAATCTGCAATAACATGCCCCTGTCTATTGCAGCAGTAACATACTATCTTAGACCCAGTTGCCTTGCTAGTCTTTGTCTTTTTCTTGTCCTTCTTTGAAGGCTTCTTCTCCTGATACTGAACTTCTTTCCCTTTGGAAAATGAAGGTCTGGACCTCCACTGTTTCTTCTTCAGGAATTTCTGAAAATGTCTGGTGAATGCAGCAAAGTCTTCATCACTTTCACTGCTTGTAGACTTTGTACTAATAGACTCATCTGATTCTGATTCAACTACCTCTGGAGGAGGGGTTGATGACTTAGTCCTGCCCTTTCTAGGTACTTCTGACTTGAAGGCAACAGTCCTTTCCCTGTGCTCAGTCCTTGTTGATTTTTCCTCCTCTTTTCTCACTGACAGCTGCATCTCATAAGACAACAACTTGCCAAACAGTGTGGGAGGAGGAATTTCTCCCAACTTTGCCATTTCTCTGATGGCACAGATCTTGGTGTCCCAATCTTTGGTTAGGGACCTTAAGAACTTATCATTCAATTCATAGTTAGTGAATTCTCTTCCATAGGACATGAGTTCATTAACAATTCTATAAAACTTTTTGTAGCTTTCAGTGATGCTATCTCCTCTTCCTTGCCTAAAGCTCTCATACTCTTGATTAAGCAAGGACTTTCTATCTTGCCTAACATCTTCAGAACCTTCCATATAGACAATGAGGGTATCCCACATTTCTTTTGCTGTTTTACAATGAATTAGGTTCTGAAAAGTTGCATCATCTATGGCACTTACTATTATGTTTTGTGCCCTTTTGTCCATAGTGGCTAGGACAATTTCATCCTTGGTCATCTCAGAGAAATCCTTAGGAGTCCTCTGATTTGCATCCAATACTGAGATCTTCATGGGCACATAGGGCCCCTCTTTGACTGTGATGTAGATCCTAGGGTCAGAGGCTTCCATGAACAGCCTTACCCTTTCTTTCCAGATTCCAAAAATCTCTTTTCTGCATATGGGCAGTTTCATTGAACCCAATTTCTTGTGATTCTCTGTAGAACCCATGTTTCTTGATTTTCTTGAAACTGTGTTCTGACTTATCCTAAATCTGCCAAACTGGATCTCCTCAGACAGTTAGTCCTTTTTGAGGAACCTCCCTCTGATACCACTTGAAAGATATGGTACCTAAACACCTAGAGGGGGGTGAATAGGTGACCTAAACCTTTTTAAAACTTTGTTGGCAGCACAACAGTTATTTCACAGATTACTACAGCTAACAGCAATTACAGAAATCAAACAGTCAATCCACAGCACAGCACAGCAGACACACTAATTTATAGTGGTTCCCCAATCTTTGGGTACATCCACTTTCCCCCTTCGCCTATCTAGCAGTGTACTAGATTCGGCCAAACTTCTCCACTATCTCAGAACCCAACTAGGTTCCTACACCTCAGACCCAAAGCCTTACACTCAGCCACAAAGGCCTACACTCAGCCACCCAGGCCTACACTCAGCCAATTAAGGCCTACACTCAGAGTTCTTCAACTCCTACACTCAGGCAATCAAGCCCTACCCTCAGCCTTTATAATATAGGCTTACAATTCTCTCAGATCCAATGGATCCTACAAGTTAAAATAGAAATACAATTGCTAACTCTACAACTCAGAAAATAAGAGAGGAGTTGAGAGTTTCTTGAAGAGTTCTTGGAAGAACTCAGTTAGATCCAAACTGACTTAGCTTCCTTCAAAGCTTCTTGAGTTAGAACTGAATTAGTCTGAATCCTCTGCAGTTGATCCTTGACCTCTGCTTCTTGAGATCCAGAAGATTCTGAATCCTTCTTCTCAGCCTTAGTTCCAAAGACTGAATTCTTGATTGGAGCTCTCTCTCTCCAACTTCTTAGATCTGCAGTTGGACTGACAGATCTTCTTGTGTTGATCCTCTGTATATGACTTTTCTGATTTCTTGAAGAATCTGATCAACCACTTTAAGTATTCTTCACAACTACTTGTAACCAACAACAATCAATCACACATATTTTTCTGTAAACAATGGGTGCCTATTTATAGGCTTCCTTCATGGTAACCGGCTGATCCGGTTCATAACAGACTTCTGATTTCTCTGACAGTTGCAGTAGACCGGCTGGATCGGCAGCTGTCATGTCAACCAGTCACTTCTTGAAATTCTCTAACTGTCAGATAGTGTCGAGACTTTCTGTTCTTAAGTGTCGACACTTATAGACTAAGTGTCGACACATGTTGTGTAAGTGTCGACACAAGTCTACAAGGTGTCGACACAATTCCTTGTATGTCTCGACACAGATTCTTCTGCATGTGTCGACACTGAAATTGAGTGTCGACACAAGTCTTGTTCTTCATTCTTTAACTGTATTCTTCTAAGTGTCGACACATATTCTTTGTGTCGACACATCTTCATGTGTTGAAACTGTCAAGTGTCGACACTGCTTCTTGGTGTCGACACAAGTCTTCACTTTTGTTTCTTCAGCTGAGTGTCGACACATTCCTTTAGTGTCGACACTTGTACTTAGAATATTTTGTAACTTTTCTGTTCTTTGCTAAGTGTCGACACAGCTCCTTGTGTCGACACTTTCTTCAAGTGTAGAGTCTTCAACTAAGTGTCGACACATTGTGCTGAGTGTCGACACTTTCTTCAAATACTGACTCTTCAGCATAGCGTCGACACATTGTGTTGAGTGTCGACACTTGTACTTAGATTCTGCAGACTTTTGCTGAGTGTCGACACAACTTCAAGTGTCGACACTTTCTGGTGTAGACTTAGCTCTTCTAGGTGTCGACACTTCTGCTAAGTGTCGACACAGCTTTTCTGCATACTTCTTCACTGAGTGTCGACACAGCTCCAAGTGTCGACACTTTCTGTCTGGTGTCGACTCTTCATCCCAGGTGTCGACACAATGACTCCAAGTGTCGACACTGCTTGTCTGGGTGTCGACACAAGCTTTCTCAAGTGTCGACACTTTCCCTCTGGGTGTCGACACATGGACTTAGAAACTTTTAGCTTCAGTCTAGTGAATACCTAACCTGCACAAGTAACTCAAACACACATCAAATACATTATGATGTATATCATTGAGTTAGGTGAGGCTTCTTCAAATCAGGTACATTTGACCAATGTACCCAACACGGTGCATCAAGTCCATAAATACTGAGGGCGCATTGCACAGCCCAAACGGCATGACCATGAACTCGTAGTGCACGTACCGTGTTCCAAATGCGGTTTTGGGAATATCTTCTTCCCGGATCCTCAATTGGTAATAACCAGATTTCAAGTCCAATTTCGAGTAGACGGACTATCCCACTAGCTGGTCAAACAGCTCATCAATCCGTGGAATCGGATATTTATTCTTCTCGTCCTGCTTATTCAATTCGCGGTAATCAATACATAACCGCAAGCCACCGTCTTTCTTCTTCACAAAAAGCACAGGGGCACTCCAAGGAGACATTCTTGGGCGTATATAACCATGCTCCATCAATTCCTGCAGTTGGACATTCAACTCCGCCATTTCCTTAGGCTCGACACGATATGGCGAGCGGGCCACAGGTTTCGCACCTGGCACCAACTCGATCATGAAGTCAATCTCTCACTGGGGTGGTAGCTTAGGGAGATCCTTGGGAAACACATATGCAAATTCCGACATAATAGGAACATCACCCACAATGGTCTTAGGCTCAACAGCCTGAATCAGGGCGAAGTAGCACTCCGCACCCTTCCGAACAGCCTTCAAGACTTGGAGTGTAGACAACAATGTCCCGCCCACTCCTCGCATACCTGCGAACTTTGTCTCCTGTATGGTTTTCTAGCCCAACGAGATTTCTTTGGACTGGCAATCAATCAAGGCATGCTACTCCGCAAGCCAATCCATACCAAATATCACGTCGAATTTCGATATAGGCAATATAGATGCAGTCAAACTGAAATCCCGACTTCCTATTGGGACTGCCACATCGCAAACTTGATCCGCAAGCATCCAACAGCCATTCGGCAACACAACTCTGACGCTATCTGTCTTCACACGACTAGATATCCCAAGCCGCGCTATAAACTCGCTAGACATAAAAGAATGCGACGCACCTGTATCAAACAGTGCTCGCTCCAATGTGTCCCGAATCATCACAAAGCCTGTGGCAATCAGGTCACCCACACAAGTCGCATACACATATGCATTAAGCAAAACATACAAGCAATATACTACGTAAAACATAACTCGTACCTGTGACGACGTCACTCTGTTTGATGGCCTCCTGAAGGCCAAGATTGTAGACCCGGGGTTGCGCCTGAGAGGCAGAAGATTCCACCACAGCCTTTCCTTTTTCCGCATAGGACACTCCCGCCTTCTTTTCACTCTTTGGCGGCACCCGACAATCCCGAGCTATATGCCCCACCCGTCCATAATTGAAGCATGTACGAGTATCCGACTTGGAGGTTGCCCTCGACGTTGCTCTCGATGCAATGGAAGAAGGAGCTTGTCCCTCCGTCTTGGGCCTCCTACCCCATTTCTTCTTATAAAATGACTTCGTCGGTCGGGCACTTTAAACTCCGGCTGTGACACAGCCAATGCCCACTTCCCTTGCACCCTCTTCATGTCTTTTTCCAGCGTGCTTGCAGTGTCGACTAACGCCTGGAAGCCTTGGTTCACAGAACTAGAAAGCAGGAACCTCAGCTCGTCCCGCAGTCCTTCGTAGAACCTATTCGTCTTCCTTTGCTCATCAGCAAAAATCGAACCCGCATACCTCCCTAAGCGTCTAAACTCATGCAGGTAAGCTTCCACACTGCCATCATCTTGTGTCATCCTTTGGAATTCATTATCCATGGCAATCCGTTGTGCCGTAATAAGATGCTTCACTAGGAAGAGTCGAGAGAATTCTTCCATCGATACTTGTGTTAAGGGATGATAAGCTAAGTGATGCAGCTCCATCTTGTCCCACCACAGTCTAGCCTCTACTTCAAGAAGGAAGGTAGCTAAGGTGACTTTCTGATGCTCCTCCGTTCAAATCGCCGTCATGATCCGCTTGACGCGCGATAACCAATCCTCAGCCTGTGCAGGAGCACCCACTACCGAGGACGTCGGCGGGTGAAAACTCATAAACCGCGTCAACTGCTTCTCAGCGACTCGAGGATTTACAGCCACAACAGGTTTCGGCCTCACCTCCACCTGTTTTGGCCTTACGGTCGGCTGCGCCTGCCCTTATGCCTGCCCAACCGGCTGTCCTTGAACCATCGCAAACAAAGCCTCAGCAATTTGTCGCACGGTTTCTGCAGACGGTGGAGATGTAGGCACCTCAGTTGTTGTCGTACTTTCATCCGAACGTTGGGGCTCCGACTGCCCCGCACCACTCCGAGTCACCTAAAGGGGACAAGACACACACACTAGCATCCTTACACAAGTAAACAGTACAAAATAGGAACGTGCAGGTTCCTCAAACACAAGAATTTGCATTCCTATCATGGACATTCAGGAGTTCAAACGTGTTAACATGGTTTGCACAGACACATGCTCGCCACCCCACAAAAGAACTCGACCACGACTTCGAGAGGGAAAGACCAAGACAGCTGATACAAAAAATGTAACAACCTCATCCGTTCATATAATATATACTAGAAGGTCTGGTCGGGGCCCCACAGCATATATCACAAAACAGACGATGAAGCTACAGAGTAATACCAGAGTAGCGCGGCGCACCTAACACATTTCATTCTAGCAGAAGCTTATAACACGACACTTAAACTCCTCTCTTGAATGTCCAACATATAAAACTCAACATTTTATACATCATAGGAATATCTTACAACACCCAAAAATAGTTGGCCTTATGGCCTTACAGAGCTTTCAAATAGTGGCCCAAACATTGGAACGCAGGCCGGCCACATCAAAAGAAAACATAACATTTATCCAACTTAGCCTTCGAGGGCTAGCAGCGGCAGCAGCAAAAGCAGTGATATCAACCCTTTTTCATCCTGCTTGGCTCTCCAGCACCTGTACAGGGACAATCCACCCAACGGTGGAAAATAGAGGCAACGGTCAGCATTCAGCTGACCAAATTATAACGACCCTACCCCTTTCTCGGGGCAGCGGTAATCTTCCCTGCAGGCATATCATATTACAAGCATGGTTATATCTCTCATATAATGTGCTTTCACACACACATGCCATCACAACCGTCAGCCACCCGGCCCAACGGTCCGTGCACTGAGGGAATATTCTTGGTGTACTGGCAAATCAGTTGCCCACCACCGTATCAGGGTCACAGCCCAACGACAACTCACTTGAGCATTTACTCCATGGCGTGCAGCCGGAGTTTTATAGTTTTAGTGAATCGGGATTGGCCCGTAGCCCCCCATTATATCACGGCACTTAGGCCTAAGACTCTTGCTATGCGCTCCAACAGATCACACCTTCTGGTCTCACATCGGACGGACATAATGCAGGTCGGATCCTCCACCCCCCATTGCTCAAATCGCCTTACCATCACCGAGTACGGCGTACTCGCGGCTAAATAAAGGCGTGGGTTGGTCTCACCGATCCTGTTCTGGCATTCAATCCTGGGTATTGCTATTACACTCATTCATCTCACAACATTAGCAGGTCTTTCCTGGGCACATCAGTACTTCCTGCTACTCTCTTCCCAGGTGGACACCGCAAATATCACAAATGTCAGGGGCCTTCCTGGCTACCATGCCAGTACTTCCTATTACTCTCTTCACGGGTGGACTCCCTATGAACATTAAGCATTACAAAGGGTATTTCCTGGAATTCCAATCCAATACTTCCTGCTACGTCCTTTCATAGGTCGAACCCAATAGCACGAGCAGCACAAGCATTCTATGGGTATTTTCCTGGACTACCACTCCAGTACTTCCTGCTACTTCCTTTCACAGGTCCAACCCGTCGACTCCTAAACTAAGCATTTATCACAGAGTCTTCTCTGGTTCGTACATGCAACATCACCAATCCAGACCAACCTGTCCAAATGGGCTTCACACAGCATGCCTATTCCGTACTCCATTTTCGGATCTATATGCTAACAAAGGGGATTCTATGAATCAACCCAAAATACTCCCAAAACCAGCCACCTTTTGGTGGGGGAATCACATACATATGCCAAAAAGGAAGCCTTCACATGGCTAGGAAGAAAGGTCGTTACCCTTGAAGACCGTTTCGGTGCCATGAACTCTTAACTGGCTAGGAAGATCCGCAATAGCTTTTCCTTCACAACGCTGACCTCGGATATCTCGTCGGAAAACTGCAGCAACACCGGTGACCAGCCCCTTTCCTCCTCCTCCTTCTTCCTTTCTCTTTCTCTCACTAGGAATGTAGAAAGAGAATACCAAAAGCAAAATGAGATTTCCCTTCTTATCCATGGCCTTAAGGAAGTAGGGAGGCAGCTCAGCCATTGGATCCCAGCTGAAGGAACGGACGGCCACGATTTTGCCACAAAAGCCCAATTTTTCCTGACACGGCCTGTGACACGCCCGTGTCCCAGGCCCTGTGCCTCAAGCGGCACTCAACCGACTTATCCAATCCAGTGACACGCGCATGTGACACGCCCGTGTCACGGGCCATGTCACCCGACACGCCTTCATACACGCCCGTGTCTGTGGCCGTGTTCATCAGGCTGAAAAATCTCAAAATCACCCAAGACTCACACGGCCTGTGGCACACCCGTGTCTCAGGCCGTGTACCCATACACGGCACTAAACATGCCCCAAATCCAATTCGTCGGGCTGAGTTCGTCGACCGTACTGACATCCCCTATGACACGCCTGTGTCACAGGCCGTGTCCTAAGCACTCGACGATCGTCGACCAAATTTTGTCCACCACTCGTTGACTGTTCCTCCCGAACACTTCGTCGAACGCAGGACACGCCCTGGGACACGCTCGTGTCCCAGGCCGTGTCACCCAAAAACTTTGCCTGCTGAAAAATGGGTCGTTACATAACTTATGCTCCCTCAGGGTCGACAAAACCAATCACAAATGTTGAGTATGCTCCTCAACACTGCGGGAATACACAAGGACATCATCTATGAATACGATCAAAAAACAGATCAAGAAATCCTCGAACACTCTATTCATTAAATCCATGAAAGCAGAGGGTGTATTGGTCAAACCGAAGGACATCACCAAAAACTCAAAATATCCATGTCGTGAACGAAAAGCGGTCCATCGAATATCTTCCTCACGAATCCTCAAGTTGTGGTAGCCTGAACTAAGATCGATCTTTGAAAATACCGAGCTACCACAAAATTGATCGAACATATCATTAATCCTCGGTAGGGGATATCTATTCTTAATGGTCACCATATTTAATTCTCTATAATTGATGCAAAGTCTCATCGATCCATCCTTTTTCTTTACAAATAGTACGGGAGCACCCCATGGAGAAGAACGCGGTCTAATAAAACCACACTACAGCAAATCATCAAGTTGAGTACGTAACTCATCCAACTCACGCGGAGCTATACGGTACGGTGTTTTGGTAATAGGACGAGTACCTGGCTCGAGGTCTATCACAAACTCTATCTCCCTCATAGGAGGAAGTCCTGGAAAACAATCAGGAAAGGCATCTGGAAACTCTCGCACCACCGAGATATCCTCAAGACGTGGTGTAACAAAAGTTGTTTCCAAAGCAGAAATAGAAACCAAATACACCTCACAACCAGAATCTATAGCACGACAAGCACATACCGCAGAAATAATAGGGGAAACCCTATCCTAAAAACCATAGACGCTCAGAGGTTGGCCATTGTCCATCTTAAAGACCAGTCACTTTGCTTTGCACTAGATGATCGCATCGTACTTGGGCAGTCATTCCATGCCCAAAATCACATCAAAGTCCGCCAGATCCAAAACCATCAGATCTGCAAAGGCTAGGAAATCACCTAGATAAGTAGGGCGTCGCATAACTCCTTGATTAGATATCACTAAATCACTGGAGGGAAGCTTTATGTTGAAGGAGTCTTCTAATTGAGCCACGTCCAATCGATGTTTATCTACGAAACTCTGCACCACAAAGGAATGTGTGGCACTCGAATCAAAAAGAATGTGCACCCACCTATTCTGCACATTAAACTCCCCTAAAACTGTAGCATACATAACTAAACGAACGAAACTAGGGCAACAATAGAGAGTAAAAGTAAACTAGGGTCTAACCTGATATCACTTGTGTAGAGGTCTGAGCTTCCTCCCTGGTCACCACATTCAGGTTTCCTTTTCCTTTGTCCTGGTTTGGTGGCGGCGGCAAAGCCCGAAGCGGGGCAGGCTGCAGTGGAGTCTGAGCCTAGGGCCATGAAGTCTTCAGGTGCCCCTTCTGCCTGCACTAGAAGCACATCTTATCCTTCAACCAGCAATGACTCACGTCATGTCCCTTCTTTGTACAGTACGTACACACCAGATCTCCTTTGGGTACACCTTGGATGGCGAGAACCTACTGCTGCTTTAAGGTGGCAGTCCTTTTGAAACACCTTTTGTAAGGGTGGCCAGATCGACCACAGAAGCTACATACTTCTCTACTTTTCTTCTTCGAAGAAGGGCCAGATGCCCTAGAGTTTCCATCCTTATCACCTTTCCTCTTCTCTTTTCTCATCGTGGCACCTAGATTCTTGGTATTCTCAATCGCCTCAACTTTCAGAGTAGCTTCCACTGCCTTAGTATAGCTTTCCGCTCGATAAGCGCATGCCAACTGTTGGACATCGCTTCTTAATCCTCCGAGGAAATGCTTCACTCTTCCTGCCGCTAAAGCCACCATATCAGGAGCAAATCTACACAACTTACTAAACTCAACCTCATATTCACTCACCGTGAGCTGTCTCTGCTTCAAATGCAGGAAATTATTCATCATACAGTCCTACTCGACCGAAGGTAAAAACTTCTTAAGTAGCATCTTCTTGAAAGACTCCTAAGAGCATCCTTCCTTCAAACCTTCCTTTTCCTGAATCCACCATGTATTTGTCAGGCCTTTTAGATGGTAGGCAACAATCATTGCCCTTTGGGCTTCAGCAATCCCCGAATACATGAACATCTCATCGATAGCGATGATCCAATCATTAAAGACCATAAAGTCGGCACTCCCGTCATAAGTGGGAGGTCTCAATCGTTGGAAATGCGATATAAGGTTCATCTCTGGTGGTAACGTCACTGGGGGGACTAGAGGAGCATGATTAGCTGGTACGACTTGACCCGCGATAGAATCTCGTCCTAAGGGTTGCTGCGCGGGAGGGGCAGACAACAAGGACTAAATCTGTGACTGCATCGCAACTAACTTCCTCGATAGAGCCTCGTTACTCTGATGCAAACTCTCGATCACTGCATCACTTTGTGTACCAGATGACTCACCCTCTGACTGGGGAGTCGACCTTATCGCAGGATGCCTAGTCGGCATTTCTAGAAAAGTAACGAATGACTCATCAAAAAGAATCTTATATTACAACTAGGCCATGTAACTAGTTCAGACCATATTTTAAAGACACTTGCTTTGCTGCAAACTTGCTCTGAGATTATGATGCTATGTCCTACTTAGGATAATATCCTCTCATCCTATTTACTCATGTGCATATGATATGAATGCATGAATTCTTTATTCTTATTTAAAATCATGTGTGTACATGTGTCATCATGTAAACCTTAACTTAACATGTGTGCTTATGCAGTGATATGTTATGTATGCAGTGCTATGCATTCTTAAAAGGCCTTAATGCATGTATGAGTGGCATACACATGAAATATTATGCATCCCATACTACATAACATTGCTTGCAACGAGAAAAGAAAATGTGGTAATGGGCACCCATGTGGTGATGGTTATGCATCGCATACTACATAACCGTCACATGTTGCCTCCTATGGTGGATCCATATACAAACACATATTATGCATCTCATACTACATAATAAGCCATGTATACTTCTTATCATGTTATGAGTGTAGTGACTATGCTTCGGTTAAGACGTACTGATGACACATCAGTGTGTGTATGCAGATGAATGAAGAGAAACAAACTATATGAGATTGGTTGGTTCGACCAACTTGTCAAACCAACCTCCCTCTAATACCAACTGTCACAACCCGCATTTTTCACCGCCATAAAAGATATATCAGAGTAGGGGGAAAATGTGTGTCATGATGCCACATCAGCAGGGGATAACTGCGGATGCTCAGGCAAAACTCCTACTTGACCAAGAAGAAAGATCTTTGAGTTATTTAGAGGAAAATCAATTTATGTGTAGTAGTTAGCCGTATCCCTCGGCTTGGTGGCTCATCCAGTCCACAAAAAGGTAGTTAAACGCTGTGAAAAATATTTCTTTTAAATGTTAGGCATCCTACATGAGTTTAAAGGTCCCCCAGAGGACAACTCATGGTATGCAAATTCTAAATTTATAATAGAAATAAAGTAGTTTTTACGGTCGTTAAATGTAGTGATTTTAGCATTTTAAAAATGCAATGTGTGAGGTAGTAATAGTAGTTTTTATACTTGAAAAATACCTATTATGCAATCCTAGCATAAAACATCCCAGAGAGCAAGTAATCTCAAATAAACAGAAAGAAAACCAACAAAGCAGCTAGCAAGCATCCAAAATTAACAATCTTGTGGGCGTCAACAAACTGACATGAACCCACATAAAACAAAGTATGTCTGAACTAGTGAAGCAAAATAAAACAACAGTCTACCTCATTACGGCGAGGCAAAAACCACATCCAACACTGCTGCTCAAGAACTCCAAAACCAGCACACCAATCAGCTATAGCTCTAAACCTGAGGCATTGCAAAGAAAGAACAACCCAGCAAGAATGTACAAGTGATGGCAGAAAGTAAGCCAAAATTAAATGAAGTCGAGGGGTACCAACCCAAGACCAAAGGAAAGATACTTAAAGAAAGAACAACAGTAAGGTACCAAAGTCAAAAAAAAAGGAACACTTACGTGAGGCATCACATACAACAAAAGTACCCCAAAATCACATGACTATAAGGGGAAAAGGTCATGATTAAATCATCAGGAAGAAGGCAAGACTCTATTAGCCACCTATGGTCAACTCCACCAAAAACAAACGAGCAGGGTGGTCAACTCTTCTGGACACACCCAAATGGATAAATTAATCTGTTATAAATACAGGGGAGATTACATACTCCACCATAAACCACAAAAGCTCAAACACTCGGTAGAGTCCCACAAAGTACTAACAGAGGGATCAAACGTTGCGGCAGTGGATTCGCCCACAAATAACACCCGCAACGAAGAAAATCATGAAGTCACACCCCGTAACGATCCCAGTTTAGAGCTCAGGGTCACACCACAACCCTATTGAGGCTTGGCGGCTTGTCTCGCCCTACAGCATTGCCAAGAAGGAAACCATGATATAGACCTCAAGACTACAGTGACACATCGGATTCTACTAGACAATTCTAGATTTGACATGGTTGATCAAACTTTAGGAAGAATTTACAATCCTAAATAAACTCTAACACGTCCTACATAAACGTTGACGAATGGTTATAAGGGTGAGATTTAACCACATCATCAAAGCATATAGCGCTTAACAAGGCTGGATAGCAAAATCGAGAACATGAAAATTATAAATAGAATTCGACAAGAGATCTAAACAGCACTACATTTAGCAAGTTGTAAATAATGATAACATGAAGTTGGAAATTTTTGCAAATCATTTTAAAGAAGGGAAGAGAAGACCTCCAAATCTCACCACGGCGTACATCAGGACCAAGAAAGATGAGGGAAAATGAAATCTAACAAAAATGGCCAAAAATAGGAGTTAGGGCCGAAAACCCTACTGAGAAAAACTCAATGAATGGAGAAGATTTTGCCACGATGGCATAGCTCTCGTTCATAGCTTTCCAGATCTATATTCGTTTGAAGATTTTGAGCACTGTAGCACTGTCGGCGGCCACCGAAAAAATCTCAGAAAACTTTCTCTCTCGCTCACTTCGCTCTAGTTCGGGAAGAAGGAAGGGAATCGGTCTAAAGAGGAGAAGAAGTTTATCTTATATATATGTATATTTATATATATAATATCGAAATGAATAGTATATTGGATCATTACACATAAAGAGATAGTCAAGGGTCGGCTGAACCGGAATTCTCGGGATGAAGCAAGGATTTCTCGAGAGCAGCTGAATTTATCGAGAAGGTCCCGATTTCTCGAGAGCAAGGTGGGATCACTCGAGAACAAGATCAGGACTTTCTCGAGAACAAGATGAAGCTTTCTCGAGAACGAGGATCAAACACTTCTCGAAAATAACATGCCTTCTAAAGAAATACCTCTCGAGAACAACAGGACTTCTCGAATACTGAAATGGACTTCTCGAGAACCAGGAGGACAGTTCTCGAGTACAAGTAAAATATTTCGAGAAAAGAGGGAAGTTTCTCGAGTGAAAGAAGTAACTTGAGAAATGGAGGAGAAATTTCTCAAGTACCCTGGAGGCAATTCTCGAGTACAAAGGCATTACTCGAGAACAGAAGGAAGTACCACTCGGGAACAGCAAAATCCAATTCTCGAGTACAAAGCCAAAACTTCTCTAGAACAAGGGCAGTTCTCGAGTACAAGCGGATCTTCTCGAGAACAAGAAGGACATTTCTCGAGAATAAGAACAGATCTCGAGTACAGAAGAAGATTACTCGAGAACTAAAATAACTTTCTCAAGAAGTAAAAGTACTTATTGAGAGCAAAACTGCATAGCTCGAGAACAATAGGGTACATCTCGAGAACAAACAAGTATTACTCGGGTACAAAAGTAGACCTCTCGAGAACTAGAAGTATTACTCGAGAGCTAGAGGAATTTTTCTCGAGTAGAAGAAAAGGCATCCTCGAGAATCAACACACTACTCGGGAACAAGACCCGACCTCTCGAGAAACGAAGGGACAAAGCTCCCGAGTACACAACGATCTCTCTCGGGGACAAGGCTATCCATCTCGAGTACTAAGAAGGTTAAATTTCAGAAATTCTAATTTGACTAGCATCCGGGATAAAAGGTGACTCTACGAATTTAGAGCGAGGACAATACTAGAATCCGACGTACCATTCTTGAGACACAACAACAAATGCTCACACAAGCAAAAATCACCACGAGGGTCCAAACACATGCCGAGACTCCAAAATGCTCGGATCGTAATAAAACTGGACAAATCCAAAGCCTCAAAATCTCATCCTTTAAATCATGGAAGACATTCAACTCAATCAAAACCCCAAAATCTAGTCAACCAGACCCAACAGACGCAAAAACGCACAAACGATGCGGCGGCGCCAACAAAACGTAAGAAGGGAGGTAACGCCCCGACGTCATAAATATGACGACACCAAATCAATAATAACATCGAAAAATCGGAGGTGTTACAAGTATGTCTGAACTAATCAATAGAACAATAACACTACCTCGCACTGGTGAGGAAAAGACGTCTACAGCAATAGCAGAAAACCAGCTACCACCAAACCTAGTCGCTCAATCGGCTACTACTCCAAACCTGAGGCATTTTAAAGAAAAGAATACCTCAGCAATAATATACAAGAGGCAAATAAATTCAACAATAGATAATAATCAAAGAAAGAAAAAAGAGGTTACCAACCGCAACCACAGGAATGGCTGACAAACCTCAGCTAATAAGTCAGACTATAACAAGTAACATATAATTTTCAACAGTAGAGTAAGAGAATATGCACCAAGTGCGAAATAAAGCCATGCTTCGATAAAATCTGTAAAATTAAGCATCCAACATATGTCTATACAATAGGAAGAAAAGAGACTGAACAGCTCTAAACATGTGATTCATTAACACTGGGAAAAACGGTTATGAGTTGATGGCCACAATGTTCAACATGAACAAACAGACCTAAACATCTCGAGAAGGCACTGCAGTGGTGGCAACAAGCTGCAACACAACCCAACAGTCTAAACATCTTAAAAGGCACGATGGTGGTGGAAACAAGGTCCAACACAACCCAACAGTCCATGAGAAAACATCAACAACCACCAAGTGTAATGATTCACAAGCCGACACCAGGTTGGTGGTCATTTATTCACTGTCAACCATGATCCACACCTAAAATCCATAAATGCCCATAAAACCTCAATCAAAACAACGGGCTTCTCCAATGACAGGAAGGAAGAAAATCTTGAAATTCACTCTAAGGCCCAAACTCGACGAATTAGAGTTAATTCTGCTAAAAAACAAAGTCCATTCTGATTCGTCGAGTATACTCGACGAATGCAGTAGATATATGACGAACTATACTTGATAAAATCAACTGTCTTAACGATACTCAACGATTCGGCATAATGACCTTGATACTCGACGAATCGGCGAAATTAACTAAGTCCACGGAAAATCGTCGAGTATACTTGATGCCTCGTTGAGTCCACTAAGCGCCTGAACATAACTCCATGATTTTACTTCACTCAATGCCTTCACTCGACGCTCTCGATGCCAACTGACAATACTCGACGAATTCGTCGAGATTACACGATGCTTTTGACTTAGCATCGCTGACATTCGACACTCTCGACACCAAAGCCATAACAGTCAATGCTAAGACCGTAACTCGACAAACTCAATGCCTAATACTCAACTAATGCTGAATCTCTCAACGCTAGGACTAATACTTGGCGAATTCATCGAGATTACTTGACGAATCTGACTTATACTCACAGATCACTCGACGCTCTTAACGCCAAGTCTAATTCACTCAACACCAAGACTGGCATTCGACAAATTCATCGTGAATACTCGACGAATATGCCTTAGTCTCAAGAATCACTCAACGCTAAGAATACACGTAATGCCAAAGGCTAATACTCGGCGAATTTGTCGAGATTACTCGGCGAATCTGACTCCACTCAATGCCTAAACTATTAGACGAATTAGACTTAATCCAAGACCATACTTGATGAATTCCAATCAAGCTAACCCCACCATATTTGACGAATTTTACTACTCCAACTAATAATCGCCAAATTTTACTTGAACCAAATCAACCTGAAAGATATGGTACCTAAACACCTAGAGGGGGGGGGGTGAATAGGTGACCTAACCCTTTTTAAACTTTAATGGCAGCAAACAGTTATATCACAGATTTTACTCTACTTTATCACAGCAATCACACAGCAAAACACAATCACAGCACAGCAGACACAGTGTTTTATAGTAGTTCCCCAAGCTTTGGGTACATCGACTTTCCCCCTTCGCCTATCTAGCAGTGTACTAGATTCGGCCAAACTTCTCCACTAGCTCAGAACCCAAGTTGGTTCCTACACCTCAGGCCCAAGGCCTTACAACTCAGCTTTATCCCAAAGCCTACACTCAGCCACAAAGGCCTACACTCAGCCAACAAGGCCTACACTCAGCCAATAAGGCCTACACTCAGAGATTTCAATCTCCTACACTCAGGCTCTCAAGCCCTACCCTCAGCCTTTATAATTACAGGCTTACAATTAACTCAGATCCAAAGGATCCTACAAGTTAAAATGATTTTACAAATATTAACTCAACAACTCAGAAACAAGAGAGGGGAGTTGAGAGTTTCTTGATGAGTTCTTGGAAGAACTCAGCTGGATTCAATCTGACTTAGCTTTCTTCAAAGCTTCTTGAGTAGAACTGAATAAGAATGAATCCTCCTGCAGTTGATCCTTGATCTCTGCTTCTTAAGATCCAGAATATATCTGAACCCTTCTTCTCAGCCTAGTTCCAAAGGCTGATTTCTTGGATGGAGCCCTCTCTCTCCAACTTCTTAGATCTGCACAACTAGATCTTCTTGATTTGATACTTGATCAATAACTCTATGAACCACTTCGATAACTTGTTCAACAACAATCTGATCCACCTTCTCAACAACTTGAACAACCAGTTTCTGTAAACTGTATGAGCCTATTTATAGGCCTTCTTCATGATAACCGGCTGGTCCGGTCCATAACTGAATTCTGACATCTCTAACAGGTGCTGTAGACTGGCTGGAACGGCAGCTGTCAAGTCATCCAGTCAGTTCTTGAAAATCTCTAATTGTCTGAAAGTGTCGAGACTTTCTGTCTTTAAGTGTCGACACTTATAGACCAAGTGTCGACACCAGTTATGTAAGTGTCGACACAAGTCTACAAGGTGTCGACACAACTCCTTGTGTTGTAGATACTATGTCTCGACACAGTTTCTTCTGCATGTGTCGACACTGAAATTGAGTGTCGACACAAGTACTTGATCTTCTGTAACTTGCTGAATTCTTCTAAGTGTCGACACATCTCCTTTGTGTCGACACAACTTCTTGTGTTGAATCTGTTAAGTGTCGACACTGCTTCTTGGTGTCGACACATAGTCTTCTATGTTGATACTTGCTGAGTGTCGACACAGCTCCTTGTGTCGACACTTGATTCTTCTGTTGAGACTTCAGCTGAGTGTCGACACATTCCCTTAGTGTCGACACTTGTACTTAGAATAATTTGATGATCTTGTTGTTCTTTACTAAGTGTCGACACAGCTCCATGTGTCGACACTTTCTTCAAGTGTAGAGTCTTCAGCTGAGTGTCGACACATTATTCTAGGTGTCGACACTTACTTCATGTGTTGACTCTTCTGTTGAGTGTCGACACATTGTTCTTGGTGTCGACACTTTAACTTAGTTTATGCTGACTTTTACTGAGTGTCGACACAGCTCCTTGTGTCGACACTTTCTGGTGTAGACACAGTTCTTCAAGGTGTTGACACTGCTGTTAAGTGTCGACACTTTCTGTCTGCACTTTTCTTCACAGAGTGTCGACACTTTCTGTCTGGTGTCAACTCTGCATCCCAGGTGTCGACACAATGACTCCAAGTGTCGACACTGCTTGTCTGGGTGTCGACACAAGTCTTCTTAAGTGTCGACACTTTCCCTCTGGGTGTCGACACATGGACTTAGAAACTTTTTGCTTCAGTCCAGTAATTACTTAACCTGCACAAGTAAACTCAACATACATCAAATACATTATGATGTATATCATTGAGTTGGGTGAGGTTTCTTCAAATCAGGTACATTTAACCAATGTACCCAACAATCTCCCCCTAGTTGGAGAAGTCATAACCCTTAGTCAATGATATACACCATTTTTAATTAAAATTACAAAATGATGTAAAGCAGGATTATATTCAGCAGGGTAAACATAAACATGTATTAATTTCACATGTATACAAATTCATCATTTCAGAACAAATAAGAAATAGACATAGACACATTCACAGAACAAACATGAAATATATTGATCATATATTGTTCTAATATTTGTCTTATACATTTTCAGTAGTTCACAAAAATGTTTTACATTCAAAAGATTACAAAATAATCTTCAAGTAAATTCTTAATCTATTTCTGTTCTGGTTCCTTGATAACTATTCCTTTGCCAGCTTGGACTTTAGCTTGGACAGCAGCATCAGCAGTTTCAGCATCAGCAGGCTTCTTGCCTTTCAGATCTTTCTTTTTAAGCTCTTCAGCTTTGATCTTCTGCCTCTCAAAATAGTGATATGGCTTTGGAAAGTACTTGCTAGGCTCCTGAGCTGTAGGAGGTAGCTTTCCCATCTTTGCCTTCCTTCTGTATTGAACAATGGCCTCTTGTCTAGATTCATGCTTTCTCCATTCAGCTTCAGAGAACCACTTGTTCCTGTCATGAGTGTTATCCTTGGCAGCTTTCCAGGTAGTTAATATTATGTTTCTAGAGATAGGGCTCCACTGTTCAAAGTCTGGCCTTTGTTCTGCTTGTTCCATAAACCTCTTCTTATACAACCTTGTCTCTTCCTCTTTCTGCAATGCCTCTTGCATAGCTTCTGATATAGGCTGAACAACCTTGTCAATATGGACATTTTCCTTGCCCCTAGATGGGCTGTACATGGTCTGTACCTCAGCATGAATCATTTCAAAATCTGGAGGTGGATAAATGACTTGAGCTACTTCTGGTTGCTCACCTCCAAGATAGGCAGGGTTAATGCTAGATTCAGCAACATCATTGTCATCACACAGAGGAGGATACCCAAGTGTAGCTCTGATGGAATTTGATATCCACTTAGCATGGTCAGAGCTAGCCTTGACTAACACTCTCTCCCCCTTTATGACTTCTCGAGCCATATGATCTCTGACATCATCCTTTTGAAATCTGATTTGACTATCCAAGTATCTGATTCCATCTTTAAAGAATGGTTTGAGCTTTTGAAGTTGGTCAGATATGGCTTTCTGGGAGGCTTGGATAGCAGTCTTAACAGCAGAGATTTCTTCTTGAAATGCTTTGTCAAAATTAGCTTTAATAGTAGCAGAAGATGTAGAAGGTTCAGCAGCCTTGTTCTTTAACTCAGTGATAATAGCATTATGTGAAGCAGTCAAATTGTCATTCATTCTTAACTGATTTTCAAGAACATATCCTTGCTTCAATGCTATGTCATCCACTTGGGCTTTGATCTTCTCCTGGTGTGTTGCCAAGTACACCACTGCATTTCCACCTTTGTGGAAGCAATCTGTCATCTCTTTCTTGTTAAGGTCATTTCAAACCTTATAGATTTTATATCCTGGGCAAGATCAAACTGTAAAGATTTCTGCCCTTCATCCATATAAGCCTCTATGGCTTTTCTATGTTCATCCAGTTTTATCTGCAGGGCAATCATTAAAGCACTATAATCAACAGTTGGAGTTTGCTGAACTATAGGCTGTGGGGCAATAGATTGGAGTGCCTTCTTATAATTTTGACTTCTTCTCTTGAATACATAAAGTTTCTTTTTCTTTGCCCTAGTAGCCTCCTCATCTTCAGATTCTGAGGAGCTGGCTATGTCAACCCTCTCCTTAGGGCTTGGAGGCTTCTCTATCTGCACTTCAGGTGCCTTTTCAGTTTCCTGCCTTACTGGCTCTTCCATAATGTGCACTTGCTCCCCCTCAGCAGCAGCATTCTTTTCTTCAGCAGCAGCCTTGTCCATATCAAAGTCATGTTGGTCTAGATTTAAAAATAAATCCTCCATAGTGTATTCTTGTGGTGATGGAGAAGGAGAAATTCTTGGTTCTTCAACTACTGAATCAGGAACCACTTGTAGTACAGTAGATGAGTCATCTCTAACAGCATCTGGAACTTGACTATCCAGCTGAGTTTGCTGATGAACATCAGACAAATCAGCATCTTCTATAAGAAATTCTAAAGTATTTAGGTCAGAGAGTACCTCTAGTATGATGGTGGTGGCTTGTTCACTTTCCAGTGTAGAGGGTTCTTCTACAACTGGAAGCTCCCCCTGGCTTTGATCCTTGTGGATGGGGCTAGCTTGAGGCAGCTCCCCCTGGATCTCAGCAACCTCTTGAGGAGCAGGAGTCTTTTCAGCAGGCTCTTCCTCATGGTCATCTGGAGTGAAGACAACCTGTTCTTCACTATCAGAACTGCTAGTGGACTCTTGAGCCACTGGAGCAGTTTTTCTCTTTTTCTTTGGAGGAATCTCCTTCTCAGTAACTGTCTTCTCAGGGGTTGGCATCTCCTTTGACAACACCCTGTCCCATCTAGAAAAGATCCTCAGATTCATCCTTCTCATATGATTTATCTTGCTTCCTGCAGCTTGTTGCATTACCTCTGGTATGGCACCAGCTAGGTATAGACTAATAATTCTGCCCAGATTGGGCTTCTTCAAGCTTTCCTTAATTTCTCATATACTACCATAGACCAGTCAGTTTTTAGAGAGAAGATAATCCTTGTCATTATTCCAAACATATAGGCAGACACTCTATCATGCCCTCCTGGCTTGCTTAAAATCACCTTGCCAACTATCTCATAGAGGAATTTTCCTTGATTGTTCATGCCTTTCCTGTTGAAAACAGAACCAATCTTCATTTTAGGATCAAGGCCACACCAGGTTAGAGCTTCCCTGGTCTTTGTAACAGTAACTTCATCTTCTTCTTGAGTTCTTGGTAGCTGGAGAATCTTCCTCAGACTTTTAGGGGATACCTTAACCCTTGCTCCATGAACTCTGGATTTAATTTTGAATCCAGTTTCATCTATCTGTGCTCCATTGAGAAATTCAAGCACTTCTTTCTTCCATATCTTAGTTGGTTCAGACACTAGATATTCTAATCCAGAATCGGCAACTAGGGTTACGACCGCCTGGATTTCTTGATCAGCATCAGTGAAAGAGCCGCGCACCAGCTCGTACCCTTCATTGACGTTCTCCTCTAGCTTAGGCGCCATTAGGGTTTGTAGAATTTGTCTTGAGAGAAGAGAGGTGTCGACACTGAAGTTTGGTCTCGAAACTTTGAAAGCGTGTCGACAAACTAAGACAAAAGCCTATTTATATCTTTCTAATTTTGAAGATGAACAGGCGGGACAGCTAACTTAAAATGTGTCGACACTGGCAATAAGTGTTGACACTGACTTATAATGTCTCGACACATATGTGTCGACACAAGTTTAGTCAACAGATTATATGTGTCGACACTTGTTTATGTGTCGACACAACATAACTCGACACATAGTCGAGACTTTACTTAGAAAATTCTGAGAAAAACTTAAGTGTCGACACCACTGAGGATGTGTCGACACCTACTTGACATGTGTCGACACTAATATTCTGAAGTGTCGACACCAACTTCCTAGATGTGTCGACATCTTTTTCCTGAAGTGTCGACATCATTTTTCTGTGTTGACATAGACTTGTCTATGTGTCGACACCTTTTTACTTAGCCAATTTCACTTCTGTAAACTTACTCTAAGTTTATCATTCCTAGTTCAATTTTAAATCTATTGAACTTAGCTTCTTCTAGGGGCTTAGTAAACATATCAGCTACTTGATTATCAGTTTTAACATATTCAAGTAAAATATCTTCTCTTTATACATGCTTCCTAAGAAAATGATATTTAATTTCAATATGTTTTGTTCTACTATGAGATACAGGATTATTAGCTATTGAAATAGCACTTGTAGAATCACAGAAAAGTGGAGTTCTACTTACCTGAAATCCATAGTCCTCTAGCTGATGTTGTATCCACAGAAGTTGAGCACAGTAACTTCCTGCAGCCACATACTCTGACTCTGCAGTGGAGATAGCCACACTGGTTTGCTTTTTGCTACTCCATGAAATTAGTCTCCCACCTAGGAATTGACAGGTTCCAGTAGTGCTTTTTCTATCTTCTTTGCATCCTGCAAAGTCTGCATCTGAATAACCTGTTAGTTCAAAATCCCCATTCCTAGGGTACCAGAGGCCTAGATAGGGAGTGCCCTTTAGATATCTCAATATTCTTTTAACTGCTGTCAAATGAGACTCTTTAGGGCAGGCTTGATACCTTGCACAAACACATGTAGCATACATGATGTCAGGTCTACTAGCAGTCAAGTATAATAGGGAGCCAACTATCCCTCTATACAAGGTTTCATCTACAAGTTTCCCTGCATCATCCTTGCTGAGAGACATACTTGACCCCATAGGAGTCTTCATGGTGCTGGATGAATCCATACCATACTTCCTTATGAGTTCTAGGGTGAACTTAGACTGACATATGGATAAACCACTCTCAGTCTGTTTAACTTGGAGACCCAAGAAAAACTTTAGCTCTCCCATACTACTCATCTCAAATTGACCTTGCATCAGTTTTGTAAACTTTTTGCAAAGGCTGCTTTCAGTAGACCCAAATATAATGTCATCTACATATATTTGGACTAGTATAACTTTGCCTCTAGATTCCCTAAGGAATAGAGTCTTATCTATTTTCCCCCTTGAGAACTTGTTCTCAATGAGAAAACTAGATAGGGTTTCATACCAAGCCCTAGGGGCTTGCTTTAACCCATATAAAGCTTTCCTAAGTCTATAGACATGATGAGGTAGAGTTGGATCAACAAAACCTGAAGGCTGTTCCACATAGACTTCTTCCTTAAGATTACCATTTAGGAATGCTGACTTGACATCCATTTGGTAAACCTTGAATCCTTGATAGGTTGCATAGGCCAAGAACATCCTTATGGCTTCCAGTCTGGCTACTGGAGCAAAGGTTTGATCAAAATCAATACCTTCTTCTTACTTATATCCTTTAGCAACCAATCTTGCCTTATTCTTAATGATGACCCCTTGTTCATCCATCTTATTCTTGTAGATCCACTTGGTTCCAATTATATTGTGGTCTCTAGGTCTAGGAACAAGTTCCCAGACCTTGCACCTTTTGAACTGATTAAGCTCTTCTTGCATTGCTTCAGTCCATTGTGGATCTTGTATTGCTTCTTCAAATTTCTTAGGTTCAACTTGAGATAGAAAGCTGGAGTTGATTGCTGCATTTAGGTTCCTGCTCCTGGTTTGTACTGCTTGTCTTGGATCTCCAATAATCTGCTCTACTAGATGATCTCTAAGATGCCTGTTGGCTGGAGGCATCCTAACTTCTGGTTGAACCTCTTCAGCATCTCCATCATGCTGTACTCCTTGAACTTCATCAGCAATTGGTACATATAGTTCTCCCCCTGGACAACAGCTACTCTCCTCTACTTGCTGTCTTGTAGCAGGTACTTCTTCTATAGTAAGCTTGTCCATTTTCTTTGTTAAACCTGTGGGGCTGCATACAGTACTAGACAACTCATTGTTAATAAGTTTAGTCTCATCAAAAACTACATGCACAGATTCTTCTACAACTTGTGTAGACAAGTTGTAGACTCTATAAGCCTTACTATTATTGCTGTACCCAACAAAAATTCCCTCTTGGGACTTAGCAGCAAACTTAGTCAAGTAAGACTTCCCATTGTTAAGTATGAAGCATTTGCAACCAAAGATCCTAAAGTAGGATAGGTTTGGTTTCCTGCCTTTCACAACTTCATAGGGGGTCTTGTTGAGGACTTTAGTGATGGTAGCCATATTTATAACATGCCATACAGTGTTAACTGCTTCAGCCCAGAAATACTCTGGCAGTGTTGTATCACTTAGTAGGGTCCTACCAGCCTCTATCAAGGTCCTATTCTTCCTCTCAGCAATGCCATTTTGCTGAGGTGTTCTAGGTGAAGAGAATTCTTGAAATATCCCAAAGTCTTCACATAGTTTTGTCATGCTATCAGACTGAAATTCAGTACCATGGTCACTTCTAATCTTGACCACTGTACTATTTAGTTCATTCTGAATTTGCTTGACAAAGCTATAGAAAACACTAGGTGTTTCAGATTTCTGTCTTAAGAAGAACACCCAGGAAAACCTTGAGTAGTCATCTACAACTACAAGGGTATAGACCTTCCTACCTAAGCTGTGAACTGGCATTAGACCAAAGAGATCCATATGCAAGAGGTATAAACACCTCACAGCATCTTTATTTTCTATGCTTCTAAAGGTGGATTTAGTATGCTTGCCCTTTTGACAAGCTGAGCAAATACCATCTTTAACACACTTAACTTGAGGACCATTCCTCACTAACACTTTGCTAAAGAGTTTGCCAATAGTCTTATAGTTAAGATGGGCAAGCCTCTTGTGCCATTTGACACAATGAGAGACCGTCTCATCAGCTACAAGACACACAGGAGAACCATTGTTCTCAATCATAATGTCTAGGTAGTAGACATTCCTCTTCCTATATCCTGTCAAAATGATCTCTTGATCACTTGACCTCTTGATATGACAACCATTTTTAACAAATGAGATGTCATACCCTACATCACTTAATTGACTTATACTTATTAGGTTGTGTTTCAACCCTTTAACATAAGCCACTTGAGTAATGGTAACTAAGTTGCTAGAAATGTTACCAAATCCTTTGATGATTCCTTTTTCAGAACCACCAAAGGTGACTTTTGGACCATCTTTTATTGGTATGTAGTCCTTTAATAATCCTCTAGTTCCAGTCATATGTCTGGAACATCCACTGTCCAAGTACCATGTTGGGGTATGGCCACTTGGACTCACCTGCAAAACAGATTAATGAACCTTAGAACCCAAAGAATTCTTGGGTCCTTGGTACTTGTTAGTTTGCAATCTGACAAAGCTACCTACTAGCTTTCCAACAGGTAATTTGGTACTCACTTTGGCACTATCATTGTGCCAACAGTCCACTGCAAAATGGCCAACTTTGCCACAGCACCAGCATTCAAACTTATTGTACCTTTGCTTAGGTACTGTCTTTGATGTCTTATCTACAGCAGACTTGTTGAATGTTGGAGCTTTGCCCTTGGACTTGGGCTTGGACTGCTCAGTCCTTGCAGGTCTAATAAAACCCAGTCCAGCCTTGCCTTTATGATGAACAAATTCATCAATTAAAGGTAGCACTGACTTAGGTTTAGAAAACCTAGCAACAAGCTCTCTCCCTTTCTGAAGATTGATCTCCAGACACTTGATTTGATCATTCTTGAAGGTGATATTCCCCATCTGAATCACTGTTATGTGTTTCAGCCTGGCTATCTCATTAAGCTTTTGATCAAATAGCTTCTCAGAATCTGTTGCAGCAGCTCTAAGATCAGCAATTTCCTTTGCCTGACTTTTGGCTAGGGACTTGCTTTTCTTATAAGCTTGCAACAGTACTTTATATTCATCTATAAGCTGATGAATATCATCCTCAGACTCAGATACACTTTCATCACTTGATGAAGATGAATCTGATTATGTACTGGTACAAGAAACTGAATTTAAAGTTGAACTTTGTACCTTACTGGGTCCTGGCTGCTACAGGATTTTGTCACTCTCAGTCAATGCCATCAGTCCTTGGCATTGACAGTCTTCTTGTTCATAAATATACTCCATTATCTGCATGAATTCTTCTTCTTCTTCTTCAGCAAACAGCCCTATGTATGCCTCAGCATCAGACTCAGTTTCTGAAGAAGAGATATCTGATAGAGTCTTCTCCTTCTTGGCAACAAAAGACTTCTCTTTCTTGCCTTTGAAATAAGTCTTCTTCCTGTCACTAGATTCTTTCCTTTTTTCAGGACAGTCTGCAATAACATGGCCCTGTCTATTGCAGCAATAGCATACTATCTTTGAACCAGTTGCCTTGCTAGATTTTGTCCTCTTCCTGTCTTTCTTTGAAGCCTTTTTATCCTGATAAAAATATTCTTTTCCTTTTGAAGTAGAAGACCTTGACCTCCACTGTTTCTTCTTCAAGAATTTCTGAAAGTGTCTAGTGAAGGCAGCAAAGTCTTCATCACTTTCACTGCTTGCAGATTTGGTGCTGACTGACTCATCTGACTCTGATTTAACTACCTTTGGAGGTGGAGTTGATGACTTATTCCTGCACTTTCTGGAGGCTTCTGTCTTGAAGGCTACTGTTCTTTCCTTGTGCTCAGTTCTTGTTGATTTCTCCTCCTCTTTTCTCACTGTCAACTGCATCTCATATGACAACAATTTGCCAAACAGTGTAGGTGGAGGAATTTCTCCCAACTTAGCCATTTCTCTAATGGCACATATCTTGGTGTCCCAATCTTTGGTTAGGGACCTTAGAAACTTGTCATTTAGTTCATAGTTACTGAACTCTCTTCCATAAGACATGAGTTCATTCACTATTCTGTAGAACTTCTTATAGCATTCAGTTATGTTATCACCCTTTCCTTGTCTAAAACTTTCATACTCCTGATTTAGCAAGGATTTTCTATCTTGTCTAACTTCTTCAGATCCTTCCATATACACAATAAGAGTGTCCCACATCTCTTTGGCTGTCTTATAGTGTATAAGATTCTGAAATGTTGCATCATCTATGGCACTCACTATAATGTTTTGTGCCCTCTTGTCCATGGTGGCTAGGACAATCTCATCCTTAGTCATCTCAGAGAAATCCTTTGGGGTTCTCTGATTTGCATCTAGAACAGATATCTTCATGGGCACATAAGGCCCTTCCTTTACTGTGATGTATATCCTAGGGTCAGAGGCTTCCATAAACAGCCTTACCCTTTCCTTCCAGATCCCAAAGATTTCCTTCCTGCATAGGGGCAATTTCATGGAACCCAATTCCTTGTGATTTTCAAAGGAACCCATGGTTCTTGATTTTCTTGAATCTGTATTTTGACTTAGACTGAATCTGCCACTCAGGATCTCCTCAGACTATTAGTCCTTTTTGAGTAACCTCCCTCTGATACCACTTGAAAGATATGGTACCTAAACACCTAGAGGGGGGGTGAATAGGTGACCTAATCCTTTTTAAACTTTAATGGCAGCAAACAGTTATATCATAGATTTTACTCTACTTTATCACAGCAATCACACAGCAAAACACAATCACAGCATAGCAGACACAGTGTTTTATAGTGGTTCCCCAAGCTTTGGGTACATCCACTTTCCCCCTTCGCCTATCTAGCAGTGTACTAGATTCGGCCAAACTTCTCCACTAGCTCAGAACCCAAGTTGGTTCCTACACCTCAGCCCCAAGGCCTTACAACTCAGCTTTATCCCAAAGCCTACACTCAGCCACAAAGGCCTACACCCAGCCAACAAGGCCTACACTCAGCCAACAAGGCCTACACTCAGAGATTTCAATCTCCTACACTCAGGCTCTCAAGCCCTACCCTCAGCCTTTATAATTACAGGCTTACAATTCACTCAGATCCAAAGGATCCTACAAGTTAAAATGATTTTACAAATATTAACTCAACAACTCAGAAACAAGAGAGGGGAGTTGAGAGTTTCTTGATGAGTTCTTGGAAGAACTCAGCTGGATTCAATCTGACTTAGCTTTCTTCAAAGCTTCTTGAGTAGAACTGAATAAGAATGAATCCTCCTGCAGTTGATCCTTGATCTCTGCTTCTTAAGATCCAGAATATATCTGAACCCTTCTTCTCAGCCTAGTTCCAAAGGCTGATTTCTTGGATGGAGCCCTCTCTCTCCAACTTCTTAGATCTGCACAGCTAGATCTTCTTGATTTGATACTTGATCAATAACTCTGTGAACCACTTTGATAACTTGTTCAACAACAATCTAATCCACCTTCTCAACAACTTGAACAACCAGTTTCTGTAAACTGTATGAGCCTATTTATAGGCCTTCTTCATGGTAACCGGCTGGTCCGGTCCATAACTGAATTCTGACATCTCTGACAGGTGCTGTAGACCGGCTGGAACGGCAGCTGTCAAGTCATCCAATCAGTTCTTGAAAATCTCTAACTGTCTGAAAGTGTCGAGACTTTCTGTCTTTAAGTGTCGACACTTATAGACCAAGTGTGACACCAGTTATGTAAGTGTCGACACAAGTCTACAAGGTGTCGACACAACTCCTTGTGTTGTAGATACTATGTCTCGACACAGTTTCTTCTGCATGTGTCGACACTGAAATTGAGTGTCGATAAAAGTACTTGATCTTCTCTAACTTGCTGAATTCTTCTAAGTGTCGACACATCTCCTTTGTGTCGACACAACTTCTTGTGTTGAATCTGTTAAGTGTCGACACTGCTTCTTGGTGTCGACACATAGTCTTCTATGTTGATACTTGCTGAGTGTCGACACAGCTCCTTGTGTCGACACTTGATTCTTCTGTTGAGACTTCAGCTGAGTGTCGACACATTCCCTTAGTGTCGACACTTGTACTTAGAATAATTTGATGATCTTGCTGTTCTTTACTAAGTGTCGACACAGCTCCATGTGTCGACACTTTCTTCAAGTGTAGAGTCTTCAGCTGAGTGTCGACACATTGTTCTAGGTGTCGACACTTACTTCATGTGTTGACTCTTCTGTTGAGTGTCGACACATTGTTCTTGGTGTCGACACTTTAACTTAGTTTCTGCTGACTTTTGCTGAGTGTCGACACAGCTCCTTGTGTCGACACTTTCTGGTGTAGACACAGTTCTTCAAGGTGTCGACACTGCTGTTAAGTGTCGACACTTTCTGTCTGCACTTTTCTTCACAGAGTGTCGACACAGCTTCAAGTGTCGACACTTTCTGTCTGGTGTCGACTCTGCATCCCAGGTGTCGACACAATGACTCCAAGTGTCGACACTGCTTGTCTGGGTGTCGACACAAGTCTTCTTAAGTGTCGACACTTTCCCTCTGGGTGTCGACACATGGACTTAGAAACTTTTTGCTTCAGTCCAGTAATTACTTAACCTGCACAAGTAAACTCAACATACATCAAATACATTATGATGTATATCATTGAGTTGGGTGAGGCTTCTTCAAATCAGGTACATTTAACCAATGTACCCAACCTAACCTTCACCCTATGAATTATATTCACACTTATACGACGAACTTAGAATTAGGCAGATTGTTATATACGATGAAAACTAGACTTAAGCTAACTGTCTTATACTCAACGATTTATACTAGACTAATAGACATCTACTCGACGTATTAACCTAACTAGATTAAATCCTTATTCGACGGATTATAATCAGGATGTCTCCTAAATAAACAACGAAATTAAAAAAAAATTGGTCTGAAAAACTACACTACCCAGCAGATCGACCGAACCCTACACTTCCCCTATTTTTATAAGGAGAGAAGGGAAGAAAAGCAACAAGGAACACAAAGAAATGATCTTGGCAAGGGGAAACAAATCACCACTTGCCTTGAATCGCCCAAAAACCGACCACGCAAGCGCTCTTCCTCAAGGATCTAGCCGCAAGAACACCTGGGCAATGATTCCTGAAACTTTTCAGGAGAAAAGAAGGTCAAAACGAATTCCCTGATGCCCAAAAATTCAAGAAATGGAAAAAACTCACTGCACACAAGTAAATCTCAACGAGAGCAATCCGAAACTACCCTCTGATGATGATTTTGAGCACCAGAGCTCCTACAATAGACGGTCTAAAGCCTAGAAACGTCCGCCATTTTTCTCTTTTGTAAAACAGTGTGACGACTCGAGAAGAAGATGATGAATAGGGTTTTCATCACATCGCTAACTATTTATATTTATATAAGTAATATAATTTTGTATTATAATTAATTACTAAATAAACGTCCTAACGACCCAAAACTTAAACCAACTCAGAATTCTATGAAAATCGTATCGTAGCTAAATATCGACGCTACGAATCAAACTACGAAGTCGAAATCAAAAATTTGACAACCCAAACTTGGGTAAAAACTCCCTGATGCCCAAAACACTAACTATCCCAAAAAGGCTCCACCGAGTTACAAAACAAATCCGGCTCGCAAGGGATATCTCAAAAAACACACTAGAAATTAGCCAAACTAATATTCTAGGTCAAAACTTTGGATACCAATGAGCAAAAGTCACACTCCAGCAATGGTACTCGTTAACTACACGTCAACATAACGTCCTGACTGAAAAATACGCAACTAAAGAAATTAAAATAAACTTTAAAAAATTAGGGGCGTTACAACGATCTCCTCAGTTTGCTTATTGGCCAACTTCTTGATCCTTTTCAAAGCATCCAGATGGGCACCATACTTTTCGATCAATTGATTTACATCTTCTCCAGATTTAGATTCATCTTCATCATAGGATGAAGATTCTTCTGAATTGGGACTAGTCTCATAGCCAGTCTCAAATGAGGAGCTAGATAGAGAATATACCTTCTCTGGACCAGGCTGATCCTGGCAGGATTCTTCATCTGATATGGACATCAGCCTATAGTAGCTGTTGGCATCTTCATCCTCATCATCCTCCTCTGAGTCACTGTCTGAATATGACAGAGGGGCCCTGATACCTATCCTAGCAGCAGGATAGTCTTCAGCTTCTTCAGCAGCAAATAGCCCTATGTAGGATCCTTCTTCTTTAGATTTTGAAGAAGATGAGTCACTCTAACTCCAGTGCTTTCTAGTCTTGGCAAGGAAGATCTTTTACTTCTTGTCCCTTAGATGGTGGTGTTTCTTCTCACCAATCTCCTTTCTCTTTATAGGATATTCAGCAATGATATGTACTGGCTTGTTGTAGTAATAACAAACCAACTTTAGAAGAAACATATTTACTAGGTTTATATTCATACCAGTCTCCCTTGGAGTGTTTCTTCTCAGCCTTGTAGTGGTCCTTCTTGTGATGCGTGGAGGAGGAAGGTCTGCTCATCCACTGCTTCCTCTTCATCATCTTCTGAAACTTCCTAGAGAAGGCAACAAACTCTCCAGTAGACATGTTGTTGTCTGATGTGCTTGGCTCTGAGCTCTCTTATTCAGCAGGCCTCCTTGGAGGAGAGGAAATCCTCTCCTTGCTCTTCTTGCTGCTCTCACCTTTGAAGGCCACAGTCTTTTCTTTGCCCTGGGATTTACAGATTATTTCTTCCTCCTTCCTGGATGATAGTTGTATCTCATAGGAGCGCAGCTTCCTAAACAATGTATGAGGTGGAGTATCAGCCAACTTTGTCACTTCTTTGATGGCACAGATCTTTGTGTCTGATTCTTTAGTTAGACACATGAGGAACTTGTCATTGAGCTCATAATGGCTGAAGACCCACCCATAGGTCCTCAGCTCATTCAATATTCTAAAGAATTTTTCATAGCAATCAGATATGATATCCTTCTTATTCTGCCTGAAGGCCTCATACTCTTGGTTGAGTAGGGATTTACTGTCATCCCTGACTTCTTCAGTGCCTTCCATGCAGACCACCAGTGTATCCCACATCTCCTTGGATGTTCTGTAGTGGATAAGGTTCTGTAAAGTAGAATCATCTATGACACTTACTATTATATTTTGTGCCCTCTTATTCATTGTAGTTAGAATGACCTCATCCTTGGTCATTTCAGAATACTTTTAGGTGCCTGGACTGTTGCATCCAGAGCTGAGATCTTTATTGGGATGAAGGGTCCCTCTTGAACATTTATAAAAATCTTTGGGTCAGATGCTTCCATGAAAAGCCTAACTCTCTTCTTCCAGATCCTAAAGCTTTCCTTCCTGCAAATTGGAAGCTTCATGGAACTCAGCTTCTTATGGTTCTCTCCTGAACCCATAAGGATAATTCTTTTAGCTAACCTTGGAGATAAACTCAGACTGTTAAGCACTTTTTGAGCAACCTCCCTCTGATACCACTTGAAAGTCTTTAGTTTCAAAAGTAGCTAAACACCTAGAGTGGGGTGAATAGATTTTTCAGTCTTTTGAGACTTTTCCTTGATTTAGTGTGTTGTGAGTTATATTAAGTTAGCTTTCAAGATAATCATACAGCACACAAAAATTTTATAGTGGTTCCCCAGATTATTGGTATATCAACTGTCCCTCCCACCTTTCTAATAGTTTGTTAGATAAGGCAACTTCTTCAAACTTAGCTCCAAAGATCTTACAACACAGATCCCTCGAGATCTCTCAGTCTCCTCCAAGACCTACCTCAGGCACAAAGCCCTATAACTCAGAGCAAGCTTTGCTCCTACGGCTCAGTGATCCAAAGATCACCTACCTCAAACTAAGTTAATATCCCTACACTCAAGCTAGGAGGATAGCCCTACAACTCAGAGAGGAATACTCTCCTACCTCAAATCTGAGACAGATCCTACCTCAGGCAAGCTGCCCTATAACTCAAATCAAGTCCAGGATCCTATCTTAGACTTGAGCACAAGTTCTACAACTCAGGCTCACGGGACATACCTCCAATCCACATATGGATCCTAGCTCAGATCTATAAAATATCCTACACTCGGCCTTTATAAAATAGTTTTAAACTCAGATCCAAAGGATCCTATGGAGAGAAAGGTTTGTTGATGATGACTAGACACCATAGAGATTTTCTATGTGTCTACCTTCTTTTGAACTGAAGTTGCTTAGTCCAGTCTCCTTCTTCACAGCTCCAGAAAATGTTCTTTAGGAAGAATCTACTTGAAATGTGAAGTAGCTGTAGCAGGGGTTATCCCCTGCTGCTCCTTCTTTCTCAGAGAGGTTTCTTTAAACTTGGGTTTGCAGGTGAGAATGGCAACAACTATCTTCTTGAACTCTTAGATCAGAAGTTTGAACTTCTTTTTCAGTCTTTACAATAGTGTCGAGAGGAAGAAGATGAAGCCCAGAGCCTTTTCGAAAATTGATCCTCTAGAGTTATCTTCTTCTCACTGATCAAAATGCTTTTTATCTTCCACCATCCAACGTATCTTTGAGCATCGGGACCAGCAGTAGTTGTTGGCTGCAACTTTGCTTTTGCATTAAATGCAGTATAGAAGGCGTGCAGCGCCATTTGTCGCATATTGTAGACTTCCCGCAATGATTTTGAATTTTGCTGACATCAGTATTTGTGGACTTAGCCAAATTCAAGCAATTCAATATAGGTTTTGAGTGAATAGCCTTCACTCAGTGCCAAACACTTAGCTAATTTTCTCTACCATTATTCGTCAAGTGATCATTCATCACTCGACGAATTATAGACTTTTGCGGTCTTAACTCATTAGGCGTTGAGTGAACCTTCAACTCTCAACGCATTTGGACATGGCCAATATTTCTGTTAAGGAAGCGTTGAGTGAACGGCCTTCACTCAACGCTTATATCCTTAGACAAACTTTCTGTTAATAGGCATTTAGTGCTTTTGTACTTAGCTGATTTCTCTGTTGAGTTGGCGTTGAGTAAACTATCCTCACTCAACGCATTTGGACTTGGACAGCATTTTTGTCGACATCTTCTGAGGCTTTGACTGATCCATGTTTTGTCAAAGCTTTCTGAGCTTGGCGTTGAGTGAACTGACTTTACTTAACGCTTCTGGTCTTAGCTAGATTTCTTCTCAGTTTCTCTGGCTTTGACAGCATAGAGCTTTACTCGATGCTTCTTTCTTCAGGCATCGAGTGAGTTGTCCTCACTGGACGCTTTTGGACTTAGCCAGATTTTTTATTTGCCAATGCTAAAGCTTTGACTCTCTGAGCTTTACTCGACGCCTCTTGTTATATGGCATTGAGTGAACTTCCTTCACTCAACGCCTGTGGACTTAACCAAAATTCTACTTTGTCAACAGTCAGACTTTTACTGCCCATGCTTTACTCAGCGCTACTTGACATCTGGCGTTGAGTGAACTACCTTCACTCAACGCCTGTGAACTTAGACAAATTTTTGTCTTCCCAGCATTCTTCCTTGTGTCCCCTTGTCATTATCACTTAGACAACTTGTCTAATCATTGTGACAAAGAACATCCTGCACCCATTGAACTTAGAGAATGCATCAAATACATCTATGTGTATACCATTGACTTGTTTGACTTCTACAAATCTTGGACATTGTGATCAATGGACTTAACACTCAATCCATGTGGAGCTGCAAGAGTCGCGATGTTGGATAAGCTATCATCAGAGAAGAATACATTATTGCCAAAGGAAGGAGCGGCGACAATTAAGGACATTGGGATAAGATTAATGCCGACTAGGGCTGATCATATTATTCGAAACTCGAAAATTGAGTGGAATCGGAATCGGTTAAAATTGATTCGACTCAATTTGAGCCAATTCAATTTGACTCGAATATAATTTCGAGTCGATTTCAAGCCAGCTTTGAATCGCTCGAAATATGATTCGAATCAACTCAAATTAATTAATAATATTATGTATTTATTAATATATTCTTATTTTAAAATTAAAAATAATAAAATTTAAATTAAAATAAAAAGAATAAGTGTTTTAAATGTTTCATTTACTAAATTTATAGATTTTCCAATTTAATTTTGAGACAACAAAGAATAAAGAGGAAAATTACTCAATCTTGAGCTGACTCGATTCGATTTCGAGCCGACTCGGAATCGAGCAATTTCGAGTCGAGCTGACTCGAATCGAAATCACCGAGTTCGAGTCGAAAATTTTGATTTCGATCCGAGCCAAAATCACTTTAACTCGACTCGATATTAGCCCTAATGCCGACGAAAGAAGCTGCGATTGGTTTTCCGACGGGAGAGGAACCGGCTAGGTCCTCGGGAGGAAGAGATGGGAGCGTTCGACAAAAAATTAGAAAAAAGGTGAAGAGATGCGAAAATAAGGCGGGGGACTATTTATTTAATCCAACGTTACGTGTAGTCGTATACAAAAAGCACAACCCGAGAAAAGCCCGGCCTGGGCTAAGGCCGTGTTGGGGGGCCTTACCGGGACTCCATTTTAGCCGATTGTCCGGCTCAATGTCTGGCCCAATGCCCGGACCGGCCCGGGAAAAGCCCAGGCGTCGGGCTTGCCTGGGCCTGGCACCCGGGCTGGCGGAAAATCCTGCCAATTAGGCGGGATTTTAATCCCACCTAATCCATGTGGAATTTTAATCCCGCTTGGAAAACAGGCCGGCCCGAGCCCGGCCCTGGCCGGCCTAGCGGCCCTTATCGGACCTCCTCTTTGAGAGGAGCCCGAGCTCGGCCCGACTCAAGCGGGGCCCGGGACGGGCCCGGTTGGCCAAAACCCTGGGTTCACCCGACCCGGTCCAAGCCCGGCCCGACCAAACGTTTTTCGCACGACTAGTTATGAGTAGAGAAACTTTTCTCGAATCATAATGTCAGTGGCATGCTCAACCATTATTAAAGAGCGGTGTTAAGGACACACCTATTTTGGCTATGGACATCCACTTCAAAACATCTATTTTCATTCCAAAAAACCCTAAGAACAGCCCTACCCAATCACCAAAAACTCCATCGCCTTCCCCTCTCCTCTCTACGCGCTCCTCCGACCAGGCGGCAGAAGCTCCTCTGGTTCAACTCTCTGCATCCTCACACCGCCACCTCCGTGCCCCACACCACCTCCTCCGTGCCCCCCCCCACGCCGCCACCTCTGCTCTACGCCTCATTTGCTCGGGGTTGCCGAATTTCTGGAGTTGTTAGTCGCCCGATCTGTGCCATTTTTCTCCTCTGCTCAACGCCCTCCTTCAGCAAAGATTTGCTAGCTTCTCCGGCCAGGTATCCGCCCATATTTGAACCATTTGAGTTATGTGCACAAGTATAGAATTAGTTTTTTGACGCATACCAAAAAATAAGAAGAAATGAATCTCCAACAAGGACTTGCTGGAAAACTACGTCAAATGAAAATTCTCTATCTGGGAGCGACGAATTAAAGATTATACGAAGAATTCATTATCCAACCATAATTAAATAATTAAAAAAAATAAAAATAAAAAAAAAAATAAATGCAGCCCCTGCATTTCCTCTCCCCCTCTAAATTTAGAGGAGAGAGAGGATCGACATTTTTAGAGGGTCATTTGAAGACCCGTTGGAGTTCTAAGAGTCGATACACTTGTTGGAAGAGCATCAGCGGGTGACTCAAGCATAGACAACAACGTAGTGTTCCCAGTACTTTCATCTTTGGATTGCACTGCAGAACAGGCTCATTTGGATAAGTGGATGACAATGCCGTACATGGGGCTTGTGATTGTTTCTTGTTATAATGTTGCATTGGTTGATTACTCGAAATTTCAGTTGTTAAATTTTCTACCTTTGCAGTCTTCCCCTCCGGCGTGTCAAAAAACTATTTTTATTAGATTTGTGAACGATAATTATTTTATTCAACTGCTGATGCTGGAGGATTGTGCCTTACCTCCAATAATCACTACATGGAGGTGATATCTGTAACACCCCCTATCCGTCGCATAGCATATAGCAGTAGGTCCGGCCGGGGCCCGACGCCATATACCACAGACAGGCCGGGTGGTTACGTATGGAAACCATCCAACCAATCTAAACGTCCTACACAGAGCATTCTAGCGGAAGCAGTTTATATAAGTTGTAAACAAGAACCCAGCATTAGAGCACGAATGTCCACTAGTACATAATTAGGAATGTATACAAAATACCCAAAATCGGCCTTAAGGCCTTACAGAATGTTTCACTTGAATAATACATGATTTACAAACCTCGGCACGCAGGCCGGTCATACATGAATAAAACAGAAAACATTTCCACTTGGGCCTTCGAGGGCCAGCTTCGCAAAAAGGGCTTTAGCCCGCTATTGACCGCTTGGTCCAGCTGCACCTGCAAGCAACAAACCACCGCACGGTGGCAAACAAGGCAACGGTCAGCAATGCTGACCAAATTATAACGATCCCGCCCCCAACTCGGGGCGGCGATGCTCCTTCCCTGCATTTCATTAGCACAAGCGAGCAATGCATAAAACCATAGCCATTTCATCACAGACGTTGGCTCGTACGGCCACACGTCCCGTGCACTCAGGGCACATTCTCGGTGAACCGGTCGATGTCACGTCAATTAAAGCCATTAACATTCCGGACTCACCACCGCCACTTAGACGGCCAAACCTATGAGCAATTCGTCTTCCTGGCCTGGGTCACGTCAATTAAAGCCATAGACCGCCGAAGACTCCCATCTATGCCAACGGCGAGTGCCACGTAACCTTAGGTCTCTCTAACCGAACGACATAAAGCGGGTACGGCTCCATCTAACCCGTGCTCACTTCGCAACGACAATTTAAGCCATTTGTGCGGGTCAAACTTTCACCGAGTCCCATTCTACCGCAAGACACATAACCCAGTTATGTTCGAGTTGGCTCTCAGGCCACCAAGTTGGCAAGATCTCGTATCCGCCCAGTTTTCCGGGTGCACCTTTGGGTTAGTCCCCAAGACTCCCTGCTGCAATCTACCGCGTAGAAAACCCGAAAAACACCCAATAGCACGGAGTCTTCTCCGGCCTTATGCAATGCAACATCACCGATCCAGACTAACATGTCCGGGTAGGCTTCACACAAAATGCCTACGTCCGTTCTCGCATACGGACTCTAAACAACGGGGAATTTACATATCTACCCGAAGGAACGCCTCCAACTCTCCGCAAACTTGCGAGAGCGGGCTTCCTATGCTAAGAAAAGGAGCGATTCATGCTCAAGATGAGGATCGTTACCCTTGAGTTCCTCTTTGGCGCCATCGAAAAGTAATCGGATAGAAATCACCGCACTTGCGTTGCCTCCGTGGATCCGGAGTCGGCTTGCGATTCGGAGCTCCGAAGCTCCTCCAATGGCGGATCTAGCTCTTCTTCTTCTTGCCTTAGCTCTCCTCTCTCCAAGGGTTTAGAAAGAGAACAAGTGAAGAAAGTGATGGATTTTCTAAGTCAAAACCCGGGTATATCCTCTCAGGAACAACCCCCAGCCGTTGGATCTCAACCTAAGAAAACGAACGGCTTTGATTCGGGGCTGAAATGCCCAATCTGGACCGAACACGGCCTGGCACACGCCCGTGTCCAGGGCCGTATGCCGTATTCGCCATCAAAATCGAATCTCCTGGAACCTCACAGGGTATCGAACACGCCCGTGTTCGAGCTGACACGCCCGTGTTCCAGCTGACACGCCCGTGAGGCCGGCCGTGTACCCCATGATTTTTCCCCTGTTTTCAACCCGAGCACTGCACGGGTTCTAGGACACGCCCGTGTCCTTGCCCGTGTCACATTGACACGCCTGGACCCCAGGCCGTGTACACGGGACATTTCGTCGAGGGAAGAACGATGACTTGATGACACGGCCTTGGACACGCCCGTGTCCTAGGCCGTGTTCCTTGTCTCGACGATCGTCGAGTGAATCTCGACGACTCCCCGGGACGATCGTCGACACGGGTCGACGCGCCCTGCGACACGCCCGTGTCGCAGGCCGTGTGCCCATTCTCGACGAATCGTCGAGTATAACTCGACGACTTCACGGCTAAGTGTCAACACGGATCGACACGCCCTGCGACACGCCCATGTCGCAGGCCGTGTGCCCATTCTCGAAGAATCGTCGAGTATAACTCGACGACTTCGCGGCTAAGTGTCGACACACGCTTGACACGCCCTGGGACACGCCCGTGTCCCAGGCTGTGTGCCTTCTGCCAGAACCCAAACTGGCCCAAAACGTCCCCCTTTGCTCCCTTGAGTTTTGGGGCGTTACAACTCTCCCCCTCTTAAAAGAATTTTGCCCACGAAATTACATAAAGGGAAAAACATGTACAAAAACAAAATTTGTACCTAAGCGGAACAACTCCGGATATTCGTCAAGCATCGTCTGCTCTCGCTCCCAAGAGAGCTCCTCACGACCGCAATTGTCCCACCGGACTTTGACCATCCTGATCTCTTTATTGCGTAGCCGCTTGACCTCCGAGTCCTCAATCCGCACGGGCTTGACCTTTGTCGTTAGCCCACTTTCCACCGGCACTTGATCGACCGCGATCACTTGCGTAGGCTCTTGCACCACCTTCCGAAGCACCGAAATGTGGAATACATCGTGTAAACCACCTAGCTCCACCGAGAGCTTCAACCTATAGGCCGCTTCACCAACTCGCTCCAGAACCTCGAACGGTCCAAGGTACCTCGGGCTTAGCTTTTTCAATCGCCGCACCCGCGAGACACCCTTGAATGGCTTTATCTTCAAGTATACATAATCGCCCACCGCGAACTCCACGTTCCTGTGCTTAGCATTATAGTACTTTGCTTGCCGGTCCTGAGCGATAAACAACCTCTCCCGAATGGTTCTCACCAAAGAAGTAGCATCCTCCACTTCCGATCGCTTATACAACTTTGACTCACCCATTTCTAACCAAGACAACGGCGTGCGACATTTCCTACCATATAGGGCCTCGAAAGGCGCCATCTGAATACTCGCTTGGTAGCTGTTGTTGTATGCGAACTCCACCAAATATAGGTGGTCTTCCCATTGCTTTCCAAAATCCAAGACACACATGCGAAGCATGTCTTCCATGGTTCTATTCACCCTCTCGGTCTGCCCATCCGTTTGTGGGTGGAAGGCTGTGCTAAACTTCAGCTTTGTTCCCAACATTTGCTGCACCAGCCTCCAATCATTGGACGTGAACCGCCCATCTCGGTCACTCACGATGCTGCGGGGCACACCATGAAGTCGTACTATATTATCCACATAAAGCTTTGCTAGCTTCTCCACCGGATCATCCTTCCTATGCGGAATAAAATGCGACACCTTCATTAATCGATCCACGATCACCCAAATGGCGTCGTTCCCCTTTTGCGACCTTGGCAAACCGTGCACAAAGTCCATAGAGATGTCGTCAAATTTCCACTCCGGAATAGGCAAGGACTTAAGAAATCCTCCCGGCTTTTGGCACTCCCGCCTTTACCAAGGCGCAGTTTGGCACTTCGCTACGTATAGCGCCACATCCTTTTTCAAACCCGGCCACCAAAACAGTTTCTTCACATCACGGTACATCTTCAGGCTCCCCGGGTGAATCGAGTACTTGGTATGGTGTGCCTCGTACAACAACTCCACCCGTAAATTGCCCACGCTTGGGATGCACAGACGACCGTCTTTCCAAAGCAATCCGTCCTCCACGACGAATTGGGGATTTGACCCATCCAAAGCCTCTATCATGAACTGCTTCATATGAGCATCCATATCCAAAGCCTGCCGAATCCGATCAGCCAGGTCATATTGGACTTCAGTCCAATTCAGAACTGCTTCAGCACTTGATTGTCTGTCCACACAAACAATCTCCAACGCCTCCAACTCCTGCACCAACCGCTCATCATGCACTGATAGCCAATTTGCTTGAGCTGGGGCTCGGCGACTCAACGCGTCCGCAACCGCATTCCCTTTGCCAGGCACGTAGTGGATCTTGAATGTATAGTCCCCCAGGAACTCCATCCACCTACGCTGCCGCATATTCAGATCCTTTTGATCTATCAGGTACTTTAGGCTCTTGTGATCGGTGTAGATATCAATCTTCACACCGTACAAATAGTGTCTCCACAGCTTCAAGGCAAAAATCACGGCCGCTAACTCCAAGTCATGCACCGGATAATTCCTCTCGTGCACTTTTAGCTGTCTCGAGCCATAAGCTATCACGCTTCCGTGCTGCAGTAACACGCAACCCAAACCGCTGCCCGAAGCATCGCTATATTTCTCATAGCCTTCGGTTCCACATGGCGAACTCAGCACAGGCGCCGTGGTCAACCGACACTTCAGTTCCTCAAAAGCTCGCGCGCACTCCAGCGTCCAAGCGAACTTATGCTCCTTCCTCGTCAAAGTAGTGAGAGGTAACGCTATCCGCGAGAAGTTCTCTACGAAGCGCCTATAATAGCCGGCAAGCCCCAAAAAGCTCCGGACTTCTGCTACCGTAGCAAGCTCAGGCCATTCCCGTATCGCAACAATCTTCGCCGGATCCACAGCAATACCCTCTCCACTCACTATATGCCCGAGGAACGCCACTGAGGATAGCCAAAACTCGCACTTCGAGAACTTGGCATACAACTGATTTCTCCTTAGCGTCTCCAACACCAAATGAAGATGCTTGAAGTGATCTTCCTCACTTTGAGAGTACACCAAAATATCGTCGATGAAGACGATCACGAAATGGTCCAAGTACTCCCTGAACGTCCTGTTCATCAAATCCATGAATACTGACGGCGCATTTGTCAGCCCAAACGGCATGACTGTAAACTCATAATTCCCGTATCTCGTACTAAACGCTGTCTTCGGGATATCACTCTCCCTTATCCGCAGCTGATAGTACCCAGACTTGAGATCTAACTTCGAGTACACCGTCGACCCGACTAACTGATCAAAGAGATCATCAATCCTAGGGATCGGGTACTTGTTCTTCTCAGTCAGGATTATTTAGCTCCCGATAATCAATACACAACCTCAAGCTTCCGTCCTTCTTCTTAACAAAGAGGACCGGTGCGCTCCAAGGCGAAGAACTCGGGCGCACATACCCTTGCTCCAACAATTCTTGCAGTTGAACTTTCAGCTCCGCCATTTCCTTAGGCGCTAGCCGATACGGAGATCGTGACACAGGCTTTGCACCTGGCACTAGCTCGATCGTAAAATCTATCTCCCGTTGAGGCGGGGCTCCAGGAAGATCTGCAGGGAACACATCAGGGTATTCTGATACCACTGAAATACAATCCAAAGCGGGCTTCGGCTTTGCAACCTCCACTAGTGTAAAGAACAGTTCTGCTCCAGCACGAACCGCCTTCACCACCTGAAGAGCAGACATCAACGTATTGCTCGACCCCTGTAAGCCCGTAAACGTCGTCTCACGACTCGCTCCCAGCTTAACTTCCTTGCTACCGCAATCTATATGGGCTTGCTGCTCCGAGAGCCAGTCCATGCCAATTATGACGTCGAACTCCACTAACGGAAGTAAAGACGCTCGCAGGTCGAACTCCTGCTCCCTAATACGAATCTTAACATTGCAGATCCTATCCGCTCGCATCGAACACCCATTGGGCAACAACACATCCAACTTATCCTTCGCCATCGAAGAAGGGACTCCGATGCGTGATATAAATCCTTCGGACAAGAAGGAGTGTGAAGCTCTCGTATCGAAGAGTGCTCGTGCCGGATTTTCACAAATCAATACAAATCCTAAACAGGTAGTGGTAAGGTAACATGCGCATAACAAGCATATAAAGAAATTGACTTGCTATAAATTAAACCGTACCTATCACCACATCAGCTTGTTTAATGGCCTCCTGTTGGCCAAGATTATAGACCCTTGGTTGGGCCGGAGCATAGTGGGATGCGGTCGACTCCACCGCCTTTCCCTTCTCTTCATATGTGGCTCCCGGCCTCCTCTCGGACTTAGGACGTCCGCTCCAACAATCACGGGCAAAGTGCCCCGTCTTTCCGCATGTAAAACACGCGCCCGGGGTCCGACTCGTAGTCGCCCCAGAAGCGCCAGAAGGAGCTGGACCCGAAGTCCTATGCTTCTTGAAAGACCTCCGATAGCCGGACTTTGAAGTAGTCGGCACTCTGAACTCAGATTTTTTTTCACCCAAGCTTTTCTTCGCTTGCACGTTCTTCATGTCCTTCTCCAAGGACCGGGCAGTATTGACCAAGGTTAAGAAACCCTGCGTCATCGGCCCCGAGAGTAGCAACCTCAACTCGTCTCTCAACCCTTCGTAGAAGCGATTAGTCTTGCGCTCCTCATCCATGATGGTGGAGCTAGCATAACGGCTCAACCGCGTAAACTCGTGGAGATATTCATCCACACTCCTCTCACCCTGCACCAACTTCAGGAACTCATTCTCCATTGAAATCCTCTGAGTAGAAGGGAGGTATCTTGCTAAGAACAATCCCGAGAACTCTTCCATCGGAACGTCTATCAGTTGTCTACCTCTTAAATGATGCAGCTCCAATCCTTCCCACCACATCCTCGCTTCACCGTCCAGCTGGAACGTAGCGATGGTGGTCATTTGCCACTCCTCCGTCTCCGTCGCCGTCATGACTCTCTTCACCCTAGAGAGCCAGTCTTCAGCCTGAGATGGGGTTCCCAACCCCGAGAATAACGGAGGGTTAAAGCTCATTACATGCTTTAGCTGCCTCTCAGTTGCCCTCCTTGGCACTATCGGCTCCAAAACCACTTGCTCCACCCTCCTCGGCTCAGCCTCTTGCAGAGGTTCTTGCTCCATCACAGGAGCGGGCTGCTGCGCTTGCCTTCCAGGCTGCGCATTAATCACGGCCAACACCGCTTCAGCCACCAACCGTATATTTTCAGCCGATAAAGGTGTTGCAGGAGCAACCTCCGGTGCACTACTAGCCTCAGAAACTCGGCGTTCTGACGGCCCAACACCACTTCTGGTCACCTATAGTGGTACAAAACACCGTTAAGCGACCAAATTGTATTGCAAACAGCAATTATAGGAACACGCAGGTTCCTCAAACACGAGTATTTTCATTCCTAAGTGGACATTCATGGGTTCTTTTACCATTATAACGATGACGCACGCAATGTGGTCACCACCCCTTAAAAAGAATTCGTCCATGAATTTAGTTTAAGCCCGACCAAAACCAGTAGTCTGATACCAAATTGTAACACCCCCTATCCCTCGCATAGCATATAGCAGTAGGTCCGGCCGGGGCCCGACGCCATATACCACAGACAGATCGGGTGGTTACGTATGGAAACCATCCAACCAATCTAAACGTCCTACATAGAGCATTCTAGCGGAAGCAGTTTATATAAGTTGTAAACAAGAACCCAGCATTAGAGCACGAATGTCCACTAGTACATAATTAGGAATGTATACAAAATACCCAAAATCGGCCTTAAGGCCATACAGAATGTTTCACTTGAATAATACATGATTTACAAACCTCGGCACGCAGGCCGGTCATACATGAATAAAACAGAAAACATTTCCACTTGGGCCTTCGAGGGCCAGCTTCGCAAAAAGGGCTTTAGCCCGCTATTGACCGCTTGGTCCAGCTGCACCTGCAAGCAACAAACCACCGCACGGTGGCAAACAAGGCAACGGTCAGCAATGCTGACCAAATTATAACGATCCCGCCCCCAACTCGGGCGGCGATGCTCCTTCCCTGCATTTCATTAGCACAAGCGAGCAATGCATAAAACCATAGCCATTTCATCATAGACGTTGGCTCGTACGGCCACACGTCCCGTGCACTCAGGGCACATTCTCGGTGAACCGGTCGATGTCACGTCAATTAAAGCCATTAACATTCCGGACTCACCACCGCCACTTAGACGGCCAAACCTATGAGCAATTCGTCTTCCTGGCCTGGGTCACGTCAATTAAAGCCATAGACCGCCGAAGACTCCCATCTATGCCAACGGCGAGTGCCATGTAACCTTAGGTCTCTCTAACCGAACGACATAAAGCGGGTACGGCTCCATCTAACCCGTGCTTACTTCGCAGCGACAATTTAAGCCATTTGCGCGGGTCAAACTTTCACCGAGTCCCATTCTACCGCAAGACACATAACCCAGTTATGTTCGAGTTAGCTCTCAGGCAACCAAGTTGGCAAGATCTCGTATCCGCCCAGTTTTCCGGGTGCACCTTTGGGTTAGTCCCCAAGGACTCCCTGCTGCAATCTACCGCGTAGAAAAGCCGAAAAACACCCAATAGCACGGAGTCTTCTCCGGCCTTATGCAATGCAACATCACCGATCCAGACTAACATGTCCGGGTAGGCTTCACACAAAATGCCTACGTCCGTTCTCGCATACGGACTCTAAACAATGGGGACTTTACATATCTACCCGAAGGAACGCCTCCAACTCTCCGCAAACTTGCGAGAGCGGGCTTCCTATGCTAAGAAAAGGAGCGATTCATGCTCAAGATGAGGATCATTACCCTTGAGTTCCTCTTTGGCGCCATCGAAAAGTAATCGGATAGAAATCACCGCACTTGCGTTGCCTCCGTGGATCCGGAGTCGGCTTGCGATTCGGAGCTCCGAAGCTCCTCCAATGGCGGATCTAGCTCTTCTTCTTCTTGTCTTAGCTCTCCTCTCTCCAAGGGTTTAGAAAGAGAACAAGTGAAGAAAGTGATGGATTTTCTAAGTCAAAACCCGGGTATATCCTCTCAGGAACAACCCCCAGTCGTTGGATCTCAACCTAAGAAAACGAACGGCTTTGATTCGGGGCTGAAATGCCCAATCTGGACCGAACACGGCCTGGCACACGCCCGTGTCCAGGGCCGTGTGCCGCATTCGCCGTCAAAATCGAATCTCCTGGAACCTCACACGGGTATCAAACATGCCCGTGTTCGAGCTGACACGCCCGTGTTCCAGCTGACACGCCCGTGAGGCCGGCCGTGTACCCCATGATTTTTCCCCCGTTTTCAACCCGAGCACTGCACGGGTTCTAGGACACGCCCGTGTCCTTGCCCGTGTCACATTGACACGCCTAGACCCCAGGCCGTGTACACGGGACATTTCGTCGAGGGAAGAACGATGACTTGATGACACGGCCTTGGACACGCCCGTGTCCTAGGCCGTGTTCCTTGTCTCGACGATCGTCGAGTGAATCTCGACGACTCCCCGGGACGATCGTCGACACGGGTCGACACGCCCTGCGACACGCCCATGTCGCAGGCCGTGTGCCCATTCTCGACGAATCGTCGAGTATAACTCGACGACTTCACGGCTAAGTGTCGACACGGGTCGACACGCCCTGCGACACGCCCGTGTCGCAGGCCGTGTGCCCATTCTCGACGAATCGTCGAGTATAACTCGACGACTTCGCGGCTAAGTGTCGACACACGCTTGACACGCCCTGGGACACGCCCGTGTCCCAGGCCGTGTGCCTTCTGCCAGAACCCAAACTCGCCCAAAACGTCCCCCTTTGCTCCCTTGAGTTTCGGGGCGTTACAATATCATGCTACAATTTCTGAAGAATGAGACTTGACATTCAGTTCAAGAATCAGAGAAATCGATAATATGAAGAAAACTAAAGAAATAGTAATTTTGACGGATCCTGACAAATGAGGTACACTAGTTTTCTAATTAAAAGACATAAGCAATACCTACAAAAAATGTGATTATTAATTTCTCTGTAATGTTTTTTGTGCAGATTTTTGAACAAGTTTTATATTTTTGTGAAGACCAACAACTAATCTTAATGATTCTACGTATATGTAAAATTTATATTTTCTACTTCTTTTACTCATTGCATATAATCTAATATTTACACTTTTTTTCGGGGCAGGGGGTTCATGAAGAAATGTGGAAATGAATGAAGTGAATGAATTAATTTCTCCCAGTAGTGTTTTTTTAAATTTATTCATATTCTAACGGACTGTTTAATGAATTAATTTTGGCCACTAATATTTTAAAAATTTATTACATGTTCAAATGACTTGTTTATTAGTAATTGGTTGCAAATAACAATTTAGGTTGTGCATAGTATGATTTGGTTGTACTTATCCATCTTGGGTTATACCTAGTCATTTGTTGTCCATAGTCAAAATATGTATCTGTTGGGTATTGTATCCACAATTACCTGGATTTGAGGAAGCCACCTGTCAAGCTAAGATGAATTCACAATGTATTTGATAAAATATTTCAAGTTGTGCTTGCAGTTATTCCACGCTAAGTGCACACCAATGTCAGGGTGCAGTAGGTCAATATACACGTGTCTGCACAACGTAATCCCTCATTGAGCAGATCAATGTGTTGGCCTACGTGTACTCTCTCTATTGGAGTGCACTTACTTTCAAGTACAGGGCTGTAACTATGCAAGAGCAGACAAGGAGCAAGGATGGGTCAAGGAGCAGCTCTTGGGTGGAAAGACGAAAAATCGTCTAAGTCTAAATCGACGAGAATCACCAAGTGATTCTCGCCGAATCGTCGAGAATCACTAGTGATTCTCGCCGAATCGTCGAGAATCACTAGTGATTCTCGCCGACTCTATCCGGCTACCTCAAAGCGGTGCCAAGTAAGATTCGGCGAGAATCACTAGTGATTCTCGCCGAACCCATCGTTGAGCAGATCATGGCCAAGTAATATTCGTCGAGAATCAACAAGTGATTCAGCGAGAATCATCAAGTGATTCGGCGAGAATCACTAGTGATTCTCGACGAATCGTCGAGAATCACTAACTGATTCTCGCCGATTCGTCGAGAATCACCTTCGATTCTCGCCGATTTTGACTTGGGCATTTTTCTGGAAAAAGCTAGACCGGATTCTGCCGCTGACACTGTTTTGAACCGGATCTAGGGTTTCTTCTGGTGGGACCCATAACGGTCATAAAGGATTATTTCACTGTATAAATACAGGCATATTTTTGAACAGTAAGGCAGCGAAGAAGAAAAGAAATACATGAGCCGCGACGTGACCTAGATCGCGAGTTCCGCTCCGCCGCCGCCGTCGCCGCTCGAGAGTGTTGTTCGCCGGTCTTGATCGTGGTTTCTTCCAGATCTCCGGTCGACAGAAGCTTAGCCAAGCATAGCGTCTCATGTGTCTAACCGGAGATCTCTTGTCTCTTGATTTGTTGATCGGGAAAATCTTCCCCGTCCGAATCGATCGAGACGACTGATTCTAGTGTGACCGTTGGAAGACCTAGCTAGCTTTGCTACGAAGTTTGGATCTCCAAAGTTCAGCAACCGCACATCGTTGTCGCCGCTGATCCAGTGAACCAAGCCGCCGCCCATCTTGCCACCGCCAGTTCCGGGGAGATTCTCTCCAAGAGAGATCTAGGGTTGTGGACACTTCGTGAACTTCAAGAACACGTCGTTAACGAAGAGGGACACCTTAGTCTCCAAACGTAGTTTGTATCTCTTGTACATTCTAGTTTACTTTTGTTGTAAAGGAACGTTGGTTCCTAGTTGTAAGGGTTGGGTGCAACCCGGGTTGTGGGAGTGTTGACTCTTACGTGTGGAAGGGTTCCTTCCGATAGTGCAAGGATTGGATTTCAATCCTGTTGGTGAAGAGACCGAGTCGTCCCGTGTTGGGAGATAGGTCGAAGGGGGAAAGTGGATGTGCCCAAATCGGGGAACCACTATAAATAGTTTGTGTACTCTGTTTGCTGTGCTGTTTTATTTCTGTGTGCAGGTACAATTTTAATTCCGCAAAAACGCTGCACGTCACCTATCCCCCCCCCATAGGTGAAGCTAGTTGACAGTAGGTGGAATTTCAAGTGGTATCAGAGGGAGGTTACTCATCAAAAAGGTTTACCCTTGAGTAGAATCCTGCCACAAGTGTCAGAAGCATGGAGCTGGATCATGAGATATCGTCACTAAGACTCCCCACATGCACAAAGGAGTATTATCCCGTCTGGAGGATGAGAGTGTCGTATCACTTGGAGGCTATCGATCCTCGAGCATCTTTCATCCTGGAAGAGGGTCCTTTTATTCCTATGAAGACCTCCGGCTCTGGAAAGAATATCCAAGTGCCCAAGTGCATTGCTGAGATGTCGGAGACAGAACTTTCATTATTTAATTTGGACAAGAGGACTCGTCAAATTATCATGGATATCTGGTCTGGACCTTCTCGCTCTAGATTGGAAAAATGTGGGACGGCTAAATCTATGTGGGTGATGATCTCAGAGCTGATGGGGGGGTCAGAGAAAGCTGGAATCAGCTGTCAACTAGAGGATGAAGCCTATGTGGGGGTCCTCGCCTCTGAAGATGAAGGCAAGGATCTATCGGACAGCATCAGAGCTCCAGTGTCCGTGTCAAAGACTGAAGAAGCCAGTGAGGAAAGCAGTTCTGATGAGGATGACACAATGGTCACTGGCTCTAATGACAAGAACACTGAAGAGCAGGTAACTTCTTCATCTTGCCCCGTCTCTCTTGAAGTTTCTGAAGACAGGAACTGCTTTCCTTCAGAAAATCCTGATTCTCTGAAGAGAGCCCGTCAGAAAACCAACCTACTTGTTGAAGAACAAGCTCAGGAGATTGCTCGGCTGAAGATCTTGTTGGTTCTCCAATTGGCATCCAACAAGGTCAAGGACTCTAAAATCTCTGATCTAGAGAGTAGTCTAGAGAATGAGAAAAGGATAGTATCAAACTTTTCCAAGGTTGATGCTATGAAGAGAAAGCAAGAAAATGGGTGAATCTCCCGAATTATCAATTCGTGGAGAAATGGGGAAACGGTATTCCAAGCCCCCCACTCCAAACAGGAAGGGTACTCATCATGCCTTCAGGTATGATCACAGGAACAATCGTGATCACTGTAAGGGTGATCTATCCTCATGTGGAGACACTCACAGTGCAAGGGTCGTCATGGCCACCCATGAGAGAATACCTAAGGCTCATTCTGAGCCCTTTGTATTCACTACCACTGCCTCAACTCGGTGTGAATCTGCAGGTATCAGCTCACAGAACGCTTCTCACCACCCGAGGACACAGGAAAGGGAGGTTAGAAGTCATGCTGTAAGTTTTCATGGGGCCTCAGGAAGGGGGATGCCTGAAAGGAAGGCACCACCTCCCCGGCCTTATGACGCTCGCAACATGCATTCCTTCCACCCTTCCACGTTTCACGGTGGAAGAGGAAATTTTGTGAGGAGATCCTGCCCTATCCCGTTTAGACCTAGGACCATGACTAACTCAGTCACTAGATCAGGTCTGAAACGGCGATACAACATTCACCTGTGTTGGTGCTGTGGCAAGGTGGGACACTTTGCCATCGACTGTTGGCACAACCACTCTGTGTCAAGGGCAAGGGCCTATCCACATTTTCTGGGCAGAGGTAGTCTTCATGACAGGTTTTCTGAGGGAAGACATTCAAGTGTTTATACTAACAAGAACCTAGGACCCAATATGGTTTGGGTTCCTAAGGTAAAGTAACTCTCTTTTGCAGGGTAGTCTAGGTTCCCGTAAATATGATGAGAACTAGACAGTAAATGGCTCAAGACTAAATTGGAACAAGCGTCTAGAATAACAGATGTGATATCTACATGGGCATACTCACATTGAGATCCTAATATGTTTTACCAGAGGGACTAAATGATAACTCTCATAATCCTAGGTACTTTTGATCAGTTCCAGGACTTGAGTCATATTGTATCGACATTTACATATATATATATATATATCTTTATACTTATATTTACACTTATATGTGTGTACATCTAAGGATAGGTTAACACGATAAACATAAACCATAGATACGTCAATGAAGATTTATCGGAAATTCCACTGGTTGATTCGAGAACTCACATCTACAGGCGTAAATCAGTTCGCTGAAAACTAACGAAGATACGTCATTGGAAATCTTGACATCAAGAAACGTCTGGAAAAGCTCGGTTCAAACCCTAAATATATTGGCTTTAAGAAATATACATACATTTCCACTTAGACAAACTAGAAACCCGCTTAACCCGAAGCCTTCCGCCAAGCCCACGGAAACCGCTAAAATCACCTTAACTCGTCGATCCTTCATATTCCCGCCGACCCTTCATATTCCGTAGGAATCCCGCCGAAGGACGCTCTCCGCAGGAAACTCGCCGAATCGACTCTCTCCGTAGGGGAACTCGCCGCCTCTTCCTCTTCCGTCGGCATCCCGAAAGAATCCCACACCACGTGAAGAATCTTGTCGATCTCGCCGATTCTTCCTTCCAGGAATTTATCCGCGTGCACTCATCGGGTGTCCATTATCTTCAACCAACTAACTCCCGTCTACGCTTTTGGGTAACCACATCCTCACCCTTGCTTGGACTTTATTACTAGTGTCGCATCCCTTTTGACTTTTGATTAAGCGTAGAGTAGGGATTCTCTCCCTAGGTTGGCGATGGCTCCAAGGACAACCGCTGGACTGATCACTGGATGTGAGCTGGTTCGAACAGGGTTCTCACATACCTCTGACGAATTCAGAAACATCATTATTATGCTGGAAGAGGCTGGACTCTCATTCGTACTGGAGCACCCGTGTAAAATCTTGGACAAGGAAGTGTTGGAGTTCTTCGCTACCGCCAGACTCCGAAATGAAGACTCTCTCATCAAGAGCAAGGTTGCAGGGGCAACGATCAAGATGTCTGCAAACAAGCTAACCCAATACTTGCAGCTCACTAGCTCGGAGCGCGAGGATTACATTGAGGAAGAAGACAAAACCAGGACTTTATTATTCTGTGGACTCGCTCGAGGAACGAGGTCGATAAAGCGAAAGGACATGAATGAGGAAGGGAAACTTCTGTCAGACATCATTAGAAAAGTACTCATATGCAAGCCGGACTCTCATGACCACATCTCTGCGGACATGTTCAAGATCCTGGTGGCAATTGTCTGCATGAAAAGATGCAACTGGGGGGCATTGCTTTTTGAGAAGATAAAAGACACCCTCTGATCTCCTAGCTTTGGTCGAATCATCGGTCTGTATCTCAATCAGTTAAACGGAGATAAGTATGATATGAGTAAAGGTGTTCCTCTACATTACTTGAAGAAAATGGACTCGAGTGTTTTTGACAGATGAGAGAGGCACATTGGGCAGGCTGCCGTGATAGAACAACAAGAAGTATCTCCAGCCGAGGACGGAACTGTGGCTGATTCCGTAGTAATCCCCAGTGAAATTCCTGATGCTCTGACTGCAGGAATTGATGGGGAGCCTCTACCCGCTTATGATGATATCGTATCTGACATCCCCCTGATAGCCAGAGATGCAGTGGCAGATATACAAGAAGAAAGTGAAGCTGTAGAGGAGACTGCTGACGAAGGGTTGGAAGATGATGCTGATGAGAATGATCTCATGGATGATGAAGGTGAGGAAGAAGACAATGAGGGACAGGAAGCTTTGGAGACTCAGAATATCACTAAAGTTCCATCTGACAAGCACGCTCCTGAGATCATTCCTGAGATCATTGGTGCAACAGTGGAGGGGGAGTCTGAGAAATCTACAGAGGCTGCAAGCATTCCCCCCTTAGAGACTGTGCTCGTGTCCAGCTCTACTGGTGCATCTGATGAAGAGCAAGGCCAAGGAGTGCCTCCGGCTCATCCACTACGAGATGATCTAGCCAATCACACCGTGAATGTCATTCAGGGTATTGTGGATGAGCTCAAAGCATCTTTTGAGAAAGCTCAAAATAAAATGTTGCACATAATTAAGAAATCAGAGAATCTCATGCTCAAAAACATGGTGGAGATCAATCACAAACTGGACGTGATGGAAAAGAAGTTTGAAGATAAGTATACAGCGGCCGGCCAAGCTGTCACTCTTCTTATGGACGGATTGAAAAAGAACACCGATACTCTCGCCGTAGTGAATCAAAATGCTCATGTCGTAGCAAATAACATTCAAAAGTTTGATGGCAATATGGTAACTCTTAACACCAATCAACAAGCCTTGGTCATTGAATTCTCCAGGACGACAAAGCACATTGATGAGTCACTGCATTCTTATGCAAACTCCATTGCAGTCGAAGCCAAAAAGGGGGAGAAAGCATATACAGCTAAGATAGCTAAGCTTCGGGAAGTCATGATCAACAACTTTGAGCAGTCAAACAAATATGTCTATGACAGTTGCTGGTGGATGCTCCAACAAGCGTTAAGCGTCGCTTTGCCTGAAAATCCTGTGGGTATTCATGCTCCTGAGAATACTACGGCAGCTGAGGGAGTAAGTGCTGCAGAAGTTCCCTTAAGTGAAGCTGATGCTGCTAGGGCTACCTCCAAGGCAAAACTGATGGCAATGTTTGACCAAGGAGCCCTAGCAAAAGCCAGAGACAAGAGAAAATCTCAAGAAGGGATATCCAAGGAAACACAAGCTGAAAAGAGAATCAGATTGAAGGAGGAGGAAGTAAGAAACGAAAAGTGGAGTCCAATTTCAAAGAGTATCATCTTGGAGACATTCTGGCTACAAGAACAAGGAGAAATCAATCGGAACGATGTATACAGCCAGCATGAGTGGGAGCTGCACAAGACGTATGAAGCTAAACGGAACATCTTTTTCAGGACCAATACTGCGGCAGATAAAGCTCCTCCTCCCAGATATTATCCGAAGCCCAAAGAGTATATGGAGAGGCAAAGAAAGAAGTATTTGGCTCAAAAACTCAAGGATGACTTAGCCAAAGAAAAATAGTCAACAAATTTATAGCCTGTCATTCTCTCTTAAGAACAATTAACGTTTATTGTTAGTATATGAACAATCTTGAGATTATATATATATATATATATATATATATATATATATATATATATATATATATATATATATATATATATGTATTATATATATATATTATATGAATTTATGAATGACTCAAGTCTTGATCTGTTTGCCTATATTCTTTTGTGCTGCATAATTAAATTCTGAATGTTGTTTATATTATCTGGTTGGTGTTATTCATCTTAGCTAGTAGGATTTTGGCTTCGTCAAATAGGGGGAGATTGTTGGGTATTGTATCCACAATTACCTGGATTTGAGGAAGCCACCTGTCAAGCTAAGATGAATTCACAATGTATTTGATAAAATATTTCAAGTTGTGCTTGCAGTTATTCCACGCTAAGTGCACACCAATGTCAGGGTGCAGTAGGTCAATATACACGGGTCTGCACAACGTAATCCCTCGTTGAGCAGATCAATATGTTGGCCTACGTGTACTCTCTCTATTGGAGTGCACTTACTTTCAAGTACAGGGCTGTAACTATGCAAGAGCAGACAAGGAGCAAGGATGGGTCAAGGAGCAGCTCTTGGGTGGAAAGACGAAAAATCGTCTAAGTATAAATCGACGAGAATCACCAAGTGATTCTCGCCGAATCGTCGAGAATCATTAGTGATTCTCGCCGACTCTATCCGGCTACCTCAAAGCGGTGCCAAGTAAGATTCGGCGAGAATCACTAGTGATTCTCGCCGAACCCATCGTTGAGCAGATCATGGCCAAGTAATATTCGTCCAGAATCAACAAGTGATTCGGCGAGAATCATCAAGTGATTCGGCGAGAATCACTAGTGATTCTCGACGAATCGTCGAGAATCACTAACTGATTCTCGTCGATTCGTCGAGAATCACCTTCGATTCTCGCCGATTTTGACTTGGGCATTTTTCTGGAAAAAGCTGGACCGGATTCTGCCGCTGACACTGTTTTGAACCGGATCTAGGGTTTCTTCTGGTGGGACCCATAACGGTCATAAAGGATTATTTCACTGTATAAATACAGGCGTATTTTTGAACAGTAAGGTAGCGAAGAAGAAAAGAAATACACGAGCCGTGACGTGACCTAGATCGCGAGTTCCGCTCCGCCGCCGCCGTCGCCGCTCGAGAGAGTTGTTCGCCGGTCTTGATCGTGGTTTCTTCCAGATCTCCGGTCGACAGACGCTTAGCCAAGCGTAGCGTCTCACGTGTCTAACCGGAGATCTCTTGTCTCTTGATTTGTTGATCGGGAAAACCTTCCCCGTCCGAATCGATCGAGACGACTGATCCTAGTGTGACCGTTGGAAGACCTAGCTAGCTTTGCTACGAAGTTTGGATCTCCAAAGTTCAGCAGCCGCACATCGTTGTCGCCGCCGATCCCGTGAACCAAGCCGCCGCCCATCTTGCCGCCGCCAGTTCCAGGGAGATTCTCTCCAAGAGAGATCTAGGGTTGTGGACTCTTCGTGGACTTCAAGAACACGTCGTTAACGAAGAGGGACACCTTAGTCTCCAAACGTAGTTTGTATCTCTTGTACATTCTAGTTTACTTTTGTTGTAAAGAAACGTTGGTTCCTAGTTGTAAGGGTTGGGTGCAACCCGGGTTGTGGGAGTGTTGACTCCTACGTGTGGAAGGGTTCCTTCCGATAGTGCAAGGATTGGATTTCAATCCTGTTGGTGAAGAGACCGAGTCATCCCGTGTTGGGAGATAGGTCGAAGGGGGAAAGTGGATGTACCCAAATCGGGGAACCACTACAAATAGTTTGTGTACTCTGTTTGCTGTGCTGTTTTATTTCTGTGTGCAGGTACAATTTTAATTTCGCAAAAACGCTGCTCGTCACCTACTCCCCCCCCCCCATAGGTGAAGCTAGTTGACACTAGGTGGACTTTCAGTGTCCGAACACCGCTCTTATTAAATCGTTAAGGCTCTGTTTGGCGCCGCGTTTTTGTATCGGTGTGCCATGGATTCCTGTGCAGCTCCGCCAAAAGGAAATTTCAGCCCAGATTTTGCAGTCGCCTCCGCCATGTAATTGTGAAAAAACAGTGATCTGGAGTCGCGATATTTTCTCACGACTCTAGATCGCAGAAACAGTGCGATTCGGAGTGGCGGATTTTTCTTGCGATTCGCCGCTGCAAACCGCTCTCGCGAAACAATCCCGACTGCTGAATCACGACATCGCTCCCTCTTCTCTTTCAGAGGCCACCATTGACGACGAAGCAGGCGAGCAATTTCACAAATCAGGCTTCCTTCTCCAGTTTCCCTGTCGCCGACAACGAAGAATCTCTAGTAGGTTTTCCTTTTCCTGTACCCGGGTCGTTCTTCTTCCTAATCACCCTTTTTGTGTCCAGTTTTTTGTTGATTTGCGGAACTTTTCTGTCCAAATCTGTCTGTATATCTTGTTTATTGTTTGTCGTAACCTGTGTTTTTTTCACAGATCTGTACATATATATCTTGTTTCATCGTTTGGTTTATGTTATGGTTTCTTTAATAAAATTTCGGCTTTAGATAATTCTTGTTCTAGTTCATGGTTATTGTTCTGTATATATAATTCTTGTTCATGTTATTGTTTTCTAGAACTGTGCACCGCACATCTATATTGTCAAACATATTAAACAGATTCTCCGTTTGAAACAGCTCTACAAAAGCTGTTCATCCAAACAGTTTCACAGATTCTGGCACCACTCTGCAAAACAGCTGATTATTTCATCACTGCTTCTCACCACAGCTTCTACAATCGCTGCAGCTGAGCCAAACAGAGCCTAAGAGCTTCACCTGATCTGCATGCAATATTATCCTAGCGACCAACCTGGAAGAAGATAACTACACAGTTCTGAATACACTAGTTGTATTAAATAATAATAAGATTATAATAGGGCGCGGATATCCGCACTGCAGTTTTGACTAGTCGCACCGTACTTTCTTCTAATTTTTTGCGTCTTTCCGAAATACGTCTCGTTCGTGCATTTTTTAGGAAACTTGTTCAACATGAAAGTTGTAGATCTCGACGAGATCTACAACTTTAGTGTTGAACACGTTTCCTAAAAATGCATGTACAAAACGTAATTTGGAAATACGCCAATATTTCACGCCTTTTGAAAATACGGCAGGTTTCGCGTCTTTTGGAAATTCATCTTTTACGTATATTTTTAGGAAAATTGTTCAACATGAAAGTCGTAGATTTATATTTTTCATGTTGAATACATTTCCTAAAAATACACGTAGAAGATGTATTTCTAAAAGAAATAAAAAATTAAAAAAAATACAATGTATTCAAAATCACAGTGCATATATCAGGACAATTAAAATAAAAACTTAAGTTCGGCGTTCTCAAGCCGTAAAAAAGGAGCACTCCGAGTTGCTTCGCTGACTGCTCCCATTTGCAGTCTCCTCACTGTCGCCAGCTCACAGGAGAAGATTCGTGAATGAAAGCAAAGAGAAGACATTAATATGACTTCTTTGCGCATGCGTGTATAATATATAAATCACAGCTCACTCTTCTCAATTCTTATCTCCTCACACAAAGCAACTAGCTCTGTCCTTCATGGCCAGCCAGACGGCAATGCTTCTTCTTCCTCTGTTCAGTCTCTCATTGTTTGCTATGGCATCTGCGGGGAACTTGAACAGAGATCTCCAGATCACATGGGGAGACGGCCGCGCCAAGATCCTCAACGGCGGCGAGCTCCTCACACTCTCTCTTGACAAGGCCTCCGGCTCCGGTTTCCAATCGACGGATGAATATCTGTTTGGAAAGATAGACATGCAGATCAAGCTGCCAGTAGAAGAATTATGTGGAGACAAAAACAGGGAAGCCTACATTCATTCAGATTTTTCATTGATTTCTTATCCTTCATACAGCATACTTATAGAGAACATTTCATTAATTAATTTCTTGTTAACAGGGACTTTGAAGAATGTAGAAGACTGCTTCGTTTTCTGAGACTACTTCATCTTCTGAGGCTGCTTCGTCTTCTGGCTTAATTAAGGCTTCGGCTGCTTGCCCTGCTTCGACTTCTGGTTGTAATTAACGCTTTGAAGTTGTAGCTGATTATTGCTCTTCTTCTCTTTGTCTCTTGCATTAAGTATCTCAACACCCCCCCTTAATGCTGAGACCAAGAATCTTCTCAAATCCATGAAAGTTTGCACCGGTAGAGGTTTTGTAAAGATGTCTGCAAGCTGTTTGTTGGATTGACAGTAGGCAAGCTGGATCTGTTTTTTTCTTCTACTAGATCCTTCAGAAAATGATAACGCAGATCGATATGTTTGGTGCGGCTGTGAAATATAGGATTTTTAGCAATTCCAATGGCTGCTGTGTTGTCACACCAAATGTTATTTCCTTTTCTTCCTCTTTAGCCGAAGGTCACTGAGTAGTCGTCTTAGCCATATACCTTCACATGCTGCTGCGCAAACTGCCACATACTCAGCTTCTGCCGTGGGAGAGAGCTACAGATTTTTGCTTCCGTGATGACCAGGATATAGCTTTGCTTCCAATCATAAACACCATGACCACTGTGGTCTCCTCCTATCTTCTGAATCTCCCCCCCAGTCACTGTCTGAGAAGCCAACTAAATCTGTGGTTCTCTCTTCTTGGTAGTTCAGTCCGAAATCAATTGTCCCCTTTAGATAACGAAGAACTCGTTTGGCTGCAGTCATGTGCTCTGTACTCGGCTTGGACAGAAATCTGGATAGAATTGACACGCATTCTCTATGTCCGGCCTCGTGTTGGTGATGTAGATAAGTGATCCTACAGACTTTCTGTATTCTCCTTCTAGAGCTGAGGTTGACTCGTCATTCTTTACTAATTTGCTCCAGTTGACATTGGAGTTGGGGCTGGATTACAATCTCTCTCATACCATACTTCTCTATTACTTGCTCTGGTATTTTTCCTTTGATTGATGAAGATTCTTCCTGGAGTTTGATTGATTTGAAGTCCTAGGAAGAATTTCATCAATCCAGATCACTCATTCAAACTCATTCATCATAACTTGCTTAAATTCCTTAACTATCTCAGATGTGGAGCCTATGAAGATTAGATCATCCACATAGAGACAAGGATGAGGAAATGATTAGAATCAAACCTCTTGGTGTACAAGGATGGCTCATTTTACTCCTGCTGAAGCCGTTTCCCGCAAGATGACTGTCAATTCTCTGGTTCCAAGCTCTCGGGGCCTGTTTTAATCCATACAGGGCTTTATTGAGCTTGTAGACTTTCTCCTCCTCTCCTTCTTTCTCAAAACCTTCGGGTTGGTGAACATAAATTTCTCCTCAACTCTTCCATTTAGGAAGGATGATTTTACATCCAATTGATGTACTCCCAACTTGGCTTGAGCAGCAATTGCAAGGAAAGCCCTTATAGATTCCATTCGGACGACTGGGGCAAAAGTCTCATGGAAGTCTATACCCTGTCGTTGAGTATATCTTTGGCTACTATTCTTGCTTTGTACTTTACTATTTCTCCTTCTTCATTTTGTTTTGCTTTGTAGACCATTTGAGGTTTAAGATGTGCTTATTTGTTGGCTTTTGTACAAGCTGCCATGTATCATTCTTCTCTACCATTGCTATCTCTTCTTCCATTGCTTTTCCCATTTTGGATCTGCAGCAGCTGTAGCATAGTTCTCTGGTTCTTCCTTGATGAGCAGTGCAATGTTTTCTTCAGTTTGATAGATCTCAGCTAGAGATCTAAACCTGGGATGTGATGACTCCTCCTCAATTCTGAAAACGGTTCAGGCTGGTACAGCTCTTCTGATTCTGCGTATGTGGAAGATTTATTCCTTCCACTGATTGAGATGGCTGTTCTTCAGTAACCTCAGTGTGAAGTTGAGGTTCTTCCGGATTCTGATCCCAGTCCCCAGCTTGTATTTTCATTAAAGATAACATCTCTAGAGATGCTCAGTTTTTTGGTTTTGGGATTGTAAATACGATAAGCCTTGGACTGTTGGCTATATCCAATAAAAATTCCTTTCTCTGCTTCATTTCTAATTCTTTCTTCCTTCTTTGGTATGTGCTTGTAGGCCACACACCCAAAATCCTTAGGTGTTGCACATTGGGCTTCTTCTTCTCCAGGCTTCATATGGGGTTTACACCTTCTAGACTTCTGGTTGGAGACCTGTTAAGTACATAGACAGCAGTCTGAGCAGCTTCTGCCCACAGCTCTTGGGCAGACCGTGGTGTTGTAGCATAGCTGTTACCTTTTCCATGATTGTCCTGTTCTTCCTTCTGCGGTTCCATTCTGTTCAGGAGAATAGGGAGCAGTAAGTTCCCTTGTGATGCCTTAACTTTGCAGTAATCTTGAACTCCAGACTTGTGAACTCTCCTCCATTATCAGATCTTAGACATTTCAGGTTGCGGCCACTTTGCTTCTCAGCAGCAGCCTTGAATTCCCTGAACTTTGTGAAAGCCTCTGATTTGTGCTGCAAAAAATAAATCCAAGAAAACCTGGAGAAATCATCAGTTAGACATAGAAAATATTTCATTCCTCCAATAGAGTGGGAGGATGCCGGCCCCCAAAGATCAGCATGGACAAGCTCCAGAGGTCTTTAGCTTTCCAGCTTGTTGCTTTTGGAAATGATTGCCTGTGACTCTTCCCCATTATCACCCCTTCACAGGTAGTAGGTTCTCCTTCTAGTCTTGGTAACCCCTCCACCATCTCCTTTGTTTCAACAACTGCAAGTCCTTTATGTTTAAATGTGCAAATCTGTGATGCCATAGTGACAGTGCTGTGCTGCAGGAGAAAGCACAGTCTCCGGTTCATCCAGATTCACTGGGAACATGTTGTTAGGAGTCATAATGACAGTGGCTATGCACACACTCGAGTCTTTGTGCATAATGTGACAATGTTCTCCCTCAAAAGTAATTGTGTATCCACTCCTCATGAGTTGTCCCAACACTTAGCAACTTTGAGATAACTTTGGTACAAAATGTACACCTTCTATGTGTTGACTTGCCCTTCTTTGGATAGGACAGCCACTGTGCCTGTCCCTTCTATTTCTAACCTCTTTCCATCGCCTAAAACACATGAGTTTTCTCGGTTGCAGCAAGATTGGTAAAGATTTTTTCATTTGGGGTCATATGGTTTGAACAACCCTATCTATGAACCATGTATTATGTGGATCATCATTAGTTCTAGAGATTAGCAGCTTTTCATGGTTTCATGGAATTTGGCTTCCTCCTTCTTGTCTTTTGACCAGCAATCCTTTTGCATATGAGTTGGCCGCTTGCATCGTTTACATTTATAAAAACAGTCGAAAGCATGTGTGATTGTTTCTTTTACATACACACAGTGCATTTGGTTCTGATTATTGGCACATTTGTTCTTACTTCTCCTTGTCTACCTCTCCCTCTACCTCTTGTGGATAGATTGGTAGCTCTGGATGAGCCCTTCTCAGTTGGATTAAGCTTTATTTTTGTTTGAAAAACTTGTTCCAGCTCTCCACTAGAATTTTTCAGTCTTTCCTCATGAGCTTGCAATGAACCCATTAGCTCAGTTATGGAGAGGTATCTTAAGTCTTTTGTTTCTTCAATGGTGGTAACAATGGCATTGAATTTGGGGAGGTAAACACCTTAGAATTTTAGGGGCAATCTTCTTGTCTTCAACTATCCCCTAGACTCCTAATTTGGTTTACGACGCCCATTAGTCTTGACACAAATTCTTTTATTGGTTTCATTTTCTTTCATGGAAATGTTTCAAACAGTTTCCATTGATGCTGCAATTTTATTGAGATTACCTTCTCAGAGCCTTGAAACTCACTCTGAAGGATGTCCCATGCTCGTTTGGTGTGAGCCCCCATGATCCTTGGGTAGATGTCTTTGCTTACTCCTTGATGCAGTAGGAGAAGAGCTCTTGCTTCTAGCTTTGCTTCTTCTTGCGCTGCTTTCAGGACTTCAGCTTCTGTCTCCTTCCCTTTGGATGTCTCGGTCGGCTTCTTCTCGATATGATGCCACAGGCCTTGTGATTGAAGCACCAGACGCATGTGAACAGACCAGAACTCATAGTGTTCTCCATCAAAGATGGGAACACCGGCTTGGGTAAAGCTGAACATGTGGGAAGTATTTGATGTCGCCATATGATGATGGGGATTGGATGAATGCAATGAGATTACACTCAACTACACCCACCCACGTGGCCATCGAGCAATCGAGAACCTCCCTCTGAAAAAAAAAAATACAATGTATTCAAAATCACAGTGCATATATCAGGACAATTAAAATAAAAACTTAAGTTCGGCGTTCTCAAGCCGTAAAAAAGGAGCACTCCGAGTTGCTTCGCTGACTGCTCCCATTTGCAGTCTCCTCACTGTCGCCAGCTCACAGGAGAAGATTCGTGAATGAAAGCAAAGAGAAGACATTAATATGACTTCTTTGCGCATGCGTGTATAATATATAAATCACAGCTCACTCTTCTCAATTCTTATCTCCTCACACAAAGCAACTAGCTCTGTCCTTCATGGCCAGCCAGACGGCACAATGCTTCTTCTTCCTCTGTTCAGTCTCTCATTGTTTGCTATGGCATCTGCGGGGAACTTGAACAGAGATCTCCAGATCACATGGGGAGACGGCCGCGCCAAGATCCTCAACGGCGGCGAGCTCCTCACACTCTCTCTTGACAAGGCCTCCGGCTCCGGTTTCCAATCGACGGATGAATATCTGTTTGGAAAGATAGACATGCAGATCAAGCTGGTTCCAGGAAACTCCGCCGGCACGGTCACGGCCTACTACGTAAGAAATACACTCCCTAGTTTTACACCAAAGAATGCCGCAAGTGAATTTTTTGTAATGAAATCATCGGTTCTGTTTGTTTCGTGTAGTTGTCATCGCAGGGTCCGACGCATGAAGAGATTGATTTCGAGTTCTTGGGAAATTTGAGCGGCGATCCCTATACTCTGCATACCAACGTGTTCACGCAGGGGAAGGGGAATAGAGAGATGCTGTTCAATCTCTGGTTTGATCCGACTCTGGATTTCCACGGCTACTCTGTTCTTGGGACCTCTCAACACATTGTGTGAGTTTTAAATAAATATATATATAAATATATATATATATATATATATATATATATATATATATATATATATATATATATATATATATATATATATCTTTATTATATAAATGAATATAGGTATTCATCAATCACACCAAGCTTTTGATCTCAGCGGTTGGATCCAAATATCCTTCAAACCGTTCCCACCGTTGGATTGCAGCATGCCAAGCAGCAGCCGCACTCATTAATAGGTATTTCTTAGAAATCCAACAGCCGGTGCATTCCTTAAATCCCGTTGTTCACCTATCTTGTCCGCCGAAAGTAGCAGCCCGACTCTTCTCTCCCGTCCTGTCCGCCGAAAGCAGCAGCCGGGTTGAAAGCAGCAGACCTTTTTACCTCCCGCACGGCAAGCCTCAGCGCCTTTAACTCCTGTCGCATGCCACGCCGAAGATCTTCCTCCTTCCGCTTCAGAGCTCTTCCTCCTGCCGGTTCATAACTCTTTCCCCCCGGCCGCGCGCTTCAGAGCTCTTCCCGCAAACGGTGGTGCCGGACATCTTTCTCCGCTGAACCTTGCTCCCTCGGGCGGTGGTGCCCTCCGTCCGACGGTCGTTTCGGAGATATTTCTCCGCCTGCACAGTAAGCCTTCTAATCTAGGTTTCCGTTATGTATGCCTCAAGAAATTAAGAATCCCTCATAACCTTCTTCTTTCTTCCCTCTTCACCTTTCAGGCACACCACTCAAATTTTTTGCCGGAGTTTTCTACCGTTCTCTCCTCGACGGTAAGTTTTCTACCGTTTTCTCATGTAGGCATCACTTTTCTATGGGTTTCTTTCATAATGTTGGTGCCGGAGTTCGCATTTATATTGTTTGCCCAGAAATTTTCCTGTTTAATTTTTTCCTACTACATCGTCATGCTTGGATCTCGGTATCTGCTTCAATGTTAAAGTTTTTCCTACTCCATCGTGAGATTCTGTTTGCTTGAATGTTATATTGTGTTTGCTTGAATGTGTACGTTTAATTTTTTTCCTACTCCATCGTCTCTGCTTGAATGTGTTTCAAGTTATATTGTTACCTTATTTTGCAAGCAGAATTTATGAAGTGGCAAGCAATATTTTCTGTTGTCTGTATATATATATAATGTGTGTAATCATACATATTGCATCCATCCATATTAAAAATATATTTTTCTTTAAGACTTATTAAAATACATATATGCATTAATCTATGTTTGTAGAGTTCATCCCAAACATATCACTCCTATGCATAGCACTCTTCTCTTGAAAAGGAAAAAAATTCAAGTGGTTTTGTTCCTGAAGTTTCAGCAGGCGCTAATATACTAAAAAATTCTCCTAGGTTTACCTTTTTCACAGCTGCGAAAGGAGCTTTCTGGGTGTAGCACTGTACACGGATGAAATCTTTAGGTTCGAGGGTTCTTTACCTAGCAGAAGTCACCACCAGAGCACTGCTCCCTTGTATAATATTTTATCTTTAATCTATGCTGAAATATATTTGAATTGGCATGTATAAAATTAGATATGTTTCATTATATATAATCTGGTCATGGTGCAAAGTGTAGACATCAGATTATGAGATGAAACTGGAGAATTTTGTACCATATTTAGCTAATCCTATCAAATTAACTGCATCTGTTTTGTGAGAAGTTGTGTGGTTATATATTATTGTGCATTGTTAATTTGTTATAGGGTAATCTAATTTGGCTATTAACAAAATATTACCAATTGAACTACTTTTTCTTCAAATGGTTAGTCTCATAATGGTTTGTTATTAGCAGATCAGATGCTTAAATAAGGAGAACAACTATGAGAATACAATACAATATTGTCTGTATGATATAAGTACAAGATTAAAAGGAATTTTTTCATCCAAATTTTTTTTCCAAATGTTCTCCCATGACCCTGCAATTTGACAATGATACCTCCTTCAAGAATAGTAGATTTGTGTTAGTGATTTCAATGACTTTCTTCAAATGACTATGTTCTCTTTCTAAGCAGTTTGTTGTGGAGTTAGCAAAATATAAATAATTGTCGATTCATGTAGATAAAAAGTTTTCCAACCGCTGAGATCAAAAGCTTGGAGTTCAAATTTTTTTCCGGAGTTTTCTTCTGTTTTCTCCTCGACGGTAAGTTTCCTACCGTAAAGAACCCAGGCTTCACTTTTCTATGGGTTTCTTTCATAATGTTGGTGCCGGTGTTCGCATTTATATTGTTTGCCCAGAAATTTTCCTGTTTAATTTTTTCCTACTCCATCGTGATGCTTGGTTCTCGGTGTCTGCTTCAATGTTTAATTTCTGCCTACTCCATCGTGATGCTTGGATCACGGTGTTTCAAGTTATATTGTGTTTGCTTGAATGTGTATGTTTACTTTTTTCCTACTCCATCGTCTCTGCTTGAATGTGTTTCAAGTTATATTGTTAGCTTATTTTGCAAGCAGAATTTATGAAGTGGCAAGCAATATTTTTTGCATGTACTACTCATTTTCTGCATTGCCCTGTTCAATATTTTCTGCATTGCCCAGTGCTCTACTAAATGTTCAATATTTTCAGTAAGAGTCCATATAGAAATGCAAGTCAGATATTTTGATGTGCTCTACTTCATTTCATGCACATTGGGAAATATTCTTACGGTTTCTACTTTGACATGCGACATTTGGCGAGGGAGACAACATGATAGAAACATTTGGAGCTCCTCTCCATGTACAATAAACTTAGAACTAAAAGGGATTATAGACATAATTAATTTTAAACCCAAAATATAGAAGAAAATCTTAGAAAAGATGACAAAGCATTACAGTTTAGATAATGACAGGACTTTGTATTTTCAATGTGCATTTCCATGCTTTCATCATAGGCCTATTAACACGAAATGGAAAGAACCAAGTTGACTCACTCTGCACGTTCCCCTGGAGTCGTGGATGCGGCGATTGCCAGTAATAGAAACTGCGATTGCAATCAGGAACCCCCAATTGACACGGGGTGAAGTGCGGAGGCGGAGCCCCAAAATGGTTTCAGATCTTTATCGAACTCTAAATTGCAAAAGCTTTTTCCAAGATTACAGCTTTCCGGTTGTTTCGATTATAAGCTATTTGATTATTTCTACTATAGGAAGGAAAATAAGACCTGCAACATAAAACACCCCCCAACAAGTCTTATCAGTAATAGGATATGAGTGTTTTCTTCGTTTTAAAATGAGATATGAATTCGCTTAGTTGCAGTTTATGTTATCCATTCACTTGCAATGTTCCCCAACAATTATTTTCATAATGTCTTCTTTTTATAGTCCTCATGTATATTTCATGATTGTTGATGCCATATAATTGCTGCACGTTGTTTATGCAAGTGTTCATGTCATGATCAACTTAACGATTGCTTGGCTCCATTTGGTACGGTGTTGGCCGTTTTAAACGCACGAGTTATAACGTCATTTGTTAGGAAGCACCGAACAAACAAGATCCATTTAAACTCCTGTAAATTGTTTTTCAGATATTACTCTTCAACAATTAGAACCCATTATAAACAATGGAAGAAACAGGAAGTCAAGAATTACTTCAAAATTTACTGACTCCAGGTATTATCTGCCCAATTTTATAAACATTTTTAAACACAATACAAAATAATGTGTGATAGCAATACATTAATGAAATATGCGTACAACTACCAGATACTCGCACACGCTTACTGCACCGCGATTGTACCCACGTACAACGAAGTAATACGACTGAACAACAACGTGCTGAAGAAAATGAACGAAAACACGCACAACGCAGTTGTCATGAAGCGCAAGAAAGAACATCGCCCAACAATGTGACAACGCATTCAACTTATGAAAATAATGCGCTTTCAACTCCGACAACAACCCCAACAATTGCGAGCCAAGAGCTGCTTCAAAATCTACTAACTCCAGGTATTATCTGCCCAATTTTATAAACATTTTTAGGCCAAAAAAGAAAATAATATATTGCATGCAATACATTGACGAAATATGTGTACAACTACCAGATAGTCGCACCCGCTTACTGCAGCGTGATTCTACCCGCGTACAACGAAATAATACGACTGAACAACAATGTGCTGAAGAAAATGAACGAAAACATGCACAACGCAGTTGTCATGAAGCGCAAGAAAGAACATCGACCAACGATGTGACCATGCATTCAACTTCTCAAATAAATGTGCTCTCAACGCCGGCAACAACCCCAACAATTGCAAGCCAAGAGCTCCTTCAAAATCTACTGACTCCAGGTATTACCTACCAAAATATGAGATAGACCTTGACATAATATCTCATGCATGTGAATTTAATTCTCTGTGATCACACAACTACCAGAAAGTCGTAATCGTTTATTGCACCGCAATTATTGCCGCACACGACGAAGCAATATGACAGTTCAACAACGTGCTGCCGAAAATACCCGAAGACGAGGACAACGACATGTTCGTGAAGACCAACAGAGAGGGATATCTAATGTTATGAACGCGCGTTCAACTTTCGAAATAGGCGAAAGTTCAATATCCACCCGGCCTGCAACAATCTCTCACGGTACACACGAGTAACTATCTCTATGACTTCACTCATTTACGTATTTGTACTTCTAAATAATCACTAAATGTCCGAATACTTCACCCCAGCTACTGAACCAATCAACAATGATAGTTATGACACGGAAAATGATAGTGCTGAAGAAGACGATGAAGAACATAATGCAACCACAAGGACGTATATTCAGCGTAATTGCGCTAGAAATTTCTATCCAGCACACATTGAAACACGCTTTGAACTAAACTCACCGACAATATGTCCCCATTGTCGTGCTAGACTATTTCAACGAGAGACAAGCTCAATGTGTTGTAACAGAGGAAGAATATTAATACCTGAAATCCCAGCACCTACAGAACTACTCAATCTCTACACCGATCAATCTGAGAAAGGTCAGCATTTCAGGCAACATCTGCGCGCATACAACCATGTTTTCTCCTTCACGTCATTGGGTGTAACTCTTGACAACACGATAGCCCCATTTCACCAAGGAATTTATAGCTTTCGGGCACACGGATCCATATATCATCGCATCGGAAACCTAACCCCAGATCATGGTCTAAGACCACGCTTCCTTCAGCTATTCATCTACGACACCGAGCATGAGACAACAAATCATTTGCAAGAAAATAATGAGCCTAGGATTGAGGTCCTACAGACAATAACACGCATATTGGATAGGTTCAATCCCTTCGTTCAGATGTTCAGACAACTATCGCGTCAACCAAACATACATGAATGCAAGTTGCTTATAAAAGAACGCCCTTCCAATCTACATCAATACACTATGCCTTCGGCCTCTCAAGTTGCAGCTATATTAGTTGGACAAGAAGAAGGGCAACCAACGCAAGAAAGAGATATCATTGTTCAAACGATTGGAGGACACCTTCAGAATGTCCAAGAATACTCTGGCTACTACGACCCACTTCAATATCCTTTGTTGTTACCGTTGGGAACATTTGGCTGGTCTAGCAATTTACAGTCAATCACAAACTCAAAAATCACATGTTGCGATTACTATTCATATATGCTTCAGGTAATCACCACTTATTTTACACATTTTTCAGATGTCGCGTTTTTACTACTCATGCAATTTTGCTAACTATTTATTGAATTTTCTCAAGATTCGTGCTGCTTCCAATTCGATATTACTGCGCAGCGGAAGGTTACTACAACAGTACGTGGTCGATAACTATGTAAAAATAGAAACTCAGAAATTGCGGTTTATTAGATCACATCAAAGTGACCTGCGAGCAGAACTATATTCGGGGTTGCAAGATTGTTTCTGTGCGGGTGAAAATACAGCTGGTATGATAAACTGACTTCGTCTTGAGAATATAAGTATATTGTTTCATTACTAATAAGCACTTTACCGTGTTATTTCAAATTAGGTAACGTCGGAAAAAAAATCATACTACCATCTTCATTTAATGGCAGCCCAAGAGATATGTATCAGCGATATCAAGATGCAATGGCAATTGTTCAGCACAACGGCAAGCCAGATTTCTTTATAACCATGACATGCAATACAGGCTGGAAGGAGACTAAAGATGAGCTCATGGAAGGACAAGCTCCGTATGACCGTCCAGATCTCCTAACTAGGATATTTCGTTCTAAATATGAGGAGCTCAAAAAAGATATATTCCACAGAGGCGTGTTAGGAAAGGTCGTCAGACATGTTCATGTCATTGAATTTCAAAAAAGGGGGTTACCACACGTTCACATGTTGGTGTTATTGGATCCCACAGACAAATTAACCTCCCCTGACGAATACGATTCAGTTGTACGAGCTGAGATACCTTATAGAGACCAGGAACCTGCACTGTATGAGTCCGTAATAAAACACATGATTCACGGGCCATGCGGACCTTACAAACCAAATGCACAATGTATGAAGGATCATACATGTAACAAAGGTTTTCCTAAACAGTATGCAGAAGCGACAATACAGGGGAATGATGCTTACCCAGTATATCGAAGAAGGAATGATAATAGGAATATTACTTTAGGCAGAAATGCAGCTTTCAATGTTGATAATAGATGGGTAGTTCCATATAATCCATGGTTGCTTCTAAAATATGATTGTCATCTAAATGTTGAGGTTTGCAGCAGTATCAATAGCATTAAATATTTATACAAGTACGTATACAAGGGACCCGATCATGTCTCTTTTGAGATCCGTCCTGGTGCTAATCAAGATGAAATAAACAATTATGTTGACGGCAGATGGTTGTGCCCGCCTGAGTCATTATGGCGAACGTTCAAGTTCCAGATGAGTCGAATATATCCATCGGTAGAGCGATTACAAATACATCTACCTAACAAACATCAGATACAATTTTATGGTGAACAGTCACTTTCATCGATATTAATGGATGATCGCAATTCGAGAACAATGTTGACCGAGTTTTTTAGTGTTTATTCACAACATACAGAGCAAAACCTCTATTTGTACAGAGATTTTCCAAAATATTATCGATGGTTCAAACAACAAAAAATTTGGAGGAAAAGGATCAGGAATCGACGGGTGATTGGTAGAATTTATTCAGTACCCCTTGCTGATAGCGAAAGATACTATTTACGCATGCTTCTAAATCACGTACCAGGTCCAAAGTCATTCGATTCACTATTAACAGTCAACGGTATGCACTGCATCACTTTTAAGAATGCTGCACAGAATTATGGTTTGCTTGAGAACGATAGCAGTATTCGAGAATGTCTACTTGAGGCTCGAGCATTCAGGATGCCATCCGCTTTGAGAAGACTGTTCGCTACTATATTGATATTCTGTGAACCAGCCGATGTCCGAGGGATTTGGGATGAAAATTATGCAAGCATGATCGAAGATTATCCAAGTTCTAGCATGACCAACGAGTTCTACATTATGAATAAAGTACTTCATAGTCTCAATGATATTTTGAAGCAACATAAACGATCTATTACAGAGTTTGATTTACCACCAGTCAATGAATCATTCAATGATTTCAATAACCTATCCAGTCTTATAGAAGACGAATTATCAATACCTATTACCCGAGATGATCTTAACGCAGTTGCGTTGCTCAACGAAGGTCAGTTACATGCTTACAATGTCATCATCGAGGCAATAGAGAACAAAGCCCATGAGTGTTTTTTTGTTGATGGACCTGGAGGAACTGGAAAAACATATCTGTATCGTGCAATTCTTGCCACATTTAGGAAAATAGGATGCATTATTATAGCTACAGCTACTTCTGGTATTGCTGCTACCCTTTTACCGGGGGGTCGGACTGCACATTCAAAATTACAAATACCCATTAAATTGGACTACAAATCATTCTGTTCTTTTACAAAACAATCGGATTTTGCAGAAGTAATCAGACAATCAAAAGCTATAATTTGGGATGAAGCACCCATGGCCGATAGAAAGGCATTCGAGACAGTTGATCGTTCATTACGTGATGTTACTGATGTAGACAAGCCATTCGGCGGGAAAATTATCATTATGGGAGGCGATTTTCGACAGGTACTTCCGGTTGTTGTTAATGGAACAAGAGCACAAATAATTAATGCAAGCATTGTTCAATCACATTTATGGAGTCATGTCAAGATATTAACTCTAACAGAAAATATGCGAGCCAAAAATGATAACAACTTCTCTGAATATCTCCTCCGAGTTGGAAATGGTTTGGAAAAGACCATACAAGACGATATGATTAGAATCCCTGATACAATGGGGATGCCATGGGAATGTGAGGAATCTATTGGAGATTTAATAGATGTGATATTCCCAGGTTTAGGGCTGCATGTTGGTGATAAAGATTATATTCGAGACAGAGCTTTATTAACACCGCTCAATGAACATGTGAATATGTTGAACAACACCACTCTACTACAATTCCCCGGCGAAGAAGTTGTATACTACTCTTATGATTCTGTCGTTGATGATAGGAGAGGTTTGTATCAACCTGAATTTCTAAATTCATTGACGCCAGGTAACTTACCGCCCCATAAGCTAAAGTTAAAAATCGGAGCTCCTATCATGTTAATCAGAAATATTGATCCAAAGATAGGTCTATGTAATGGAACAAGACTTATTTGTCGTCGGTTTGCGAAAAATGTAATAGAAGCAGAGATTTTAACAGGCCACTTCCAGGGGAACTTGGTCTTCTTACCACGAATACCATTGAAGACAGCTGAAGATATTAGACTGCCATTTCAATTAACGCGCAAACAGTTTCCATTGAGGCTAAGTTTTGCACTGACGATTAATAAATCTCAAGGCCAAACAATCGAAAATGTTGGAATATATCTGCCTAATAATGTGTTCAGTCATGGTCAGTTGTACGTAGCTTTATCGCGAGGTGTGTCCAGTGAAAAAACAAAAATTCTGATAAAGAATGGCAAGATAGCTGGTCAAGAAGGCATTTACACAATGAACGTTGTTTACAAGGAAATATTTGCACAACTTAGACAACAACATGCAATGTACCTCGAATGTAGGTCGATTACTCATTATTTTCACAACACTAGAACTATTTCAGTCAACCGTTAAATAAATTTTTTTTTCAGGAAAGACGTCGTGATAGGTGATGATTGTGAAATGACTTCCAATTCGGCGGTAATACAAATTATATGTCATTAAATCGTATCATCATTGTAATATTGTCCTTTTTGATGGTTTGTAAAATTCTCACCGTATTGTGAGATTTTCGGCAAAATTTGAATATTAACTGTTTTGAAATGTTTTGTCTGTTTTCCTCAAGTCTTTCAAATGTTTAATCAATTTTAATAAATATTTTTTGGTTTTGCACCAAAATCCATAGGATGCCCTAACTTAAAGATAATTTTGATCTACTATTTTAATTTGGATCCCTACTTCATTTCAAACGCATGCAGATGGCAAACCAAAATCAATCCGAGGCGGCGGCGGCGTCATTGCAAAACGGGGGTGTTCCAGTCCAACGTAAGAGCTTCATACTATACGAAGACTAATTTCATGCATTTTACATAATCTAAAAATGTATTGCATGTTAAATACTGTCGTTTGTTTTCAGCTCTGCCAGCCTCAAAAGATAAAAATTGCAATATCACTTCTACCACCGACAATGATTATGAATATTACGATGAAGTTTGCAGAGAGGGTACAGCCAGATGGTCTGATGGTCCGCATGTTAGGGTTGAAGGTTTTAGGCTAATTATCCCAGCAGTGCCAAAGGGGTTGGATGCTAGAGAAGAGTGGAATTTTGTTATTGATATGATAAGAAGGTAACACATAATAAGAAATATATGTTATGGTTTAAATATTATTTTGTAACACATTTCAAAACACTTAACTAATGATTTATCTTTAAATCTTTGATTGAAACAGAGTCTCTCGAGGCCGCTGAATGAAATCTATTGCTGCATAAGGAGCTGCTAATATTTTGAAATGGGTTCAACTGCGAGATTCTGACGGGTTTTTGGGGGTTTTTGCAGTTTTAATTTTTTGAATAGATATTTGGAATCAATGATGCTGTTATGTACATCTCGCGAGCTCATGAAATTATTCATTTTGAAATGATTTTCTGATATTTTGGTTATGGATTTCTAATCAATACTGCGCAATGTGTTGTATTTTGAGATATTTTGCATTGCAAGTATGAATTTGGTTCTGAGCTTTTTTCATTGCAAGTGCAAGTATGAATTTTGCATGTTACAATCATATTTATTTGTAGTTACTTCTTAAAATTAATGTTCTTTATCAAAGATCTATGATTGTCAGGTTGAAGTGTTGCGTATAGAAAAGGACAACGTCACCCCTCCTGAACAATGTCGCCGCCCCCGCCCCAAAAAAAAAATTGTCGCCGCCCCTACACAATGTTGCCGCCCCGACACATTGTCACCGCCCCCAACCACTTTTGCCGCCCATGAAAAATGTTGCCGCCCACGAATAATGTCGCCGCCCACGAACAATATCGCCGCCCACGACCAATGTCGCCACCCACGACAAATGTCGCACTCACGACCAATATCGCAGTCCACGACACCTGCTGTCGCCCACGACCCATGTCGTTGCCAAGCGGGCGAAGCCCGCTTGCTTGCGGGCGAAGCCCGCAGCGACGCATCGAGAACGGGCGGAGCCCGTTCGAAGATGCTAGTATATATATATATATATATATATATATATATATATATATATATATATATATATATATATATATATATATATATATATATATATATATATTGTTGGGTATTGTATCCACAATGTACCTGATTTGAAGAAGCCCCTGGACAAGCTAAGGTCAATAGACTATGTATTTGATAAAATCCTTCTAGTTGTGCTTGCAGTTTTTCCACGCTAAGTGCACACCAATGTCAGGGTGCAGTAGGTCAATATACACGGGTCTGCACGACGTAATCCCTCGTTGAGCAGATCAGTGTGTTGGCCTACGTGTACTCTCTCTATTGGAGTGCACTTATTTTCAAGCACAGGGCTGTAAATATGCAGGAGCAGACAAGGAGCAAGGATGGGTCAAGTAGCATCTCACAGGTGGAAAGACGAAAATTCGTCTAAGTTAGAATCGACGAGAATCACCAAGTGATTCTCGCCGATTCGGCGAGAATCACTTGGGATTCTCGCCGATTCGTCGAGAATCAGAAGTCGACTCTCGCCGAACTCGATCCAGCAACTTCTAAGCAAGCACCTCTGCGTCTAAGTAAGAATCGACGAGAATCACTTAGTGATTCTCGCCGATTCGGCGAGAATCACTAGTGATTCTCGTCGAATCGACGAGAATCACTGGTTGATTCTCGCCGTCTCGACCTGGCTTAAAGCAGTGCGTGCAACCAAGGCAAATTCGACGAGAATCATCTTTGATTCTCTCCGAATCGTCGAGAATCACCTTTGATTCTCGGCGACTCGGCGAGAATCACTTTCGATTCTCACCGATTTTGACTTGGCATTTTTCTGGAAATTCCTGAACCGGATTCTGCCGCTGTTAAATTCCTGGACTGGGATTTGGGGACTTCTATTGTGGGTCCCACAAACGGTCATATTGGAAAACTTCTACAGTATTTATATACAGGTATTTTGAACGGAATACCTACACTAAAAGAAGCAGAGCGAGCGGAAACCCTAATATCGCGAAATCCTCTCCGCCGCCGCCGTCGCGCTCGGGATTGTTGGTCGCCGTCAACATTTGAGATTCCTTCGTAATCTCCGGCGACAGAAGCCTAGCAAGGCTTGAGTCTCACGCATCTATCCAGAGATCTCTTATCTCTCGATTTGTTGACCGGGAAAAATTCCTCCGTCCGAATCGATCGAGACGACCGATCCTAGAGTGACCATTGGTAGACCTAGTTTGCTTTGCTACGAAGTTTGGATCTCCAAGTTCAGCAGCCGCTCATCATCGTAGCCGCCGATCCCGAAGCTAGCCGCCGCTCGTGTGCCGCCGCCGGTTCCGGGGAGATCCTCTCCAAGAGAGACCAAGGTTGTGGACTCTTCATCGACTTCAAGAACACGTCGTCGAACAAGAGGAACGCCGTAGTCTCCAAAAGAAGTTTGTATCACGTGTACATTCTATATTTAATTTTGTTGTAAAGGAACTTTTGTTCCGTGTTATAAGGGTTGGGTGCAACCCGGTTTATGGGAGTGTTGACTCTCACGTGTGGAAGGGCTCCTTCCGTTAGTGCAGGGATTGGATTTCAATCCCGTTGGAGAAGTGACCGAGTCGTCCCTTGTTTGGGGAGATAGGTCGAAGGGGGAAAGTGGATGTACCCAAGTCGGGGAACCACTATAAATTTGTTGTGTATTCTGTGTGCTGTGCTTTTTGTTTTTATTGTGCAGGTACTCTCGTAAATTCCGCAAAAGCACCACTCGTCACCTATTCCCTCCCCCCCCCATAGGTGCACATTGTAACGCCCCGAATTTTGTGTGTGAGTCGGTCGCGGAAAAAGAGTTTTTGGTGCCTGTAGGGGTACACGGCCTAGGACACGGGCGTGTCCAAGGCCGTGTCTGGCTGGTGATTTTTTTGGCCGTTTCCAACCCGAGAAGGACACGGCCAGGAACACGGCCGGATGACACGGGCGTGTCATCCGACACGGGCGTGTGCCAACCCGTGTCCCTACCCGTGTCCTGATGGGTCGTGTCCGTTGCCATGGCGGTTATGCGTGACATGCCCACGAACACGGGCGTGTCGAGGAACCCGACACGGGCGTGTCAGGTCAGACACGGGCGTGTCAGGTCAGACACGGGCGTGTCTTGACCCGTGTGCGTTTCTCAGTTCGACGATCGTGCCTGGATCGAGGCACACGGCCTTGTACACGGCCGTGTGCCAAGCCGTGTGCGGCCCAGGTCTGGGGAATTTTGTGCAGATCCGAGCCATTCGTTTCCTTTAATTTAGATCCGACGACCCAGATGAAATCCTGCTCTATTAAGGCCGGGAATAGGGAGTTATTCCCTCATTTTCTCTCCAAAGTTCTCCCCTTACAAAGTGAGAGAGGAGAGGAAGAAGAAGGAGGTTTCCGGCCGCCGGCGGAGCATCGGAGCACCGTTTCGAAATCGGAGAGCGGATCCGTGGAGGGAAGGTCATTGCGAAGAGTTCTAACCGTGTAGTTTTTCCATGGCGCCAAAACGGACTACAAGGGTAACGATTCTCAACTTGAGCGCTTGAAGCTCTTTCTTTCTGCATAGGGAATCCCGCTCCCGCGAGTATGCGGTGAGTGCGTGGTGTTCCTTGGGGTTGACGGGAATAGTCCCCCTTGTGTTGCATGTAGAGCCCGGAATCGTAAGTACGGGCATAGGCATTGTGTGTGAAGCCTACCCGGACGTGTTTTGTCTGGATCGGTGATGTTGCATTTGATATGGTTTTGCCGGAGAAGAATCCGTGCTTTGGGTTTTTTGGGTTTCTATGCGGTAGATTGCAGCAGGGATCCTTGGAGGTTAGCTTCAAGGCGCACCCGGAAAACTGAGCGGAAACGTGTTCTGCTAACTTGGCGGTCTGGGAACCGGCCTTGATCATAACTGGGTTATGAGATTGTTTTGGAAAATTTGGGATCCGAGAGAAGCTTGGCCCGCGCAAAGTTCCTTAAATTGGACATGCGGCGTGAGCAACGGGCAAGTGGAATTGGACCTAGGCTATGTGGTTCAGTGCGAGAGACCCGAAGACGGGGACTGGCCGTTGGCATAGTCGGAGCCTTAGACGGTGGTCAGAAAGGCTAAATGCTCACATGTTGTTGCCATCCTAGGGATGGTGGTGAATGCACTGATTTGTCAGGGTTCACCATGAATGTGCCCTGAGTGCAAGGGGTGTTTGGCCGTGCGAGCCTACACCTGTGGCGAATTATAATTGCTATATATATATTGTTGGGCTAATGTTTTGCAGGGAAAGAGCACCGCCGTCCCGAGTAAGGGGCGGGGTCGTTATAATTTGGTCGGCTTTTAGCTGACCGTTGCTATATTTGCCACCGTGCGGTGGTATGTGCTTGCAGGTGCTGCGGAGCGGAGCGCCAAATAGCGGGCTGGATCCCATGTTGCTGTGCTTGGCCATAGAAGGCCGTAGAATAGTTGTTTTTACATTTCTCATGTGTGGTCGGCCTGCGAGCCGATGTATGTAAGACATGTTATATTTATGAACATTTGTAAGGCCATAAGGCCATGTACCTGTTGCAGTGTATTTGGGGTTCGTTCTTGTAGTTGTAAATGTGGACATTCATATTTGATGGATTTAAGTTTGGGTTCTTCAACTTTAAAAACTTCCGCTAGAATGCTCTGTGGTTAGGACGAGTAGTCTTAATTGGTTGGTTTGATTATTCATGTGGTAACCCTTCCGACTGTCTGTGGTATATGGCGTCGGGTTCCAGCTGGACCTTCTGTTATATGCCATGCGACAGATGGGGGTGTTACAATTTGGTATCAGACTTCTGGTTACGGTCAAGCTTAAATGAATTCGTGGGCGAATTCTTTTAAGGGGTGGTGAGCACATGTGTGCGTCATCGTTATAACATTAAAAAGAACCCATGAATGTCCACTTAGGAATGAAAAATACTCGTGGTTGAGGAACCTGCGCGTTCCTATAATTGCTTTTTGCAATTTTGTTTGGTCACTTATTGGTGTTTTGTATGACTATAGGTGACCGGGAGTGGCGTAGAGCCGACAGAACATCTGGTTTCTGAGGATTATAGTGCACCCAGTGGCACGCTTGAGACCCCTCTTTTGTTAGAAACCATAAGAAGGATCGTTGAAGTGGTGCTCGCTATGACTAGTGCACAGCAAGGAAGCAATGTGCAACCTTTTGTCCCCGAGATGACTTCAATGCCGGGTGGTGTGTTGAATCAAATGACATTTAGGAGGCCATCAGGTCAGCCGTTGAATATGTGCTTGGTGCAGGGTACGCACTCAGTTGATGAGTATTTGCAGGCATTCCTTTTGATAAGCCGCTACCCATGCTTTGAGTTGGAGAACGAGAGGTCTATAGTCGATAGATTCTATAGTGGTCTACGTGACGAACTGCGAATTCTACTTCTAGGACCAAAACTAATGGGATTCCGAGCCTTGGTAGAGTCGGCCAGATCTTTGGAAGTGGAAATGGGAAAAATTCACCAGATACCAGTGAGTAGGGTATCGAACTCTGCAATTCCTATGAGGGGTGCATCTTGCAAAATGCTGAAGAAGAAGGTTAGATCATCGACTAGCAAGGTTGCTTACAACTGTCATACTTGTGGAAAGAAAGGACACTTTGCCCGAGAATGTTGGGATGGTGCTCAGAAGATTAAGGAAGCTATGTCAGGAGCAGGTGAGGAATCTGGTACTAAGAAACCACAGTTCAAAGGGCCAAGTTCAAAGTCCGATGTCCGCAGTTGGAATAAGAAGCTGAAGACTTCGAACTCAGCCCCTTCTTCTGGTGCGTCGGGAGCAACTACAAGTCGAGTCCCAAGAGCTTGCTATATCTGCGAAAAAGTGGGACATTTTGCACGTGAGTGTTGGAGTGGATGTGCAAAGTCCGAAAGGAAGTCTGAAGAGTACAAGCTTGGTCAGCAAGAGGACAGAAAGCAAGCAGACGTGGTGACAGGTAAGGTTTAAAATTCTAGCATTTAGCTTTAGACACTTGTAGTCTTTGTGCATGTTAACCTAGAACCGCTTGTGCTAAGCGTTGTTCTGAATTTCGTTTATCCGGCGGGAGCACCGTTCGTTAAAGGGGGCTTTGTGTCTCCGTTTGCCCAAAGGAATTGTATTACGTGTCGGAATATGTCTTCCGATGGCAAAAGTCTTAATGGATGTGTTGTTGACTAGTAGTGCTCGATGCGCGCAGATAGAATCTATTGCGTTTAGGTATGGATTGTGAGTCAAAAGTTTGATTTGCAGGCGTTGTTTCTACCGCTAGGAGAGTTCAACGTGACCTTTAGTATGGTCAGGCTCTCGGAGCAGCAGACATACGTTGATCGAAGTTGCTAGTGGGTCAGTTGAGAGCTAGTCATGAGGTGACTTTCGCGGGCATGAAGGGGTCGGGTAAGATTTTGATGTCAGCCCTTCAGGTGTTCCCGGCAGTTCGGTCTGGGGCAGAACTGTATGTCACTCTAGTGTAGACTTCGACGCCTAAACCTAGTTTGGGCAACATCCCAGTTGTGTCCGAGTATCCTGATGTGTTTCCAGATGATCTCCCAGGAGCCCCTCCTCAGTGGGAGATAGATTTTACTATAGAGCTGGTACCGGGTGCCAAACCGGTGTCACGCTCCCCCTATCGGATAGCCCCAAGAGAAATGGCAGAGTTGAAGGTGCAACTGCAGGAGTTGCTAGAGCAAGGTTATGTGCATCCAAGTTCGTCGCCTTGGAGCGCACCAGTTCTCTTTGTTAAGAAGAAAGATGGGAGCTTGCGGCTTTGTATCGATTATCGGGAATTGAACAAACTTACGGAGAAGAACAAATATCCAATCCCGAGGATTGACGATCTATTCGATCAGTTGGTTGGGTCGACCGTATATTCGAAGTTAGATTTGAAGTCTGGTTACTATCAGTTGAGGATAATGGAGAGCGACATTCCAAAGACAGCATTCAGTACGCGGTTTGGGCATTACGAGTTCACGGTCATGCCGTTTGGGTTGACGAATGCGTCATCCGTGTTTATGGATCTGATGAATAGGACGTTCAGAGAATACCTGGATCAGTTTGTGATAGTATTTATCGATGATATTCTGGTGTATTCGCGGTGCGAGGAGGATCACTACAAGCATTTACACTTGGTGTTGGAGACATTGAGGAAAAGTCAGTTGTATGCAAAATTCTCCAAGTGTGAATTCTGGTTATCCTCAATAGCGTTCCTTGGTCATGTTGTCAGTGGAGAAGGAATAGTTGTGGATCCGGCGAAGATAGTGGCGATACGGGAGTGGCCTACTTTGACTACAATGGCAGAGGTCCGGAGTTTTCTAGGGCTTGCTGGCTACTACAGGCGCTTCGTAGAGAACTTCTCGCGGATAGCACTACCACTCACAACGTTGACAAGAAAGGATCAGAAGTTTGTGTGGTCTTCGGAGTGCGAACAGGCGTTTGTAGAATTGAAGAGGCAGTTAACCACAGCGCCTATTTTATGTTCGCCAAGTGGAACCGAAGGGTTCGAGATCTATAGTGATGCTTCGGGCAGTGGTTTGGGCTGTGTCCTGCTACAGCATGGGAGAGTGATAGCTTATGGTTCACGACAACTGAAGGTTCACGAGAGGAATTATCCGGTCCACGACTTAGAGTTGGCGGTCGTGATTTTTGCTCTAAAGCTTTGGAGGCACTATCTGTACGGTGTGAAGGTCGATATTTACACCGATCATAAGAGTTTGAAGTACCTATTGGACCAAAAGGATCTGAACATGAGGTAGAGGAGGTGGATGGAGTTCTTAGGGGACTACACCTTCAAGATACACTATGTGCCTGGGAAGGGAAATGCAGTGGTGGATGCGTTGAGTCGTAAGATTCCCGCACAAGCCAATTGGTTATCAGGGCATGATAAGAGATTGGTCCAAGAGCTGGAGGCATTGGAGATATCTTGCGTTGACAAGCAGTCTAGTGTCGAGGCAAAACTGTTTTGGACAGAGGTGCAGTGTGACCTAGCGGATAGAGTTCGGAGGGCTTTGGTTCAGGATAGCAGCATGAAGCAAATCTTGGATGAATCTTTGGATGGGTCAAATTCCCAGTTTGTGGTTGAAGACGGGTTGCTAAGAAAGGACGGTCGACTATGCGTTCCTAGTGCGGATAATATTCGGGAGGAGTTAATGTATGAGGCTCATCATACCAAGTACTCAATCCACCCGGGAAGCACGAAAATGTATAGAGACATGAAGAAATTATTCTGGTGGCCGGGTTTGAAGAAGGAGGTGGCACTTTATGTGGCCAAGTGTCGTACTTGTGCATTAGTGAAGGCGGAATGCCAGAAGCCCGGAGGTTTCTTGAAATCCCTTCCTATCCCAGAATGGAAGTTTGACGATATATCTATGGATTTTGTGCACGATTTGCCGAAGTCGCAGAAAGGAAATGACGCCATTTGGGTGGTCGTAGATAGATTGACAAATGTGTCGCACTTTATCCCAATGAGAAAGGAAGATTCAGTAGAAAAGTTAGCCAAACTCTACGTGGATAATATTGTACGACTGCATGGTGTGCCTCGCAGTATTGTTAGTGATCGTGATGGACGCTTCACGTCAAATGACTGGAGGTTGGTGCATGGTCTGTTGGGTACTAAGCTAAAGTTCAGCACAGCCTTTCACCCGCAGACAGATGGCCAAACCAAGAGAGTCAACAGGACTATGGAGGACATGCTTCGCATGTGCGTCCTAGATTTCGGGAAGAATTGGGAGGATCACTTGTACATGGTGGAGTTTGCTTACAACAATAGTTTTCAGGCAAGCATTGGAATGGCGCCTTTCGAAGCTTTGTACGGGAGGAAGTGTCGTACGCCGTTGTCTTGGTTGGAGGCAGGCGAATCAAAGTTGTATAAACGTCAAGCGGTGGAAGATGCCACTTCAATGATACGGACAATTCAAGAAAGGCTGAAGATTGCTCAGGATAGACAGTCAAAGTATTACAATGCCAAACATAGAAATGTGGAGTTCAATGTTGGCGACATGGTATATTTAAAGATCAAGCCGTTCAAGGGTGTATCGCGGGTTCGACGCTTGCAGAAGCTGAGTCCGAGATACCTTGGACCATTTGAAATCCTGAAGCGTGTTGGCGAGGCGGCGTATAGGTTGAAGCTGTCGACGGAGTTGAGTGGGCTGCATGACGTATTCCACGTATCGGTGTTGCGTAAGGCAGTGCAAGAGCCTTCGCAGATCGTTGCAGACAATCAGGTATCGGTTGATTATGAGTTAACAACAAGGGTCAGACCAGTACGAATTGAAGACGTTGCGGTCAAACGACTCCGCAACAAGGAGGTCAGAATGGTTAAAGTCCGTTGGGATAATTGCGGACGTGAGGAGCTTTCTTGGGAGCGAGAGCAAGCTATGTTGGAGGAATACCCCGAGTTATTCCACTCAGGTACAATTTAGCTTTCGTGTACCTTTGCTTAATTTCGGGACGAAATTCCTTAAGTGGGGGAGATTTGTAACGCCCCGAATTTTGTGTGTGAGTCGGTCGCGGAAAAAGAGTTTTTGGTGCCTGTAGGGGTACACGGCCTAGGACACGGGCGTGTCCAAGGCCGTGTCTGGCTGGTGATTTTTTTGGCCGTTTCCAACCCGAGAAGGACACGGCCAGGAACACGGCCGGATGACACGGGCGTGTCATCCGACACGGGCGTGTGCCAACCCGTGTCCCTACCCGTGTCCTGATGGGTCGTGTCCATTGCCGTGGCGGTTATGCGTGACACGCCCACGAACACGGGAGTGTCGAGGAACCCGACACGGGCGTGTCAGGTCAGACACGGGCGTGTCTTGACCCGTGTGCGTTTCTCAGTTCGACGATCGTGCCTGGATCGAGGCACACGGCCTTGGACAGGGCCGTGTGCCAAGCCGTGTGCGGCCCAGGTCTGGGGAATTTTGTGCAGATCCGAGCCATTCGTTTCCTTTAATTTAGATCCGACGGCCCAGATGAAATCCTGCTCTATTAAGGCCGGGAATAGGGAGTTATTCCCTCATTTTCTCTCCAAAGTTCTCCCCTTCCAAAGTGAGAGAGGAGAGGAAGAAGAAGGAGGTTTCCGGCCACCGGCGGAGCATCGGAGCACCGTTTCGAAATCGGAGAGCGGATCCGTGGAGGGAAGGTCATTGCGAAGAGTTCTAACCGTGTAGTTTTTCCATGGCGCCAAAACAGACTACAAGGGTAACGATTCTCAACTTGAGCGCTTGAAGCTCTTTCTTTCTGCATAGGGAATCCCGCTCCCGCGAGTATGCGGTGAGTGCGTGGTGTTCCTTGGGGTTGACGGGAATAGTCCCCCTTGTGTTGCATGTAGAGCCCGGAATCGTAAGTACGGGCATAGGCATTGTGTGTGAAGCCTACCCGGACGTGTTTTGTCTGGATCGGTGATGTTGCATTTGATATGGTTTTGCCGGAGAAGACTCCGTGCTTTGGGTTTTTCGGGTTTCTATGCGGTAGATTGCAGCAGGGATCCTTGGAGGTTAGCTTCAAGGCGCACCCGGAAAACTGAGCGGAAACGTGTTCTGCTAACTTGGCGGTCTGGGAACCGGCCTTGATCATAACTGGGTTATGAGATTGTTTTGGAAAATTTGGGATCCGAGAGAAGCTTGGCCCGCGCAAAGTTCCTTAAATTGGACATGCGGCGTGAGCAACGGGCAAGTGGAATTGGACCTAGGCTATGTGGTTCGGTGCGAGAGACCCGAAGACGGGGACTGGCTGTTGGCATAGTCGGAGCCTTAGACGGTGGTCAGAAAGGCTAAATGCTCACATGTTGTTGCCATCCTAGGGATGGTGGTGAATGCACTGATTTGTCAGGGTTCACCATGAATGTGCCCTGAGTGCACGGGGTGTTTGGCCGTGCGAGCCTACACCTGTGGCGAATTATAATTGCTATATATATATTGTTGGGCTAATGTTTTGCAGGGAAAGAGCACCGCCGTCCCGAGTAAGGGGCGGGGTCGTTATAATTTGGTCGGCTTTTAGCTGACCGTTGCTTTATTTGCCACCGTGCGGTGGTATGTGCTTGCAGGTGCTGTGGAGCCGAGCGCCAAATAGCGGGCTGGAGCCCATGTTGCTGTGCTGGCCCTAGAAGGCCGTAGAATAGTTGTTTTTACATTTCTCATGTGTGGCCGGCCTGCGAGCCGATGTATGTAAGACATGTTATATTTATGAACATTTGTAAGGCCATAAGGCCATGTACCTGTTGCAGTGTATTTGGGGTTCGTTCTTGTATTTGTAAATGTGGACATTCATATTTGATGGATTTAAGTTTGGGTTCTTCAACTTTAAAAACTTCCGCTAGAATGCTCTGTGGTTAGGACGAGTAGTCTTAATTGGTTGGTTTGATTATTCATGTGGTAACCCTTCCGACTGTCTGTGGTATATGGCGTCGGGTTCCAGCTGGACCTTCTGTTATATGTCATGCGACAGATGGGGGTGTTACACACATAGCTGACACTAGGTGGACTTTCAAGTGGTATCAGAGCGAGGTTACTCTTCAAAAAGGTTAACACCTTGAGTAGAATCCTGCCACCAGTGTCAGAAGCATGGATCTGGATTATGAGATTCCGCCACTCAAACTCCCCGCATGCACAAAGGATTATTATCCCATCTGGAGAATGAGAGTATCATTTCACCTTGATGCTATCGATCCTCGAGCATCCTTCATTCTGGAAGAGGGTCCGTTTATTCCCATGAAGACCTCTGACTCTGGGATCCAAGTGCCCATGGGCATTGCTGAGATGTCAGAGACGGAACTATCACTATTTCACCTGGATGAGAGGATTCGACAAATCATCATGGATGTCTGGTCTGGAGCCTCTCGCTCTAGATTGGAAAAATGTAGAACGGCTAAATCTCTGTGGATGATGATCTCAGAGCTGATGGGGGGGGGTCAGATAAAGCTGGATTATGCTGTCAATCAGAGGATGAAGCGTATGTAGGAGTCCTCACTTCTTAAGATGAAGGCAAGGATCCTTCGGACTGCATCAGAGCTCCAGTATCCTTGTCAGAGACTGAAGAAGATAGTGAGGAAAGCAGCTCGGATGTGGATGAAACAATAGTCACTGAATCAGATGACCATAGCGCTGAAGAGCAGGTAACTTCTTCCTCCTGCCCCGTATCTCATGAAATATTTGTAGACGGGAACTGCTCTCCTTCAGAAAATGCTGACTCCCTGAAGAGAGCCCTTCAGGAAAGTAACCTACTTGCTGAGGAGCAAGCTCAAGAAATTGCTCGACTGAAGATCTTGTTGGTTCTCCAATTGGCGTCCAACAAGGTCAAGGACTCTAAGATCTCAGCTCTAGAGAATAGTCTAGATAATGAGAAACGTATAGTATCAAACTTTTCCAAAGTTGATGCTATAAAGAGAAAGCAAGAAACCGGGTGGATTTCCCGGATTATCCAGGTATGGAGAAATGGGGAAACGGTATTCCGACCCCCCACTCCAAGCAGGAAGGCAACTCATCATGCCTTCAGGTATGACCACAGGAATAATCGTGGTCACTGCAAGGGTGATCTGTCCCTATGTGGAGACACCCGGAGTGAGAGGGCCGGCATGGCCACCCACGAGAGAATACCCAAGGCTCATTCTGAGCCCTTTGTATTCACTGCCACTGCCTCAACACAGTGTGGATCAGGATGTCCCAGCTCACAGAAGACTTCTCACCACTCGAGGACACAGGATAGAGAGGATAGAAGTCATGATGTCAGGTTCCATGGGGCCTCTGTAAGGGAGATGCCTGGAAGAATGGCACCACCTTCCCGGCCTCATAACGCTCACAACATGCATTCTTTCCACCGTTCCACGTGTCGCGATGGAAGAGAAATTTTTGTGACAAGATCATGCCCTATCCCGTTTGGACCTAGGACCGTGACTTCATCAGTCACTAGATCAGGTCGAAAACGGCGATACAACATTCACCCTTGTTGGTGCTGCGGCAAAGTGGGGCACTTTGCCATTGACTGTTGGCACAACCCCTCTGTGCCCACAGCAAGGGCTTATCCATATTCTAGGGACAGAGGTAGTCTTCCAGACAGGTTTTCTGAAGGAAGGCAGTTGCGTGCTTATGCTAATAGAAACCTAGGACCCAATATGATTTGGGTTCCTAAGGTAAAGTAATTCTGTCTTGCAGGGTAGTCTAGGTCCCCGTGAATACGATGGGAACTGGACAGTAGGTGGCTCAAGGCTAACGTGGAACAAACGTCTGCAATAACAGATGTGCTACCTGTTTGAGCATATTCACCTTGAGTCTCTAATGTGTTCTACCTGTGGGACTAAGACGATGACTCTCCAAATCCCAGTATTGACAAACATCATCGAAGCAGGGATGACAGGAAAAGCACCTCTGGGACGTGTCAATTCCTCGGAAGGAGGCTTATCTCATGGAACAGCAAGAAACAGAATTGTGTTGCAACCTCCACAGCAGAGTCAGAGTACATCTCGGCAGGAAGTTGTTGCGCACAACTTCTATGGATCAGAAACCAGCTAGCCGACTACGACCTTCAGTTCAAGGAAGTACCCATGTACTGCGACTCCTCAAGTGCAATTGCCATTGCCAACAATCCGGTGTCGCACAGCAGAACGAAGCATATCGAAGTACGCTACCACTTCATTCGGGAGCACGTGGAGAACAAAGATATCTCTCTCTGTTATGTCCCCACGGACAAGCAGATTGCTGATATATTCACAAAGCCCCTAGACGAGGCCAAGTTCAATCTTTTCAAGACTGAATTGGGGATGCTCAATTATGAGGAATGAAGACTACAGAGGCTCCAGGCCCGTGCAAGAACTGAGGGGGAGCAAAGGGTAAAACGCTACAGACCCCGATTTGTAGAAGCCGAAAAGGGGGAGATTACCCTCTCGGCTAAGGCTAAGGTGGCTCCAAGCTTGCTCCCAAGAAATTGGTATTGGTAATGGATAACTCACTTAACTCTCTTTTCAGTTTATGGTTTTCATTCTCAGTTGTTCTATTCACCTTAGCTTGTAGGGTTTAGGCTTCTTCAAATAAGGGGAGATTGTTGGGTATTGTATCCACAATGTACCTGATTTGAAGAAGCCCCTGGACAAGCTAAGGTCAATAGACTATGTATTTGATAAAATCCTTCTAGTTGTGCTTGCAGTTTTTCCACGCTAAGTGCACACCAATGTCAGGGTGCAGTAGGTCAATATACACGGGTCTGCACGACGTAATCCCTCATTGAGCAGATCAGTGTGTTGGCCTACGTGTACTCTCTCTATTGGAGTGCACTTATTTTCAAGCACAGGGCTGTAAATATGTAGGAGCAGACAAGGAGCAAGGATGGGTCAAGGAGCATCTCACAGGTGGAAAGACGAAAATTCGTCTAAGTTAGAATCGACGAGAATCACCAAGTGATTCTCGCCGATTCGTCGAGAATCAGAATTCGACTCTCGCCGAACTCGATCCAGCAACTTCGAAGCAAGCACCTCTGCGTCTAAGTAAGAATCGACGAGAATCACTTAGTGATTCTCGCCGATTCGGCGAGAATCACTAGTGATTCTCGTCGAATCAACGAGAATCACTGGTTGATTCTCGCCGTCTCGACCTGGCTTAAAGCAGTGCGTGCAACCAAGGCAAATTCGACGAGAATCATATTTGATTCTCTCCGAATCGTCGAGAATCACCTTTGATTCTCGGCGACTCGGCGAGAATCACTTTCGATTCTCACCGATTTTGACTTGGCATTTTTCTGGAAATTCCTGAACCGGATTCTGCCGCTGTTAAATTCCTGGACCGGGATTTGGGGACTTCTATTGTGGGTCCCACAAACGGTCATATTGGAAAACTTCTACAGTATTTATATACAGGTATTTTGAACGGAATACCTACACTAAAAGAAGCCGAGCGAGCGGAAACCCTAATATCGCGAAATCCTCTCCGCCGCCGCCGTCGCGCTCGGGATTGTTGGTCGCCGTCAACATTTGAGATTCCTTCGTAATCTCCGGCGACAGAAGCCTAGCAAGGCTTGAGTCTCACGCGTCTATCCAGAGATCTCTTGTCTCTCGATTTGTTGACCGGGAAAAATTCCTCCGTCCGAATCGATCGAGATGACCGATCCTAGACTGACCGTTGGTAGACCTAGTTTGCTTCGCTACGAAGTTTGGATCTCCAAGTTCAGCAGCCGCTCATCATCGTAGCCGCCGATCCCGAAGCTAGCCGTCGCTCGTGTGCCGCCGCCGGTTCCGGGGAGATCCTCTCCAAGAGAGACCAAGGTTGTAGACTCTTCATCGACTTCAAGAACACGTCGTCGAACAAGAGGAACGCCGTAGTCTCCAAAAGAAGTTTGTATCACGTGTACATTCTATATTTAATTTTGTTGTAAAGGAACTTTTGTTCCGTGTTGTAAGGGTTGGGTGCAACCCGGTTTGTGGGAGTGTTGACTCTCACGTGTGGAAGGGCTCCTTCCGTTAGTGCAGGGATTGGATTTCAATCCCATTGGAGAAGTGACCGAGTCATCCCTTGTTTGGGGAGATAGGTCGAAGGGGGAAAGTGGATGTACCCAAGTCGGGGAACCACTATAAATTTGCTGTGTATTCTGTGTGCTGTGCTTTTTGTTTTTATTGTGCAGGTACTCTCGTAAATTCCGCAAAAGCACCACTCGTCACCTATTCCCCCCCCCCATAGGTGCACATAGCTGACACTAGGTGGACTTTCATATATATATATATATATATATATATATATATATATATATATATATATATATATATATATATAATTTCAAGATTGTTCATATAGTAATAATACACGTTAATTGTTCTTATGAGAGAATGACAAGCTATAAATTTCTGACTATTTTTCTTTGGCTAAGTCATCCTTGAGTTTCTGAGTCAAAAACTTCTTCTTTTGCCTTTCAACATACTCCTTAGGCTTTGGATAGTATCTGGGAGGAGGAGCTTTATCTGTCACAGTGTTGGTCCTGAAGAAGATGTTAAGTTTGACCTCATAGGTCTTGTGCAGCTCCCACTCATGCTGGCTGTATACATCGTTTCGATTGATTTCCCCTTTTTCTTGTAGCCAGAATGTGTCCAAGATGATACTCTTTGAAACCGGACTCCACTTTTCGTTTCTTACTTCCTCCTCCTTCAATCTGATTCTCTTTTCAGCTTGTGTTTCCTTGGATGTCCCTTCTTAAGATTTTCTCTTGTCTCTGGTTTTTGCTAGTGCTCCTTGGTCAAACATTGCCATCAGTTTTGCCTTGGAGGAGGCCCTAGCAGCCCTATGAACATCAGCTTCACTTACAGGAACTTCTTCAACACTGGCGCCCTCATCAGCCATAGTATTATCTTCAGGACCAGGAGCACCCTGGGGATTTTTAGCGATATTAACGCCTAACGCTTGTTGGAGCATCCACCAGCAACTGTCATAAACATATTTGTTTGACTGCTCAAAGTTGTTGATGATGATTTCTTGAAGCTCGGCCATCTTAGCTATATATTCTTTCTCCCCCTTTTTGGCTTTGACTGCAATGGAGTTTGCATAAGAATGCAGTGACTCATCAATATGCTTTATAGTCCTGGAGAATTCAGTGACCAAGGCTTGTTGATTTGTGTTGAGAGTTACCATATTGCCATCAAACTTTTGAATGTTATTTGCTACGACATGAGCATTCTGATTCACTACGGCGAGAGTATCGGTGTTCTTTTTCAATCCGTCCATAAGAAGAGTGACAACTTGGCCGGCTGCTATATACTTATCTTCAAACTTCTTTTCCATCACGTCCAGTTTGTGATTGATCTCCACCATGTTCTTGAGCATGAGATTCTCTGATTTCTTAATTCTGTTCAACATTTTATTTTGAGCTTTCTCAAAAGATGCTTTAAGCTCATCCACAATACCCTGAATGACATTCACGGTGTGATTGGCTAGATCATCTCGTAGTGGATGAGCCTGAGGCACTCCTTGGCCTTGCTCTTCATCAGATGCACCGGTAGAGCTGAACACGAGCACAGTCTCTAAGGGGGGAATGCTTGCGGCCTCTGTAGATTTCTCGGACTCCCCCTCCACTGTTGCACCAATGTTCTCAGGGACGAACTCAGGAGCGTGCTTGTCAGATGGAACTTCAGTGATATCCTGAGTCTCCAATGCTTCCTGTCCCTCATTGCCTTCTTCCCCACCTTCGTCATCCATGAGATCATTCTCATCAGCATCATCTTCCAACCCTTCGTCAGCAGTCTCCTCTACAGCACCTCCAGCTCCTAGATCGTTCAGGTTCAGAGCCTCCTCATTCTCCAGCACATCTTCACTTTCTTCTGGTATATCCGCCACTGCATCTCTGGCTATTTGGGAGATGTCAGATACGATATTAGCATCAGTGGGTAGAGGCTCCCCCTCAATTCCTGCAGTCAAAGCATCAGGAATTTCACTGGGGATAACTAAGGAATCAGCCACAGTTCCGTCCTCGGCTGGAGATACTTCCTGTTATTCTACCACGGCAGCCTGCCCAATGCGCCTCTCCCATCTGTCAAAAACACTTGAGTCCATTTTCTTCAAGTAATGTAGAGGAACACCTTTACTCATGTCATACTTATCTCCGTTCAACTGATTGAGATACAGACTGATGATTCGGCCAAAGCTAGGAGATCTGAGGGTGTCCTTTATCTTCTCAAAAAGCAATGCCCCCCAGTTGAATCCTTTTCTGCAGACAATTGCCACCAGGATCTTGAACATATCCGCAGAGATGTGGTCATGAGAACCCGGTTTGCATATGAGTACCTTCCCAATGATGTCTGACAGAAGTTTCCCTTCTTCATTCATATCCTTTCGCTTTATCGACCGAGTTCCTCGAGCGAGTCCACAGAATAATAAAGTCCTGGTTTTGTCTTCTTCCTCAAGATAGTCCTCGTGCTCCGAACTAGTGAGCTGCAAGTATTGGGTTAGCTTGTTTGCAGACATCTTGATCGTTGCCCCTGCAACCTTGCTCTTAATGAGAGAGTCTTCATTTCGGAGTTTGGCGGTAGCGAAGAACTCCAGCACTTCCATGTCCAAGATTTTACACGGGTGCTCCAGCACGAATGAGAGTCCAGCCTCTTCCCGCATAATAATGATGTTTTTGAATTCGTCAGAGGCATGTGAGAACCCTGTTCGAACCAGCTCACATCCAGTGATCAGTCCAGCGGTTGTCCTTGGAGCCATCGCAAACCTAGGGAGAGAATCCCTACTCTACGCTTAATCAAAAGTCAAAAGAGAAGCGACACTAGTAATAAAGTTCTTGTAAGGATGAGGATGTGGTTACCTAACAGCGTAGACAGTGAGTTAGTTTTATAGAGACGACGAACACCCGGGAGTTGCACCCGACTGTGAGTGATCGAAACTGTGGATAAATCCCTGGACGAGAGAGAGGAGAGATCCACGGAAGGCAATCGGCGAGATCGGCGAATCAGGAAGAGTCGGCGGGGGTCCTTCGTGAGAGATCTTGTGTGATGTCGACGAAAGGGGAAGAATCACGGGTCCTTCGGTGAGAGTCCTACAGGAAGAAGCTTGCGGGAATCTTGCGGGAATGCTTCACGAATCGGCGAGAGTCCTGCTGTTGTCGATTCCTGCTGTTGTCGACGAAAGAGGCGATCGTCGAGTTTAAAAAAAATTTCCTGCAGAATATGAAGGGTCGGCGGGAGACTGGCAAGATTTCGACGGGTTTTAAAAAGGGATTTTAAAGGGTTTCCGTTTGTCTAAGTCGAAATTGAAGGGATTCTTTAACAGGAATCTACGGGTTAAGATACATGCCGGATTTTCGAAGTCTTCCGATGTCAAGTCAATTTAAAAATCTTCTAAATATATAAATACTTCTTAAAGCCAATCTATTTAGGGTTTGAACCGAGCTTTTCCATACATTTCTTGATGGCAAGATTTCCAATGACGTATCTTCGTTGTCGAGATTTCCAAAGACGTATCTTCGTTAGTTTTCAGTGAACTAATTTACGCCTGTAGATGTTAGTTCTCGAATCTACCAGTGGAATTACCGATAACTCTTTAATGATGTATCTAAGGTTTATATTCACCGTGTTAACCTATCCTTAGATGTGCACACATATATGTATATATATATGTATATAAAGATATATATATATATATATGTATATGTAAATGTCGATAGAAAATGACTCAAGTCTTGGAGCTGATGAGAAATACCTGGGATTATGAGAGTTAGCATTTAGCCTCTCTGACTAAAACATACTATGTGCTCGATGTGAGTATGCTCATATAGATATCACTGTTGTTATTCCAGATGCATGTTCCAATTCAGTCTTGAAACATCTACTATCTAGTTCCCATTATATTTACGGGAACCTAGACTACCCTGCAAAAGAGAGTTACTTTACCTTAGGAACCCAATACATATTGGGTCCTAGGTTATTGTTAGCATAAATACTCGACTGCCTTCCTTCAGAAATCCTGACAGGAAGACTACCTCTGCCCTGGAGATGTGGATAGGCCCTTGCCCTTGACACAGAGGGGTTGTGCCAACCGTCTATGGCAAATTGTCCCACCTTGCCACAACACCAACACTCGTGAATGTTGTATCTCCATTTCTGACCTGATCTAGTGACTGAGGTAGTCATGAGCCTAGGTCCAAACGGGATAGATCTGGATCTGCTCCCAGAACTGCCTCTTCCACCGTGACACGTGGAAGGGTGGAATGAATGCATGCAGCGAGCGTCACGAGGTCTGGGAGGTGGTGCCTTCCTTTCAGACAGCCCCCTTCCTGAGGCTCCATGAGAACTTACAGCATGACTTCTAACCCCCCTTTCCTGTGTCCTTGGGTGGAGAGAAGAGTTCTGAGAGCTGATACCAGCCGATTCATGCCGAGTAGGGGCAGTGGCCGAGAATACAAAGGGCTCAGAATGAGCCTTAGGTATTCTCTCATGGGCGGCCATGACAGCCCTTGCACAATGGGTGTCTCCACATGAGGACAGATCACCCTTGCAGTGACCACGATTATTCCTGTGGTCATACCTGAAGGCATGATGAATACCCTTCCTGCTTGGAGTGGGGGGTCGGAATACCGTTTCCCCATTTCTCCACGAATTGATAATTCGGGAGATCCACCCGTTTTCTTCCTTTCTCTTCATAGCATCAACCTTGGAAAAGTTTGATACTATCCTTTTCTCAGTCTCTAGACTACTCTCTAGATCAGAGATTTTAGAGTCCTTGACCTTGTTGGATGCCAATTGGAGAACCAATAAGATCTTCAGCCGTGCAATCTCCTGAGCTTGTTCTTCAACAAGCAGGTTGCTATTCTGAAGGGCTCTCTTCAGGGAATCAGAATTTTCTGAAGGGACACAGTTCCTGTCTTCAGAAACTTCACGAGAGACGGGGCAGGATGAAGAAGTTACCTGCTCTTCAGTGTTATTGTCATTAGATCCAGTGACCGTTGTGTCATCCTCATCAGAGCTGCTTTCCTCACTGGCCTCTTCAGTCTCTAACACAGACACTGGAGCTCTGATGCTGTCCGATTGATCCTTGCCTTCATCTTCAGAGGCGAGGACCCCCACATAGGCTTCATCCTCTAGTTGACAGCAGATTCCAGCTTTCTCTGATCCCCCCATCAGCTCTGAGATCATCATCCACATAGATTTGGCCGTCTCACATTTTTCCAATCTAGAGCAAGAAGGTCCCGACCAGATATCCATGATAATCTGACGAATCCTCTTGTCCAGATTAAATAATGAAAGTTCCGTCTCCGACATCTCAGCAATGCACTTGGGCACTTGGATATTCTTTCCAGAGCCGGAGGTCTTCATAGGAATAAAAGGACCCTCTTCCAGGATGAAAGATGCTCGAGGATCGATAGCCTCCAAGTGATACGACACTCTCATCCTCCAGACGGGATAATACTCTTTTGTGCATGTGGGAAGTCTTAGTGGCGATATCTCATGATCCAGCTCCATGCTTCTGACACTGGTGGCAGGATTCTACTCAAGGTGTAAACCTTTTTGATGAGTAACCTCACTCTAATACCACTTGAAAGTCCACCTAGTGTCAACTATCTTCACCTATGAGGGGGGGGGGGGGAATAGGTGACGTGCAGCATTTTTGCGGAATTTAAATTGTACCTGCACACGAAAATAAAACAACACAGCACAAAAGAGTACACAAGCTATTTATAGTGGTTCCCCGATTTGGGTACATCCACTTTCCCCCTTCGACCTATCTCCCAACAAGAGATGACTCGGTCTCTTCACCAACAGGATTGAAATCCAATCCTTGCACTATCGGAAGGAACCCTTCCACACGTAGGAGACAACACTCCCACAACACGGGTTGCACCCAACCCTTACAACTAGGAACCTACGTTCCTTTACAACAAAAGTAAAACTAGAATGTACAAGAGATACAAACTACTTTTGGAGACTAAGGTGTCCCTCTTCGTTGACGACGTGTTCTTAAAGTCCACAAAGAGTCCACAACCCTAGATCTCTCTTGGAGAGAATCTCCCCGGAACCGGCGGCGGCAAAGAGGGCGGCGACTTGGTTCACGGGATCGGCGACGACAACGGTGTGCGGCTACTGTACTTTGGAGATCCAAACTTCGTATCAAAGCTAGCTAGGTCTTCCAACGGTCACACTAGGATCGGTCGTCTCGATCGATTCGGACGGGGAAGGTTTTCCCGATCAACAAATCAAGAGACAAGAGATCTCCGGTTAGACGCGTGAGACTCTAAGCTTGGCTAAGCTTCTGTCGCCTGAAGATCTGGAAGAAACCACGATCAAGACCGGCGACCAACTTGCTCGAGCGGCGACGGCGGAAGCGGCGGAGCGGAAATCGCGATCTAGGTCACGTCGCGGCTCGGCTTCGTATATTTTTTCCGTCATCCTACTGTTCAAAAATACGCCTGTATTTATACTATAGAAGAGTTCAAGATGACCATTGTGGGTCCCACCAGAAGAAACCCTAACTCCGGTTCAAAGCAGTGCCAGCGACAGAGTCCGGTTCAGGGAGTTCTAGAAAATCGCCCCAAGTCAAAATCGGCGAGAATCACCTGTGATTCTCGTCGAATCGTCGAGAATCAAGGGTGATTCTCGACGATTCGGCGAGAATCACAAAGTGATTCTCGACGATTCGTCGAGAATCACAAAGTGATTCTCGTCGAATTTGACTTGATTGCACTCTGATTTAGCCGTCGAGAATCAGCCAGTGATTCTCGACGATTCGGCGAGAATCACTAGTGATTCTCGCCGAATCGGCGAGAATCACTTGGTGATTCTTGTCGATTCTTACTTAGATGATTTTTCGTCTTACGCCTCTGAGCTGCTCTTTGACTCATCCTTGCTCCTTGTCTGCTCTTGCATAAACACAACCCTGTACTTGAAAGTAAGTGCACTCCAATAGAGAGAGTACACGTAGGCCAACACACTGATCTGCTCAACGAGGGATTACGTCGTACAGACCCGTGTATATTGACTTCCTGCACCCTGACATTGGTGTGCACTTAGCGTGGAATAACTGTAAGCATAACTTGAAATATTTTATCAAATACATTGTGAATTCATCTTAGCTTGACAGGTGGCTTCCTCAAATCCAGGTAATTGTGGATACAATACCCAACACAGCCTTTTATATGTCTTCGTGAAAATAGGCTACCTCCAGTGGTAAGACTAGTGCCTGGCGGTAAGTTCGCACGCTTGTTGTGCCAGCTGTCGTCCAAATCTGGAATAATATTTAAAACGAATATTTGTCGTTTTATCGTTGCTAGCATCGCGTGGTTACTGTTACCGCCGCACGGTAATATTGGGCACGATGATTCAGAACAGTCATGTCGATATTCGTCGAAAGGCTAGCGCGGCGCGTTAATCTCTATAGCCTAGCGGTAGATAGGTTTCTCGAGAAGTCCGTCTTGGTATTCGTCAAAAGGCCCTGCTTGACGTTCGTCGAGAGCCTAGCGCGGTGCGATAATAACTACTGCCTGCGGTAATTTCCCGAGAGGTTGGACGAAATAATTCCTTGCGTTAGCACATGCGATAGTACTAGCACAGAGTAATAACTTACCGAGAGCTCTATCGAATTAATTCACGGCTACCGCTCGGCGGTAACTTCTAATGCTCAACATTAGTGGCCATAGAAGTTTTCTTCTTCTTCACTTGCACCTGTCAACATGCACACTCTATCAACAGAAGACGTGATCAAATACAACTTGTGAGTTGATATTCTCAAACTCAGGGAATCTGAAACATCAGTTCCAACAAACTCCCCCTTTTGATAATATCAACTTCCGTTCATGAAAAATAACAATATGATAGAGTGCATATATAAAGAGTAAGAGTTATAGACTAACATCAGGTTACAGGTGGGGCTAACATCAGGTTTCAGGTTCTCTATATGGCTACCCTACACGCACGCTCCCCTTATCTACATGTTCGACATGCTCCCCCTATCTATGCCCACTCCCCCTACATATGACCTCGCCTAACCCGTGACTCATACTCATGAACATACTCATGAACAGTTTATTCTCCCCCTTTGATAATATCAAAAGGGTGGGCAAGGCCAACCAAACATGCAAGATGCAAAAGGGTAGAAATGATGAACGTTGAGACAAATAGCAGATAGGGCACACACAAAGTGAAGATAGAGATAAGAATCATAGAGGTGACTCAAAACGGAATACTACTGGTAATAGTAAGCACATGGGTCACAAAATGGAGCAAGGAACACAGATAAAGAGATTCAATTTTTTTAGAGAAAAACATGAATTGGACATCACAAACTAAACTAAGCACACAACGAGTACATATACAATGTTATAAGAGTGAGGAAGTAATCAGGTTGAACAAACATTGAGAACGTCATGAGTGTAAATCGTGTGCTAGTACGTATTGTGCTAAAAAGATGGATAATGTAGTTGCAGTCCAATTCTTATGTGCGAAAGTCTTAGACAAGTAAATGACATGTTCGTGTAGCATCGAAAGCGAGATTACACCAAGGGAAAGATAGCATATTGTACATGGATATCTCGATCGTCTAAGAACCTAACATAAGAGAAATAAGGCTAATAAGCACCTCACATGTCATTCGATGTCATTTATAGGCAAAAACTAGGGGCACTAAGCTAATGATATAGTCGATGCACAAGTTCGAAGTGACTTTTTAACCAAGGTGCTCATCCTCAAAATGCTCATGAATACTTATCAGGAGGAGTGAGTAGTGCTTGGGGCAACCGTGACAAGAGATGTGATAACAAGCATATTTTTATTTTGTTAGTGTAGATCTATGACTTTTGTTATCAGTTTTTTTATTCATTGAGCCCTGAGTGAATTAAAATCTATCCACCTAGATATATACACTTTAACCTGTATACATACAACTTGTGTACTACAGTTTTGGCCCAAATTTTCACACCAAGTATAATCACAAAGGTATCGTGACATTGATTATTCAACGTATTTCTAGAGTGTTAGAATATATTGTCAGAGTTATATCATGTACGCATAACATTTTTCATCTTGAGTGCACCGGTTAGTGATGTGTGTATTATGTGAAATCATTCCCCTAACTAAATCCCCACACATACCTAGAGGCATAATCAACAAACACGATGTTGAAATGTCGCACTCAATAACAATGCACCTATAGATTCAGCCCACTATGACCAGAGGACAATGTTTACATAGATTACGAGTCTGAAACTCGAACATTGTATGTACGCGTTATGGTATACGTCACAGTCATGTGAGGCCTTTAGCATTATAAATCAGCAGCAGTAGTTTTTTTTTGTTATATATATATATATATATGTGTGTGTGTGTGTGTGTGTGTGTGTGTGTTTCGTGATTTTGATTTTTGATTTTTTTTTGTTTTTTGAAAGAAGAGTAAAAATAAGGACACTCAAGTAAACACAAAAATGAATATTCGAAGAAAAAGGAAAAAAGTAGACAATGACAAGAACCTCAAAAAAATCAGACACACGCGACAATGTATAGGATGAGAGATCCAGAATACCAGCTCGAGTCGAAGTAGTGAGAAACGTGCATCCGGGAGTGGCTTGGTGAATATGTCCGCTAGTTGGTCATCAGTGCCAATGAAACTTACACTCACGTTCCCCTTTTTTATATGATCTCAAATAAAGTGGTGACGCACGTCAATATGTTTTGATCTAGAATGATGCACTGGATTATATGTCAAGTCTATGACACTCTTGTTGTCGCACCTGAGTGTAACATTCCTATAAGTTAAGCCAAAGTCTTATAACGTTTGGGATATCCATAGTGCTTGCGCGCAATAACTTCTTAAGGCAATATATTTGGCCTCAACGGTAGATAGTGCAACAGAATTCTATTTTCTAGTTGCCCAGGAAACTAATGTAGGCCCTAGGTAGTGACATGTACCACTTGTGCTCTTGCAATCAAGTGAGCATCCGACATAGTCCGAGTCTGAGTACCCGTGAAGTGTGAAATCAGTGTTATGTGGGTACCAAAGTCCAAGGTTTTGCGTTCCAATCAAATACCTAAAATGTGCTTTATGGTTTTCAAGTGTGACTCTTTAGGGTTGGCTTGATATCTAGCGCAAAGACACCGCGGATGTGATATCGGGCCTAGAGGAACTCAAATATAGCAATGACCCTATCATACCTCTAAACACGGTCTAATCGACAAAAATGCCACTTTCATCTTTTCCCAATTTAAGAGAAGCACTCATAGGAGTTTTGACTTGTTTCAGATTCTCATACCGAAAACGCACAAGCCTATTTGAAAGAGATATCAGATATCCTCTGATACCAACGAGGGATAGATCTGCTTAACTCTAGAGAGGCTGGGGGGGGGGGGGGGGTTAATATAGTATTTTAAAACTTTAATTAATTTTTACAGCGGATTAAAATATGTGATAACTATAAGTATAAAGAGAGAAAATAAAAACAAAATAATCACAACACATAAAAAATAAACAATAGAGCATTCCAGACGACACAAGAAATTTATAGTGATTCCCCTAAACTTGGGTACATCCACTCTTCTACCACCTTGGTAGGAATCCACTACAGGTTTTTGATCAGGTGCCCTGCCACCATAGGTTTTTGATCAGGTGCCCTGCCACCACAGGTTTTTGCTCAGGTGCCCTATCAACACAAGATCTATTTTTTTAAGAGAGATCTAACAACCCCTTTGAGCTTTTGATCAGGTGCCCAAAAACTGAAGGGGTTAACTTTTGAAGGGAGTTATAACCCTGTACATAGTGGGAAAAAGAAAATTGATGATGTTCTTCTCTGTCAACAGTCTAAAAGAAGACTAGTGGATTTGATCTTGTCAAAGTTCCCCCTGAGATGTTGAATGGTTCAGGAAGATGAGAGCTTTGCATAGAGTGTAAGCCTTGATGAAGATCCTTAGAAATATCTTGGACTGATGTAGCATAGTTGTCCCTTTTGAAGTCTAAAGCAGAAACTGAAGAAGACTAAAGATTTGCGTGTTGTTGTTCTTCTTCAATTTCCTGTAGGAGGCAATCCTTTTTATCTATAAAACTTCTATAGTTGTTCTATGACAGATCACTTGTAATTCCCTTTTCTTCTTCCTTATTCCTCTGTACTGAAGAGAAGAATTTTCTCTTTTATATCCTGAAGAATTTCTGCCATTTGAAATTTGAATATCTGAATTTAATGCTGGAATCCTGGGAGTTGGACGGCTGGAATTTTGTCATAAATGTGTTTCCTTAACTGTCTTTAGTAAATAAGTCAAGTAATTACTCTATGAAATCCATAATTAATGCTGCCAAGCAACGACTATATTCTAGAGAATATGAGCATTAATTATCAGAGAATTACTACCTCAGAATAATCCAAACTGAAAATAAACTGAGAGAAAACGCCAAACTGATAGAAATCGCCGAACTCAGAACATATTTCGTCGACCTGAATTTCAAGTTCGTCGAGCTGAGAAATCATCTTTGTCGAGCTGAGCTCAGAGAAAGTTGATCTGAAAATAGACTATGAAAGCTGAGCTCTAAGTTCGTCGAACTAAGATAGCATATCGTCGACCAGAGAGCTTGAGAGAAGATGGAAAATCATCGACCTGAGCACCAAGATCATCAGGCTCAGCTCAGAGTAGGTACTCTGAGTTCGTCGATCTGCGATTGACGATCGTCGAGCTAAGTTCGAAGAACTTCGAACTGATTCTCTGAACTCTTAAAGACTGTCATTCTTCTAAGTCTGGATCTCTGATTTATTCTGAGGGCTGGATAAATGTTTGTCTAACCTAGTCAAACTGACCTAGACCTTAAAACTAACAACTTGGCCCTAGGTTATACATGGAGGGTCAAAAACTTAATAGTGAAACTAGCCCAAATCCAAACTAGGGATCCAACAATCTGCCCCAATTTGGGTGAGGTCACTATGATCAACAGAAAAGAGAAAAATCACAAAGCATACAAAGATATCTGACAGAATTTAAAAGAATTCAGCAGATATTAACAATAGCGCCTTGTGAAGTACAAATGACATATAACAGTTCAAAACAAAATATAAAAAGAAAATTTTTAAGCCTTTCTTGGAATCTTTCTTCTGTTCATCTGAAGCTGGCCTGGTGAAGATAAATTCCCTTTTAGGATCAACAGCTTGTTGTTTTGTCATGTTCATATCACTAGCTCCAAGGATTGTCACAGAGGCAGCTATTGGAACAACTGCTTCTAGATGTAATGACATGTAAGAATAACATTAAAAAGATTATGTACCTGGTATTTGTGTGGCTCTTTCTTTCTGTAGGAGGACATGGTAGTATACTATGAGATGTCTTGTCATTCTTCCTTTGCTTTTTTGATTTAAGAAAGGGCTATTAACTCTTGAAATCTGGCCATTCTGGAGTTGGGGTCCATTTTTTGATTACAAACTGGAGAAAGAGGCCTTTCAGGAGATGCTTTGTTTGTTTGATCATCTTCAGAAGTCTTGTGCTGCCTATTGTGCCTTCGGTATTGTTGCTGCCTGCTGCTGCTGCTAGAACTATGTTGTTGTCTGCTGTAGGAAGGCATGGACTGATGAGAAGATGTAGATTTCTGAACTTGACCAACACTTCCAGAAGATCCTGCTGCAGGAGGAGGAGGAGGACCTCTCCTGAATTTAGGAGGTGGAGAGTATCTCCTTCTCTTCATCCTGGCTTTAAGCTCATTCTTGGAATATCTCATCCAGTTTGGGGTATCTGGAGTGAGTATTATATTATACATGATGTAATAGGGAACATCAACAGAAGGATTAGGCTTAGGAACATCCTTGGCAGGAGAAGCCTTCTTCTTTGCCTTTCTTTTCTTTGAACTGGTATTATCAGAGTCATCAGACTCATTATCATTGTTGGGTACATTGGATTAAATGTACCAGATTTGAAGAAGCCTCACCCTACTCAATGATATACATCAAGGTGTATTTGATGTATTTTGAGTTAACTTGTGCAGGTTATGTAATTGCAGGGAAAGCATGAAAAGTTTCTAAGTCCATGTGTCGACACCTAGAAGAAAAGTGTCGACACTTAAGAAGGCTTGTGTCGACACCTAGAGAAGCAGTGTCGATACTTGGAGTAATTGTGTCGACACTAGGAATGCAGAGTCGACACCAGAAGGAAAGTGTCGACACATACAGGCTGTGTCGACACACAATGAAGAAATGTCCAGAGAAGCTGCGTCGACACTTAGAAGCAGTGTCGACACCCAGAGTAACTTTGTCGACATGAAGAAAGTGTCGACACTAGGAGGCTGTGTCAACACTCAGCAAAACATCAACAAAGTTCAAGTTCAAGTGTCGACACTAGGAGGCTGTGTCGACACTCAACAAACTTCAACAGAGTTTAAGTACAAGTGTCGACATAATGAAGAATGTGTCGACACACAGCAAAAGTCTCAACACATGAAGAAAGTGTCGACATAATGAAGAATGTGTCGACACACAGCAAAAGTCTCAACACATGAAGAAAGTGTCGACACTAGGAGGCTGTGTCGACACTCAGCAAATTTCAATAAAGTCTAAGTACATGTGTCGACACAAAGGAGATGTGTCGACACTCAGCAAAAGTATCAACACAGAAGGTATGTGTCGACACCAAGAAGATGTGTTGACACTTAACAAGTTCAACACAAGAAGATGTGTCGACACAAAGGAGTTGTGTCGACACTTACAAGAAATCAACTAAGTATCAAAGAAGAAGGACTTGTGTCGACACACAGGATCAGTGTCGACACATGTTGAAGAAGCAGTGTCGAGAAGCAGATTCTACAACACAAGGAGTTGTGTCGACACCATGAAGGCTAGTGTCGACACTTAGTCTACTTGTGTCGACACTTGGTCTATTTGTGTCGACACTTAAAGACTGACTGTCTCGACACTTCCAGACAGTTATAGAAAATTCAAGAAGTGACTGGATGACTTGACAGCTGCCATTCCAGCCGGTCTACTGCAACTATCAGAGCTGTCAGAAGATCGTTGGAAATCGGATCAGCCGGTCACCATGAAGAAGGCCTATATAAAGGCTTATACCTTCAACAGAAAAAGTAGTATTGATCGATCAAGCAATTCATTGAAGAATCAATTGAAGTGATCAGAAGATCTAAGAAGTTGGAGAGAGAGAGCTCCTTCTAAGACGATAGATATTGAAGCAGGCTGTGAAGAAAGTTTCAGATTGAGATCTGATTCTTAAGTCAGCAGTGATTGAAGATCAGCTGCATAGAGACTCAACCCTACTGTATTCTAAATTCAATAAGCTTTGAAGGAAGCCAAGGGAGGTTGATCTCAGCAAAGTTCTTTCAAGAACTCTTCAAGAAACCAGACAACTCTTCTCTCTCAATCTGAGTTGCGGTTATATTCATTGTAATTTTAATTTTCTGTAGGATCCTTAGGGATCTGAGTTGTAAGCCTGCAATTATAAAGGCTAAGTGGTAGGGCCTTTGTGCCTGAGTGTAGGAGATACTTTTCTCTGAGTGTAGGCCTTGTTGAGGGCTGAGTGTAGGCCTTGTTGAAGGCTGAGTGTAGGTCTTTGTGAAGACTGAGTGGTAGGGCTTTGGGCCTGAGTTGTAGGAACCTGTTTGGGGTTCTGAGTGTAAGATCTGAGGATCTGAGGAATAGTGGAGGAGTTTGGCCGAATCTAGTACACTACTAGATAGGCGAAGGGGGAAAGTGGATGTACCCAAACCTTGGGGAACCACTATAAAACTGTGTATATTCTGTGTGTGTCTGATTCTGTGTATGTTATTTAAAGTTCTGTGAATGCTGTGATTAATTCTGCCTAAAAGTTTAAAAAGATTAAGGTCACCTATTCACCCCCCCCTCTAGGTGATTAGATACAATTTCTTTCAAGTTGTATCAAAGCGAGGTTACTCAAAAAGGACATAACAGTCTGAGTAAAGTTCCTGTATGCAAAATCAGCATAATCAAGAATCAAGAAAATGGGTTCAATAAAGAATCATAAAGAGCTTGGATCCATGAAGTTGCCAATCTACAGAAAGGAAATTTTTGGCATTTGGAAAGAAAGGGTTAGACTGTTTATGGAAGCCTCTGACCCCAGAATTTATATTACTGTCAAAGAAGAGCCATATGTGCCAATGAAGGTATATGTCTTGGATGCAAATCATAGAACTCCTAATGACTATTTAGAGATGACTAAAGATGAGATTATTCTGGCCACTATGGACAAGAGGGCTCAGAATATTATTGTGAGTGCAATATATGATGCCACATTTCAGAATTTGATACACTGTAAAACATCAAAGGAAATGTGGGACACACTGATAGTGTACATGGAGGGCTCTGAAGAAGTTAGACAGGACAAAAAGTATTTATTAAATCAGGAGTATGAGAGCTTCAGACAAGGAAGGTCTGATAGCATAACTGAGTGCTACAAGAAATTCTATAGGATAGTTAATGAGTTAATGTCCTATGGAAGAGAATTCAGCAATTATGAGCTGAATGATAAGTTCTTGAGATCCCTAACTAAAGACTGGGATACCAAGATTTGTGTCATAAGGGAAATGACCAAATTAGCAGACATTCCTCCTCCAACATTGTTTGGAAAACTGTTATCATATGAGATGCAGTTAATGGTAAGGAAGGAGGAGGAGAAGACTTCCAGAGTTGAGCACAAAGAAAGAGCTGTGGCTTTCAAGACAGAAGCCACTAGGAAATATAAAAGTAAGTCTCCATCTCCACCTCCAAAAGTTGCTGAGACTAGGTCAGATGAGTCAGAAAGCAGGAATTCTGAAGCCAGTGAGAGTGATGAGGACTTTGTAGCTTTCACAAGATATTTTCAGAAGTTTCTAAAGAAGAAACAGTGGAGGTCTAAGCCATCCACTTCACCAAAGTCATCAAAGTATGACAGGAGAAAGCCCAAGTCAAGTAAAACTACATCTTCAAAGATAGTTTGCTATTGTTGTAACAAACAGGGACATGTTATTGCTGACTATCCAGAGAAAAGGAAAGAGTCAACTGATAAGAAGAAGACTCAGATCAAGGGCAAAAAGGAAAGGTCCTTTGTTGCTAAGAAGGACAAAAGTCTGTCTGATATGTCATCTTCAGAAACTGATTCAGAAGCTGAAGCTTATATTGGACTGTTTGCTGAAGAAGAGGAAGATGAGTTCATCCAGTTAATGAACTCTATATATGAGCATGAGGACAATCAGTGCCAGGGACTGATGGCCTTATCAGAAGGAGACAAAATCCAGGATCAGCCTGGACAAAGTCAGGTACAAAGTTATTCTTCAAGTTCAATTTCTAGTGCTGGATCAGAATCAGATTCATCAGCATCAAGTGATGAGAGTGGATCTGAATCTAAAGGAGACATTCATCAATTAATTGATGAATATAGAGTAGTGTTGCAAGCTTTGAAGAAAAGCAAATCCTTGGCCAAGAGTCAGGCTAAGGAGATTGCTAATCTCAAAGTGGCTGCAACAGATTTTGATAAGTTGCTTGATCAGAAACTAAATGAAATAGCCAGGCTGAATAACATTACTGTTATTCAGATTGGGACTATTACATTCAAGAATGATCAAATTAGAAATCTGGAGATTAGTCTTCAGAAGGAGAGAGATATAGTAGCAAGGTTTTCTAAACCAAAGTCTATTCTACCTTTGATAGATGAGTTCATTTCTCAAAAGGGTAAAACTGGATTGGGGTTTACTAAACCTGCCAGGACTGTACAGTCCAAGTCTAAGGGCAAAGCCCCAGTACTCAACAAGAAACCTGCTGTAGATAAAGCAGCTAGGGTTGTACCTAAACAAAGGTACACCAGATTTGAGTGCTGGTGTTGTGGCAAGGTAGACCACTTTACCATAGACTGTTGGCACAATTCAAGTGCCAAGGTGAGTAGCAATCTGCCTGCTAGAAAAGCTACAGGTAGTTTTATTAAGAGGCAAACTAACCAGTACCAAGAACCCAAGAATTCTTTGGGTTCTAAGGTTAACTAATCTGTTTTGCAGGTAAGTCCAAGTGGCCATGCCCCAATATGGTACTTAGACAGTGGATGTTCCAGGCACATGACTAGAACTAGGGGATTGCTGAAGGACTATACACCAATTAAGGATGGTCCTAAAGTCACCTTTGGTGGTTCTGAAAAAGGAATCATCAAAGGCTTTGGTAACATTTCTAGAAACCTTATTACAATTACTCAAGTGGCTTATGTTAAAGGTTTGAAACACAACCTCATTAGTATAAGTCAGCTGAGTGATCTATGATATGACATCTCATTTGTCAAAGATGGTTGTCATATCAGGAGGTCAAATGATCAAAAGATCATTCTGACAGGCTATAGGAAGAGAAATGTCTATTGTCTAGACATTATGTGTGAGAATAATGTTTCTCCTGTGTGTCTTGTAGCTGATGAGAAAGTCTCTCATTGTGTCAAATGGCATAAGAGGCTAGCCCATCTTAACTATAAGACAATTGGTCAACTCTATAGTAAAGAGTTAGTGATGAATGGTCCTCAAGTTTAGTGTAAAAAGGTTGGGATATGCTCAGCTTGTCAAAAGGGCAAGCAGACCAAATCCACCTTTAATAGCATTGAGAACAAAGATGCTGTGAGGTGTTTATACCTCTTGCATATGTATCTATTCGGTCCTATGCCAGTTCACAGCCTAGGTAGGAAGGTCTACACATTTGTGATTGTAGATGACTACTCAAGGTTTTCCTGGGTGTTCTTACTTAGACAGAAATCTGAAACTCCTAATATCTTTTATAGTTTTGTCAAACAAATTCAGAATGAGTTAGACAGTACAATGGTCAAAATAAGAAGTGACCATGGTACTGAATTCCAGTCTGACAGTATGACAAAGCTATGTGAAGAGTTTGGGATATTTCAGGAATTTTCTTTACCAAGTACACCTCAGCAAAATGGCAATGCTGAAAGGAAAAATAGAACCTTGATTGAAGCTGGTAGAACCCTATTAAGTGACACATCTCTCCCTGAATATTTCTGAGCTGAGGTAGTAAACACTACATGTCATGTAATTAATAGGGCTACTATCACCAAGAGCCACAATAAGACCCCCTATGAGATTGTGAAAGGCAAAAAACCAAATCTATCATATTTCAGGATCTTTAGTTGTAAATGCTATATACTTAACAATGGTAAGTCTTATTTAACTAAGTTTGCTGCCAAATCCCAGGAGGGGATCTTTGTTGGGTACAGCAACAACAGTAAGGCTTATAGGGTCTACAACTTGACTACTCAAGTTGTAGAAGAGTCTATTCATATAGTTTTTGATGAAGCCAGACTCATTAACAATGAATTGTCTAGAAGTATTTGCAGCTCCACAGGTGTGACTGAGAAGATGGACAAGCATACTATTGAAGAAGGTTCTACTGCAAGTCAGCAAGTGGATGATAGTGGTTATTGTCCAGGGGGAGTACTAGATACACCTAATGCAGAAGAAGACCAAGGAGTGCAGCAAGATGAAGAAGCTGTAGGTGCACAACCAGAAGACAGGCTGCCTCCAGCTAATAGACATTTAAAAAATCATCCAGCCAATCAGATTATTGGAGATCTCAGTCAAGGGGTACAAACAAGGAGCAGAAATCTAAGTTCAATACTCTACTCCAGTTTTCTATCCCAAGTAGAGCCAAAGAAATTTGAAGAAGCCATCCTAGACCCTCATTGGATTGAGGCTATGCAAGAGGAGCTGAACCAGTTCAAAAGATGCAATGTCTGGGAGCTAGTTCCTAAACCAAGGACCACAACATTATGGGAACTAAGTGGATCTTTAGGAACAAGATGGATGAACATGGAGTTATTATGAAGAACAAAGCTAGACTGGTTGCTAAGGGATATAGGCAGGAAGAAGATATTGACTTTGATCAAACCTTTGCTCCAGTAGCCAGACTGGAAGCTATAAGAATATTCTGGCTTATGGAACCTATCAAGTGTTTAAAGTATACCAAATGGATGTTAAGTCAGCTTTTCTGAATGGAAATCTGAAGGAAGAAGTCTATGTGGAACAGCCATCAGGTTTTGTTGATTCAACTAAACCTAATTATGTTTATAGACTTAGGAAGGCTTTATATGGGTTAAAACAAGCCCCTAAGGCTTGGTATGAAACCCTGTCTAGGTTCCTCATTGAGAATAAATTCACAAGGGGGAAAATAGACAAGACTCTATTCCTTAGGGAATCCAGAGGCAAGATCATCTTAGTCCAAATATATGTAGATGACATCATATTTGGGTCTACAGAAAGTTGTCTTTGCAGAAAGTTTGCAAAACTTATGCAAGGACAATTTGAAATGAGCAGTATGGGGGAACTTAAGTTCTTCTTGGGTCTCCAAGTTAGACAGACTGAGGATGATTTATCTATATGCCAGTCTAAGTTCACCCTAGAGTTGATAAGGGAGTATGGTATGGAATCATCCAGTACCATGAAAACTCCTATGGGGTCAAGTATGTCTCTAAGAAAAGTTGATGCATGGAAACCTGTAGATGAGACTTTGTATAGAGGGATAGTTGGCTCCCTATTGTATTTGACTGCAAGTAGACCATATATCATGTATGCTACATGTGTATGTGCTAGGTACCAAGCTTGCCCTAAAGAATCTCATTTGACAGCAGTCAAAAGAATTCTGAGATATCTTAAGGGCACTCCTTATCTAGGCCTTTGGTACCCTAGGAATGGAGACTTTGAACTGACAGGTTATTCAGATGCAGATTTTGCAGGCTGCAAGGAAGATAGGAAAAGTACAACTGGAACCTGTCAATTCCTAGGAGGAAGACTGATATCATGGAGTAGCAAGAAACAAACAAGTGTGGCTATCTCCACAACAGAATCAGAGTATGTTGCTGTAGGAAGTTGCTGTGCTCAACTTCTATGGATTCAACATCAGCTAGAAGATTATGGTATTCAAGTAAGTAGAACACCCCTATTTTGTGATTCTACTAGTGCTATTTCTATTGCAAACAATCCTGTCTCCCATAGTAGGACTAAACACATAGAAATAAAATACCATTTTCTAAGAGAACATGTGGAAAAAGGAGATATTTCACTAGAGTATATTAATACAGATAATCAGCTAGCTGACATGTATACTAAGCCCTTAGATGAAAACAAATTCAATAAATTTAAAATTGAATTAGGGATGATAAACTTAAAATAAGTTTTCAAAATTGGCTAAGTAAAATGGTGTCGACACACAGAGTTGTCTGTGTCGACACATAGAAGTGGGGTCGACATTTCAGAGAAATGGTGTCGACACATCTAGGAAGTCGGTGTCGACACTTCAGAGAATTAGTGTAGACACATGCAGGGTAGGTGTCGACACATCCAAGGTGGTGTCGACACTTAAGATTTACACAGAATTAGACAAGTAAAGTCTCGACTAAGTGTCGAGCTGAGTGGTGTCGACACATATACAAGTGTCGACACATATATTCTGTCGACTATACTTGTGTCGACGCATAGTTGTCGAGACATTATAAGTCAGTGTCGACACTTTTCAACAGTGTCGACACAATTTAAGTATTTTGACGCGCCCTTTCATCTTCGATTCTAGAAAGGTATAAATAGGTTTTCGCCATTGTTTGTCGACACGCTCACCAAAGTTTCGAGACCAAACTTGTGTGTCGACATCTCTCTTCTCTACATTCAAAAATCTTCAAACCCTAATGGCGCCCAAGCTAGAAGAGAATGTGAATGAAGGATATGAACTCGTGCGACACGCATTTGATGACGCGGAACCTGAGATCAAAGACGTGTTAACCCTAATAGAAGAGACTGGGTTAGAATTTCTTGTATCAGAACCGATCAAGATATGGAAGAAGGAGGTCCTGGAATTTCTGAATGGAGCAACTCTAGATGAATCTGGACTCAAGATTAAGTCCAGAGTTCATGGGGGCAAAGGTGAAGGTCTCTCCTAAGAGTCTGAGAATGGTACTACAACTACCAAGGACAAAGGAAGAAGATGATGTTTCTGCTTCTAAGACTAGAGAAGCATTGACATGGTGTGGTTTGGACTCAAACCTGAAGATAGGATCTGTATTCAACAGAAAAGGAATGAACATGCAAGGCAAGTTTCTATCTGAGATTGTGGGCAAGGTCATACTGAGCAAGCCTAGTGGCCATGACAGAATCTCAGCTTATATGTTCAACTTGATGACAAGGTTAATCTTCCAACTAAATACTGATTGGTCTGCAGTCATTTTTGAGAAGATAAAAGAGACTATTAAGAAGCCCAATTTGGGTAGAATACTGAGTTTATAACTAGCTGGAATTATTCCAGAGGTGATGAATCAAGCAGCTGGATCCAAGATTAACCACATGAGGAGAATGGATTTGAGAATCTTATCTAGGTGGGATAGAGTCCTGACCAAAGAACTGCCATCTCCAGTAAAGGATACACCCCAGCAAAAGAAGAAACAGATAGCCCCTGTGGCTCAGGAATCCTCTAGCAGCTCTGAAGAGCAGGTAGTATTCAGTTTTGATGATGAACAAGGAAGGAATGCTGGACAGTCTCCAGCTAGACAAGAAGATGTAGAAAGGCAGGGGGAGCTACCACAAGCTAGCCCAATTCACCTGGATCCACTCCAGGGGGAGCCCTTACTTGTGGAAGAGCTAACTCCACTAGAGAGTGAACAAGCTACCCACACAATACTTGAGGTAATAACTGAAATTAATGAATTAGATTTCCCTATTGAGGATGATGTTTTATCTGATTCATTACCTGATATTAATCAGCAAACACAAACACATAGCCAACCCCAAGATGTGGTCATGGATGACACATCTGTAGCTGAGAAAGAGGTATCTGCTGCTCCTGAGATCAGGGATTCACCAAGTCAACCTCAACAAGAGTTTACATTGGAAGAGCTGTTCCCAGACTTATTACAGACTGACATTGAAGTGGAAAAAGTAGCTGTTGAGGGGGAGCAGGTAGATCTTCAAGGGGAGCAGGTTAGGTCTCAAGAGGAGACATCAAATAAAGAACCTGAAGTTCCAAAGGATGCTGAGCAGGTTCCTAGGACTGACAAGGATTTACCTTCTAGCCCTAAGGACAGGGTTGATATAGCTAGTACATCTGCATCTGAAGATGAAGAGGCTGCAACAGCCAAGAAGAGGAAATTTCAGGTCTTCAAAAGGAGGAGCCAGACCTATAAGAAAGCCCTACAAACAATTGCTCCACAGCCAGCCCCATCTACTGATTACAGTTCATTGATGGTGGCTTTATAAATTAAGCTTGATGAGCAAAGGCAAGCTCTGGAAAAGTATGTGGATGAAGGGAATAAGTCACTGTAATTTGATCTGGCACAAGACATAAAGTCTATTAGATTTGAAGTTAATCTCAACAAGAAAGAAATGATTGACTACTTCCATAAAGGAGGAAATGCAGTAGTCTATCTGGCCACACATCAAGAGAAAATAAAGACAAAACTTGATGAGCTAGAAGTGAAGCAAGGCTATGTCCTGGAGAACCAGCTCAGAATGAATGATAACTTGACTGCTTCACATAATACAATAGTAACAGAAATGAAGAATATAGCTACTGCTCAGACTACAACAAGTGCTACTGCCAAGGCTGAATTTGACAAACAATTGCAAGAGAGCCTAACTGCTATTGAAGACTCTTAGAAGGCAATCACTAACAAGCTCCAAAGGTTAAAACCTTTCTACATGGGTGGAGTAAACTATCTGAATACCCAGATAAGATTCCAGAAAGATGATCTAAGAGATCACATTGAGAGAGAAGTCATAAAGGGGGAGAGGGTATTAGTCAAGGCAGGCTCTGATCATGCCAAATGGATTTCCAATTCCATCAGAGCCACCCTTGGATATCCACCCTTATGTGATGATGACAATGTTGCAGAGTCTGGGATTAATCCTGCATATCTTGGAGGAGAGCAAACTGAAGTAGCTCAAGTGATCTACCCTCCACCAGACTTTGATATGATACATCAAGATATACAGTCAATATATAGCCCTCCTAAGGGACATCAGAATGTCATCATTGAGAAAGTAGTTCAACTAGTGCCAGAGGCAATAATGAAAGAACAAGAGGCTTTGCTGAAAGAATAAGAGACTCAATTGTCTAAGAAGAGATTCAGAGAGCAGGCTGAATTAAGGCCTGATTTTGAACAATGGAGCCCCACTTCCAGGATTATCATTTTGACTGCATGGAAGGCTGCTAAAGATAATATTCTAGATAGAGGCAAATGGTATTCTGACCTGGAGTGGAGGAAGCATGAGAATAGGCAAGAGGCCATTGTGCAATATAGAAGAAAGGCTAAAATGGGAAAGCTACCTCCTACTGCACAGGAGCCTAGCAAGTACTTTCCAAAGCCTTATCATTATTTTGAAAGGCAGAAGATCAAGGCTGAAGAGCAGAAAATGAAGGATCTTAAAGGGAAGAAGTCTGCTGCTACTGAAGATGCTGAAGCCCCAGTCCAAGCAAAGATACAATCAGGAAAGGGCATTGTGATCAAGGAGCCTGAGCAGCAATAGGATAGAATTTTTCTTAAGTTTACTATGTGTAATCAGTTGCATTCAACTTTCTGTAAACTTTTGAATAATGAAAATGTTGAAGTTGTTAGAACAATGTGATATGTGTTAATTCTATTACATTACTGTTCTGAGATATTTGTGTATACATGTTTTGCTTATACATGTTTATGTACTTACCCTGTTATGTATTACTGTTTTACATCATACTGTGAATTTGTTATGTATGGTGTATATCATTGACTAAGGGTTATGACTTCTCTAAATAGGGGGAGATTGTTGGGTACATTGGATTAAATGTACCAGATTTGAAGAAGCCTCACCCTACTCAATGATATACATCAAGGTGTATTTGATGTATTTTGAGTTACCTTGTGCAGGTTAAGTAATTGCATGGAAAGCATGAAAAGTTTCTAAGTCCATGTGTCGACACCTAGAAGAAAAGTGTCGACACTTAAAAAGGCTTGTGTCGACACCCAGAGAAGTAGTGTCGACACTTGGAGTAATTGTGTCGACACCAGGAATGCATAGTAGACACTAAAAGAAAAGTGTCGACACATACAGGCTGTGTCGACACACAATGAAGAAATGTCCAGAGAAGCTGTGTCGACACTTAGAAGCAGTGTCGACACCCAGAGGAACTTTGTCGACATGAAGAAAGTGTCGACTCTAGGAGGCTGTGTCGACACTCAGCAAAACATCAACAAAGTTCAAGTTCAAGTGTCGACACTAGGAGGTTGTGTCGACACTCAGCAAACTTCTACAGAGTTTAAGTACATGTGTCGACATAATGAAGAATGTGTTGACACACAGCAAAAGTCTCAACACATGAAGAAAGTGTCGACATAATGAAGAATGTGTCAACACACAGCAAAAGTCTCAACACATGATGAAAGTGTCGACACTAGGAGGCTGTGTCGACACTCAGCAAATTTTAATAAAGTCTAAGTACATGTGTCGACACAAAGGAGATGTGTCGACACTCAGCAAAAGTATCAACACAGAAGGCATGTGTCGACAACAAGAAGATGTGTCGACACTTAACAAGTTCAACACAAGAAGATGTGTCGACACAAAGTAGTTGTGTCGACACTTACAAGAAATCAACTAAGTATCAAAGAAGAAGGACTTGTGTCGACACACAGGATCAGTGTCGACACATGTTGAAGAAGCAGTGTCGAGAAGCAGATTCTACAACACAAGGAGTTGTGTCGACACCATGAAGGCTAGTGTCGACACTTAGTCTACTTGTGTCGACACTTGGTCTATTTGTGTCGACACTTAAATACTGACTGTCTCGACACTTTCAGACAGTTACAGAAAATTCAAGAAGTGACTGGATGACTTGACAGGCTGCCATTCCAGCCGGTCTACTGCAACTGTCAGAGCTGTCAGAAGATCGTTGGAAACCGGATCAGCCGGTCACCATGAAGAAGGCCTATATAAAGGCTTATACCTTCAACAGAAAAAGTAGTATTGATCGATCAAGCAATTCATTGAAGAATCAATTGAAGTGATCAAAAGATCTAAGAAGTTGGAGAGAGAGAGCTCCTTCTAAGAAGACAGCTATTGAACCAGGCTGTGAAGAAAGTTTCAGATTGAGATCTGATTCTTAAGTCAGTAGTGATTGAAGATCAGCTGCATAGAGCCTCAACCCTACTGTGTTCTAAATTCAAGAAGCTTTGAAGGAAGCCAAGGGAGGTTGATCTCAGCAAAGTTCTTTCAAGAACTCTTCAAGAAACCAGACAACTCTTCTCTCTCAATCTGAGTTGTGGTTATATTCATTGTAATTTTAATTTTCTGTAGGGTCCTTAGGGATCTAAGTTGTAAGCCTGAAATTATAAAGGCCGGTTAGTAGGTCCTTTGTGCCTGAGTGTAGGAGATACTTTTCTCTGAGTGTAGGCCTTGTTGAGGGCTGAGTGTAGGCCTTGTTGATGGCTGAGTGTAGGTCTTTGTGAAGACTGAGTGGTAGGGCTTTGAGTCTGAGTTGTAGGAACCTGTTTGGGGTTCTGAGTGTAAGATCTGAGGATCTGAGGAATAGTGGAGGAGTTTGGCCGAATCTAGTACACTAATAGATAGGCGAAGGGGGAAAGTGGATGTACGCAAACCTTGGGGAACCACTATAATACTGTGTGTATTCTGTGTGTGTCTGATTCTGTGTATGCTGTTTAAAGTTCTGTGAATACTGTGATTAATTCTGCCTAAAAGTTTAAAAAGATTAAGGTCACCTATTCACCCCCACTCTAGGTGATTAGGTACAATTTCTTTCAATCATCATCTTCAGAAGAATTTTTTGGATTGCCATAAAGAGCATCCAACTGCATTAGCAAATCAGCTGAGATTCCAGGAATCTGTGGCTGTGCTTGACTTATTGGCTCTACAGAACTATCTGTAGCAATATAAACATTTTCTTCTTCTTCTTCCGTATCAATAAACAAAATATCATCCAAATCTGGCATTAGAGATGATGTAGGCCACTACCGCGGACACTAGACGGGTTAAGGGAAAGAAACGAACGCCACGCTCAACCCACAATCTCTCACGCACTAGATTCAATTGCAGCGCACTCGCAAGCGTGTTATCACAGTTCACCAACGTACGGTAGCCACTCCGCGGGAAGGTCGAGCGAACGGCGATAGGCCGACGCTCTCCCAAGCTAAAAGGACCAATATTGGGTCCGACCGAGCGAAGGTTGTACCAAAAGAGATCTACCCAAAGTGCGATCGAACAATGGTAGATCTCTCCCAACAAAAAATACGGGGTTCGCCAAACCCTTTTTGGAAATAACGCGGTTAAGATCGATGCAAAATCCAAAGGAAAACCCACGAAGAATCTAACGATTCAAATCCAACGCAAAAATTATTCCGTCCACTAGAACATCTAAAGGGAAGCACACGTGAGTGGAGAGGATCGTTACCCAAGTCGGAATAGATGATTCCGACTACCTTTGAAGGGCCGCTCTTCCGCGGATCCACCGGAGTCGCGCCGGATGGAGAGATAGATCGTCCGCCTTGGCCGCGTCACGCCAAAGTTCAGATTTTTGCCGTAGAAGGAAGCCTTTCCGGTCAAGCTTCACGTGGAGGGGGCTGCCGGTTCTCTTCAAAGGGGCTGCTCGGTGGAGAAGGTAGGGGGGCTGGCCGGCTATGGAAGGAGGAGGCCGGGTTGATGTGGGTGTGTGGTGGTGGTGGCTTGGATGAGGGAGAGTGGAAGAGGAAGGTGGAGGCTTGTGGAAGAAGGGAAGCAAAAGAGTGCTGGCCGAAATTTTTAGAGAGAGAGAGAGGGGAAGTGGGGGTGGCGGCTAGGAGTTGTAGAGAGAGAGAGGGAGAGAGACTTAGATAGGAAAGATTTAGGGTTTTCTCTTATCATTCAACTTAAGTTAAAACAAAGCATACATGCCTATATATAGGCTTACCAATAAGTCATGGCTATATGTAGCCCAAAATAAAATAATAAACATAACATACAATATGGCTACATGCAGCCCACAATAAAATATCCCAAATAGCATACTAATAATAAGATAAAGTTAACTATATATTTGTCTTGCGCCGAGGGCAGAAATTGTAGCGCCGCTCCATACGAACACCACGACGACGTGAGTCCTTTGTTGGAGATGAAGGAGGGTCTTCCGTTAGCGTGCCGTCATCAACAACTTGGGGGCCGCCGTCCACTTGGGGGCCGTCGTCGCCACCAATCCTCCCACGCTTGAAAGGACTCATCACCGATGAGTTTTCTTGAAGATACCGTCGGAGAAGAACACTATCCAAGAGAGCCACTTCCGCTTCCGGGAGTCAGGATTCATCAGAGGCGGGGCGATCACGCCAGCGGATCAAGTAGCGGTGCACATCGCCATCAGTAGTGGGAAACACGTCATCCTGGAGAATCCTGTCTGGCAAAAAGGCGGTCCTGGCAAACCTGGGAAAAGCATTAGGCAGCAAAGGGGGAAAATCTATATCATCAACATGTAGCGTACCTCCATTGGAGACCGACGGAGAGAGCGAGCCCTTACCCCCCTCAACCCCATACCCATGAGAATCTATAGTGGAACTAAACGGACAGGAAGATAGTTCTAGTGGCGGAGCAATATATGGCGTTAAATCCGAAACATTAAAAACAGGGGAAATACCCCAATCAGTTGGCAGTTCCAAAAGAAAAGCATTGTCTCCTAACCGTTTTAAAATCCGAAAAGGTCCAGCTCGCCGATCCGCTAACTTTTTTAAGGTGCCCGTAGGCAACCGTTCAGGGATGAGACGTACCATGACTAAATCGCCCACTTTCAAGGGAGACACTCTCTTATGTGCGTTGGCATGAACTTGATAAGACGCGTATTGAGTGGTAAGCGTTTCATTTATGCGTTTGTGAAGATCATGGATGTGAGAGGCAAAGTCCTGTGCAAATTGACATGACTTAAACCATGGCGGTAACGGAAGCAAGTCAAGGGGCACGAGAGCTTTATAACCGTGCACTATCTCATTCGGGGACAAACCCGTGGACCTATTTTTGGAATTATTATATGCCAACTGAGCATGAGGGAGGATAAGGTCCCATGTACCCTTGTGGTCTCCCACAAGGCATCAAAGCAAACTACCTAAACTTCTGTTCACAACTTCTGTTTGTCCATCCGTCTGCGGATGGTACGCGGAAGAGAATAGAAGTTTGGTGCCCATAATCCTCCACAGGGTCTTCCAAAAATAACTAGTAAATTTCACATCCCTATCAGTAACTATAGACTTCGGAACTCCTCGATGGCCTACCACCACTTTAAAATATAATTGTGCGACGTGTGACGCGTCGTTGGTTTTATTGCACGCGATAAAATAAGCCATTTTAGAGAATCGATCTACAACAACTAAGATAGAGTCGTGACGTCGAAATGTGATTGGGAGGCCGAGAATGAAGTCCATGCTAGCGTCTTCCCAAGGAATAGATGGAATCGGAAGAGGGGTATAAAGCCCCGCGTTAGTTTTGTTCCCCTTAGCCAGTTGGCACGCTCGGCAACTACCCACGATCTTACTAACCATGGACTTAAGATCGGGCCAATAAAACTTGTCTTCAACTAACGTGATCGTCTTGTCACGACCAAAGTGTCCCCCTAACCCTCCACCATGCAATTACCACACTATGAAGTGGCGTAGGGAGGAACGGGGGATGCAAAGCTTCGAATGGTTAAATAAGTAGCCATCCCGAATGTAAAAAGAAGTAATGGTTGTCGGCGAGTCATCTTGGGTGGCGAAATAGATATCCTTAAAATTCGGGCAGTGGACGTACTCGTCCTTAATCCTATCGAAGACAATCACCTTTACTTCTAGCGTGGAGAGCAATAACGAAACACGACTAAGGGCGTCGGCTACGCGGTTGAGAGTCCCCTTGAGGTGTTTGATAATGAAAGTATACTCCTGTAGATAGGAGACCCATTTGGCATGTCTAGGACTAACCTTAGTTTGAGAGTTAAGAAACCTTAGCGCTTCATGATCGGATAAGATGACAAACTCCTTAGGAAGTAAATAATGCCGCCAATGTTGGAGGCAACGAATAACCGCGTAAAACTCCCGATCATAATTGGAATAATTTAATTTTGGACCTGCTAGTTTCTCACTGAAATACCCCACAGGGTGGCCTTCCTGACTCAACACTCCACCAATTCCCACTCCAGACGCATCACATGACAACTCGAAAACCTTGGTAAAATCCGGTAGTCGCAAAAGGGGGGCTTCCGACATGCGCGATTTAATTAATTGGAACGTCGTCGCTGCTGAGTTCGTCCATGTAAATGCACCTTTTTTCATGCACTCGGTAATAGGGGCCATAATGCTACTAAAATCCTTAATAAATCGCCGATAAAATGTAGCGAGCCCGTGAAAACTCCTAACATCCCGAATGTTGGCGGGCTCGGGCCAATCTCTAATGGCTTGCACTTTCCTGGGGTCTACGTGGATCCCCTCCGAACTCACAATATAACCGAGGAACTCAACCGATGTCACATGGAAGGTACACTTCTTAATGTTCACGAATAATTTTTCCGATCTCAGCGTGGTAAGGATGGTTCTTAAATGTGACTCATGATCAATCGTGGAGGTGCTAAATACCAAGATATCGTCAAAATATACCACGATGAATTTTCCCATATAGGGTTGGAAGACGTGGGTCATCATCCTCGAAAACGTGCTCGGCGCATTGGAAAGTCCAAATGACATAACTAACCACTCGTAGAGCCCTTCCTTAGACTTAAATGCGGTTTTCCACTCGTCGCCTTCCCTAATTCGGATCTGATGGTAGCCACTCCTAAGATCCAATTTCGAAAAAATCGTGGCACTGGCTAACATGTCCAATAATCATCCAAGCGAGGGATGGGAAAGCGATATTTAATAGAGATTTTATTAATAGCTCTACTATCCACACACATCCTCCAAGAGCCATCCTTCTTGGGGGCAAGTAAGGCGGGCACGGCACACGGGCTCTTGCTGTGGCGGATAAAACCCTTTTGCAATAAATCCGAGATCTGGGTTTGCAACTCTAAGTGCGCGGAGGGGTTTAGCCGATAATGCGGGAGGTTGGGCAATGAAGAGCCCGGAATGAAATCAATGACATGTTGGATTTCTCGCAACGGGGGTAATTCAGCCGGTAGCTCTTCCGGGTACACATCCACAAACTCTTCTAGGAGTTTTTTCAACGCCGACGGCAAGTTCTCAAAAGGGGCTGCGTCTTCCTTAACTTGTAGGCACACTAAGGCATAGAGGACCCCATCTACAAGGGTAGTACGCTTCAATTCTTTCCTCCCTATCAGGCTCAACGTCTTCTTCTCGACCGGGACGACCGTATCCTTCGAGGGGGCCGAAGGATCTTTCGGCGGGGCGGGTTTTAAGAAGATGGTTCGGCCATTAAATTTAAACTCGTAAGTGTTGGCCCGACCAAAGTGGGTGACGTCATGATCGTACAACCAAGGGCGACCCAACAAGACGTGGCACGCATCCATAGGGATGACGTCACACCAAATCTGTTCATAATAAGCTTTGATGGTAAGGGGTACCAAGCATCGCTTCGTCACAGGGAGGGACGACTTGTCTACCCATGCCACTTTATAAGGGTGAGGGTGTGGCTCGGCAACAAGAGACATTCGTCTCACCGCGGCTTCAGAAATTACGTTCATGCAACTACCGCTATCGATGATCAACCTACACCATTTTTCACCACTCTTAAAATTCAACGTGAAAATATTTGTCCTATTCCAATCATCTAACGCTCGAGGGGTCGCCAGGATACACCCCATAACCATCATACGGGGGTCATCCTCCATATCACTAGGCACTCCGTCCGACTCGCTCTCTTCGCCCGCCTCGTAAGTTATGTCGTCAGCCCCACCGGCGGAATCTAACAGGGCTAATGGTCTGGGTGTAGTAGGACAATCACTAGCATAGTGCCCTTGGACCCCGCAAGCGTAACAGGTGACATTCGTTCTGTTGACCCGACCCACCGGGACTCTCTCACCAGAGGGGTTTCTATCATTCCTAGCCGTTACGACTATGGAGGTCGAGTCGGGGGACTGATACTTTCCTTTAGCCTTATAGGTGGCGGTGGGAGGCGGCCCTAAAATGGACTTCCCCTTTTGGAACGAGCGAGACTTGCCCTTAAGCGCGTTGTGCTGCTCAATATCTAAGGCAGCGTTGAAAGTGGTGTGCAAATCGGTGTGACCATAACGCAGAAGCTTTCCTTGGATGTCGGGGTTTAGTCCCTTACGGAACCTGGAGAGGGTGACCTCGGGCATCTCTCTCACATCACACCTAACCATCATGTCCTTCAGCAAACTCATATACTCAGACACCGACCTAGTCCCTTGCTTAAGGGTGGCTAAATCATCGAGCATTTGTGTCCGATGGTAAGTAGGGACGTACTGTTCCGTTAGCCTAGCCTTCATTACATCCCAGCCTATGGGCAACGCTCCGTTCTCGACCCTCATACGCCGCTCCTCATTCAGCCAAAATATCTTAGCGCGCCCTAGCAACTTCATTCTCGCTACTCGCACCTTATCCGCGTCATTCAGGGTATACCACTCGAAATAACATTCGATCTCCATGATCCAGTCCTGGAAGACTTGGGGATCTCCTAAACCATCGTAGGATGGTGGCTTGACTCGGACAGCCCGAGTAAGGTCAAACTCGTACGGTGCTCGTGGGGCGTTCTCATTAGGAGGGTGGGGGTAAGGGTTGTGATGCTCTCCCACCCGTGGGTGAGCGGGTTGATTACGGGGTGCCCCGTGTGGTAACCCCAATCCGTGAAGTGCTTCCCTAATGGCCGTCAACTGCTCCGTGAAATCCTGACGGAGCTCCTCAATCTCTGTGAGGGGACGACCCTCACCCCGGTCATCATCCATATTAGACGACGAAGGAGGATATTCCGTACCGAGCCTAGTACGCATGCAAAAGGAAGACAACAGGTTCAGACAGACCAAAGAAGGAATTAATCCCACTTAATGCCTATAGGAAAATAAATTTTTTTTTGATTTTCTTGCAGAAAATAAAAAGAGGATTATTAAAAAATTTATTTTGATTTTTTGGCTGAAAATTAAGAAAACTACGCCGCTATTGGCAGACCAAAGATAATTTTTTTTTTGAGATTTTTTTGTGACAACTAACGCGCAAACACAAGTGCAGGTTAACGTGCTAAAAGAGGGGAGGGTGCCAATTAAAAAATTGACAAGAACCTCCCTCTGATACCAAAATTTGATGTAGGCCACTACCGCGGACACTAGACGGGTTAAGGGAAAGAAACGAACGCCACGCTCAACCCACAATCTCTCACGCACTAGATTCAATCGCAGCGCACTCGCAAGTGTGTTATCACAGTTCACCAACGTACGGTAGCCACTCCGCGGGAAGGTCGAGCGAACGGCGATAGACCGACGTTCTCCCAAGCTAAAAGGACCAATATTGGGTCCGACCGAGCGAAGGTTGTACCAAAAGAGATCTACCCAAAGTGCGATCGAAAAATGGTAGATCTCTCCCAACAAAAAATACGGGGTTCGCCAAACCCTTTTTGGAAATAACGCGGTTAAGATCGATGCAAAATCCAAAGGAAAACCCACGAAGAATCTAACGATTCAAATCCAACGCAAAAATTATTCTGTCCACTAGAACATCTAAAGGGAAGCACACGTGAGTGGAGAGGATCGTTACCCAAGTCGGAATAGATGATTCCGACTACCTTTGAAGGGCCGCTCTTCCGCAGATCCACCGGAGTCGCGCCGGATCGAGAGATAGATCGTCCGCCTTGGCCGCGTCACGCCAAAGTTCAGATTTTCGCCGTATAAGGAAGCCTTTCCGGTCAAGCTTCACGTGGAGGGGGCTGCCGGTTCTCTTCAAAGGGGCTGCTCGGTGGAGAAGGTAGGGGGGCTGGCCGGCTATGGAAGGAGGAGGTCGGGTTGATGTGGGTGTGTGGTGGTGGTGGCTTGGATGAGGGAGAGTGGAAGAGGAAGGTGGCGACTTGTGGAAGAAGGGAAGCAAAAGAGTGCTGGCCGAAATTTTTAGAGAGAGAGAGCGGGGAAGTGGGGGTGGCGGCTAGGAGTTGTAGAGAGAGAGAGGGAGAGAGACTTAGATAGGAAAGATTTAGGGTTTTCTCTTATCATTCAACTTAAGTTAAAACAAAGCATACATGCCTATATATAGGCTTACCAACAAGTCTTGGCTATATGTAGCCCAAAATAAAATAATAAAAATAACACACAATATGGCTACATGCAGCCCACAATAAAATATCCCAAATAGCATACTAATAATAAGATAAAGTTAACTATATATTTGTCTTGCGCCGAGGGTGGAAATTGTAGCGCCGCTCCATACGAACACCACGTCGACGCGAGTCCTTTGTTGGAGACGAAGGAGGGTCTTCCGTTAGCGTGCCGTCATCAACAACTTGGGGGCCGCCGTCCACTTGGGGGCCATCGTCGCCACCAGGAGATTCACACCAGCCAAAAGTTGGTCGAGAGAAGGCCTTGTGCTCAGGAGCTAGCCCACTAACAGCAAAACTTTCTGTAATCTCAGGAACATCAAAACTCATCTTTAGTTGATTTACAACTGCAGAACTTATTGGAGCAGTATAAACTACAATAGCTTTAGAAGACTGAATATCAAAACTAGGTAAAGTATTTCTGTACACTGAATCAAAAGAATGGAATAAAGAATTTAAATCAATTATGGGATTTATAATGAAATCACCAACAATAGTTATTTATGCAACTGTATCAGCCGTGTCAGTATCAGAATCAATTATATCTATAATTTCAGCTGGAATGTCTGCATCTACTGAGTCATCAATCATATCAGAATCTGCTGCTACTGTTGCTGGAGCTGGAGATGAAGGGGGAACTAGAACTTCTCCATGGGACATCTCCCCCTGACTGGTTTCAGAGTCCTGAAGCCAGTCCTCCAGAAGAAGGAATAGGAGAGAGAGCAACAAATTTGGTGGAGAGAGAAATGATTGAAGCAAAGAGAGGAGCATTAGCTTGTGCTATTAATTGCTTAAGTGTTGGAGAAATGAAAGCAAGAAGATCATGGGCAATGTCAGAGAAATTTAAGTAGAGAGGTTCAGGAGCAGAGCTGGTGTAAGGAGTGTGATGTCCACAGTTTGAACACACAGAGAAGGCATGGGAGAAATCCGTCTGAGTGTATTCTGGAAATGTGGAAGGAGGGTTGGATGGAATTTCAGTAGTAGAAGTAGCAATTGTTGTAGTGGGAGTCGAGGTAGTTTCCAGAACTGGAGATGGAAGTGGTGAATGATGTGGAGATGGTGGAGGAGGAGACAGCAGATTGAAGTTTGGTTGTGAGGATGTGGATGGAATATCAGATACATGAGGTGGAGGTGGAGATGGAATGTCCTCATGAATGATAATGAGAAAATGTGGAGATGGTGGTTTTGGAAGAGGTGATGATGGTTGTTGTTGTTGTTGTTGAGGATGAGGTGAAGGAATTCTAGTGGATGGAGGAATTTCTTCTGGAGGTGGTGGAGAGGCTATCACTGCCCTTGTGTCCTCAGAAGTTCTGGAGGAAGAGCCCCTGGATGGTTTAGGGATGGACCTCTCCCATCTGCCAAACAAAGCAGAGGTGATCCTCTTAGAGGCATTTATGAATATTAGCTGGGAGTCCAATAATTCTGGTGCCTTTGGCTGGAGGAAAATTCCTAAAATCCTCTCAAAATAAACTTCTTTCTTTGAGTTTTTCTTATTTATCAACTCAAACAGTATCTTTCCCCAGTTTACTGATTTCTTATCTACTAGAGCACTCTTCACCAAGAACCAGTGCCTGGTTATATAATCATGGGTTGTATGTTTGCCCAGCAAAACCTTGCCAACAATATCTACCAAAAATTTATACTAAACAGATAAATTCTTTTTCAGTAGTTTATTGGGGTTTCCTTCAGAGTGACCCATTTTAGTCAACATATTTTTGTATTCAGAATCATCAATTTCAATATCTTCTTCTCCACTTGCCAAATCAAAAATCTCAGTTAAAACTTCAGGAGTTAGGTTAACCTGATTTCTGCTGATGGTGCCAGTCATGGTGTCTGCATCTGGTGAGGTTGATGTATAGAACTATTCCCTGATTTCAATCGCTGGCAACTTGATCCTTGTAGTCATGAATTTCTTCAGTTTCTATTCTTCACATAGCTATAGGATGTCTATGAGAATATGATCTGTGTGGTTGAAAGAATCAAAGTCAATGTCAAAACCAGTGTTGTATTTCATGCTGGAGAGGGAGAGCGCCGGAATCGCCATTGATTTTCCTGCAAAAACAAGAGAGAGAGCAAGAGCAAGAGAACAAAAAGCGCGGGATAGAGCATGATGAAAATCTAGATATAAGGTTTTTAGAATATGAAGGGTCAGGCTCTGTCCTGCGAAAAATAAAAAATCTCCGTTCTCAGGTCGACGAAAAAAAACTCATGAAGAAATAATATCGTCGATCTCAATTGGAAGAGATGAAAACTTTTCATCGTTCTCAGGTCGACAAAAATTTTTCTGAAGTAAAATCATAGATCTCTACTTGACAAAATAACTTCACGCAGAGAGTTCGTCGATCACAGGTCGACGAAATATCTCAAGAACAGTTCTCAGATCATCGATCTCCGTTCGACGAAATGTGATCAATTCTTCGACCTTGGACCAAAATCAAATTAAATTTCTCCATTAATCATACATAGCTGATTCAGAAAGAATAGATGCTTCTTCTCATCTAAAGGTTTAATGAAGATGTCTGCTCTTTGCAAATCAGTAGAGATAAAGATAAGATTAATTTTCTTTTTGTCCCCACAATCTCTAATGAAATGATGTCTAATCTCTATATGCTTAGTTCTATTATGCAGTACTGGATTTTGTGCAATAGGAATTGCAATGATATTGCCACAAAGTATAGTTGAATTATTTAAGTTGATACCATAATCCAGTAGTTGGTTTTGAATCCATAATATTTGTGAACAACAACTGCCAGCTGTAATGTATTCAGCTTCTACAGTTGAAGTTGACACAGATGTCTGCTTCTTACAAAACTAGGACACAAGCCTATCTCCAAGGAACTGGCATGTTCCTGAAGTACTTTTCTGTCCACTCTGCATCTAGCATAATCAGAATCTGAAAATCCAGTTAAGTTAAATTCTGACTCTGTAGGATACTAAAGAATTAGATTAGGATAACCCTTTATATATCTCAAAATTCGTTTAAGGAAAATAAGGTGTGATTTTTTAGGGTTCACCTGAAACCTAGCACAAAGGCATGCAACAAACATGATATCTGGCCTACTAGATGTGAGATACAATAATGACTCAAAAATAGCCCTTTATGTTTTCTGATCAACTAGCTTTCCCTGTTCATCAGAATCAATCACAGTATTGGAAGCCATGGGTGTTTTCATTGCTGAGGCATCAGACATCCCAAATCTCTTAACTAGCTCCTTAGCATATTTAAACTGGGATATGAAAATGCCATCAGGAAATTGCTTCACTTGGAGACCAAGGATGTAAGAAAGCTCACCCATGCTACTCATTTCAAATTTGAAATGCATTAGGTCAGAAAACCTTTTGCATAGTTTGGAATCAGTAGAGCCAAAAATAATGTCATCTACATATATTTGTACTAATAATATTTTACCTTTATGATAAGTAATGAACAAGGTCCTATCTACAATACCCCTAGTGAACTTATGCTCTAAAAGAAAGCTACCTAGGGTCTCATACCAAGCTCTTAGAGCTTGCTTAAACCATAAAGAGCTTTATGCAATTTGAAAACATAAGAGGGATGAGTTAGAGAGATAAAACTTGGTGGTTGTTCCACATATACTTCCTCTTTGAGTTCACCATTTAAGAAGGCACTCTTGACATCCAACTGGTAGATCTTGAACTTCTTGTAGAATGCATAAGCAAGAAATATCCTGATAGCTTCTAGTCTTGCAACAGGGGCAAAGGTCTGATCAAAATCAATTCCTTCTTCCTGTCTATATCCTTGTCCTACCAGCCTTGCTTTATTTCTGATGATAGCTCCTTGCGCATCCAGTTTATTTCTAAAAACCCATTTAGTTCTAATGATTGGGTAGTATTTGGGTCTTGGAACTAAATCCCAAACACTGCATCTCTCAAACTGATTGAGCTCCTCCTGCATTGCAAGAATCCAGTGGGGATCTTGCTCTGCATCTTTTATTGATTGGGGTTCAAGTTGAGATATGAAGCAAGCATGCATCAAATCTTGGTTGAGTTGATGTCTTGTTTGCACACCAACTAATATGTCTCCAATCACTTGAGATATAGGATGATCTCTAAGTGTGATAAGATCAGTAGGAGGAGTTGGTTCAGCAACAACATTAGGAATTATGTTTGCTATTGGAGATTCAGCAATCATTTCATTTTTATCTTCTTCACACTCTTCTTCAATATGTGGAGAGGGGTGTGATGTAGCCTCATTAGTGAGGTTTAAATCATCCAAATTCTCACACAATTGGGGTACCTGCAATAAATCTCTGGTAGAAGAATCCTTCTCCTTGTAATACATGTTAGTTTCATCAAAGGTTATATGTACAGATTCTTTCATTTTTAAAGTTGATTTATTGAAAACCCTATAAGCCTTGCTTACTTGGGAATATCCAAGAAAAATTCCCACTTCAGCCTTGGCTTCAAACTTTCTAAGATGTTTCATGTTATTATTGTGAATATAATATCTAAAGCCAAAAATTCTAAAGTAATCTATTTTAGGTTGCTTCCTTTTGAATAGTTCATAGGGAGTCTTGCCCTTAAGTTTATGTATTAAACTTTTATTCAGGACATGTTGGGTACATTGGAATATATGTACCTGATTTGAAGGAGCCTCACCCTACTCAATGATATACATCAAAGTGTATTTGATGTGCTTTGAGTTTATATGTGCAGGTTAAGTAATTGCAGAAAAATGCAGAAAAGTTTCTAAGTCCATGTGTCGACACCTAGAGGTGAATTGTCGACACTTATGAAGGCTAGTGTCGACACCCAGAGAAGCTGTGTCGATACTTGGAGTAATTGTGTCGACACCAGGAAGGCAGAGTCGACACCAGAAGAAAAGTGTCGACACATACAGGCTGTGTCGACACACTATGAAGAATTGTCAACATTATCTTTGTCGACACTTAGAGGCAGTGTCGACACCCAGAGAAACTTTGTCGACATGAAATGTGTCGACACCAGGAGGCTGTGTCGACACTCAGCAAACTTCAACAAAGTTAAAGTACATGTGTCGACACAAAGGAGATGTGTCGACACTCAGTAAGTATCTATAACAAAAGAAGATGTGTCGACACAAAGGAGATGTGTCGACACATAGCAGAATTCAACCAAGTATCAAAGAAGAAGTACTTGTGTCGACACACTCAATCAGTGTCGACACATTCTACAGAAGGCTTGTGTCGTCACACAGGATCAGTGTCGACACATTCTGAAGAAGTAGTGTCGAGAATCTGTTACAACAACACAAGGAGTTGTGTCGACACCATCAAGGCTAGTGTCGACACTTAGTCTACTTGTGTCGACACTTAGTCTGTTTGGGTTGACACTTAAAGAATATCTGTCTCGACGCTTTCAGACAGTGACAGAGATTTCAAGAAGTGACTGGATGAGTTGACAGCTGCCATTTCAACCGGTCAACTGCAACTGTCAGAGTCGTCAGAAAGTTGTTAGAAACCGGATCAGCCGGTTACCTTGGAGGAAGACTATTTAAAGACCTTTCTCCTTCAACAGAAGAGAGATTAACAGATTGACAATCATTAATCAAGAGATCTAACAACATAAAGAAGACCTTCAACATAAGATCTAAGAAGTTGGAGAGAGAGAGAGAGCTCCTTCTAAGAAGAGCAGCTGCTGAACCGGGCTGCAAAGTAAGATTCAGATTGAGATCTGAATCTTAAGAAAGCAGTTGATTGAAGATCATCTGCACAGGAGATTCAACCTTACTGTGTTCTAATTCAAGAAGCTTTGAAGAAAGCCAAGGGTGGTTGATCTCTGCCTAGTTCTTCAAAGAACTCATCAAGAAGCCAGTCAATTCATCTCTCTAAGTCAGAGTTGTGGTTAATTACCTTGTATGATTAAATTCTTATAGGATCCTAAGGGATCTGAGTTGTAAGCCTAAACTATAAAGGCTGAGGTAGGGATTTTGTGCATGAGTGTAGGATATTCTATTCTCTGAGTGTAGGCCTTGATTGAAGGCTGAGGTAGGGCTATTTAGCCTGAGTGTAGGTCTTGGTGAAGACTGAGTGGCAAGGCTTTGTGCCTGAGTTGTAGGAGTGGGGGCACTCTGAGTTGTAGGAACCTGTTTGGGGTTCTGAGTTGTAAGATCCGAGGATCTGAGAAGAAGTGGAGAAGTTAGGCCGAATCTAGTACACTACTAGATAGGCGAAGGGAGAAAGTGGATGTACCCAGACCTTGGGGTTTCTGTGGATGCTGTGTTGTGATAGCTGTAGAATTACATTTACTGTACAGTATTTCTGCCTTAAAATTAAAAAAGAAAAAGAACACCTATTCACCCCCCCTCTAGGTGGTTAGGCACTATTTCTTTCAAGTGGTATCAAAGCGAGGTTCCTCAAAAAGGGACATAACAGTCTGAGTAAGATCCTGTAGGCAGAAACAGAATAAACAAGAATCAAGAAAATGGGTTCTAGTGAGAATCACAAGGAGCTAGGGTCCATGAAATTGGCAATCTGTAGAAAAGAGATATTTGACATTTGGAAAGAGAGGGTTAGACTTTTTATGGAAGCATCTGACCCAAGAATATACATTGCAGTCAAAGAATGGCTATATGTGCCAATGAAGATATCCATTCTAGATGCAAATCAGAAAACTCCTAAGGACTATTCAGAAATGACGAAAGATGAAATCATTCTAGCCACTATGGACAAGAGGGCCCAGAATATTATTGTTAGTGCAATTGATGATGCAACATTTCAGAACTTAATTCATTGTAAGACTTCAAAAGAAATGTGGGATACATTAATAGTCTGTATGGAGGGATCAGAAGAAGTAAGACAAGACAAGAAGTCTTTGTTAAATCAGGAATATGAAAGCTTCAGACAAGGAAAGTCTGATAGCATTACTGAATGCTACAAGAAGTTCTATAGGATAGTAAATTAATTGATGTCCTATGGAAGAGAATTCAGCAACTATGAGCTGAATGACAAGTTCTTAAGATCCCTGACTAAGGACTGGGACACCAAGATTTGTGCCATTAGAGAAGTGGCCAAACTAGCTGACATACCTCCTCCAACTTTGTTTGGAAAACTGTTATCTTATGAGATGCAGTTATTGGCTAGAAAGGAGGAAGAGAAGACTACTAAGTTGGAGCACATGGAAAGATCTGTGGCCTTCAAGACTGAAGCCACTAGAAAGTATAGAAGCAAGTCTCCATCTTCACCTCAAATAGTTGCTGAGGCTGTGACAGATAATTCAGAAAGCAAAAATTCAGATAGAAGTGAAAGTGATGAAGACTTTGCAGCTTTCACTAGGCATTTTCAAAAGTTTATGAAGAAGAAGCAGTGGAGGTCTAAGCCTTCCACTTGTTAGCCAAAACATGACTATTATCAGAAAAGAAAGTCATCAAGGAATGATAGAAGTAGATCCAAGCCAAGCAAAGCTACATCTTCAAAAATTGTGTGCTATTGCTACAATAGACAAGGACATATAGTGGATGACTGTCCTGAAAAGAGGAAGGAGTCAACTGACAAAAAGAAGACTCAGTTTAAGGGAAAAAAGGAAAAGTCCTTTGTTGCTAAGAAAGACAAAAGTTTGACTGATCAGTCATCTTCAGAAATAGACTCAGAAGCTGAAGCCTATATTGGATTGTTTGCTGAAGAGGAGAAAGATGAGTTCATGCAGTTAATGAATTCAATTTATGAGCATGAGGACAATCAGTGCAAAGGGCTGATGGCATTATCTAAAGGAGACAAAATCCAGGATCAGCCTGGACCAAGTAAGGTACAAAGTTGTTCTTCTAGTTCAATTTCTAGTACTGAGTCAGAATCAGATATATTTGCATCAAGTGATGTGGGTGGGTCTGAATCTGAAGGAGATATTCATCAGTTAATTGATGAATATAGGAACTTATTGCAGGCCTTGAAGAAAAGCAAAACCTTAGCCAAAACTCAGGCAAAGGAGATTGCTAGTATTAAATTGGCTGCTGCTGATTCAGACAAGTTATTTGATTAGAAACTGAATGAAATAGCCAAGCTGAAGAACATTACTGTTATTCAGATGGGTACTATTACATTTAAGAATGATCAAATTAGAAATCTGGAGGCTAGACTTCAGAAGGAGAGAGAGATTGTAGCAAGTTTTTCTAAACCAAAATCTGTTTTACCTTTGATAGATGAGTTTGTACCTCATAAGGGTAAAACTGGAATGGAGTTTACAAAACCTGCCTGGACAGTTAAGTCCAAATCTAAGGGCAAAGCACCATCACTAAACAAGAAGGCTACAGTAGATAATTCAGACAGGGTTATACCCAAACAAAGGTACAATAGGTTTGAGTGCTGGTGTTGTGGCAAGATAGACCACTTTGCCATAGATTGTTGGCACAATTCAAGTGCCAAGGAGAGCAGCAAACTGCCTACTAGAAGAGCTACAGGTAGTTTTGTTAAAAGTCAGACTAACTTGCACCAAGGACCCAAGAGTTATTTGGGTTCTAAGGTTAAGTAATCTGTTTTGCAGGTGAGTCCAAGTGGCCATGCCCCTATTTGGTACTTGGACAGTGGATGTTCCAGGCACATGACTGGAACAAGGGAGTTGTTGAAGGACTATACACCTATCAAGGATGGTCCTAAAGTTACCTTTGGTCGTTCAGAAAAAGGAATCAGCTTTGGTAACATTTCTAGTAACCAAATTATAATTACTCAAGTGGCTTATGTAAAGGGTTTGAAACATAACCTCATTAGCATAAGTCAGTTGAGTGATTTAGGATATGACATCTCATTTGTAAATAATGGTTGTCATATCAAAAGGTCAAGTGATCAAAAGATCATTCTGACAGGATATAGGAAGAGAAATGTCTATTGTCTAGACTTTGTATATGAGAACAATGTTTCTCCTATTTGTCTTGTAGCTGATGAGAAAGTCTCACATTGTGTTAAATGGAACAAGAGGCTGGCTCATCTTAACTATAAGACAATTGGCCAACTCTTTAGCAAAGAGTTAGTGAGGAATGGTCCTCAGATTAAGTGTATAAAGGATGGGATATGCTCAGCTTGTCAAAAAGGCAAGCAGACCAAATCCACCTTTCATATCCTTGAGAACAAGGATTCTGTGAGATGTCTATACCTCTTGCATATGGATCTTTTTGGTCCTATTCCAGTTCACAGCCTAGGTAGGAAGGTCTACACATTTGTGGTTGTAGATGACTACTAAAGGTATTCCTGGGTGTTCTTCCTTAGGCAAAAATCTGAAACCCCAAGTATCTTATATAGTTTTGTTAAACAAATTTAGAATGAATTGGACAGTACAGTGGTCAAAATCAGAAGTGACCATGGTACTGAATTTCAGTATGACAGTATGACAAAACTGTATGAAGAATTTGGAATTTTTCAGGAATTTTCCTCACCAAGAACACCTCAGCAAAATGGTATTACTGAAAGGAAAAATAGAACCTTGATAGAGGCTGGTAGAACCCTATTGAGTGACACATCTCTCCCAGAATATTTCTGGGCCGAGGCAGTAAACACTGCTTATTATGTGATCAATAGGGCTACTATCACCAAGAGCCACAAGAAGACTCCCTATGAGATTGTGAAGGGCAGAAAACCAAATTTATCCTATTTCAGGATCTTTGGTTGCAAGTGCTATATCCTTAACAATGGTAAGTCTTATCTAACCAAGTTTGCTGCCAAATCCCAAGAGGGGATCTTTGTTGGGTACAACAATAATAGTAATGAAAGTCCACCTAGTGTCAACTATGTTCACCTATGGGAGGGAATAGGTGACGTGCAGCGTTTTTGCGGAATTTAAATTGTACCTGCACACGAAAATAAAACAACACAGCACAACAGAGTACACAAGCTATTTATAGTGGTTCCCCGACTTGGGTACATCCACTTTCTCCCTTCGACCTATCTCCCAACCAGGGACGACTCGGTGACTTCTCCAACAGGATTGAAATCCAATCCTTGCACTATCGGAAGGAACCCTTCCACACGTAGGAGTCAACACTCCCACAAACCGGGTTGCACCCAACCCTTACAACTAGAAACCACCGTCCCTTTACAACAAAAGTAAAACTAGAATGTACAAGAGATACAAACTACGTTTGGAGACTTAGGTGTCCCTCTTTGTTGACGACGTGTTTTTGAAGTCCACGAAGAGTCCATTACCCAAGATCTCACTTGGAAAGAATCTCCCCAGAACCGGCGGCGGCAAGATGGGCGGCGGCTAGGTTCACGGGATAGGCGGCAACAACGATGTGCTGTTGCTGTTCTTTAGAGATCCAAACTTCGTAGCGAAGCTAGCTAGGTCTACCAACAGTCACACTAGGATCAATCGTCTCGATCGATTCGGATGGGGAAGATTTTCCCGATCTACAAATCGAGAGACAAAAGATCTCCGGTTAGACACGTGAGACGCTGAGCTTAGCTAGGCTTCTGTCGCAGGAGGATCTGGGCGAAACCACGATCAACCGGCGAACAACTTGGCGCGAGTGGCGGCGGCGGCGGCGGAGCGGAAACGGCGATCTAGATCACGTCGTGGCTCGCGTATTTCTTTTCTTCTTCGCTGCTCTTACTGTTCAAAAATACTCGTGTATTTATACACTGTAGACACTTTCAATATGACCATTGTGGGTCCCACAAGTAGAAACCCGAAATCTGGTTCAAAATAGTGCCAGCGGCAGAATCCGGTCCAGCAACTTCCAGAGAAATTGCTAAGTCAAAATCGGCGAGAATCGCAGGTGATTCTTGACGAATCGGCGAGAATCAGCTAGTGATTCTCGACGATTCGTCGAGAATCACTAGTGATTCTCGCCGAATCACTTGTTGATTCTCAACGAATATTACTTGGTATTCATGATCTACTTAACGATGGGTTCGGCGAGAATCACTAGTGATTCTCGCCGAATCTTACTTGGCACCGTTTTGAGGTAGCCAGATTGAGTCGGCGAGAATCACTAATGATTCTCGACGATTCGGCGAGAATCACTAGTGATTCTCGCCGAATCGGCGAGAATCACTTGGTGATTCTCGTCGAATTAGACTTAGACGAATTTTCGTCTTTCCACCCAAGAGCTGCTCCTTGACCCATCCTTGCTCCTTGTCTGCTCTTGCATAAACACGACCCTGTACTTGAAAGTAAGTGCACTCCAATAGAGAGAGTACACGTAGGCCAACACACTGATCTGCCCAACGAGGGATTACGTCGTGCAAACCCGTGTATATTGACCTACTGCACCCTGACATTGGTGTGCACTTAGCGTGGAATAACTGCAAGCACAACTTGAGAGGTTTCATCAAATACATTGTGAATTCATCTTAGCTTGACAGGTGGCTTCCTCAAATCCAGGTAATTGTGGATACAATACCCAACAATCTCCCCCTATTTGACGAAGCCAAAACCCTACTAGCTAAGATGAATAACACCAACCAGATAATATAAACAACATTCAGAATTTAAATATGTAGCACAAGAGAATATAGGCAGACAAATCAAGACTTGAGTCATTCATAAATTCAAATGCATATATATATATATGTATATATACATAATCTCAAGATTGTTCATATAATAACAATAACCATTAATTGTTCTTAAGAGAGAATGACAAGCTATCAAGTTTTGACTATTTTTCTTTGGCTAAGTCATACTTGAGTTTCTGAGCCAAATACTTCTTTCTTTGCCTCTCCATGTACTCTTTGGGCTTCGGATAATATCTGGGAGGAGGAGCTTTATCTGCCGCAGTATTGGTTCTGAAAAAGATGTTCCTTTTTGCTTCATATGTCTTATGCATCTCCCATTCATACTGGCTGTATACATCGTTTCGATTGATTTCCCCTTGTTCCTGTAGCCAGAATGTGTCCAGTATGATACTCTTGGATACTGGACTCCACTTTTCGTTTCTTACTTCCTCCTCCTTCAGTCTGATTCTCTTCTCAGCTTGCGTTTCCTTTGACGTCCCTTCTTGAGACTTTCTCTTGTCCCTGGCTTTGGCTAGGGCCTCTTGGTCAAACATGGCCATATGTTTTGCTTTGGAAATAGCCCTAGCATCAACTGCACTCATGGGAACTCCTGCAGCACTTACTCCCTCGGCAGCCGTAGAAGTCTCAGGAGCATGAATACCCGCAGGATTTTCAGGCAAAACGATGCCTAACGCCTCTTGGAGCATCCACCAGCAACTGTCATAGACATATTTGTTTGACTGTTCAAAGTTTGTGATCATGATTTCTTGAAGCTCGGCCATCTTAGCTATATATTCCTTCTCCCCCTTTTTGGCTTCGACTGCGATGGAGTTTGCATAGGAGTGCAGTGAGTCATCAATATGCGTTGTAGTCCTGGAGAATTCAGTGACCAATGCTTGTTGATTGGCGTTGAGAGTTACCATATTACCGTCAAACTTTTGAATGTTGTTTGCTACAACATGAGCATTCTGATTTACTACGGCAAGAGTATCGGTGTTCTTTTTCAATCCGGCCATGAGAAGAGTGACAGCTTGGCCGGCCGCTGAATACTTATCTTCAAATTTCTTTTCCATCATGTCAAGTTTATGATTGATCTCCACCATGTTCTTGAGCATGAGATTTTCAGATTTCTTAATTCTTTTCAGCATTTTATCTTGAGCTTTATCAAAAGAGGCTTTAAGCTCATTCACTATGCCCTGAATGACATTCACGGTATAAGTGGCTAGATTATCTCGTAGTGGAAGATCCGGATGCACTTCTTGGCCTTGCACTTCATCAGATGCACCTGCAGAGCTGGACAGGAGCACAGCCTCTAAGGGTGGAATACTGGCAACATCTGTAGATTTCTCGGACTCCCCCTCCACTCGTGCACCAATGTTCTCAGGAACGATTTCAGGTCCGTGCTTGTCAGGTGGAGGTTCAATGAGATCCTGAGTCTCCAATGCTTCTTGTCCCTCATTATCGTCTTCCTCTCCTTCATCATCCATGAGATTATCTTCATCAGCATCCTCTTCCAACTCTTCGTCAGCAGTCTCCTCTACCGCACCTCCGCCTCCTAGATTGTTCAGGTTCAGGACCTCCTCATTCTCCGGCACAGCTTCACTGTCTTCTTGTATATCTTCCACAGCATCTCTGGCCATTTGGGAGATGTCGGATACGATATCAGCATGAGTGGGTAGAGGCTCCCCCTCAATTCCTGCAGTCAAAGCATTAGGAATTTCACTGGGGATTACTGCTGGAGATACGTCCTGTTGTTCTTCCATGGCAGCCTGCCCAATTCGCCTCTCCCATCTGTCAAAAACACTTGAGTCCATTTTCTTCAAGTAGTGTAGATGAACACCTTTACTCATGTCATACTTGTCTCCATTCAGCTGATTGAGATACAGACTTATGATTCGGCCAAAGATCGGAGATCTCAGGGTGTCCTTTATCTTCTCAAAGAGCAATGCCCCCCAGTTGAACCTTTTTCGGCAGACAATTGCCACCAGGATCTTGAACATGTCTGCAGAGATATGGTCATGAGAGCCTGGCTTGCAGATGAGTACTTTTCCGATTATGTCTGACAGAAGTTTCCCTTCTTCATTCATATCCTTTCTCTTTATCGACCGAGTTCCTCGTAGGAGACCACAGAATAAGAGAGTCCTGCTGTTGTCTTCTTCCTCGAGATAGTCCTCGTGCTCCGAGCTAGAGAGCTGCAGGAAGCGGGTCAGCTTGCTAGCAGACATCTTGATCTTTGCCCCAGCCACCTTGCTCTTGATAAGAGAGTCTTCATTTCGGAGTCTGGCGGTAGCAAAGAACTCCAGCACCTCTTTGTCCAAGATTTTACACGGGTGCTCCAGTACGAATGAAAGCCAGCCTCTTCCAGCATAAGAATGATGTTTCTGAATTCGTCAGAGGCATGAGAGAACCCTGTTCGAGCTAGCTCGCATCCAGTGACCAGCCCAGTGGTTGTCCTTGGAGACATTGCAGATCTAGGGAGAGAAGCCCTACTCTACGCTTAATCAAAAATCAAAAAGGAAGCGACACTAGTGATTAAGTCCAAGTAAGGGTGAGGGGGTGGCTACCTAAAGGCGTAGACAGTGAGTTAGTTCGATGAAGACGAGGGACACCCGATGAGAGTACGCGGAGAAATTCCTGGAAGGAAGAATCGAAACCGGGAGAGATCGTCGGAGAGAAACTTGCGGGAAACCTTCGGTTACTCTTGCGGGATTCGGCGAGTTTCCTACGCGATTCGGCGAGTTGCCTGCGGGATTCGGCGGGAGACCTTCGATGGAGACCGATTCAGCGAGATTCGGCGGGATTCGACGGAACCCTGCACGATTCCTGGGGAGTTTCCTGCGGAGTCCTGCGGAGTTCGACGGGATTAGGCGGGATTTGACGGAAGCCTGCGCGATTCCTGGTGAGTTTCCTGCGGAGAAGGTCTTTCAGCGGGATTCCTACGGAAGGTGAAGGGTCGGAGAGATTCTAAATATATAATGGTGAGTTCGGCGGGAGACTGCGTGAGATCGACGGGATTTAGAAGGGATTTTAACGGGTTTCCGGCTTTTCCATATAAGTTAATTTAAAAATCTTCCAAATATGTGAGTACTTCTTAAAGCCACTATTTGGGGTTGAACCAGCTTTTCCATACATTTCTTGATGGCAATCTTTGCTAGTTTTTAGTGAACTAATTTAAGCCTGTAGATGTTAGATTTCGAGTCTACCAGTGGAAATAACTCTTTAATGGTGTATCTAAGGTTTATATTCATCGTGTTACCCTATCCTTGGATGTGCATACATACACGTATATATATATATATGTATATGTATATAAAGATATATATATATGTAACTGTCGATGGAAAACGACTCAAGTCTTGGAACTGATCAAAAGTACCTGGGATTTTGAGAGTCATCATTTAGTCCCTCAGGTAGAACATATTAGGAGCTCAATGTTAGTATGACCAAGTAGATATCACATCTGTTATTCCAGACTCTTGTGCCAATTTAGTCTTGAGCCCTCTACTGTCTAGTTCCCCTCATAGTTACGGGAACCTAGACTACCCTGCAAGAAAGAATTACTTTACCTTAGGAACCCAAATCATATTGGGTCCTAGGTTCCTGTTAGCATAAGCACTCGACTGCCTTCCTTCAGAAAACCTGTCAGGAAGACTACCTCTGCCCCGAAAATGTGGATAGGCCCTTGCCCTTGATACAGAGGGGTTGTGCCAACAGTCGATGGCAAAGTATCCCACTTTGCCATAGCACCAACACGGGTGAATGTTGTATCGCCGTTTCTAACCTGATCTAGTGACTGAGGTAGTCACGGTCCTAGGTCTAAACGGGATAGGGCATGATCTCCTCACAAAATTTCCTCTTCCACCATGACAAGTGGAAGGGTGAAAGGAATACATGTTGCGAGCGTCATGAGGCCGGGGAGGTAGTGCCTTCCTTTCAGGCATCCCCCTTCCTGAGGCCCCATGAAAACTTACACCATGACTTCTAACCTCCCTGTCCTATGTCCTCGGGTGGTGAGAAGTGTTCTGTGAGCTGGGACATGTAGATTCACACCGAGTTGAGGCAGTGGCAGTGAATACAAAGGGCTCAGAATGAGCCTTAGGTATTCTCCCATGAGTGGCCACGACGGCCCTTGCACTACGGGTGTCTCCACATGGGGACAGATGACCCTTGCAGTGACCACGACTATTCCTGTGGTCATACCTGAAGGCATGATGAGTAGCCTTCCTGCTTGGAGTGGGGGGTCGGAATACCGTTTCCCCATTTCTCCACGAATTGATAATCCGGGAGATCCACCCATTTTCTTGCTTTCTCTTTATAGCATCAACCTTGGAAAAGTTTGATACTATTCTTTTCTCATTCTCTAGACTACTCTCTAGAGCTGAGATTTTTGAGTCCTTAACCTTGTTGGATGCCAATTGGAGAATCAACAAGATCTTCAGTCGAGCAATCTCTTGAGCTTGCTCCTCAGCAAGTAGGTTGCTTGTCTGAAGGGCTCTCTTCAAAGAATCAGAATTTTCTGAAGGAAAGCAGTTCCTGTCTTCAGAAACTTCAAGAGAGACGGGGCAGGATGAAGAAGTTACCTACTCTTCAGTGTTATTGTCATTAGAGCCAGTGATCGTAGTGTCATCCTCATCAGAGCTGCTTTCCTCACTGGCCTCTTCAGTCTCTAACACTGACACTGGAGCTCTGATGCTGTCCGATAGATCCTTGACTTCATCTTCAGAGGCGACGACCCCCACATAGGCTTCATCCTCTGGTTGACAGCAGATTCCAGCTTTCACTGACCCCCCATCAGCTCTGAGATCATCACCCACATAGATTTAGCCGACCCACATTTTTCCAATCTAGAGCGAGAAGCTACAGACCAGATATCCTTGATAATTTGACGAATCCTCTTATCCAAATTAAAGAATGAAATTTCCATTTCCGACATCTCAGCAATGCACTTGGGCACTTGAATTCCAGAGTCGGAGGTCTTCATAGGAATAAAAGGACCCTCTTCCAGGATGAAAGATGCACGAGGATCGATAGCATCCAAGTGATACGACACTCTCATCCTCTAGACGGGATAAAACTCCTTTGTGCATGTGGGGAGTCTTAGTGGCGATATCTCATGATCCAGCTCCATGCTTCTGACACTGGTGGCAGGATTCTACTCAAGGTATAAGCCTTCTGATGAGTAACCTCGCTTTGATACCACTTGAAAGTCCACCTAGTGTCAACTATGTTCACCTATGGGGGGGGGGGGAATAGGTGACGTGCAGCGTTTTTGCGGAATTTAAATTGTACCTACACACGAAAATAAAACAACACATCACAATAGAGTACACAAGCTATTTATAGTGGTTCCCCGACTTGGGTACATCCACTTTCCCCCTTCGACCTATCTCCCTACCAGGGACGACTCAGTCACTTCTCTAACAGGATTGAAATCCAATCCTTGCACTATCGGAAGGAACCCTTCCACACGTAGGAGTCAACACTCCCATAACCCGGGTTGCACCCAACCCTTACAACTAGGAACCACCGTTCCTTTACAACAAAAGTAAAACTAGAATGTACAAGAGATACAAACTACGTTTGGAGACTTAGGTGTCCCTCTTTGTTGACGACGTGTTTTTGAAGTCCACAAAGAGTCCACTACCCAAGATCTCACTTGGAGAGAATCTCCCCGGAACCTGCGGCGGCAAGATGGGCGGCGGCTAGGTTCACGGGATCGGCGGCAACAACGATGTGCGGCTGCTGTTCTTTAGAGATCCAAACTTCGTAGCGAAGCTAGCTAGGTCTACCAACGGTCACACTAGGATCAATCGTCTCGATCGATTTGGATGGGGAAGATTTTCCCGATCTACAAATCGAGGGACAAAAGATCTCCGGTTAGACACGTGAGACGCTGAGCTTAGCTAGGCTTTTGTTGCAGGAGGATCTGGGCAAAACCACGATCAACCGGCGAACAACTTGGCGCGAGTGGCGGCGGCAGCGGCGGAGCGGAAACGGCGATCTAGGTCACGTCGCGGCTCGCGTATTTCTTTTCTTCTTCGCTGCTCTTACTGTTCAAAAATACCCGTGTATTTATACACTGTAGACACTTTCAATATGACCGTTGTGGGTCCCACAAGTAGAAACCCGAAATCCGGTTCAAAATAGTGCCAGTGGCAGAATCCGGTCCAGCAGCTTCCAGAGAAATTGCTAAGTCAAAATCGGCGAGAATCGCAGGTGATTCTCGACGAATCGGCGAGAATCAGTTAGTGATTCTCGCCGAATCACTTGTTGATTCTCAACGAATATTACTTGGTATTCATGATCTGCTCAACGATGGGTTCGGCGAGAATCACTAGTGATTCTCGCCGAATCTTACTTGGCACCGTTTTGAGATAGCCGGATAGAGTCGGCGAGAATCACTAATGATTCTCGACGATTCGGCGAGAATCACTAGTGATTCTCGCCGAATCGGCAAGAATCACTTGGTGATTCTCGTCGAATTAGACTTAGACGAATTTTCGTCTTTCCACCCAAGAGCTGCTCCTTGACCCATCCTTGATCCTTGTCTGCTCTTGCATAAACACGGCCCTGTACTTGAAAGTAAGTGCACTCCAATAGAGTGAGTACACGCAGGCCAACACACTGATCTGCCCAACAAGGGATTACGTCGTGCAAACCCGTGTATATTGACCTACTGCACCCTGACATTGGTGTGCACTTAGCGTGGAATAACTGCAAGCACAACTTGAGAGGTTTCATCAAATACATTGTGAATTCATCTTAGCTTGACAGGTGGCTTCCTCAAATCTAGGTAATTGTGGATACAATACCCAACAAGTAAGGCTTATAGGGTCTACAACTTGATTACTCAAGTTGTAGAAGAGTCTGCTCATGTAGTTTTTGATGAAGCTAGACTCATTAACAATTAATTGTCAAGAAGTGTTTGCAGCTCTATAGGTGTAATTGAGAAGATGGACAAGCTTATCTTGACAGAAGGTGCTTCTGCAAGACAGCAAGTGCAAGATAGTGGCTGCTGTCCAGGGGGAGTACAAGATACTCCTGATGCAGAAAAAGACCAAGAGGAGCAGCTAAATGAAGAGGCTGAAGGTGTGCCACCTGAAGACAGGCTGTCTCCAGCAAATAGGCATTTAAAGGATCATCCAGCAAATTAAATAATTGGAGATCTTAGACAAGGGGTGCAAACAAGGAGCAGGAATCTAAGTATAGTTCTTTACTCCAGTTTTCTATCCCAAGTAGAGCCAAAGAAGTTTAAAAAATAATCCTAGACCCTCATTGGATTGAGGCCATGCAAGAGGAGCTGAATCAATTCAAAAGATGCAAGGTCTGGGAGCTAGTTCCTAAACCCAAGGACCACAACATTATTGGAACTAAGTGGATCTTTAGGAACAAGTTGGATGAGAATGAAATCATCATAAAGAATAAAGCAAGACTTGTTGCAAATGGATATAGGCAGGAAGAAGGTATTGATTTTGATCAAACCTTTGCACCAGTAGCAAGACTGGAAGCAATAAAGATTTTCCTTGCCTATGCAACTTATCAAGGATTCAAGGTATATCAAATGGATGTTAATTCAGCTTTTCTGAATGGAAATCTGAAGGAAGAAGTCTATGTAGAGCAGCCATCAGGTTTTGTTGATTCTATTAAACCTGATTATGTTTATAGACTTAGGAAGGCTTTGTATGGGTTAAAACAAGCCCCAAGGGCTTGGTATGAAACCCTGTCTAGTTTCCTCATTGAGAATAAATTCTCAAGGGGGAAAATAGACAACACTCTATTCCTTAGGGAATCCAGAGGCAAGATTATCTTAGTCCAAATATATGTAGATGACATAATATTTGGGTCTACAGAAAGTAGTCTTTGCAGAAAGTTTGCAAAACTCATGCAAGGACAATTTGAAATGAGTAGTATGTGGGAACTTAAGTTCTTCTTGGGTCTCCAAGTTAGACATACTGAAGATGGATTATCCATATGTCAGTCTAAGTTCACCCTAGAGTTGATAAGAAAGTATGGTATGGAATCTTCCACTACCATGAAAACTCCTATGGGGTCAAACATGTCTCTAAGCAAAGATGATGCAGGGAAACCTGTAGATGAAACTTTGTATAGAGGGATAGTTGGCTCCCTACTATATTTGACTGCTAGTAGACCAGATATCATGTATGCTACATGTGTCTGTGCTAGGTACCAAGCTTGCCCTAAAGAATCTCAATTGACAGAAGTCAAAAGAATTTTGAGATATCTTAAGGGCACAACTTATCTAGGCCTTAGGTACCCTAGGAATGGAGATTTTATACTGACAGGTTATTCAGATGCAGATTTTGCAGGCTGCAAGGAAGATAGGAAGAGTACTACAGGAACCTGTCAATTTCTTGGTGGAAGGCTGGTGTCATGGAGTAGCAAGAAGCAGACCAGTGTGGATATCTCCACATCTGAGTCAGAGTATGTGGCTGCAGGAAGTTGTTGTGCTCAATTTCTATGGATTCAACATCAGCTAGAAGATTATGGTATTCAAGTAAGTACAACACCTTTATTTTGTGATTCTACTAGTGCCATTTATATTGTAAATAATGCGGTCTCACATAGTAGGACTAAGCACATAGAAATAAAATACCATTTTCTAAGAGAACATGTAGAAAAAGGAGACATTTCCCTAGAGTATGTTAAGGCAAATAATCAGTTAGCTGATATGTTTACTAAGCCCTTAGATGAAACCAAATTCAATAAGTTTAAAATTGAATTAGGAATGATAAACTTAGAATAGTTTATAAAAATTGGCTAAGTAAAATAGTGTCGACACACAGAGTTGTTTGTGTCGACACATAGAAGTGGTGTCGACATTTCAGAGAAATGGTGTCGACACATCTAAAAAGTCTGTGTCGACACTTCAGAGAATTAGTGTCGACACATGCAGTGTAGGTGTCGACACATCTAGGGTGGTGTCGACACATAGGATTTACACAGAATTCGTCGAGTAGAGTCTCGACTAAGTGTCGATCTGAGATATATTTGTGTCGACACATAGTTGTCGAGACATTAGGAGTAAGTGTCGACACTTTTCAACAATGTCGACACATTTCAAGTATTTTGACGCGCCTTTTCACCTTCAATTTTAGAAAGGTATAAATAGGTCTTTACCATTGTTTGTCGACACGCTCACCATAGTTTCGCGACCAAATTTGTGTGTCGACATATCTTCTCTAAATTCAAAATTTCTTCAAACCCTAATGGCGCCCAAGCTAGAAGAGAACATTAATGAAGGATATGAGCTCGTGCGATATGCCTTTGATGACGCGGAACCAGAAATCCAAGGTGTGGTAACCCTAGTTGCAGAGACTGGGTTAGAGTATCTTGTTTATGAACCAATCAAGATATGGAAGAAGGAGGTCCTCAAATTCTTTACTGGAGCTACACTTGATGAATCTGGACTCAAGATTAAGTCCAAAGTTCATGGGGCAATAGTCAAGATTACCCTGAAAAGTCTAAGAAAGATTCTATATCTCCCTAGAACTAAAGAAGAGGAAGATGTACCTGCATCAAAGACAAGGGGGGCACTGGAATGGTGTGGTTTCGATTCAAGCATGAAAATTGGATCAGTTTTCAATAGAAAAGGCATGAACATGCAAGGCAAGTTCTTATCTGAAATAGTGGGCAAGGTGATACTGAGCAAGCCTGGTGGGCATGATAGGATATCAGCTCACATGTTCAGTTTGATGACAAAGATAATTTTCCAGCTTAAAACTGATTGGTCAGTAGTCATGTTTGATAAGATAAAGGAAAGTCTGAAGAAACCAAATCTGGGTAGGATTCTGAGTTTATACTTAGCTGGATGTATCCCTGAAGTGATGAACCAAGCTGCTGGTTCTAAGATAAACCATATGAGGAGAATGGATGTAAGAATTTTCTCAAGGTGAGATAGAGTGTTGACAAAGGAATTGCCAACTCCAGAACAGGAAACACCTCAGAAGAAGAAGAAGAAGACAACCATTGTGGCTCAAGAATCCTCAAGTAGCTCAGAGGAGCAAGTGGTGTTTAGTTCTGATGATGGAGAAGATGACAATGCTGGACAGTCACCAGCAAGACAAGAAGATACTCAAAGGCAGGGAGAGCTACCATCAGCTAGCCCTATTCACCTGGATCCACTCTAGGGGGAGCCTATACATGTGGATGAGCCAACCCAATTAGAGAGTGAAAGGGCTACCCAAACAATACTAGAGGTAATCACTGAATTTAATCAATTAAATTTCAATATTGAGGATGAAGTTTTGACTGAATCATTACTTGATGTTGATCAGCAAATACAGTTACATAATCAACCACAAGATGTTGTCATGGAGGACACATCAGTTGCTGATAAAGAGGTATCAGTTGCTCCTGAGATCAGAGATTCTCCAGTTCAACCTCAACATGAGTTTACACTAGAAGAGCTGTTGCCTGATCTTTTACAGCCTGACTTTGAAGGAGAGAAAACAACTGTTGAGGGGGAGAAGGTCAATCTTGAGGGGGAGCAAATAGAGGAGACTGCTACAAAAGAGACTGAGGAGCAAAGGAATGTTGAGGAACTACCAAGGACTAAGAAAGATTTACCTCCTAGTCCTAAGGACAGGGTAGACATTGCCAATACATCTGATTCTAAAGATGAAGAGGCTGCTAGAGCCAAGAAAAGAAAATTACAAGTTTTCAAGAGAAGACGCCAGACCTACAAGAAGACACTTCAAACCATAGTTCCACAACAAGCACCAACGGCTGACTATAGTTCTTTGTTGGTGGCTTTGCAAATTAAGATGGATGAGCAAAGGAAAGCTCTAGAAAAGTATATGGATGAAGGCCATAAATCACTGCAATTTGATCTAGCACAAGACATCAAATCTATTAGATTTGAAGTTAATCAACATAAAAAGGAAATGACTGATTGTTTCCATAAAGGAGGAAATGCAGTAGTCTATCTAGCTACTCATCAAGAGAATATTAAGAAATAGGTTGATGACATGGCAATAAAACAAGGATATGTCCTGAAAAATCAGCTTAGAATGAATGATAATCTGACTGCTTCTCATAATGCCATTGTCACTGAAATGAAAAATATAGCTACTGCCCAGACTGCTGTAACTGATACTGCCAAAGAAGCCTTTGATAAGCAACTACAAGATAACATAACTGCTGTTAAAACTGCCATTGAAGATTCTTAGAAGACAATTACTGACAAGCTACAAAGGTTAAAGCCTTTTTATAAAGATGGAGTTAACTATTTAAATGCTCAAATCAGATTCCAAAAGGATGATCTTAGAGATCATATAGAAAGAGAAGTCATAAAGGGGGAGAGGGTGTTAGTCAAAGCAGGCTCTGATCATGCAAAATGGATTTCGAACTCCATCAGAGCTACCCTTGGATATCCACCCTTGTGTGATGATGATAATGTGGCAGAGTCTTGATGTAGGCCACGGTGTTTGACGCTCTAACGGCGAAGGGATTAACACGTACGCCTCTCTATTTCCACTATTACGCTCACACAATAACTAAACGCAGCACACCCACGAACAACGTTATCAACTATCGCCAACGTACGATAGCCACGCCGATTAAAGAGTGAACAAACGACTAAAGGTCGATGTTCTCTCAAGCTAAAAGGACCAATATTGGGTCCGAACGAGCGATGGTTGTACCAAGAGAGATCTACCGAAAGGTTCGGTTCGGAAATGGTAGGTCTCCCCCAACAAAACGAAAACGAGGCTCGCCAAACCTCTCGAAAAATTAAACAAGTAGAAAGAACAACACAAGCGATCGGAAAGATAAGCCACGAATGAAAAAAATGATTCCAAAGTAACACAAAGGTATTCCACCAAATAAAAATCTAAAGGGAAATGAATCACACAAGAGGTAGAAGATCACGTTACCCAACCGGAATAGATGATTCCAGTTCACTTTCAAGGATCGTTCTTCCATGACTCCACCGGAGTGTCGCCGGATGGAGAGAAACTTGTCCTCTTCCTTTGCTTCATGCCGGAATGGAGGAAATCCACGAAGGGAGAAAACACCTTTGATCTTGGTCGGTTTCGCTATGGAAAGGGGCTGATTTGGTGCTCTTGATGGAGGTCGGGTTTAGATAAGGGAGAGGGTGGTGGGTATGTTTGGGGTGTGGAAGTGGGGGTGGCTTGAGAGTGGTGGCCGAATCTAGGGAGGTGCAGTTAAGGGGTGTTTGTGTTTAGTGTTGGTGGAGGAGGCCGGCGGTTAAGGAGGAATGGTGGTGGTCTAATTTGTGAGGGAGGAAAGGAAAGGGAGGAGGAGCTACAGGAGGGAGGTCGTGCAAAAAGAGGGGAGAGGAAGGGCGGCCGGCGGCCAAGAGGAAAGGAGGAAGAGATCTTCAAAGGAGGTTTAGGTTTTCTCCAATTTTCATTCACTAAATAAAACCATGAAAGTCCATCCCTATATATAGGCTTTACAAAAATGCATAGGCTATGTGCAGCCCACTAAATAAAAATAAAGCAACACCTAAAATACTTATACATTACATGATGAAAATAAAATGCAAATAGAAATAAACTAAATAATGTTTAAAAGCCTTCATCTCATGTAGCTCCACATCATGTAGTCATCATCTTCAACATGTAGAAGAACGCCGTTGCCGTCACCGTCATCATCTTCAACTTTAACATGTAGGAGAACGTCGTTGCCGTCGCCGTCATCATCTTCAACTTTGACACGTAGGAGAACACCATCATCAATCCTCCCCCGCTTAAAATAACATATCACCAATGAGTTGACATGGCGGTGCTGGCGCCGAAGAACATCATCCAAAAGAACCATCGCCGAGTCCGGAATCCATGGGTCACCGGAGACCGGGCGATCACACCATCGTATCACATAACGCTGAATACCACCGCTTGGAGAGGAGAGCAAAACACCCAATATGAACCCGTCTAGCAAAAAGATTGTCCTGGGGAAACTGGGAAAAGAATTAGGCAAATAAAGAGGAAAAATTTCTTCATCAACAGTCAACGTACCTCCGTTGGAGATCAATGGAGAGAACGATCCAAGAACAAGCTCACCCCCCAACCCAAATGAAAATATAGTGGCACCAAACGTAGAGTTAGATATTTCAAAAGGTGGAAAAACACAATGCGTGAAATTGGAAACATTTAAACTAGGGGAATTACCCCATTCAGTGGTTAACTTCAACAGATATGTTGTTTCTCCTAATTGATTAAAAATCCGAAAGGTTATAACTCGCCGACTTACCAATGTTTCTATAGTGCCCGTAGGCATCCGTTCAGGGACGAGTCGCACCAAGAGTAAACCGAAGAACTTATAGGGAGATGCCCTCTTATGTAAGTTAGCGATATATTGATAAGAAGACATTTGTGTGACTGACGCTTCCATACTGTGCTTATGTAAAATGAAAATGTGTGCGACAAATACTATTGCAGGCAGACTTGACATGTAAAATAGCGGTAACGGAACTAGTTGAGATGGAACCAAGGGAACTAAATATGGTGCGCCAACGGAAAGTAATAGGGTGGCACTAGCGGAACTACATATGGTGGCACCAACCCAACGAGATCTGGTGGTACCAACGGAATGCGATCCGGTGGCACAAAAGATGGCCACATCATTAACGTACTCTCAGAGATTTGTTTAGTTTTAGAAAGTCGTGTGGCTACCAAATTAATGAGACATTCATCATGACCAAACACGAAATCTATTATCACACTACGAGATATATCCCAAGGAGGGTCCAACATGGATGGTAAAATAACATGACTCAAAGCAGGCAAAATAAATTCATGTCCGAAAGGATCCGCTAGTCAGGTCAACATATCAGGAGGGAGAGTCGGTAAAGCTAAAACCGGGAGAGAGTTAAGATCGCATTTAAATTCATGCAATGGAGTTCGCATCAGGGGACGCTCATCCGGGTCTACTTCTATGTCTTCTTCCAAAAATATAACTCTCTCGCTAGGACATTCTTCCAACTAATAAATCACGACATCAGTAGCAGTACAGATCTCAGGAATGGGAGCATCGATAGATTCTGTAGGAGGGGCTAAGTCATGCCCAATGTCAAAATATAGATTTATCGTCCAAGTAAAATCCTCCGGGTGCAAACCATTAAAGTAATATGAAAATTCAAACAATGGATTCGCCCTTACAGAAAATTCGTCTGACATGTCTACCAATTCTTTAGATATATCATGTAATTCAGAATCAGTGGTCGGGTCATAGGTCGGCAATAATGATACGAGATCTGGGGGCACTAATGGGACCTCATCTGGGGGAACTGGCAGAATGAACCCAGGGGGCACTGTAGAACTCCTGAAATTAATCGTACCACACTCATGTCCCAAATGATCAGTACGTCGAGTCAACGGGACAGGGGGACGAGTTGGTAAAATCAAACTCGGGGTACAATCCAAAAAGTCATCCAATAATGCAACTTCTTTGCTCACAATTTCATCTGACACACTATCCAAGTTATTTAATTTAGAATCAATTATGATCTCAGACAAGGGTAGAATTGAGCCCGACAGAAGCTTTAAATCGGGAACGTCAGATAAAGGTGTTTGCATTAAAGAAATATAGTTTAGGCTCATAGTACTAAAATCATTCAAGCATAACTCGTTCACCAATGGTAAGTCTTCCCAATCAGTCGGAACGTCCAATATATCAGGATCATCAGAACAATCCTCAATATATCTCGGTCTAAGAGGATCCAGCTCGTGTCCGAACAGATCATCTCCTAAGTCACTACTAAGTAAACTCTCATCATCAGGTAAATTGCCGACCGACTCAGGTGTAATCTCAGCAGGAGTAACCGTAGGCTCCAAAATGTCATCAAGGGGGAGTAGGGATGATTCCTCAATGGTGGAATCATCATCTAGGTCACTAGGGTAACCAATATCCTCATCGTCGCTATAATCGTCAGGGACAGCAGCCTCATCCTCAGCGACGGGCACCATCCTAAGACTTTCCTTTGACTCATCGGAGGATTCAATAACTGGAGCATGCAACTCACGGGGAGACTCAAAAGGTTCTATGGGCATAATCATGGGAGGACATGCAATTGAACCAAGATCAGATACGCCACTAGACTCAAAGGTAATAATCTTCTGACGTGAGTGAACCTTTCTCCTAGGAGGTCGGCGCTTCTCAATCTCCAAATCCGTACTAAAGGTGAGGTCTAGGTCGGTGTGACAATAATGTAGTAAGCCGTACTCACTCACAGGCTCCGTGTTGGTAGTACGGAGATAGACGGGATCAAATTGATCTGAAAGGAGGCTACGCATCACCTGCCAATTATGTTGATAACCACCAACACGACGCTCTTCGTTCAGCCAAAATAATTGGGCCTGACCTATTAACCGTTCTTGAGCAAAGTGAATATTTTGGGGGTCATCCCATCCGTAACACTTAAAATGAAGTTCTATACCCTTAAGCCAATCCCTAAAAATTTTAGGACACCCTAAACAGTCATAAGTAGGACAAGTGTGGCATTGCCTAGGGGGAAACTTAGTCATGGCTTTATCATAACAAAAGTCCAACCGGGAAACGTGAACGTCATATGCCATAATTTTGGATTTTTTTGAAATTGGAATTTTGAAATTTGAATTTTAAACTTTGAAATTTAAAATTGGAAATTTGAAATTTTGAAATTTGAAATTTGAAATTTTGAAATTTTGAAATTTGAAATTTGAAATTTTGAAATTTGAAATTTAAATTTTGAATTTTGAAATTTGAAATTTGAAATTTGAAATTTAAATTTTGAAATTTGAAATTTGAAATTTGAAATTTGAAATTTGAAATTTTTAAATTTGAAATTTGAAATTCGAAATTTAAATTTTGAATTTTGAAATTTGAAATTTGAAATTTGAAATTTTGAAATTTAAATTTGAAATTTTGAAATTTGAAATTTAAAATTTAAATTTTGAAATTTGAAATTTGAAATTTGAAATTTTGAAATTTGAAATGTGAAATTTAAATTTTGAATTTTGAAATTTGAAATTTGAAATTTGAAATTTATTTATTTTTAGTTTGAAGAGGGGGAGGAGTGCCAATTAGGAAATTGACGAGAACCTCCCTCTGATACCAAATTTGATGTAGGCCACAGTGTTTGATGCTCTAACGGCAAAGGGATTAACACGTACGCCTCTCTATTTCCACTATTACACTCACACAATAACTAAACGCAGCACACCGACGAACAACGTTATCAACTATCGCCAACATACGGTAGCCACGCCGATAAAAGAGCGAACAAACGGCTAAAGGTCGATGTTATCTCAAGCTAAAAGGACCAATATTGGGTCCGAACGAGCGATGGTTGTACCAAAAGAGATCTACCGAAAGGTTCGGTTCGGAAATGGTAGGTCTCCCCCAACAAAACGAAAACGAGGCTCACCAAACCTCTCGAAAAATTAAACAACTAGAAAGAACAACACAAGCGATCAGAAAGATAAGCCACGAACGAAAAAAATGATTCCAAAGTAACACAAAGGTATTCCAGCAAATAAAAATCTAAAGGGAAATGAATCACACAAGAGGTAGAAGATCACGTTACCCAACCAGAATAGATGATTCCAGTTCACTTTCAAGGATCGTTCTTCCACGACTCCGCCCGAGTGTCGCCGGATGGAGAGAAACTCATCCTCTTCCTTTGCTTCGTGCCGGGATGGAGGAAATCCACGAAGGGAGAAAACACCTTTGATCTTGGTCGGTTTCGCTATGGAAAGGGGCTGATTTGGGGCTCTTGATGGAGGTCGGGTTTAGATAAGGGAGAGGGTGGTGGGTAGGTTTGGGGTGTGTAAGTGGGGGTCGGCTTGAGAGTGGTGCCCGAATCTAGGGAGGTGGAGTTGAGGGGGTGTTCATGTTTGGTGTTGGTGGAGGAGGCCGGCGGTTAAGGAGGAATGGTGGTGGTCGAATTTGTGAGGGAGGAAAGGAAAGGGAGGAGGAGCTAGAGGAGGGAGGCCGTGCAAAAAGAGGGGAGAGGAAGGGCGGCCGGCGGCCAAGAGGAAAGGAGGAAGAGATCTTCAAAGGAGGTTTAGGTTTTCTCAAATTTTCATTCACTAAATAAAACCATGAAAGTCCATGCCTATATATAGGCTTTACAAAAATGCATAGGCTATGTGCATCCCACAAAATAAAAATAAAGCAACACCTAAAATACTTAAACATTACATGATGAAAATAAAATGCAAATAGAAATAAACTAAATAATGATTAAAAGCCTTCATCTCATGTAGCTCCACATCATATAGTCATCATCTTCAACATGTAGGAGAACGCCGTTGCCGTCATCGTCATCATCTTCAACTTTAACATGTAGGGGAACGTCGTTGCCGTCGCCGTCATCATCTTCAACTTTGACACGTAAGAGAACGCCGTCATCAAGTCTGGAATAAATCCTGCTTATTTTGGAGGAGAGCAAGCTGAAGTAGCTCAGGTGATCTACCCTCCTGCTGATTTTGACATGATACATCAGGAGGTACAGTCTATGTATAGTCCTCCTGAGGGTAATCAGAATGTTATTCTTGAGAAAGTAGTGCAGCCTGTGCTAGAGGCAATCTTAAAAGATCAAGAGGCATTACTAAAAGAACAAGAAGCCCAATTATCTAAGAAGAGGTTCAGAGAGCAGGCTGAATTAAGGCCAGATTTTGAGCAATGGAGCCCAACCTCTAGGAATATCATATTAACTGCTTGGAAGGCTGCTAAGGATAATTTCCTAGAGAGGGTAAAATGGTATTCTGACCAAGAATGGAAAAAGCATGAGGCTAGGCAAGAGGCCATAGTACAATACAGAAGGAAGGCTAAATTAGGGAAGCTACATCCTAATGCACAGGAGCCTAACAAGTATTTCCCTAAGCCTTATCACTATTTTGAGAGACAGAAGATAAGAGCTGAAAAATAGAAAATCAAGATCTTAAAGGAAAGAAGCCTGCTGATGACAATGATGCTCCAGTTCAAGCAAAGATTCAATCTGGAAAGGGCATTGTTATCAAGGAGCCAGAGCAGCCATAGATTAGGATTTTCTTAAGTTTACAATCCTGTAATCTTTTGCATTAAAATCCATGTAAACTTCGAATTAATAAAACTTTTTGAAGTTGTAAGAACAATGTTATATGTTCAATCTATTACAATATTGTTCTGAGATAATTGTTTATACATGTTCTGTTTATACATGTTTAGTTCTTACCCTATCATATAATACTGTTTTACATCATACTGAGAATTTGTTATGTATGGTGTATATCATTGACTAAGGGTTATGACTTCTCCAAATAGGGGGAGATTGTTGGGTATATTGGAATATATGTACCTGATTTGAAGAAGCCTCACCCTATTCAATGATATACATCAAGGTGTATTTGATGTGCTTTGAGTTTATGTGTGCAGGTTAAGTAATTGCAGAAAAATGCAGAAAAGTTTCTAAGTCCATGTGTCGACATCTAGAGGTGAAGTGTCGACACTTATGAAGGCTAGTGTCGACACCCAGAGAAGCTATGTCGACACTTGGAGTAATTGTGTCGACACCAGGAAGGCAGAGTCGACACCAGAAGAAAAGTGTCGACACATACAGGCTGTGTCGACACACTGTGAAGAATTGTCAACATTATCTGTGTCGACACTTAGAGGCAGTGTCGACACCCAGAGAAACTTTGTCGACATCAAATGTGTCGACACTAGGAGGCTGTGTCGACACTCAGCAAACTTCAACAAAGTTAAAGTACATGAGTCGACACAAAGGAGATGTGTCGACACTCAGCAACTATCTATAACAAAAGGAGATGTGTCAACACAAAGGAGATGTGTCGACACATAATAGAATTCAACTAAGTATCAAAGAAGAAGTACTTGTGTCGACACACTCAATCAGTGTCGACACATTCTACAGAAGGCTTGAGTCGACACACAGGATCAGTGTCGACACATTCTGAAGAAGCAGTGTCGAGAATCTGTTACAACAACACAAGGAGTTGTGTCGACACCATCAAGTCTAGTGTCGACACTTAGTATGTTTGTGTCGACACTTAAAGACTATCTGTCGCGACACTTTCAGACAGTGACAGAGATTTCAAGGAGTGACTGGATGAGTTGACAGCTGCCATTTCAACCGGTCAACTGCAAATGTCAGAGCCGTCAGAAAGTTGTTAGAAACCGGATCAGCCAGTTACCTTAGAGGAAGACTATTTAAAGACCTTTTTCCTTCAACAGAAAAGAGACTAACAGATTGACAACCATTAATCAAGAGATCTAACAGCACAAATAAGACCTTCAACAGAAGATCTAAGAAGTTGGAGAGAGAGATCTCCTTCTAAGAAGAGCAGCTGCTGAACCGGGCTGCAAAGTAAGATTCAAATTGAGATCTGAATCTCAAGACAGTAGTTGATTGAATATCATCTACACAGGAGATTCAACCCTACTGTGTTCTAATTCAAGAAGCTTTAAAGAAAGCCAAGGGTGGTTGATCTCTGCCTAGTTCTTCCAAGAACTCATCAAGAAGCCAGTCAATTCATCTCTCTCAATCAGAGTTGTGGTTAATTACCATGTATGATTAAATTCTTGTAGGATCCTAAGGGATCTGAGTGGTAAGCCTAAACTATAAAGGCTGAGGTAGGGCTTTTGTGCCTGAGTGTAGGAGATTATATTCTCTGAGTGTAGGCCTTGATTGAAGGCTGAGGTAGGGCTGTTTAGCCTGAGTGTAGGTCTTGGTGAAGACTGAGTGGTAAGGCTTTGTGCCTGAGTTGTAGGAGTGGGGACACTCTGAGTTGTAGGAACCTGTTTGGGGTTCTGAGTTATAAGATCTGAGGATCTGAGAAGAAGTGGAGAAGTTAGGCCGAATCTAGTACACTACTAGATAGGAGAAGGGGCAAAGTGGATGTACCCAGACCTTGGGGTTTCTGTGGATGCTGTGTTGTGATAGCTGTAGAATTGCATTTACTGTACAGTATTTCTGCCATAAAAATAAAAAGAAAAAGAACACCTATTCACCCCCCCTCTAGGTGGTTAGGCACTATTTCTTTCAGGACATAATTTGTTGTGCTTACAGCCTTTGCCCAAAAGGGTAGGCGAAAGAAAGCATCTGCAAGCAATGTACCTGCAACTTCAATGAGGGTTCTGTTTTTCCTTTCTGCTACCCAATTTTGTTGAGGAGTTCTAGGAGCAGAGAAGCAATGTCTGATACCTTCCATCTCACAGAATTCTTTCATAGGAAGAGATTCAAACTCGGTACCATGATCACTTCTAATCAATGCAACTGGAGTAGAGAACTTAATCTTTATGCTCTTAAGAAAGTCTGTAAGAACTTTAAAGTAATTTGACTTGTTTCTCAAGAAGAACACCCAAGTGAACCTAGAGAAGTCATCTACAACAACTAAGGTATCAGATTTCCCTCCCAAGCTCTGTACAACAATGGGTCCAAATAGATCTATATGTAGAAGATACAGAATCCTGGGTGAATCACTCTTATTAATAGATTTAAAGCTATTTTTGGTTTGCTTGCCTAATTGACAAGCCATGCAAAGGCTTTCCATCTTGTAGGGGCAAGAAGGCAATCCTCTAACAAGGTTGTCCCTAGAAAGTTTAGCAATATTTTTAAGATTAACATGTCCTAATCTCTTATGCCATAATTATAACACCCCAAATCCCAGGATTGGGAAAAAGTGGGTGACACGGCCTCGGACATGGGCGTGTCCCAGTGCGTGTCCTGCTTGGGTGAGCAGCTGGCGAGTGGTCGTTGAAAATTCATTTCTACGAAATGAGGGAACACGCCATCTGATACAGGCATGTCAGAGGCCTTGTCCTTCTCTGGTCGACGAAGTCAGTTCGACGAAGTTGAGCTGGGGCGTGTCTGCTGCCGTGTATGAGCACACAGCCTGGGACACGGGAGTGTCCCAGGCCGTGTCCTTTGTTGGATATGCCCAAGGCATTGTGGACGGGTGAACACGGGCACGACACGGGTGTGTCTTAGGGTACACGGCCTATGACACGGGAGTGTCACTGGCCGTATCCCGATCGGGTTGACATTGGTTTTGTGCAGCCTGATGTACATGGCCACAGACACAGGCGTGTCTGAAGGCGTGTCAGGTGACACGGCCCATGACATTGGCATATCACAAGGCCATGTACTGGTCTGGATGAGTCGGTTGTGTACCGCTTAAGCTACACGGCCTGTGATACGGGCGTGTCACAGGCCGTGTGTAATGCCCCGTATTTTTTCGTTGAGTGATGACATACGCTTGATGGGCGTTATGTTGGCTTTGGCCGTTGTTGGAGCATGGTTTTTACACGGGCTTTCGAGTGGCTATTTTGGTAGCCTAGTTGCACGATTCCCCAGCAAGCCGGAGTCCAATTTTGGGGACTCGGTGAGGCCTCTTAGGGAATGCTTGCACTTTTTCGAGCCCGGTTAATATGACTCAAAACGGGTTGCTTGAATGGAAGATGTGTACAACAAACAAAAAAGGGTAAAAAGTCCTTAAGGAAGAAATGGTCTAGGATGAAACAGAAACACTTTTCAAAACAGTGAAAAATGGTCATTTTTTTGAGTGACACGGCCTGGGACACGGGCGTGTCCCAGGGCGTGTCTAGCGCGGGATGCGGTTTGGCTTTGTGGTCGTCGAACTTTGTTCGACAAAGTTGCGGGAGGAACACGCCCCCCAACACGGGCGTGTTGGGGCGTGACCTAGGGCGTGACCTGGGGCGTGACCTCCCGGACTCGACGAAGTTTCTAGCGGCGAGTTGAGCTCGACGAATGGGGTACACGCCCCGTGACACAGGTGTGTCACGGGCCGTGTCCCGCTATGTCGAGTGTCGAGTGTCGAGTGTCGAGTGTCGAGTGTCGAGTGTCGAGTGTCGGGTGTCGAGAGAGGGGATAGGACTTGTGACACGGCCGTGTCACAGGGCTTGTCCCGCTTTGTCGAAGTGTCGACACTTTTGGCCGACGAGATGTCGAGACACGGGTTACACGCCCAAGATCACGGGCGTGTACTCGGCCGTGTACCTTGTGGATAAACTGGAAATTGTCGGATTCTACGCCGCTTAAGGTACACGCCCTGTGACACGGGCGTGTCACAGGGCATGACAGGGCCGAAAATCGACTTTTTCAGTTTTTGTGCCGTTCATTTCTTTGATTCTGGATCAAATGGTCCAGCTCTGTTCTGGAGGAAATAAGGCCGAAAAAGAGATTCCTCCTCCTCATTTCACCTTCTTCTTCATTCTCAAAGTGAAAGCAAGGGAGAAAAGCTAAGGAAAGGGAAGAAGAAAGAGAGGAGCAGCCATCGCGGTGTCATCTCGGTTCAGGCAAGCGGTGTTCTTCACCCTTGCCAATCTTGTTTTCTTGTTGTTTTGATTGTGCAAGTTTAGCTAGTGTTCCCCATTCAATTTTATTAGCTTGTTCTTCTTTTTTTGCACCTCACTTTTGTCTAAATTGGTTCGCCTTATTACTCTACTATTGTTTAGGACTCATAAGCATAAATTAACTCGTCTTTCAAGAATTTCCCAAGCTAGATGCTTACCTATTATTCATCTCATTTTTTTCGTGTTTTATCTTATATTTCTCTATTAGCTACCTTTCTTGTTCCTATGATTCGCTAGCTTGTTGTGTTTAATCGATGTTGTTACTTGTGGGGTTCGCTTATGGTGAAGTAGAGACCCAAATTCTATCAAGTTTGACATAACTTGGGTAATTTGTAGTCATGAGTGAGGACGATGAAATGAAACGGGTATAGCTTGGATTATGGTGAGTTTTGCAGGCGAATTGTGAACCATGGCAGGAGCGTTGGTGTGAGGATTCGGTAAGGGGTGGTGTGGTTTCAGCCTTGGTGGCCAACGGGTTTTGATTTGTGGTGTAGAGCACCGTTTTGGCCCCGATTTGGGCTGGCTTTTCTTCGTGCGTTCCACTTTAGGGCCGCCACCAAAAGACCCTTGCGGAATCGAACTTAACTGCTGCTTATGTTTCACTAGTAGAGTTGTTTCTTGTTCTAAAGATGATGGAATGGGCATGTGTATTGCCTTTTTGCTCCTGCGGGTTGAGCAGGACTTGATGAGCATTTCATGCACTTGATGCGTTACATGTTGGGTTGGCAGTGTTAAACACTTATTTCCCACCCTATTCTTTTTACTCGTTTATATGAAACTTCTACGTGGTCGGTAAGCCCATTCGTTATATTTGATGAACTTCATGCTCTATTTTGTAGACTTGATGGTTGCTGAGGTGTTCTTTCTTGAATGCCTCTGGTGCAGGGTGTAGCCGGTTAAGAGACTAGTGCTTGGATAGAGTCTCTTTGGAGCTAGCCGAGCTTGCTTAGCAAGGTAGTTCTTTACTTTGTTGTACAGAAATACATACGCCCCAATGGGTTCATGTCATCTTGTTGGAGCCCATTGGTGGGTTTCTTTACTTGCTACATATGAATGCTAGACTGCTACTATGAATCAATTGAATGAGATGATGTCTACTTGCTCTTGGGAAGGGTTTATGGTAGGTTGCATTAGGTATTTTTAAGCTAAACAAAACCTATTATTGTATAACATGCATAACATGTTTTGGTCACCTAACAAGTAGTTTCCAAACAACGGAAAAAGGATGCTTTCTTATATTATGATAAATCTAGAGTGCATATAGGAGATCGTCATAAGTAAACTAAAGTATTTTCCGCCACGTACAAACACACGTTTTGATCCCTAATGCCGAGAGATACGGCCAGCAAACTAAACGGTTTCTTGCATATAACTGATAATTTTCAACTACTAAGTAAGCGTTGAGGTTTTGCCTGAGCGTGTGCAGTTATCCCCTGCACGACGTGGCATCATAACCCGTAGTTCCTCTTGCTCTGATACGATGTACTCGTTGAGGAAATGCGGGTTGTGACAGTTGGTATCAGAGCCAGGTTTGCTTGACAATTGGTCGGGCAAACTTGCCTTTTTATCATCGTAGTAAGCATCATATCATACACACACCTAGGTGCTATCAGTATGTCTTGGCCGAAGCATGCACACTACACACATGGCATGAACAGAAGTATACGGGGCATATTATGTAGTATGGGATGCATAATATGTGGTTGTATATGGACCCACCATAGGGGCAACATGTGCGGGTTATGTAGTATGGGATGCATAACCTTACCACATAGATGCGACTAGCACGTTTTCTTTTATTTGTTGCATGCAATGCTATGTAGTATGGGATGCATAGCATTGTGATGCGTACGACCGCTCATGGCATGCAATAAGGCCTTTTCTAGAATGCATAGCACAGCACGCATAACATAACATTGCATGAGCACAACGTGCCAAGCTAAGATTTACATGATGACACCTATACACACATGGTTTTGGGTCAAAGAAATTCATGCATTCATGGTTTAGGCACAAGTTAGTGGGATGATGGTGAGTCATCTCAGGCCAGGCATAACATCATGCTCAAACTCCCAGAGCAAGTTAGCAGTTGATGTTCATATTGATCCATGTATTGTCTGTACATAGTAGTTATGTGTTGATTGTTGGGTTTGCGTTTGATATCGAGTGAAATGGTTTATAGGATGTCGAAGCGTCCAGTGACAAGGCAGACTCCCCAATCTGAGGGCGAGTCTTCGGGTGCGCAGAATAATGCTCTGATGGATAGTCTACGCCAAAGTAATGAGGCTTTGACGAGGCAGGTGCAGGAAGTGCAGTCCCAGCTCCAAGTTATGTCATCAGCAATGTATGGGCTGGCACCAAGAGTGCAAGAGACTGGCAGAGGCCCCACTATTTCTACTCCTTCCGTGGCGTTGATACCCCCAGTTGTGGTTCCTCTTGCGATGACTTTTATCTCACAGTTTCAGCGACTTGGACCACCTACCTTTGATGGAAAAGCGGACTTTGTGATCTTGGATGATTGGGTGATCACGTTGGAAGAGATGTTTGTCTATTCTGGCGTTACCGAGGACCAGAAGGTGCTGCTTGCCGCCTATCAACTAAAAGGGGTAGCTAAAGGTTGGTGGTTGCGAGAGAAGGAAAGCCTAGTGGCGGGATGTTAGTGGGAAGCCTTCAAAGAAATGTTACGGCGCAAGTTTCTGCCGTTAGTGGAAAGGGACCGCATGATGAATGACTTTTTGTACCTGAAACAGAGGAAACTCACAGTTAGTGAGTTTGAAATGGAGTTTAGCAAGCTAAGTCGGTTCGCTCCGAGCTTGGTGACTACGGAAGCTGACCGAGTAAAGAGATTTCTTGGCGGACTCCGGAGCGATGTTCAGCAGTTCACAAGCGCTTATGGAGCGACGAGTTACACCACTGTGGTTGAGGCTGCTTTGAAGGTTGAAGCGATAGAAAATGCAAAACAAAGAGGGCAGCTGATGAGGAAGGATAAGAGAAAGCTGGTGGGAGGGAAAAGCTCCCAAGAATCAGACATAAGGAAGAAGAATAAGGAGACATGTAGCTTCTGTGGCCGATCAGGCCTCCCATTTGAGAAATGTTTCAAGCAGTTGGGGATGCAGAAGAAGGAGCAGGTGCACACCATTCAGGGTGCGCCAACCAGAGACTTGGCGTGTACAAGTTGTGGGGGAAGAGGTCATGATGTGGGCCGCTGCTGGGTAAAAGACAAGGTGTGCTTTCAGTGTGGCAAGCAGGGACATCTCAAGGCAAGGTGCCCACAAAACCAGCCCGTGCTGTAGCCAATGCCACTCCAGGCCTTGCCTCCGCCTCCGCGTTTGGACAAAGGAAAGGGGAAGTTAAATGTGATTTCCTCAGAGGAAGCTCAGATGTCCCCTCAGGTTATCTCAGGTTTGATTCATTCCTCTGGTTCACGTTTTGTTTATGACACTTACACGTACTTCTTAGCTACATATGTACCCTTATAGGAAACTTTAAGGTAAAGAACCGTTGGGCGCGTGTTCTCTTCGATTCTGGCGCGACCCATTCATTTGTGGCGCGAACCTTTCTGGATCGGTATCATTTGACACCAGATCGAGTGGGGAATGCCTTTTTGGTGAAGTTTCCTTCCGGTGCTTCTGTGGTTGCAGACTGGGGTCTTCTTGATTGTCCCATTTTGTTGGGGGATTTCTTAGCGAAGGGTGATTTCAAGGTGATCGATTTGGAAGATTTTGACGTTATCTTGGGCATGGACTGGTTATCCCTCTATGACGTCGTTATCTAGTGTAAAGTAAAGCGCTTGGATTTTATCAAGGACAATGGTCAGCCGGGAAGTGTTTATGGTGATTCTTGCCAGGATTCTCCAGGGATTTCAGCGGTATTTGTTCGGACGTTGTTTGTTTCCGACTATTTTGCTTGTCTAGTCTCAGTTGTGGGGACTAGTGTTGTTTTGCCGCGTTTGGAGGAGATTCCTGTTGTGCGTGAATTTCCAGATGTTTTTCCTACGGATCTTCCTGGTCTTCCACCTGATCGTGATGTCGAATTTGTCATTGATTTGGAGACGGGTATGCGGCCTATTGCGAAAGCACCGTACAGAATGGCCCCGCATGAGCTAGCAGAGTTGCGTACACAGCTGGATGACTTATTGGAAAAGGGGTTTATCAGGCTAAGTTCATCACCTTGGGGTGCACCGGTGTTATTTGTGAAGAAGAAAGATAGGTCGATGCGGCTTTGCATCGATTACCGGGAGTTGAACCAGGTGACGATTAAAAACAAGTACCCCCTGCCAAGAATTGATGATTTGTTTGATCAACTGCGTGGCAGTTCAGTATTTTCGAAGATTGATCTCCGCTCGGGCTATCATCAGCTAAAGGTTCGGGAGTCTAATATTCTGCGGACTGCGTTTCGATCGAGACATGACCATTTTGAATTTCTTGTGATGTCATTTGGTTTGACCAATGCACCATCAGTCTTCATGGATATGATGAACCGGGTGTTCAAGGACTACTTGGATAGGTTTGTGGTGGTTTTTATTGACGACGTTCTTGTCTACTCCCGCAGTGCTGAGGAGCATGAACAACATCTTCGATTGGTATTGGCCACTTTGCGAGACCAAAAGTTGTTCGCCAAGTTAAGCAAATGTGAGTTTTGGTTACCTCAGGTTGCATTCCTGGGTCATGTTATTAATCAACATGGAATTTCAGTGGATCTCGAAAAGATTGCTGCAGTCATGGAGTGGAGGAGACCGGAGACACCCAAGGAGATTCGGAGCTTCTTGGGATTGGCCGGCTATTATCGCAGATTTGTAGAAGGTTTTGCTACGTTGGATGCACCTTTGACTCGCTTAACCCAGAATAATGTGGCGTTTAATTGGAATGACAAGTGTGAGGCATCATTCCTTGAACTCAAGAACAGGTTATGTACCGCTCCTGTGTTGATATTACCGACAGAAGGGATAGATTATGACATTTTTGTGGATGCGTCGCACGTTGGACTTGGATGTGTTTTAATGCAAGACAAAAAGGTGATTGCGTATGGGTCACGACAGTTGAAAAGTCATGAAAAGAACTACCCGATGCATGATTTGGAGTTCGCAGCGGTAATATTTGCATTGAAGTTGTGCAGACACTTACTTTACGGTGCATAGTGTAAAATCTTTACGGATCATAAAAGTTTGAAGTACGTCTTCACGCAAAAGGAACTTAATCTGCGCCAACGGCGATGGCTTGAATATGTAGCTGATTATGATGCGGACATTCAGTATCATCCCGGGAAAGCTAATGTTGTGGCCGATGCGTTGAGTCGGAAGACAGATAAATTATTTCATCTTTCAGCCGACTGTCTAGTGGAGGAATTTCTATTGATGGATATTTCCGTGGGAAGATATGAACCACAAAGTCATTCGGCAGTAGAAGAACCTTCATGGATGGTGCTTGTAAGACAACATCAAAAGGATGATCCTGATCTTTTACATTTATTTCTTCGGTCTGAAAAGGGCGAATTACCAGATTTTGCTATTGATGATGCGGGCACATTAAAGTATCGCGGTCGATTTTGTATCCCCACAGTTGGAGACATTCGCGATATGGTGTGTAGGGAGCACATGGCTCAAGTATGGCCTACCATCCAGGCTCAACTAAAATGTACCGTGATTTGAAACAAATTGTCTGGTGGTATGGAATGAAAAGAGATATAGCGCAATTTGTATCTGAATGTCATACCTGCAAGCGGGTGAAAGCTGATCATGGGAGGCCTGGTGGCAAGTTGACACCATTGGAGATTCCAACATGGAAGTGGGAAAGCATTTCAATGGATTTTATTACAGGCTTACCAAGATCTCCACTAGGACATGACTCCGTATGGGTGATCGTGGATAGGTTGACCAAGTGTGCTCACTTCATACCATTTAAGGTCAACTACCCGATGAAGACAATAGAGGAGCTATATTTGAACGAGATCATCCGACTGCATGGTGTTCCAGTCAATATCATTTTACACCGGGATTCCCGATTTACTTCTCGTTTCTAGAAGAGTGTACAAGAGGGTTTGGGGACGGAGTTGAGGTATTCCACTGATTACCACCCTCAGACAAATGGCCAAACGGAATGAGTAAACCAAATCGTGGAAGATATGATTTGATGCTACATTCTTGAGTATGACGGAGCATGGGATGAACGTTTGCGCCTTATGGAGTTCGCATATAATAACAGATATCAAGAAAGCTTGCAAATGGCTCCGTTCAAAGCTTTATATGGGCGACGATGTCGGACTCCCCTATTTTGGGCTGAGGTTGGCGAGCGGCCTTTGTTGGGCCCAGAGGCACTCGAGGACATGGAAGTTGCCGTACGACTTATTCGGGGGAAGCTCCGGATCGCCCAAGAGCGATATGAAAAATACGCCAACAGGCGAAGGTTAGAGTTAGAGTTTGCAGTGGGTGATTTCGTCTTCCTGAAAGTCTCCCCAATGGTTGGAATTAAAAGGTTTGGAAAAGAGTGCAAATTAGACCCAAGGTTTGTGGGTCAATTCAAGATTCTTGCGCGAGTTGGTGCATCCGCTTATAAAGTAGAATTACCCGTAAACTTTCCTGGTGTTCACGACGTGTTTCATGTCAGCCAACTTCGCAAGTGTGTGCGGAATGATAGGCAAGTTTTGGATGTTGTGCCGCAGTTGGCGCCGAACCTTTCGTATGTAGAGATGCCTATTCGTATTTTGGACTCCCAAGAGCGCGTGTTGCGGAAGAAGAAGATCCCTATGGTCAAGGTTCTATGGAAGAATCAGAATGTTGAAAGCCCGACGTGTGAGCTCGAGTCAACGATGAGGGCGGCTCACCCTCAGTTGCTCCCGTAAACAAGCTGGTATGTGAATTGGTGTTTTTGTGTGATTACTCGTTTGCTTTATATAAGACTGATTGAAAAGTTTCGAGGCGAAACTTTTTGTTAGGGGGAGTGACTGTAACGCCCCGTATTTTTTCGTCGAGTGATGGCATACGCTTGATGGGCATTATGTTGGCTTTGGCCGTTGTTCGAGCATGGTTTTTACGCGTGCTTTCGAGTGGCTGTTTTGGTAGCCTAGTTGCACGATTCCCCAGCAAGCCGGAGTCCAATTTTGGGGACTCAGTGAGTCCTCTTAGGGAATGCTTGCACTTTTTCAAGCCCGGGTAATATGGCTCAAAACGGGTTGCTTGTATGGAAGATGTGTACAACAAACAAAAAGGGGTAAAAAGTCCTTAAGGAAGAAATGGTCTAGAACGAAACAGAAACACTTTTCAAAACAGTGAAAAATGGTCATTTTTTTGAGTGACACGGCCTGGGACACGGGCGTGTCCCAGGGCGTGTCTAGCGCGGGATGCGGTTTGGCTTTGTGGTCGTCGAACTTAGTTCGACGAAGTTGCGGGAGGAACACGCCCCCCAACACAGGCGTGTTGGGGCGTGACCCAGGGCGTGACCTGGGGCGTGACCTCCCGGACTCGACGAAGTTTCTTGCGGCGAGTTGAGCTCGACGAATGGGGTACACGCCCCGTGACACGGGTGTGTCACGGGCCGTGTCCCGCTATGTCGAGTGTCGAGTGTCGAGTGTCAGGTGTCGAGAGAGGGGACACGACCTGTGACATGGGCGTGTCACAGGGCATGTCCCGCTTTGTCGAAGTGTCGACACTTTTGGCCGACGAGTTGTCGAGACACGAGTTACACGCCCTAGGTCACGGGCGTGACCTACCGGTCACGGACGTGTACTCGGCCGTGTACCTTGTGGATAAACTGGAAATTGTCGGATTCTGCGCCTCTTAAGGTACACACCCTATGACACGGGCGTGTCACAGGGCGTGACAGGGCCGAAAATCGACTTTTTCAGTTTTTTTTGTGCCGTTCATTTCTTTGATTCTGGATCAAATGGTCCAGCTCTGTTCTGGAGGAAATAAGGCCGAAAAAGGGATTCCTCCTCCTCATTTCAACTTCTTCTTCATTCTCAAAGTGAAAGCAACGGAGAAAAGCTAAGGAAAGGGAAGAAGAAAGAGAGGAGCATCCATCGCGGTGTTCTTCACCCTTGCCAATCTTGTTTTCTTGTTGTTTTGATTGTGCAAGTTTAGCTAGTGTTCCCCATTCAATTTTATTAGCTTGTTCTTCTTGTTTTGCACCTCACTTTTGTCTAAATTGGTTCGCCTTGTTACTCTACTATTGTTTAGGACTCATAAGCATAAATTATCTTGTCTTTCAAGAATTTCCCAAGCTAGATGCTTACCTATTGTTCATCTCATTTTTTTCATGTTTTATCTTATATTTCTCTATTAGCTACCTTTCTTGTTCCTTCGATTCGCTAGATTGTTGTGTTTAATCGATGTTGTTACTTGTGGGGTTCACTTATGGTGAAGTAGAGACCCAAATTCTATCAAGTTTGACATAACTTGGGTAATTTGTAGTCATGAGTGAGGACGATGAAAGGAAACATGTATAGCATGGATTACGGTGAGTTTTGCAGGCAAATTGTGAACCATGGCAGGTGCGTTGGTGTGAGGATTCGGTAAGGGGTGGTGTGGTTTTAGCCTTGGTGGCCACCGGGTTTTGATTTGTGGTGTAGAGCACTGTTTTGGCCACGATTTGGGCTGGCCTTTCTTGGTCCGTTCCACTTTAGGGCCGCCACCAAAAGACCCTTGCGTAATCGAACTTAACCGCTGCTTATGTTTCACTAGTAGAGTTGTTTCTTGTTCTAAAGATGATGGAATGGGCATGTGTATTGCATTTTTGCTCCTGCGGGTTGAGCAGGACTTGATGAGCATTTCATGCACTTGATGCGTTACATGTTGGGTTGACAGTGTTTAACACTTATTTCCCACCCTGTTCTTTTTACTCGTTTATATGAAACTTCTACGGGGTCGGTAAGACCCTTCGTTATATTTGGTGAAATTCATGCTCTATTTTTTAGCCTTGATAGTTGCTAAGGTGTTCTTTCTTGAATGCCTCAGGTGCAGGGTGTAGCCGGTTGAGAGACTAGTGCTTGGATAGAGTCTCTTTGGAGCTAGCCGAGCTTGCTTAGCGAGGTAGTTCTTTACTTTGTTGTACAGACATACATACGCCCCAATGGGTTCGTGTCAGCTTGTTGGCGCCCATTGGTGGGTTTCTTTACTTGCTACATATGAATGCTAGACTACTACTATGAATCATTTGAATGAGATGATGTCTACTTGCTCTTGGGAAGGGTTTATGGTAGGTTGCATTAGGTATTTTTAAGCTAAACAAAACCTATTATTGTATAACATGCATAACATGTTTTGGTCACCTAACAAGTAGTTTCCAAACAACATAAAAAGGATGCTTTCTTATATTATGATAAATCTAGAATGCATATAGGAGATCATCATAAGTAAACTAAAGTATTTTCCGCCGCGTACAAACACACGTTTTGATCCCTAATGCCGAGAGATACGGCCAGCAAACTAAACGGTTTCTTGCATATAACTGATAATTTTCAACTATTAAGTAAGCGTCGAGGTTTTGCCTGAGCGTGTGGAGTTATCCCCTGCACGATGTGGAATCATAACCCGTAGTTCCTCTTGCTCTGATACGATGTACTCATTGAGGAAATGCGGGTTGTGACACCGTGTCAGGCAAGATTTATCCTTTTGTGGCAAAATCGTGGACGTCCATTTCCTCAGCTGAGATCTGATGGCTGAGAGCCCTCCCTGTTTCCTTAAGGCCGAAAAATGAGAAGGAAATTCTCATTTGAGTTAGGCCATAATCTTTCTAAAAAGCTAGAGAGAGAGAGAGGAAGAAGGAGAAGGAGGGAAGGAGCCGGCTACCGGTGGAGCTGCGAAGTTCCGGTTCATAATCTAAGGCTAGCGTTGTGGAGGCAAGGCCGCTGCGGTGCTGTCCAGCCGACTCAGAGCTCATGGCGCTAAAACGATCGTCAAGGGTAACGATCTTTCTTCCTATCCATGTGAAGGCTTCTGTTTTGGCATATGGATGGGATTCCCCCACTAGAGGGTGGATTGTGACGAGTTCCCTTGGGTTGATTCTTGGAATCCCCACTAATTTGGCATATAGATCCAGAAATGGAGTACGGAACAGGCATGCTGTGTGAAGACCATATGGACAGGTTGGTCTGGATTGGTGATGTTGCATATACGCACTGGAGAAGACTCCGTGATAAAACGTGTAGTTTAAGAGTCAATGGGTTAAACCTGTGAAGGGCAATAATAGAAAGTACTGGAGTGGTAGTGCAGGAAAATACTCGTATAATGCTTATGCTGCATGAGTTGTACTTGTGAAGGGTAGTAACAAGAAGTACTGGATTGGAAGTCCAGGAAATACCCTTGTCATGCTTGATGTTCATGGGTGGTACCTGTGAAGGGTAGTAGCAGGAAGTACTGACATGGTAAGTCAGGAAAATACCCTTGATGCTTGTGCTGCTTGCTGGGTCGTGCTTGTGAAGGGCAGTAGCAGGAAGTACTGGTAGGAAAGCCCAGGAAAATACCCGCAAATGGTTAAAGCTTGGGATGGAACTGAGTTCTGTCACAACCGTTGCATGTGGTACTTAGCTAACCTATTGAAAGAATTGGTTTCAAGATGTTCTAAACACCTAGAGGGGGGTGGGGGGTGAATAGGTTCAATTCTTTTGCTGACTTAGGCAGATAATTCTATCTAATTTAGCAAATTACTTAGTAAAAAACACAGCACAACATTCACATACACATAACATTCACAAATTGCACACCAGATTTATAGTGGTTCTCCAAATGATGGGTACATCCACTTTCCCCCCTCAGCCTATCTAGCAGTGTACTAGATTCGGCCTAACTTCCTTCCTTCTTCTCAGATCCACAGATCTTACAGCTCAGAACCAAGACTAGTTCCTACAACTCAGAGTGAATCCACACTCCTACAACTCAGGCACAAGACCTACCTCAGCCTCTTCCACAGGCCTACAACTCAGAGTGACACCCCACTCCTACAACTCAGGCAAAAGCCCTACCTCAGCCTCTTTCACAGGCCTACAACTCAGGGAACAGATTCCCCTATCTCAGTCTTTATAATTTAGGCTTACAACTCAGAGAAGTAAATCTCCTACACTCAGATCTAGTACAGATCCTGCAAAAATTTTTGATGAAAAGATGATGATATCTTCAACCAGATGGAGAGAGAATTGGTTGAAGGATTCTTGATCAGTTCTTGATAGAACTGATTACTTAAGGATCAACCTGTCTTAGCTTTCTTCAAAGCTTCTTGAATCTGAACAAAGTAGAGTTGATCTTCTTGGTGTTGGAGTTAATCTTCAATCAGATTCCTTCAGAAATAAATCTGAATTCTTCTTCAAATTTGATCTGAATTCTTCAGGCAGACTGTTCAGAATCTGCCTTCACTGGATGAGAACTTCTCTCCATCTTATTTTTTTTCTCTCTCTACAATATGTTGACTATTTCTTCTTTCTCTTCTTCTGGATTCTCAATCCTCCAGAGATTATAATTGATTAGCTTGATTAACTTTTCTCTATTCTGTATCTATTGTTTATCTCTTCCAATTATTAAGAGAGCATATCTATATATAAGCTTCATCCATGGTAACCGGCTGTTCGGTTTCAAACAGTCTTCTGACACCTCCGACAGATGTGACAGCAATGTCAGTAATGACAGCTGTCAAGTCTCCAATTGTATTACTTCAGCCTTTATTGGACTTTGACTCAGCAGTAGAGAATGTAGAGTGAATACTTCATATGTGTCGACACACATATTCCATGTGTTGACACGAGTCTTGTTGTTGTCGACATAGCTTCACTTTTACTTCTCGACACAGCTTCTGTGGAATGTGTTGACACAAGTCCTGTGTATCGACACAAACACTTCTTATCTTGACAAAGTTGGTGTCGACAGAATTCTGGTGTGTGTCGACACAAGTTCTGTGTGTCGACACAGTCGTTGTCGACAGAATTCTGGAATGTGTCGACAGCTTCTGTGTGTGTCGACACAACTTCTGATAATGTTGACATAATCTGGCCCTTAGTGTCGACACAATGTTGTCGACAGATTTTCTGTGTGTCGATAAATTCAGGGTGTCGACACAATCTGGCCCTTGGTGTCGACACAACCATTCCCAAGTGTCGACACTTGTACTTAGAGAATTTTCCTTTTCATTTACTTAACCTGCACATGATAACTCAACACAACATCAAATATAACTTGATGCATATCATTGAGTTAGGTGAGGCTTCTCCAAATCCGATACACATTTTCCAATGTACCTAACAATCTCCCCCTATTTGGAGAAGTCATAACCCTTAGTCAATAATATACATCACTTATAATAAAATTAACAATATGATGTATAAAAACATTCAATGACAGGGAAACATATAAACAAAACAAGTAAATAATATCATCACAGAATATGATACAAACATAAGAAGCATGAATCATTATTTTGTTTAAACTTCACAAAAGTTTGTTGACAACAAATTACATGGAGTTTAAAACTGAAGATTACAATGTTATAAAATCTTGTACATTTCTCCTAAGGCTGATCAAACTCCTTGATCACTATGCCTTTTCTAGACTGGACCCTTGCTTGTACTGGTGCTTCAGTATCTTCAGCTGGCTTCTTGCCTTTGAGATCCTTCTTCTTAAATTCTTCAGCCTTAACTTTTTGCCTTTCAAAATAGTGATAAGGCTTGGGAAAGTATTTACTGGGCTCTACAACTATAGCAGGTATTTTCCCAGCCTTATGATCCCTTCTGAATTGATGTATCACATCTTGTCTATTCAGATATTTGTTCCATTCTGCTTCAGAATACCACTTGCCTCTATCATGCATTTTGTCTTTGACAGCTTGCCAGGCAGTGAGTATTATAGTTCTAGAGGTTGGACTCCATATCTCAAAATCAGGCTTTAGTTCATCCTGCTCTCTAAACCTTTTATTTGAGAGTTGAGCTTCTTGCTCTTTATTCAGGGCTGCCTCTGACATTTCCACTTTCTCAAATATAACATTCTTAGTAGCCTCTGGAGGGCTATACATCTGTTGAAAAAGGTGTTGAATTCCTTCAAAATTAGAAGGGGGGTATATGATTTGAGCTACCTCCTGCTGACCCCCTTCAATTCCTGCAGCTTGAATACCTGACTTAGCTGTATTATCATCATCACATAGGGGTGGATATCCCAGAGTTGCTCTAACAGCATTTGTCATCCATTTGGCATGCTCTGAGCTAGCATTGACTATCACCCTCTCCCCCTTTATGACATCTCTCTCAATATGATCTCTTAAGTCATCTTTTTGGAACCTGATCTGATTAACTAGATAATTGGTTCCTTCTGTATAATAAGCTTTAAACTTCTGTAGCTGAGTAGATATGATCTTTTGAGAGGCTTGAATGGCTGATTGAAAAGTGGCTAAATCTTCTTGAAGTTTCTTATCAAACTCTGACTTTTCTTTAACCCTTTCATTAGTTAATGTTGTTGCATTATTATTTAACTCAGTAATAATCACATTATGTGATTCAGTAAGATTATCATTCATCCTATTTTGATTTTCTAGGACATATCCTTGCTTGACCACTATATCATCAATCTGTGTCCTTGCCTCTGTTGAAATTTGTGAAGTGGAAGTGGGTGACGGGACAGGCCGGGCGGCCTGTGGCGGACAGTTTTGGCGGACTAGGCGGACTGGGCGGACTGAGATGTGCGGCCTGGTGGAAGGTCTAGTGGAAAGCCGGCTGTCTTCTGAGCGGCTTGTTGCATGGAGTCCGCGGACCTTGCGGCCTGGTTTCTGCGGATAGGGTGTTTGCTGATTGGCTTTGCCAAGGAGCGGCCTGAGCGGATGGAGGCTTGCGGACTGGTGCACTGCTCAGTGGCCGCGGGTGCAAGCTTGTGCTCATAGGCGGGTTGGCTCATGTCCGCGGGAAGCTTGCGGACTGGAGTGTCCGCGGTGTGGGCTGTTGCGGACTGGGCTTGGAGCTTGGCTGAGGCCTTGTCGAGCTCTGGTGGCACAGCAGGCGATTTGCTGTGGAGGTCGATTGGCAGACTGTGTTTTGGAGTTCGGGGTTGGCTGCTGCGTTGGACAGAAGTGCGAGGAGCTCGCGGACTCATGGCGGTCTGTGCTATGGTGTTTGGCGGACGGGAGTTTGTGTTCGCCATGCTCTCATTGGCCCTTGATGGTTTTGGACTTGGTCACACTTTGTGCCAAGGCCATGGTGTCCCCGGTATCCGCCAAGTCCGCTGTGACCGGGCGGACTGTTGCTGTCTTCCTTTGGTCGTGGACTTGTGGCGGATTGAGGTGTGAGTCTTGCGGACTGCCTCGGGTTTGCGGACTGCCATTGAAGGGGGTTGCTGTCTTGCAGTGGTTGGAGCTTTGCGGGCTGATGCCTTGTCCGCATAGCTTGGGCGGACTGGAGAGGGTTCGCCAATGGTTGCCTTGCTCCTGGCGGTTTTCCTTGGTATCCGGCTAAGTCCATGCGGACTCGGCGGACGGTGTTTTTGCTATCGCGCGGGCTGGGGTGGTGTCGCTATCTCCTCGGCGGTGACCACACTCCTCACCTTGCCTATAAATAGGACCCCCCTGTCATAACCTAAATAACGAGAGTGAACAGTAAGTTGGGTTGAGCGAAGTGTTGCGGTCTGTGTTTGCCAGTCCGCGCGGATTGTTTCAGGCTGACGGTTTGCTGTGTGCAGGTCGCGCGGATAGCTTCAAGGAGCCAGGAGTTTGGCTGTGACTTCGGTCAAGTGCTTGGAAGTGTGCGGTCTCTGCGGACTTAGCAGGAGGTCGCTCTGCGGCTTGTCAGTTCTGTTACATCTTTGCTAGCTTCAATAACCTGTCCGCCGCTTCAGGCGGGTAGGGGTGTTCCTCAGTTCAAGTTCAGCAGGAGGCGAATAACGGTGTGTCCGCGCGGCCTCGCGGCTTCGGCGGACTCCGTGTCTATTCGGCGAATTGCAACATAGCTTGGGCGAGTTCAGCGGACTCGGCGATCTCGGCGACCTCGCGGTCTCGACGGACTCGGGTGCTGTCCGCCCGGCTTGTTTTTTGGTGCTTTCTGTTTACAGCTGTGATACTAGCGAAATCATGTCTCGCTATGTATGCCTCGCATTGTAAAGAAGTGAATGAATAAAAGACCTGCTTGTGCTTCCATTGTTTGTTGAGATTTACCTTTGTACCTATAGTCCTTGGTTTCCGCTGGTTCAACGTGCGAACTGGGTAGTTCCGAAGAAATTAATTTGGCGTTTGGGCTATCTTGCTGACCACGTTGAGAAAATTTAACATGGTATCAAAGCGAGGTTTCTGAGGTTCAGCTGCGTGAGCGGAAGTCAGCCAGTGTTGTTACTCAGTGATTGAGTGGTGATCAACCTGTGTTGTTGCTCGGAGCTGCTGTAAGGTTGCCAACAGGTGTTGCAATGGAAGCAAGTTTTGCGAGGGGTCTGGGCATTGAACTCTTAACACCGACTAACTTCAAGAAGTGGAAGTCGTGCATGAAGAGTTATCTTCTTGGCGAGGAGCTGTGGGAAGTCGTCGGTGGTGACGACAGACAGGAAGTCACTGCTGCTTTCGGTACTGCTGAGCAGGTTAGGCTCTGGAGAAGAACAAATGCTAAGGCAGAGTTCATTCTTAAGAGAGCCGTGTCTCCAGAACTGTTTGATCACATCATTGGATGTGAGTCGGCTGCTGATATTTGGACAACCATTGATGAGTTGTTCAATAGGAAGAATGTGGCGCGGCTTCAGTTCCTGGAGAATGAGTTGGCCAGGGCAACTCAGGGAGACCTTTCCATCTCCAAGTACTTCTTAAAGATGAAGAGCTTGTGTGCTGAGCTGTCGGCACTGGATCCTGATGAGCCTATCTCTGAGGCAAAGATGAAAAGGCACATTATCCGCGGCTTGCGAAAGGAGTATGTGACCTTTGTTACATCTGTTCAAGGGTGGGCTACTCAGCCGTCGTTGCTGGAGCTGGAGAATCTGCTTGCCTCGCAGGAGAGCTTAGCAAGGCAGATGGCTGGAGTGAACCTGAATCAGGAAGGCAGCGAAGCTCTCTTCTCAGGCAAGAAGAAAGGATGGGAAGGGAAGAAGAAGAAGAAGGTGCAAGCCGCTGTTGAGAAGGAGACTTCAACTTCATATCCGCCGGAGAGGAGCAATGCTCCTAAGGACTGGAAGAAGAATCTGAAGTGCTATCGTTATCATCAGTGAGGGCACTTCAAGCGGGACTGCAAGGTCAAACTGCAGCCTGGGCATGATGCGGGAAAGGAGGAAGGTTGCTCGAGAAGTGAAGAAGCAGAATGGGGCGGAGCTTTCATGACGGGCACTTGTCTCCGGGCCTTGTCTGCTGAGGACTTCAACGGCGTTTGGATCGTGGACTCCGGGTTTGGTCATCACCTCACCGGAGACAAATCGAAGTTCACCTCCATGCAGGCTTACTCAGGTAATGAAGCTATTATCACTGCTGATAATACTGTTTATGCAGTAGAGAAAGAGGGGGTCGTGTCATTGGGTAGTGATCAGGGGCCACTCACATTAAGGAGTGTGTATCACGTGCCGGGCATGAAGAAGAACCTCTTCTCGGTGACCAATGCGGTGGACGCTGGGTATCACGTTCTGTTTGGGCCAACAGACGTGAGGTTCCTTCGCAACGTATCAGCGGTAAAGGCTGATGTTGCTCATGTTGGGAGGAGGGTGAAGAACTTATTTGTTCTTTCCACCAATGCTTATGTTGATAAGATGAGGGCCAATGATAGCGCTGCTATCTGGCATGAGAGGCTGGGGCATGTTGGCATGGACAAGCTGAAGGCAATGGCGAGTAGAAGTTTGGTGAGGGGGTTGCCGAAGTTGTCCTCCTTTGGTGATGGGCATGTTTGTGCTGGCTGTCAATACGGTAAGGCACATCGCCTTCCGTTTGATAAATCACAAACAAGGAGCAAGAAGCCACTGGAGTGTATTCATGGCGACCTGATGGGACCAACGGTTACTGCCAGCCTTGGTGGAAGCAAATACATGCTTGTCTTGGTTGATGACTACTCAAGGTATACTTGGGTGTACTTCTTAAAGGAGAAGTCGGAAGCCTTCCATTTGTTTATGGAGTTTAAGGAGTTGGTAGAAGGTCGGCTTGGCTTGCGGATTAAGAAGCTTAGAACTGATAACGGGGGGGGGGGGGGAGTTTGTCTCCTCCGAGTTTTCTAACTTCTGCAGGAAGCACGTGATCCAACGAGAGCTTACTTATGCTCACACTCCACAACAAAATGGGGTAGCGGAGCGGAAGATCCGTCATCTGACGGAGACCTGCAAATGCTGGCTTCATGCGAAAGATATCCCAAGGTCCTTTTGGGCGGAGGGAATGTCTTGTGCTGCTTATGTTATCAACCGGATGCCACTCAGCCCTATCAACATGAAGACTCCTATTGAGCTATTGCTGAAGGAGAAGCCGAGTGTTGGACACCTTAGGGTGTTCGGTTCAACTTGCTACGTGCATGCCCCAGATGCTTCACGGACAAAGCTGGATGCAAAGGCAAGGAAACTTGTCTTTGTTGGCTATGATGAGCGGAAGAAGGGATGGAAGTTCATGGACCCTGTGACGAAGAAGTTCGTGGTGTCAAGAGACGTTGTCTTTGACGAGCTGACGTCATATGGAGGTGGCTCGGTGGAGCTAACCGGAAATAGCAAGGTTGATGAAGCACCGGTGGAGGCTGCTGAAGGCTTGGAAGAGGAGCTTGCTGTTTCACCAGCAGCTCCTGTTGCTTCGAACTCCGAGGCTGAGCCTTCTGGCTCAGGAAGTAGGGGGAGCACTGCTCAATGCTTGCCCCAGGTAGGAGTGGAGCCCGAAGAAGCAACGGAAGCCGTGAGCAAGGAGCCATGTCTTCGGAGATCGAAGAGGGTGGTTAAGCCACCGGCTTGTTACTGTGATGGGAATGCAGTGAGCTTTGTCTCCTGCTTCTTTGCAGGTCCTCTGGATGAGCGAGAGCCTGCAAACTTCAACGAGGACACTGGAGTAAAGGAGTGGGATGATGCCATGAAGGAAGAGATTGATGCTCTGAAGAAGAATGAAACCTGGGACCTTGTGCCCAAGGTTGATGGCGTTACTCCGGTTACTTGCAAGTGGGTGTATAAGTTGAAGAAGAAGGCTGATGGGAGCATTGATCGGTTCAAGGCTCGCCTGGTCGCTAGAGGATTCTCACAGCAGTATGGAGAAGACTATGAGGAGACATTCAGTCCAGTTGCGAAGATGACTTCTGTAAGAGTGGTGATCGCCTTGGCTGCTAGCAAAGGATGGAGGTTGTGGCAACTCGATGTGAAGAATGCCTTTCTTTACGGAGAGATTGACAAGGACATCTTCATGGATCAACCGCTTGGTTTTGTCTCTGAGAAGCATCCGGACTATGTCTGCAAACTCAGGAAGGCTCTCTATGGGTTAAAGCAAGCTCCTAGAGTGTGGTATGGGAAGATTGCAGAGTACTTGCAATTCTGTGGATACCTTGCTTCTAACTCGGATTCAAGCTTGTTCGTCAAGAAGAAGGGGGAGCTATGAGTCTTGGTCCTGCTATATGTGGATGACATGATCATCACAGGGAACTCGGAGGGGGAAGTAGCAAGGCTCAGGGCTGAGCTTGCTATACGCTTCGAGATGAAAGACTTGGGAGAGTTGCATCACTTTCTCAGTCTGGAAGTGGAGAGGAAGGAGTGCGGGGTTCTCATTAGCCAGAAATGGTATGCTGATCGCATTGTGAAATGGTTTGGCATGGACGAAGGGAAGAAGTGCTCTACTCCACTAGAATCTGGGCTGAAGCTTCGACGAGATGAGGGAAGGGTTATTCATGATCCCTTGATGTTCAGGGCTCTTGTTGGGAGCTTGATTTATCTGACGATTACAAGGACGGATATCGCTTATGCTGTTGGCCGAGTAAGTCGGTATATGGCTGAACCAAGGCAATCTCATCTAGTGGCGGTGAAGGGAATTCTGAAGTATGTCAAGGCTTCTTCTGACATGGGACTCCTCTATAGAAGGGACGCGGAGGTTGCGTTGCTCGGGTACACGGATGCTGACTATGGCGGTGATTCGGATGATCGAAGGTCTACTTCAGGTTATGTGTTCACTTGCGGTTCAGCTAGCATCTCGTGGTGTAGCAAGAAGCAGGACTCGGTGTTAGTTTCAACCACGGAGGCGGAGTATAAGGCGTCTGCCTTGGCTGCTCGGGAAGCCGTTTGGTTGAGGAGGCTTATAGAGGATGTTCATGAAGAAGTGCAAGGGCCTACTTTACTCCGGGGTGACAATGAGAGTGATCTCAAACTGGTTAACAATCCAGTGTGTCACGCTAGGACCAAGCATATAGAGATTGATCACCACTTCATCAGGGAGAAGGTGTTGGAGGGGTCTCTGCTGGTCGGGCATGTTCGGAGTGAAGATAATCTTGCTGACATCTTCTCGAAGCCACTGTCGAAGGGGCCCTTTGAACGCTTGCGCAGCTTGCTGGGCTTGTTCACCACTTCCCACTTCAAGGGGGAGTGTTGAAATTTGTGAAGTGGAAGTGGGTGACGGGACAGGCCGGGCGGCCTGTGGCGGACAGTTTTGGCGGACTAGGCGGACTGGGCGGACTGAGATGTGCGGCCTGGTGGAAGGTTTAGTGGAAAGCCGGCTGTCTTCTGAGCGGCTTGTTGCATGGAGTCCGCGGACCTTGCGGCCTAGTTTCTGCGGATAGGGTGTTTGTTGATTAGCTTTGCCAAGGAGCGGCCTGAGCGGATGGAGGCTTGCGGACTGGTGCACTGCTCAGTGGCCGCGGGTGCAAGCTTGTGCTGATAGGCGGGTTGGCTCATGTCCGCGGGAAGCTTGCGGACTGGAGTGTCCGCGGTGTGGGATGTTGCGGACTGGGCTTGGAGCTTGGCTGAGACCTTGTCGAGCTCTGGTGGCACAGCAGGCGATTTGCTATGGAGGTCGATTGGCAGACTGTGTTTTGGAGTCCGGGGTTGGCTGCTGCGTTGCACAGAAGTGCGAGGAGCTCGTGGACTCATGGCGGTCTGTGCTATGGTGTTTGGCGGACGGGAGTTTGTGTCCGCCATGCTCGCATTGGCCCTTGATGGTTTTGGACTTGGTCACACTTTGTGCCAAGGCCATGGTGTCCGCGGTATCCGCCAAGTCCGCTGTGACCGGGCGGACTGTTGCTGTCTTCCTTTGGTCGTGGACTTGTGGCGGATTGAGGTGTGAGTCTTGCGGACTGCCACGGGTTGGTGCGGACTGCCATTGAAGGGGGTTGCTGTCTTGCAGTGGTTGGAGCTTTGCGGGCTGATGCCTTGTCCGCATAGCTTGGGCGGACTGGAGAGGGTTCGCCAATGGTTGCCTTGCTCCTGGCGGTTTTCCTTGGTATCCGGCTAAGTCCATGCGGACTCGGCAGACGGTGTTTTTGCTATCGCGCGGGCTGGGGTGGTGTCGCTATCTCCTGGGCGGTGACCACACTCCTCACCTTGCCTATAAATAGGACCCCCCTGGCATAACCTAAATAACGAGAGTGAACAGTAAGTTGGGTTGAGCGAAGTGCTGCGGTCTGTGTTTGCCAGTCCGCGCGGATTGTTTCAGGCTGACGGTTTGCTGTGTGCAGGTCACGCGAATAGCTTCAAGGAGCCAGGAGTTTGGCTGTGACTTCGGTCAAGTGCTTGGAAGTGTGCGATCTCTGCGGACTCAGCAGGAGGTCGCTCTGCGGCTTGTCAGTTCTGTTACATCTTTGCTAGCTTCAATAACATGTCCGCCGCTTCAGGCGGGTAGGGGTGTTCCTCAGTTCAAGTTCAGCAGAAGGCGAATAATGGTGTGTCCGCGCGGCCTCGCGGCTTTGGCGGACTCCGTGTCTATTCGGCGAATTGCAGCATAGCTTGGGCGGGTTCAGCGGACTCGGCGATCTCGGCGACCTCGCGGTCTCGGCGGACTCGGGTGCTGTCCGCCCGGCTTATTTTTTGGTGCTTTCTGTTTACAGCTGTGATACTAGCGAAATCATGTCTCGCTATGTATGCCTCGCATTGTAAAGAAGTGAATGAATAAAAGACCTGCTTGTGCTTCCATTGTTTGTTGAGATTTACCTTTGTACCTCTAGTCCTTGGTTTCCGCTGGTTCAACGTGCGAACTGGGTAGTTCCGAAGATATTAATTTGGCGTTTGGGCTATCTTGCTGACCACGTTGAGAAAATTTAACAGCCTCTTGTTGCTGTTTTGCCAGATAAACTACAACATTATCTCCTTTATGGAAGCAATCTGTCATCTCCTTCTTATTATGGTTTACTTCAAATCTGATTGATTTTATATCTTGAGCCAGAGTGAATTGAACGTCCTTATGGCTTTCATCCATATATTTCTCCATGGCTGCACTTTGCTCATCCATTTTAATTTGCAGAGCAACCAACAGTTAACTGAAATCAACTGTTGGAGCTGATGGTTGTGAGGCAGTCTGTAAAGCTTTCTTATAATTTGAGCTTTTCTTTTTGTAAACCATCAGTTTTCTCTTCTTTGCTCTTAGTTCTTCTCCATCATCAAATTCAGAAGAACTTTCACGATTCATTGTGTCCTTTGGACTTGAGGGTAGCTCCTTGTCAGTTCTTGGCAACTCCCCCTGAGTCCCTTGCTCCTCCCCCTCAGTTCTTGGCACTACTTCCTCAGTTCATAGTTCTTGTAAGTCAGGAAACAATTCCTCAAGAGTAAATTATTGTTGCATTTGAACTGGAGGTACATCTGTATCTTGTACATTTAATGGAATATCATCTAATGCAGATGTATTATCCATTGATACATCCTATGCAGGGATGTTGTCATGGTGTGTCTGTTCAACATCTGTCAGAAGCACAGTTAGTGTATCTGGCTCAGTATCTAGTATAGTTTGATTAATATCATTTATTACCTCAAGAATAGTTTGAGTGGTTGTTTCACTCTCTAAGGCAGCTTGCTCTTTCTTAGGAGCACTTTCTGGAGGCAAGACCTCTTGTTGAGCTAGTGAAAGTTCATTGGTTTCCCCTAGAGGAGGCACATCCTGAAATTGATCCAGTAGGATGGTGCTTTCAGGAATATACTCCCCCTGCATCTGTCCATCATCTACATTCTTAGTTGCAGATGATTTCCTTGTAGATTCTTGTTGTTCTTCATCTGAACTGAAGATTACTTATTCTTCTGAATCACTAGAAGATTCAGGCTTCCTGAGGGTTGTCTTGTTCTTTTGCAGTTGAGGTTGTTTCTATGGTGTAGAACCATCTTTTGTCAAAACTCTTTCCCACCTGGATAGTATTTCCATATCCATCCTTCTCATGTGATTTATTCTAAATCCAGTTGTGTGGTTTAGCACGTCAGGAATATTTATTGCCAGATACAGACTCAGTATTCTACCTAGATTAGGTTTCTTCAGGCTTTCCTTGATCTTGTCAAAAATCACTGCAGACTAGTTTGTTTTTATTCTAAAAATAACTCTGGTCATCAAGCTGAACATATAGGCTGAGATCCTATCATGTCCTCCTAGTTTGCAGAGAATTACTTTTCCCATTATCTCTGAGAGAAACTTTCCTTGGGAGTTCATCCCCTTTCTTTGCATTGATGATTCAATATTAGTGATGGGATTCAGGCCACACCATTGAAGAGCTTCTTTTGTCATTGAAGATGTGACTTCATCATCGTCCTGAGTCCTGGGCAATTGAAGTGTCTTCCTCAGACGCTTTTGGGTAAGTTTCACCTTGCTTCCTTGAATTGATGACCTAATCTTCAATCCTATTGAATCCAAGGTTACTTTTGTATAGAATTCAAGAATTTCTGTCTTTCAGATCTTGGTAGGTTCGGAAACTAGATATTCTAAACCATTTTCTTGGATTAGGGTTATCACATATCAAATCTCAGTCACTGCACTTTCAAAAGCATTGCGAACTAACTCATAGCCTTCGTTGACGTTGTTCTCCAATTTTGGCGCCATTGGTGACGAGAGATTTGAGGAGAAGAGAGATGAAGGTTTGTCGACTCAATGATTTGGTCTCGAAAATGTTGAGAGCGTAGTCGACAAAGTTGTTCTGTGACATATTTATATGTTTGTCAACATAGAAGGTCAAAAGACGGGGTAATAGATAATTAATGTGTCGACACTGTAGAGATTGTGTCGACACAGACTTCTAATGTCTCGACAGAGTCAGACAACACTATGGGTCGACATAGTTTGCGATGTGTCGACATAGACTTCTAATAGTCGACTCTAATATATGTGTGTCGACACAGACATCTGTATGTGTCGACACAACTATCTAAATGATAGAATTTCTATGTGTCGACACCAAACTCTGAGTGTCGACACCACTATCTCACCACTATTTTGTTATATCGACATAACTTACCTTAAGTGTCGACACAAACTACGATATGTTGATACAGATTTCTTTTTGTGTCGACATAAACTACTATATGTCAGCATTGAATTACTTAGCCAGATTTATCAAGTTACTCTAGGTTTAACATGCCTAATTCAATTTTGAAAAAATTGAATTTAGTTTCATCTAGTGGTTTAGTAAACATGTCAGCAATTTGATTATTTGTGGTGACAAATTCCAAACAAATATCTTCTTTTTCAACATGCTCTCTAATGAAGTGAAATCTAATTTCTATATACTTTGTTCTGCTATGTGATACAGGGTTTTTAGCAATAGAAATAGCACTTGTAGAATTACAAAATAGTGGAGTTCTACTTACCTTGAGACCATAGTCTTCACGTTGATGTTGAATCCATAAAAGCTGAGCACAGCAGCTGTCTACAGCAATATACTCAGACTCTGTAGTAGAAATTGCCACACTTGTCTGCTTCTTACTGCTCCATGACACCAATCTACCACCTAGAAACTAACATGTGTCAGTGGTGCTCTTTCTATCTTCTTTGCAACCTGCAAAGTCTGCATCTGAAAAACCAGTCAGTAAAAAGTCTCTATTCTTAGGGTACCAAAGACCAAGATTAGGTGTGCCCTTAAGATATATCAATATTCTTTTAACTACAGTATAATGAGATTCTTTAGGGCTTGCTTGGTACCTAGCACAGATACATATAACATACATAATGTCTTGTCTACTGACAGTTAAGTATAGGAGGGAGCCAATTAACCCTCTATACAAACACTCATATACAGGTTTTCCTGCATCATCATTGCCTAAAGGCATTCTTGTACCCATTGGAGTTCTCATGGTGGTGGATGACTCCATACCATATTTCTTAATTAACTTCTTGGTGAACTTAGATTGTGAAATGGACAAGCCATCATCAGTCTGTCTTACTTAGAGTCCCAAGAAGAATTTGAGCTCACCCATACTGCTCATCTCAAACTTCCCTTGCATAAGTTTTGCAAACATCCTACAAAGGTTGTTTTCTGTAGATCCAAAGATTATGTCATCAACATAAATCTGTACTAGGATCATCTTGCCCTTTGACTCCCTAAAGAATAGAGTCTTGTCTATTTTCCCCCTTGAAAATTTATTTTCAATGAGGAAAGTAGACAATGTTTCATACCAAGCCCTAAGGGCTTGTTTCAAACCATATAAGGCTTTCTTAAGTCTATAAACATAATCAGGATAAAGTGGATCAACAAAACCTGAGGGCTGATGAACATAGGCTTCTTCTTTCAAATTACTATTTAGGAAAGCTGACTTAACCTCCATTTGGTATACCTTGAAACCTTGGAAAGCAGCAAAGTCAAGGAATAGCCTTATTGCTTCCAACCTTGCCACTGGGGCAAATGTCTGATCAAAGTCAATACCCTCTTCCTATCTATAACCTTTGACAACCAGTCTTGCTTTGTTCTTCACTATTATGCCATTTTCATCTAATTTCATGTAGATCCACCTTGTCTCAATAATATTATGATCCTTTGGTTTTGGAACCATCTCCCATACTTTACACCTTCTGAATTGATTCAGCTCCTCCTGCATTGCATCAATCCAATTGGAGTCTTGTATGCCTTCTTCAAATCTCTTTAGTTCTAACTGTGACCGGAAACTTAAGCAAAGCACTGTGTTCATGTGTTTTCTCCTGGTTTGCACACCATGTCTGGGATCACCAATGATTTGGTGTGCTGGATGATCCTTTAGATTCCATATTGCTGGAGGCATTCTATCAGCAATTTGAACTTCTTCAATTTCTCTACCATGCTGAACTTCATTGTCTTCAATGTCAGCTTGTGGACCTTCTACTCCCCCTGGATAGCAACCATCATTTTCCACATCCTGCCTTGCATTTTGATCTTCATTAATCGTCAGCATGTCCAACTTTTCTTTTAAACCTGTTAAGCTACAAGGATTGTTAGACAACTCACAGTTAATTAGCTCAGATTCATCAAACACTACATGAACACATTCTTCTACAACTTGTGTAGTCAAGTTGTAGACCCTATATGTCTACTGTTATTACTATACCCAACAAATATCCCATCTTGGGATTTGGCAGCAAACTTAGGTGAGACTTGCCAGTGTTAAGCACATAACACCTGCTACCAAAGATCCTAAAGTAGGATATGTTTGGTTTTCTGCCCTTCATAATCTCATAGGGAGTATTTTTGTGGTTCTTAGTTATAGATGCTCTATTGAGAACATGACAAGCAGTATTTACTGCCTCAGCCCAGAAATATTCTGGGAGTGAGGTGTCACTTAGTAGAGTTCTACCAGCCTCAATAAGATTTCTATTCTTTCTTTCAGCAATTCCATTTTGCTGAGGTGTTCTAGGAGAGGAGAATTCCTGATGAATCCCTAGTTCTTCACAAAGCCTTGTCATACACTCAGACTGAAATTCAGTTCCATTGTCACTTCTGATTTTGACCACTGAATTGTTAAATTCATTCTGAATTTGTTTAACAAAGTTATGAAAGACAGTAAGGGTTTCAGATTTCTGCCTCAGAAAGAAAACCCATGTAAATCTAGAATAGTCATCTGCTACCACAAAAGTATAGACTTTCCTACCTAGACTATGAACTAGCATAGGACCAAATAGATCCATATGCAAGAGGTACAAACACCTCACAGAGTCTTTGGTATTAAGACTATGAAAAGAGGATTTGGTCTGCTTGCCTTTTTGACAAGCTGAACATATAACCTCTTTTATGCACCTAAATTGAGGACCATTTCTCACTAACTCTAAACTATAGAGCTGGCCTATAGTCTTATAGTTCAGATGAGCTAGCCTCTTGTGCCATTGGACACACTGAGATGCTTTCTCATCTGCAACTAGACATACAGGAGAGTTCATGTTTTCATAATCAAAATTTAAACAATAAACATTCCCTTTTCTATAACCAGACAAGATCACCTTCTGATCACTTTCCTTATATCTGACACTCATTCTTAATAAATGAAATGTCATACCCAAGATCACTCAGCTGACTTATGCTTATCAAGTTATGTTTCAAACCTTTTACATAAGCCACTTGAGTGATTGTTATAGAACAAGTAGAAATGTTACCAAACCTTTTTATGACCCCTTTTTCTGATCCACCAAAGATCACTTTGGGTCCATTCTCTATGGGAGTATAATCCTTTAACATTCTTCTTGTTCTAGTCATGTGTATGGAACATCCACTGTCCAAGTACCATATAGGGGTATGACAACTTGGACCCACCTGCAATAAATAAAATTAATCTACCTTTAGAACCCCAATGTTTATTGGGTTCTAGGTTCAAGTTAGTTTGAAACTTGATATTCTTACCAGCAGCCTTCCTCACAGGTAAGTTGGCATTCTTCCTGACACTGGTGTTGTGCCAGCAATCCACGCCATAATGCCCTATCTTACCACAACACCAACACTCATATCTATTATACCTCTTTTTAGGTACAGTTTTAACAGCATTGTTGTGAGCTGTTCTTAACACTGTTGGTACAGTGGTTCTTTGCTTGAGTGTTGGAGCTACACCCTTGTCATTCAGAATATCATGCTTACCATACCCATGTGTGATATCATGATCATATCTATTAGTTGGCTGCCACCTTTTTCTGAAGGAAATGGGGGGTTTGAAAGTTAGAGGCTGTACTAGGGCTTTGCCTTTCCTTTTAGAATTTGCAGCCCTTGCATTTCCCTCAAAGCCCAATCCTGTCTTACCCTTTTTGGGAATAAAATTATCAATTAAAGGTAAGACTGATTTTGGTTTGGAGAATTTAGCCACCAGATCCTTTTCCTTTTGAAGTTTGACTTCCAAACTTTTGATCTGATCTTTCTTGAATATAATAGTACCCATCTGAATAATAGTTATGTTTTTCAGTTTGGCTACTTCATTCATCTTTAGATCCAGCATTTTCTCTGAATCTAATGCAGCCAGCTTAAGAGCAGCAATTTCCTTGGCCTGTGCTTTGTTAAGTATTCTACTTTTCTTAAGTGCTTGCAGCAGATCACCAGATTCATTAATAAGTTGATGAACATCTCCTTCAGATTCAGATTCATCTACATCTCTTGATGCAGATGCTTCTGATTCTGAACTAGTATAGTAATCATAATCTATTGAAGACATGTTTACCTTACTAGGTACAGGCAGATCCTGGCAATGATCTTCTTCTGTCAAGTCCATCAGCCCTGTACAATAATATTCTTCAATTCCATTTACTGAGTCCAACAACTTCAAGAACTCAGCCTCTTCTACATCCTCTTCAGTTGCCAATAGTCCTATATATGCTTCAACTTCAGCTTCAGTCTCAGAATATGATGAAGAAGAATCTGACCAGCTTTTTTGCTTCTTTGCAACAAAGGATTTCTCCTTCTTGGCCTTATTTTTTTTAGTTTCTTCTTATCATTAGATTCATTCCTTTTGTCAGGACAATCAGCTACCACATGTCCAGGCCTGTTGCAGCAATAGCAAACAATCTTAGTTGAAGATAATTTACTAGGTTTAGAACCATACCTGTCCTTCCTAGAGGATTTCTTTTTCTGATAATAATCATCCTTGGATTGTGAGGAGGATGGCTTGGATCTCCACTGTTTCTTCTTCAAAAACCTTTGTTATTGTTTTGAAAAAGCTGCTAAGTCTTCATCAGAATTTGGAATATCTAATGTGTGACTGTCAGAACTTTCTGAAACTACTTCTGCAGCTTTCCTAGGAGGAGATGGAGACATCCTCCTATCCTTTCTTATGGCTTCAGTCTTGAAAGCCACTAACTTATCTTTGTAATCAACTTTATTACTTTTCTCCTACTCCTTTCTGACCATCAGATGCATTTTATAAGAAAGCAGTTTGCCAAATAATGTTGGAGGTGAAATTTCTGCTAATCTGGCCACTTCCCTAATGGCACATATCTTGGTGTCCCAGTCCTTAGTTAATGATCTCAGAAACTTATCATTTAACTCATATGTGCTGAATACTCTTCCATATGACATCAGTTCATTAACTATTCTGAAGAATTTCTTGTAACATTCAGTTATGCTGTCTATTTTAGATTGTCTAAAACTTTCATACTCCTGATTCAGCATAGACTTTCTGTCTTCTCTCACCTCTTCTGAACCCTCCATGTAGATAATCAGGGTGTCCCACATTTCTTTGGAGGTCTTGCAGTGAATCAAATTTTGGAATGTTAAGTCATCTATGGCACTGACTATTATATTATGTGCTCTCTTATCCATAGTAGCCAAGATGATCTCATCCTTTGTCATTTAAGAATACTCCTTTAGTGTCCTGAGATTTGCATCAAGAACTGAGACTTTCATTGGGATGAATGGCCCTTCTTTAACTGTCATGTAGATTATTGGATCTGAAGCTACCATAAACAATCTAACTCTTTCTTTCCATATGCCAAAAATCTCTTTCCTGCATATAGGTAACTTCATGGAACCAAACTCCCTATGATTCTCAATGGAACCCATTTTGCCAAATAGATTTCTGCCTTGGAGATCTACTCAGACTGTTAAGTCTATTCTTTGAGTAACCTCCCTCTAATACCACTTGAAAGAATTGGTTTCAAGATGTTCTAAATACCTATAAGGAGGGGGGTGAATAGGTTCAATTCTTTTGCTAACTTAGGCAGATAATTCTATCTAATTTAGCAAATTACTTAGCAAAAAACACAGCACAGCATTTACATACATATAACATTCACAGATTGCACACCAGATTTATAGTGGTTCCCCAAATGATGGGTACATCCACTTTCCCCCCTCCGCCTATCTAGCAGTGTACTAGATTCGGCCTAACTTCCTTCCTTCTTCTCAGATCCACAGATCTTACAGCTCAGAACCAAGACTGGTTCCTACAACTCAGAGTGAATCCACACTCCTACAACTCAGGCACAAGCCCTACCTCAGCCTCTTCCACAGGCCTACAACTCAGAGTGACACCACACTCCTACAACTCAGGCAAAAGCCTACCTGAGCCTCTTTCACAGGCCTACAACTCAGGAAACAGATTACCCTACCTCAGCCTTTATAATTTAGGCTTACAACTCAGAGAAGTAAATCTCCTATACTCATATCTAGTACAGATCCTACAAAAATTATTGATGAAAAGATGATGATATCTTCAACTAGATGATTACTTAAGGATCAACCTGTCATAGCTTTCTTCAAAGCTTCTTGAATCTGAAGAAAGTAGGGTTGATCTTCTTGGTGTTGGAGTTGATTTTCATTCAGCTTCCTTTAGAAATTAATTTGAATTCTTCTTCAGATTTGATCTGAATTCTTCAGGAAGACTGTTCAGAATCTGCCTTCACTGGATGAGAACTTCTCTCCTTCTTGTTTTTTTCTCTCTCTACAATCTGTTGACTGTTTCTTCTTTCTCTTCTTCTGGATTCTCAATTCTTCAGAGATTATAATTGATTAGCTTGTTTAACTTTTCTCTGTTCTGTATCTGTTTTTTATCTCTTCCAATTATTGAGAGAGCATATCTTTATATAGGCTTCATCCTTGGTAACCGGCTATTCCGGTTTCAAATAGTCTTCTGACACCTCTGACAGATGTGACAGCAATGTCAGTAATGATAGCTGTCAAGTCTCCAGTTGTATTACTTCAGACTTCATTGGACTTTGACTCAGCAGCAGAGAATGTCGAGTGAATACTTCATATGTGTCGACACACATAGTCCATGTGTCGACACAAGTCTTGTTGTTGTCGACACAGCTTCACTTTTACTTCTCGACACAGCTTCTGTGGAATGTGTCGACACAAGTCCTGTGTGTCGACACAAACACTCCTTGTCTTGACAAAGTTGGTGTTGATAGAATTCTGGTGTGTGTCGACACAAGTTTTGTGTGTCGACACAATCAATGTCGAATGAATTCTGGAATGTGTCGACAGCTTCTCTGTGTGTCGAGACAACTTCTGATAATGTCGACACAATCTGGCCCTTAGTGTCGACACAGCATTGTCGACAGATTTCTGTGTGTCGACACAAATTCTGGGTGTCGACACAATCTGGCCCTTGGTGTCGACACAGCCATTCCCAAGTGTCGACACATGTACTTAGAAATTTTTCCTTTTCATTTACTTAACCTGCGCATGATAACTCAACACAACATCAAATACAACTTGATGCATATCATTGAGTTAGGTGAGGCTTCTCCAAATCTGGTACACATTTTCCAATGTACCCAACACCTGTGATTGTGAAGCTTGTCCGGTGAGGACACTATAGTTATTTGCTGAACGGACAAGGGGATGCAGACTCGCGTTAGTCTGGTTATAGAACTAACGATTTGAGCAACTGGCAAAGGCTGAACTGTATCCGCATTATGGTTGTCTGCCATGGGTGTCTGGATGAATTGGGATTTGGAGGAAACACATAGCGAGAGTCTTAGGATTGCGCGGCATGACACAATGGGGTGCTACGGGCCAATCCCGGGTAATTAAGACTAAAATCTCCGGATACATGTCATGGAGTAAAATGCTCAAGATTGCCGTTGGGTTCCAGCCCTGATACGTTGGTGGGCAACTGGTTCATCGGTACACCAAGAATGTGCCCTGAGTGCATGGACCGTTGGGTCGCATGGCTGACGGTTGTGATGGAATGTTTGTGTAACAACTCCGTCCGTTCATATGGAATATACTAGAAGGTCCGGCCGGGGCCCCACAACATATATCACAAAACAGGCGATGAAGGTACGGGATGATACCCGAGTAGCGCAGCGCACCTTAACACATTGTATTCTAGCGGATGACTCTACTAACACTTGAACTCCACACTTGAATGTCCAACATATAAAACAACTCCACATTGTATATATATAATAGTAATGTCTTACAACAACACAAAAGTTAGCCTTATGGCCTTACATGACTTTCAAACAGTGGCCTAAACATTGGCACGCAGGCCGGCCACATTAAAAGAAAACACAACAGTCATTCCAAATAGCCTTCGAGGGCTAGCAGCAGCAGCAGCAGGGACAACAACCCATATGCGTCCCGCTTGGCTCTCCAGCACCTATATAGGGACAATCCACCCAAGGGTGGCAAATAGAGGCAATGGGCAGCATTCAGCAGAGCAAATTATAACGACCCTACCCCTTTTCTCGGGGCAGCGGTAATCTTCCCTGCAGGCATCTCAGATCACAAGCATGTCAATATATCTCATATAATGTGCTTTCATGCACACATGCCATCACAACCTTCAGCCACCCGACCCAACGGTCCGTGCACTCAGGGCACATTCTTGGTGTACTGGCAAATCAGTTGCCCACCATCGTATCAGGGTCGCAACCCAACGACAACTCTCTTGAGCATTTACTCCATAGCGTGTAGCCGGAGTTTTATAGTCTTAGTGAACCGGGATTGGCCCGTAGCCCCCCATTGTATCACAGCACGTAGGCCTAAGACTCTTGCTATGCGCTCGAACAGACCGCACCTTCTGGTCTCACATCGGACGGACATAACGCAGGTCGGATCCTCCACACCCCGTTGCTCAAATCGCCTTGCCATCACCGAGCACGGCGAACTCGCGACTAAATAAAGGCGCGGGTAGGTCTCACCGATCCTATTCTAGCATTCAAGCCTGGGTATTCCTATTACACTCATTCATCTCACAATATTAGCGGGTCTTTCCTAGGCACACGAGTACTTCCTGTTACTCGTTCACAGGTACGACACCACAACATCACAAATGTCATGGGTCTTTCCTGGGCACACCAGTACTTCCCGCTACTCTCTTCACAGGTACCATCTACGACATCAAGCATCACAAAGGGCCTTTCCTGGTCAGACCAGTACTTCCTGTTACTCATTCACAGGTACGACCCAACAGCACAAGCATAATACAGATATTTTCTTGGACTACCACTCCAGTACTTCCTGCGACTACCCGTCACAGGCATAAACCATTGACTCCTTAAACGACACGTTTATCACGGAGTCTTCTCCGGTTCGTATGCAACATCACCAATCCAGACCAACCTGTACAGATGGGCTTCACACAGCATGCCTATTCCGTACTCCATTTCCGGATCTATATGCCAACAAAGGGGATTCCATGAAGCAACCCAAAGACTCCCAAAATCAGCCACCTCTTGGTGGGGGAATCACAAACATATGCCAAAAAGGAAGCCTTCACATGGCTAGGAAGAAAAGTCGTTACCCTTGAAGACCGCCATGGTGCCATAAGCGCCAAGGTAACTTGAAAGAATCGCAACAACGTTTCCTCCGCAAGGATGGCCTCGGATCACCGCTTGACACTCACAAGCTCCAGCAGCAAGCAACCCGTCTTCTTCTTCCTCCTCCTTCCTCTCCCTTTCTCTCTCTAAACTTTTAGAAAGATGAAGGTAATAACAAAATGAGAATACGTTCTCTGTTTTCGGCCTTAAGGAAGCAGGAAAGAACCTCAGCCCTTGGATCCAAGCTGAGAAAAATGGACGGCTATGAAAAATCGGGAAAACCGATTTTCGTGTCCGACACGCCCTGTGACACGCCCGTGTCACATGCCGTGTACGCAAAGCGGTGCTTAACCCGCCTTATCCCCAAAACAGGTCACCGCCACGGGACATGTCCAAAGTTACGCCCGTGACACAGATCTGCGCTCGACGATCTGCGTTCGACGATTAGGCAGCGATCGTCGAGCTCTCCAGCGATCGTCGAGCCCGCCAATGATCGTCAAACAGTGCGTTCGACGATTTCCGTTCGATGATTCCGCGCGTTCGACGATTTATGTTTGACGATCTGGCAGCGATCGTCTAATTGGACCAGCGCTCAACGATTGGCCCAGCGTTCGACGATCTCCGTTCGACGATTCCGCACGTTCGACGATTTCCCCAGCGTTCGACGATTTCTGTTCGACGATTTGCGAGCCCACGAAGCCTTTGCTAAATCGTCGAGCTCAATTTGTTGAACACAGCATTTCGTCGACCTGATGTCGAACCCGAGCGGGACATGCCCTCTGTCACGCCCGTGATCTAGGGCGTGACCACCCAAACACTTTCGATCGAACGACTTTCGTCGATCTCGGCATGACTCCGCACCCGAGCAGGACATGCCCTGGGACACGCCCGTGTCCCAGGCCGTGTCAGCCAAAAAATTTTGCCTGCTGAAAAAGTTGGGCTGTTACAACCCTCCCCTCCTACAAGAAATTTCGTTCTCGAAATTCGTATAGAGGTTGGCAACCAGCAAGCAAAAGGTTATAACATTAAAATTGGCATGTTACAACAAAATTGTTACTCTCCACTTATTACAGAAACAGCTCGGGAAACTCCACTCGCATGGTTTGCTCTCGCTCCCATGTAAGTTCCTCACGGCCGTAGTTGTCCCATCGTACTTTAACCATTCCGACCGTCTTGTTCCGCAACTGTTTCTTGACTCGATCCTCTATCTGAATGGGTCTAACTCTCGTTGTTAGCCCATACTCCACCGACACACGATCATTCGCGATCACGTGAGCTAGATCTTTAACGGCTAGCCGATATGCCACTTCTCCGACTCGCTTAACCACTTCAAATGGACCCAAATATCTTGGACTCAACTTTTTCAGACGTCGAATCCTAGAGATACCTCTGAAGGGCTTGACTTTCAAGTAGACCCAATCGCCAACTGCGAACTCCACGTTCCGGTGCTTGGAGTTATAGTACTTTGCTTGACGAACTTGGGCCTCTCTCGAATAGTCTGTATGGTTGAGTTTGCTTTATCAGCCTCATTTCGATTATACACTCTAGCTTCGCTCGCTTCTACCCAAGCCAAGGGAGTACGACACTTCCTTCAATATAGCGCTTCATACGGTGCCATCCCAATGCCCGTCTGGTAGCTGTTATTATAGGCAAACTCCATCATGTAGAGATGCTCTTCCCATCTCTTTCCGAAGTCGAGGGAGCACATCCGGAGCATGTCCTCCATCATTCTGTTGGTACGTTCAGTTTGGCCATCCGTTTGGGGATGAAAGGCCGTACTGAATATCAATTTCATGCCCAACAGTCGGTGAACTAGCCTCTAGTCATTTAACGTGAATCACCCATCTCGATCATTTACGATGCTCCGAGGAACACCGTGAAGCCGTACAATCTATTCAACATATAATTTTGCCAAACTTTCGACCGAATCCTCCCGCCTGTTCGGGAGAAAATGTGCCACTTTAGTTAGCCGGTCAACAATCACCCAAATGGAATCAGTTCCTCGGTGAGATCTCGGCAACCCGTGCACAAAATCCATGGAAATATCATCAAACCTCCATTCTGGGATCGGCAGCGACTTCAAATAACCACCCGGCTTTTGGCATTCCGCCTTCACCATCGCACATGTTTGGCATTTGGACACATAGAGGGCAACATCTCTCTTTAGCCCTGGCCACCAGAATAGCTTTTTCATATCATTGAACATCTTCATGCTCCCGGGGTGAATGGAATACTTTGTATAATGCACTTCATACATCAGTTCTTACCTCAATTTACCCACATTCGGGACGCACAAACGACCCTCTTTTCGTAAAAGACCGTCATTCCAGGAGAATTTGCCCTCTGGCCCCTCGTTAACATAGCGTAAGAGATCTTCATCTAACCCCGTTACTCGTCGAATCCGGTCTACAAGGTCATATTGCACCTCCGTCCAGTTCAGACATGCATTGGCGGTAGAATTCTTGTCAATACAATAACTCTCCAACACTTCTAGCTCCTGGATGAGACATTCATCATGCCTTTGTAACCAACTCGCTCTAGCCGGAGTTCTCCGACTCAAGGCATTCGCGACTATGTTTCCCTTCCCGGGAGTATAGTGGATCTCGAAAGTGTAGTCCCCAAGGAACTCCAACCACCTTCGTTGTCGAATATTCAAGTCCATCTACTCCAATCGATACTTTAAGCTCTTGTGATCTGTATAGATCTCCACCTTCACTCCATAAAGATAGTGTCGCCACAATTTTAGTGCAAAAATCACCGCCAACTCTAAGTCATGGACGGGATAATTTCGTTCGTGCACCTTCAGCTGGCATAAGCCATAAGCAATTACCTTTCCATGCTACAGAAGAACGCAGCCTAAGCCGCTCCCTGAGGCATCACTATAAATAACAAATCCATTGGTCCCACTTGGCGAAGATAACATCGGCGTCGTGGTCAACCGACCCTTCAGCTCTTCAACAGCTCGCGCACACTCTGGCGTCCAAACGAACTTCTAATCTTTTCACATCAACGTGGTTAGCGGCAAAGCAATCAGCGAGAAGTTTTCACCAAATCTTCGGTAGTTGCCTGCTAGTCCAAGGAAGCTCATGACCTCGGCCACTGAAGACAACACCAGCCACTCTTGTATGGCCCTTATCTTCGCTGGATCGACAGCTATGCCCGCTCCACTCACCACATGGCCCAGAAAAGCCACTGACGATAGCAATTACCACTTGGCATAGAGCTGATTTTGCCTCAATGTATTCAACACCAACCGCAAATGTGTCTCATGTTCAGCTTTCGACTTCGAGTACACCAGGATGTCATCAATGAACACGATCACAAACAGATCCAGGTACTCTCGGAACGTATGGTGCATCAAATCCACAAACACCGAGGGCGCATTGCACAGTCCAAATGGCACGACTGTGAACTCATAGTGCCCGTAACGTGTTCCAAATGCGCTTTTGGGGATGTCACTTTCTCGAATTCTCAACTAGTAATAACCAGACTTCAGGTCCAACTTCGAATAGACAGTCGAGCCCACCAGCTGATCGAATAACTCATCAATCCGGGGTATCAGATATTTATTCTTCTCGGTCAGCTTATTCAATTCGCGGTAATCTATACATAACCGCAAGCCACCATCTTTCTTCTTCACAAAAAACACAGGCGCGCTCCAAGGTGACATACTTGAGCGTATCTAACCTTGCTCCAGCAATTCTTGTAGTTGGACCTTCAACTCAGCCATCTTCTTACGCGCGATGTGATATGGCGAGCGGGCCATAGGTTTCGCACCTAGCACCAACTCGATCGTGAAGTCAATCTCTCGCTGGGGTGGTAGCCCAGGGAGATCCTTGGGAAACACATCTGTAAATTCCGACACAATCGGAACCTCGCACACACTGACATTAGGCTCAACAGCCTGAATCAGTGCAAAGTAACACTCCGCACCATTCCGAACAGCCTTGACTACTTGGATTGCAGACATCAACGTCCCGCCCACTCCGCGCTTACCCGCGTACTTTGTCTCTTGTTCGGTATTCTGGCCCAACATGATCTCTTTGGACTGGCAATCAATCAAGGCATGCTGCTCCGCAAGACAATCCATACCAAATATCACGTCGAATTCCGATATCGGTAATATAGATGCAGTCAAACTGAAATCCCGACTTCCTATTTGGACCGCCACATCGCAAGCTTGATCCATAAGCATCTAACAGTCATTTGGCTATCTGTTTTCACCCAACTAGGTATCCCAAGTCGCGCTAGAAACCCGCTAGACAGAAACGAATACAAAGCATCCGTATCAAACAGTGCTTGTGTGTTCTGAATCATTGTAAAGCCTGTGGTGCACGTAACACACACAAGCAACATACACAAGATGAAAATAAAAGCAATCAATATTATTCTTGCGCACTCGTAATATGCAGGATTGCGCCTGGGACACAGAGGACTCCACCACTACTTTTTCTGTCCCCAAAAAAAGACGCTCCGATTTAGTGCTCAACCAGACGTCGACGACTCTTGACAAGGTTGGGCACAAGTGTCCCCATGGCAGAAAACATCAAAAATCTAGTCATGTTCACAGCTATCGTACAAACACGTTGATTCCACACATCCATGTATGGTAGTGATATAACATAAATGCCATCATAAAACTGTCATCCAAAACGGCGTACTGTACATATAACACATGCATAATCCACCATACATGAGGAACCCAATTATTTATGTACATCTTTATGTAGACATTTCCTTCTCCTTTATTGCCCGCTACGAGCCAATGATCCAACGCGGCACTCTCGGGCTTTATGTCCTGCTTTACCACACGAATAGCACTTGTATTGCTTCTTTGGCTGCTGAACACCATCCCAACATTCACGAGCGATGTGTCCTACCTGACCACAAGTATAACAAGTCCGCTTCTCGATTCTTTGCCTCTTACGGTGAGCAGACTTTCCAACCCTTGGAGTGCACACTTTCCTGGTCGTAGGCATCTGCTGGGCTCTCATCAAGTCCATTTCCAACAGTCTAGCTGCCTCCACCAGTGGTTGGAATCCCAAAAACTTAGGACCCATCAATAAGAAACGGAGTTCCTGACGTAGCCCATCATAAAACCGATTGATCTTCATCCCCTCGGTTTCAAACACAAACTCGGGTTGTTGTCTCCTTGCAACAAATGCATGAAAATAGTCCTCAACCGTGTCCTCTCCTTAGCGCAAACACACATTTACTAACGAAGCTAAGGAACTTCCCCTTGCCGTCTGCTCAAGTTCACTACCCGGCATGGGACGCATTACCAGATCAGAGGGTTGAACCTGTCCTTCATGGTAAGCCTTGAGCGTTGCAAAAACCACATAGGCAATCAGTCGAGCCGTTTCTATCGATGGAGGAGATGTTGGTACCCCAGTTGATGTCATGCTTCCCATCACACTCGTCACCTACACTCGGAAAATTACACAAGTAAGGAACAAGATAGGAACGCGCAGGTTCCTCAAACACAAAACTTTGTATTCCTATCATGGACATTCAGGAGTTTAAACGTATTACCGTGGTTCACACAGACACGTGCTCGCCACTCGACAAAAGAGGTCTACCATGACGTCGAGAGGAAAAGACCGAGACAGCTGATACCAAAAATGTAACAACCCCATCCGTTCATATGGTTTATACTAGAAGGTCCGGCCGGGGCCCCATAGTATATATCACAAAACAGGCGGTGAAGGTACGGGATGATACCAGAGTAGCGCAGCGCACCTTAACACATTGCATTCTAGCGGAAGCCTCTACTAACACTTGAACTCCACACTTGAATGTCCAACATATAAAACAACTCCACATTGTATATATATAAGAGGAATGTCTTATAACAACACAAAAGTTAGCCTTATGGCATTACATAGCTTTCAAACAGTGGCCTAAACATTGGCATGCAGGCTGACCACATTAAAACAAAACACAACAGTCATTCCAAATAGCCTTGAAGAATCAGCCACCTCTTGGTGGGGGAATCACAAACATATGCCAAAAAGGAAGCCTTCACATGGCTAGGAAGAAAAGTCGTTACCCTTGAAGACCGCTTTGGTGCCATAAGCGCCAAGGTAACTTGAAAGAATCGCAACAATGTTTCCTCCGCAAGGATGGCCTCGGATCACCGCTTGACACTCATAAGCTCCAGCAGCAAGCAACCCATCTTCTTCTTCCTCCTCCTTCCTCTCTCTAAACTTTTAGAAAGATGAAGGCAATAACAAAATGAGAATACGTTCTCTATTTTCGGCCTTAAGGAAGCAGGAAAGAACCTCAGCCCTTGGATCCAAGTTGAGAAAAATGGACGGCTACGAAAAATTAGGAAAATCGATTTTCGCGTCCGACACGCCCTGTGACATGCTCGTGTCACAGGCCGTGTACGCAAAGCGGTGCTCAACCCGCCTTATCCCCAAAACAGGTCACCGCCACGGGACATGCCAAAAGTCACGCTCGTGACACAGATCTGCGCTCGACGATCTGCGTTCGACGATTAGGCAGCGATCGTCGAGCTCGCCAGGGATCGTCGAGCCCGCCAGCGATCTTCAAACAATGTGTTCGACGATTTCCATTCGATGATTCCACGCGTTCGACGATTTCCGTTCGACGATCGGGCAGCGATCATCGAATTGGCCCAGCGCTCAACGATAGGCCCAGCGTTCGACGATCTCCGTTCGACGATTCCGCACGTTCGACGATTTCCCCAGCATTTGACGATTTCCGTTCGATGATTTGTCAGCCCACGAAGCCTTTGCTAAATTTTCTAGCTCAATTCATTGAACATAGTATTTCGTCGACCTGACGCCGAACCCGAGCGGGACACGCCCTCTGTCACGCCCGTAATCCAGGGTGTGACCTCCCAAACACTTTCCGTCGAACGACTTTCATCGATCTCGGCACGACTCCGCACCCGAGCAGACACGCCCTGGGACACGCCCGTGTCCCAGGCCGTGTCACCCAAAATATTTTTCATGCTGAAAAAGTTGGGCTGTTACAGTATGTGCGTGAGAGCACAATGTATAATGTGTATATAACGCTTTGCCTGCAGGGAAGGAATGCCACTGCCCCGGGAAAGGGGTAGGGTCATTATAAAATTGTTCAGCTGAATGCTGACTCTTGCCTTGTTTTCCACCATTGGGTGGAATGTCCTTGTACAGGTGCTGGAGAACCGAGTGGGACATATAAAGGCTGAGGTCCCTACTGTTGTTGTAAAAGAACTTGTAAGGCCATAAGGCCAACTGACTTTGTATTTGGTGAACATTCCTGGTATATATCAATGTGGATATTTTTATGGTGGACATTCATGGTTAGAGTTCTGTTGTGTGTTATAGGCTTCCGCTAGAATAAGATGAGTTAGGATGCGCAACTCTGGTATCACTCTGTGACTTCACCGTCTGTTTTATGGTATATGATGTGGGGCCCCGGCCGGACCTTCTAGTATATACTATATGAATGGATGGAGTCGTTACAATAATTCATTATTATTACTGATTTGATTGAATAAGCAAATTTTTGACCTAGTAGTTTTAAACTTTATTATATAGATTTTTCCATGCCTAAGACCCGTTAAGACAGATATATTATCTAATGAAGATATAGTGCAAGAAGAATGGTTAAAGGATACTTGGTAACCTTCATCACATAATTGGCTTATGGATATCAGGTTATGTTTTAAACCACTCACATATGCTACCTTCTTGAAAGTGACAGCCCCAATATTTACATTTCCATAGCCTTCAGTCTGGCCATAGTTTGAGTCACCAAAAATCACATTTGTACCAAGCTTGGACTTGTAGATTGTTAAGTTGTCCTTGCTACCTGTCATGTGCTTTGAGCATCCACTATTAAAGTACCACTGCTCCTCTATGCTAGGATAACCTTTCACCTGAAAAATAAAATTTATGTGTTTTTGACCCAGGTAACCTTGGGTCCTTGATTCTTTACAAATTTAAAACTAGAAATATAAGAACACTCGGGTTGATTTTTATACCCTAGGGGGCGAAATTTTCTAGGTGGAATTATCCATTGGTTAAATGGGTTAACAAATTCTTTTGGTTTATTAAATATTCTGGAATAGTTAAAGTTTTTAGTAATTTGAACTGGGATCGACGAATTCTGATAAGTTCGTCGAACTGAGTTCGACGAATAGGGATGAGTTCATCGAACTACGCTCAAAGAATGGAAATATTCATTCTCTATGCCCCAATATCGTCGATCTCGGCATGACAAACCATATTTGTTTCGCCGATCGCTGTTCGAAGAATAATTATAATAAAAATCTGCGTTCGGAGTTCGTCGACTTGAGTTTGACGAACTGTACACATTTTGTCGATCTGAGTTCGCAGAAATCTGTTGAACATTGTTATACTTAAGGCTTTTCTTGTTCTTTTTCTTTTTCTTGTGTTTCTGTTTTAATTCAGTTGGTTTATTATTCTCCTCTGTCTTTTCTTTACCCTTTTTAAATATGAATTTAATGGGGGTTGAGAGAATATTTTTCTTGAATTAAATGAGGTTGGCTTGATGATGCACCCAAGCCCAGCTTGCCATTAAGCCTGGCATTTATAGTGCTTGTTATGTCCATCAAATTAATGCTTCTCCCATTTAGGGATTCTTCAATTTGTTTAGCCTCATTCAGTTTAATTTTTAGAGTATTAATCTCTTCAGAAGCTGTAACTAGTTTGTCTTTTAGTTCAATATTTTCAGATAACAAATTTTCTTGTTCAATTACCTTATCTCTGAGAAGTTTGATTTCCTTCTCAGATTTGATTAAATCATTATACAATAATTTAAATTCAGTTTTAAAATGTTCAGAAGTGAAATCAAATGAGGATATTACCTGATCGTCTTCAGTCTTAGAATCTTCTGCTTCTGATTCTTCAGCTTCTGATGGGTTGCTTGATGTATTTATAGCCATCATGAAAGCTTATTTTGCTCTAGCTTCTTCTTTATCTTCATTGGAGCTGGAAGATGAGGATTTTACTTTTGTTTCACTCCAGGTTTCTACCACAAAACCTTTTTCCTTCCTCTTGTGTTTGCTTGAGGAGGACTTGCTGTACTTCTTCCTGGAGTACTTGTCTCTTATTTTCTCATTCTTCTGGTTCTCTGGACACTTTGGAAGAATATGTCTAGTTTTTCAGCACCCAAAGCAGACAATCTCATTAGTAGGAGTTTTGTCATATCTTGGTCTGTCATCTTGTCTGGATGACATCCTTCTCATATCTTTTCTGGCCATCTTATAGAATCTTTTGGCCAACAGGCATAGGAGTTCATCATTTGCTGGAGGAGCTTCTGGTTCTTCAGATGCCTTGAAAGCAATATTCTGCTCCTTCCTTCCTGATAAAGAGGTCTTCTGCTCAACTGCTTCTCTGGTCTTTATAAGCTGCTTATAAGATTTGAGCTTTCCTAGAAGAGCCTCTGTAGATATTTCATTCAGGCTTCTGGCCTCCTTGATTGGCCAAATCCTGGAATCCCATGAACTAGGGAAGCACATTAGGATTTTGTCATTTATATCAGTTAGTGAGATATTCATGTCTAGATTCTTCAGCTCATTGATGATTAGGTTAAGTCTGTTGTACATGTCAGCCACTGACTCAGATTCATCTTTCTTGAAATTTTCATATTGAGAGATGAGATGAGATCTTCTATCCTTTCTCTCATCAACTGATCCTACAACCATTTGGTTTAGAGAGTCCCAAATGTCCTTTGCAGATATGCATTCAACAACCTTTGAAAAGATGTCGTTAGACATAGTTTGTGTCAGAATGTTCATGGATTTAGCATCAGCTATCTTCAACTTCTTCTAATCTTCTGTCCACTCAGGTGGTGGAACTGCTGAGGTATTTGTTGAAGTTATTGTAGAAGGAGTAGGGGACCTGTCAAGATAGAATTGTATATATCGTTATCAATAGAGTTCCTATATAATCTAATTCTTGCCTTCCAGGTTGCAAACTTATTCAGATTGCAGACTGGAGGTCTGGTGTTTGAATATTCTTTATTTTGTGCCATGATATAAAAGAGAGACACTAGAGAAAATAAGATCTATCAAAGATCTTTTGGTTTAGGTGTTAGCCTGTGAAGCCAAACAACCTTACCCGTTGATACCAATTGAAAGAGATAACAGATATCCTCTGATACCAATGAGGGATAGATCTGCTTAACTCTAGAGAGGGGGATGGGGTGAATAAAGTATTTTAAAACTTTAATTAATTTTTACAACGGATTAAAATATGTGATACGTATAAGTATAAAGAGAGAAAATAAAAACAAAACAATCACAACACACAAAAAATAAACAATAGAGCATTCCAGATGACACAAGAAATTTATAGTGGTTCCCCTAAACTTCGGTACATCCACTCTTCTATCACCCTGGTAGGAATCCACTGCAGGATTTTGATCAGGTGCCCTGCCACCACAGGTTTTTGCTCAGGTGCCATGTCACCACAAGATCTATTTTTTCAAGGGAGATCTAACAACCCTCTTGAGCTTTTGATCAGGTGCCCCAAAACCAAAAGGGTTAACTTTTAAAGGGAGTTATAACCATGTACACAATGGGAAAAGAAAATTGATGATGTTCTTCTCTGTCAATAGTCTAAGAGAAGACTAGTGGATTTGATCTTGTCAAAGCTCCCCCTAAGATGCTGAATGATTCAGGAATATGAAAGCTTTGCATAGGGTGTAGGCCTTGATGAAGATCCTCAAAAACTTCTTGGACTGATGTTGAATAGTTGTCCCTTTTGAAGTCTGAAGCAGAAACTAAAGAAGGCTAAAGATTTGTGTGTTGTTGTTCTTCTTCAATTTCCTATAGGAGGCAATCCCTTTTCTCTGTAAAACTTCTATCAGTTATTCTGTGATAGATCACTTATAATTCCCTTTTCTTCTTCTTTATTCCTCTGTAATAAAGAGAAGAATTTCTGCCATTTGAAATTTGAATATCTGAATTTAGTGCTGGAATCCTGGTAGTTAGACGACTGAAATTTTGCCTTAAATATGTTTCCTCAACTGTCTTCAGTAAATAGGTCAAGTAATTATGCTATGAAATCCATAATTAATGCTGCCAAGCAACGGCTATATTCTAGAGAATATGAGCATTAATTATCAGAGAATTACTGCCTTAGAATTATCCAAACTGAAAACAAACTGAGAGAAAATGCCAAAATGATAGAAATCGTCAAACTCAGAAAAGATTTCGTCGACTTGAACTTCAAGTTCGTCGAGCTGAGAAATCATCTTTGTCGAGATGAGCTCAGAGAAAGTTGATATGAAAATAGACTATAAAAGCTGAGCTCCATGTTCATCGAACTGAGATAGCATATCATCGACTAGAGAACTTGAGAGAAGAGGGAAAATCATCGACCTGAGCTCCAAGATCATTGGGCTCAGCTCAGAGTAGGGACTCTGAGTTCGTCGATTTGCGATCGACGATCGTCGATCTGTGATCGACTATAGTCGAGCTGAGTTCGAAGAACTTCGAACTGATTCTCTGAACTCTTAAAGACTGCCATTCTTCTAAGTCTGGATCTCTGATTTCTTCTGAGTGCTGGATCAATGTATGTATAACCTAGTCAAACTAACCTAGACCTTAAAACTAACAACTTGACCCTAGGCTATACATGGAGGGTCAAAAACCTAATAGTGAACCTAGCCCAAATCCAAACTAGGGATCCAACAATATCTTTGATATATTTTGATGGACTTATGAAAATCCCGTCTTTGCATTGAGAAATCTGAAATTCTAGGAAATAGGTTAGTTCTCCTGCTGGGCTCATTTATAATTCGAATTTCATTTAGGTGGCAATTTCTTCACACATCTTTTCATTCGTGGCCCCAAAAATGATATCATCCACATAGATTTGTAAGATAATTAGATCGAAATTCTAGTTCTTCACAAATAAGGTTGTGTCTGCACTACCCATCCTAAAGCCATGATCTAAGAGAAAAGTAGTGAGCCTATGGTACCAAGCACGGGGTGGCTGCTTCAGTCAATACAGGGCCTTCACCAACTTGTATATGTGGTTTAGGTAGGCGACATTCATGCAACCGGGTGGTTGCTCGACATATACCTCTTCTTTAATATATTTGTTTAAGAAAGCAGTCTTGATGTCCATTTGGTACAATCTGATTTGTTTGTAACTTGCAAACACCAAAAATATATGATTGGACTCAAGACGAGCAACCAGGGCAAATTACTCCTCAAAATCCACACCCTATATCTGAGAATACCCTTGAGCCACCAACCTAGCTTTATTTCTTGTTATCCTAGATTCACCATCAAGCTTATTTTTGAAAACCCATTTTAAGCCCATGACAGGATGGTTATCTGGTCATTCCACTAACACCCATACCTTACTTCGCTCGAATTGGCTCAGCTCCTCATTCATCACCAAGAACCATGATTCATCTTTCAAGGCTTCTAAGACGTTCTTGGGTTCAATATCGGATAGGAAACACAAGTTTGAGAAAGACTCATGAAGTGCAAACCGAGTTCTAACTCCATGAGATGGCTCTCCCATGACTAGATCACGAGGATGTTGCTTTGAAAAGATTAAGTTACTAGGAGGCCTATATCCTTGTTCAAGAGATTGAGTTTCACTCTCCACGATTCTCTCCTCACCTTCATCCCCTATCGGTACACTCTCTTCAACCTCCTCTTCATTCCTCTTGGGCTCGTTATATGGGGAATTTTCATCGAAATGCACATGAGCTAGTTCTTCAACCACTAGAGTCCTCTTATTGTAGATCTTATAGGCCCGACTCTTGCTCGAGTATCCTAGGAAGACACCTAGATCAGATTTTTCGTCAAATTTTCCTAGGTGATCCTTAGTGTTTAGAATATAGCACGGGCAACCAAAGAACCTAAAATACGATATGGAGGGTTTCTTTTCGAAATACAGCTCGTATGGAGTTTGCTTTAAAAGTGGATGAAGCATGACTCGGTTCATCACGTTGCTTGCCGTGTTAACTGCTTTAGCCCAAAAGGATCGTGGTAAGTCGAACTCGACAAGAATAGTGCGGGCTAATTTTTGGAGAGTGCAATTCTTTCTTTCTACAATCCCGTTCTGTTGTGGAGTGCGAGGGGCAGAGAATTCATGCTTAATTCCTATGGTGTCACACAAGTTTCAGAAGTTCTCATTCTCAAACTCTCCTCCATGAAGTGATCTAATATGTTTTATCTTTTGCTCCTTCTCATTTTGAAGTCGCGTACAGAGATAGGAGAATTCGTTAAAGGTGTTAGATTTATTTTCTAGAAAGATTGTCCAGCAATAACGTGAGTAATCATCTATGATAACGAAGATGTATCATTTTCCACCTAGACTATGCATACTTAGAGGTCCAATTAAGTCCATGTGAATGAGTTCGAGTGGTCTAGACATGGAAACTTCAATTTTGCTTTTGAAAGAGGTTTTCACAAATTTTCCCTTTTGACACGGACCACATAAGACATTTAAACTACCTCTTAAGTTGGGAAGACCCCTAACAAGTTTATTTTTTGATAGTTTTACAATAAGCTTGCTACCAGTATGTCCTAGTCTCTTATGTCAAAGGTCTAATTCCTTATTCTTAGAAACTAGGCATTTTAAATTAGATGCAAAAATACCATCAAAACTAAAAGTGTACACATTATGATTTCTGTGAGCTACAAGTAATACACAAGAAGTTTTGGCATCAATAATCGTGCAAGTGTTTATAAATGACTCAAATAAGACATTTAGACCTTTATCACACAGTTGGCTCTTAGAGATGAGATTATGCTTAATTCCATATACATACAAAACATTAGAAATAGAGAATGCCTTGTTACCTATAGTGCCGCTTCCAAGTATCCGTCCTTTGTTGTTGTCCCCAATGGTCACCATGCCACCCTTCTTCTTTTCCAGGCTAAGGAACTTGTATTTATCTCCCGTCATGTGCTTGGAGCACCCAGAGTCCAAGTACCACATGTTCTTTGTGTCCTTTGCCTGCCAACATACCTAAAAAGAAGATGAGGGTAAAGTTGTAGTTACCCAAGTTATCCCACCCATATGATAGTTAGAAGACTCTGGTAGCCAGACTTCCGTATTTTTCTTGGCACCTTTCCTCAAACACGAGCCAGATGTGTGACCAAACTTATGACAGTTTGCACATAACATGTATGAAGTGGATGCTCCCTTTATCCAATTACTCGAGCTCTTGCTTGAGGATGGGGATAGCCCTCCAGACTTCTTAACCTCTTTGTTAGATTTATTCAAGTTGGACTTAGGCTTGGAGTGATAGTGATTTCCGCTTGGTGGTGATGTTGGACTCATATATCCTAATCCAAACTTCCCAGATCCATGACATTGTGATCCCAAAAGCATATCCAATGACTTTTGGCCTATTCCGAACTTTTGGGCAGCACAGTTGAGATCATGGATCCTCGCCTTTAAGGCAGTGTTCTCAGTAACTAGAATCATGCACTGATTGACAAATTGCTTTTTGCCTTCCTTTATCTTGACCAGAGATATTTGAAGTCTTTTTTCCAAGACATTCTTTTCATTGATGAGACTAGTTGTTCTCAATGTTGCCTTGGAAAGGCTTGCTTTTAGTTCCTCGATCATTGTCATCAAGTGAGAACAGTCTAGACATTCGATCTTCTCGTTGCCACTTCTAATAACTTCACTTTTTAATTTTTAAAAGTCCTTTTTGATTTTCTTATTTTTGCCTCTCAAGGACTTTTTCTCAGAGATAACTGATGACTAGTTTTAGTCATCGTTTTTGGGTTATTCTAGTAGCTTATTTTCCGAAGTTTTTGTTACAATTAGGTGTTTTTGTATGCTTGTTATGATCTTCTTTTTAATATAATGTTTATGTTATGTTTTGTGGCTATTTTATATTTTATGTTTAGCTTTATCTATAAATATTATTATAGCTTGTATGTTATGTTTTATGTTTAATTTTATATTATATGTTTAACGTGTGTTTTATTTTATGTGTTATGTTATTTATATGTTGTATGGTTTATTTATATTATGCATTGTATAATCATTAACTAATGTTTGTATTGTTTTGTTTTGTTTTATTTATAGGTTCAAAGCCCACTTGGTGCAGCCCACATTGATAAAGCCTACATGATGCAGCCTTCTCCTTGGAGCAGCCCGAATTTTGAAGATTGGAGCAGCCCTCAAGCTCAAACCCGAGCCCATGCAGCCCTCAAGCTCAAACCCGAGCCCCCTATGCAGCCCAAGCAGCCCACCTAGCCTCTACCCGAGCCCATGTAGCCCCTCTTTCATATTTTACCATGCATGAACATATCCATGCATGGCCGGCCACCCATGATTATGTCCCTCTCTCCTCCATTTAATACATGCATGGACTTTCATCCTACATGGCCGAACCCCCCCCCCCCTCTCTTTCCTTTATTCTCTTACCACCTTTCAATCCATGCATGCATCATAATATTTTCTCTCCCTTTCATTTATTGCATGCATGCATGCACTTGTTCATGCTTGGCCGGCCCCTCCATGCCTTCCTCCTATTTTATTTCTTGTTTTTATTATTCTTCATTCAATCCATCTCTCTCTCTCTTTCTTTATTTCTTATTCATTCCCCCTTTGCTATTTTCCAACTCATTCCCTTTAAATCCATGCATTGAACCCACCTCTTTCTCTCCACCTCATTTAAAGCAATGCATGCACCTTTTCCATCTTACATGGCCGGCCACCCCCCTTGGCCTCCTCCTCTTCATTTCTTTCTAGATCCTTCTCCCTCTCCTATAAAAGCCACCCCATCCCTCAAGCCAAGGGGAGAAAAAATTTTGAGAAGTAAAGTTTCAAGTTGAATGTGAGTTGGAGATTGGAGAGTGGAGAGTATTTGTGAGTTGATTTTAGTTTTATTATTGTATTAGTTTTCTTTTCAATTAGTGCAAGTTTTCTTTATAGCATAATCTTGTCTTTATTTTGTGTACTCCTTTTTGCAAGCAATGAAATTCTCTTCTCTTTATTTTGTTGTTTCCTTTTGCAATATGCGTAGCTAATTCCCTCTTAGCATTTGATCATGAGGATCCATGATTTGAAATGAGAATTATTTTTATTTCATAGTTTTATTTTTGCGTAATTCTACTCGGTCCTTCTTTGAATATTTATTGTGTTGACTCCGTATTTCCGGTATACGGTTGTAGGCTTATGATCTCATATTCGAGTAGCCGAGAGGCTCGTGGATGTGAAAGATCACTCAAAGAAGGAAGGAGTTGAACGCAACCCTAGAGATAGGATGACGTAAATCCTCCGGATTGGAGTCAAATCCAATAGTGCGGATCATCTCGATAATGCAACTTTAGGCTTCTTTGGTTTGTAAAGAGATTTCGATCAAAGAGTCTATAAGTTAGGAGACCTAATGCTCTAGCGAGATTTTGTCTTATTTTCGGATCCGTCACGGCCGAGTTGGATTTGCAAATTTAAAACTATGCCCTTTTATTTTCTCGTTTCATTTCATGGTGAATCAATGATCGAATGCTAGCCTTTTTTATATAAGTTTTCGTCTCGCAATTTATCATTCATTTTACTTCTTAAAAAAGTCTCAAAATCCCAATAGTCTTCCGGTAGGATAATAGTTAGAGCGCGAGTAGAAGTACTTGACAACCCCGTGTTTAAATACGACCTTGGTACTACAATTCGACAGGTACGCTTGCCTGTTCGGGTTTTGGCCCACCAAGTTTTTGGCGCCGTTGCCGGGGACATTTATTCGTCAATATTTTGAAAACGCTTGCGCTATTACTTCTACAAAAATCAAAAAAAAAATTTATTATTATATTTATATATTTAAATATTTATAATCAACCCACCTCATTTTAATTTCTACCCCACCTAAAATCTCTCGAAAAGGGTAAGGGGCTTTAAGCGCCACCATTTTACCTAGTACCGGGCGAACCCTTCACCGGGTAGTCCTCGGGAAGTTCGAGAGCCAAGCCGTAAAAAAGTCTATTTTCAAAAAAAAATCCAAAACAAAAAAATTTTTTCTTTCTTTTTCTTTTTTTTTTCTTTCTTTTCCAAGCTTTCATTCTCATCTTCCCTCGTTTTCTTTACTAGTGCATGACCCGAGCGAATCCGTCGCTACTTGTTGATTTGGACCCAGAAATCGAACGCTCCTTTCGGAGACAACTACGATTCGGGGCTTCCACTTCTCAAACAGCGGTTGAGGATTCCTTCGGGGATTGTAATTATTCTGAAATGGGAGATCCCAACCCAGGAATGGCTCAGCAAAGGACTATGTCCGATTATGCTCGACCCAACCTGGAGGGGACTGAAACAAGTATTGTTCGACCTGCAATTGCGAACAATAACTTCGAGCTTAAGCCTAGCATCATACAAATGGTGCAGCAATATGTACAGTTCGACGGATTACAAGATGAAGATCCGAACTTACATATTGCTAATTTTCTTGAAATCTGTGACACCTTTAAAATTAATGGTGTCTCAGATGATGCTATAAGGCTAAGACTCTTCCCCTTCTCCTTAAGAACTAAAGCCAAACAGTGGTTGAGTTCTCTCCCAAGAGGATCAATCACTACTTGGAACATTTTAACTGAAAAGTTTCTCTCTCGTTATTTCCCCCCCCCCCCCCCCGCCAAAACTGCTAAGCTTCGAAATGATATAACTTCATATTCTCAAATTGATTCTGAGACCCTCTATGACACTTGGGAGAGGTTCAAAGAACTTTTGAGAAGATGCCCACATCATGCTCTGCCTGTATGGTTGCAGGTTCAGACATTTTACAATGGGCTAAATCAAGAAACTAAGCAAATGATAGATGCCGCTTCCGCTGGTTCCTTGGACCGCAAAACTCCGGAAGCCGCTCTTGAGCTTATCGAGGACATGGCGATGAACACTTATCAGTGGAATTCATCCAGGTCTCGCCCATCTAAACCTGCAGGTATCTATGAAGTGGATTCGGTGACGCAAATGGCGATGCAAGTGGAAATGCTGAACAAGAAGATCTCGGAGATGACTGCTTCCTCCACCGCTAAGGTATATGAAAATGTTGTTGCTGCCGAGCAGGTGGATTATCTGGGGAACATACCCAGGCCTGCTCAAAATAATTCTGCCAATAATTTCTCTACTTTTTCGAATTTTTCTTCTCCTCCTGGTTTTAATGCTGCTACGAATTCTTATCATCCTGGATGGCGTAACCATCCTAATTTTTCATGGAGTAATAATGCTAACGTAGTACGCCCACCGCACGATTTTACACCACCACCACCACCACAACAAAATTTTCAAAAACCTTCCCCTTTGGAAGAGATCTTTGCTAAGTATATAAGCTCAAACGATGCTACTATTAGAAACATAACAGGATCAATTAAAAATTTAGAAAATCAGGTCGGCCAACTCGCCAAGGCTTTTTATGAGAGACCACCTGGAACTCTTCCCTCGAACACTGAGCCTAACCCAAGGGAACACGCAAATGCGATTTCCCTTCGGAGCGGTAAAGTTGTTAACGAGCCCACCACAAGGGAAGAGCCAAGGGTGATTGTCCCTCCTGTTTGTACCCCCATGGAAAATGACAACTTAGATCTTGAAAAAGAAACATCTACACTTGAAAAAGAAAAGGATAGCTCTATTATTTCTGATTCTGAAAAAAAGACAAATGGTTTTCAAAATGATGCTCCAATTGTTCTAAAAGAATTTCCGCCACCTCCTTATCCGGCTAGACTTAGGCAAGAAAAATTAGATAATCAATATCAACGCTTTCTTGAAATATTTAAACAAATTCATATTAATTTGCCGTTTCATGAAGCGATTAGCCAAATGCCTAAGTACGCCAAATATCTTAAAGATTTATTAACGAACAAAAAGAAATTAGAAAATCTATCGCATGTAACGTTAAATGAAGAATGCTCGGCGGTCGTTAAAAACTCTACTCTTCCTAAAAAGATGAACGATCCGGGTAGTTTTTCCATTCCTTGCGTCTTTGGTGATCTTTTTGTTAAACACGCGTTAGCGGATCTAGGAGCGAGCATCAACTTGATGCCCTTTTCTTTATTTAAAAAGCTAGGTTTGGGCACTCTCAGCCCTACGCGTATGAGTATTCAATTGGCTGATCGATCGATTAAGTATCCGTTAGGTATCGTTGAGGATGTGCTAGTGAAGGTCGACAAATTCATCTTCCCGGTGGAATTTGTCATTCTCGATATTGAAGAGGACATCGAGGTCCCTCTTATCCTTGGTCGACCTTTCCTAGCCACCGCTCGCGCAATTATAAATGTGAGTGAGGGAAAACTTTTTCTGCATGTAGGAGACGAGGAAGTAATATTTGATATTAATAAATCGATGAAAAACTCTTTATAAAATGATGACTCTTGTTTTTTCATTGATGATTTAAAAGAAGACTCCTATTTCCCTCCAAATGATTTTTCTTCTTCCTTTTTTGGACCCTCATCAACTATTTTTGAAAACACTGTTATGTCCGTACAAGCACCATTCGAAAATGACTATGATTTTGGACAACAAAATCTTAGTTTTGAAAATGATAAAAATTTGCCAAATTATTTTGAAAAACCACCTGACCCTGCAGAAAAAAATTATCATGTTAAGAACTTCCGCCAGCATAAAAATTTTAAACCGGGCGATCAGGTTCTTCTTTTAAATTCACGTTTACGTATTTTCTTTGGAAAATCTAAATCTCGTTGGTCTGGACCGTTTGCGGTCAAGGATGTTTTTTATGATGGAACTGTGTTACTTTCGCACCCCGATAGGGGGGACTTTAAAGTTAATGGCCATAGACTTAAACTTTATTTTTCTAATGATTATGTGCCTCCTGCAAAGGAGAATCTTGTGTTGGACTCTTAAACATTTATCTTGTGTGGGACAATTTTTTTATTTTATTTCTGGACTTATTATTATTATTATTCTGAAACTCTTTTATTCGGACTTTAAATGATTGTAATAAAAACCATTATCGGGCATCTGCCCATGGACTCTATCTATGTTTTGCTTTTATTTTGCTCTTCCTACCGGAGGCCAATCAAGTCCATGTACGTGGTCGCCGCTCCGCCGTTGCTGATATCAGATGGATCAAGTCATACCTGCTGACGATCAAGTACTCTAAAAAGCAAGCATGGGGGAGCGACATCCGCCTTCATCTCACGAACCCGGGGAAGTCCTGTTCTTATTTATTTACTTTTCCTACATTTTTCTTTTTCTCTTCTTCTCAGTCCCCTTCTCTTTTTCTTTATGTTTTCTTCATTGAGGGCAATGAAGAATTTAAGCATGGGGGGGTCTAGTTTCTTTTGGTCTTTTCTTTTTTGTTCTTGTTCTTTCAAAAGAAAATTTTTTTTGTTTTAAATTAGTATAGTATGTTATGTCATCAAAATCCAAAAATTATAAAATATAAAACCCAAAAAAAATTAGAAAAACAAAAATCAAAAAAATTGTGCTAAAATCTATTTGAAAAACAAAACCTAAAATTATTTTTATCTTTATTTTTATGTTTCTTCTAGTGATGTGTAGGCCCGTGCGGTTTTTGTAGTTCTATGTAGAATCCTTTGAAAATGTTTTCTAAACTTATCATTTTAGCATAGTTTAGTTCTACTAGTTTCTTTTTCTTAAATATAGGCATCTGATTTTCACGTTTTAAGTTAGCAATTTGTAGTTATGTCTTTTTATTCGGTTAGTTGCTTACGAATGGTTGCTAGGTAATGTTATCTCTTTTTCATTTGCGGGGTAGTCTTTCTTGGTGTCTAGAACTTGTACCAAGCTACTCTCGAAGCATTTGCGCCGTTTTTACGTTCTTTAGAAATGATTTAGGCCACCATTTGAATAGTTTGAGCTTTTCTTGCCCACCAAAAACAAAACCCTTGCAAAACAATTTTGGGCATTTTTCCTTATTTTCTTTGTTTTTAGCTCCACCTTTCATTTCATTATATTCACCAAAGCCAAATATCTTTCCTATTTTTGCACTATAAAATTGAGCTTAAAATTATTTTTTGTGGGAAGGGTATTATTTTTGAAATGAATAGGAAATTCTCAAGCTCATTTTTGGAGCTTTCTTATCAAATGTTATTCAAAAGAAAAAAAAATTGAGAAAGAAAAAAAAACATATCATTACAAAATCAAAAAAAATGAATGCAAAAAGTTTATGTTTGGCCAAGTTTATAAAAGAAAAATTTTCATGGCCTTGTTTTTGTAGTTTCGTATTGGAAAAATGACATACTCACGCTTTTTTATGCTATGTCTATTTTTGAGCTCACCTCGGTTTAGTGCCTAAAACCTTCATGTTTATCTTTGATTCCACTTCCTAATCATTTACCTAAGCCAAGTTTTAATGCCTAGTAGAAGTCCTAATGATCTTAGAACTTAATTTAGCGTAGTGGAGAAAGTGTGAACGTACAAGCCTATGGCCACCATCATTGATGGATTTCTTTGGAGGTTATCTTGGAGTGTCTTAGGGTTAATGTTTATCTAGCAACCTAGTAGTTTGTTAATGCGCCGTTTATTTAGAACCTCTACTTTTTGTTGTCCTTATTTTCATTTATTTTGGATGCCTTGTTTTTAAGATTTAGAAATGTGTAGACTTTTCTTATGTTCTAATGATATTTTTAGGTCTCCACTTTCAAGTTTTCTACTGTGCACTTCTCGCCCCACTAGTTGTTAACATAGGGATTAGGATAGTTTAATTTTTCATGTTTTGCTTTTCTTAATTATGGAACCTAAATTAGCTTTGTTTATTTTCTATTTCCTTCCCTAGTTTTCATCTTTATTTGCTTGAGGGCAAGCAAATGTCTAAGCATGGGGGAGTTTGATGACTAGTTTTAGTCATCGTTTTTGGGTTATTCTAGTAGCTTATTTTCCTAAGTTTTTGTTACAATTAGGTGTTTTTGTATGCTTGTTATGATCTTCTTTTTAATATAATGTTTATGTTATGTTTTTTGGCTATTTTATATTTTATGTTTAGCTTTATCTATAAATATTATTATAGCTTGTATGTTATGTTTTATGTTTAATTTTATATTATATGTTTAACGTGTGTTTTATTTTATGTGTTATGTTATTTATATGTTGTATGGTTTATTTATATTATGCATTGTATAATCATTAACTAATGTTTGTATTGTTTTGTTTTGTTTTATTTATAGGTTCAAAGCCCACTTGGTGCAGCCCACATTGATAAAGCCTACATGATGCAGCCTTCTCCTTGGAGCAGCCCGAATTTTGAAGATTGGAGCAGCCCTCAAGCTCAAACCCGAGCCCATGCAGCCCTCAAGCTCAAACCCGAGCCCCCTATGCAGCCCAAGCAGCCCACCTAGCCTCTACCCGAGCCCATGTAGCCCCCTCTTTCATATTTTACCATGCATGAACATATCCATGCATGGCCGGCCACCCATGATTATGTCCCTCTCTCCTCCATTTAATACATGCATGGACTTTCATCCTACATGGCCGAACCCCCCCCCCCCCCCCCTCTCTTTCCTTTATTCTCTTACCACCTTTCAATCCATGCATGCATCATAATATTTTCTCTCCCTTTCATTTATTGCATGCATGCATGCACTTGTTCATGCTTGGCCGGCCCCTCCATGCCTTCCTCCTATTTTATTTCTTGTTTTTATTATTCTTCATTCAATCCATCTCTCTCTCTCTTTCTTTATTTCTTATTCATTCCCCCTTTGCTATTTTCCAACTCATTCCCTTTAAATCCATGCATTGAACCCACCTCTTTCTCTCCACCTCATTTAAAGCAATGCATGCACCTTTTCCATCTTACATGGCCGGCCACCCCCCTTGGCCTCCTCCTCTTCATTTCTTTCTAGATCCTTCTCCCTCTCCTATAAAAGCCACCCCATCCCTCAAGCCAAGGGGAGAAAAAATTTTGAGAAGTAAAGTTTCAAGTTGAATGTGAGTTGGAGATTGGAGAGTGGAGAGTATTTGTGAGTTGATTTTAGTTTTATTATTGTATTAGTTTTCTTTTCAATTAGTGCAAGTTTTCTTTATAGCATAATCTTGTCTTTATTTTGTGTACTCCTTTTTGCAAGCAATGAAATTCTCTTCTCTTTATTTTGTTGTTTCCTTTTGCAATATGCGTAGCTAATTCCCTCTTAGCATTTGATCATGAGGATCCATGATTTGAAATGAGAATTATTTTTATTTCATAGTTTTATTTTTGCGTAATTCTACTCGGTCCTTCTTTGAATAATTATTGTGTCGACTCCGTATTTCCGGTATACGGTTGTAGGCTTATGATCTCATATTCGAGTAGCCGAGAGGCTCGTGGATGTGAAAGATCACTTAAAGAAGGAAGGAGTTGAACGCAACCCTAGAGATAGGACGACGTAAATCCTCCGGATTGGAGTCAAATCCAATAGTGCGGATCATCTCGATAATGCAACTTTAGGCTTCTTTGGTTTGTAAAGAGATTTCAATCAAAGAGTCTATAAGTTAGGAGACCTAATGCTCTAGCGAGATTTTGTCTTATTTTCGGATCCGTCACGGCCGAGTTGGATTTGCAAATTTAAAACTATGCCCTTTTATTTTCTCGTTTCATTTCATGGTGAATCAATGATCGAATGCTAGCCTTTTTTATATAAGTTTTCGTCTCGCAGTTTATCGTTCATTTTACTTCTTAAAAAAGTCTCAAAATCCCAATAGTCTTCCGGTAGAATAATAGTTAGAGCGCGAGTAGAAGTACTTGACAACCCCGTGTTTAAATACGACCTTGGTACTACAATTCGACAGGTACGCTTGCCTGTTCGGGTTTTGGCCCACCAATAACATTTTCTAATTTATCAACTAAATGTTCATAGATTTCCAGAAGTTCAGTATAAGTAGGTGGAGTTACCTCAGTGTCTCTCTGGACACTGGACTCATCGTCAGATTCTTCTTTATCCTTTCCCATGAGACATAGATTTGCCTCATCTTTAGTTCCAGAGTCTGTGTTGCTTGATTCATCAGATCCATCTTCATCCCAGGTGAGCGCCTTCAACACCTTCTTTTTCCCTTTGTGCCTGCTTTGTTTTTCTTTTCTCCTCCTTCTAGAGTCTTGGGCATTCTCTCTTTAGGTGCCCAGGCTTGTGGCAGTGATAGCACTCTGGCGGGGACTTCAAAACATCGCTTCCATCTCTTTCAATGGCTTTTTCCACCATCTGCCTTCTCCAGCTCCTCTCTTCAGGAATTTCTTGAATTGTCCCTGCTTCTTCGGATTCTTCATGAACTTTTTGAATTCCCGAATGTAGAGGCTCTCCTCTTCATCTTCCTCAGAATCTTCAGCAACTTTTATCTCCTTTGCGGCCTTCAGCGCCATTCCCTTATTCTTTCCTTCCCTGGGATATTCCTCTGCTTGAATCTTCAATTCAAGTTCGCATGCCTTCAGATTGCCGATGAGGCTCTTTATCTCTAGGGTGCTGATCTCATGAGACTCAACAATAGCTGTCACGTTCCGGTTGAAGAGAGGAGGCAGAGATCGCAGGATCTTCCTCACTAGGTCACCATTTGGAAAGTTCTTTCCGAGAGATCTTGAGGCATTGATGATTTTTGTAAAGCGAGTGTACAAGTTGTCCACATCCTTGTCGATCTCCATCCATAACTATTCATATTCAAATTTGAGTCGGAATAGGTTCGACTCCTTCACCTGCAAGGTACCTTTATGAGTGAGTTCAAGAAGATGTCATATATCATAAGCAGTCTCGCAGTTACATATTCTATTGAATTCAGTTTTGTCCAGGGCTCAAAATAACGAGTTCATAGCCTTGTCATTATTCGTACATTTTAGCTTGTCTGCATCATCCCACTTATCACATAGTTTTTATAAGACTTTATGACCAACTGTGACAGTGGGAGTAGTGTACTTTGTATCTATCATGGCCTAAACGTCCATGCTTCGAGTCATCAGAAAGTTACTCATGCGTGTTCTCCAGTGACTATAGTCACTCCCCGTAGAGAGTGGAGGTCGACTCACACCATGTCCATCATTGAATGCGTGAACGGCGTTGGCCATCTTACTTCAGGTTTTTAAGCCTTATTGAACTAACCTCCCTCTTATACCACTTGTTGGATCTTGTTGTAACACCCCAAAAAGGAGTAGGAGGTAACAGACTAACAAGTCGAACGGGGTTCGGCGAACGTCGAACGGGGTTCGGCAAATGTCGAACGGGGTTCGGCGAACGTTGAACGAGGTTCGACGAACGTCGAACGGGGTTCGGCAAACGTCGAACGGGGTTCGGCGAACGTCGAACGGGGTTCGGCGAACGTCGAACGGGGTTCGGCGAACGTCGAACGGGTTTCGGCGAACGTCGAACGGGGTTCGGCGAACGTCGAACGGTGTTCGGCGAACGTCGAACGGTGTTCGGCGAACGTCGAACGGGGTTCGACGAATTTGGCTCTATTATGTGTTATGCACCCGTTCGACGAACTTAAGCTCGTTCGACGAACTCTCTCCCGTTCTACGAATTTTGTTGGACGAACTCCCTCCCGTTTGACGAACTCAAACCCGTTCGATGACTTGTCAAAATATGATATTGCCGAAGTGGCGACTCGTGTCAGATAGCTGGTGTGCGGCCAATGTGCGGTGGTTGACTTTTTTAGCTCAAACCCGGGCCATTGCTTTATTTTGATGGGTTTATCGTGCGGCTGGTGTGAAACTCGAGGCTCATATGCAGAGGGATGGGAATGAGGAAGTCATTATTTCCTTTTCTCTCTCTTCCTTGCATCCCAGTTCTGGAGTAGAGAACTCATTGCTAGTGCTAGGGTTTGGGTGGAACTTGTTGAAGTTGCTGGAGAAGATCTTGTGGCTGGAAACAAGATCCAAAGCTAGAATCGGTAAGGGGAAAGTGAGGCGTTCATTTTCATCCGCGTAGAAAAGCTTTGCCATGGCTCCAAAGATAATTTCAAGGGTAATGATCCTCCTATTAGACATGTGAAGTCCTTATTATGACATATGCATGGAATCCCCCACCAAAAGGTGGAGTGTTGAGGGATTTTCGTTGGGTTGATTCATGAAATCGCCAGTCAGTCCTGCATATAGATCCGGAAATGTGTAGTATTGAATAAGCATACTGTGTGAAGCCCATCTAGACAGGTTGGTCTGGATTGATGATACTTTATTTTGCACACCAGAGAAGTCTCCGCATATAAACGAGTATTTTGTGGAGTCGGTGGGTTGTGCCTGCGGAGTGGAGTTCCAGGAAAATACCCTTGAAATTCATGTGTTGTATGCTATGAAAGTCCAGTATTTCTGGCACTGCAGGTGGCTGCAGGGTTTTCTGGATAGTTGGTCCAGTTATGGATGGGGCTGGGTACAAAAAGAGTGTTCTGTTGCTAACGCCAAGTGAGTGTGGTTGTCGCTGGTGATAGTTCACAGCTAACCTATGATTGTGAAAGCTACCCCTTGGGGGATAGTGTAGCTATTGTGAGCTACGCGCTCTTAAAGGCCAGTGAGCCGAACAGACAAGGGGAAGCCTACCCGCATCAATCTAGACATTGAACTGGCAATTTGAACAATGGGCAAGAGCTAAACTGTATCCGCATTATGGTTATCTAACTTGAGTGCCTGAGTTATTGGCTTCTTTAGTATCACATAATGAGAGTCTTGGGTTGTCCGCCATCAAGTCTAAAGTCTCCGGCCGTGGGCCGTGGAGAATGAATGTTCAATGTTTACTGTTGGGAATGGGACCTGAGAATGGTAGTGGGTCCCTGGTTTTCCAATACACCAATAATGTGCCATGAGTGCACGGAGCAACGGGCCATGCGGTCAACGTTTGTGATATATTGAATTATGTGTGAGTGCACGTTCTGTGATATATCTGCTTGTGGAAATGCTATGCCTGTAGGGAAGGAATACCACTGCCGCGGAAAGGGGTAGGGTCGTTATAAATTGGTTAGCTGCATGTTGACCGTTGCTTTGTTTCCCACCATTGCGGTGGATTGTCCCCATGCATGTTGTAACACCCTAAATTCCATAGTTGGGAAAAATTGGGTGACACGGCCTGGGACACGGGCGAGTCCCAAGGCGTGTCCTGCTCGGGTGAGCAGTCACCGAGTGTTCGACGAAAATAGAATGAGGGCACACGCCCTCTGACATGGGAATGTCAGAGGTCGTGTCCTCTACGGGTCGACGAATTTTAGCTCAATGAAATTGAGCTGGGGAGTGTCTAGTGTCGTGTATTGGCACACGACCTGGGACACGAGAGTGTCACAGGCTGTGTCCTTTGCGGGATGTGCCCAAGGCATTGAGGCCTGGTGAACACGGGCAGGACACGGTTGTGTCCTAGGGTATACGGCCTGTGACACGGGCGTGTCACTGGTCGTGTCCCGATTGGGTAGATCTCAATTTTGTGCAGCCTGATGTACATAGCCCCGGACACGGGCGTGTCTGAAGGCGTGTCAGGTGACACGGCTCGTGACACGGGCATGTCACATGGGCATGTACTGAATTGAATAAGTCGGTTGAGCACCGCTTGAGGTACACGTCCTGGTACACGGGCGTGTCACAGGCCGTGTAAGGAAAAAAATATGAATTTATGGCAAAATCGTGATCGTTCCTTTTCTCAGCTGGAATCTAATGGCTGAGCTTCCTCCCTGTGTCCTTAAGGCCGGGAAATGAGTTGGACAAGCTCATTTGAGCTTTGGCCTTCATCTTTCTAAAACTTAGAGAGAGAGAGAGAGGAAGAAGGAGGAGGAGGAAGGAGAGCCGGCCACTGGTGGTACTGCGAAGTTCCGGCTAGAGATCCGAGGCCAACGTTGTGGAGGCAAAGTTGTTGCGGTACTTTCGAGTCAGCTAGGAATCCATGGCTCTGAAGTGGTTTTCAAGGGTAACGACTTTTATTCCTAGCCATGTGAAGACTTCCTTTTTAGCATGTGCATATGAATCCCCCACTAAAGGGTGGCTTATTATGGGAGTCTCTTGGGTTGATTCATGGAATCCCCAATCATTTGGCATATAGATCCGAAAATGGAGTACGAAATAGGCATGCTGTTTGAAGCCCATCCGGACAGGTTGGTCTGGATTGGTGATATTGCATATACGCACCGGAGAAGACTCCGTGATAAACATGTAGTTTAAGGAGTCGACGGGTTAGACCTGTGAAGAATAGTAGCAGGAAGTACTGGCGTGATAAGCTAGGAAAATACCCTTGATGCTTGGAATGCTTGGTGTGTTGTGCCTGTGAAGGGGAGTAGCAGGAAGTATTGGCTTGGCAGTCGAGGAAAATACCCTCAAGTGGATGTTATGATGTACGGTTAAGCCTAGAGATGGAAATTGAGTTCTGTCGCTAACGCGAGGCGTGGCTCCTAGGTAACCGATGAATGTGAAGCCAGTTCCATGAGACTGGGCTGGTTATGTGTGAACTGATGAGTTCACCTAAAGGAAACAGGAAAGGTGAAACAGACCCGCACCTTTTATGTAGTCGCGAGTATGCCATACTCGGTGATGGCAAGGCAACTTGAGCAATGGGGGGTGGATGATACGACCTGCGCTATGTCCGTCCGATGTGAGACCTGAAAGTGCGGTCTGTTGGAGCGCATAACAAGAGTCTTAGGCCTGCACGCCATGACACAATGGGTGGCTACGGGCTAATCCCAGTTCATTAAGACTAAAGTCTCCTACTGCACGCCTTGGAGCAAAATACTCAATTTTACCGTTGGGTTGCGACCCTAATATGGTGGTGGGAACCTGGTTCGCTGGTACACCAAGAATGTGCCCTGAGTGCACGGACAGTCGGGCCGTGTGGCTGACGGTTGTGGTGGAATGTATGTGCGTGAGAGTACAATGTATGAAGATATATATCTTCCTGTGAAATGTTATGCCTGTAGGGAAGGAATACCACTATCCCGGGAAAGGGGTGGGGTCGTTATAAAATTGGTCAGCTGAATGCTGACTATTGCCTTGTTTGCCACCGTTGGGCGGGCTGTCCCAGTGCAGGTGCTGGAGAGCCAAGCGAGACACATAAGGGCTAAAGTCCCTGCAGCTGCTATTGTTGCTGCCGCTGCTAGCCTTTAAAGGCCCTGTGATACGGGCATGTCACTGGCCGTGTCCCGATCGGGTTGATCTCGATTTTGTGCAGCCTGATGTACACGACCTCAGATACGGGCATATTGAAAGGCGTGTCAAGTGACACGACCCGTGACACGGGCATGTCATATGGGCTTGTACTGGACTAGATAAGTCGGTTGAGCACCGCTTGGGGTACACGACCTGGGACAAGGGCGTGTCACAGGCCGTGTCAGGCATAAAATATGAATTTTCCATCCCTAGTCTTAACCGTACATCATAGCATCCACTAGAGGTTAGGAAAAATTGGGTGACATATCCTAGGACATGGGTGTGTCCCAGGGCATACCCTGCTCGGGTGAGCAGTCAGTGAGTGTTCGACGAAAATAGAATGAGGGCACACGCCCTCTGACACGGGCATATCAGAGGCCGTGTCCTCTACGGGTTGATGAATTTCAGCTCGACAAAATTGAGCTGGGGCGTGTCTAGTGCCGTGTATGCACACACGGCTTGGGACACGAGCGTGTCACAGGATGTGTCCTTTGCGGGATGTGCCCAAGGCATTGAGGCCTGGTGAACACGGGTAGGACACGGCTGTGTCTTAGGGTACACGGCCTGTGACACGGGTGTGTCACTGGCCGTATTCCGATCGGGTTGATCTCGATTTTGTGTAGCCTAATATACACGGCCCCGAACACTAGCGTGTCTGAAGGCATGTCAGGTGACATGGCCCGTGACACGGGCGTGTCACATGGGCATGTACTGGACTGGATAAGTCGGTTGAGCACCTCTTGAGGTACACGTCCTGGGATACGGGCGTGTCACAGGTCGTGTCAGGCAAAAAATATGAATTTGTGGCAAAATTGTGACTGTTCCTTTTCTCAGTTTGGATCCAATGGCTGAGCTTCCTCCCTATGTCCTTAAGGCCGGGAAATGAGTTGGACAAGCTCATTTGAGCTTTGGCCTTCATCTTTCTAAAACTTAGAGAGAGAGAGAGAGGAATAAGGAGGAGGAGGAAGGAGAGCCGGCCACCGGTGGTGCTGCGGAGTTCCGGCTAGAGTTTCGAGGCCAGCGTTGTAGAGGCAAAGCTGTTGCGGTACTTTCGAGTTGGCTAGTAATCAATGGCTCCGAAGCGGTCTTCAAGGGTAACGACTTTTCTTCCTAGCCATGTGAAGGCTTCCTTTTTGGCATGTGCATATGATTCCCCCACCAGAGGGTGTCTTGTTATCGGAGTATCTTGGGTTGATTCATTGAATCCCCAATCATTTGGCATATAGATCCGGAAATGGAGTACGGAATAGGCATGCAGTGTGAAGCCCATCCGGACAGGTTGGTCTGGATTGGTGATGTTGCATATATGCACCGAAGAAGACTCCGTGATAAACGTGTAGTTTAAGGAGTCGACGAGTTAGACCTGTGAAGAATAGTAGCAGGAAGTACTGGCATGATAAGCTAGGAAAATACCCTTGATGCTTGGAATGCTTGGTGGGTTGTACCTGTGAAGGGGAGTAGCAGGAAGTACTGGTTTGGCAGTCTAGGCAAATTCATTCAAGTGGATGATATGATGTACGGTTAAGCCTAGGGATGGAAATTGAGTTATGTTGCAAACGTGAGGTGTGGCTCCTAGGTAACCGATGAATGTGAAGCAAGTTCGGTGAGAATGAGCTGGTTATGTGTGAACTGATGAGTTCACCTAAAGGAAACAGGAAAGGTGAAACCGACTCGCGCCTTTTATGCAGCCACGAGTACGCCGTACTCGGTGATGGCAAGGCAACATGAGCAATGTGGGGTGGATGATCCGACCTACTCTATGTCCGTTCGATGTGAGACATGAAAGTGCGGTCTATTGGAGCACATAGTAAGAGTTTTAGGACTACGCGCCATGACACAATGGGGGGATACGGGCCAATACCACTGCATTAAGACTAAAGCCTCCGGCTGCACGCCTTGGAGCAAAATGCTCAATTTTACCGTTGGATTGCGACCCTGATAAAGTGGTGGGACCCTGGTTTGCCGGTACACCAAGAATGTGCCCTCAGTGTACGAACCGTCGGGCCACATGGCTGACGGTTGTGATGGAATGTATGTGTGTGAGAGCACATTGTATGAAGATATATATCTGCCTATGAAATGCTATGCCTGCAGGGAAGGAATACCACTGCCCCGGAAAAGGGGTGGGGTCGTTATAAAATTGGTCAGCTGAACGCTGACCATTGCCTTGTTTGCCACCATTGGGTGGGCTGTCCCTGTGTAGGTGCTGGAGAGCCAAGCGAGACACATAAAGGCTAAAGTCCCTACTGCTGCTGTTGCTACTACCGCCGCTAGCCCTTAAAGGCCATGTGACATGGGCGTGTCACTGGTCGTGTCCCGATTGGATTGATCTTGATTTTGTGCAGCCTTATGTACACAGCCCCGGACACGGGCGTGTTGGAAGGCGTGTCAGGTGACACGGCCCTTGACACGGGCGTGTCACATGGGCATATACTGGACTGGATAAGTCGATTGAGCACCGCTTGAGGTACACGGCGTGGGACACGGGCGTGTCACAGGCCGTGTCAGGCAAAAAATATGAATTTTCCATCCCTAGGATTAACCGTATATCATAACATCCACTTGAGGTTGGGAAAAATTGGGTGACATGGCCTAGGACATGGGTGTGTCACAGGTCGTGTCCTTTGCGGGATGTGCCCAAGGCATTGAGGCCTAGTGAATACGGGCAGGACACGGCTATGTCTTAGGGTACACGGCCTATGACACGGGCGTGTCACTAGTCGTGTCACGATCGAGTTGATCTCGATTTTGTGCAGCCTGATGTACACGACCCCGGACACGGGCATGTCTGAAGGCATGTCAGGTGACACGGCCCATGACACAGGCATGTCACTTGGGCGTGTACTGGACTGGATAAGTCGGTTGAGCACCGCTTGAGGTACATGGCCTGGGGCACGAGCATGTAACAGGCCATGCCAGGCAAAAATATGAATTTATGGCAAAATCGTGATCGTTCCTTTTCTCAGCTGGGATCCAATGGCTGAGCTTCCTCCCTATGTCCTTAAGGCTGAGAAATGAATAGGACAAGCTCATTTGAGCTTTGGCCTTCATCTTTCTAAAACTTAGAGAGAGAGAGAGGAAGAAGGATGAGGAGGAAGGAGAGCTGGCCACCGATGGTGCTGCGGAGTTCGGGCTAGAGATCTGAGGCCAGCGTTGTGGAGGCAAAGCTGTTGCGTACTTTCGAGTCGGCTAGGAATCCATGGCTCCGAAGTGGTCCTCAAGGGTAATGACTTTTCTTCCTATCCATTTGAAGGCTTTCTTTTTGGCATGTGCATATGATTCCCCCACCAGAGAGTTGCTTGTTATGGGAGTCTCTTGGGTTGATTCATGGAGTCCCCAATCATTTGGCATATAGATCCGAAAATGGAGTACAGAATAGGCATGCTGTGTGAAGCCCATCCGGACAGGTTGGTCTGGAATGGTGATGTTGCATATACGCAACGGAGAAGACTCCGTGATAAACGTGTAGTTTAAGGAGTCGACGGGTTAGAGCTGTGAAGAATAGTAGCAGGAAGTACTGGCGTGATAAGCCAGGAAAATAACATTGATGTTTGGAATGCTTGGTGGGTTGTGCCTGTGAAGGGGAGTAGCAGGAAGTACTGGCTTGGAAGTCCAGGAAAATACCCTCAAGTGGATGCTATGATGTACGATTAAGCTTAGGGATGGAAATTTAGTTTTGTCGCTTACACGAGGCGTGGCTCCTAGGTAACCGATGAATGTGAAGCTAATTCCGTGAGAAAGGGCTAGTTATGTGTGAACTGATGATTTCAACTAAAGGAAATAGGAAAGGTGAAACCGACCCACGCCTTTTATGTAGCTACGAGTATGCCGTACTCGGTGATGACAAGGTGACTTGAGCAACTGGGGGTGGATGATCCGACCTGCGCTATGTCCGTCCGACGTGAGACCTGAAAGTACGGTCTGTTGGAGCGCATAGCAAGAGTCTTAGGCATGTGCGCATGACACAATGGGGGGATATAGGCCAATCCCGGTGCATTAAGACTAAAGTCTCCGGCTGCATGCCTTGGAGCAAAATGCTCAATTTTACTATTGGGTTGCTACCCTGAAACGGTGGTGGGACCCTGGTTCACCGATACACTAAGAATGTGCCCTGAGTGCACGGACCATCGGGCCGCGTGGCTAACGGTTGTGATGGAATGTATATGCGTGAGAGCACAATGTATGAAGATATATGTCTGACTGTGAAATGCTATGCCTGCAGGGAAGGAATACCACTGCCCCGGGAAAGGGGTGGGGTCATTATAAAATTGGTCAGCTGAATGCTGACCGTTGCCAAATTTGCCACCATTGGGTGGGCTATCCCTGTGTAGGTGCTGGAGGGCCAAGCGGGACACATAAAGACTGAAGTCCCTGCTGCCGCTGTTGCTGCTGCTGCCACTAGCCCTTAAAGGATAAACTGAAAATGCTTTATTTGTTTATACGTGGCCGGCCTGCGTGCCAATGTTTGAGGCCACTGTTGTGTAAAGCCTTGTAAGGCCATAAGGCCAACTGACGTTGTATTTGGACATTGCTGCTTTATATAAATGTGGAGCTTTTATATGGTGGACATTCATGTGTGTGAGTTCAACTTAATGTTATAGGCTTCCGCTAGAATGCAATGAGTTAGGATGCGCAACTCTGGTATCACTCCGTGACTTCACCGCCTGTTTTATGGTATATGTTGTGGGGCACCGACCGGATCTTCTAGTATATACCTGGGAACGGATGGAGACGTTACATAGATGATGGAGAGCCGAGCAGGAAATAGTAGGTTGAAGCCCTTGCTGCTGCTATGCTGGCCCTCAAAGGCCGAATGAAGAAAAGTTTTACTATTTTCATGTGTTATCGGCCTGTATGCCGATGTATGTAATCCACACTTGTGAAGAATAACTGTAAGGCCTTAAGGCCAAATATTTTTGAGTATTTTGTATTCATTCCTTTGATATATATAAATGCGATTGTTTATATGTAGTGGACATTCATGGCCGATGAGTTCAATAATAACCCTTAATGCTTCTGCTAGAATGCTCTGAGTTAGAATGCGTGTACTAGTCTTTGATATTAACCTGTAACCCCGCCGCCTGTTTGTGGCATATGGTGTGGGGCCCCGACCGGACCCTCTATTATATATCATGTAACGGATGGAGGTGTTATAATTTGGTATCATCTTGTCTTGTTCTTCCTCCTATGAATTTGTGGTCGAATTCTTTTAACGGGTGGCGAGCATGTGTATGTGCTGTGATAAGTTGTAAATATACGTATTTTTATGTACATTAATTAAGTCATTTTCATTTATTTTCGTTATTTTTAGTTAAATTTCTTTAATAAAATGTTTCTTTTTTTGTAAAAATTGTTCTAACTTACCTTTATTTTGATTTCCTGAAATTTTCAGAAATCTACATAAATTGCAAGTACACGCCCGTGTACTTATCGGACACGCCCGTGACCTGGGCGTGTGACTTGGATTCAAACATAAATCAACCAAAGTCAAAGAATTACTGGATACGCCCTCTGACACGCCCGTGTCCAATATGACACGGCCGTGACCGAGGCCCGTGTCACCCACTCGACGAACCGCGCTCGAAGATCGTCGATAAGACCCGACATGCCCGTGTCAAGATGCGACACGGGGGTGTACTTCTCCACCTGGCCCAACAAGACGTCGCCGATGACTTGTTGACACGACGCTGCGCCCAGATTGACCTCTCCGATACGCCCACTGACACGCCCGTGACCTAGGGCGTGACATCCATGTGTACAGCCACGAAGTCAAACTAGATGTCAAGTCGCTGGATCACCTCATGCATAGTAGTTACACGCCCCCCTACACGCCCGTGACCTAGGGCGTGTACCTTGAAAATTTTGCCTATAAATTCAAGTTTTCTGCTTGAGTTCCTGTTCTTTTTTTTGGACCATTTCGGTTAGGGAGTTGGTTGCTTAGATGATTCCAAATGCTATGTAAGGGAATTTCTCCCCCTCTCCTTTATTTTTTTTAGCTTTGTAATCTCCTATTTCGAATAATAAAATTTGTAGATTTTCTCCCTTTTTAAGGATTTGGATTTCATCTATGTGCCCACTCTCTAAGCAATCTTATTTTTTCTTTGTTTTATCTTTATTTTTCTTGTCTTTAAAAAATGTGTGTGTGTGTATGAAAGTAAATGTTATGTTATGTTATGTTTTCATCTTTATTGTTAAGTAGTTGTTATATTAGCTTTTCATCTCATGCCCCTTGGTTTTCTTTATAGTAGTTATTTTGTTTTTTTTGTTCTAATATTCATCCTTATGAAACTATAAAAATGATTATAAAGTGGTTTTTGATTTTTTTTACTTAGAATTTTTAGTTTCGTAAAACTTTTTGTTCTTTTACCTTTCTTTCACTTTTAAGCATTTTTATAGAGTTATAAGAATGGATAAGTTGTTATTTTGCCTTTTCAAACACTTCAATTTTTGCTTTTATTTCCAAAACCATTTAGCTTCTTTAATTTTTATTTCGTCGTTTCATGCATTTCTATCGTATTCTAACAGTATAAATGTAGTCGTATTAATTTTAAAAGCACTTAGTTTTTCTTATTTTTTGTACGTGTGCGTGCGTGTATGATTTAATTTTTATAGTTTTTTTTATTTCAGTAGAGTGGGTGTGTTTTAAATTCTATAGAGTGGTTTTCATTTCTGTAGAGTGCGTGCATGTGTGCATTTATTTTCTCCTACTCGTTTGAGTATGACTCGCTTTAATTTTTCGCCTACTCATTTGAGTAGGACTTTCATGTGTTTTCATTTCTATCGAGTGTGTCAGTGTGTTTTAATTTTCGGTAGGGTGCACGTGTTTTACTTTATGTCGAGTGTGTGCGTGTGTTTCAATTTTTGTAGAGTGTGTGCGTTTTCATTTTCAGTAGAGTGAGTGTGTAGTGTGTTTCAATTTCTGTAGAGTGCGTGCTTTTTTATTACTGTAGAGTGTGTGCGTGTGTCCATTTATTTTCTCCTACTTGTTTGAGTAGAACTCGCTTTCATTTACCCTACTCGTTTGAGTAGGACTCGCAATTTACTGGTTTATTTACTGCTTTCATTTACCGCTTTCTTTTCAGCTTTCATTTTCTGCTTTAATTTTATCGCTTTTTCTCGCAAGTCGTCCCCATTCCGATGAGTGGCTAACCGCTCTTAGCCCACAGTATCGAAGAGCATTGGGACAGATAAAATCACTTTAAATAATTAATGGTCTTGTTTTTCTAATTAATTAAATTTCTTAAGGTTTGCCCCGGGTTTACGACGTGTAGAACCACATATCGATGTGTGGACTCTATTTCCGTAGTCCATATGCTAGCTAGCCGAGAGACAGTGCATATGAACCGATCACCCCTTGGTAAATGGAGTTCCACACTAACCCACGAGAGAGGAGGCATGAAATTATACTGGATTGGGTTCCCCACCCAATAGCGGGGTTCTTAGCATTATGTGGGCATTAAGAGGAATCCTTCATCGGACGAGAGCGCGGTTGAATAGTCTTAATGTTCAGGTGAGCGATAGTACTAGAGATATGTGAGCTAATTTTTGTGAAACCTCCACGACCAAGTCTCCGCCTTAATTAATTTGAACTTTAGGATCTCTTTTTATTAAAAGTTTATTTTAGTTCAAATTCTTTTAGATACCATTGCGCTAAATGTTTCATCGGCTCCATCTTTAAATGCTTTTATTTTCTATTTTTATATATATAAATAATATCACGACAAGATAAATTTCGGTAAAATAATAGCCACCTCCAGTGAAGAGTAGAAATAATCAACCTGATCTCGAGAACAATATGACCCCGATATTTCTCACCGGAATATCCTGCACTACACGCGATAGGTGCACTTGCCTCCTTTTATTACAAATCAATTTTAACAGTTTTACATCCAAATAAAAAATTCACGCGCCCCGTCTTCCTTAATAAAACCAAATCCGCTTTTTCTAAATAAACCTCCCGGGGCGCCGCGTGTCCTAAATAATTTTTGGAGTTTTAACCCCCATCATGCGACCCATTATAACACAAATGAACTCAAGAATGTCCACTATGGAATGCTAATACACCTATTTGAGGAACCTGCGCGTTCCTACAATGTTGTTGTTGTTGTTGTTGCAGAGTCGCTAAAGTGTGTTTGTTTTGTATGTATAGGTGACTCGAAGTGGTGCTGGGCAGTGTGAGCCCCAACGTTCTGATGAGAGTATGACACCAGCTAAGGTGCCTACACCTCCTCCGTCTGCGGACACAGTACGCTTAGTTGTTGAGGCATTGTTTGCAATGATCCAGGCACAGCCTACTGGGCAGGCGCAGACTGCGGTGACTCCAGGACAGGTTGCTCTGAGGCTCGTACATGATGCGATTGTTGTAGATCCACGAGCAGCAGAACGACAACTGAAGCAGTTTTTGAGCTTCAATCCTCCTATGTTCGAAGGGGCAGGAACCCCGACGCAGGCAAAGAATTGGCTTGCGCGCGTCAAGAGGATTTTGACGGCGATAAGAACTGAGGAGGAACAGGAAGTCACCTTAGCCACTTTCCTGTTAGAAGGAGAGGCTCGGCTTTGGTGGGACGAAATGAAGCTGCACCACTTAACGTTCAAACAACTAACGGAAGTATCGATAGAGGAGTTTTCGAGACTGTTCATGGCAAAGCACTTGCCATCAACGCAACGCATAGCTATGAAAAATGAATTCCAGCTTCTAACTCAGGGAGAAAGTAGTGTTGATACCTACTTACATGAGTTTACAAGGTTGGGATGTTATGTGGGATCTATCTTTGCTGACAAAGAGCAAAAACATAGGTTCTACGAAGGGTTGTGAGATGAGCTGAGATTCCTGCTCTTGAGTTCGCTGAACCGGGGGTTTCATGTATTGGTTGATACGGCTCGTGCGTTGGAGAAATATATGAAGCGGATACAGTGCAAGAGGGACTTGGCTGTGACAAAGCCTTAGTTCAAAGTGCCGCACCCGGGAAAATCAAACTACCGAAGGAAATGGGGTTAGAGATCCAAGTCTTCTACATAGGCTCCCTCTATTGTTATGTCTGGAGCAACTTCTAGGCAAGACCCTTATGCATGTTATACTTGTGGTAAAGTGGGTCATCTAGCCCATGACTGTCAGGTTGGTCCGCCAAAGGGTGAGAAGAAGACAGGAGCATCATATACTGAAAAGGGAAAGGCAGTGGTGGAGTCCTCTGCATCCCAAGTACAGCCCCGAGTGTATAATCTTGGCCAACAGGAGGCCATAAAGCAAAGTGACGTTGTCACAAGTACGAGTTAAGATATTGTTTTTCTACTTTTTATACTTCATACCTTGTGTGTCGCTTGTGTTTGATGTGTTTGTCTTAGGCTTTATCCTGATTCGGGACTGTTCGGCGAGAGCACTGTTTGATAGGTGTGCTTAGCATTTGTTTCTATCTGTGGACTCCATGTCACGGATCAGAGTGCCAATTCATATGACGGTAGATAGTGTGAAGGTGTTATTACCGAACGGATGTGTGATGCATGCAGATAGGACTTGATATGTGGAGACACGAATAGGAAGTCAGGATTTCGTATTGGAAGCTTTTGTACTGCCGATATTGAAATTTGATGATATCTTTGGTATGGACTGGATCTCTAAGCAGCGTGCCTTTATTGATTACAATTCAAAGGAGATCACATTAGGACAGAATACCGAGCTAGAGATGACATTATCTGGTATGCGAGGATTGAGCAAATTGTTGATGTCTGCTCTCCAAGTCGTCAAAGTTGTTCGGAAGGGCGCAGAGTTATTCTTCATGCTTATACAGGCTGTTGAGCCAAAAGCCAGTATGAGTGATGTTCTGATTATTTCGGAGTATGCTGATGTGTTTCCGAAGAAGCTTCTGTGGTTACCACCCCAGTGGGAGATTGCCTTCTCTATTGAGTTGGTGCCAGGTGCAAAACCTGTGGCCCGCTCGCCATATCGTGTAGCACCAAAGAAAATGGCAGAACTGAAAGTTCAACTACAAGAGTTGCTAGAACAGGGATATATATGCCCAAGTATGTCACCATGGAGCACACCTGTTCTTTTTGTGAAAAAGAAGGATGGTAGTATGCATTTGTGCATCGACTATCGAGAATTGAATAAGCTGACGGGGAAGAACAAGTATCTGATACCTCGAATTGATGACTTGTTTGATCAGCTAGTGGGATCAACCGTCTATTCTAAACTGGACTTAAAGTCTGGTTACTACTAGTTGAGGATTCGGGAAGGTGACATTCCCAAGACAGCGTTTGGAACATGCCATGGTCATTATAAGTTCAGCGTAATGCCATTTGGGCTAACAAATGCGCCATCAGTGTTCATGGACCTAATGCACCGAACATTTCACGAGTACATGGACTTATTTTTAATCGTCTTTATTGACGACATTCTATTATACTCTCAGTCGGAAGAAGATCATGCGAAACATTTACGAATGGTGTTGCATGCCCTGAGGAGGAACAAGCTCTATGCCAAGTTCTCAAAGAGTGAGTTTTGGCAATCATTAGTGGCTTTTCTTGGCCATGTGGTGAGTGGAGAAGGCATTACATTGGATCCATCAAAAATAAGAGCCATACGGGAGTTGCCGGTGTTGTCTTCTATGGCCGAAGTCAGGAGTTTCATTGGACTGGCGGGCATTACATTGGATCTCATTGCCTCTTACCACAGTAACGAGGAAGGATTAGAAGTTTGTTTGGACGTCGGAGTGCGCGCGAGCTTTTGAAGAGCTAAAAAGTCGCTTGACCACGACGCCAATCTTGACGTCGCCATGTGGTTCGGACGGCTTTGAAATCTATAGTGATGCACCAAAGAGCGGCTTGGGCTTCATTCTTCTTCAGTTTGGAAAGGTGATCTCTTATGGCTTACGCCAGTTGAAAGTGCATGAACGGAACTTTCCCGTCCACAACTTGGAGTTGGCAGCAGTGATTTTTGCACTTAAACTATGACGTCATTATTTATATGGCGTGAAGGTGGATATATTTGCGGACCATAAGAGCCTAAAATATCTATTAGATCAGAAGGATCTCAACATGTGACAATGTAGGTGGATGGAGTTCCTTGGTGACTACAGCTTCCAGATTCATTATACTCCATGGAAGGGAAAAGTCGTCGCAGATGCCTTGAGTCATAGAACTCCGGCAAGGGCAACTTGGTTGCAAATGCATGATGAGCGTCTGATCCAGGAGCTGGAAGCTTTTAAGATTTCTTGTGTTGACAAGAATTCCACAGCAAATGCGTGCCTGAACTGGATGGAGGTACAATATGACCTTGCGGACAGGGTTCGGCGAGCAACGGAACTTGATGAAAGTTTACAAGGCTATGTAGTGGATGGGTCAAATGGCCAATTCTCCTGGGATGACGGCCTTTTGCGAAAAGATGGCCGTTTATGCATCCCGAATATGGGTAAGCTAAAAGAAGAATTGATGTATGAAGCTCACTTCATGAAGTATTCAGTTCACCCAGGGAGCACAAAAATGTACAATGACATGAAGAAGCAGTTCTGGTGGCCGGCCATGAAGAAAGACATAACACATAACGTGGCTAAATGTCAGACCTGTGCCTTAGGGAAAGTAGAATGTCAGAATCTTGGAGGTTTCGTAAAGTCGCTACCTATTTCAGAATGGAAATTTGATGACATTTCAATGGATTTCATGCACGGTTTGTTGAGATCTTAAAGCAGAAACAATTCTGTTTGGGTGATCGTGGACCGGTTGACTAAAGTGGCCCACTTCATTCCGAACAAGAGAGACAATCTAGTGGAAATTTTGGTTAAGCTTTACATCGAGCAAATAGTACGATTGTGCGGTGTGCCCCGTAGCATTGTAAGTGATCGAGACGGGCACTTCACTTTGAATGATTGGAGTCTAATCCATCAATTGTTGGGGACAATATAAACGTTTAGTACGGCCTTTCATCCCCAAATGGTTGGCCAGACTTAGAGGACCAACAGAACAATGGATGACATGCTCTGAATGTGCGCCTTTGATTTCGGGAAGAGGTGGGAAGACCATCTCTATATGGTAGAGTTCGCCTACAATAATAGATATCAAGCTAGTATAAATTTGGCGCCTTTTGAAGCTTTGTATGGTAGGAAGTGTCGTACACCATTAGCATGTACGAAAACAGACGAATCTAAGTTGTATAAGGTAAGGAAGTCGAAGAGTATAATTCGACAATACGCTCTATCCGGTAGAGCTTACTGATAGCCCAAGATAGACAGACAAAATATTACAACACCAAGCACCGAAATGTAGAGTTTGCGGTTGGAGAGTGGGTATACTTGAAAATCAAACCATTCAAGGGCGTGTCCAGGATTAGGCACTCAAAAAAGTTAAGTTTGAGGTATCTTGGTCCATTTAAAGTAGTGGAGCGAATTGGAGAAGCTGCCTATCAGCTATATATTTCGGCAGAATTAAGTGGATTGCATGATGTGTTCCACATATCAGTGCTTCAAAAAGTCGTGAAAGATCCAGCTCAGGTGATTGCGAATGATCACGTACCGGTCTAATCTGGGTTAACAACAAAGGTTAGGCCCATTCAGATCGAGGATAAAGCGGTTAAGTAGCTGCAGAACGAGATAATCGGGATGGTCAATGTCTGGTGGGGCAACTGTGGCCGTGAAGAGCTAACAAGGGAGCGGGAGCAGACCATGCATGCTGAATTTCCCGAGTTGTTTGTATAAAATGTTGTAAAAATTATTTTGTGAAGAAAATATATATTGTAATATATTTATTGTGGGTTTCTGTTAGTTGTATTCAATTTCGGGACGAAATTTCTATAAGGAGGGGAGGATTGTAACACCCCAAAAAGGAGTAGGAGGTAACAGGCTAACAAGTCAAATGGAGTTCAACTAAAGCGTCGAACAGAGTTCGGCGAATGTCGAACAGGGTTCGACGAATGTTGTACATAGTTCGACTAAAGCGTCTGTTGGGCATTGTATCCACAGTAACCCAGATTTGTATGAAGTCACCTTTGAACTAAGATGAATTAAGTTGTATTTGATGTATTGTTTGAGTTATGTGTTTGTAGGACTAAATTACCAAGTGTAGACCAATATAGTCTATAATGGGTCACCAAACACAGGACCATACAATGTAATCCCTCATTGTGTGATCCATGGTGTTGACTCATGTGTAGCCTCTCTATTGGGATACACTTCATTTTTTGAAGCACTTGGTTTGTTGGAGAAAGACTTGTTGTTGATTCTATTAAAGGAAGTAAAATCTTCAAAACCAAATCTTTTTTCTAAGTGTTTTACTCGAGTAGAATTATAGTACACGAGTTTTAATTTAAGTGGAACTTGAGTAAGTCTAGAGTCTACAAACATGAGAGTATATAAACATCAAATACAAGTTTCACTTATCATTACAAGATGCATTCTTTCAAATCAAGGATTATTGAGGGCAAATTCCCAAAAATAAGGGTGTATCTGTTGGTATGGTAGGAGATGCAGAGTAGGAGCTGTAGAAAAGGGAGGATATGGTGCACAAATGGATTATGAAGAAGTGGTTACATGTTTTGAGATTGGAGTGAGAATTGGTAAGGGGCAAATTGGGATGGGATGAGAAGTAGGAGACTGTGGAGTGATAAGATGAGGGGTGGTTTGGAGAAAGTGAAAAGTGCATTCATCAAACACGCCATCACGAGAAATGTAAGTGCGTTTAGTGGGAATATGGAGGCATTGGTAGCCTTTATGAGAAGAAGAATACTATAAGATGATGCATTATAGAGAGCGAAAGTCAAATTTATGAGTATTATAATGTTAGAGATGAGGATAAGAGCCCAACCAAAGACCCGTAGAACGAGATAGTCAGGATATTTTTGAAATAGTTTTTGAAAATGAGAGAGGTGGAGAGGAAGCTTTGAGGTCATACAGTTGATAAGAAGGATGAGACTAGTTTGAATGAGATGACGGTGTTTGCGTTCAGCTGTTCCATTTTGAGCACTGGTGTGAGGACATCAGATACAATGAATAATACCCCGGGAGGATAAAGGAGATTTAAATTTTATGTATTCAGCACCACCTTAGATTGGAATATTTTAAAGGAATGATAAAAAAGTCAACATATGCTTTAAATTGAACAAAAATTGAAAGAGCTTCTCCTTTATTAACCTTGGGATACATCCATACAAATTTACTATAGTGATAAAAAAACTAAAATAATAGCGATGACCATTGATGGAAGGAACATGAGATGGAACCCAGAGATCAGAGTGAATAAGTTCCAGAGGGGCAGAGACGGCAGAAAAAGACAATGAGAAGGGAAGATCATGGGTTTTCCCTTGCTGATAGGCAACACAAACTGAAGGACCCCCTCAATCAGGAAGAGTTGGCAGCTTATTTTGAGATACGAGACTGGCGATGATGCATCTGGAGGGATGGCCAAGTATTTCATGCCATAAGAAAGATGACACACATTCACCAAGGAGAGCTTATGGAGAAGTTGAAATGCTCTTTTGTCCCAGTGGAAATGTATAGAGGACATCCTTGAGATGCCCCTGAAGCAGAGTTTTCCTAGTGGTGAGATCCTTGATAAGACCAAAAGTAGAATGAAATTCAAGTAAGACTTTGTTATTGTTAGTAAAGCGACGAATAGAAAGAAGATTTTTGAAGATATTGGGAACAAGTAGGAGGTTACGTAGAATAAAAGAGGATGATGGAGAACTTAAGATGGAATACCTAGAGGGGTGGATATGCAAATCTTGACTGTTACCCATGCGAATTGTGTTAGGACCTTAGTATTTAGTTTGAATTGCTAGATTATTCATATCCGTAGTCAAGTGATGAGTAGATCCAGATTCAACATACCAATTTGGATCAAATGATGTGCTTCCACCAACTGAGAGTATTAGGACCATACCGATTTCAGATTTAACAAATGTGTTCATCCACCTGGCAACCGATGAGAAAGTTGAGATCTATCATATCTACAACCGTGGTCATGGCCTCATCCTCGTCCAAGACCACAAAAGGATTGGGCAGGTGAGGGTGAGCAGGACCCTGAGAATCTGGTAGATGTGTGCATAGCAGGCGCAAGAAGGAAGCCGACAGAGTCGGATGACAGTAAGGTATGTCCATAGTGACTTTATTGACTGAGCATGAGACCAATTAGGTCATCGGAGGAGACTGGGTTGACTCTAGTGTTGATAGAGGTAACAAAAGAGTTGTAATCGGTAGACAGGCCTCTAAAGAGAGTAGATACAAGATCGGAGTCTGTGATAGGGTGTACAAGTGCTGCAAGGTTGTCCATGATGAATGATTGAATATACTCAGACATGGGTGTAGATCCCATCTAGACTGTGTGTAATTGATATTTGAGTTGTTGTACACAAGCACAAGAGGACATGTCAAAGATCCTCTCAAGTGCAACCCAAACATCACAAGAAGTATTGAATCTGATGACATAAACCATTACCAGTTTGGTATGGGATGAGATGATCCAACATAGTAGCATTTGATCCAATTTTATCCAGTGGGTATATGCAGGATTGGTGATATGGATGTCATTTGATATAGAGGGAAGGAGGCATCGAGGAGGACATGACAATGTACCATCAATATATCTGAAAGTGAGGGATAGATAGAATTTACTCTAGAGGGGGGTGAATAGAGTATTAAAAAATTTGTTTAGATTTATTGCGGAATTAAAATATTGATACTTATATGAAAGAGGGAAAAGCACATAAAGCTATCACAGCACAATATAGAAAGAAAACACAAGGCAACCAGACGACACAAGAAATTTTATAGTGGTTCCCCAAATCTGGGTACATCCACTCTTCTACCACCCTGGTAGGAATCCACTTAGGTTTTTGATCAGGTGCCCTATCACCACAAGATCTGCTTTAGGTAGATCTAGAAACCCTTCAAGCTTTTGATCAGGTGCCAAAAAACCAATAGGTTTTTGATTAGGTGCCCTATCACCAACGAGTTCACTTTTGAAGGGAGTAATAACCCTGTACAAGAGAGGTTAAAGAAAAATTGATGACAGACTTCTCTTTCTCAAACACAATGAGAAGACTATGTGGATTTGATGATGCCAAAGCTCCCCCTGAGATATTGAGTAGATTCAGGAAGATGGAAGCTTTGTCTAGGGTGTAGGTCTTCAGATTGATGTTGATATTCAACAAGATTTCTTAGATTTGTACACTGATATTGATTTGAGCTCTCTGCAGATTTTTAAAGCCTGAGGAAAGAAGAAGACTAGAGAGAATTGTGTGTTAAGAAAATTCTTCTTCTTCCTTGTTTTATCAATGCAAGAGCCCTTGAGAACAAAACCAAAATTCTTTACTGTCTAACTGTCTGATTGATTGTTATTGTTCTCTTTCTTTTTGAGTTATCTCTTTAATCATACTGACCAACGACATGAATTTGAATTCCCAATAAAATACATAATTCTCTGCAAGAATTTAGGAGCCCCAATGGCTAGAATGACTGGCAATCATAAATGCACTTCCATAACTGTCTTTACAAAATATTCCGTGAATACCATAATTAATGCTTCAAGAAATACGTCTATCAACCTTGATAATGTCAGCATTAATTATCAGAATATATTTGCCTTAAAATAATTTATCATAACCAAAATAAGTACTTCTGATCGATCTGAGAAGAACTGATAACTGAAGGCAACATAAAATCGTAGAGCTTAGTTCAGAGATCGTCAAACTGGGTTAAGAGATCGTCGACCTGAGAACCACTATCGTAGATCTGAGATAACTGCTGAGAAGCACGAGATCGTCGACCTGAGCTCGTAGATCATCGATCTCAGTTCAGAGTAGAGAACTCTGAGATCGTCGATGGGAGATCGATGATCGTCGAGCTGAGTTCGACTATAGTCAAACTGATATAGATAATCCACAAAATCTTTCTGAATCTAAGTCTGAGTCCACAGCAATGCTGATCTGCACAAACCTGACCTAAAAGGATCTAACTAAGACTAGACAAGGACCCAGGCTATACATGGGGGTCAAGACATCCTAAGAGTGAACCTAGCACAAATCCAAACAAGGGTTCTAACAATCTCCCCCTATTTGTGTAAGGTCACTCAAAAACAAAACTGAAAAGAAATAAAAATACAAAGACCATAAATATTTGTAGGGATGAAATAACATCAGCAGATATATTATAGCAATGCATTGTACATAATCAGTTAAGCATTAAAAAATACAAACTATAGTTTATCAGATGAAGGACCAGAGGAGGTTTTAGAAAAGATTATCTTTCTGAGTGGATCTGGTATATTCTCCTTAGAAGTCATCAGGTCTTGTCCACCAATAGTTGTCTGAGCACTAGTCCTGGGCACAATTGCTTCTAGATGCAATGTCATATATTGAACTGAATTAAAGACTTTCTTGCTAACTTGGAGTTTGTCCAGCTCTTTTCCTCTATAGGATGACATGGTGGAAAACCGAAATGGATCTTCTCCTTCTGCTACAACTTTTCTTATCTGAGAGAGACCAATCAGTTCTTGAAGCCTCGCCATCCTAAAGTTAGGATCAACTTCATATTCAATAGGTGACTGATCATCTTGAGGAGGCAACATTGTAACTACTTTGAACTGAGTGGATTGAGACTGAAAGCTTGTTGTGCTGTGCTGTTTATCACTTTGAGAATAAAGAGATCTTGGAGGAGCAACCACACTATACTTTCCTTTGGGCTTATGAGATTCATCATGTCTTCTGGACTGATAAGCAGTTTTCTTCTAAACCTTGGGAAGAACTTGTTGTTGAGGTGGAGAGAAGGAGGGGCTCTGTAGAACTTTGATTTCTATGCTGCTGACTGCTTCCTTGGGAATGATATCTGGAAGATCTATCCTGCCTTTGATATGTTTTAGAGAAAGAGGAAGGATTGTAAGATGCATCAGAAGCTTGAGGAGCAGCTCCTGAAGCACCAACAGGAGGAGGAGGAGGACCTCTTCTGAACTTTTGAGGAGGAGGTGAGTATCTCCTGCTCTTCTTTCTCGCTTTCTGTTCATTTTTAGATAGCCACATCCAGCTTTCCATGCCAGGGTATGAAGTAATCCCTTTCAAGATGTAGTAAGGAGTATCATTAGTATTGCCTGGCTTGGGAGCAGCCTTGGGAGTAGCTTTTCTTTTCTTTGACACTTTCTTTTTCTTAGAATTATCATCCTCTGAATCATCATCCTCATCATCATCAGATGAATCAGGAGGATTGTCATATAGGTCATTTATTTCCTTCAGTTGTTTATCATAAATCTTTTTAGCAGCTTATTCTTTAGCTTCTTCCTGAATGTCAAGATCAATAAGATCATCCAGAGAGGGAAGAGGACTATCATCTATGGAATAGGAAGGTCCAAGTGGACTTGGGACTAGATCAATATCTATAGAATATATTTCAGCAAGAGGAGCACAAGGCTCACAGAGATTTATTAAACATGTCTCTAGGGCTAAGGCCAGATTTCCTGAAGCCACTAGATCAAGCAGTGCATCAGCAATTAAGAGAGCATCAAGCTCATCCTTATCTTCTGTAACAAGCATAGGCTCAACAGCCATAGGGGATGACATATCTGTACAAACTGTAACTGACTGAATAACTGTATAAATTTGAGTTGACTGAATCTGCAAGAGTTGTTTCACAACTAAAGGACTCATGGGTCTGGTATAACAGACCATGGCCTTGGAAGAATTTATCTCAACTGGAATCCAAACTGATCTAAACATAGAGAAAGAATTGAAAAGGAATTGTAAATAAATGGAGGGATTTATAAAGCAGTAACCACTAGAAATGCTAGGGATTGACACATCAGTGTCCTCATCTGACATAAGCAAATCTGAATAAGAAACTATATCTGTACAAAATTTCTGAAAAACTTCTTCTTCCTGTACTGCTGGAGGAGACTGAGCTTGAAGTTCTGCTGAGGCTGAACCTACTGCATCTTTATTGGACATCTCCCCCTGCCTGGGTTCAGTGAGAACTGGAATCAGGCACCTAGATGAAGAAGGGATAGAGGAAGCAGAAATGGAAGCAGATAGAGAGGCAGAAAGAGAGGAGATAGATTGAGCAAGAGGTGAAATAGCCTCTGCTATCAAGTATTTTAGAGTTGGAATGAGGAGTTCCAGAAGATGAGAGAGGAAAGAGGGATCATCATGAAGAAACTCAATTGGAGTCTGAGTTGAGACAGAATGATGAGAGGGAGGAGGAGTGAAATCAGTCATGATGTCAACCTGAATAGGGGAGTTTCTGGAAGAATTTTGTGGAGAATATGGTGTTGAGTCTGCAATGTTGATGGGTAAATCATTTTGACGAGAAGGAGATGTGTGAGGTAAGAGTAGGTCAAAATTGGGAAAGGGCATGGTGTGGAGGTTTTGAGGGTCAACATTGTGAAGGGTAAATGGTGACTGAGTAGTTGAAGAAAGAGGGAAAACTGGGGATGCTGGAGGTGGAGGAGGAGGAACTTCTTCATTAGGGTGAGGAGTGGCTGTTACAGCCCTTGTGTCCTCAGATATATTGGAGGAAGTTCCAGCCTTGGAGGGCTTTTGAATTGACCTCTCCCACTTCCCAAACAGAGAGGAGTCCAACCTCTTGCTTGCATTGATAGCTATGGGTGTGGAAACCAGTAGCTCTGGAGCTTTCTTCTGAAGGAAGATTCCCAGAATCCTTCCTAAGAAAACTTCCTTCTTACTGTTCTTTATCTTAATCAAATCGAAGAACAAACTGGCCCAATCTATGGACTTCTTATTAATTAGAGCTGACATAATGACAAACTGTTGCCTATTGATGTTTTCATGGGCTGAATTCTTACCCAGCAGTACCGTGCCCACAATATCAGCAAGGAACTTAAAACCAACAAATAAATTCTTCTTTAAGAGCTTAGATGGGATGACCTCAGCATGAACAGTCTCCATTAACATCCTGCTATACTCAGAACTATCCTATTCCAGCGCGTCTGTTCCATTTTTCAACTCAAAAAATTTGGTAAGAATTGCAGGGTTTAGAATCACATGCTGTCCTGAAATGAAACCGATCATTGAAGAGTCATTTGTTGAAGAAGAGTAAACCCATTCTTTGATCTTAGCAACAGATAGTTTGATCCTTGTAGACATGAACTTCTTCAGTCCCTGATCATCACATAACTGTAACATTTCTTGAAAAATAGGATCACAGTGACTGATCGATTCGAAGTCGACGTCGAAACTAGTGTCGAACTTCATCGCTGAGAGAATCGCCGCAGAAATCGCCATGGAAGATCTGTAGACTCAAGAGAGAAGAGATCAAGGTCAAAGGGAAAATAGAATATGAAAGCGCGGGACAGAGATCGAATAGAAACCTACATATAGGTTTTTGGAATATGAAAAGACGATCTCCGTCCGACGATAAAATCGAAAACATCAATCTTAGGTCAAAGATTAATTTATAAACAAATAATATCTTTGGTCTCTGATCTCAGTCGGAAATTGAAAGTCGAGCATAGTTCGAAGATTAATTTACTGAAGCAAAGTCGTCGATCTCTGGTCGACGATTTTTGTCTTCACAAGAGCTGTCGTCAAACTTAGGTCGATGATTTAGCTCAAGATCAGTTCCAAGATCGTCGATCTCTGTTCGACGATTTAAGAATATATCCAAAAACCAAAGACAAAAATTAAATTAATCCTTCCCATTGATCATTCCAAGCTGATTCAGGAAGAACAGGTGCTTCTTTTCATCAAGGGGTTTGGTGAAAATATTTGCTCTTTGAAAATCAGTGCAGATAAAGTCTAGATTAATTTTCTTTTTATCTACATTATCTCTAATGAATTGATGCCTTATATCTATATGCTTTGTTTTAGAATGATGCACTGGATTATGTGCTATAGATATAGCACTAGTATTATCACAGAAAATGGTTGAATTATTTCGATTGAAATCATAATCTAAGAGTTGGTTTTGTATCCACAAAATCTGTGAACAGCAACTGCCAGCAGCCATATATTCAGCTTTAGCAGTAGATGTTCATACAGAGGTTTGCTTCTTGCAAAACCAGGACACAAGTCTATCACCCAAGAACTGGCAAGTTCCTGAAGTGCTCTTTCTGTCCACTCTACATCTAGCATAGTCAGCATCTGAAAATCCAGTCAACTCAAATGCTGACTCTGTTGGATACCAGAGTCCTAGATTAGGACAGCCCTTTATATATCTCAAAATCCTTTTTATAAAAATAAGATGGGATTCTTTAGGGTTCACCTAGAACCTAGCACATAAATATGTAGCAAACATGATATCTAGTCTGCTTGCTGTTAGATATAGTAGGGATCCAACAATGACCCTATACCTGGTCTGATTAACAGGTTTTCCATGTTCATCAGTGTCTAATACAGTATTGGCAGCTATGGGAGTCTTCATAGAAGATGCATCAGCCATCCCAAACTTCTTAATAAGCTCATTAGCATATTTAGATTTGGAAATGAAGATACCATCAGGAGATTGTTTCACTTGGAGACCAAGGAAATAAGATAACTCTCCCATGCTACTCATCTCAAATTTGGAATGCATTAGATTAGAAAATCTCTCGCACAATTTGGGATCAGTATAACCAAATATAATATCATCTACATATATTTGTACTAATAAAATTTTATCATGATGCAATTTTGTAAAAAGGGTTTTATCTAACATGCCTCTAGAAAAACCATGCCCTAAAAGAAAGCTGGCTAAGGTCTCATACCAAGCTCTTGGAGCTTGCTTTAAACTACAGAGAGTCTTATGCATTTTGAAAACAAACGAGGGATGAGTTGGAGAAACAAAACCTAGAAGTTGTTCAACATAGACTTCTTCTTTAAGTTCTCCATCTAAGAATGTACTTTTGACATCCATCTGATAAACTGTGAACTTTTTGAATGCAACATAGGCCAGAAAAATCCTTATAGCTTCTAGCCTGGCAACTGGAGCAAAGGTCTGATCATAGTCAATTCCTTCCTCTTGCATATATCCTTGAGTAACAAGCCTGGTCTTGTTCCTCACAATCACACCTTGGACATCAAGCTTATTCCTCAAAACCCACTTAGTTCCAATTACTGGATAGCCTTTAGGACTTGGAACCAAGTCCCAAACTCTACATCTCTCAAATTGATTTAGCTCCTCTTGCATTGCAATGATCCAATGAGGATCTTGCTCAGCATCAGTTATGGATTGAGGCTCAATTTGGGAGAGAAAACAGGCATGCATCACATCATGGTTGCATTGATGCCTTGTTTGTACACCTACTGATATGTCTTCAATTACTTGGGATCTAGGGTGATCCCTAAGTGTCTAGAGGGGGGGGAGGTGAATAGAGTATTAAAAAATTTGTTTAGATTTATTGCGGAATTAAAATATTGATTCTTATATGAAAGAGGGAAAAGCACATAAAGCTATCACAATACAATACAGAAAGAAAACACAAGGCAACCAGACGATACAAGAAATTTTATAGTGGTTCCCCAAATCTGGGTACATCCACTCTTCTACCACCCTGGTAGGAATCCACTTAGGTTTTTGATCAGGTGCCCTATCACCACAAGATCTGCTTCAGATAGATTTAGAAACCCTTCAGGCTTTTGATCAGGTGCCTAAAAACTAATAGGTTTTTGATCAGGTGCCCTATCACCAAGGAGTTCACTTTTGAAGGGAGTAATAACCCTGTACAAGAGAGGTTAAAGAAAAATAGATGACAGTCTTATCTTTCTCAAACACAATGAGAAGACTATGTGGATTTGATGATGCCAAATCTCCTCCTGAGATATTGATTAGATTCAGGAAGATGGAAGCTTTGTCCATGGTGTAAGTCTTCATATTGATGTTGATCTTCAACAAACTTTCTTAGATTTGTAGAATGATGTTGATTTGAGCTCTCTGTAGACTTTTGAAGCCTGAGTAAAGAAGAAGACTAGAGAGAATTGTGTGTTAAGAAAATTCTTCTTCTTCCTTGTTTTAGCAATGCAAGAGCCCTTGAGAACAAAACCAAAATTCTTTACTGACTGACTGTCTGACTGATTGTTGTTGTTCTCTTTCCTTTTGAGTTATCTCTTTAATCAGACTGACCAACGGCATGAATTTGAATTCCCAAGACAGTACATAATTCTCTGCAGGAATTTAGGAGCCCCAACGGCTAGAATGACTGGCAATCATAAATGCACTTCCATAACTATATTTACAAAATATTATGTGAATACCATAATTAATGCTTCAAGAAATACGGTATCAGCCTTGAGAATGTCAGCATTAATTATCAGAATATATTTGCATTAAAATAATTTATCATAACCAAAATAAATACTTCTGACCGATGTGAGAAGAACTAATAACTGAAGGAAGCATAAAATCGTAGAGCTTAGTTCAGAGATCGTCGAACTGGGTTAAGAGATGATCGACCTGAGAACCACTATCATAGATCTGAGATAACTGCTGAGAAGCACGAGATCGTCGACCTGAGCTCGTAGATCGTTGAGCTCAGTTCAGAGTAGAGGACTCTGAGATCATCGATGGGAGATCGACAATCGTCGAGCTGAGTTCGACTATAGTCGAACTGATATAGATAATCCACAAAATCTTTTTGAATCTAAGTCTGAGTCCACTACAATGCTGGTCTGCACAAACCTGACCTAAAAAGATCTAACTAAGACTAGACAAGGACCCAGGCTATACATGGGGGTCAATACATCCTACGAGTGAACCTAGCACAAATACAAACAATGGTTCCAACAATATCCTTCAAGATCATGAAGCTTGAGGATAAGGAGGAACTGAGATCACCATATGAGAAAATTCCCTTTTTCAAGTTTAATATTGATAAAGTGAGTGACATGAGGTAGAGATTAGAGTGTGTAAGTAGTTGTAGGTATAGGAGGTGGGATTGAGGAAGAAAATGAAAGGGAAGGGGAAGAGAGGGAAGAAGAACTTGGCATGGTAGGATCGTTCATCACTCTGATACCAAGATGAGATGAGAATTAGAGAAAATATTATTTTCCTTGATTCACTAATCTTGTACATCAAGAAGTATTTATATTGGTTACAAGAGAGAGAATATTATAATTTATTCTATGTAATAAACACATGAATCTGTGTTCTTCTCCTTTGATGAATGAGATATTTTCATATTGGACGACAGAGATTGTAATCAATGTGCTTGATTAATATGAAATCTTGAGAATCCATTGATGAGTTTTAATTTGACAATCATACCTGTCTCAATAAGAAAATAATTCAAACTTTGTAAGACCAAATCATCACTTTCATTTTGTCTCTAACACATACAGATCTAAAATAGAAAGTCTTGCGCTATAAAACCACTTCAAAAAACTTCAAATTAATAATACAAGATATTCAACTTATAGATATATTACTATATTTATTTATTTAAAATTATTGCAGGTCAGCTCGAAGCTCTGATAGACCGGTCAAAAATCGAACTGTCTTAGCTCGAAAGCGATCGAGCACTTACGAGGATGAGATGATTGACAAGAGAATTTTTAATGTAGAAAACACCAAAAAAGGATGAAAAACCACGTGGTCGGGGCTATGCCGACCAAACTTCCACTATATTTTGATGTTATTATAAGAGATGAAAGAACTTGAGGGAGATAGGTCATCTCTCGTTACAGTTATAGAAGGAGAGAAGGAGAAGAAGCTCTGAGGGTGACTGACCACCGCTCATGGAGCTAAGTATTTTCTAAGTTATAGTGGGGATCACTGCGCTCTAGGTGCTTTGGGGACTTCTATCATTACTAATTAGAAGCATAGGTAGCGCACTTAGCATGATCAAGAGTCTGCGGATTATCTTCTAAAGTGAGTGGATGAGTCTAGAATAATGGCGTCGATGCTGGGAGCAAGATGCAATGCGTGCGTTGAAATGGACACAGAGTGTAGTGTGCACTAGGTGAAATATGCATGGAGTGATATGTTCACGGGATGGAGTATGTGTTGGATGGAATGAGCATGGGGAGTAATGTTTGGAGGGAAGTCTCTAAGGGTCTTGAAAGTCACCTAGAGATCTTTGAGGGATCCTTGAAGGTATTCAAAGATCTTTGAGGATTATTACGAGCACATAGGAAGTTCTTCGAGGTTTCTTTTGGAGCTCTCTTATACGTTGGAGTCAAGATCGAATGAAAGGAGGGTCTGAGATCCTTTTGTATTTTTTGTCGGTGGCATTTTTGTAAATAAGAGGCTAGGGTTGTTATACGGCTATCCGTACACCATAACTAATTTATTTATATATTATTGGTAGTTTTGCAGTTATTTGTGCACCATACCCAACTTATGTTCTATACACACACTCATTATGAATATAGCTATGTGTACAATGTAACCATATTATTTACTATTCACAGACCATCACACATATTTTGTTATACGCATCCTGACATTTCATATTTTATTATGCGTATATTTAGTAAATTAGTAATGCGTGCATCGATTATGTGATTCAGTTATTCTCACCCCATAATGAGTTTTATGCCTAATGTGGGGCACGGCAGTTACATGTCTGATGTAGTTGGACAACAAAATTTAGACTACGGCAGAAGGGTCCGGCTGATGGCGGCTGAGGAGCCAACCAATGGAGGTCGATCAGTGGAAGTGGTGAATGGGAGCAACCAATTGTATCTTACAAACCACTTAGAGGAGGGGGTTAATAAGTGATTTTAAATAAAATTCAGTTTAAGGATTAGAAATAGTTAGATTCTGATCATTTGTTCCTAGCTCCAGCGGTATCGATATCATCGACATTAGTAATAGAAGTTCTCCTCACTTCGAACTTAGAATATTAAAATTATGAACATACAATGAAAGAAAAATACTTTTATTCCAGTAATGATGATTACAATACTGAAATCACAATGTCGCCTAAAATTGAGGCGGAAATAGAAACCTTTTGGTTTTCTAAACAGACCCTTCTCTTAAAGTTTGTTTAGTTCTAGCCTATCTCTCCAAGATATGGCCTCAAACCAACCCTAGATATACCCTAGACATAGTCACCATAATGCGAGGTGAATTGATGAATCCACCCAGGAAACTGATGTACACACCAAATGATTTTCCCCTAAGCCTAGCAAGACTTTGTCGTCCCTACCTGCAACAATTTTACAATAATCATAAATTATAAAAGAAATTCAAGAATATTTAAACACTCCCTCAATATAATGAACTTGAAGATGGCAAAGGTGCTCCATAAGTTATTGTAGTTATTAAGCACGACCTCTATGTAAAATATGTGTGAACAATCCTTCTTCGAGTTCATGGCCTTTTCGAGTATTGATAGGAGTTCTTGACTGCACGAAAGTTACTTTTATATAGGTACAATAATTCTGGCTTCAACTTGTGATCTCCGTCATCTAATTGGAAGGAGGACTTCTGCTCTTTTATATAAATGGAAACTAATGCCAGCGACAGTACTACTGCCTGACGATAACTACTTTAGGAAACTTTTTCATCTTTGAAAATCAGCTTTTTAGGCAACTTTTTCTTCCGTACGTAGACCTTCCAAAGATATTTCCCGGCATTAGTGATACCGCAAGGCGGAATTCCTTTCTTTTTTAATACCATCCTTCCAATTTTGGCACCTTTTCTTTCTTGAAAATCTTGTCTTCTCTATCACAAATACTAGCGCGCGCAATAGAGGTAACACTTGCCAGTAGCACTTGATTTATCAAAAACCATGGTGACCATCATGTGTGTCGAGTGTTGGCGTCTAGGGTAGTGATTCCACCCGGTGTTAGTGATGGCATCGAGATTGACAAGATCGTTATGATCGTTGAGATTTTCGAGATCATCATGAGTGTTGTGTGCTAGTGATACCGCCCGTGGAAGCAACAGAAAGAGTTCCATCATCATCATTTTGACTTGTCTTCTAAGGAGTACATAACCTATAGTTCCTGCACATTATAAACACATGACAAGCAAGATCAAATACAAACTAGGACTTGTTATTCTCAAACCAAGAGATGTAGAATGCATGTTCCAATAAAACTCCCCTTTTGATAATTAATAACAAATCCTCTATGATAAAATAAATTATATAAAGAAACTGTAGTGCTTATAACAAGTGATAAGTGTTATGTGCATACTCCCCCTAGATGGATACTCCTCATACATTGGTGTTTCCTATTTTGTACTCACCCTAAATTGTTTATTTCTTCCAATTTAGTCCCCCCCCCTTTTGGTATTATTAAAAGTGGGTGGGGTAGAGTTTTTGTCAAGTAGATTTCTTTCTATGTAGGAAGAAAACCAAATTTGCTTGATATAATTAGTTGAATAATATATGTTACCACTCGTTAATATATATATATATATATATATATATATATATATATATATATATATATATATATATATATATATATATATATATATATATATATATATATATATATATATATATATCTGTGTGTGTGTGTGTGTGTGTGTTGCCATATGTTGAAATATATAGGTTACCACTTGTTGAAAAAAATATGTTACCACTTGTGGAAATATATATGTTACCATTTGTGAACTATACGTCATGATCGAGTGTGAAGTAGTAATGCAGCGGAAATAAATATGGAGTGAAAGAAAAACATCTTTGACAAGTTCAGGCATGCATAGTAGCATTATAATGATGATGTTTTTTGAGTTAAGAAACAAGAGATGTTATAATTACCAATTTTCACAAGCATGTACCAATTTATCCAAAACAGGTTAGCAAGCTACAATGTTAGGAAATTTGCAATCTAAGAACACTGTAAATATTATAGAGATCATATATTGTTATCAAGTGCATTTACTACAGATTGTAGAGAATAAGTGTAGGTGTGTTAGATCTAATTTTCATGATTAGATGTGTTATGAGAGATAATGATGTGTATGAGATTGTGTTTTGATAAACTATACATGATAGTTAATTAAAAACACATGATATATATAATGGAATACACATAGTATTAAAGTACAAAAACTACTTTACTTTCACACAATTTCTATGCACATAAAGATCAAGTACAACTATCAAGGTGCTTTATACACATAATGCTCAGTAAGACTTATCAGGATGCAGAGTAGTGTTTGGGGATCACACATAGATTTTTTTATTATATTTTTTTTGTAATATGTGATATGGTGTACTAAGAAAAGAATTGTGATAGTTTGTTTGCTACAAGACACTTTACAATTCTTATCTGAGGTGCTCAACCTCACAATGCTTATTAAGACTTAATAGGAGGGTGAGTAGTCCTTGGTGAAGTGTTCCCTAACATTTTTGTTTGTTTTTTGTATTTGTGATGAAGGACTCTGAATTCACTTGTTGTGCATAGAAACTGTAAAATTATAGGAGACAAATTCATTGGTGTGTAGGTAATTTATTTCTACAATTTGAGAGGTCATGGTATTATACTACACCCTCATGCAAGTTTATAATTATAAACACATGTAGGTTATCAAAAGGGTGTCAGGGAATTAATCATTATCAAACATAAAATATTACCCATACTTACAGGCATGCTAACAAGGTCTACATATGTGCATTACAGCAAATTTCATTACATGTGTAGAAGATAGTTTTCTAGACATGATAAAGAAAAATAATGTTTGAAGAACTTGAAATGAAAATTAAACATTGTAATTTAATCTTGAAAAGATAAATCTAATCATCCTTGAAAAATATTACAAATATAGTAAAGCAGTTTTTTTTGTTTTTATTTTAATAACAAAGCCAGTGCATTTTTTGTTTTTTGTATGATTTTCAATTTTTTTGGTTTTTATATTTGTAAAAGAAAACAATTTTTAAAATATTTTGAAGTGTTTTAAAAGTTTATTTTTAAAAAATTCTATCAAGTCATACTCAGAGAATGTAAATTAAAATTGTTGAAAATAATAATAAAAAAATGCATTTTTATAGTATCACCAACGGTGGAAACTAACGTTGAGCGCTAGTAACAGGGATTTGGTTTTTCAGGAATAATTGTGTTTTTCAAGATTTTTTGCATCTGATTTTTCTTGATTAGAATTTTGCAATATAAGGCCAATGTTGTATTGCAAAGAAATCAAGAAAAAACACAAAAAATTGGGGATTTAATTTAAAATTTCCAAATGTTCGTAGTTAAAATTATGAACTATAGTCCTTTTTTTGTTTGAATTCATGTATCATAGTCTTAGAATATTATGATAGCTCGAATTGCCTTGTTTTTTGACTTAAAAAGGTTGATTTGTCGGTCTAATGATAAGCAAGAGGTCGAAGATGATATAGTAATTTTTGTATGTTTTATAATTGTCCAGACAATGTGAATATGGGCTGATAAATTTGTATTTTAGAGTTTTAGATGTCCCAAAAATTTTGAATTAATAAACTAATTTTTATTATGACTAACACTAGATGTAGAAACTACCGTCCGACGTTAGTTTGAAAATCACATATAAAATTGGCCGGTCCATGACTTTTGGTGCTCGGTCGATGGTTTTTCCAGTTTGCACTTGCTCTAGCCGTATCCTATTAATCTTACACCGCCATTAGAGTGAGATAAGGCAAAAGACCCCTTCAGATATTTATCACCATTTTTTCAGATCTACCGCTGGTGAGATCACCATTGATGTTTCTTCTGGTGTTTTCTTCGTTTCCTCCTTTTTTTGTTATTTTTGGTGAGTTTTGTACCTCTGGTGATATCAAGTGTTGTTTGTGAGTTGTTTCATCAACGTTAGTTGTGATCCATAATGTTTTCACCGGCAATGTGTTGGATCCATCAAAATTTTTATTTTTCTTAATTTAGATTTGTGTTTTTGTAGATGATGAACGAATTTCATATAGCATTTTGGCGCTATTCTAGTTTGCTTTTCCATTGATATAGCTCATTTATGTGTAATTTTCATCACAAAATCTGTTATTTTCCATTTGTATGTATTGTGAGCACATTTGGGCTAGATAGGGTTGTTTTTTGGACATTTCATGCATGAAAGAGACCTCATCTCCTTCTTATTTCTTTTGTGTGATTAAATATCTTGTTTATGACTTTGTGGATAATGATTTCTGGAAGTTCTAGATGCATTACCTGCATGTACTAGTGCTGTGTTATTTTTCCCATGCATCTCGGCTATGTTTCATTGAGGAGGCCAGTAATCGGGTGTTTTTCTTCTCGCACGATCACTAGCCTCCTCTGCGCATGACCACTAATCGTGTGTGGTATTTGCGCTTCACAATAATATCTGAGTAAGGAATAAAGCAAAGCGTCATTTAACTCTTAATGAGTAGGCGGAAATAAATGCGCACACACACATGAGCGAAAAAATTAAGAAAAACTAAGTTGACGAAAAACTAAAATAACATCATTTCTACCGCTAGAATGCGGTAGAAATGCATAAAAAACTGAAATAAAAAAAACCGGGAAAAAAGGTTTGCAAATAAACGCAAAATGAAAATACCCGAAAAATTAAAACGAATACATTTCTACCGCAAGAATGCGGTAAAAATGCATAAAAAGAGAACGAAAAAATTAAATAAGCAAAACTTTTAAATAAAAAACTAAGCGCATGAAAAATTAAAAAGGTTATATTTCCATTCCTATAACTCCGTAAAAGTTGTTAAAAAGTGAAAATAAAGTGAAAACGACCAAAAGTTTTACAACCTAAACAAGAAAAGCTAAGTAAAAAAAATGAAAAAAACACTTTGAAATCGTTTTTACGGGTTTATAGGAATGAAATAGAAAGTAAGAAAAACCTAATCTAAACAAGTCTAAGTAAGAATGAAAACATAAAATGAAAATTTACAATCAAATACTCACACACCCATTTAAAAGAACAAAAAGAAAGCATAAAACAAAGAGAAAAACAAGTAAAAAAATAAGATTGCTTAAGAGATGAAAGATAGATGAAGTCCATAATCATGTAAGGGAGAAAATCTACAAATTTATTACTAAAAAAAGGATTACAAGCTAAGAGAGAGGGGGAAAATTTCCCTTACATAGACTTGAGAAAATAAAAAGCATAAAAGGAAAGCAATAAGGTGGAGCCGATGAAAAGCTTAGCGCGACAGCATTGAATAAAATTTGAACCAAAATAAACTTTAAATAAAAAAATATCCTAAATTTCTAATTAATTAAGGCGGAGACTTGGCCGTGGAGGTTCCACTAGAATGATCTCACCTAGCTATAGGGATATCGCTCACCTAAACGCTAAGACTATTCGACCGAACGTTAGTCCGACAAAGGATTCCTATTAACGCCCGCATTACGCTAAGAACCCCGCTATTGGGTGCGGAACCCAATCCGGTAGAGTTGGCGCGCCTCCTCTCTCGAGGGTTAGTGCGAAACTCTATTTACCAAGGGGTGATCTGTCCATACGCACGGCCTCTCGAATAGCGTATGGAAAACGGAAATAGGGCCCACACATCGATTATGTGGTCCTACGCGTCATTAACCCTAGGCAAACCTTAAGTACTTTTAATTAAATAGAAAAATAAGACCTTTAATTATTTAAAGGAATTGTTTCTGTCCCAATGCTCTTCAATACTGAGCGCAAAGAACGGTTAGCCACTCATCGAAATGGGGATGACAGTGAGAAAAAACAGAAAATAAAGCAGAAAAGTAAAGCAGTAAATGAAAGCGGTAAAGGAAAGATGAAAATTGCAAGTCCCGGCGCAAATGCGTGGGCGGGAGAAAGAAAGCGGGTCCTACTCAAACGAGTGGGGCTAAATAAATGCAACACACGCACACACTCGACAGAAAGTAAAACTCACGCACACGCTCGACATAAAGTAAACACACTCACTCTACAGGAAAGTAAAACACATGCACGCACACTCTCGACATAAAGTAAAACACACGCACACGATAGAATGTAAAAACTCACACACTCTACTGAATGGAATAAAGCAAAGCGCCATTTAACTCTTAATGAGTAGGCGGAAAAAAATGCGCACACACACATGAGCGAAAAAATTAAGAAAAACTAAGTTGACGAAAAACTAAAATAACATCATTTCTACCGCTAGAATGCGGTAGAAATGCATAAAAAGCTGAAATAAAAAAAACCGGGCAAAAAGGTTTGCAAATAAACGCAAAATGAAAATGCCCGAAAAATTAAAACGAATACATTTCTACCGCTAGAATGCGGTAGAAATGCATAAAAAGAGAACGAAAAAATTAAATAAGCAAAATTTTTAAATAAAAAACTAAGTGCATGAAAAATTAAAAAAGGTTATATTTCCATTTCTATAACTCCGTAAAAGTTGTTAAAAAGTGAAAATAAAGTGAAAACGACGAAAAGTTTTACAACCTAAATAAGAAAAGCTAAGTAAAAAAAATGAAAAAAAACACTCTGAAATCCTTTTTACGGGTTTATAGGAATGAAATAGAAAGTAAGAAAAACCTAATCTAAACAATTCTAAGTAAGAATGAAAACATAAAATGAAAATTTACACTCATACACTCACACACCCATTTAACAGAACAAAAAGAAAGCATAAAACAAAGAGAAAAACAAGTAAAAAAATAAGATTGCTTAAGAGATGAAAGATAGATGAAGTCCATAATCATGTAAGGGAGAAAATCAACAAATTTATTACTAAAAAGGATTTCAAAGCTAAGAGAGAGGGGGAAAATTTCCCTTACATAGACTTGAGATGCATCTAGGCAGCATAACTCCTAAACAAAATGGTTCAAAAAGGGGAACCAAAAACTCTTACAGCAAGCTGGTATTTATAGAGAAAAAAAAAATCAAAGTACACGCCCCCTGACACGGGCGTGTAGGGGGGGGGCGTGTCATCACTGTATAAAATACGGCCGTCGACTTGACAGGAAAGTGGACTTTGCGCTGGACACGTGTCGGTCTCGCGTTGGTCATGCCCCAAGTCACGGGCAGGATGGTGGGCGTGTCGGGGAGGTAGAACTGGGCGCGGTGCGTCAAAAGTCGTCGCGCGGGTCTTGTCGGCCATGGGAGAAGTCACGCCCCAGGTCACGGCGTGACTCTGGGCGTGTCGGGGGTTCGACGATCGTCGAGCGGAAAGTCGTCGTGTGGCAAAATCGTCGAGTGGAGGATCGTCGAGTGGAACATTTCGTCGAGCTTGATGGAGGGGTCACGCCCCAGATCACGGGCGTGACGGGTGTTCGACGATCGTCGAGCGTAATTCGGCAAGCGCGACAATCGTCGAGCGGAGATCGTCGAGCGCTGGACCCGCCCACGCATTTGCGCCGGAACTTAAAATTTTCATCTTTCCTTTACAGCTTTCCTTTACCGCTTTCATTTACTGCTTTACTTTTCTGCTTTATTTTCTGCTTTTTCTCGATGTCGTCCCCATTTCAACGAGTGGCTAACCGTTCTTAGCCCTCAGCATCGAAGAGCATTGAGACAGAAAAAATTCCTTTAAATAATTAAAGGTCTTATTTTTCTATTTAATTAAAAGTACTTAAGGTTTGCCTAGGGTTAACGACGCGTATGACCACATAATCGATGTGTGGGTCCTATTTCCGTTTTCCATATGCTAGTCAAGAGGCCGTGCGTATGGACAGATCACCCCTTGGTAAATAGAGTTTCGCACTAACCCTCGAGAGAGGAGGCGCGCCAACTCTACCGGATTGGGTTCCCCACCCAATAGCGGGGTTCTTAGCGTAATGCGGGCGTTAAGAGAAATCCTTCGTCGGACTAACGTTCGGTCGAATAGTCTTAGCGTTCAGGTGAGCGATAGCCCTATAGCTAGGTGAGCTCATTCTAGTGGAACCTCCACGGACAAGTCTCCGCCTTAATTAATTAGAAATTTAGGATCTCTTTTTATTTAAAGTTTATTTTGGTTCAAATTTTATTCAATGTTGTCACGCTAAGCTTTTCATCAGCTCCACCTTATTGCTTTCCTTTTATGCTTTTTTATTTTCTGTCTTTATATATATATAAAATACCTAACAAGTAATTATCGGTAAAATAATAGTCCCCTCCAGGGAAGAGTAGAAATAATCGAACCGGCCCCGAGAACAATACGACCTTAATATTCCACCCGGAATATCCTGTACTACTCACGATATGTGCACTTGCCTCCTTTCGTTAAAACTCGATCTAACCCGTTTTATATCCAAATAAATAAAATACGCGCGCCCCGTTTTCTAAATAAAAACCAAATCTGCTTTTCTTCTTAAATAAACCATCGGGTCGCCGCATGACCGTAAATATTTTTGGAGTTTTAACCTATCAAGTTTTTTGCACCGTTGCCGGGGAGGTGGATCTGGGCGCGGTGCGTCGAAATTCATCGGCGGCTGTTTGTCGGGCCAGGTGGCGAGGTCACGCCCTAGGTCACGGGCGTGACTCTAGGCGTGTCGCGTTGAGTCGACACTCGACAAACGTAGAGCGGAAACTGTCGAGTTGGAAATTCGTCGAGCGGGAAGAGGAGTCACGCCCTAGGTCACAGGCGTGACTCGGTGCGTGTTGAGGAGGTCGACGATCGTCGAGCTGAAAATGTTGAGCGGGTGGACACGGGCTTGGGTCACACCACGTGTCGGGTGACACGGGCGTGTCGCCGGGCGTGTCAAGCTTTTCTCTTCAAAATTTGCTGATTGACGGGATTTTGACATGTCACGCCCCGATCACGGGCGTGACCAGTAAGTCACAGGCGTGACTTGTCAATTTTTGGCTGATTTTTAATTTTTTCCTGAAAAATAAAATAAAATAAGTTAGTATAACATTTACGATAAAAGGAGCAATTTATTGAATAAAAATAAGTAAAAATGACAAAAATAAATGAAAACGACTTAAGTAATGTACATAAAATAGGTATATTTACAATTCATCAAATACCCTCATACTTAAGCTTTTGTTATTCCACAGCAAAAGTTGGAGATGAACTTATAAGGAATAAAAAAAATCCTAAGTTTAGCTACCCCTTGAATTAATTAAAAGTAAGATCAAAATAAATATCCGGGGTCTAAGAATTAAATCCTAAATTATGAATATGTTATGAATAGAGGAAGAATTTCAAAAAGACTTCTAGATAAAATAAATAGAAAGCAAAAATTTATTTTTATTAGTTTAACAAAGATGGATTGAAATTATATAAAAAACATTAGCTTAAAAGAAGTTAAAGGAAATAATGCAATTTAAAAATTATGCTCTCAAAAAAATTTAAATTAATTCTAGAATCATTGAAATATGATAAGTGGTTTGGTGGTTTATGAAGAGGGCTTGGATTAAAGAGGTTAGGTAATTTTTTCTCGAACCTCCAATATTTTCTTTTGAATAATTAGGAAAATGAAATCTTATTTTCCTAACATATAATATTTTTTTCTTTCTTCATGAATAAAATAACCCAATGTATATGTGTAGGAGTAATGAATTTTATCCTCTTACTCCATAACATATAATCTTTTTAAATATTGCGTGCCTATGTTTACGGAATGAAATCTTATTCCTATTGACATAAGATCTTTTTAAGGAATAAAATATGGGTAAACATGTCAAGTAAGACATGAAAAAAATGAAGTGGGTTTATTTTTTTCCAAAAAGAAAACTAGATTTTAATAAAAAAGGTTTTGAGAGCAACCTTTTTAAAATGAACGTTCCGATGTTTGTAAAAGCATGAAGTAGGAATAATTGAAATTCATGGATGTTATTTTATAAGATAAAAATGAGCTTCTATTTAAAAATTAGAAGTGGTGGTGAACAACAAGTTCCCTATTATAAGGAAAAGACATAAAAAATTCTTTAAATCTTAACCCCAAACACTTAAATCTATCGAACTTTAATTAATAAATGAATAGTAAGCAAAGAATTAAAAGAATTCGCTTATAAATTAACTCGAAATAAGATTTTTGGAAAGCAAAAGGGTAAAGATAATGTCATATTCGATTTATTTTGTTACATAATTAACAAAACATTTTTTTGTTTTTTTTGTGATTATCATTTTTTTTTGAATTTTTAAAGGTTTTTATCTCTATTTTTAAGGATTTTTGGTTTCAATAATTTGTTTTGATGTTTTTGATTTTTTAGATTTATTTACAAGAAAGGGATGAGAAAGACGAGTTATTTACAAAGAATATAGTGGGGAAAGAGAAAGATTTTTATTTTTTTGGTTTTTTTATTAAAATAATGTACAAGGTAAAAACTCGAAGGCGGCCCCGCGAACCGACTCTATTTGGGTGGTTGGTTCGATGAGTCGACCGCCGCGGGTATGCAAAATGCGAGTTTTTGTAAAAAAAGAAGAGAGGGGAGGGGGGAGAGATTTTTTTTACAGAAAATATTTACAAAGTAAAAAAAAATTTGAATTTTTTTACTTTTTTGTGTTTTATGATTTTTTTTTAATTATAAAAAAACAAGAAATTTTTTTTTTTAGATTTTAAGTTTTGCAAATTATTTTTTGTATTTTTGATGAGTACAGAATAAAAAAAATGCATTATAGGAAAACACCCACATACTTAAACTCAACATTGTCCCCAATGTTGTAGTCTAAGTATGCAGAACAATTTATATACAAAATATAATATGTGCAAAAATAAAAGGAGAGGGTAGGAACTTCCCTAAGACGAGTTCGGGGAGGCCCGGGTTGAAACCCTGCATTATTGTTAGAAGACGTAGGAAAAATATAACAGAGACAAAAAATAAAAGAAAAAAGATAAACTCGGTGAAAAGTGTGCGTGCGGTAGGGGCAAGTGCGTGTGTGACTCGATTAGCTGACGTCTTAGCTATTTGAGTGCGATAAAAAGGCAATCCCCTAGCGCGCACTAGAGTGAAGTGCGCCGAAGTGACAAAAAAATATATAAGAATTTAATAATAGAAAATTGTCATTTATGTCCAAGTGCATATATTATATAATGTTTTTTGGAAAAGTTTGTCTTTTTGAAAAGAAATAAAAGAAGTTAAACTGAAAACCTACATACGAAAAAAATTTTTGACGTTTTTAGCAGGTTGTTAGATTTTGTTTTCTTTTTTTATTTTTTTAGTGTTTTTGTTTTAGAGGTTTGTATGTTTTTAGTTTTTAGAAATTTATTTTTTTGTTTTTGAGTTTTTAGATTTTTTTGGTATATAAATTGTTTTTTTAGTTTTGTTTTTAGTTTTTTTTGTCATAATAATAATGAAAATTTTTTTTGTTTTTTTTTATTTTTGTTTCTTTTGTTAAGTTTTTTTGTTTTGTTTTTTTCATTCATTTTTTGTTGTTTTTGTTTTTAAAGGTTTTTCGATTTTTTTAATTTTATATGTTTTGGATGGTTAGTTTTTTTTTTAATTTTTTTTGTTTTTATTTTTAAAGTAGTTATTATTAGTATTATTAAATTGGCCAATTATATATATAGATATATAGGTAAAATTAATAGGTTTGCAGCGTTCAAAATAACGACTCGAAAATCCCCGGCAACGACGCCAAAAACTTGATTGAAAGAATCGCATCAACTCCCCGGTAACGGCGCTAAAAACTTGATTGAAAATTTTCGCATCAAGTCCGAAAACTTAATGCGGTTAAGGGAAAATTTCCCTTAATAGTTTTAAAACTTTATTTTGTCCTACTCGGTTTAGTAGGACCCGCATTTATTTTCTCCTACTCATTTGAGTAGGACTTGCGTGTGTGCATTTTGCTGCTTTCATTTCTCCCGCCCACGCATTTGCACCGGGACTTGCAATTTTCATCTTTCCTTTACCGCTTTCATTTACTGCTTTACTTTTCTGCTTTATTTTCTGCTTTTTCTTGCGGTCGTCCCCATTTCGATGAGTGGCTAACCGTTCTTAGCCCTCAGTATCGAATAGCATTTGGACAGAAAAAATTCCTTTAAATAATTAAAGGTCTTATTTTTCTATTTAATTAAAAGTACTTAAGGTTTTCTTAGGATTAACGATGCATAAGACCACATAATCGATGTGTGGGCACTATTTTCATTTTCCATACGCTAGCTGAGAGGTCGTGCGTATGGACAGATCAACCCTTGGTAAATAGAGTTTCGCACTAACCCTCGAGAGAGGAGGCGTGCCAACTCTACCGGATTGGGTTCCCCACCCAATAACGGGGTTCTTAGCGTAATGCAGGCATTAAGAGGAATCCTTCGTCGGACTAACGTTCGGTCGAATAGTCTTAGCGTTCAGGTGAGCGATATCCCTATAGCTAGGTGAGCTCATTCTAGTGGAACCTCCACGGCCAAGTCTCCGCCTTAATTAATTAGAAATTTAGGATCTCTTTTTATTTAAAGTTTATTTTGGTTCAAATTTTATTCAATACAGTCACGCTAAGCTTTTCATCGGCTCCACCTTATTGCTTTCCTTTTATGCTTTTTATTTTCTGTCTTTTTATATATATAAAATACCTGACAAGTAATTATCGGTAAAATAATAGTCCCCTCCAGGGAATAGTAGAAATAATCAAACCGACCCCGAGAACAATACGACCTCGATATTCCACCCGGAATATCCTGTACTGCTCACGATAGGTGTACTTGACTCCTTTCGTTAAAACCCGATCTAACCCGTTTTATATCCAAATAAATAAGATACGTGCGCTTCGTTTTCTAAATAAAAACAAAATCCGCTTTTCTACTTAAATAAACCATCGGGTCGCCGCGTGACCGTAAATATTTTTGGAGTTTTAACCTATCAAGTTTTTGGCATCGTTGCCGGGGAGGTGGATCTGGGCGCGATGCGTCGAAAGTCGCCGGCGGCTGTTTGTTGGGCCAGGTTGCGAGGTCACGCCCTAGGTCATAGGCGTGACTCTAGGCGTGTCGCGTTGAGTCGACACTCGACAAACGTCGAGCGGAAACTATCGAGTTGGAAATTCGTCGAGCGGGAAGAGGAGTCACGCCCTAGGTCACGGGTGTGACTCATGGCGTGTCATGGAGGTCGACGATCATCGAGCTGAAAACGTCGAGCGGGTGGACACGGGCTTGGGTCACGCCCCGTGTCGGGTGACACGGGTGTGTTGCCGGGCGTGTCAAGCTTTTCTCTTCAAATTTTGCTGATTGACGGGATTTTGACGTGTCACGCCCCGGTCACGGGCGTGACCAGTAAGTCACGGGCGTGACTTGTCAATTTTTGGCAGATTTTTAATTTTTTCCTAAAAAATAAAATAAAATAAGTTAGTATAATATTTACGATAAAATTAGCAATTTATTGAATAAAAATAAGTAAAAATGACAAAAATAAATGAAAACGACTTAAGTAATGTACATAAAAATAGGTTTATTTGCAATTCATCAGAACCAATCACTAGATCTTTTGATAAGAAAATCTTGAACAAATACAGTCTGAGTCTTTCCACAAAGAGACTCTTAGAACCTCGAACTGAATTCTTTGAAGAGGGATTCTTAAAACTCTTTTCTTAGATTGAAAAAGAAAAGAAATTAGAGATTAGAAGATCTATAAATGTTGTAAACTTATTGATGAGTGCTCTTTGAAACATTCTGAGGATTTGTTGGCACTATGTAAATTGATATCTGGAACACAAATAAATCCTTGAACGAGAAGATCTCAATGATTATAATTCCTCAATCCAGATTATCCTTTAATCTTCACTGAATCTGATGCAACAATTAATAAGCTCTTGAGAAGAAGATGAACTAATTCTCTTTGCAGATTCAGGAACAAGATGAACATTGACTGATTCAAGAAAAAACTTCTATTGCAGATGATAATCTTCCTATCCTTCTCTATTAAAATCAATCTTTCAAAACCACGATCCGATCGGAGTGTAATGATCGTTGAATAATAATTATTATTGTTAGTTGAGTATCAATTTATATATATATATCCAGCTGAGAATCACATAATCTAACGTCTCCAAGAAATAGCTATTCAATTCAAACCTTTCTTGAATTAATTCTAACTTAATTCTTAAAATAATTCCCATTCAAAAAACTATTCGATCTAACGCCGAGTTTATATAGAAGTAGCATCGAATTCTGGCTTCATTCAGACAATCTGTCAAATTGGTTCTGTAGTCGATGTTACGTCAACACCATATCGGAGTATGCATTGATAAAACTCTTTAAGTAATATCGACTTATCACATTTTGTTGGTCTGACTTATACTCGAAGTAGCATTGATATAATGTCGAAGTTGTGTCAACTTCTAGTCTACACATGTTTGCATTTCCTGACTTTCCTCTTTATTGGGCATTGTATCCATAATAGCCTTGATTTGAAAAAGTTCACCATGAACTAAGATGAATTGATATTGTATTTGATGCTGCATTCTAGTTATCTACTTGCAGTACTATAATTGCTATGTACAAACTAATGTCAGATTACAATGGGTCATAAAACTTAGGACTATCGAATGTAATTTCTCATTGTGTAGGACATAGTGTTGAATCATGTATAATCTCTCTATTGGGGTATAATTCATCTCCAAGTGCAGTAGAAGAATCAAGGAAGGGTTTCTTGCTGAGTTCAGGACAGTCAGAATTTTCCTAAGTAAAATTCATCGAGTACTCACGTGAAGACTCATGTCATTTGTCGAGACCTCACGTGAGCACTCGTGTAATTTGTCGAGTTTACACGGAAAGTTTCTGAAAGTCTCGGAAATTTTTTTCTATTTTGTCTAAGTTAAATTCGTTGAGTGATCTATTGATCTCACATGAATACTCGATGAATTCGTCGAGTACTCTCGAGAGGCCGCGTGAACACTGAATAGCAGTTTTATTCTAGTTCATTTTTTTGCTAAGTCTTTTTTTGTCGAATGGATTCGAGCAATTCATCGAGTGATTTAGTAATTCGTCGACTGTTCTAGAGATGTCACGTGAATACTCTACGAATGGACCTAGTGAATTTACAATTTGAATTCTATGATAGCTTTTCTTTAGGACATCGGCCATGTACACCACACGTGGAACTCCATCTTGAAGTTTCATTCTAGCCATTAGAAGAGGAATCTCTATATATAGTTAAGGGTTAAGTTCAAAAAACCCTAATCGTGAATGAGCTAGAAAATTCGTAACTTTTATTTCATCGACTAATTCAAATTCACACATGAAAGTTCTCATTACTGACCTCTCGAAATCATGATTCCTCTTGAAGAAAGTTTCGACCAGATCTATGCTCTTAAATTCTCCAAGAATTTCTCCAAGATCTAGTTGATTCTCTGTTCAGATTAAGCTTTCAAGTCTTCACTCAAGTCTTCTCCTTCTATGTTTATTTCGAGATTTATATTACATCATGGAAGAAGATTGAGGCTCTTAGATCTGAAGAAGATTGTTATTGCAATCTACTTTGTTCTATAAAAACAATTTTTTAATTCTTGTAGGAAGTTTCACTTTAGAGTCTTTTAGATCCTAGTTTAGAGGATCGGGCGTAGGAGAGTTTGTTCTCCGAGTGATTGTAGGATACATTATCTCCGAGCTTGTAGGAGTTGAAGACTCTGAGGTGTAAGATTTGTTATAATCTTAGATTGGTGAAGTAGTCGAGTGCTAGATAGGCGAGGAGGGAAAGTGGACGTACCTATTATGGGGAACCACTATACATCTGCGTGTCTCTGTTGTGTGATCTCTATTATTCTATGTGCTTATTTTTAAAGTATTGTAATTCTGCTTAAAGACATATAATTCACCTATTCACCCCTCTAGGTTATTTAGTTAGAAAACTAGATACTTTCAATTAGTATCAAAGTAGGTTGTTCGTTAAAAAATTAACACCTTGAATAAGATCTCTATCTAGTTGTTAGAGAACATCATGTCTGGAATGGATAGAAGCAAGGATATATCCTCGATGAATCTACCTGTGTGCTCCAAGAAAAACTTTCCCATGTGGAAGGAAAGGGTAAGGTTGTTCATGGAAGCTGTTTATCCAAGAATATTTCAAATCCTTGAAGAAGGCCCCTATGTTCCTATGACTGCATCAACTATAAGTGTTAATCTGATGGTTACAAAAAAATATGCTGGACTTAACTAAAGATGAGATTGCTCTCGTCTCTCTGGATAAGTAGGCAAAGAATATTATTGCTAGTGCAGTGGACGAATCCATGCTCTAAAACTTAATCCACTACATATTTGCTAAAGAGATATGGACATCTTTGATTGCTCTCATGGATGGAAAGAAGGAGGTTAGGGTTGACAAGAAATCCCTCCTCAATCAGGAGTATAAAGCTTTCAAGCAATACAGAAGAGACTCTATAGCTGATTGCTACGAGAAATTCTTTAGGATTATCAATGGTCTAAGGAATTAAGGCCGTGCATTTACAAACGGTGAACTTAACGATAAATTCTTTAGATCCCTAACAAAAAAATGAGGTAACAATGTTTGCACTATAAGGGTGTTAACCCAGAAATCCGAGATCCCTCCCTAAGCCAGCTTGTAAGTCGCAGCCTGCTCCAGGTTCCCCTTGGAGGTTGCAGACTCTCAGCCCTCTTTGGGTTTGCCGGACAGGCTATTATCTATCCGCTCAGGCCGGGCTTCTAGGGCGGTCTTCTCGGTCTGACCGCCCAGGTCGTGCAGCAGCCGCTTGTTCTGCAGGGGATGTGGATTGCATCCTCAGTCCGCCCCTGTAGGCCATGCAGTTAGATCACTTAACCGTATAATGGTCCTCTATACTCCAACAAGTGCAGACTACCCAACTAAGTGGTGGACTCGCATTTCTATCCACCCATACCGCCAAGTAGCTACATGCTCGGTAGGAGTCGCAGCCTTCTTCTCCAGCCTACTCCCGTAGGTTGCTCAATAAGCAAAGAAAACTGCCACATTGCCAGGAGACCAGCCTCTTGGTCGCCCAACAGTACGCGATAAACTTCAAGTCGCTCAATAGGTAACCTACCTCCAGGTCGCCCACCAGCATGAGCGGCCTGCTCCTTTAGTCCGCTAGGTCACCCAGTTGGCGACCAACTCCCCTGTCCGCCAGCAGTTCGGGGAGTCGATCTCAGTCCTCCCTAGGAGGGTGGATGGTAGCAGGACCGATAACTCTTAACTAGACCGTACAACACAATTCAGACTCAACTCCTATCCGCCAGAAGGTGGCAAGCTCTCCTCCTGCAAGGGCAACCTACTACCCACTAGAAGGTATAGACCTGCTCCAATCTGCTAGAAGGTGGCGTACTCAGCCTCTGTCTGCCTAAGGGAGATGGACGCTCCACTCACCATCCGACAAACTCACTTCATCCAACAGCATGTGCGACCTGCTCTCTTCAGTCCGACAAATTGTCAGGCCCTTGTCACCCATCAGGGGGGATAAGCCTCCAGTAGATGTGGACTCCTCTTGTCCGCCGCGGGCTGGGCGGACTCATTATGCAGTCTGCCACTCAGCCCTCCAGCTTTCCACCGGCCTCTTCCTAGCAGCAGGAGGACTACTCCTCAGCTCGCATAGTTTGGCTCGGGCTTGCTTAGTACAACAGAGGCAGACATGTTTGCATTTCCTGACTTTCCTCTTTATTGGGTATTGTAGAGACCAGTTGCTGTCCGGGCAGTTTATCGGTCTGACTCTGGCGGGTTGTAGTCCGGCCAGTCTGTCGATTTCTCTCCAGCGGTTTGGTTGTAGACCTGTTGTTGTTGGTGTTCTGCCAGTTTGTTAATCAATCCCTGGCGTCTTGGAGACTGGGTGACCTGGTGGTCTATTGTGGTGGCTTGGTGTCTCCATCTGGTGGTTGCCGGCCAATTTGCCCATTCATTAAACCGCGCGGCTTGGTCGACTTGTATTTATGTTAAACCGCTTGTACATGTTATTTTTTAGTCCCACATTATTTATTTGTAATCTTTCTCATCTCCTCCATTCTATAAAAGGGAGACTATACATGTAATACATACCTTTTTTGGAATACAAAAATTTCAGTTTGTCCAATTTCCGGACTCTCTTTTTCTGTTTGCACATGGTATCAGAGGACGCGATCTTGTCCTCCTGATTCAGTGCCTTCCTCTGTCCGTGCGAATTGTTCTCCTTCTTCCCGCTTGTTTGTGCGGCCTCTCCTCCTTTGTCGATGTTCTTTGTTTGTGCGGCCTTCTTCTTCTCGCTCTTTCTTCGCGGCCTGCATTCACGGCTTATCGGTCTCCTGTTCACACGGCCTGCTCTCTTCCCACGCCACTTCTTTCCTTTTGTCCGCTGCGGTTTCTTGTTCTATCCGCTGAAGTTCCTTTCCTTGTGTCTGTTGTGGTCTTCTCTCTACCCGCGCGACCTTATATCCAGCTCGACCTCTTTCTTTCTGCGCAAGTTTTCTCTCTTCTCTCTACTCGTGCGGCTTCTTCTATGGCCCTTTTTGGTTCTTCTACGACCATCGCTACTCCTGTGGCAACACCGCCTCCTCCTCTCATTCCTTCTGAGAATCTTGGCTCCCTCTCCAAGCTTGTTGGTTCCAACTACCCTGATTGGAGCGTCTCCTTCACCTTCCTCCTTCGCTCACAACACAAATGCCACCACCTTATCGATGACCCTCCTCCTACCACTTCTGCTGAGTTTGATGACTGGGATGCTAGCGATGCTCTTGTCCGCACTTTGCTCGCTAACAGTCTTTTCGATGAGTGTCTTCCTATCATCCGTCACGATGAGATGGTCAAGAAGGCATGGCTTCATATTGCTGCTCTGTACTCGAAGGGGGCAAAGATATCCCGTATCTATACTTTGTATGCTAACCTTTTTGCCCATCCTTCTATATCTCCAGTTGCCGCTTATCAATAGGTCCAAGCTCTTGGGGCTGAGATTCTTCAACATCGCCCCTTCTTTGGGATCTCGCCGAACAACAAAAGCACTTTTAAGAACTTCTTGTTGTCTGCTACCTCCTATGGATTCCTGATCCCTACGACATGATTCGCCAACAAATCTTGGGTGAAGCAGACTCTCCCAACTTGGATACCACTGCTGCATGCATTGTCGCAGTTACATCTCTTCTTCAGTGTCCTCTTTTGTCTTCTCCTCTTCCAGAATAATATGCTCACCAGACTCAATGCAGCGGCTCTGGTAGTCGCAACCACCATTCCGATGGTCGAAGTTCTTCGCGCTTCCTCTGCTCTCACTATGCCGCACCGGGCATCTTGTGGATCGATGCTGGTAGAAACATCCACATCTTTGCCCTTCTGGTGACTCTTTCACCTCCTCTTCCAAGCCGTCCACTTCGGTGGTCACTTCCTTAGGTAGTGCTCACGTGGTGTCTCAAGGTAAATGGCTCATCGACTCTGGTGCAACTAATCATATGACGGGCAATCCGCAATGCCTTTCCCTCCCTGAAACAAATGATCGGTTGCCCCCGGTCCTTGTTGCAGACAACTCTCCCTCCCCAGTTCATGGAACGGGAGTGGTTCATGTCACTCCATCTCTTCGCTTGGCCGACACTCTCTATGTGCCCAAGTTTCCCTTCAATTTGTTGTCGGTTACATCTTTGTGCAAGCAACTTCAATGCTCCATCACATTTACTCCCACTTCTTGCTCTTTTCAGGATCTGAGCTCCCAACAGACGATTATTAGTGGGACTGAGAGCGGCGGCCTCTACTTCCTTGACAACATTTCTGCTCTGTCATCCTTCTCCTCCTCTTCTACAGATCTCGTACAATGGCATCTTCGTCTTGGGCATCCTCCTCCATGACTTCTTCATCAGTTTTTGCCTCACCTCCCTCCGCACAGTTATCCTCTCAACTGTGATGCCTGTCAGCTTGGCAAGCATCACTATTCCTCTTTCCCGCCGAAGCAAGTTCATGGTTCTACCCATCTGTTTGATCATGTTCACTCCGACATCTGGGGACCTGCTCCTGCCCTCACCATTGGTCGGGGTAGCTCTTATTTTGTTACTTTCATTGATGATTTCTCTCAATGTACTTGGGTGTATCTCTTACAAGAATGCTCCGAACTTTTTGATGTATGGACATCTTTTTACGACTTAATTAAAAATCAATTTGATGTTTTTATTAAAGTCTTACACTCTGATAATGCCGAAGAGTACGTTATTCAACCTTTTTCCTCATTTTGTATGCAATATGAGATTATTCATCAAACCAGTTGCTTTTAAACCTCATAATAAAATGGATTGCGGAACGCCAAAACTGTCACCTCCTTGATGTCGTTCGTACCTTAATAACGCAAATGCATGTCTCTCGCTCCTACTGGGGCTATGCTGTTCTCATTTCTTGATATCTCATCAATCGCATTCCCTCCACCGTTCTTCACGGTCAAACCCCTTTCTCCATTCTCTATCCAGGAAAGGATCCCTTTCCTCTCCCTCTACGTATCTTTGGTTGTACAGTCTTTGTGCATGCCCCCATCGCCACACACGACAAACTCTCCCCTCGCTCCACCTAATGTGTCTTTTTGGGCTACTCTATCACTCAGAAAGGATACTGTTGTTTTGACCCAATTCTTCGCAAGCAGTTCGTCTCCGCGGACGTTACCCTCTTCGAGAATGCTCCATATTTCTCTAACGACTTCTCTCCTCTCCCTGTGGCATCCAATCTTCCTCATCCTCTTCCTCTTCTCTCCAGCCCATCCCCTCCTACCGAGGTATTTCCTCCTCCACCATCTCCATCCTCTTCACCTCCCTCTCCACCTCTGCAATCTCCCTCCTCTTCGCCGTCATTGCTCTCTCCTCTTGGGCCATCTCTCTCCACCACGGATGCTACGGATACTGAGGAACCTGCTGACCTGGACCTCCTCATTGCCCTTTGCAAAGGGGTTCGTGCTTGTACAAAGCATATTCTTACTGCTGTTGTTTCCTATGATCGTCTAACACCTGCTCGCAGGAAGTTTGCACTGGCTATCTCTTCCACTTCTACCCCCCGTTCCTATCAGGAGGCCCTTACCATTCCACATTGGAAGGCTGTCATGGATGAAGAGATTGCTACTCTCACTGAACGGGGCACCTGGACCCTGGTTCCTCCTCCCTTCGGCACAGATATTGTTGGCTGTCACTGGGTCTTTGTGGTGAAATTCCTCCCTGATGGCAGTGTGGATCGTTACAAGGCTTGGCTTGTTGCCAAGGGCTTTACCAAGACTTATGGCATTGATTACTTTGTCATTTTCTCTCTGGTTGCTCGTCTCAGCACTATTCGGGTCCTTCTCTCTATGGCTGTCAACAGGGATTGGCCCATTTCACAACTGTATGTCAAGAATGCTTTTCTTTATGGGGATCTTCAAGAAGTTGTCTATATGGATCAACCTCCAGGGTATGTTGCTCAGGGGGATACACAGGTTTGCCGACTCAAGAAGGCTATCTATGGCCTAAAACAAAGTCCTCGCGCTTGGTTTGACAAGTTTAGCGGGATTGTGGCGTCCGTAGGTTTTACGAGAAGTTCCGCTGATCACTCCCTATTTACTCGTAAAACTTCTCCGGGTCTAGTGGTGCTTGCAGTATATGTGGATGGTATTCTTCTTACGGGAGATGACCAAGCTGGGATAATCTTGACAAAGAAGTATCTTCGGCAACACCTAGTTACAAAGGATATGTGCTCTCCAAAATTCTTTCTGGGGATAGAAATTTCTCATAAGCCCGATTCTCTTGTACTCTCCCAACAGAAGTACGCTCTTGACTTGTTAAAAGAGGCAGGGTTGACTGGGGGTAAACCTGCTCGATGTCCCATGGTGACTGGAGAAGATAAAACCTTGACGGATGACTCTCCTCTTATTTTTGATGTTACGAGGTACAGACGTCTGATTGGTAAACTCATATATCTCATAGTGACTAGACCCGACATTGTCTATGATGCAGGCATGGTTAGTCAATTCATGCAAGCTCCTAGGGAGTGCCATCTACAGTCTTCCCTGAAGATATTGTAGTATATTAAATCAGCTCCTGGGAATGGACTTCTCTTTCAGAAGAATGAACATTTAAGGGTTGAAGCATACTTAAATTCAAGCTATGTCGATGACAAAGGAGACCACAAGTCAACATCAGGTTTTTGAACCTTTATAAGGGGAACCTTATGAGCTGTAAAAGTAAGAAACAGTCGGCCGTCTCCAGGTCCAGTGCAGAAGCAGAATATCGAAGTATGGCATCAACCACGTGTGAGTTAAAGATATTACGAGCTTCATGCTTGACTTAGAAGAGGTCTACAACCATCCTCTACCTATGTTTTGTGACAACAAGGCCGCCATATACATCTCTAAAACTCCGGTCTTCCTTGAGAGAACCAAGCATATTGAAGTTGACTGCCATTTTATTCGGGAAGAGATTCTGAAGGAACAAATTTGTACTCCATTCGTCACATCCTGTAAAGAGTTGGCCAATATTTTCACCAAGTAGGTATCCGCCTCTTTTCATCACATTTGTGACAAGCTGGGCATGATCGATATATATGCTCCAGCTTGAGGGGGAGTGTTGCAGAATAGAGACCGGGCGGTCTGGCGGTCTAACTCTGGCGGGTTGCAGTCCGGGTGGTCTGTCAGTTTCTCTCTCGCAATTTAGTTGCAGACTTGTTGCTGTTGGTTTTCTGGCAGTTTGTCAATCAGTCCCTAATATCTTGGAGACCGGGCGACCTGGCGGTCTATTGTGCCGGCTTGGTGTCTCCATCTGGTGGTTGCCAGGCGGTTTGCCTATTCATCAAACCACGTGGCTTGGTCGACTTGTATTTATGTTAAACCGCTTGTACATGTTATTTTTTAGTCCTACATTGTTTATTTGTAATTTCTCTCATCTCCTTCATTCTATAAAAGGGAGGTTATACCATGTAATACATACCTTTTTTGGAATACAAAAATTTCAATTTGTCCAATTTTCAGACTCTCTTTTTCTATTCGCACATTACGTCAACACCATATCGGAGTATGTGTTGATAAAACTCTTTAATTAATATCGACTTATCACATTCTGTTGCTCTGACTTATACTCGAAGTAACATTGATATAATGTCAAAGTTGTGTCAACTTCTCATCTACACATGTTTGCATTTCCTGGCGTTCCTCTTTATTGGGTATTGTATCCACAATAGCCTTGATTTGAAGAAGTTCACCATGAACTAAGATGAATTGATATTGTATTTGATGCTGCATTCTAGTTATCTACTTGCAGGACTTTAATTGCTATGTACAAACTAATGTCAGATTACAATGGATCATAAATCTTAGGACTATGGAATGTAATTCTTCATTGTGTAGGACATAGTGTTGACTAATGTATAATCTCTCCATTGGGGTATAATTCATCTCCAAGTGCAGTAGAAGAATCAAGGAAGGGCTGCTAGCTGAGTTCAGGATAGTCAGAATTTTCCTAAGTAAAATTCATTGAGTACTCACGTGAAGAGTCGTGTCATTTGTCGAGACCTCATGTGAGCACTTGTGTAATTCGTCGAGTTTACTCGGGAAGTTTCTGAAAGTCTCGGAAATTGTTTTCTATTTTGGCTAAATTAAATTCGTTGAGTGATCTATTGATCTCTCATGCATACTCGATGAATTCGTCGAGTACTCTCTAGAGGTCATGTGAACACTGAACAGAAGTTTTATTCTAGTACAATTTTTTGCTAAGTCTTTTTTTGTTAAATGGATTTGAGCAACTCATCGAGTGATTAAGTAATTCGTCGAGTGTTCTAGAGATGTCACGTGAAGACTCGCCGAATGGACTAAATGAATTTTCAATTTGAATTATGTGATAGCTTTTCTTTAGGACATCGGCCATGTATAGTACACGTGGAGCTCCATCTTGAAGTTTCATTCTAGCCATTAGGAGAGGAATCTCTATATATAGTTAAGGGTTAAGTTAAAAAAACCCTAATCGTGAATGAGCTAGAAAATTCGCAACTTTTATTTCGTCGAATAATTCAAATTTACACGTGAAAGTTCTCATTACTGACCTCTCGAAATCATGATTCCTCTTGAAGAAAGTTTCAACCAGATCTATGCTCTCAAATTCTCCAAGAATTTCTCCAAGATCCAGTCGATTCTCTGTTCAGATTAAGCTTTCAAGTCTTCACTCAAGTCTTATCCTTCTATGTTTATTTCAAGATTTATATTACATCAATGAAGAAGATTGAGTCTACTTTGTTCTATAAAAACAATTTTTAAATTTTTGTAGGAAGTTTCACTTTCGAGTCTTTTAGATCCTAGTTTAGGGGATCGAGCATAGGAGAGTTTCTTCTCCGAGTGATTGTAGGAGACATTGTCTCCGAGCTTGTAGGAGTTGAAGACTCTGAGGTGTAATATTTGTTATAATCTGAGATTGGTGAAGTAGTCCAGTCTAGCTCGAAGTGCTAGATAGGTGAGGAGGGAAAGTGGACGTACCCATTATGGGGAACCACTATACATCCATGTGTCTCTGTTGTGTGATCTTTATTATTCTATGTGCTTATTTTTAAAGTGTTGTAATTCCGCTTAAAGACATATAATTCACCTATTCACCCCTCTAGGTTATTTAGGTAGAAAACTAGATACTTTCAATTGGTATCGAAACAGGTTGTTTGTTAAAAGGTTAACACCTTGAACAAGATCTCTATCTAGTTGTTAGAGAACATCAGGTCTGGAATGGATAGAAGCAAGGATATGCCCTCGATGAATCTACCTGTGTGCTCCAAGAAAAACATTCCCATGTGGAAGGAAAGGGTAAGGTTCTTCATGGAAGCTGTTTATCCGAGAATATTTCAAATCGTTGAAGAAGGCCCCTATGTGCCTATGACTGCATCAACTATAAATGTTAATTTGATGGTTCCAAAAAAGATGCTGGACTTAACTAAAGATGAGATTGCTCTCGTCTCTCTGGATAAGTAACCAAAGAATATTATTGCTAGTGCAGTGGATGACTCCATGTTATAAAACTTAATCCACTGCATGTTTGCTAAAGAGATATGGACATCTTTGATTGCTCTCATGGAAGGAAAGAAGGAGGTTAGGGTTGACAATAAATCCCTCCTCAATCAGGAGTATAAAGCTTTCAAGTATTACAAAAGAGACTATATAGCTGACTACTATAAGAAATTCTTCAGGATTATCAATGGCCTAAGGAATTACGGTCGTGCATTTACAAACGGTGAACTTAACGATAAATTCTTTAGATCCCTAACAAAGCAATGAGATAACATTATTTGCGCTATAAGGGTGTTAACCCAGAAATCGGTGATCCCTCCCTAAGCCAGCTTGTAATTCGCAGCCTGCTCCAGGTTCCCCCTGGAGGTCGCGGACTCTCAGCCCTCTTTGGGTCTGGCAGACAGGCTCTTCTCTGTCCGCTCAGGCCCCGTGTCTCGGGCGGTCTTCCTGGTCTGACCGACCAGGTCGTGGAATAACCTCTTGTTCTATAGGGGTTGCAGATTGCTTCCTCAGTCTACCCCTATAGGCCATACAGTTAGTTCACCTAACCATGCAATGGTTCTCACTACTCCAATAGGTGCGGACTACCCAACTAAGTGGTGGGCTCGCATTGCTATCCGACCATACCGCCAAGTAGCTACATGCTCGGTAGGAGTCACAAACCTCTTCTTCAGCCCACTCCTGCAGGTCGCACAACAAGCAAAGCAAACCGCCACATTGTCAGGCGACCTGCCCCCAGGTCGCCCAACAGTACACGACAAACTTCAAGTCGCTCAACAGGTAACCTGCCTCCAGGTCGCCCACCAGCATGAGTGGCCTGCTCCTTTAGTCCTCTAGGTCACCCAGTCGGCGACCAACTCCCTTGTCCGCCAGCAGTTCGGGGAGTCGATCTCAGTCCGCCCAAGGAGGGTGGACGACAGCAGGACTAATAACTCTTCACCAGACCGCACAACACAATGCGGACTCAACTCCTGTCCGCCAGAAGGTGGAGAGCTCTCCTCCTGCAAGGGTAACCTACTACCCGCTAGAAGGTATCGACCTGCTCCAATCTGCCAGAAGGTGGCTGACTCAGCCTTTGTTTGCCTAAGGGAGGTGGACGCTCCGCTCACCATCCGGCGAACTCACTTCATCCAACAGCATGTGTGACCAGCTCTCTTCAGTCCGACAGATTGCCAGGCCCTTGTCGCGCATCAAGGGGGACAAGCCTCCAGCAGATATGGACTCCTCTTGTCCTCTGCAGGCTAGGTAGACTCATTATACAGTCTGCCACTCATCCCTCCAGCTTTCCACCAGCCTCTTCCCAGCAACAGGAGGACTACTCCTCAGCTCACATAGTTTGGCTCAGGCTCGCTTAGTACAACAGATGTAGACTCGTCCTAGTCTGCCAATAGCAGATCAGCTCAAAGTAGGCAAATCCCTAATCTCATAACATGGCACAGACTCGGCAGAATCCTTGTTATACTCGCACAACTCACCAACACACCGAGGGTAATGTTACCAAGACCGTTACCTCCTCGGGCCTATAAATAGCCCCCCATACCTCTCATTCTGGTGGAGGACAACGGATGATAAGTTCAAGGAATTATACCCTGTGGACACAACTTTCCAGTCTATGCGACCACAACTATCTTCTCGGCCGGATCGCGCAGTCCGCCAAGCCTTACTAGCAAATTATGGGATCAGCTATCCGCACGGTCTGCCAGCCTTTTTGGTCAGTCCGCGCGACCTCTGACAACTTCTTTCCTTAGCAGTCAGCTTCCCCTTGTACCCTTTATTTTCTCATGTAAAGGACAACTCAAGCTCTAACACTGAATTATAATCAAAGGAAAGCCCATCGCAAGAGTGGCATTTCAGCTGCGGAGGGCGAAGTCTGTTGTTGCCGCTGCTAGCGGCCCCGTCTTCTTCTCAACTCCTCACCCTTCTCTCAGCATCAACCATCAAAACCTAACCATCAAAGTAATTGTTTGCTTGATAGTTCCTCATCAACCTCCCATTATCACCTTAACCCTTGATCAAGCGAGCTCCACTCTCGAGAATTCAGAAGCATTTTCCCCATCACCATCAACCTCAGCTCTAACCTCATCAATCTCTTCACCTCATCTTAGTGAGACCAAACACCCATTATTTGCTGGTGCCTGCAGTGACCTCCATTTCCGCGCATCAACAGTTAACACGCGGCCTTCAGATTTCGAACAGACGATGAAGATCAACGGTTACTCATGTCAGACCATTACCAGCCGAGATCCTTGCTCCTTCAAGTCCTAGTGAAGATCCTCTCTAGGAAGATTTAGAAAATCACGACGGGAAACCGCCCAATAATTTCAGGTAGTCAACCATGCTCTAGCTGCTATCATGCAACGATTAGAGATGCAATCTCCGGCAACACCAATTCCTCCAGTTAATCCAACACCAACATTGGAGAATCTACAAACCTATCCTCCAGCTTATCTGTCGGTCTACCCTCCTATTTACACACCAACCTTTCTTCAAGGGCCTGCAGCCCCTTTGCGATCTCAAAATGATGAGTTAGATGCTCGTCAAAACTACTTCCGAGAAGCTGCTCGAGGAAGTCCAGCAAGATTTCTAAACTTTCAGGGAAGTCAACCTTACTCTTCAGTTCCTGCCTTTGCTCCTCCCGCAGCAGCTTTTCACTTCTATCCTCCTACTCCTTTTGCAGCTACAGCTTATGCTCCCTTCTTTCCTTATGTTGTAGGAGAGCAGGAAGAGACGTCACCATTTTCAGAAAATTTTCGGCATGAACCCACTCCAGCTAACTTCAGAGAGCCGTGGTTACCAATTTACACTAGAGAGACTGATCCAATAAAGCACCTTCAAGCTTTTGAATCAACCGTAGCTCTCAAGACCCTTTCGGATGCTACCAAATGCAAACTCGTTGTAACAACCTTTGATGGACAAGTGAGGGATTGGTTCTATGGACTACATCCTAAGTACATCACTTCCTTTACTGATTTGCGAAGTGTGTTTTTGCTCAGATTTTCTACTTCAACAATGAGAAAGGGCGGTCCAAAAGACCTCTTTGAGATCAGCCAATGAGAGAAGGAGACTTGGTCTCATTTTGTGGATCGATTTCGAAAAGATATTTTGGACATGAGATCGTTGATCAAGAAATGTATCGGGTGGCTCTAATACATGGTCTGCGTGAAGGACCACTTAAGTTTGAGGCTAATGTCTGAGCACCAAGGACATATCAAGAGTTGATTGGCTTAGCCAACTAATACATTCGAGGTGAGAATTGCAATCCCAGCATCATCTCCAAGCTTGTAGCAGAGAACGATTCTCCTTCTAACAAGCAACCTATGAGGTCTCCTCGAAAAGATTTTCCATCCCACTCAAGGAAGGGAAGAAGATTTCAATGGCATCGACACCCCTTCCTAGGCCTGGATCGTGCCCGAGATCAATTGTTACTACTACCAGCCCCAGCTTGGCAAGAAACTACGGTTCATCAGCAGCAAGATGATGACTTGCTAGAGTCTAAACTAGATGAGACCATGCAAGAAGTAATCCAAGTCATGAAGGGTAAGGCTAATTACAAAAGTCCTTACCAGCCGGCGGATCAAAGATCAAAGGACTCATATCTGTTCTGTGAGTTTCACAAAGAAGGCGGGCATTTAACTGAAAACTGTCAAGCGCTTCGTCAACTGGTGCAGAATATTCTGAGGCAGGGTAAGATGTATGACCTGTTACCAAAGGATGTCCACTCTGATCCATCAACTTCAAAAGGCAAAGAAGTAGCAGATATTCCTCGCTGCTCAAAGGGAGTGAGCCAAATCAACAATTACCCTATCCTCAACATTGATGAATGCATTGATGTCGATGATGAGGTCTCCCTTGGAAGACTATTCTGAGCTAGAGAAGGACATCGCAGTTCCAAAAGCTCCTCACAATCATTGTCGGTTACTCTTACTATACATTCTTCAAACATTTTCTTTCTAAAAACACTTCTCAGTGTTTCTTTCATTCATTACAAAAAACTTTACGTCAGAGATCCCGTACTAACATATTTTCCTTTTATGAGTGCTTCCTCCTCTATTTTCTCTTTGCCAAAGATATCACCGAACCACCGAGATATCACTGAGTCTTTCTTAGGGCCCCCTTGAGGTTGGACTCTGGCGTAAGAACACATATAGTGGGTAGTGTTCGCGTATGTGCAATGGGAGCCATCCAGCTCTCGTGTAGAGGATTACGGAACTTCAGATCCGAGCCGGCATCTAACATAAAGCGTGCATCAAGGGAGGTCCCATGTGTTAGCTCTGTTGTGCTCCTCTAATGATACATTATAGTTACGATGATATTTGCTAGGCAAGCAATGGAGATCAAGTGTAGCCTTGCCTCCTCGATCATCTCATGACTGTAATAGTCGAATACTCTCTGGTACTCTCAATCTGTGCTTTTGCCGGGCCCACAACTTCATTGATCTTTTCAAAGGCGAGCAATGATATAGACCACTTTGTACACCTGGCCTAACTGATCAGCGATGTTTGTAACAAAATACATGAGAGCAGTGTATCTATCTATCATCCTCATGATTTTCTATGCTTTTCTTTTTTGTGCCCTTCTAAGGGAATGCGACAAGCCCGCTCTAGGTAAGACTATACTCGTGATGCCCTTTCTTAGGCAGGTGATGCATAAGGCCTACAGAAAAACTCCTGTGGCAGCATCCAACCTTTTTTGGGTTATCTTCGGGTGTAGACGACCTTTTTCATTCTGCCTTCTTGCAGGTTAACAGGTTGAATCCCACCTATCAAAAGGACTTGTAATATCTTTTTTTTGCTTATTCTCATCTTGTATACTCGGCTTGCATGAAGCTCTATCAAATGATAATTAACAAGCTCTCTGTTATTGGGAGTTACTGGCACCAATCTCTAATTGATAATCAGAGAATCTGGTTCTCATTATTAGCAAACTATTCAGCTGCAGTTTAGTCAATGCTTTCATATTACTGATTAGGATTTCATATTGGAGATATCACATCTGATCACATGAAATGATCATTATCGCGGTTTGATCTTTTTTTGGTTAATATCAGAGTTTGCCGGTCATTTCCTCTTCTATCCAATTATATCTTATCATATCAACAGTCAACATTTGTAAGTTCCCTTCATGTACTTGCAAGTTGTTTTCCTTTCATATATGCTTCTCACTCTTTTCTTGCAGAGATTAGCAGATATTAGCAAGTTCCCTCCAGGTACTTGCAACTTATTTTTTTATCACATCTGCTTCTAACTCTTCCTTTTGCAGAGATTAGCAGATATTATCAAGTTACCCTCAGGTACCCGCAACTTACTTTTCTTTCATATTTGTTGTTCACTCTTCCTTTTGCAGAGATTAGCAGATATTTGCAAATTCCCCTCAGGTACTTCCAACTTAGTTTTCTTTCATATCTTCTTCTAAATCCTCTTGTATAGAGATTAACAGATATTTGCAAGTTCCCTCCAGGTATTTGCAACTTAGTTTTCTTTCATATCTGCCTCTAACTCCTCTTTTGCAGAGATTAGTAGATGTTTGCAAGTTCCCTCTAGGTACTTGTAACTTACTATTCTTTCATATCATCTTCTAACTCCTCTTTTTTAGAGATTAGCAGGTATTTACGAGTTCCCTCCAGTTACTTGCAACTTATGTTTCTTTCATATCTGCTTATAACTCCTTTCTTGTAGAGATTAGCAGATATTAGCAAGTTTCCTTCAGGTACTTGCAACTTATGTTTCTTTCACATCTGTCGCGTACTCTTTATTTTCCAAAGGATAACATGTGCTTGCATGTTTCCTCCAGGTACTTGCAAGTCATTTTCTTTCTAAACTTTCTCTCACCTTTGTTTTACAGAGACTCAATGGAAGATATTCAAATCTTCTTCGCTTTGCAAAAACAATTCAGGTACACACAAGATGTGCCTTTTTTGCATGCATTAACTTTTCCTTTGTAGGAAAATGATAGGCATGAGCAAGCCTTTTTTAGGAGAGACATCAGGTTCTATATCTCCATTCCTCCTATTTTTCCAAGGGGAGGATCATGATTTTGTAGGTCTCCTACTTTTTTTTAAAGTTCCCATCGGGACATAAAAAAGTGCAGGGTATATGTTAACCCAGAAATCGGCGATCCCTCCCTAAACTAGCTTGCAAGTCACGGCCTGCTCCAGTTTCCCCCTGGAGGTCACGAACTCTCAGCCCTCTTTGGGTCTGGCGGATAGGCTCTTCTCTATCTGCTTAGGCCGCGCGGTTAGGGTGGTCTCCATAGTCTGACCGCCCAGGTCACGTAGCAACCGCTTGTTCTGCAGGGGCTGCGGATTGCTTCCTCAGTCCGTCCATGCAGGCCGCACAGTTAGATCACCTAACTGCGCAATGGTTCTCTCTAGTCCAACAGGTGCGGACTACCCAACTAAGTAGTGAACTCGCATTGTTATCCGCCCAGACTGCCAAGTAGTAGCATGCTCAGTAGGAGTCGCGGACTTCTTCTTCATCCCACTCCCATAGGTCGCACAACAAGCAAAGCAAACTGCCACATCGTCAGGCGACCTACTTATAGGTCTCCCAATAGTATGCGACAAACTTCAAGTCGCTCAATAGGCAACCTGCCTCCATGTTGCCCAATAGCATGAGTAGCCTGCTCCTTCAGTCTGCCAGGTTTCCCAGTCGGAGACCAACTCCCCTGTCCTCCAGCAGTTTGCGGACTCGATCTCAGTCTGCCCAAGGAGGATGGACGACAGCTGGACTGATAATTCATCACCAGACTGCACAACACAACGCAGACTCAACTCCAGTCTGCCAGAAGATGGCGAGCTCTCCTCCTATAAGGGCATCCTACTACATGCTAGAAGGTATCGACATGCTCCTATCCGCACAAAGGTGGCGGACTCAGCCTCTGTTCGCCTAAGGGAGGTGGATGCTCTGCTCACCATCCGATGAACTTGCTTCATCCAATAGCTTGTGTGACATTCTCTCTTCAGTCCTCTAGGTCGCCAAGCCCATATCGCCCAGCAGGGGGGACAAGCCTCCGGCAGATGCGAACTCATCCTGTCCGTCGTGGGTTGGGCAGACTCATTATACAGTCCGCCACTTAGCCCTCTAGCTTTCCAGCACCGACCTCTTCCTAGCAGCAGGCGGAGTACTACTCAACTCGCATAGTTTGGCGCAAGCTCACTTAGTACAGTAGAGGAGGACTCGTCCCAGTCCGCCAACAGAAGATAAGCTCAAGTTGGCAAGTCCCTAACCGCACAACATGGCACAGACTCGGAGGACTCTTCGTTCTACTCACACAACTCACCGACTCACTAGGGGTAACATTACCAAGGCCGTTACCTCCTCGGTCCTATAAATATCCCCCCATACATCTCATTCTGGCAGAGGACAACAGACGACAAGGTTAAGACATAAAATCCTGCGGACCTCAGCTGTCTTCTCGGCCTGATCGTGCAGTCTGCTCAGCCTTACTAGTGAACTGCGGGATTAGCTATCAGCACGGACTGCCGGCGTCTTTGGTCAGTCCGTGCGACCTCTGGAAACTTCTTTCCTTGGCTGCCCGCTTCCCCTTATACGCTTTATTTTCTCATATAAAGGTCAACTCAAGCTATAACACTGAATTATAATCAAAGGAAAGCCCGTCGCAAGAGTGACATTTAAGCCACGGAGGGCAAAGTCTGTTGTTGCCGCTGCTTCCTTCTTGAAAAACTGAAAAGCCTTACCAGAAAAGTTGTGGAAGAAATCTGAGAATCCTTAGATTTGAGAACTTAGGATCACCACGATCAAGGAGATTATTTGCAGTTGTCGAAAATCTTGATCGGTGAACTCCTTCTTGTCTGAATATCTGGATTGAGAAAGTTTGGTGATGAAGAACAGAGCGGCGGCGACGCTTCTCGATTTATAAACTTTAGAAATTGATTCAGAATACTTCTTACGGCTTGTCAATTCTGAGAAGACATTTTATAGACCTTTCATAACGGTCTCAATTACATTAAATACGAGCCACATGGACCAATAAGGAGTTAATGACCTTTGAAATCGAATCCGTCAGATACTTAAGAAAATTCAGAAATCTGCACTTCATTTCTCGAGAGGAATATGTGTTCTCGAGAAGTCATTTTTGTTTCTCGAGAAGAGGTATAACATTCTCGAAGGAAAGTGTAGAAGGAGAATTCTGGTTTCTCGAGAATAAATATACTTACTCGAGAAAAGAGACTTCTGTTACTTGAGAAAAGTTCTTCTGTTACTGGAGAACAAAACAATTTCTCGAGAAAGGATTTCAGCTTCTCGAGAAGAGATATGTGTTACTCGAGAAAAGATTCCTGGTTCTCGAGAGAAAAATTTCTGGTTCTCTAGAACTATTTCTGGCTTTCTAAAGAAATGACTTTGGCTTCTTGAGAAAAAGACATAAAAAAAAATTTGACTTAAATTTAAGTTATCTCGAGAGGAAGAGTTATGATCTACTCGAGTACTCATGGCTTTCTCGAGAACTGCACTAAGATTTCTTGAGAATAGCTTCTATAACTCGAAAACTTGATTGAGCTTACTCGAGTACTAAGTTTAAATCTACACGAGTACAATAACTTTTTCTCGAGAAAAACACTTAGAAATATTTTTGAGTCAAATATTTAAGATTTCTTGAGAAGTCAGGATTTACTCGAGTATTGCATGGCTTTATTGAGAACTATATTAGGCTATCTCGAGAACAGTTATAACCTTACTCGAGTATAGACTGTTCTTCTCGAGTAAAACACTTAGAAATATCTTGTGAACTGAAAAATGATTTTCTTCTTGTTAACCAGTAACCATCCTTCTTCTCATGACTTTAGTACTTGAAAAAAAAGTGTGTCCCAATAAAGAGGTTACGCATGAGTCAACACCTTGGATCACACAATTAGTGATTACATTGTATGGTCCTGTGTTTGATGACCCATTGTAAACTGATATTGGTCCACACTTAGCAATTATGACCTGCAAGCACTCAACTAGAAAAGGCATCAAATACAAACTTTATTCATCTTAGTTCAAGGGTGACTTCATACAAATATGGGTTATTGTTGATACAATACCCAACAATCTCCCCCTATTTGTAGTAATCAGAACCCTCTACACTAAGGTGAATTACATCAAGATAAACAAATATCATAACTAATAAGCAAAATAAATGGGAGAAATTGTAACGCCCCCGATTTTCCAGTGATTTATTTAATTTCTTATTTGACGTATTATGACGTCAGGGTGTTATGTTAGCGCGTGTTGGTCAGGTGGCGTTGTTAGAGCGTGCTTTTAGCTCTTTAGGTTCCCTACGTGGCTTGGTGATGCCTGGTAGCAAGATTCCCTAGCGAGCCGGAGTCTGTTGTTCACTCGGTGGAGCCTCTTGGGGAATGCTTGTGTTTTGGCTTTGGGAGAATTTGCCCGAGTTTTGTTCGTCGGATTTTGTTACCGACTTTGTCGTAGCGCGTTTGCGTTCGTTAGGTTTGACCGGCCAAATTTTGGGATTTGCGTCGGGAGTGGAAAATTTTATATTAGAAAATTAGATCGGCTAATTTTAGACTTGCTCGTCAAGTTTCGTCGCGTTCCGAGCATTTTTGGAGCCTCGGCGCGCGATTGTAGTTTGTATGTTTTCGCGTACGCCGTTAACTTTAGAAATTATTATCTCGAAAACGGTGCGTCGGAATTCTATTTCGACTTTGCCGTTGGATTCGTAGCGTCGTCATTCGCCTACGGTGTGAATTTCGTTCGATTCGGCGCGCGTTTGGCCCTCCGTAACGATATATATTATATCGTTGGTTTTTAATAATTATATATATTATTATTATATATATATATTTATATAAATAATTTATAATATATAATTATTATATTATTATTATTATAATTATATTATTATTATTATTATATAAGTTTAAGAAAAAAAAAAGAAAAGCTCTTCTTCTTCTTCCCCGATCAGCCCCCCCTCCTGTGCGGAATTTTTGCGGAGTGCGGAACCCTTCCGTTCGCAAACCTTCCGGCGGCCGCCACCGCCGATCCGGTGGACGGAATTTCGATCCGATCGCGGCGTTGGAAAGCTCTCGGCGAGAGATTCGAGATCGCGGTAAGCTTTTCCCGTTTCGGTGACCATTTCACCATAGATTTTTTTCGGCCCTAACCCCGGTTGTCCGTTTTTTCGTAGATCTCGTCTCCGCGTGCCCCCTTTTGGACGGATCTACGTGGTGGAGTATTTTGGGTGACGTTTTCAAGGTCGATTTGAGGCAAGTGGATTTCTCCCCTCTTGCGTGCCTCCATGAGTTGCATTTTTGTCGTATTATTCTTTCCTCCTTGTCGTAGAATAGGTAATATTGGAATGTTCCTAGTTTTGGGCTTGTAGTCGGCCCAAACTAGGAAGTTATCAGTTTTATTTTTAGTTGTACTCGGCGGGTAGGGGAAGTAACTCGGCGGGCAGGAGAAAATAGTTCGGCGGGTAGGGGAAAATAAGTCGGCGGGTTTTGGTTGTAGAACTTGCTAGTTTCTAAGTGGTGTTGTCGGCTAGTTTTGGCGCCGAATCGTGGATCCTTAGCATGTGGTAGCTGGGTTTCTGAAGGAGTATGGTACCAGGGGAGTTCGAGCCGTGGCCACCACCATTCCCTCCTTTGGATATTTTTTTTGGGTTCCTGTAAGAGGTTGGAACTCTATGTGTGTGGACCCTGTGGCGGCCCCTTTAGTACTCTTGAGACACCTGGACCTGGTTGTTCGGTTGTGACTGTTCTTAGTCTCCGACACAGGTTTGGGATTTGTGCCAGTGCTAATGATTTACAAGTTTAGGACTGTTAGTTCCTTCTTACTGTTCATTTGATGCATATTGGTTTCCTTCTGTCTCTGCAGGCTTGAGCGGAGTTTGGTACGTTTCTGTACTTGTTGCATTTCTCTCACTTTACTGATTATTACACCTGCATTTTGTCCTCTTTTGGATTCTTTAGCTGAGTTTTTCGGCATTTACTCTTGCAGGGTTGGTAACCCTTTTTCTTGCTGTTCTTTTTATTCAATTATTATCTGATGCTTCCTTGCCACTTGTTTCATTATTTCTTGCTGAGGTGTTCTTCTTTTGAATGCCTCAGGTTCAGGTTTGTAGCCGGCTGTGCGGCTAGTTTCAGGAGTTTCTCTGTGGACTGCGCTTTGGCAGTGTTTTCCTCGCTTGTCGAGGTAATTCTTTAGCCTTGTAGTAGTACAGACATACATGCTCACCAGTGAGTTCGTGTCAGGTTGTTGACGCTCGTTGGTGATTTTCCTTTGTGATATTAAGTATTTGCTTAGCTGCTAGTTTACCTGTTTTGTGGTAGTTTCACTTGCTTTCTGGGAATGTTTTATACTAGGTTGTTGTTACTTTAAACCCTATAAAAGAACTACTATATGTATTGCATGATCAGCATGTTTTATAAAAGCTCAATCTCTATTTTCCAAATGCGTAAAAAAGATGGTTTTCCTTATAAATATTATAAATTGAAATCTAGGGTCTTGCATAGTGTAAGTTGTCCTCTTAGGACGCTTATGCGCCTTTTTAGGATGTTTAGCATAAATGAAGTATTTTTCCGCTACGTATAAAAATAGTTTTCAAACCGTGGACTATCTGATCCACTGAGCCGAGGGATACGGCCAATTAATTTAAAAATCAGTTTTCTATTCATTTTAACTTATGATTTGAAGGTTTAGAGTGTTGCCTAAGCGTCAGCAGTTATCCCCTGCTTGACGTGGCATCACAGCTCATAGTTTTCTCGTGCTCTGATTTATTATTTTAAATGAGAAAATGCGGGATGTGACAGTTGGTATCAGAGGGAGGTTGCTTGACAAATTGTCTGGCAACCTGTCCCTGTAAGTGTTAGGTGTTTAGAATCATACCATACACACACCGATATGTCATCAGCACGTCTTGGCTAAAGCACGAACACTACACTCATGAGCATAAAGAAGTATACGGGGCATATTATGTAGTATGGGATGCATAATATGTGTTTGTATATGGATCCACCATAGGAGGCAACATGTGAGGGTTATGTAGTATGGGATGCATAACCTCACCACATGAATGCGGCTAGCACGTTTTCCTTTTTGTTGCATGGAAATGTTATGTAGTATGGGATGCATAACATTTTCATGTGTACGCCGCTCATAACATGCATTAGGGCCTTTTTAGAATGCATAGCACAATCATGCATAGCATAACATTGCATAAGCACAACGTGTCAAGCTAAAGATTTGCAGGATGACATGTGTACACACATAATTTTTGAGTCAAAAAGAATATAAATTCATGCATTCCCGATCTAGGCACAAGAGTTAGTGTGATGATAGTGAATCATCGTAGGATAAGCATATCATCATTACAAAAAAAATCCCAGAGCAAGTTAGCAGCATGAGCAAGTACTTAAGTATGTATTGTTTGTACTATGTGTTTGGTTCTAGTGGGTGGGCTAGGTGTCTAATTAGTGTTTTGTTGTTCCATTAGAATGTCGAGGCGTCCTTCGACAAGGTTGACTCCCCAGTCGGAGGGAGAATCATCAGGTGCGCAGAGCAGCGCAGTGATAGAAGGTCTGAGACAAAGCAATGAAGCCTTGTCAAAGCAAGTAGTGGATTTGCAGTCTCAGGTCCAGTCCTTGATAGCAGTTGTGGCAGGGTAGATTCCGAGAGTTCAGGACCCTGTTGTGGGTCAAGCTGTGCCTGTTCCCTCCGCTCCTCTGGTGCCTCCGGTCGTGGTGCCACCAGAGATGACCTTTATTTCTCAGTTTCAGCGACTTAGGCCTCCGATGTATGATGGCAAGGCAGATTACATGGTCTTAGACGATTGGATGATATCAATCGAGGAGATGTTCTCATACTCCGGGATCACTGATGACCAGAAGGTGATGTTAGCCGCATATCAGCTCAAGGGGTTGGCGAAGGGCTGGTGGCTGAGGGAGAAAGAAGGTCTGAAGGACGGGTGTTCCTGGGAGTCCTTTAAGGAGCTACTTCTGAGCAAGTTTCTTCCATCAGTCGAGAGGGACCGTCTGATGAATGATTTCCTGCACTTAAAGCAGAGGCAGCTCACGGTTAGCGAGTACGAAATCGAGTTTAGTAAGCTAAGCCGATTTGCCCCAGACTTGGTGAGTTCCGATGAAAATAGAAGCAAGCGATTTCTGGCTGGGCTAAGGAGTGACGTCCAGCAATTAGCAAGTGCCTATGCGACCTCAAGTTATGCTGGTATGGTGGAAGCTGCCTTAAAGGTAGAGGCAATTGATAATGCCAAGAATCGAGGTCAACAATTGAGGAAGGATAAAAGAAAGTCTGATGAGGGTAAGAGTGCTCAGGTCCCTGACGCTGCTCCGAGGAAGAGAAACAAGGAGGTATGCAGTTTCTGTAGCCGACCGGGCCATCCATTGGAAAGATGTTATCAAAGGTTAGGAGCTCAAAAGAAAGAGCAGATTCATGCGATCCAAGGTGTCCAAAAGAAAGATTTGCTTTGTTCGGTATGCAAGAAGCCGGGGCACGATGATGCCCATTGCTGGAAGAAGACTAGAAGTTGTTTCTTGTGCGGTCAAGTGGGTCATCTCAAGTATCAGTGCCCGCAAGCTCAGCTTACTCTGCAGCCAGTTCCTCTTCAGGCCTTGCCGCCGCCGCAACGAGTGGACAAGGGGAAAGGAAAGTTGAACGTGGTCTCTATGGACGAAGCTCAGACGTCCACGCAAGTGATATCAGGTTAGATTCTTCCCTAGTTCTAATGTTTAGCTCATAGTTATAGTTTTGAGCGTTCGCTTCCTTAGTCGCATGTGCAATTTTATAGGACGATTTAAGGTAAAGAACCGCTGGGCGCGTGTTCTGTTCGATTCCGGCGCTACCCACTCATTTGTGGCTAGGGCCTTCGTAGAGCGTTACCGGTTGGATCTCGATCATGTTGGTGATGCGTTCTGTGTCAAGTTTCCTTCAGGCGAATCTGTAGTTTCGGACCAGGGTATTCAGAGTTGTCCAATTTTGTTAGGCGATTTCCTCGTGTTTGCTGATTTGAAGCTGTTAGATCTGGAAGACTTCGATGTGATCCTAGGCATGGACTGGTTGTCCAGATATGATGCTGTGATCCAATGCAAGGGTAAATGCTTGGACTTCATGATGGACAACGGTCAGCCCGGGAGTGTTTACGGTTATCCGCGCCAGGATTCTCCGACTATATCGGCGGTATGTGCTCGGAAGCTTGTAGATTCCGGATGTTTTGCTTGTTTGGTTTCGGTTTTAGAAACCAAGGTTAGTTTGCCGTGTTTAGAGGAGATCCCGGTGGTTCGTGATTATCCTGATGTCTTTCCAGCTAACCTTCCTGGTCTCCCGCCTGATCGAGACGTGGAGTTTGTTATAGATTTGGAGCCGGGTACGCGTCCTATTGCCAAGGCGCCTTACCGAATGGCCCCACGCGAACTGGAGGAGTTGCGTATCCAGTTAGACGAGTTGCTTGAGAACGGATTTATAAGGCCGAGTTCTTCGCCTTGGGGTGCTCCCGTTTTGTTCGTCAAGAAAAAGGATGGATCGATGAGGTTATGCATCGATTATAGAGAGCTAAATAAGGTAACGATCAAGAATAGGTATCCGTTGCCGAGGATAGACGATTTGTTTGATCAACTGCGAGGCAGCGCCGTGTTCTCTAAGATTGACCTTCGTTAGGGCTACCACCAGTTAAGGATCCGTGAATCAGATATACCGCGGACTGCCTTCTGTTCCCGACATGGACATTTTGAATTTTTGGTGATGTCGTTTGGTTTGACCAACGCACCTTCTACTTTCATGGACATGATGAACAGGGTCTTCAAGGACTTTCTGGACAAGTTTGTGGTCGTATTTATAGACGATGTGTTGGTGTATTCACGCAATGTTGAGGAGCATGACCAACATTTGCGTCTAGTTTTATCTGCCTTGAGGGACCATAAGTTGTTCGCCAAGCTAAGTAAATGCGAGTTCTGGTTGCCTCAGGTTTCTTTCCTGGGTCATGTGGTTAACAAGAACGGAATCTCTGTCGACCCAGAAAAGATAGCCGCAGTTATGGAATGGACGAGGCCTGCCACACCCAAAGAAATTAGAAGCTTCCTAGGGTTGGCTGGCTATTATAGGAGATTTGTAGAAGGTTTCTCTACGTTATCTGCGCCATTGACCAAATTGACGCAGAAGAATGCAGCATTTGTGTGGAGCGATAAGTGCGAAGAAGCGTTCCAAGAGCTAAAGAATAGACGGTGCACCGCTCCGATATTGACATTGCCTACGGAAGGATTAGACTATGTCGTTTACGTGGACGCATCCCACGTGGGTCTTGGTTGTGTGCTGATGCAAGAAGGAAAAGTGATTGCGTATGGGTCAAGACAGCTTAAGATTCATGAAAGGAACTACCCTACGCATGACTTGGAATTCGCAGCAGTTATTTATGCATTAAAATTATGGAGACACTTGTTGTATGGCGCGCAGTGCAAGATTTATACAGATCATAAGAGTTTGAAGTACGTCTTCACTCAAAAGGAGTTGAACTTGCGCCAGCGCAGATGGTTAGAGTATGTGGCTGATTATGAAGTAGAGATCTTATACCATCCGGGTAAGACTAACGTGGTAGCCGACGCCTTAAGCAGGAAGACAGGGAAAATTTTCAATCTCTCCACTGAGTTGTTGGTAGAAGAGTTTCTTTTAATGGATATTTCAGTTGATAGATGTGACTCGCCAAGCAGTTTGGAAGTGTCTGAGCCTTCATGGATTTCTCTTACGAGGCTTCATCAAAAGGACGATCCTGATCTACTGCACCTTCATAATAGAATTGAGAAGGGGGAGCTGCCGGACTTTTCGATCGATGACGCGGGAACTCTAAAGTACCGCGGTAGATTTTGCGTCCCCAATTTTCGAGAAATTCGAGATAAGTTGTGCAGTGAGGCACACGGTTCAAGTGTGGCCTACCATCCAGGGTCTACAAAAATGTATAAGAACTTGAAACAGATTGCCTGGTGGATTGAGATGAAGGGTGACATTGCAAGGTTTGTGTCAGAATGCTTTACATGCAAAAGAGTTAAGGCTGATCATGGAAGGCCTGGTGGAAAGTTAGCGCCTTTAGAGATTCCAACTTGGAAGTGGGAGAGTATCTCAATGGATTTCATTACTGGTTTGCCGAGATCTCCCCGAGGGCATGACTCTGTTTGGGTGATTGTTGATAGATTAACAAAGTGTGCACACTTCGTACCCTTTCAGATTGGTTACTCGATGAAGAATATAGCGGAACTATATTTGAATGAAGTTATCAGGTTACATGGAGTACCCGTAAGTATAGTATCAGATCGAGACTCCAGGTTTACGTCTCGTTTCTGGAAGAGCCTTCAAGAAGGATTGGGAACTGACTTGAGATATTCTACCGCATATCATCCACAGACCAATGGTCAAACGGAGCGTGTTAATCAGATTGTGGAATATATGATCCGTTGTTATATATTAGACCACGGAGGAGCGTGGGATGAACGCTTGAGATTGATGGAGTTCGCATACAATAACAGTTATCAAGAGAGTCTGCAAATGGCTCCTTTCGAAGCGTTATATGGAAGACGATGTAGAACTCCTCTATTTTGGGCTGAGGTTGGTGAGAGGCCGATGTTAGGTCCAGATGCCTTAGAAGAAATGGAAGTCTCTGTAAAGCTTATTCGAGAGAAGCTTCGGATAGCTCAAGAGCGATACGAGAAGAACGCCAATCGGCGTAGGTCCGTTTTGGAATTTTCTGTGGGTGACATGGTATTCCTTAAGGTTTCCCCGATGGTTGGAGTGAAGAGGTTCGGTAAGAACCATAAGTTGGACCCGAGGTATGTGGGACCATTTGAAATTGTGGAGCGGATTGGTGTGTCAGCCTACAAGTTGAAATTGCCCGCAAATTTTCCTGGCGTGCACAATGTTTTTCACGTGAGCCAACTGCGGAGGTGTGTGCTAAGTGACAGGCAAGTGCTGGATGCAGTGCCCCAGTTGGAGCCTAACCTTTCCTACGTGGAAGTTCCTATCCGTGTTTTGGATGTGCAAGATCGAGTGTTGCGGAAAAAGACAATACCGATGGTAAAGATTCTGTGGAAAAACCAAGACGTGGAGAGCGCGACTTGGGAGTTGGAGTCAGCTATGAGGGAGGCGCATCCTCATTTGTTCTCCTAGATGTGCTCGGTAAGCATTCGATAACCCTTGGTTATTTTTCTTTTCCTCTTTGGTAGAATTGTTTTATGCGTAAAGTTTCGGGACGAAACTTTCTTTTAGGGGGAGTGACTGTAACGCCCCCGATTTTTCAGTGATTTATTTAATTTCTTATTTGACGTATTATGACGTCAGGGTGTTATGTTAGCGCGTGTTGGTCAGGTGGCGTTGTTAGAGCGTGCTTTTAGCTCTTTAGGTTCCCTGCGTGGCTTGGTGATGCCTGGTAGCAAGATTCCCTAGCGAGCCGGAGTCTGTTGTTGACTCGGTGGAGCCTCTTGGGGAATGCTTGTGTTTTGGCTTTGGGAGAATTTGCCCGAGTTTTGTTCGTCGGATTTTGTTACCGACTTTGTCGTAGCGCGTTTGCGTTCGTTAGGTTTGACCGGCCAAATTTTGGGATTTGCGTCGGGAGTGGAAAATTTTATATTAGGAAATTAGATCGGCTAATTTTAGACTTGCTCGTCAAGTTTCGTCGCGTTCCGAGCATTTTTGGAGCCTCGGCGCGCGATTGTAGTTTGTATGTTTTCGCGTACGCCGTTAACTTTAGAAATTATTATCTCGAAAACGGTGCGTCGGAATTCGATTTCGACTTCGCCGTTGGATTCGTAGCGTCGTCATTCGCCTACGGTGCGAATTTCGTTCGATTTGGCGCGCGTTTGGCCCTCCGTAACGATATATATTATATCGTTGGTTTTTAATAATTATATATATTATTATTATATATATATATTTATATAAATAATTTATATATATAAAAAAAGGAAAGTTTTCTTGGAGAATCGGTGAGAATGAATCTCACCGATTCTCACCGAATCGGTGAGATTCATTCTCACCGATCCGTTTTCCCCCCTTTTAAGTTATATGATTTATATTATTATAATTATAATTAATATATAATTATTATATTATTATTATTATTATTATTATTATATAAGTTTAAGAAAAAAAAAAGAAAAGCTCTTCTTCTTCTTCCCCGATCAGCCCCCCCTCCTGTGCGGAATTTTTGCGGAGTGCGGAACCCTTCCGTTCGCAAACCTTCCGGCGGCCGCCACCGCCGATCCGGTGGACGGAATATCGATCCGATCGCGGCGTTGGAAAGCTCTCGGCGAGAGCTTCGAGATCGCGGTAAGCTTTTCCCGTTTCGGTGACCGTTTCGCCATAGATTTTTTTCGGCCCTAACCCCGGTTGTCCGTTTTTTCGTAGATCTCGTCTCCGCGTGCCCCCTTTTGGACGGATCTACGTGATGGAGTATTTTGGGTGACGTTTTCAAGGTCGATTTGAGGCAAGTGGATTTCTCCCCTCTTGCGTGCCTCCATGAGTTGCATTTTTGTCGTATTATTCTTTCCTCCTTGTCGTAGAATAGGTAATATTGGAATGTTCCTAGTTTTGGGCTTGTAGTCGGCCCAAACTAGGAAGTTATCGGTTTTATTTTTAGTTGTACTCGGCGGGTAGGGGAAGTAACTCGGCGGGTAGGGGAAAATAGTTCGGCGGGTAGGGGAAAATAAGTCGGCGGGTTTTGGTTGTACAACTTGGTAGTTTCTAAGTGGTGTTGTCGGCTAGTTTTGGCGCCGAATCGTGGATCGTTAGCATGTGGTAGCTGGGTTTCTGAAGGAGTATGGTACCAGGGGAGTTCGAGCCGTGGCCACCACCATTCCCTCCTTTGGATATTTTTTTTGGGTTCCTGTAAGAGGTTGGAACTCTATGTGTGTGGACCCTGTGGCGGCCCCTTTAGTACTCTTGAGAAACCTGGACCTGGTTGTTCGGTTGTGACTGTTCTTAGTCTCCGACACAGGTTTGGGATTTGTGCCAGTGCTAATGATTTACAAGTTTAGGACTGTTAGTTCCTTCTTACTGTTCATTTGATGCATATTGGTTTCCTTCTGTCTCTGCAGGCTTGAGCGGAGTTTGGTACGTTTCTGTACTTGTTGCATTTCTCTCACTTTACTGATTATTACACCTGCATTTTGTCCTCTTTTGGATTCTTTAGCTGAGTTTTTCGGCATTTACTCTTGCAGGGTTGGTAACCCTTTTTCTTGTTGTTCTTTTTATTCAATTATTATCTGATGCTTCCTTGCCACTTGTTTCATTATTTCTTGCTGAGGTGTTCTTCTTTTGAATGCCTCAGGTTCAGGTCTGTAGCCGGCTGTGCGGCTAGTTTCAGGAGTTTCTCTGTGGACTGCGCTTTGGCAGTGTTTTCCTCGCTTGTCGAGGTAATTCTTTAGCCTTGTAGTAGTACAGACATACATGCTCACCAGCGAGTTCGTGTCAGGTTGTTGACGCTCGTTGGTGATTTTCCTTTGTGATATTAAGTATTTGCTTAGCTGCTAGTTTACCTGTTTTGTGGTAGTTTCACTTGCTTTCTGGGAATGTTTTATACTAGGTTGCTAGTTACTTTAAACCCTATAAAAGAACTACTATATGTATTGCATGATCAGCATGTTTTATAAAAGCTCAATCTCTATTTTCCAAATGCGTAAAAAAGATGGTTTTCCTTATAAATATTATAAATTGAAATCTAGGGTCTTGCATAGTGTAAGTTGTCCTCTTAGGACGCTTATGCGCTCTTTTAGGATGTTTAGCATAAATGAAGTATTTTTCCGCTACGTATAAAAATAGTTTTCAAACCGTGGACTATCTGATCCACTGAGCCGAGGGATACGGCCAATTAATTTAAAAATCAGTTTTCTATTCATTTTAACTTATGATTTGAAGGTTTAGAGTGTTGCCTGAGCGTCAGCAGTTATCCCCGGCTTGACGTGGCATCACAGCTCGTAGTTTTCTCGTGCTCTGATTTTTTATTTTAAATGAGAAAATACGGGATGTGACAGAAATGCTATGAAATAGAAAGTTTAAATCATCAAAATTTAAAGATGCACATATATATAGAAATTGTCGAGGAAGGTCTATTTAACAAAATTTCTCATATATAAAACTTTGAATCATCTTCAGTCATTTCTTGGTCTGATGTTGTTGCTGCATTTAAAGCTTGTCTTCTGTCTCTAAAAATACATGTATGGCTTTGGGAAATACTTGGCTGGTCTGGGTGGAGTAGTAGGGTCATCTCTATTATACTTCCTGTCATGGAGCCTTCTTAGAGTCATGGACTTTTCATATTGCATCCTTTCAGTGTGAGAGTAGTAGTCATCCTTGTGTCCACTGAATTCCACTACAAGTTTTCAAGTATCGAGAATGATGGATTTGGATTTTGTGCTCCATACTTCAACAAACTCTCTTTGATCATGTTCTGGCATGAGAGTGACCTGCTAGCAGAGGCACCATCACCAAATTTTCTTCTTTTAGGAATTTGTATCTCAAGAGGTACTTGAGGAGGAATCTGAGGAGGCACATTAGCTTGTTCAGTGTTCCAGACTTATTCATATGTATCAGGAGGAGCTTCATAAAGTTTTGGATGTGGAGAGAATGTAGGTCTTTGAACATCCAGGCTGACATGAGGTGTTGTAGTGGGATCCACTGAGAAATCACGGAAGATCAGATTGTACATCCACACTGCAGTGTCATATGTATAAAGCTTTGTGCTCTTAATTTCCTCTAGCACATATGCTTGAAGTTCTTTCAGTTGACCATCCCATTGTTCTTTCATCTTTGTAACTTGCTTTTTTAGCTATTCTTTGACTTTATCCTCCCCCTTTCTGACTTCTACATAGAGGGTGCTAATGACATCTTCTTTGAACTGGCCAACTTCTTCACATGTCTTGAATTTGCACTCTTGACCTTTCTTTTCCAGTTGAATCTGATTTTTAGCTAAAGTGACAGATTGTTCCATTACCTCACCAATGCTGGTAAAGGTGTGATCTATAGCTTTGCCTCCAATTTGTAAAAGCCTTTTAAACTCATTAGTGTTGCTTTGGATTTCTGCAAATCCTCGGCTCATTTCTTTTTCTAAATCAGAGACTTTATCATTAACAACTTGGATGGAGGTATCAAAATATTTTCTTTGTTCAGTCAGCATGGATTCTATCTTACTCAAGATACTGTTTACAAAAATAACTTCAGTTGTAGGAGGTGGAGGAGGAATTAGAGTTGTCCATGGAACTATTTCTTCAATGTGTACAGTAGATGTAGATACTTGTTTTCTTCTGGTTAAAGTTACTTCATCTTTAGCATCACCAGCTAGGAAGGTGGGGATGTTAAAGTGTAGACTTGGAAGAGGAGGTTCAGCAGCTTCAGCAGGTATTTCTTCTTCAGTATCAGAAATATAGACTGTCTCTTCATCTTCCCCCCCCCCCCCCTCAACTAGAGACTGGGACTTTGGAGATGCTGGTGGAGATGGATGTTCTGGTTGATGAGATTTTTTCTTGTGGATATGGCTGTTCTTCAAGAGGAGGAGATAGAGGCTCTTTGTAAGTGAGCTCCTTTATCTTTTTGTCAATGTCTTCAGCTGTAGACATTATTTGATCCCGGACTTGGTCATCAGTAAGCATTTCTTCAGCATGAGCAGAAACTTCTAAAGATATAGCAGCAGGTAGAGTTGAATCTTCTTCTAAAACTATATTTACAGCAGTAGAAGTTGAAGTTGTGACTTGGACTGGAGAGTCTATATGGACTGGGGCTGGAGATGGAATTTGAGTTGGCTGCACTTGGATGGATGGAGCAGGCTCCCCCTCAATAAATGAATCAGTTATTTGATGAGAGTGTGTAGATAGAGTCATGTCCATATCCACTTGGAGATCATGGGATTTGGCAGCTTGGTGAGGTTTCTGAAGCTTGACCTCCCATATTTGGATGGAGGTGATTGAGACTTTCTTCATGTAGTGAAGATCCATTCCCTTAGCTATGGAAAATATATCTGGCTTCATCTGATTTAAATAAATAGACAGAATCCTACCATAGCTGGGGCTTTTGATACTTACCTTGATTTTGTAAAAGATCATCATTCCCCATTGGAACTTCTTTCTGAAGATAACATCAGTCATCATGTCAAAGAATTCTGGTGTGATGTTGCTTATAGAACTTGTGCGGCAGAGGAGGACATTTCCAAGAATGTCTGCAAGTAATTTTTTCTCTGCATTCATATGGTATCGGCGAACTGTGTGGTTAGAATCGGGAAGTCCACAGAAACCATAAGCCCTTTCATAATCTGAACTGATTAAGTCATCTTCCATGTCGATCACTGGCAGCTTCAGAAACTGAGAAATAGAGGTATATGTCATTTTGATTTTGATGTCTCTAACCTTAGTTTTCAGAACTTTACCGTTGCGCTTGATCTTGGCATGCTGGAAAAATTTTTCTACATCAGAAATTAAAACTCTGCAAGGGTGTTCAAGAACGAAAGATAATCCGACGGTGTCGAGCAAGATGAGAACATTTCTGAAATCGTCAGAAATATCACCAATTCCAGTGGAGATGAGTTCGCTGTCGATGCCTAACTTCGATGAGGAGGCCATTGATTGAAGAATGAAACGTCTGCTGGACGGCGTGAAGAGAGATGGAGTGGTTTGTCGTAGTGTGGTGAAGACAGGGAAGGTGAAAGGTTTTTCTCGAGAGAGGGTTTTGAAATTTTGGAAATGGGAAATTCCTGGACTTAACTATTTATATTTACCTTAAATCTTGATGATTAATGATGTAAATAAATGCTAAAATACCTAGAGTATGGCGGTGAGGTGCCCGGGTGCCAATGTCAAAAATTCGAACTTGGAGAGAAATGTGCCATCTGATTTCTCGAGTGAGAGGTCATTTCTCGGGAAGAGACATACATGTTCTCGAGAAGAACAAAGCATGTTCTCGAGAAGAAGACATGTTGTTCTTGAGTAGAGATATTCTTTCTCGAGTAAAGATATCCTTTATCGAGAAGAAGTCTGAGGTTCTCGAGAATGGACTAAGTATTTGAGTAATATTTCTCGGGAATCTAATGTGGTTCTCGAGTAGATATCTTAGTACTCGAGTAATAACCATTCGTCTCGAGAAATGAAGTCCAGACTTAGAATATCCTTGATTTTGAAGTGTAACCCGATCTTGAACTTTTCTTGGGACCTTTTTCTTCATTCTTACTTGTTGAGCATGTCAAGTTCTGTTTTGAAGAATGAGAACTTGGCCTCATCCAGTGGCTTTGTGAAAATGTCTGCAACTTGCCTGTCAGTTGGAACAGATTGGAGATTGATGTCTCCATGCTCCACATGCTCCCTTATGAAGTGGTACCGCAGTTCTATATGCTTTGTACGGTTGTGAGAGACTGGGTTGTTGGCTATTGCAATTGCACTGGATGAGTCACAGAACAGAGAAATGTCCTTGACCAACAAATTGTAATCTTCAGGTTGATTCTTGATCCAGAGTAATTGCGCGCAACAACTGCCAGCAGAAATTTATTATGACTCGGCCGTTGAAATTGCGACACAATTTTTCTTCTTGTTGCTCCATGAAATGAGTCTCCTTTCGAGGAATTGGCAAGTCCCGGAAGTGCTCTTTCTATCATCTTTACTACATGCAAAATCTGCATCTGAAAATCCAATTAGCTCTCTATCATTACTTCTTGGCTACCATAAGCCAAGATTTGGTGTGCCCTTATGGTATCTCAAACTCCGCTTTGCACCAGTGTAATGAGATATCTTATAGTTCACCTGATATCTAGCACACACACATGTTGAAAACATAATGTCTGGCCTATTAGCAGTGAGGTAGAGCAAGGATCCAATTATGCTTTTGTACTTGGTTTCATCGAAAGGTTCCCATTTCTCATCCTTGTCCAGAAACATAGCTGAACCCATTGGAGTCCTCATAGAGGTTTCACTCTCCATTCTGAATTTCTTAATCAACTACTTGGTGAACTTCATCTGAGAGATGAAAATTCCATCTTCAGATTATTTCACATGAAGTCCTAAGAAATGCTTCAGCTCTCCCATACTGCTCATTTCAAACTTCCCTTGCATAAGTTTGGAAAACCTTTTCCAAATGTTGTCATCAGTAGAGCCAAAAATGATGTCATCGACATAGATTTGCACTAGCAAAATCTTGCCTTTTACTTCCCTACGAAATAATGTCTTGTCTGTTTTTCCCCTTGTGAACTTGTTCTCAAGAAAAAAGCTAGACAACATTTCATACCAAGCTCGTGGAGCTTGTTTCAAACTGTATATCGCTTTATATAACAAATAAACAGAATTAGGATGTTCAGAATCAACGAAACCTGAAGGTTGTTCCACATACACTTATTCCTTTATGTAACCATTAAGGAAAGCTGACTTCACGTCCATTTTGTAGACGGTGAAGCACTTAAGTGATGCATATGCTGGGAATAACCTGATTGCCTCGAGTCTTGCCACTGGAGCATATGTTTGATCGAAGTCGATCCCTTCTTCTTGTATGTACCCTTTGGCGACGAGTCTGGCTTTGTTCTTGATTATTGTTCCGTCTTCGTCCATCTTGTTCCGGTAGACCCATTTTGTTCCAATCACGTTCTTTCCCTTGGGTCTTGGCACAAGCTTCTAGATTCGGCAACGTTTTAATTGGTTTAGTTCTTCTTCTATTGTCATTACCCAAGATGCATTCTTGTTTGCTTCCTCAAACTTCTTCAGTTCAACCTGTGAGAGAAAACTCAAATATAAATTTTCATTAGATGTACCTCTACGAGTTTTGACACAATCACGGGGGTCTCTTATGATTTGATCCATTTGGTGATCCTTCAAGTGTCTGAGCTCTAAATTCCTTGCATTTGGAGCTTCCTCAACCACTAGAGTGACTTCATTAGCTTGAGTGACATCTTCATCATGGTGATCAACCTCTCTAATTAGGTTTGTAGTAGTTGTCACAACCCGCATTTTCTCAACGGTAAAATCGTATCAGAGTAAGAGAAAACACGTGTCGTGATGCCACGTCATGCAGGGGATAACTGCACACGCTCAGGCAAAACTCCAGACGTTAGATTTTTAGTAAAATTGTTGATTAAATATGAAAGAAAATCAGTTATGTTGAATGGTCGTATCCCTCGGCACGGTGGATCAGCTAGTCCACAGTTAAAATTATGTTTATACGCAGCAGAAAATACTTTGGTTCAATTAAGTTGACACCCTAAATGAGCATAAGTGTCCCCGGGGGACGACTTATGCGTGCACGACTCTAAGGTGAATATAGTAGGTATGAAAATTAGTGTTTTACGTTGAGTAAAAATAGTGTCTTTGATTTAGAAACATGTTATGCATGGGGTACATATAATAATACTTTTAGGTTTTAAAATATCTAACATGCAACCTAGCATAAATCCTTCCTAAAAGCAAGTAACCAACCACAAGTAGGCAAAATCAGCAGTTTAAATTCATATCCAGCATCACAAGAAGCCACCAGTGGGCGTCAACAACCTGACACGAACCCACTGGCGAGTATGTATGTCTATACGGAAAAGTAAAGAACTACCTCACAACAAAACGGGGATCAGCTATCTCAGCTACCCTAGAGGCCACCAACAATCCCCTCCAAAAGAACTAGCCGCTGAACTGGCTACAACCTGGACCTGAGGCATTCAAGAAAAGAACACCTCAGCAAGGGAACAATCAAAAGGTAAATAGAGCAACAGATTTATTAGCAAATAAGAAGAAGGGTTTACCAACCCGGCAACAAACTGCTATAAGCAAAAGAAAAGGGGTGACAGAAAGAGGAGAGTATTGTTTAACGCACAGCAGAGCACACCGAGTGCGAGCAATAAAACCATTATGCCCTACCAAAAGAGTCTGCAACAACAACAAGACATATACATATATGCCAAAAGATAGGAAAGCATAAACAGGAAAGGGACTAACAGTCCTAACACGTGGGTAAGTGGCAGTGGTCAAACATGGATCTGAATGCATAACCAAAATCAGAGCCAAAAAGGGCTAAGGGGTCAAATAGTGGAAGCTTTAGGGTCCCACACACACCAACCCAAACCGTGGCAAAAGGCGGTGGACACAGCTCTCCACATAAAACCACCCCTCCAGAGGCCACCAAAACTCCACCACCTGCCACAACCCAAGAGTCGGCATGCAGAAAATTAGCCGAACACCCAATGCCCCCCCCTAGGGAAAAGTCGCACTAACAACCCTAAGAAACACACGAACCCAAGGCAAAAACGTCGGGTCCAACCGACGCGGCCTTGCACGCCTAACTAGAACCAACCCCGAGTCTTCCTGACCCCAAAACAAGCGCAGCACCCAGTGTCGACATGATGTGTCGACACCACGACAAGCCAGTGTCGACACAAGGTGTCGACACTGCCGCTGCTGGTGTCGACACCAAGTGTCGACACCACTGCGGCCGGTGTCGACACAAGGTGTCGACACTGCCGCTACTGGTGTCGACACCACTTCGGCCGGTGTCGACACAAGGTGTCGACACTGCCGCTACTGGTGTCGACACCAAGTGTCGACACCACTGCGGCCGGTGTCGACACAAGTGTGACACCACTCGGCAAGGTGTCACACCACTGCGGCAAGGTGTCGACACTGCCGCTGGTGTCGACACCAATTGTCGACACCACTGCGGCCGGTGTCGACACAAGGTGTCAACACTGCCGCTGCTGGTGTCGACACAAAGTGTCGACACCACTGCGGCCGGTGTCGACACAAGGTGTCGACACTACCGCTGCTGGTATCGACACCAAGTGTCGACACTACTGCGGATGGTGTCGACACCAAGTGTCGACACCACGACTGGCCGGTGTCGACACAACGGTGTCGACACCCCGACTGGCCGGTGTCGACACAACGGTATCAACGCCCCGACTGGCCGGTGTCGACACAACGGTGTCGACACCCCGACTGGCTACAGGCGCCAGATCCAGCAAATAACCAGAAACGAGAACGAGGTCTCTCTCTAGGGTACAACATCCATCGATAATAGCAACTACTCGACCTGAACCGAACCAAAATCTGTCCCTAATAGACACAATCCCTCAGGAAAACTGGGATTTTAACTGGAACTTTCTACACTAACCACGGCATGATCGGGAACGAACCCTAGCGTACACCTAGGATCTAAGCAGGAAAGAGATAAAATTAAATCAAAAGAAATACAAAGATCAACTTTGGCAAGGATGAGGGGTCATCACTTGCCTCAATACCAGAAAAGCTTGGTCGGCGGCCTCCCCCACTCTCGGATCTAGCCGCAGAGCACCAGCTGAGGAGCAGAAAGAATGCAGATCCTGGCGAGGGCAGTCCAGATCCACTCTCGAAATCGAAATCCGACGGCTAAATATCCAGGAATCGGCGTCCGAAGGCTAGGGTAGTCCGGCGGTTCTCTTCCTCTCGCATAGGCGGCGGCTTCTAAACAGAGAAAAGAAAGGAAACAAAAGAACCGAGCCCTATTTCTAACCTAAGGCTATATATATATACAGCAGTTTAATAATAAACAATCAACATAATAATTACTTACACTCAATATCAAAACAACACGAGACCCGAAATATCTCGGAAAATGGCGAAATTCATGCCGCAGCTAAAAAACCACGCTACGAACACAACTGCGAAGTCGAAATTAACATTCGACGAACAAAACCCGGGATAACACCACCTGAAGCCAAAACACAAGCATTCCCTAAGAGGACCAACTGAGTCATCAAACGGCCCCCGGCTAGCTGGGGAATCTTGCTAACAGGCTACAAACAGGCTACACAGGGAACCCTAAGAGCTAAGACCATGCTCTACAACGGCAAAAAGCCGGAAATACGCCTACGCAACGCCAGCCAAAGATCAAACAAAACACAGAAAAACCGGGGGCGTTACAGTAGTGATCATGATGAATTCTTGACCTTTTTCCTTAACAGGCCCATCCAAGATTAATTCATTTAGTCTTGAACCTGCATCTTCAACAAAAACACTAGAAGAGCTGCTATGTAGCAAGCTCATCTCATCAAATAAAACATTGATAGATTCTTCTATGACAAGGGTTTTCTTGTTAAAAATCCTATATGTCTTACTATGGATACTATATCCTACGAAAATACCTTCAAAACTCTTTTCACTGAATTTAGTTTAGTGATACTTTCCATTGTTAGGTACGAAACATTTACTACCAAAGATTCTAAAATATGATATAGTGGGTTTCCTGCCCTTTAGTAGTTCGTAAGGTGTTTTATCATAGTTTTTATTTATGAGTGCTCTATTTTGCACGTGACAAGCAGTGTTGACGGCTTCAGCCCAGAAGTATTCTGGTAGTAAGACATCACTCAACATGGTTCTGCAGGCCTCTATGAGCGTTCTATTCCTTCTCTCAGTGATTCTGTTCTGTTGAGGAGTACGAGGAGAGGAAAACTAATGAAAGATACCTAGGCTTTCATAGAATTCTGTCATGGCCCCAGATTTGAACTCTGTTCCATTGTCACTTCTAATTTTGACAACTGAATAGTTGTATTCATTCTGGATTTGCCTGATAAAATTAGTGAAAATATCAAAAGTATCTGACTTGTGTTTTAGAAAGAATACCCATGCAAAATGAGAGTAGTCATCTACAATAACAAATGTATAATCCTTACCTCACAAACTTCTAATTTGCAGGGGACCGAACAAGTCCATATGAAGTAGGTGTAAACACCTATTAGAATCTTTGTCAACAATACTTTTAAAGGTAGCCCTTATTTGCTTGCGTGACAAAGTCTATCTCCAACGCACTTAACGTTGGGTGCATCACGTACTAAATTAAGAGAAAATAATTTATTAATAGTTCTGTCATTTGTATGTGCTAGTCTCTTGTGTCATTGGTCACCAAGAGATGCACTATCTTTTGCCAAAAAACACACTGGTGTAGAAGAGTCTATGCAAATAAAATTCAAACAAAATATATTTCTACTACGAGTGTTGAAACTGGAATCCGGCCTCTTATGGAGTTTGACCCTTGGGGAAGGGGTGGTCTCGTGCTACTTTGCCCATGCAAGAAAAGCAACGAAGAAGGCAAGAAGGAACAGACCCAAGGGCTCGGCAGGGAGGTCCCACCACAAACCCGGAAGATCTCTGAGCGCTTCCCCTCCTTAGCCAGAAGCCGAGCTAAGGTACCCTCAGAAAGCACTTGAAAACGGGAGTAAGGAGGCACTCCAAAGCGTGCCTTCTGAGGTACCCCTTGGGTCTTATTTATAGTTTTTGGAATCTGAACTGCCAATAACCAGAAGAACTGACCTGAAAATACAAAAAAGCCCCTAGTTGGGTCTGCCAACAACCAAACTCCGCTGTCCTGAGTAGCTATGCGCAGTCCAACCTGGTCTGCCAACAGCATGGCTCCACCGTTCTGAGGGGCTATTCGCACACTTGGGGGGTCAGCTCGCCTCCAGTTCCCCTCTGCGGGAGGCGGGCACGACCTGGCTCCAGCGGTCCGCCCATTCTTCCTGGGCGAGCGCGAGCCGGACAGGCGACCAGGTCGCGTGTAGGGGCTGGCCGGCGGCCATCGCGACCCCCCGATCAACTCGCCAGTCGCGGGTTGCTAAGCCCATCTGCTTGTACTAGTGCGACGAAGGGCACCCCCCGCTTTGGTCGGCGATTCTCTACGCGAGCAGGAGAGTAGGGGAGCCGTCTCGCCCGGCTCGCTCGCCTGAAATGAGCGGGAGCGGACCAGCCCCCCTGCCATATGTCTGCTTGCTGCTGGGGTGTGGGTCGCGGGGCTGGATCCGCTCGACCTCCCTGGCGGGACCCGCTCGACGAACACGGGGTTGTACACAATCCCCGCTCTTTTTGATCTTGATACAATCTCGGAAAGAATCATCAAACCCGCGTGTTCGGCGAGTACCGTGCTGAGCTGGCAGGGAATCTTCTGGTGGGGCCCCACTGTCCGGCTATAAATATACCGATGAGCCCAGGGGCGGCTCCCCAGACCCCCCTCATTTTTCTTGAACAGACTGCAGTTTCTCGATGTCGGTCAGCAAAGAGGTGCGAGCTCGCCGGGAGGCTGCGGGCTAGAAGACTCGGGAGGAGGCCCTCGAGGCTGCCCCTTGGCTAGCACGTGGGTCTCCCGGCCCCCTCTTTAGGCCGGCAAAGGGAAATATTGTTAGGCGGTCTCCGGCGGGTGACTTTCCGGGCTCCAGCTCGGCGGCGGGTGTTGAGGTCGCCCCTGGGGTGCGTGACCTTATTTTTTGGTTTATTGTTGTGCTTCTGATCTTTTGTCTTGCAGGAAATACCTTGTGAAGATGTGGGGAACGGGGGGGAGGATCGCCCCCCTCCCTTGTCGTCTGAGAGGGTTGCTAGTCCCCCAGGTCTGGACCTCCCACCTCCGAAAACCCCTCGCTCGCCAGCTCCCCACGGGCTGGGAAAATCTCTTGAGGCCCTCGAGGGAGAAGCCTTTCAGGGTCGGCCGGACTCCTCTCGTCCATCCATCGGCGCGGACGACGTGCCGACCCCTGGTAAGCTTGTACTCACCGTTGACTTTGTTCTCGCTCGCTCCTTCTGAATCGCCCTTTTGTAGGCTACAACATGGTCTCCTCCGAAACTGAGATGAGCGAAGGGTATTCGCCTCCGCCCGACGTGGACAGTGTTTCTGATTACCTGGGCGACCCGACCGATGTAGTGTTGATGAAGAGGCAGGTGACGCGGCTATTCTAGAAGCACACGCTGCTGCTCCAAGAGCTCGTGAAGAGGGTCGATCAAGACAAGGCCGACACCGAGGCTCGGCTCACGGCCTTGGAGGGAGCCCCGCGCGCAGCAGAAGGCGGCGATGTCACTTCACCGGGCGTGCACATTACGCGAGCCGAGGAGCATCTTAGGAATGCCTAGGAGCAAGTCGGCCTGGCTCAGCAGGAGTTGGTGGCGGTGCGCGATTACCACTATCCTCGCGTGCCGCCGCGATCGGGAACGCAGCGGCGGGGCAGGTGGAAGTGGATCCAGTACTAATCCAGCCTTTATTCCCCCCGCTCGCGGGATATCGCGGAGTTTCTACTATTTAAAAGCCTCATCCTGTATTTGTAACAATTTGTGACTCTTCTCGCCCGCCTATGGGCCTGATTTCTGATTCCTGATGCGCGTCAAAATTACCGTGTTGTTGTTTTTATTTTCCTCGAGGCGGGCCCGAGGGTGCTCGCCTACGCCCCTCGCCCACCTCCGGGCGCGCGGGCAGGTCTGGGGATGATCTCGCTCGTCCCGCCACTCCGATCATGGCAGGAGCGTGCCCGGGAGCTCGCCAGCCATGTGTCTTCCCGACTCGCTTGGGATCCTGGGCGGGCTCGGGCTGAGTCTCGCCTGCTCATTCTTCGCGCGGACGCGGTTAGGCGAGACCTGCCGCTAAACGGTCCTGGCGCCGCGGCCGCGCGTCGGGGAGTTGAACCGTCAGGCCCGATTTTTGCTACGTGCACCTCTCCTTTTGGCGGGAAATTTCCCGCCCTTTCTTTATCCCTATAAATAGGCGTGGCCGGTTCTTATCCTTTCATCGCTTCACAGCACCCACTCGCCTCCTGCTCTCCGCTAAGCACGATTCGCGCCCGCCCATTGGGTCTATCTCTCTTGTTCGGTGGCAATTCTACGGAATGGGCGGCGGCGGCGGCGGCGACGCGGACGGGCGAAGCAAATGCGCCTGGACCTTCTCGGAGCACGACATTCCCCGCGCTATTATCTCAGAGCGCGAATACTTAGAGGCCCTAGGCGACCACATTCCAGCTGGGTTCTCGGCGAGACGGCCCGGGGAGGGGGAGAAGATTAACGATCTGTCCGGGAACGAGCTCGCCATTCCCCTGGCCCATTTTGAGGTGGGTCTTCGCCTCCCCCTCTGGCCAGAGGTTCATCAGGTACTGAAGTACTTTGGGGTCATCATAGGTCAGATGACCCCGAACTCTGTGGCTATCATGGTTGGGTTCGCCTGCTTCCTACGGGAGGAGCGGATCGAGTTTAATCTCGCGGTTTTCCACAAACTGTTCTCCTTCCGCGCGAACCGGGATGACACCGCCTACTTCTCCAACGCCCACCTCAAGGTGCGGGAGACCGTCAACAAGAGTCACAACTGGCTCAAGAAATTCCTGTTTGTCAAGGGGGATTTCGGCAACGTTCCCTACTCGCCGGTGCAGCTCAGCGAGGCGAGTTACCGCCCGCCTAGCCTGGGAGGCCATGAAGCTGACTTGTGCGGGTTCTTCTCCGGGAAGAACTTTGAGGTCGCGTACCTTCGCCGCAACCTCGACGACCTTGCTGCCGTCCCGCCTGGGGGAGGTTTGCCACTCGCCACTACTCTTGTCTCACTCTTTACTTCTTAGGTCTGACTTTCCTCTTTCGGCAGGCGAGCGAGACGTGGCCTTTCATCCCCCCTATGAGAGTGCCCGGGTCGCCTTCGGGGTCCTCGCTCGCGCTCACGCTGCTGACGCCGCTCAGCGCGAGGCCCCGTCAATCACTGCCAAGAAGAGGCCAGGCCGGGAGCAGCCCGCTCCCCCACCAAAGACGGCGAAATCTACGGGTCAGCAACTAGCCGGGGGAAAGAGGAAAGGCAAGGCCCCGACTGATCAACCGACCGAGGGCTCCCCCCTCATAGTCGCTTCGACCAACGACATCCCCGCCGAGGCGGCATGCACCTCCGGGCCATCGGACGGGTCGCAAACCGCCGCGAGGCCGGTGCCCAGAGGACATCGCAACTTCGGCTACGGCGAGAAATACCTGGACGAGCTCGGCGTCCCGCTCCTGTCATGGGACAAGGAGTCTAACCGCGCGGTGGTCTCGACTCTATTGCCGAGTTGGCTGGAGCAGGACACCATCGGCGGGGAGGCATATAATTTTTCGTTCGGCCTGTACTCGCGAGAGGACGCCGCCATCTTTGACAAGGAGGCGACGCGAGTATTGGTGCACGAGAGCGCGCGGGCCCAACTACGTGGCCTGGAGTTGGCCCACATGGTGGGGAGGCGCTGCATCCAGCTGGAACGGAACGCCGCCTCTCTCCAGAAGTTGGCGGACGAGAAGGAGGAGGCCCGGAAACTCGCTCAGGAGGACTCGGATCTTCAGAGAAGGCGGGCCGACGCGGCCGAGGAGACCCTCGCGCAGTATCTGGGAGGGGTGGTACGTGCTCACTTCCAACAACCGCCTCTCTTCGCGAATCCACCTTATGACTTCCTTCTCCGCTTTTCAGGATGTCGCGACGGCCAATCGGATGGGTGCCGAGATCGCCACCTTTGTTCAGGACAAGTCAGCACTGGAGGCACGGGTACGCGAGCTGGAGGCCGCCGCCGCTGTCCCTCCGCCAGATAACAGGGGCTGCCCGCTCGCACACCACTCCGACCACGAGTTGGAGGTGTTGATGCAAAAGAACGCCGCTAGTGCCGCAAAGTACACGATGCAGATGCTGCGACGCGCGGATCTTCTCAAGAGCGAGGCGGCGGAACTCTCGGCGGGCGACGTGGTTCCGGCGCTGGTTCTTCCCGTACCGGACCCCGGAGACCAGTCCTTCCAGCGCATTTAGGACTTCATGCCCCCGGACCTCGTGTCGCTCCTGCTTTTTGATATTTGTCTATTAAGTGTATTCACTATGCTCTTTATGCCATTTTGAGATGTAAGCGCGGGCCGCGAATTTACTTCTTGATTTCTCGCCTATCAATGCTCATATACATGCTTCCCCACTCGTTACTTACGTATGTCTGCTGTCATCGCGCGATGCAATTTTTCCGTTTTCCCGCTCGACGCCACTCACCTCGCGTTGCGTCAACGGGGCCGTATGCCTATGGATTCGGCTCGGGAGTTATAGGGGGCCTGGTGGGCCGTCCCGCTGTGGGCGACCTGTATCAGCGGCGCGGCCTCTGCTGCCGAGACCACTCACCGACCGGGCGAGGCGAGGCGGATCGCTGAGGCGCGACCCGGGTTCTCGCCTCCTCCCGGTCGTCAATTTGTGGGTTGGGTGGTCAGGCTAGACCCTCCCCCCATTTTGGCTAATCTTCGCGACTCCAATCTATTATTAACACCATTTGAGTAGCTTTTCGGCCCTGCTGGTCTGGTGGGGGCCCGGCATCGTGATTCGCTCTGGGTCGCAAACTGCTACAATCGAGTGACTTCCGGCCCTGTCAGCTAGGTGAGAGCCTGGCAGCGGGATCTTCTCGAGGCCTTAACATATTCCATCGAGTGACTTCCGGCCCTGCCAGCTGGCTGAGAGCTTGGCAGCGGGATCTTCTCGAGGCCAAGGATGACACTGAGTGACTTCCGGCCCTACCAGCTAGGTGAGAGCCTGGCAGCGGGATCTTCTCGGGGTCCAAACATATTCCATTGAGTGACTTCCGGCCCTGCCAGCTGGGTGAGAGCCTGGCAGCGGGATCCTCTCGAGGCCAAGGATGACACCGAGTGACTTCCGGCCCTGCCAGCTAGGTGAGAGGCTGGCAGCGGGATCTTCTCGGGGTCCAAACATATTCCATCGAGTGACTTCCGGCCCTGCCAGCTGGGTGAGAGCCTGGCAGCGGGATCTTCTCGAGGCCAAGGATGACACCGATTGACTTCCGGCCCTGCCAGCTAGGTGAGAGCCTGGCAGCGAGATCTTCTCGGGGTCCAAACATATTCCATCGAGTGACTTCCGGCCCTGCCAGTTGGGTGAGAGCCTGGCAGCGGGATCTTCTCGAGGCCAAGGATGACACCGATTGACTTCCGGCCCTGCCAGCTAGGTGAGAGCCTGGCAGCGGGATCTTCTCGGGGTCCAAACATATTCCATCGAGTGAGTTCCGGCCCTGCCAGCTGGGTGAGAGCCTGGCAGCGGGATTTTCTTGAGGCCAAGGATGACACCGAGTGACTTCCGGCCCTGCCAGCTAGGTGAGAGCCTGGCAGCGGGATCTTCTCGGGGTCCAAACATATTCCATCGAGTGACTTCCGGCCCTGCCAGCTAGGTGAGAGCTTGGCAGCGGGATCTTCTCGAGGCCAAGGATGACACCGAGTGACTTCCGGCCCTGCCAGCTAGGTGAGAGCCTGACAGCGGGATCTTCTCGGGGTCCAAATATATTCCAATTCTCTACGCAAGCTGGCTATGACAATACTGGGGGGGAAAGGAATTCATTATAATCAACGTGTTGCTTACAGGCATTTAGGGAAAAAACCTTTTCAGGTCGTCTCCATTCCAGGTGAGACTCAGGGTCTTGCCCTCTACATTTTGGAGCCGATAGCCCCCTGACTTCAAAGCTTCCTTCACAATAAACGGCCCCTCCCAGCTGGGGTTGAGCTTCCCTACGGATGCTGACCTCCCTGCCGCGTCTACCTTCTTCAGCACCAGGTCCCCTTCTGCGAACTGCTTGACCCTGACATGCTTGTCAAAGTATTTGGCCATCCTTCTTTTTACCTCCTCCTGTCGGACGACCGAAAGGTCCCTCAATTCTTCCACCATGTCAAGGGAGAGTCTCAGCTCCCCCTCGTTCTCGGCTTGCCATTCCTCTCGGCCCTCTCTGGCCTCCCTGACTCGCGGTGTTTGGACTTCAAATTCTATGGGGAGCACCGCCTCGCACCCATGGGAGAGCTTGAAGGGGGTCTCCCCCGTAGCCGTATTAGGGGTGGTTCTGAGGGCCCAAAGAACTGTGGGGAGCTGCTCCACCCAGCCCCCCCTCAGGTTCTCCACCTTCTTATTGAGGAGGTTGACGATGATCTTGTTCGCGGCCTCCACCTGCCCGTTACTCCTGGGGTGGTGGACCGAGGCGAACCTGAGGTCGATTCCGAGCTGCTCGCAGAAGCTGGTGAACTCGGCACTGGTGAACTGGGGCCCATTATTTGTGACGATGGCCTGGGGAAGCCCATGGCGACAGATGATCTCCACCCAAACAAAGTTCCTGATCGCTTGGGAGGTCACCTTGGCCAACACCTTCACCTCCATCCACTTCGAGAAGTACTCGATCATCACTAGGAGGAACCTTCTCTGACCGCTGGCCTGGGGAAACGGTCCAACCAAATCCATTCCCCAGATTGCGAAGGGCCAGGGGGCCGTGATGCTCTTGAGTCGTTGGGCCGGCTGTAGCTGAAGAGGGGCAAACAGCTGGCACTTATGACATCTTCTTGCGAACTCCACGGCGTCTCGACCCAGGGTGGGCCAGAAATACCCTTGCCTGACTATCCTTCCCTCCAGGGTCCGACTCCCGGAATGACTCCCGCATTCCCCGGAGTGGACTTCCTCCAAGATCCTCTACGCCTCGCCCTCGGCCACGCAGCGAGCCAGCATCCCAGAGAGGGTCTTCCTGTATAGCTGCCCGTCCTTAAGGAGGTAGTAAGCTGACTTGTTCCTTAGCTTCTTCCTGTCTACCCCCTTCGGATATTCTCCCGTGGAGACGAAAACTGCTACTGGATCCATCCATGAAGCTCGTTGGTCGATTTCCATGAGCTCCCCTTCTTCGATGGAGGTGCGGAACAGGTCGGTGATGGTGCCCCCTGCCCGGGGACCATGCTTTGCTAGCTGGTCGGCTTGTTCATTCTCTCCCCTTGGCACGTGTCGGATGGAGAAGGTCTGGAAGGTGCTTATGACCCCCTTTACTTTGGCCAAGTACAACTTCAGGGTGGGTTCCCTTGCTTCGAACTCCCCGTTGACCTGGGAAGCCACCACCATGGAGTCAGTTAGGACCTCCACATCTAGCACCCCCAGCTCCCTGGCCAGGCGCAGCCCCGCTATCACGGCCTCGTACTCGGCCTGGTTGTTGGTAATGGGAAAGTGCACCACCACCGTCTGCTCAATCCGAGTTCCTTGAGGGTTTTCTAGGACCACCCCCACTCCAAGGGAATGCCTCCCTGAGGCCCCATCCACCCTCACTTTCCAAGGAGTCGGGTGGGTGAGCTCTTCCTCCGCCACTTCCACCACGTAGTCGGCCAGGAAGTCGTCCATCGCCTGAGCTTTGATTGAGAGCCGCGGAACGAAGGAGACATCGAACTCGCTCAGCTCTACCGACCATTTAGCCAGCCGTCCTGAATACTCCACCCCCTCAAAGATGTTGCAGAGGGGATGGTCGGTCACCACTCGGATTGAGTGTGCCTGGAAGTAAGGTCGAAGCCGCCGAGCCGAGATGATTAGGGCGAATGCAAGCTTCTCCAAGATCGGATACCGGAGCTCGGCCTTCCTCAGGACCCGGCTGACGTAATAAATAGGGAGTTGTCTCCTTCCCTCTTCTCGAACCAAGACGGAGCTCAGAGCCTCTGCCCCGACCCCGAGATATAAGAACAAATCCTCCCCCTCCTTCGGCCCTTGGAGCAGCGGAGCTTGTGTCAACTGCACCTTGAGGGCCTGGAATGCCTCCTCGCATTCCTTGGTCCATTCAAACCTCTGACCACCCCCTCAGCATTTTGAATAAGGGGGAGCACTTCTCCCCTGCCCGAGAAAGGAAGCGACTCAGCCCCACTAGCTTCCCCATCAGCCGCTGGACCTCCTTCGCATTTCGCGGGGACCCCAGCTCTAAGATGGCCTTGACCTTGTCCGTATTCGGCTCGACCCCTGCGGGAGTGAGGAGGTGCCCCAAGAACTTTCCCCTGCTGGCCCCGAAGACACATTTCAGGGGATTCAACCGCATCTTGTATCTGCGCAGGGTGGCGAAGGTCTCCTCCAGGTCCCGGAGGTGGGAGTCCACATCCCGACTTTTGATCATGAGGTCGTCCACATACACCTCCAAGTTCCCCCCCCCCCCTGCTCTTTGAAGACCCTATCCATCATTTTTTGGTAGGTGGCCCCAGCATTCTTCAGCCTGAATGGCATCATCTTGTAGCAGTAGCATCCATCCCCTATGATGAACGAGACATCCTTGATGTCTGGGGGGTGCATCCTGATCTGATGGTAACCTGAAAAGGCATCCAAAAAACTCATTATAGAAAAGCCAACAGCTGAGTCAACCAGCGCATCGATCCGAGGCAAAGGATAACAGTCCTTAGGACAAGCTTTATTAAGTAAGGAAAAATCGATACACAATCGTCATCGGTCGTCTCCTTTTTTAACCATCACAACGTTGGAGACCCAGCCGGGGTACTGAATCTCGAACACGAAGCCAGCCTTGAGAAGCTTTGCCACCTCCTCCCTGATGGGCTCCGCCAGCTTGTCCGCCGTGGACCTCTTTTTCTGTTGAACGGGGCGTGTTCCCGGGTCCAGGTTGAGGCGGTGGCAGGCCACATCCACATCAACCCCCGGCATCTCCGCGGCGTTCCAGGCGAAGATGTCCACGTTCTTCTGGATGCACTCCAGCATCGTGCCTTGGTCCTCCGGGGTCAGCCCTCCGCTGACACGAACCTTCTCCATCCTACCTCCCCGGGTGAGCACCTCCATCTCCACCACTTCCTCTGCCGCCACCAGCCTGGATCGCTCCCCCCATCCTTCGGCATCCCCTTCTTCTGGAATGGGAACCTCTGCCTCCATCTCTTCTCCCGCGCCCCTCACTTCGGCCATCTCCTCCAGATCTCCTCCTGCCGCCTCTCCTGCGCGGTCCTTCACTTCTGGCTCCTCCCCTCCTGCTTCCTGCTCGACCTCCTCCATCCTCCGTCCCATCTCCTCGGCTCCCTCCTGCCAAGAGATGGTGTTCACCGCAGTGACATAACACTCCCGCGCCACCTTTGGGTCCCCCCTGACCCTGACATGGACCCCCTCAGCGTTGAACTTCAAACACTGATGGAAAGACGAGGGGACGCAGCGGAAGGCGCTGATGAGAGGCCTCCCGAAGATGGCGCTGTAGCTGCTGGGGGCATCCACAATGACGAACTTGTAGTTTCGGGACTGCCCCCCCAAGGTGACATGGAGGCCAACTCCTCCCTCTACTTCCTTCCTCTCTCCTGAGAACCCGAACAAGGGCCCGTCTGAGGCCAGCACCCTCTTAGCCTCCACCTTCATCGCGTCAAACGCCTTTTTGAAGACGACGTTGACAGAGCTCCCATTGTCCACGAGGATCCGAGAGACAGTGAAATTCTCGATGGCGGCCTTGATGACCAGCGCATCACAGAACGGATCCTCGTGGTCTGGCATATCACTCCTGGAGAAGGTGATCCTCTCCTCCGGCGGCGGGGTTTGGGATGTAGAGGCGACGCTCCGCCGGTACATGGTGTGGAGGCTTGCCTTGCGGGAAGCCTCGATCCCCACTCCCCCGTGGATCACTCTGATCCCTCCTCGGGTCCCGACATCCACCGAGTCTTCGCAACGATACTCCTCCGCCCGAGGCAGGACCTCCTCGATCCTCACTTCTTGTCGTGCCTCCTGCTACTGCTGCTGCCGCTCCCTATTCCCTCTCATCTCCAAGAATTCCGGGAACATGGCTGTTGCGTGCCCCTCTTCCTGATGGAAGTCGCAATAGGGCAGCACCACCCTGACCTCCCTTCTCCTCCTCCTCATGATCCCCCTCCTTGCTCCCAAAGCTATGGCCATGGCCTCCTCCTGATCGGGGAGCCGGGGCCTCTGGCCCTGCCTCCAGCCCGGAGGATGGAACTGCTCTTGCCTCCCCTGATGGTGACCCCTTCCGTAGTATCCTCTTGGTGGCCCCTGCCCCCGCCACTCAGGTCTCCAGCCCAGCCGACGGTCGGGCTCCTGGTGCCCCCACCTCGGTTGTTGCTGCCACTGGAGCTGCCTTTGTTCCCTCTGCCTAGGCTGTCCCCTTCTCTCCTCATGTGCCCTTCCTCCTCTCAACTCTTTCTCTTCCTCGGTGGCCCACCTGGCTAGCTTTCTTGCGAACTCCGGATTCGACGCCTCCCCGTCGACCTCTCTCGCCGCCCTCTCCATCAACTCCCCGTAGGAGAGAGGGGGAACTCTCTTCAGCTCCATTCGGAAGAAGCCCTGCTGCAGGCCCAGGGTAAAGGCCATCAATAGACTATGGCCCGGCATCTCTTGGACCTGGGTAACTTCCTCCTGGAATCGGTCCACGTAGCTCCCCAACGTCTCGTTCACTCGTTGATTAATGTGGAACAAAGACTCAGACTCCTTCTTCCTTTTCTTCGAAGTAGTGAACCTCAGCATGAACCCTCGGCGCAGGTCCTCGAAGCAGTAGATGGAACTAGCCGGCAGCTGGTGGAACCACTCCCTTGCCTTCTCCCGGAGGGTGATGTCGAAGAGTCGGCATTTGAATTCGTCCGACATCTGACGGATGGAGACCACATCCTCGAACCATTGGACATGCTGGACCGGGTCTCCCTTCCCAGTGTAGTAAGACATCTCAGGTTCCCTGAACCCATTTGGGACGGGAGCTGAGGAGACTAGCTCGCTGAAGGGACTGCCCCCCCCCCCCCCCCCACTAGGCGAGCCGGCGAGTCTCGCGATCCCAACTCGCCGAACCTGCCTCGGCTTGCCGAGCCGGGGAAGAGCTCGCGCCCCGGGAGCTCGCACCCTCGGCCTTCCTCGGCCACTTCTTTCCCAGCTTGCCGGCCAGGAGCGTCCTCGCCCAAAGAGGGGGCGGCCGCGATCTGGGCTGCCGGAGTCGAGTACTCGGCCCGCGCGCCGAGTGGGAACTTGACGAGGCCCAGCACCTCGTTCCTGAAGTCCTCCAACATCCCCACCGTTGCGAGAGGCGGGGGGGGGGGGGCGATGAGTCCTGCCTGTTAGATCCTTGTCCTCCCGTCATTGAGCTCGCCGAAGCTTTTCTGCACTGACCACTCTCCACGCTCACCGCACCAAAATGTTGAAACCGGAATCCGTCCTCTTATGGAGTTCGACCCTTGGGGAAGGGGTGGTCTCGCGCCTACTTTGCTCCTGCAAGAAAAACAATGAAGAAGGCAAGAAGGAACAGACCCAAGGGCTCGGCAGGGAGGTCCCACCACAAACCCGGAAGATCTCTGAGCGCTTCCACTCCTTAGCCAGAAGCCTAGCTAAGGTACCCTCAGAAAGCACTTGAAAATGGGAGTAAGGAGGCACTCCAAAGCGTGCCTTCTGAGGTACCCCTTGGGTCTTATTTATAGTTTTTGGAATCTGAACTGCCAATAACCAGAAGAACTGACCTGAAAATACCAAAAAGCCCCTAGTTGGGTCTGCCAACAGCCAAACTCCGCTGTCCTGAGTAGCTATGCGCAGTCCAACCTGGTCTGCCAACAGTGTGGCTCCGCCGTTCTGAGGTGCTATTCGCACCCCTGGGGGGTCAGCTCGCCTCCAGTTCCCCTTCGCGGGAGGCGGGCACGACCTGGCTCCAGCGGTCCGCCCATTCTTCCTGGGCGAGCGCGAGCCGGACAGGCGACCAGGTCGCGTGTAGGCGCTGGCCGACGGCCATCGCGACCCCCCGATCAGCTCGCCAGTCGCGGGTTGCTGAGCCCATCCGCTTGTACTGGTGCGACGAAGGGCACCCCCCGCTTTGGTCGGCGATTCTCTACGCGAGCAGGAGAGTAGGGGAGCCGTCTCGCCCGGCTCGCTCGCCTGAAATGAGCGGGAGCGGACCAGCCCCCCTGCCATATGTCTGCTTGTTGCTGGGGTGCGGGTCGCAGGGCTGGATCCGCTCGACCTCCCTGGTGGGACCCGCTCGACCTCCATGGTGGGACCCGCTCGACGAACACGGGGTTGTACAACGAGTGCCTGATAGAATCGTTTCTAAGTTATCAACCGATTTTATCAAGCACTTGTCTGCATGAAATTCTATTATGTATCCTTTATCGCAGAGCTAACTTATGCTTATAAGATTATGTTCTAATCCTTCAACATAAGCCAAATCTGAGAAGGATACACTGAGGTTAGAAATCATATTGTATCCCCTTGTGATTCCCCTTTTAGAACCTCCAAAGATGACCTTTGTCCCATTTATAACTGAAGAGTACTTTTGAACAAGGCTTCTAGTCTCGGTCATATGCCGAGAGCATCCACTGTCCAAATACCAGATAGGAATTTTGTTGGCCTTTGGACATACATGCATTCACAAGTCAGTTTGCCTTAGGAACCCGAACTCATTTGGGTCCTTGGTCACTAGTTAGCACACTCCCACTACATGTGTTAACATTGTGAGTGGTATTTCTCACATTATTAACTTGAGGAGTTACATAATATTTGGGGTTAAACTAGCAATCTATAGCAAAGTGACCAACTTTGCCGCAATACCAACAGTCAATCCTATTATATCTTTGCCTAAAGTTCTCCTTCTTGACCTTTTGAGATTGTGGTCTAGCAGGGGCAGTAGACTTGGTGGTAGAGGCTTCATGGTGATAGCACTCACATGACCTTTTCTCCTCAAGAGGCTTTTCCACAATGGGTTCAACTTTTGGAGCTTTCTTGATGTTATGACCATGACTATAGGGGTCATAGATCTGAAGAGTGATTTCCTCATAAGGTGCCTTGAAGACACTTTCCCCAAAGTTCTGGGGATGGATCCATCCTTGGTATCGAGACTTGGGCTCTACATAAGTAGACCTTACAAAATGACCGTATGATGAATCAAGATTAAACTTGTTTGTTTGAAAGAAAACTGATGAATTGTAAATATACCTATTTTTCTGTACATTAATTTAGTCGTTTTCATTCCTTTTCGTCATTTTTACAAATTTTTGCTTAATAAATTGCTCCTTTTTTGTAAATAATTTTGCTGACTTGCTTTATTTTTATGTTTCAGAAAAAATGAAAAATCTGCCAAAAATTGTCATATCACGCCCGTGACATATTGGTCACGCCCGTGACCAGGGCGTGACACGTCAAAAACCGTGAAATCAGCAAATTTTTGAGAAGCAAAGCTTAACACCCCGGGGTCACGCCCGTGTCACCCGACATGGGGCGTGACCCAAGCCCGTGTCTACCCGCTCGACGTTTCCAGCTCAACGATCGTCGACCTCCTCGACACGGCCAGAGTCACGCCCGTGACCTAGGGCGTGACTCAATCTCAGCTCAACGATTTCAACTCGACACTTTTCGCTCGACATTCGTCGAGTGTCGACACAAACTGACACGCCCAGAGTCACGCCCGTGACCTGGGGCGTGACCTTTCCAGCTGGACCGACAAGACCTGCCCGAAGACTTTCGGCGCAACCCGCGCCCAGATCGACCTGCTTGACACGCCCAGCGTCACGCCCATGACCTGGGGCGTGACCACTGCGAGACCGACACGTGTCCACCCCGAAGTCCACTTTCCCGTCAAATCGCCGGCCGCCTTCGCAAATAGTACTGACACGTCCCATGTCACGCCCGTGACGAAGGGCGTGTACTTGTAAATTTTCTGCCTATAAATAAGCCCCTTGCTGAAAGGATTTTTGTTCCCTTTTTGAACCATTTTGTATAAGTGTTATGCTGCTCGGATGAGTCCAAATGCTATGTAAGGGAAATTTCTCCCCCTCTCCTTTATTTTCTTAGCTTTGTAATCTTCGTTTTTAGCTTAATAAAATTGTAGATTTTCTCTCTTTTATGGATTTGGACTTCAACTATGTGGCTACTCTTATGCAATCTTATTTCTTTCCTTGTTTTAGTTTTATTTTCTTGTCTTTTTAATACGTGTGTGTGTGTGTATGAGTATAGTCCTTTACTTTTATGTTTTCATTATTAGTGTTAGGATTTTTCTGCACTTTCATATCCATCCTTATAAAACTATAAAAATGGTTATAAAAATGGATTTTGATCTTTCTTACTTAGCCTTTTTGTTATTTTTTTAAAACTTTTCGTGCTTTTAACTTTTCTTCCACTTTTTAGGCATTTTTATAGCATTATAAGAATGGATAAGTTGTTATTTTACTTTTTCAAACACTTGCATTTTCACTTTTATTGTCAAAACTTTTTGCTCCTTTTATTTTTTTTGTTCTCTTTTTACGCATTTCTACCGCATTCTAGCGGTATAAATGTATTAATTTTAATTTTTCAAGCACTTTCATTTTTGTGTTTCTTTGGAAACCTTTTTGCCCGGTTTATTTTTATTTTCACTTTTTATGCATTTCTACCGCATTCTAGCTGTAGAAATGCAGTTGTTTTAAATTTTCGGTAACTTAGTTTTTTTTTTGCAATTTTTTTATGTATGCGCATTTATTTCCGCCTACTCGTTAAGAGTTAAATGACGCTTGCTTATTTTACTTTCTGTATAGTGCGTGAGTTTGTAATTTTCTTTATTTCCGCCTACTCATTCTAGTTAAATGGCAGGGCTTTATTTTTCCTACTCATTTGAGTAGAATTTGTGTGTGTGTTTTCATTTATGTCGAGAGAGTGTGTGCGTGAGTTTTACTTTATGTAGAGTGCGTGCGTGTGTTGCATTTATTTAGTCCTACTCGTTTGAGTGGGACCCGCTTTCTTTCTCCTGCCCACGCATTTGCGCCGGGACTCGCAATTTACAGCTTTCTTTAGTCCTACTCGTTTGAGTAGGACTTGCAATTTTCAGCTTTCCTTTACTGCTTTCATTTTATCGCTTTCATTTACTGCTTTCTTTACTGCTTTATTTTCTGCTTTTCCCGCAAGCCGTCCCCATTCCGATGAGTGGCTAATCGTTCTTAGCCCTCGGCATCGAAGAGCATTGGGATAGATAAAATAGCTTAAAATAATTAAAGGTCATATCTTTCTAATTAATTAAAAGTACTTAAGGTTTGCCCGGGGTTAACGACGCGTATGACCACATATCGATGTGTGGGCCCTATTTCCGTATTCCATATGCTAGCTAGCCGAGAGGTCGTGCATATGGACCGATCACCCCTTGGCAAAGAGAGTTCCGCACTAACCCTCGAGAGAGGAGGCGCGCCAACTCTACCGGATTGGGTTCCCCACCCAATAGCGGGGTTCTTAGCGTAATGCGGGCGTAAGAGGAATCCTTCGTCGGACTAACATTCGGTCGAATAGTCTTAGCGTTCAGGTGAGCGATAGCCCTATAGCTAGGTGAGCTCATTTTAGTGGAACCTCCACGGCCAAGTCTCCGCCTTAATTAATTAGAAATTTAGGAGCTCTTTTTATTTAAAGTCTATTTTAGTTCATTTGTTTTTTCGGTGCCATCGAGCTAAGCTCTTCATCGGCACCACCTTCATGCTTTCTTTTTATTGCTTTCATTTTCAGTTTTATTTTGTCATTTTTATTATATATAAAATATCCCGACAAGATAATCATCGGTAAAATAATAGTCCCCTCCAGGGAAGAGTAGAAATAATCGAACCGACCCCGAGAACAATACGACCTCGATATTCCACCCGAAATATCCTGTACTACTCACGATAGGTGCACTTGCCTCCTTTCGTTAAAACTCGATCTAAACCGTTTTATATCCAAATAAATAAATACGCGCGCCCCGTTTTCTAAATAAAATCACTTCGCCTTTTTCTCAAATAAAACCGCCGGATCGCCGCGTGACCGTAAATAATTTTGGAGTTTTAACCATCAAGTTTTTGGCGACGTTGCCGGGGACTTTTTCGGATCGTTATTTTGAACCTTGGGGTTCTATTAATTTTACCTATATATATTTATATAACAAAAAAAAATAGTTTGGCCAACTAACAAAAACTATAATAATAATAATAGTAATAATAATAATAATAACTATAAAAAAAATTTTACAAAATTAAAAAACAAAAAAATTTTAAAAACTTACAAAATAAAAAATTTTGAAAAACCTTAAAAATTTAAAATTTGAAAAAACTATAAAACTAAAAAACTAAAACTAAAACCCAAAACAAAAAGAAAAAAAATATAAAACTTCACAAAAAAATTTTTATTTTCATTCTTTTAATGAAAAAAAAATATAAAACAAACAAAACTAAAAAAATTCGAAAAAATGAAAAAAAACTTAACACAAAAAAACAAAAAAAAATACTATATTTTCATGAAAAAAAACAAAAAAACGAAAAAAAAATAAAAACTAAAACACCTACCTAAAAACAACAAAAAAAAATAATAAAACATCCTTAAAAACAAAAAAATACATGTGTAAATATTTTGTCTATTTATTTTCTTTTAATTTGTTTTATTTTATTTTGTTTCGATTCGGCGCACTTCCATTCTTGTGCACGCTAGGGATGCGCATTTCCATCACACTCACGTAGCTAAGGCCTTAGCTACCTTCGACTCCCCCACGCACATGCCCCCCTACCGCCCGCAATCTTTTCACCGAGTTTCTATTTTTCCTTTTATTTTGTTTATCTCTGTTATCTTTTTCCTACGTCTTTTTACAATAATGCAGGATTTCAACCCGGACCTCCCGCACTCGTCTAAGGGAAGCTCCTACCCTCCCTTTTTCTTTTTGTACTTATTATATTTTGTATATTATCTGTTCTGCATACTTAGATTGCAACATTGGGGACAATGTTGGGTTTAAGTATGGGGGTGTTTTCCAATTCTACATTTTTTTTATTATTCTGTACTAATAAAAATACAAAAAACATTACAAAACTTAAAACATAAAGAAAAATTTTTTTCCTTGTTGTATATAATCAAAAAAATTATCATAAAACAAAAAAATCTTATAAAACATCAAAAAATTCAAAATCAAAATTTTTTTTTTACTTTGTAAATATGTTTCAAAAATTAAATCTCCCCCCCCCCATCTTCTTATTTGTAAAAGCTTGCATTCTGCTTGCCCGTGGCGTTCGACTCATCGAACCAACCATTCAAATAAGAGTCTGTTCGCGGGCTGCATTAGAGTTTTTACTTTGCTCCTTTTTTATATAAAAATCTCTCTTTCCTCACTATCTTCTTTATAAATAACACTTCTTTCTCTTCTCTTTCTTGTAAATAACTTATCAAAATACACTAAAAATCACTAAAAATTAGAAAAACCCAAAAACCCTAAAAAGATAAAAATCTAAAAATCCTAAAAAGATAATAATTAAAACACAAAAAATGATAAAAACTCTAAAAATTCCAAAAAAATGTTTTGTTAAATTATGTAACAAAATAATTCGAATATACCATATCTTAACCCTTTTTGCTTTCCAAAAATCTAGTTTCGAGTTAATTTATATGCGAATTTTAGTTATTCTTTGCTTACTATTCGTTTATTAATTAAAGTTCGATAGATTTAAGTGTCTGGGGTTAAAATTTAAAGAATCTTTTATGTCTTTTTCTTATAATAGGGAACTTGTTTTTCACCACCACTTCTAATTTTATAAATAGAAGCTCGTTTTTTATGTTAAAAAATAACATCCATGGATTTCAATTATTTCTACTCTTTGCTTTTAGAAACATTGGAACGTTCCTTTTAAAAAGGTTGCTCTCAAAACTTTTTTATTAAAATCTAGTTTTCTTTTTGAAAAAATAAACCCATTTCCATTTTTTTCATGTCTTACTTGACATGTTTACCCCTATCCCTTAAAAGATCTTATGTCAATGGGAATACGATTTCATTCCGTAAACATAGGCACCCAATATTTAAAAAGATTATATGTTATGGAGTAAGAGGATAAAATTCATTACTCCTACACATATACATTGGGTTATTTATTATTTATGAAGAAAGAAAAAAAAATTGATTATGTGTTAGGAAAATAAGATTTCATTTTCCTAACTATCCAAAAAGAAAAAAAAAATTGGAGGTTCGAGAAAAAATTGCCTCACCTCAATATTCAAGCCTTCTTCATAAACCACCAAACCACTTATCTCATTTCAATGATTCTAGACTTAATTTAAAATTTTTTGAGAGCATAATTTTTAAATTGCATTATTTCCTTTAACTTCTTTTAAGCTAAGGTTTTTTATATAAATCCAATCCATCTTTGTTAAACCAACAAAAATAAATTTTTGCTTTCTATTTTATTTTATCTAGAAGTCTTTTTGAAACTCTTCCTCTATTTATAACATTTCATAAATTAGGATTTAATTCTTTAACCCCGGATGTTTATTTTGATCTTACTTTTAATTAATTCAAGTGATAGCTAAACTTAGGATTTCTATTATTTCTTATAAGTTCATCTCCAACTTTTGCTCTGGAATAGCAAAAGCTTAAGTATAGGGGTATTTGATGAATTGTAAATATACCTATTTTTCTGTACATTAATTTAGTCGTTTTCATTTCTTTTCGTCATTTTTACATATTTTTGCTTAATAAATTGCTGCTTTTTTGTAAATAATTTTGCTGACTTGCTTTATTTTTATGTTTCAGAAAAAATAAAAAATCTGCCAAAAATTGTCATGTCACGCCCGTGACATATTGGTCACGCCCGTGACCAGGGCGTGACACGTCAAAAACCGTGAAATTAGCAAATTTTTGAGAAGCAAAGCTTGACACCCCAGGGTCACACCCGTGTCACCCGACATGGGGCGTGACCTAAGCCCGTGTCCACCCGCTCGACGTTTCCAGCTCAACGATCATCGACCTCCTCGACACGCCCAGAGTCACGCCCGTGTCCTAGGGCGTGACTCAATCTCAGCTCAACGATTTCAACTCGACACTTTCCGCTCGACATTCGTCGAGTGTCGACACCAACTGACACGCCCAGAGTCACGCCCGTGACCTGGGGCGTGACCTTTCCAGCTGGACCGACAAGACCTGCCCGAAGACTTTCGGCGCAACCCGCGCCCAGATCCACCTGCTTGACACGCCCAGCATCACGCCCGTGACCTGGGGCGTGACCACTGCGAGTCCGACACGTGTCCACCCCGAAGTCCACTTTCCCGTCAAATCGCCGGCCGCCTTCGCAAATAGTACTGACATGCCCCATGTCACGCCCGTGACCAAGGGCGTGTACTTGTAAATTTTCTGCCTATAAATAAGCCCCTTGCTGAAATGATTTCTGTTCCCTTTTTGAACCATTTTTTATAAGTGTTATGCTGCTCGGATGAGTCCAAATGCTATGTAAGGTAAATTTCTCCCCCTCTCCTTTATTTTCTTAGCTTTGTAATCTTCATTTTTAGCTTAATAAAATTGTAGATTTTCGCTCTTTTATGGATTTGGACATCAACTATGTGGCTACTCTTATGCAATCTTATTTCTTTCCTTATTTTAGTTTTATTTTCTTGTCTTTTTAATACGTGTGTGTGTGTGTGTATGAGTATAGTTCTTTACTTTTATGTTTTCATTATTAGTGTTAGGATTTTTCTGCACTTTCATATCCATCCTTATAAAACTATAAAAATGGTTATAAAAAGGGATTTTGATCTTTCTTACTTAGCCTTTTTGTTATTTTTGTAAAACTTTTCGTACTTTTAACTTTTCTTCCACTTTTTAGGCATTTTTATAGCATTATAAGAATGGATAAGTTGTTATTTTACTTTTTCAAACACTTTCATTTTCACTTTTATTGTCAAAACTTTTTGCTCCTTTTATTTTTTTGTTCTGTTTTTACGCTTTTCTATCACATTCTAGCGGTAGAAATGTATTCGTTTTAATTTTTCAAGCACTTTCATTTTTTGCGTTTATTTGCAAACCTTTTTGCCCGGTTTATTTTTATTTTCACTTTTTATGCATTTCTACCGCATTCTAGCGGTAGAAATGCAGTTGTTTTAAATTTTCGGTAACTTAGTTTTTTTTTTGCAATTTTTTTATGTATGCGCATTTATTTCCGCCTACTCGTTAAGAGTTAAATGACGCTTGCTTATTTTACTTTCTGTAGAGTGCGTGAGTTTGTAATTTTCTTTATTTCCGCCTACTCATTCGAGTTAAATGGCAGGGCTTTATTTTCCCTACTCATTTGAGTAGAATTTGTGTGTGTGTGTTTTCATTTATGTCGGGAGAGTGTGTGCGTGAGTTTTACTTTATGTAGAGTGCGTGCGTGTGTTGCATTTATTTAGTCCTACTCGTTTGAGTGGGACCCGCTTTCTTTCTCCCACCCACGCATTTGCGCCGGGACTCGCAATTTACAGCTTTCTTCAGTCCTACTCGTTTGAGTAGGACTTGCAATTTTCAGCTTTCCTTTACTGCTTTCATTTTATCGCTTTCATTTACTGCTTTCTTTACTGCTTTATTTTCTGCTTTTCCCGCAAGCCATCCCCATTCTGATGAGTGGCTAATCGTTCTTAGCCCTCGGCATCGAAGAGCATTGGGACAGATAAAATAGCTTAAAATAATTAAAGGTTATATCTTTCTAATTAATTAAAAGTACTTAAGGTTTGCCCGGGGTTAACGACGCGTAGGACCACATATCGATGTGTGGGCCCTATTTCCGTAGTCCATATGCTAGGCAGCCGAGAGGCCGTGCATATGGACCGATCACCCCTTGACAAAGAGAGTTCCGCACTAACCCTCGAGAGAGGAGGCGCGCCAACTCTACCGGATTGGGTTCCCCACCCAATAGCAGGGTTCTTAGCGTAATGCGGGCGTTAAGAGGAATCCTTCGTCGGACTAACGTTCGGTCGAATAGTCTTAGCGTTCAGGTGAGCGATAGCCCTATAGCTAGGTGAGCTCATTTTAGTGGAACCTCCACGGCCAAGTCTCCGCCTTAATTAATTAGAAATTTAGGAGCTCTTTTTATTTAAAGTCTATTTTAGTTCATTTGTTTTTTCGGTGCCATCGAGCTAAGCTCTTCATCGACACCACCTTCATGCTTTCTTTTTATTGCTTTCATTTTCAGTTTTATTTTGTCATTTTTATTATATATAAAATATCCCGACAAGATAATCATCGGTAAAATAATAGTCCCCTCCAGGGAAGAGTAGAAATAATCGAACCGACCCCGAGAACAATACGACCTCGATATTCCACCCGGAATATCCTGTACTACTCACGATAGGTGCACTTGCCTCCTTTCATTAAAACTCGATCTAAACCGTTTTATATCCAAATAAATAAATACGCCCGCCCCGTTTTCTAAATAAAATCACTTCGCCTTTTTCTCAAATAAAACCGCCAGGTCGCCGCGTGACCGTAAATAATTTCATAAATTAGGATTTAATTCTTTTACCCAGGATGTTTATTTTGATCTTACTTTTAATTAATTCAAGCGATAGCTAAACTTAGGATTTCTTTTATTCCTTATAAGTTCATCTCCAACTTTTGCTCTGGAATAGCAAAAGCTTAAGTATGGGGGTATTTGATGAATTGTAAATATACCTATTTTTCTGTACATTAATTTAGTCATTTTCATTTCTTTTCGTCATTTTTACATATTTTTGCTTAATAAATTTCTCCTTTTTTGTAAATAATTTTGCTGACTTGCTTTATTTTTATGTTTCAGAAAAAATGAAAAATCTGCCAAAAATTGTCAAGTCACGCCCGTGACATATTGGTCACGCCCGTGACCAGGGCGTGACACGTCAAAAACCGTGAAATCAGCAAATTTTTGAGAAGCAAAGCTTGACACCCCGGGGTCACGCCCGTGTCACCCGACATGGGGCGTGACCCAAGCCCGTGTCCCCCCGCTCGACGTTTCCAGCTCAACGATCGTCGACCTCCTAAACACGCCCAGAGTCATGCCCGTGACCTAGGGCGTGACTCAATCTCAGCTCAACGATTTCAACTCGACACTTTCCGCTCGACATTCGTCGAGTGTCGACACCAACTGACACGCCCAGAGTCACGCCCGTAACCTGGTGCGTGACCTTTCCAGCTGGACCGACAAGACCTGCCCGAAGACTTTCGGCGCAACCCGCGCCCAGATCCACCTGCTTGACACGCCCAGCGTCACACCCGTGACCTGGGGCGTGACCACTGCGAGACCGACACGTGTCCAGCCCGAAGTCCACTTTCCCGTCAAATCGCCGGCCGCCTTCGCAAATAGTACTGACACGCCCCATGTCACGCTCGTGACCAAGGGCGTGTACTTGTAAATTTTCTGCCTATAAATACGCCCCTTGCTGAAAGGATTTCTGTTCCCTTTTTGAACCATTTTGTATAAGTGTTATGCTACTCGGATGAGTCCAAATGCTATGTAAGGGAAATTTCTCCCCCTCTCCTTCATTTTCTTGGCTTTATAATCTTCGTTTTTAGCTTAATAAAATTGTAGATTTTCTCTCTTTTATGGATTTGGACTTCAACTATGTGTCTACTCTTATGCAATCTTATTTCTTTCCTTGTTTTAGTTTTATTTTCTTGTCTTTTTAATACGTGTGTGTGTGTGTATGAGTATAGTTCTTTACTTTTATGTTTTCATTATTAGTGTTAGGATTTTTCTGCACTTTCATATCCATCCTTATAAAACTATACAAATGGTTATAAAAATGGATTTTGATCTTTCTTACTTAGCATTTTTGTTATTTTTGTAAAACTTTTCGTGCTTTTAACTTTTCTTCCACTTTTTAGGCATTTTTATAGCATTATAAGAATGAATAAGTTGTTATTTTACTTTTTCAAACACTTGCATTTTCACTTTTATTGTCAAAACTTTTTGCTCCTTTTATTTTTTTGTTCTCTTTTTACGCATTTCTACCGCATTCTAGCGGTAGAAATGTATTCGTTTTAATTTTTCAAGCACTTTCATTTTTGCGTTTATTTGCAAACCTTTTTGCCCGGTTTATTTTTATTTTCACTTTTTATGCATTTCTACCGCATTCTAGCGGTAGAAATGCAGTTGTTTTAAATTTTCGGTAACTTAGTATTTTTTTGCAATTTTTTTATGTATGCGCATTTATTTCCGCCTACTCGTTAAGAGTTAAATGGCGCTTGCTTATTTTACTTTCTGTAGAGTGCGTGAGTTTGTAATTTTCTTTATTTCCGCCTACTCATTCGAGTTAAATGGCAAGGCTTTATTTTCCCTACTCATTTGAGTAGAATTTGTGTGTGTGTGTTTTCATTTATGTCGAGAGAGTGTGTGCGTGAGTTTTACTTTATGTAGAGTGCGTGCGTGTGTTGCATTTATTTAGTCCTACTCGTTTGAGTGGGACCCGCTTTCTTTCTCCCGCCCACGCATTTGCGCCGGCACTCGCAATTTACAGCTTTCTTCAGTCCTACTCGTTTGAGTAGGACTTCCAATTTTCAGCTTTCCTTTACTGCTTTCATTTTATCGCTTTCATTTACTGCTTTCTTTACTGCTTTATTTTCTGCTTTTCCCGCAAGCCATCCCCATTCCGATGAGTGGCTAATCGTTTTTAGCCCTCGGCATCGAAGAGCATTGGGACAGATAAAATAGCTTAAAATAATTAAAGGTCATATCTTTCTAATTATTTAAAAGTACTTAAGGTTTGCCCGGGGTTAACGACGCGTAGGACCACATATCGATGTGTGGGCCCTATTTCCGTAGTCCATATGCTATCCAGCCGAGAGGCCGTGCATATGGACCGATCACCCCTTGGCAAAGAGAGTTCCGCACTAACCCTCGAGAGAGGAGGCGCACCAACTCTACCGGATTGGGTTCCCCACCCAATAGCGGGGTTTTTAGCGTAATGCGGGCGTTAAGAGGAATCCTTCGTCGGACTAACGTTCGGTCGAATAGTCTTAGCGTTCAGGTGAGCGATAGCCCTATAGCTAGGTGAGCTCATTTTAATGGAACCTCCACGGCCAAGTCTCCGCCTTAATTAATTAGAAATTTAGGAGCTCTTTTTATTTAAAATCTATTTTAGTTCATTTGTTTTTTCGGTGCCATCGAGCTAAGCTCTTCATCGGCACCACCTTCATGCTTTCTTTTTATTGCTTTCATTTTCAGTTTTATTTTGTCATTTTTATTATATATAAAATATCCCGACAAGATAATCATCGGTAAAATAATAGTCCCCTCCAGGGAAGAGTAGAAATAATCGAACCGACCCCGAGAACAATACGACCTCGATATTCCACCCGGAATATCCTGTACTACTCACGATAGGTGCACTTGCCTCCTTTCGTTAAAACTCGATCTAAACCGTTTTATATCCAAATAAATAAATATGCGCGCCCCGTTTTCTAAATAAAATCACTTCGCCTTTTTCTCAAATAAAACTGCCGGGTCGCCGCGTGACCGTAAATAATTTTGGAGTTTTAACCATCAAAAACCTTTTTAAACAAAGTTTGGTCTTGAGGAGCTTTCCCCTTCTCCTTGGCTAGAGCTTTCTTGGCGGCCTTATTTCATCTTTGGGCTTCATTTCTCCTAAAATATTTACTAGGGGCAGCCACATGGCCTAAGCTAGCTCCTTTACCCTGAGAAGAGAATTCAGCCACAAGTGGAAGGACTGTCTTGGGTTTAGAGAAACTTTCAACAAGTTTCTTTTCAACATCAAGTTGTTCTTCCAACTTTTGAATGACTTTATCCTTTAGGTTCAGATGCTCGAGAGCTTTATTATATTCTTCCATAGCATCATGGAGTTCCTTTCTATGTGAGTCCATCATTATGACTTCCTCCCTCAGAGTGCTCTCCTCAGCCTGAAGAGATTTAATCTCCTTAGCTTGAGTTATTACGACTCTTTGACATTTTTCTTAAGCCTTGATTAACTCTTTGTATTGAGTCATGAGTTTAGATTCATCATCAGATGAATAGTCCTCATGATCATGGTCAGAAGCATCTGATTCCGAGAGAGGGGTGTGAGAGTTTACCTTCCCAGTGTACTGTGGTTCTTCTTCCCCATCTGTCTGTACCATCATCCTAAAGTAGGCTTCCTCTTCCTCACTTGACTCAGATGAGTTAGAGTCACTAAGAGTCTTGGCCTTCTTGGCTACTAGGCTTCTTTCAGATTTCTTTTTGCTATTCGATGACTTCTTTTCCTCACTTTTTCCACCCTTTTCTTCTTGTCCGGGGAATCAGCAATTGCATGCCCTGGCTTATTACAACAATAACAAATGATGTCAGATGAGATATGTTTGTTCTGTTTAGAGTTATACTTGTCATGGCTACTCTAGCCTTTCTTATGACGATCACCATCGTGACGTGGTCCTCTGGAGGAAAAGTCTTTGCCTTTCCATTTCCTCTTCTTACTTAGGAACTTCTTGAACTGTCTAGAGAGTAGAGAGAACTCTCCATCTAATAGTTCATAGCCCGAGGTGCTCGACTCCAAGTCTTTTTCTTCACTTTCTTCCTGTGCAGGAGCAGGTGATGCATCTTTGACCTTCCTTGAGCTGTCTGCCTTTAGTGTGACAGACTTCTCCTTCGATGAGGATCTGTTTCCCTCTTCTTCAGCTTTTATAGTATTTATTTGAAGCTCATAAGACATTAGCTTCCCGAAGAGGTTCTGAGGATTGGACTCAGCTAGCTTTCCAAACTCCCTTATTCCGCATATCTTATTGTCTCATTCCTTTGTTAAGGATCTTATGAGCTTGTCATTTAGTTCTCCGTTGGTGAAGACACGGCCATACTTTCTTAGGTCGTTAATGATCTTGAAGAAATTTTCAAAATTATTTGTTATGTTATCTTTGGGAACTTGCCTGAAGGCCTCATACTTCTGATTCAAAAGGGATCTTATATCATCCCTCACTTCTTCGGTGCCTTCCATCAACACGCTTAGTGACTGCCACATTTCTTTGGCGGATTTGCAGTGAATAAGATTTTGTAGCATAGAATCATCAACTGTACTTGCGATAATAATTTTGGCCTTCTTGTCTAGAGAGACAAGTGCAATCTCATCCTTATCTAGATCCATCAGCTTCTTTGGTACTTTCTTTGTGGGATCAATAGTGGAGGCTGCCATAGGAATGTATGGGCCTTCTTCCACTATCATGAAGATCCTTGGATCCACTGCTTCCATGAAGAACTTCACCCTTTCTTTCCATATGGGGAAGTTTGCCTTGGTGTATATGGGAAGCTTAGCAAAATCCTTGAATTTTGTCCATGCTTGTATACTCTTAAGACAACTAGGGGCAGATCTGTTCAAGGTGTTAACCTTTTAATGAACAACCTCATTTTGATACTAATTGAAAATATTTTAGTTGTCAACCTAAATCACCTAGAGGGGGTGAATATGTGAGTTCTGCGTCTTTTGCGGGATAAAAAATTGTATAAGCGATGCATAGAAAATAAACAAGCAATCACAGATGACACCAAAAATTATAATGGTTCCCCAACCTTGGGTACATCCACTTTCCACCTCACCGATCTAGCAATGCACTAGACTCGGCTACTCCACTATTCTATCTGATTGAAAACAATCCTACAACTCGGAACAAAGTTCCTACAACTCGGAACAAAGTTCCTACAACTCGGAGTAAAACAACCCTATAAAAACTCGGAGATCAACTCCTACAAAACTTGGAGAATAACTCCTACAATCTCGGAGAAAAACTCCAACAACAATCAAATGAATTTACAATCACAACACACAGACTTATCTTCACAGATCTTGGCTGAATCTCGGCTTCTTCCTTCTTGAAAAACTGAAAAACTCTATCATAAAGGTTGTGGAAGAAATCTGAGAATCCTTGGATCTGAGAACTTAGGATCACCACGATCAAGGAGATGATTTGCAGTTGTCAAAAATCTTGATCGGTGAACTCCTTCTTGTCTGAATCTCTGGGATCGAGAAAGTTCGGTGATGAAGAACAGAGAGGCGGCGACGCTTCTCAATTTAGAAACTTTAGAAATTGATTCAGAATACTTCTTAGGGTTTGTCAATTCTAACAAGACCTTTTATAGACCTTTCATAACTGTCTAAATTACATTAAATGCGAGCCACATGAACCAATAAGGAGTTAATGACATTTGAAATCGAATCCGTCAGATACTTAAGACAATTTAGAAATCTGCACTTCATTTCTCGAGAGGAATATGTGTTCTCGAGAAGACATGTCTGTTTCTCGAGAAGTGGTATAATGTTCTCGAGAAAAATACTTAAGGAAAGTGTAGAAGGAGAATTCTGGTTTCTCAAGAATAAATATACTTACTCGAGAAAATAAACTTCTATTACTCGAGAAAAGTTCTTCTGTTACTCGAGAACAAAATAGTTTCTCGAGAAAAGATTTCTGCTTCTCGAGAAGAGATATGTGTTACTAGAGAAATGATTCCTGGTTCTCGAGAGAAAAATTTCTTGTTCTCGAGAAATATTTCTGGCTTTCTCGAGAAATGACTTTGGCTTCTCGAGAAAAAGGCTTATAAAATTTTTTGACTTAAATTTAAGTTAACTCGAGAAGAAGAGTTATTATATACTCGAGTACTCATGGCTTTCTCGAGAACTACACTAAGCTTTCTCGAGAATAGCCTCTGCAACTCGAAAACTTAACTGAGCTTACTCGAGTACTAAGTTTAATTCTACTCGATTACAAATACTTCTTCTCGAGAAAAACACTTAGAAATATTTTGAGTCAAATATTTAAGATTTCTTGAGAAGTCAGGATCTACTCGAGTACTGTATGGCCTTCTCTAGAACTATATTAGGCTATCTCGAGAACAACTATAATGTTACACGATTACAGACTATTCTTCTCGAGTAAAACACTTATAAATATCTTGTGAATTGAAAAATGATTTTCTTCTTGTTAACTAGCAACCAACCTTCTTCTCATGACTTTAGTACTTGAAAAAGAAGTGTGTCCCAATAGAGAGGTTACACAAGAGTCAATACCTTGAATCACATAATGAGGGATTACATTGTATGGTCCTTTGTTTGGTGACCCATTGTAAACTGACATTGGTCCACACTTGGCAACTATAACCTGCAAGCACTAAACTAGAAAAGGCATCAAATACAAACTTAATTCATCTTAGTTCAAGGGTGACTTCATATAAATCTGGGTTATTGTGGATACAATACCCAACATAGCCTCTAATGGTCATGAAGAATATTCTTCTGAGGAGAATTAGATCAATTGCTTCAGTATAAGGTTTTACAAGCAGGATTTGATAAATGTCGTAAGGTCATCAAATCTTAAGCCAAAGAAATTGCCACTCACAAGGCACTGAACTCTAAATGAAAGGAGGAAATCCAGAGGTTAACTCTTCTTGAAGTTGAAGTTCAATCCTTGAAAGAGGAACTGAAAACTTTTATTGAACCGGTAAGTCTGAAAGAGAAAGCCATTAATGAACTTGAAGAAAAGCTGTTGGCTGAAAGGAAGCTTGTAAAAAGCTTCTCGAAGCGAAAGACCATCCTTCCTCTCATCGATGGATTTTCTACTTCTAAGAAAGGTAGTGATGTTGGACACAAATCCTTTAAGGGTAAAGGAAAGGCTCCTCAAAGTCAAACTACTTTCAAGAAAGTAAACTTTCAGAAAAATAAGTGTCTTTCAAACATCATACAGTCACTTTGCTAGACCAACGTATGTTAAATCTAACAAGAATAACTAAGGATGGAGTCGCACTAGAAATTTTGAAATGAGTGCTCTAAAGGCATCTCATCAAGAGATCATCCTTAAGGATCATGGTCCATTCATTCATGGATCGAATGCTAAGAAAGCACCAAAGGTAAAACCTATTATTGTAAAGCCACATTAGAAGAAGTCATATGTTTGCTATTCTCATGAGGCTTCTACTTCAAATTTAGTAGCTCCTACAAGACCTCCCGTTCAAAAGGTGAAGCGGGAGAATAAGATAAGGTACAATAGATTTGACTGTTAGTGTTGTGCCAAAGTTGATCGTTTTGTCATAAATTGTTGGTTCAATTCTATGTATTATAAGACTTGACGAGTTCATAATGCTAGAATGACCCCTAGCAATATAAATCTTTCTAATGGTGTTCGACTAACAAGGAACCAATGAACCAAATCTTTTTGGGTTCCTAAGGGTGTTTAGTTTGTAAATACAGGTATGTCCAAAGGCCAACAAAACTCCTATCTAGTATTTGGACAGTGGATGTTCCAAGCACATGAATGGAACCAGAAGCCCATTACATAATTATACCCCAGTCAAGGACAGTCCAAATGTTTAGTTTGTAAATACAGGATTACAATATAATCTAAGTCAACTATGTGGAAAAGGCTATATGGTTGAGTTCTACAAGGACAAGTGTTTGATAAAGTCATCTGAAACTCAGAAAGTATTTTATTAGGCACTCAGAGTAGGAATATTTTATGTCTTAATTTTCTTCGCTTAGAATCTTATACCCCAGTGTGCTTTTTAGGAAAAGATAGTGCATCTCTTTCTGATCAATGACATAAGAGACTAACATATATTAATTTCAAAACTATAAGTATGTTATTTTCTCACAATCTAGTGCGTGATGCACTCAATATTAAGTGTATTAAAGAGATTATGTATCATGCATGTTAGATGGGCAAGAAGATAAGTGCTACCTTGAAAAGTATTATTGCCAAAGATTCTAACAGATGTTTATATCTGCTTCATGTAGACTTACATGGGTACGGTGTTCTTTCTAAAAACGCAAGTCAGATACCTTTGACTCTTTCACTAACTTTATCAAGTAGATATAGAATGAATTGAACTGCTCCGTGGTCAAAATCAGATGTGACCATTGAACAGAATTTGAGACTGGTGTTATGATAGAGTTTTATGCAAGTCAAGGTATCTTTCATGAGTTTTCTTCCACTCATACTCCACAACAAAATGGAGTTGCCAAGAGAAGGAACAAAACACTCATCAAGGCATGTACAATAATGTTGAATGACTCTTCATTACCAGAGTACTTTTGGGTTGAAGCAGACAATATAATTTATCACATGCAAAACAGAGACTTAATCAATAAGAATCATCATAAGACACCTTTTGAACTTCTGAAGGGCAGAAAACTGACTGTGTCCTACTTTAGAATTTTTGGAAGCAAATGTTTTGTACTAAATAATGGAAAACATTATCAAACTAAGTTTAGTGAAAAATGTTTTGAAGGTACTTTCGTAGGATATAGTAGCCATAATAAGGCATATAGGATTTTTAATAAGAAAACTCTGGTTGTAGAAGAATCTATCAATATTGTATTCGATGAGACTAGTATGCTTCATAACAGCTCTTCTAGTGTTTTTATTGAAGATGCATGTGCTAAACTTAAAGAGCTAAGCTTGGAAGAAGCAACAAACGTAGATGTTCCTAGTTTAATCAAGATCAGCTCTCCAGATTTGATCAAAGAGGAAGAAGAACATCAAGAAGAAGGACATGCACCAGAAGTTGTAGAGCCTCCTCGTGGCATAGAGAATGCAAGGAATCCAGTGATCAGACATTCAAGAGATCACCATGTTGATCAGATCATTAGAGATCCAAGTAAAGGAGTTAGAAGATGAAGATGTACAGCTAACAAAGTCTTGCACTTGAGTTTTCTTTCTCTGATTGAGCCAAAGAAGTTAGAAGAAGCAAATAATGATGCTTCATGGATCATTACGATGCAAGAAGAGCTCAATCAGTTTGAAAGGGGAAAAGTTTGGGAGCTAGTACCAAGGTCCCAAGGTCAGAATGTGATTGGGATGAAATGGATCTTCAGAAACAAGCTGGATGAAAATGGAGTTATTGTTAAGAATAAAGCCAAGCATGTAGCTCAAGGTTATCATCAAGAAGAAGGGATCAATTTTGATCACTCATGTTGGAACCAGCTTTCTGATCCCTCCTAAAGTTCAAAATAGGATGCAGCCCACACCTGCGCTACCCTCTTGATGAGAGTCAGAGACCTGAAAACAGACCGAGGGGGCTCAGCTTGGAGGTCCCACCTCTAATCGCTTCTCCAGGTCGCAATCCTAAAGTTCGAAACAGGATGGAGCCCACACGTACTCTCCTTGCGCTACCCTCTTGACGAAAGTCAGAGACCTGAAAATAGACCGAGGGGGCTCAGCTTGGAGCCTGGCTCTGCGTGAGGAGGTTGTCGGCAACAACCAATCGCATCTCCAGGTCGAGGGATTTCTCCCGCTCCGCGGCGAGACCGGCCTCCGCCTCCTTCCACTTCCTGTTGTTGAAAACGAGGCGGCGCGAGACTCGGTGCGCGAGCTCTAGGGAGCGAAACTGAGAGTGGGCACTTTTTAGAATGACATCCCGCGATGCCTCATTATCTGCGGGCTCGGAGCCAAGGCCGTCATACAGCCCAAACCCTAAGGAGAAGGAATGACTGGTGGGGGGGTCCTGCTCTTTCTAGGAATGGAGAAGGGTAGACACCGATACGCGGTTGGCATCCTTGTCCCATAAGAGAACCGGCTCGCCGGCGTCGTCATCTTTCACAGGCCCCATATTGTAATTGGGGTGCGAGGCGGGAGTCGGGCGGCTGGAGGTGCCAGTCTCGCCAGGAGGGAGCTGAGAAGGCTGAACGTTGCTGGGGGGAGCTGGCTCCGAAGAGACCGTCTCGCAGATAGGCGAGACGGGTATTTGGGGAGGCGAGGGAGACGATAGAGAGATGGGGGACAGGGACCCCGCTGGCTCTTTCCTTTCTTTGGCATATTTTTCCTTTTTGAAGGACACAGACATTTTCTTCTTCTTGGGGATATGATGAGAAGTACCCTCGCCCGCGGGCCTCTTCTTGGGGGCAGGTGTCAGCATATCCTTCGCAGCCTCCGCTGCCATACTCGCCAAGGCGAGAGATCAGTTACTTTGGTAGGGGGGATGGACGGGGATGGTCCTCTCTCCTAGGTAAGATGACAGTCAGCAGAGAATGAAAATTTACAAGGATGAAGGGGGAAATAGAAGAGTACCTTCGCCGGGGAAGACGGCTGGAAGCGAGTCGAGGTCTCGCCGAAGGTATTGGACCTCGAAATATTCCCTGCGAAGAAATCACAGAGATCTTTCTCGGCACCCCCACCTTGGGGGTGTCATAATAGCATTCGGCAGGAGACACGGGGGGCGAGAGGGATACCTCCCAGATCCCCGCGGATGAATACAAATCGAGTCAGCCAGTGGTGGTTCTTATTCGGCGTCTCGCACACCTTCAGGCCTTGTCCTGTGAAATAAGAGATGTCGTCGTCCTTTGCGTGGTAGACAAATAGCTTGCGGAAGGCAGTTAAACTAAATTCAATGCGCTCTCACCGCAGGTAACAGGTGAAAGCGATCAGCATGGAGATGGCGTGGTTGAATTGGGCCGGGACGACCCCAAAGTACTTCAGCACTAGCTTGACCTCCGGCTAGAGGGGAAGCCGCAGCACCTCCTCGAAGTGCGAGACGGGGAAGGCCAGCTCGTTGGGGTAGAAGGTGTTGATACATTCGCCAACTTTGGGTGGGCGAGACAGATAACCATCGACGAGATACTCGTTGGTGAAACTTGCGTGGTCTTCCTCTGGCAGACTGCCGAGAGGGAAGTCGTGGTCCACGAACCGCTTTCCGCAACGGCTGCGCCCCTCGCCCTCTTCCATCTTTTTCTTTCCCATGGCAGGCAAGAAGGCAACAAAAGAAGGAGAGGACGGTTCAGAGAGAGCGGGATGCGAGATGAGGAGAGAGAAGGGAGCCGCGACCAAAGAAACGACTTAGAGTAACAAAAGCAGAGAAAGGCTTGGGTTGGAGATATTTATAAGGGATAAGGGAGAGAGGGGATTAAGCGGGAAAGTCAAGCGGCGGGAAATGAGGAGACACCCCGACGCTTCGTCTCTCTCTCTCTCTCTCTCTATCTCACTCTCTCTCTAGAACTCAAGAGGCGAGGGCGCCACAGCAATCTTTTCGAGGCAAAAGCCATCATTATAAGACTAATCGAAAAAATAGCTAATCATGATGAAAAGACAGCATGATATGACTAATACAGTACCAAAAGTTTAAAATAGATCATCCCGCGGAAGGGGAGATCTCGTCCAAATAAGTTTTATATAACACATCAATAATCAAACAGCTAAATTGACAGAAATACAAGGAGGACCTGGAGAGGGCGAGACGGGACCGCGATAGTTTAGTTCCACACCCACTGCCAGCGGCCATCTTTACCTCCCGCGCATGGAGGGCGGCCAGGAAGATGAAACGAGCGAGAAGCGATCACGCCGCGGCGCGCAAGACGAAGATGTTCGTCCGTCTCGTTTAAGATGGCTTGGGGGTCGGTCCCGTCTAGTACCCCATCCGCTTCCATCCTGGCGGAAAGGCGGTGATAATCTGTTTCTATCCACTCCATGCGCCGGTCGGAGGATTGCTTCTCCAGCTCCATCTCGTGGATTATGTGTGTATATTTACGAAACATCCTGGCTGTCCTCCTCTTCAATTCCAGGGGGTCCATGGGATCGCCCAAGTAGTCCTCGATCTCTCCAGGATGAGGAAGAGGCAAGTGGGGGGAGACGCGGGAGCTTCTTCAGTATCGGAATCAAATTGGACGCCTGCGAAAAGAGCGAAAAATCACAAGCAAGGATGAGCCCGCGCGAATCGGATAAAAGAAGGTGAATCAACGGAAAGGCGAGAAGGGAGAAGATCTTACTAGGGATGCGAGGGTTCCCCACAACTCGCGAGAGGTTTTCTCTCCGCGAGGGGGGTGGGGAGGATACCTTGGGCGAGTCATTGCGCTGATGAGCTTGGTTTATATTACCAGGAGGATTGGCGGGCACAGGTGAATCAGCAAAACTTCCCTAAAAAAGCATAGTCAGCAGGCGAGACCAGAGAAGGGAAAGAGTAATGAGATTACCTGCTTCTCTCCGGAAGAAGCGAATGGGTTGTCTGTCGAATGGGCAGAGGAGGTTGCGCCCGCCGAGAGAGGGGGGCAGGCGGCTTTCATCTTTTTTAGGTGAGAGGGCAGAGAGGCTAAGGGAGGAGTGCGCCCCAGATCCGGGAATAGGGCGTCCGTGTTGGCTTTGTTTCGCCTTCGCACCATCGCGAGGCGCTCGCGGAAGCTTTGGCTATGAGACATTCTAAAGGAGGAAGAAATGAAGGCTAAAGGGTCCCAAATAAAGACTGGGATCTCATATTTATAGGCCCCATAGGGGGGACCCACCAAAGATTCAAATTAAGGAATCCTAACATCGCGAGCCACTGTTGGAATATCTTTCCGAGGTTAGGGCAACCTCGAAAAGAGCGGGGATTGTGTACAACCTTGGGCTCGCGAGAGGTGACCCAAGCGAGCAAAGAAGTAGGATTGGCGAGAGGGGAGGAGGCCCACCTACAAGAGGCGAGAGGTGTGGACAGCCCACAGAGGTAGGCGAGACCCCTTTTTAGGCGAGACCTCCTAGGGGGTGAGATGGCCCACCGGGCGAGAGGCCGGTGAGACGGACGGGGTGGTCGTCTCGCCTGATAGTTCTTTCCCCACTCGCCACATGTGAAAAGAGATGTCTTTACCTTTTTACCCCCAAGGGGGATTTTACCTTTATGCCCCAGGTAATTTTACATATCTACCCCGGAATATCTGCATATAGCTCTCCAGAACAGCGGAGTTTGGTTGTTCGCAGACCCGGTCCAGGGTGTTTTGGTCTTTTCAGGCTGATCTAGAAGTGATATTTGCAGATCAGGTTCAGAGGCCTATAAATAGACCGGTAGAGGTGCCTGAGAGGGTTGTGGAACCTTTCCACTATCTTCCTCGCAGGCACCTAGCTCAGCACTGGCTAGGGAGGGGAAGACCTTCAGTTCTTCCGGGTAAGAGGTGGGACCTCCAAGCTGAGCCCCCTCGGTCTGTTTTCAGGTCTCTGACTCTCATCAAGAGGGTAGCGCAGGGAGAGTACGTGTGGGCTGCATCCTGTTTCGAACTTTAGGAGGGATCAAAAAGCTGGTTCCAACAACTCATTTGCTCCATTGGCCAGACTCGAAGCGATCAGGTTGTTCCTAGCATATGCTACTCACAAAGGCTTCAAGGTATATCAAATAGACGTGAAGTCAGCCTTCCTTAATGGTAATCTAAATTAAGAAGTATGCGTAAAACAACCCTCAGGTTTTGTCAATCCATCCTTTCCTAATTATGTGTATTACTTGCATAAAGCATGTAAGACCCCTTTTTTTGAAACACCGGGGTCTTAGGCCCGGAACTACCGCTTTGTGGTGACACCTTCACGCCCGGGAAGGTCATTACTACAAAACACTGATCCCACAGGCCAAATAGATCACAACTATAGCAAAATAATAAAGCAAGTTCACGCAAATCACATATATAGTAAATAAACTCCACAAAGGGAGTGTCCACAGAAATAAAGTACTAAATGTTGGGCTCATGCCCAATACATCAAGTCCTCACTACATATCTCTCATCGCGGAAGCAAAACTAAAACAACTACTAGAGAACAGGACTCATAGTCCCTGCCGTCTGAACTCCGATACTAGACTACCCCATCTCCAAGCATGCCGACCTCCGAGGCTGCTCCTCTATGCTGGGCTCCACGGTCCCCTAAAATGATGTGGTTCGAAAACCATTAGTCTAAAAGACTAAGTCCTATCATCCCCCGCCCCTTTCCCCATGGGTCCTAGGCACCGAGCGGGAAGAAGGAAAGGAGAGGACATGAAGGTGAAGAATAACAAATAAGCAGATGGAGGCAAAACTAAACTAGTAGTTCTACAGTATATAAGATAGGATGAAGGTAAAAAGACTGAACATGAAAAGTAACCTTAACTTATATGAAAACACATAAGCCAAGGGATCTTTTGCAGGGCTCTTATCGAATAAAAAGTCTCATACCGATTTATACGATAGGGTGTCGGTTTTCTAGCAATCGTACATTTATATTTACTGAATAAAAACCTTAACTTATAAGCACGCTCGCACGAACTTATAAACCAAGGGGTCGTTTTGTAGGGCCTATTGTATAACGTCCCATACCACTTATACAATAGGTGTCAGGTTATATGCAATGAGTATGCTATGAAATATAATTATACCATGATGTGAACATGCAAGTGCAACTCACCCACTCAACTCTGTGTACACAGACCTTTAGTTCCACCTTCCTTGAGCCGAACCTCCTAGGATACCTCCATAGTGGCAAACGGAAGTGGTGGGTAGGGCCTCGCCCACCTCTAAACCGGTAATTGCACTACCAGTCATACCTATCGTACGCCTCAATACTGGTGCACTAAACGGAGCTCCTACGTACTCTTGCCGGCTGACGCACCAGACTTTATTTGGCCAAGTGCTAAACCACACTTGCCGAGTCAACGTATTGACATCGGTGCATCGACTCTCCAATACCGAAGACCCACCACCTTATACTTTATGCACATGCAACCTTGACGTATAACCACCGAGCCAAAGCTCCACGAACCATCCCATTCGTCACAACAACAATCGAGCCAAAGCTCGCCGGGCCAACCTACCTATCTCAACAACTACCGAGCCAAAGCTCGTCGGGCCAATCCTGCCCATCACCAAATCCACTGGGCCTACTGCCCGAGAGTCCCATCCTAACACCCTGAGACATCGAGGTGAATGAAGGTGAAACCTTAGTTTGCTAGTTACTCTTGCATTCCAGTTTATTATTCTTACTGTTTAGGTTAGCACAGGACTGCCCAAGGTATTCCCCGTGAAGGGCTCTCGAGTGCACTAGGAACTACGATGGGCTGAAACCCAAAGCTCCCTTTCGCAAGACACTTATTTTTTATTGGTTACTACCCATGTCCCAAACCCTTAGATGTTATAGTGGATCTGCCCCTAGTGTATTGAACACTTCCTCTCCTACGGGGAAGACGATATTTCGTCGACCTCGAGCACCACCTAACACTAGTCAATCCAACACTCTACTAATCCTAACTTCCAATGATGAACTCATTTTTATTTATGCAAACCAACAAACATCTAACCCCAACTCATGTGCCCAAATTCATATTCCAGCATAACTTCTGCAGTTTTACTAAATGCAGACCAACTTAAGCTATATGATGTGTAAAATGGGAGGTACTCAAAATAATCATCCAGTTTCCCTATAATAATTTTGGATGGTTGTCATGACCTTTTACCCTAAATCCAGAATTTCATAATTTTTCTAATTTATCTGATAATTTATTTAATTATTCTGGTAATCCAAAACCCCAAGTTTGAACATGAAGTACCAATTTCAAACAAACAAATGCTCCACAAAATTTATGTTAAATACAAGATGATTATTTATCATACATTCCAAAGTCTCTCAATTTTTAGCATGGTTTAAACCCGTAATCCTAATTTTACATATAACCTACAATAAATCATTTTAAGAGATAAGTACAGCAAGAATACTCCAAAAATTCTGAGAAACTTCTAGGATGATTGTAAGGACATATAAATGCTCTACGTTAAGTTTCATAATTTATCAACAAATAATGAGCTCTAAACAAAATATTGAACAAGTTTCCAAATTAATGAGCTTGTGAAGTAGGTACTGCAAATATATATTCAAAAATTCTAATAAAATTCATACATGAGCATAATATTCTAAAACTCCCTCTGCCTAATTTTCACGACTTTCCACTGGATAGTGAATTCACAATAACCAAATATTTAAGTAGAACTAACACATGCCTTACAAAGGAAGTACTAAGAGTATTGACCCAAAATCCCCAATTAAATTTCCAAAGGTTCATTCTACCCCTAGGACCACACTACCCAAGTTTCATTATTGTTCAATGAGTTCTAGTACCCTATTCTATCACTACAAGGTTTGTGCCCTAAACTAGGGTTAGGGTTTTGTGGGGCCAATCCTTTTCCAAATCCCTTAGGATTTTAACCAGATGGCTTTAGCTACCCTAGTACGATCGCTACCAAATTTCAAGTCCATACAAGGTCTTTTGACCCTATGCCCTTCACAAGACACAAAAGCCCTTTCTTAGGGTTTGGTCTTAGGTCCTAAGGCAAATCCATTCCAATCCACTCCATCTTCCAGGGGAAGGTGTTAAAATCCATGCCAAGTTAGTGGCCCCAATTTCAACCTATGTTGGGGGGATTTGGCCACTCAAAACCCAAAGTGCACTTTTTGACCTAAATACCCTTATTAAGGCAAGGCTAGGGTTTGCATGATTTCAATTCAAACCACCTACAAAAGCAATGAACTTTTAGCCAGAGCTCTAGATTACCCCAATCACCACTCACCAAAATTTGGGTGAGTTTGGAGGTAATTTGGTCCCCCAATTAATTTACCCTAGAGAAATTAAATAATTCCAAAACCTATGGAAAAATTGTTCCCAAAAGTTCTTATTTTTAGGCAGGACCTGGGTAAAGACTAGGGTGACTCCCTGTCCAAATTTCAAGTTATTTGGACAAGAGATGAAGAGTGGGTACCCATTTTAATCTCTACCTAACTCTAGGTATAGACCCCACCAAAATGAGTGCCCTGGTCAAACCAAGCACCCAAATTGGTTCAAACCAATTTTGAATTAAAGTAGACCCATAAGGCTACAAATTTTATGTTGACCATTTTCTTTGCATTATCACCTAGGTATTTTTAAAAATTAAAACATTAAATTGAAATTGTGTGATAGAATTGAAATAAGTGGAATACATAACCTATAGTTTAAAATCAGTGCCAGCGCGAATCTTGGCACAGATCGGACGGCTGCCGGTTATCTTCAACCTCTAGCCAACGGTTTCGATTCAACCCACCTGGAGCAATTTCAAAACGCCACCACCGGCCATCCGGCCACCTCCCTGGTCGGCCACCGCCACCACCACCTCCGTTGAGGTGGTGGCTATCGCTAGGCGGCGGCACAGCCACCGGAGGAGCCTTTTCTGGCGATCCCGACAAGGTGAAAAATGTGGAAAAACCAGGAAATTTCCAACTTTGATCGGGCTTAACTGAGCCCGATTCCCTTTCTAAATGAATCCTATGATCTACCCATGGAAGAAGGAGAGGAGGATGACCTGAATCGCGGCCTGAGAGCGGGTGTTGTGCCTCCTCGCCATTTCTGACCACCAAGCTTCGGCTCCTCTGCAACCTCCACAACTTCTCTGTAACTGGAATGCGATCGGGGGAAACTCTTCCCCTTGCCCTGTTGAAGGTCTCTAATGAAGGAATTGGGGAGAGGAGGTTTGTAACTCCCCAATTCTTCATGACACCATTAAAGCCATTAATGGTGATTTTTGGTTTTACCAAATTTGAGTTGTTGAGCCTCCCCTCTGGCCGACCACCTCCTGAAAACTCCTCCCCTACCTCCAAGGAGTTAAAGCCCCATCAAAAGGGGGAGTTATGGGGCCTCCATGGCCATGATGGCCATTAAGCTCCTCTTTCTCTCTCCTCCAAGTTTGGGTAACTCCCTCTTTCTCTCTCCTAGTCACCTAATTCTGTATTTGGTGGGCCCAAAAATGTCTCACCACCTCCTAGACCATTGGGCCACACTTGCTTAGGCCTAGCTCCACTAGGATTGGGCTTGAGTTAGCCATTTAGGCTAGTTTGACCACTTTGACCCAAGGGTTGACTTTGGTCAAATTAGCCACTAGGGCTGACCCCAATGGGTCCTTAGTGACCCATGATCCTTCCCTAAAGTCTAGAAGTACTTGGGTAAGGTTAACTTGCACACTGTAGGTCACTTGCCCCTTAGTTAGGGCACTTTGACCTTTTTAGGGCTAAGGTTGACTTGGGTCAACTTAGGCTCTGGAGTTGACCTCAATGGATCCTAGGTGACCCATTTACCTCACCCTAGGGTTAGGAGGACATGAGTGGGATCCACTTGGCTAAGGGGAGGTCAGTTGACCAAATATAGGTCAGTTTGAACCATTAGGGTTAGAGTTGACTTTGGTCAACTTAACCACTTTGACTGCCCTCCATGGGTCCTTAGTGACTCATTGACCCCACATTAGGTCTAGGAAGATCCTGGTATGGTTGGTTGGGCTTTACTATAGCATACTGCCCTTAGTTAGGGCACCAAGCAAAATTTAGGCCTAGGGTGGTTCTAGGTCAACTTGGTCACCCTAGGTCGACTCCAATGGACCTTTAGGGCTCTAATGAACCTCACAATGGATTGGTGAGACCATGATGGGGTATTGGAGTCATGGTGAAGCCCCATGATCATCTTAAAGTAGGGTTTAGAAATCTACTATTTGCAGACCATAGAGATCTCACCTACATTCATAGGTTCACTTGGCCTTCTTGGGCTTCCTAGGGTTTTGTCATGACCTAGTCATGAAAAAACCACTCCTAGGGGTATATTTGTTTGAGGGATGTTACAAAGCATTATATGGCTTAGAACAAGCTCCTAGAGCTTGGTACGTATGAGATACTATCTAGCTTTTTCTTGAAAACAAGTTCTCAAGAGGAAAGATAGATAAGACATTATTTCTTAGGGTAGTAAAGGTCAAGATCCTGCCAGAACAAATATATGTCGATGATATTATAACTTGATCTATACATGACAACTTTTGCAAAAAGTTCTCTAATTTAATGTAAGGGAAGTTTGAAATGAGCAGTATGGGTGAGTTGAAGTTTTTCTTAGGACTTTAAGTGACGCAATCTGAAAATGGAATTTTCATCCCCCAAACAAAGTTCACCAAGGAGTTACTTAAGAAATTCAGAATGGAGAACACAACCTCTATGAGGACTCCAAAGGGTTCAACTATGTCCCTGGACAAGGATGAGAAAGGGAAACCTTTTGATGAAACCAAGTACATAAGCATAATTAGATCTTTGCTCTACCTTACTGCGAGTAGACCAGATATAATGTTTTCAACATGTTTATGTGCTAGATTACAGGTGAACTCCAAGAAATCTCATTATGCCACTACTAAGAGTATTTTGAAATATCATATAGGCACACCTAATCTTGGCTTATGGTACCCAAGAAGTAATGACTGTGAGCTAATTGGTTTTTCAGATGCTGATTTTGCAGGAAGCATAGATGATAGGAAAAGCACTTCTGGGACTTGCCAATTCCTTGGAAGGAGGATTATATCATGGAGTAGTAAGAAAAAGAATTATGTAGTTATCTTAATCGTAGAATCGGAGTATATCTCTACAGACAGTTGTTGCGCACAACTTTTGTGAATCAGAAATCAACTTAAAGATTATAATCTGAAGCTGAAGGAGATTCTAATGTTCTGTGACTCATCCAGTAAAATATCTATTACAAACAATCCAGTCTCTCACAACCAGACAAAGCACATTGAGATACAGAATCATTTAATCCAGGAGTATGTGGAGAAAAGGGACATTAATCTCAGCTATGTTGTCATGCTCCAAAAATCTTAAAAATAGGAAGGAGTTGGTTTCTGGAAGTTACCGCCAGGTGGTAGTGTTAACGCCGATAGTAGCCAGATGAATTAATCAACCTTTGTTTCAGGTAGGTACCGCGTGGTAGTTGAAAGGTATCGCATGGCGATAAAACTTGACACACTCAGTGCATTCGATACACTCAATGAAGCGTTGAGAACCTACCACAGGGCAGTCGTAAGCTATCACACGACAATATCCAGATTAAATGAACAATACGACTCCAGAAGGTATCGCCTGATGGTAGTGAGGTAATTCCAGTGGTAGAAGGCCACGTGTCAGTGAGGCGGAAGCTATTTTGAGTGACAGAGAGATACCGAGTGGGTTAAGCTGCAACTGCCTTTGATACCGTGCGACGGTAGAAGATACTGCGCGACGCTCACCGCACCAGAACTGTTGAAGCCAAAATCTGACTTCAACCAAAGTTCAAAATTCAGGGGTGTAGCTAACACCTACTCGCCCCAAGCACTGCCCTCCGACTGGTTGTAAAGGACTAGAAACCGGCCCAAAGCCTCAGCATGGAGGTTCCACCGCTTACCCGGAAGATCTCTGAGAGCTTCCCCTCCAAAGCCAAAAGCTGGGCTTGGAGCTCCTTAGAAAGCACAGAAAAATCCTCTCAAGTCCTAAGAAAAACGTGCTTCTAGAGAACCCCTATGGGTCTATTTATAGTTTTCTGAGTTCGAACTGCCAATAACCATACCGTGCTGACCTGAAATTACCAGAGTACCCCTGGTCGGGTCTGCCAACAGCCAAACTCCGCTGTGCTGAGGAGTTATATGCAGACCACCAGGGGCAAAAGGGTAAAATTTCCCGGGGTAGAAGAGTAAAATCCCCCTTGGGTGTAGAAATATAAAAATGGCCTTCTTTCCATATGGCGAGTGGGGGAGCACCCATTGGCAAGACGGGCCTTCCTGCTCGTCTCGCAGGCATCCTTCGTCATGTGGCCCTCTTGCTTTTTAAGGCCTACTCGCATCCTCAAAAGGGGGCGTCTTGCCCATTGCAGAGACCACCAGCCTTGCCTCCTGCGAGTGGACCACCTGGTCCCACTCGCCCATCAGCACCTCTTGCCAACTTTTTCTATTCGCACCATGAGGGCCTCTTGCGAGCCCGAGGTTGTACAGATAAAATCTATGGATGAGATTGTTTTCTCATCTTCCCTTCTCTTTTTCTCTCTCAAGTTCTTGTAATAAAGGAAGAAGAGGGATTGAAGGCTGAGCTTTGGAAGCTTGGCGAAGGAGATCCTGTGGTCAGATTTACGAGCTGAAGCAAGATCCGTGAAGAGGAAAGTGAGGCGATCCTTTCCATCTGGATAGAAGTCTTGATCATGGCTCCAAAACAATCTACAAAGGTAATGATCTTCCTTCTTGGACAAGTGAAGTCCTACTTTTGCATACAAATGGAATCCCCCACCAAATGGTGGAAAAGGAGGGAATTTCGATGGGTTGATATATGATATCCCCGAGTAGTCTGCATAAAGAATCCGAAAATCATAGTACGGAATAGACATCTCTGTGAAGCCCTTTAGGATAGGTTGGTCTGGATTTGTGATATTTTAATTTGCATGTCGGAGAAGACTCCGAGTATAACCGTATAGTTTACGGAGTCCGAGGGGTTATGCCAGCGAACATTTGTAGCAGTAAGTGTTGGGCATACACTCCATAAAAATGCCCATAGAATACCACAGTTTTGATAACTATTAGATATCATCGGGCGACAGTGGATATAGCTGGCGATAGCTCTCGGTGAACTATAAATGTTGTGAAAGTCCAGTTTCTAGCACCGCAGGAAACTGCAGGTTTTTCTGGAAAGATGTTCCAGTTGTGGCTGAGTCTGGGGATAGAAAGAGAAGTTCTATTATTAACACCAAGCGATAGTAGATATTACTGGCGATAGATCCCAGATAGCATTTTGATTATGAATCCTATCTCTCGGAGACCATGTGACTAGATTGTGAGCAGTAACCTTGGTGCTCAGCTCTGATGGTCGTGAGAGACATCTATTGAATGTAAAGTTGGTTATGTTTATTTCACGGGATAGGTGATGTGACCTGCATCTCTCCATTTAGCCACAAATGCTCCGCTTTTGGCTATGGAATGGAGATTTGAGCAACGAGAAAGGATGAACCATACCTTCCCTATGTCATACGGTTAATAGACCTAAAGTACGTGGCAATTATCATTGGTAGTAGGGGGAGAGTCTTGGCTTGGTGTCTGACTAGTAATGCTCATAGTTTATCGTCAGTCTCGGACTTTTGGACTATGGTGGGGCTGGGCATTTCCAGTACAGCGATAAGGTGCCCCGAGAGCATTGAACATTTGGCTGGTGATGCAAATGTTTATGATATCTTGAATGGTTCTTATGTTGTACCTTCATGATATATTGAATGGTTCTTAAGTTGTAACTTTGTGTGTTATATATGTATGTATATATATACTATCTTAAAAAGATATATCAAGGCCTGCAAATAGCGTGAGTTCATAAATACTTCAAAAATTGCCAACCATTGATTCTTCATTGTCAAACCATCCTGTCCATCGGATCTGAACCAATGCCTTATAAATCCTGCAAATAACCCTAATCTCGCTGCATAAACAATTCCCGCACTCCTTCCTTCTTCGCAGGCATGGCATAACTCCATCGAAAAACCATTCCCGCGCCATTCCCGCACTTCACGCCGTAGTTCTCCTTCCTCTCCATTTCTCTCCGGCATCAAGCAGCGAAGATCAGTGAGTGGGGATCCTACTAACTGCAGAACTCCTTCTTCCCGACTTCGCGCCATTTCTCTCGGTGTCACACTTCACGTCGTTCTTCTCCTTCCTCTCCATATCTCTCCGGCTTCAACCATCGAAGATCGGCGTATGAGGATCCTACTGACGGCGGAACTCCTTCTTCCCTATGGCGAAGGAGAACCCCCACCGTCCTCGACACTGCTGTAAAAGATCTCGCTCGGAAGAGCCCCCAGCGCCGGCAATAACCCCAGTCATCGCCGATCTTGCCCTGTTGGTAAACGTTGCTTCCTCCCTTACTCTCATTTCTTCCAGATCTGTACAAATACATCCACGGATTTTAAAAGGCACTAAATCAATCCTCTCTAAATACTATTTTCATTCCGCACAGCCCTCAAATCTATATGCCGCGAAGACCTAAAAATCCCTCCACCGTATTGCCCTCGACATCGCTCCTCTATGATCTTCAACCTGACGCTAGCCCTCCAAATCCATGTTCTACGTAGGCCTTGACTTCGCTACTTTGAGATCTTCAACCAGCCTACCACTCAGATTGTCTTTTCAGGGAACTACTGAGGTGTTCGTGATTCGATTGTCCCTGTCTACCTCTCAGATCTTCACACCGGTAACCTATTACATCAATTTTCGATCCATCATTCTTTATAGATATTAATTCAATTTTTTTATTAGTTTAAAAAAGAATTTATTCTTTTCAACTTCATTCATCAACAATCGTACTCACAAGATTTATCAGCAACTGTGGATTTAGTTTGTGCGTGATGGTCATACTTCTTTCTCAGTTGTTTCTCAGTTCATCCTCTGCTTTAAAGTACTTTTTATTTTTCTTCTTTACACTTAAAATGCAATACAAATGTTTGTTGGAATGACTCAATGAATTTGATAATTTTAATGAGTTTTGTTTTGTACTCCGTTTTCGACCCAAATGCAGCCACTATTTTTTCTCCCAGGTTTCCTGCAATTTTTCAACTAGGTTATCAAAAATTTACATTGAAGGAACTACACAGGTATACATATTATCAATAGGAGGCTGCGATTTAAGGAAGGTATTTAGAACGATGGTATTCATAAGACTCCTACTCATTACTTCAATCTTCAAGTTTTCCTTTAGATCCTGAACTGAGAAATGCTTGGTTTTGCAAATTTAAGGAGAGACAGTCAGAGAAGTAAAAGTTGTTGCAGACATGACGAGCATGTTAGTTATCATTTTCTGAATATAATTTGGATTTCATATGATATTAGTTAAGCAAATAGTGAATAAAATTAACAAAAATAAAATAAAAAATAACTGGTTGGTAGGATCCTGCTAAAATGTATTTGTGCTTTAATGATAGTTCATATGCACACTTGCATCCAATGGGAATGGCTGGCATACCTAAAGCTTGAAATAAAAATGTTATTTTATTTTCTAAAAGAAATTTGGAGTTATTGACCATGACCATAACAAAAGGGGTGAAAAACATGAAATATTATGTGTTTAAGCAAGTGTTCTTTGTTCATGCTTCAAACCTAAACGAACACTCATTTCAAGATATAATTGTGACATGCTATTATAATTGTGAGAAAAAGCTATGTTTTGCTTTTTTTTCATTTAGCGGACTCAAATATGTGTCATTTTTTTAATCATATGCAGTTAATCATATACATGTAATCAAGATTTTGTCATGTTGACCTAATTATGGGATAATATTGCATTTTAAGTTATGAGTTCAATTTTAGTAACTTAAAATGCTGTTATGATGAGACTTAGCTATAATTTTAGTTATGAGATAAAAATGTTTATAATAGCCAAAGTAATATTTTTTAATGATATTTTTAGATTGGCCAAAGTATATAACATTGGGTCTGATCATGCTTGAGATAAAAATGTTTATAATAGTCACTTCTATTTCTTTATTTATTCTTGATTTCTGTAAATCATTAAATATATAGCATCTTTTTGTTGATTCTTGATTTCAAAAGTCCTTCAGCGTGTCAACAATGAATAAAAACAATGTCTTCAACGCAAGCGATTATCAGCATCGACCGCTACACTACATTACAGAACATGAACCGGCGGTGGAAGATGGGACAACCGAGACAACTGCCATCACCACAAGTTAAGGCAATCATAACTTAGAGAACAATACAACGCCAGCTTCAAATGAAACAGCCGATGCGGAACCCTCAACTCCAATTTTAACAACAATTACATATGGTATTATATTGTTCATCTTTACTCAAACATACAAACAAAAACTTATTGCAATATAATTAGAATTGTGCTGGTTCTGATGTCGGTCATAACAAAAAAAACAGAAAGTGACCTTTATGTCGATAATGCAACCTCCTTACTACCTAGAGCAACGCGGTGGAGAGGGAGACCACCAATTGCGCGAGAAGCAACCACTGCGGCACCACGACAAGCACGACCCAGAGGAAGGCCACCAATATACACAACAATTCAACACCGACGAGAAGTAATTAATGCCCGACAACAGGAAAATCGCCGTGCTCGACAACGCAACCCTGTCACATCTGAAATCCAAAATGACGCTGCAATCATAATAGACATTGATGAAGAAATGCAACTTGAGGATGATCAAAACACAATACACGGTAGAACTCTATCAACACACAAGAAAATAAACATTACAAGTAAGAACATTAATACCACTTAGTGTCACTAAAATCTAATTACTACCACACAGGAAATGTGCCTAATCAAGGATCAACTCGCCATTTGAGTGCAAGAAACTGCTATCCGGCAATAAATGTGCCTCCAGTACCTCTCTGTTCACCTACAACTTGTCGTCATTGTCAAGCTAAACTTTTTCACAATGAGTCTATGACACTATGTTGCAAAGGAGGATTGGTAGATGTACTAGATATTCTAGTACCACTCGAGCTTTTTGAACTGTTTACATCACAAAGTACAGAAGGACGTAATTTCAGACAGAATATACGTTCATACAACCATGTATTTTCCTTCACCTCAATGGGAGTAACATTTAACAAAAGTATGTCGGCATTCAATCAGAGTATCTACACTTTTAGAGCACATGGTGCAATATATCATAGAATTGGCTCTCTTTTACCAGAATACGGTAGTAGACCACATTTTTTGGAAATGTTCATTTATGATACAGAGCACAAAATGGAAAATAGGTTCAATGAGAGTCCAGGCCTCGCTCTACAGACACTTGAAAAATCTCCAGCTTACTGGATGCGGTAAATCCATTTGTGCAGACCTTACGACAATTAGCAAGACACTCAGATCTCCACCAATGCAGACTTCTGATTAAAGAAAGGCCTTCAATAGAGCATCAATACTCCCTTCCAACAGCATCACAGGTTGCAGCCATATTAGTTGACGCAGATAATTTTATGGAGGCAAATGATAGAGACATAATTGTAGAGACATATTCTGGAGAACTATTGCCGGTAAAAGAATATTTGGGGTTCTACGACCCTCTACAATATCCTCTGCTATTTCCATATGGCTCATATGGATGGCGTGGCGACGAACAATTGCATCGTGCAGAACGAACAAGCTGATGTGACTACTATTCCTACCAACTACAGGTACTTCAACAGTTGCACTAAATTTAGTATGACATAATATTACAGGTGAATCTTTACTAAATTATACTATCTACATATAGATCCGTGCAAACCAGAATTTCGTACTTCACTACGCAGGTCGTCTACTACAACAGTACATCGTCGATATGTACATAAAAGTTGAAACCCAGAAACTATGGTGGATTAGATCGCACCAAAGTGATGTCAGAGCTGAGCTATACCAAGGATTGCGGGATTGCTTGCAAAGCGGTGAAATTAACGCAGGTACTTATATTCACCATCGATTTCTAAACATATATAATAGAAACAAGTTTACCTTCTTTCTGTAAGTGTTAACCTTACCTCATTACAGGTAATGTCGGTCATAGGACAATTTTGCCGTCTTCTTTTATTGGAAGTCCAAGAGATATGTTCCAGAGATATCAAGAAGATATGGTAGTTGTACGAACTTTTGGAAGGCCGGACATTTTTTTAACGATGACTTGCAATCCTTCATGGACAGAGATAACAAATAAGCTTTATCCAGGACAAACAGCACAAGATCGACCTAATTTAATCTCAAGAATATTTCAAGCAAAATTGCAATATCTAAAGGACGACATCTTCCATAAGGGCGTCCTGGGTAGAGTTGTGGCACACGTTCACGTGGTAGAATTTCAAAAAAAAGATCTTCCACACGCACATATGTTGTTTATTTTCAATGACCATGATAAGCTAAGTAGTCCTGATGATTACGACTGCGTTGTCAGAGCTGAAATTCCAATACAAACAAAAGAACCAGATTTACACAATGTAGTGCTTAGACATATGTTGCTCGGGCCATGCAGACATTTACGACCAAATGCACAGTGCATGAAAAATAATGTATGAAAAAAAGGGTATCCAAAACCTTTCGTGGAAGCCACAACACACGGTTTGTATTCATACCAACTCTACCATCGTCGTGATGACAACAGAGAAATTCTTCTTAGGAGAGATGGGGACTTTAGGCCTGACAATGGTTGAGTAGTTCTGTACAACCCATATCTTCTAGTTAAATACGACTGCCACATTAATGTGGAAATTTGTAGCAGCATTAAGAGTATTAAATATTTGTTCAAGTCTGTGTACAAAGGTCCTGATTGGGTTGCATTCGGGGTGCACCCGGGGCCAAACTATGACAAAGTAAGTAAATACGTCGATAGCCGTTGGATTTGTGCGCCTAAGGAATCGTGGAAGCTTTTCAAGTTCCATATATACAAAACATTCCCTTCTGTAGTCTGATTGCAAATACATCTGCCAGATCTACAACAGGTCTGATTTCGAAGCAATCAATCTATTTTCGATGTACTAGCTAACGAACGGAATTCACAAACAATGCTGATAGAGTTCTTTGAGACATACAACAATGGATTAGAAACCGTTCATTACTTATATGTTGAGTTTGCAAAACATTATAGGTGGCTAACACCTTCGCGAAAATGGATAAGAAGAGTTCGGAATCGGATAGTAGTAGGACGTATGTACGCTATATCACCAATCGAGGGTGAGCGCTTCTATTTACGTCTTCTACTTAATCATATTCCAGCCCCAACATCATTTAATTATCTATATACTGTTCATGATGTTTGTTACACAACTTTTAAAGAATCTACTGAGAAACGAGGTCTACACGAAGAAGACAATAGCATCAGACACTGTCGAGCGGAAGCCAGAAGTTTTACAATGCCAGCAGCACTGCGAAGATTATTTGCAACAATTTTATTGTACTGCCAACCGACCGGGGTAAGAACACTATGGGATGAAAACCATGCTGCGATGATCGAAGATTACGGTAGCACAAGCACTGTAAATAATGAATTCTTAATAAACAGATTACTGTGCAAGCTAAACATAATCTTTGAGCAATATAACAAAAGCACAAAAGATTTCGACTTGCCAAGGTTAAGTGAGGGCATACAATACATTAAAGACCTACCAGGTTTGATTGATAGTGAAATATCAATTCCTATATCAGCAGTGGACCTAAATTCAACATCGCTACTAAATCATGGACAACAAATAGCATTCAACACTATATGCACTTGCATAAGAGAAGGAAATGGAGGTATTTTCTTCGTTGACGACCCTGGTGGAACTGGTAAAACATGTCTTTATCAAACTATACTGGCAACTTTCCGCAATTAAGGGCGTATTATTATAGCAACTGCAACATCCAGAATAGCAGCAAATTTACTCCCAGGCGGCTGCACAGCTCACTCTAGGTTCAAAATAACGATAAAACTATAGAATGTATTAAACTGTGGCATCAGTAAACAATCTGATCTTCAAAAATTGATTGAACTTTCATCCACAATCATTTGGGACGAGGCACCCATGGCCAACAGGAAAACATTCGAAATTTTAGACCGTACATTGCAAGATGTATTAGAAATAAACAAGCCTTTTGGTGGGAAGGTTCTTATCATGGGAGGAGATTTCAGGCAAGTGATGCCCGTTGTTGTGAATGGCACGAGATTGGAAATAATTTGCTCAAGCATCGTTGAGTCTCACTTATGGGCAGGTGTCAAGTTACTTACATTAAAAGAAAATATGAAGGCACGCAATGACCTGGAATTTGCAGATTTCTTGCTAAGGGTCGGAAATGGGGTGGAGCCAACAATAGAAGATGACATGATTCGCCTTCTTGATTCAATTGTTATGCCTTAGGGAGGTGAGCAATCAATTAATGACTTAATAAATTTTGTTTTTCCCAGTATGCAAACTTACAATGTCAACAGTACTAATGCCGAGTATATTGCAACAAGAGCTCTAATCACTCCATTAAATGAAGATGTTAACAAGTTGAACGAAATATGCATGGAAATGTTCCCGGGGGATAGCACAACTTACTACTCTTTCGACTCAGTTTCGGATGATGACCATAACTTATATCTACCGGAATTTTTAAACTCTATTAGTCAAGGTAATCTACCAACACATATGCTATCACTGAAGCGTGGCTGTCCAATTACACTTCTCCAAAATATAGATCCCAAAATTGGATTCTGCAACGGCACACGGCTAATTTGTCGCAGATTTGAAAGAAATATCATTGAAGCCACTATATTGGTAGGGCATTTCAAGGGCCTCAGAGTGTTCATTCCACGCATACCGCTAAAAAGTGCAGAAGATTACAAAATTCCATTCTAACTAATAAGGAAACAATTTCTAGTCAGATTGAGTTTTGCACTAATAATTAATAAGTCTCAGGGGCAGACAATTGGAAATGTCGGAATTTATCTTCCAAATCACGTCTTCAGTAATGGCCAGTTGTATGTTGCTTTATCAATAGGGTTATCAGCCCAATCCACAAGAGTTTTGGTAAAAAACTGTGTTATTGAAGGTCATGCGGGTGTGTTCACGAAAAATGTGGTCTTCAAGGAGATTTTTGAACGAGTCGACCCGGCGACAACAATAAGGTATCACATCGAGCACAACCACGCAACTGTTTAGTTCATTCCATTACATGCAGCGAAAAAAAAATTTCTACATTTTGTATGTTATAAAAAAATTATTTGCTTTTCAGGTGATTAAATATGAAAAAAAGAAGATTACTAACAAAAGACATTGACTGCAGAATTTGACTGAAGGACATTGCAAAGGCAAATAGGGGCAATGACATGGGAAGATAAACAAATGAATGTTGAAGAAAAAGGAGGGTGAAGTGACAATTGAAATGAACATGAGTCGATGACTTAAAATTGTGTAGTTGTTATCGTTTGATAAAAGGAGTTTACAAAAATTAAAGAAATGTTCTGAATTTCACACATTTATACATATTTGTAATGTTTTACTTACATTTCTGAACAAATGTCTCCCCCACGACATATGTCGTACCCACGACAAATGCCCGGAGCCCGGCATTGATGGTCTGGTACTGTGGCGTGTAGCCATCGGGCCGAAGGCCCGTGCCTGTCACTCGTATATATATATATATATATATATATATATATATATATATATATATATATATATATATATATATATATATATATATATATATATATATATATATGAATGCTATGCCTGTAGGGAAAGATTACCACTGCCCCGAGAATGGGGTAGGGTCATTATAAACTAGTCAGCTAAAGCTGACTGTTTCCTTGTTTGCCACATTTATGGTGGAATGTCCTTGTGCAGGTGCTGGAGAGCTGAGCGGGAAATAACGAGTTGTAACCCTTTGATGTTATGGCTGCCCTCGAAGGCCAAGAAAAGAACTTGTTATAATTTTGATGTGTAGCCGGCATGCGTGCCGATGTTTGTAAATTACTTTTGTAAAGAACAACTGAAAGGCCTTAAGGCCACACTTTTTAGTGTATTTTGTATAACATTCCTATGTGATTTTTAGTGGACATTCATTGTTACTTGAGTTCTAATAACCCATGAAGCTTCTGCTAGAATGTTCTGAGTTAGGATTTGTTTGGTAGTTTTGATATTCAAATGTAACTCTGCTGGCTGTCCGTGGTATATTGTGTGGTGCCCTGGCCGGACCTTCTGTTATATCCAATGTTAACGGATGGGGGTGTTGCAATTTGGTATCAGCTTCTTGTCTCGGTATTCATTCTGTGTAAAAATAGCTAAATAAAGGCAAATTTTATGGCTCCAAAAAGGTAATCAATACATAGGTATGCCCCCCTTATTTATATATATCAAGAGAGATGAGAGAATACAACAACCGATGCGAGACTAAATACAAGTCGAGCGATCTTCGCGGCTTGACATGGTCAAACCGCCCACTATATAATAAATAATAAAACACCAATTGGCAACTAGTAAAGTTGTTTATCTGCCAGGGAAGACCGCTGGTACAGGCCGCCAGACCACAACTGCAAGTTGACACCAGACCGCATTTGCGACTACCCACCAGGCCGTAGCTGCTTCAAGCTATCGGACTGCAACTGTTGGTTTCCACCAGACCGCAATTATCATTAACCATCTGTTCACTATTGGGTCTTCAACCAGACCATTGCAGCTTCATCCAGATCATTGTAGCTAACCGACAGACCGCTACTGTGGCACTCTGCTAGACTGATGCAGCTTTATTCAGACCATTATGGCTAACCGACAGCCTGCTTCTGCGGCTTTCTGCCAGACCGCTATGACTTCCTTCAGACCACTGCGGCCAACCTCCAGATCGCTGATGCGACTAACCCTCAGGCCGCCACTACTGTAGTCCACCTGATCGCAAATTGAGGTTCACCAGCAGACATCTGGACTAAACCGCTATGTCACGGATATAGGTAGACCGCTGCGGTTAGACATAAGTCCGCCCGGTCTCTTCAAGCTCCAACACTCCACTCAAGCCGGATCATATATATCGACCATGCCCAGCTTGCTATAAACCTCATCAGAAGGAGTAACTGGCTTGGTGAAGAAATCAGCCAGTTCTCTCTCTAAGGTAACAAACGAAGTGCAAATCAGATTCTTCAAAATCTCCTCTCTAATGAAGTGGCAATCAACCTCGATATTCTTTGTCCTCTCATGGAAGACAGGATTGCTCGAAATACATATGGCTGCCTTTTTATCACGGAACATTGGCAGAGGATGATCATAAAGCTATCCAAAATCAAGCATAAGTGTCTATAACCACTTCAGCTCGCAAGTAGTTAGATCCATGCTCATATACTCAGCTTCTGCGCTTGACCTGGAGACAATAACTTGTTTATTGCACTTCCATCTAACCAAATTCCCACCAACAAAAGTACAGAACCCAGATGTGGACTTTATATCTTCCTTATCATCTCAATAGCTTGCATCAGAATATACCTCAACCTTCAAATGTCGCCTTTTCTAAAACAGAGGTCCTTTTTTCGGAGCACCTTTCAAATACTCTAGAATCTTCATTGTCGACTTTAGATGACACTCCTTAAGAGCTTGCATAAACTGACTCACTCTTCCTACTACATAGCAAATATTCATTCTTGTGATTGTCAGATAAAAGAGTTTCCCCATAAGTCGTCTGTAGCTGGTGACATCCTCAAGAAGTGGTGAGTCCTCACTCCAACACTTATCATCTCCAACTAACATCGGAGAACGAGCTAGTTTATCCCCAAGGAGACATGTCTCTTTTAAGAGGTCCATGACATACTTTCTCTGTGAAAGAACAATAAACTCTGGTTTCCTGGATATTTCAATGCCCAAGAAATATTTGGGAGATCCCATATCTTTATTAACAAAATGCTTAAGAAGATGCTTCTTAGTCATATCCACACCTTCTCTATCATCCCCTGTGAGAAGAATATCATCCACATAAACAACAATGAGAACATGACTGGTCGATGTCTTGCGAGTGAATAATGAGTGATCTGCAGCACTTCTAGCAAACCCAACCAACAAAATGACCTCATTGAACTTGTCAAACCAGGACCTGGGACTTTGCTTAAGACCGTAGATTGTCTGTCGCAGTTTACAGATATAACACCACGATCCGTCACATAGCATATAGCAGCAGGTCCGGCCGGGGCCCGACGCCATATACCACAGACAGATCGAAGGGTTACGAAATCAAACCATCCTTCCAATAACAAACGTCCTACACAGAGCACATTCTAGCGGAAGCATTTTAAATGTTGCAAATAAAGAACCCAGGCACAACATGAATGTCTACTAAAAATAACCCAAAAGGAATGAGCGTACAAATACATAAAGTACTTGTACATATGTCCTTACATGAGTTTACTTTAAACAAATAATGTCTTCCATACATCGGCACGCAGGTCAGTCTCACATGAGCAGATTAAGTAAACATTTGCTTTGGCATTCAAGGGCCAGCTCAGCATCAGGGCTTCAGCCCGCTACTTGCCACTAGGCTCTGCAGCACCTGCAAGCAACAATCCACCGCAGTGGTGGCAAACAAAAGCAACAGTCAGCTAAAGCTGACCAAATTATAATGACCCCGCCCCTTAACTCGGGGCGGCGATGCTCCTTCATTGCACTTTATTAGCATAGCCAAACAATATAGTGAAAATCACACTTCACCACAGGAGTAGGCACGCACGGCCACAAACCCGTACTCTCAGGGCACATTCTCGGTGAACCCTGTCAAATCCGCGATTTTACCACCGCCTCTTGGATAGCAAATCTCGTGAGCATTATAGTCTTTCCAGCCTAAGCCTAAGACCCTCCATCTATGCCAACAACAAGTACCACATACTTTAGGTCGCTTTAATTGAACGACATAGAGAGCGTACGGTTCCACTCAACCTGTTGCTCACACCGCCCTGTTAGTTTAAGCCATAGGCGCGGGTCAAACTTCCCCGAGTCCCAAATCGATCATACACTTTACATAACTCAGTTATGTCCAAGTTGGCTCCCAGGACACCAAGATGGCAGAATCACGCTTCTGCCCAGTTTACCGGGTGCACCTTGGAGTTTGTCCCCAAGGTTCCCTATTGCAATCTACCACGTAGAAAACCCGAAAACAACCATCGGCACGGAGTCTTCTCCGGCTATTCATGCACAATGAAACATCACCGATCCAGACCAACTTGTCCGGGCAGGCTTCACACACCATGCCTATGTTCGTACTTCGATTCCGGACTCTACATGCAAAACAACGAGGACTACTCATGTCTACCTGAAGGAATACCTCATACTCACCACATATTTGCGAGAGCGGGTTTCCTATGCAAAAAGGAAAGAGGACTTCACATGTCCAAGAAGAGAATCATTACCCTTGGGTTTCTCTTTGGCGCCATGAAGATCTAGACAGATGAAAAGCGCCGCAACGGCCTCGCCTCCGTAGATCAAGACTCGGCTTGCAATTTGGGGCTCCGAAGCTCCACCTGTGGGCGGATCTCTCCTTCTCCTTCTTCCTTGCTCTACCCTCCCTCTAAAGCTTTAGAAAGAGAAAGCTCCAAGTGGAATGAGTGTTTCAAATCCTATTCTCAGACTTAACTCAGCAAGAACAACCCTGGGCCCTTGGATCCCAAAAGAAGGAAATGGACGGCCACGATTCGCACTTAAATTTAATTTCCCGGGCTGAACACGGCTTGTGACATGCCTGTGTCCAAGGTCGTGTGCCTCAATCGATGATGAAACCGTCCCATCCCGAATAGGACATGGCCCCTGGACACACCCGTGTCACATGTCGTATGCCAGACACGGCCATGCACACGGCCGTGTCCTAGGCCGTGCTCAATAGTCGACAAAGTCGACTAAACACACAGAGAAGAACATGGCTTCTCGACACACCCATATCAAATTTTACACACCCGTGTCAACCAGAACACGCATGTGCAGTAGGTTATGTTCCTCACCCGACACAGCCCGACTAATAGCCCAAGCAGGACACAGCCCCGGACATGCCCGTGTCTCAGGTCGTGTTCACTATCTCGATGCCTCGTCGAGTCCATTTCATCGACCACTCATCATGTTCGTCAAACCTGAGCACAATATGGCCCTGGACACACCCGTGTCCTAGGCCGTGTTACCCTTACCAGGCCCCAAACTTTACTCTAAATGCTGCCCATCCATCTTTTGAGTTTCGGGGTGTTACAATTCTCTCCCTCTTAAAATAATTTCATCACGAAATTACAGAAAGGAAAAGATACACAAAACTTAAACGGTACCTGAGTGGAATAACTCTGGGTACTCCTCAAGCATGGTCTGCTCTCGCTCACACGAGAGCTCCTCCCGATCGCGGTTGTCCCAACAGACCTTGACCATCCTGATGTCCTTGTTACACAATTGCTTGACTTCAGAGTCCTCAATGCGAATAGGCTTGACCTTCGTCGTCAGCCTATTATCAACTGGTACTTGATCGACCGTAATAACTTGCGAAGGCTCTTGCACCGCCTTCCGCAACACCAAGAATATGGAATACGTTGTGTAGACCACTCAATTCCACTGATAACTTCAGTCGATAAGCTGCTTCGCCAATTTGCACTAGAACCTCAAACGGTCCAAGGTACCTCAGGCTTAGCTTCTTCAAGCGCCGTACCAGCGAGACACCCTTGAACGGCTTAATCTTCAAATATACGCAGTCGCCAACAGCGAACTCAACGTTCCTATGCTTGGCATTATAGTATTTAGCTTGCCTGTCCTGAGCGATCAGCAATCGTTCTCGAATAGTTCGTACCAATGAAGTTGCATCTTCCACTTCTTGCCGCTTGTACAGCTTCGACTCACCCGCTTCCAACCATGACAACGGCGTGCGACATTTTCTACCATAAAGAGCCTCGAAGGGTGCCATTTGAATTCTCGCTTGGTAGCTATTATTATAAGCAAATTCCACCAAGTACAGGTGATCTTCCCACTGCTTCCTAAAATCCAAGATGCACATGCAAAGCATATCTTCCATCGTCCTGTTGACTCTCTAGGTTTGACCATCCATCTGCGGATGAAAGGTCGTGCTGAAACTCAGCTTGGTTCCCAACATTTGTTGCACTAACCTCCAGTCATTGGACATGAAACGCCCATCTCGGTCACTCACGATGCTGCGGGGCACACCGTGAAGTCGAACAATATTATCCACATAGAGTTTTGCCAATTTCTCCAGCGAATCATCCTTCCTATTTCGAACGAAGTGCGACATTTTGATCAATCGATCTACAATCTGTAACGCCTCCATTCGTCATATGGAATATAACGGTGGGTCCGGCCGGGGCCCCACGCCATATTTCACAGACAAACGGAGGAATTATGTATGAATATCAAAATCATATTCTACTCGCATCCTAACTCAGAGACATTCTAGCGAAAGCATTTTAAGTTGCAAGAACCCATCACAGTGATTGTCCACTAAATATATAAACCATACATTTATATATATCACCAGGAGTGTCTACAACACACAAACGCTCATGGCCTTAAGGCCTTACAAGTTACTCTTTACAAATATACAGCTTCATACATCGTCACGCAGGCCGGCCACACAAGAAATCCAAGAATTCTTCGCACGGCCTTCAAGGGACTTTAAGCAGTAAGGACTTCGTTCCGCTCAATTCTATTCAACCGGTCAGCACCTGCAATTAGACATCCACCCCAAGAGCGGTAAACGCTCAATTAAATTCAACCGGTTAGCACCTGCAATTAGACATCCACCCCAAGAGCGGAAAATAAAGCAACGGTCAGCATTCGCTGACCAATTATAATTACCCTACCCCTTACCCGGGGCAGTGGTTCCTTCCATGTATGCATTGCAATCATACCATATATCCATCACAGCAATTATCACAACAGTATCACAAACACCGGCCTCTGCCAGACGCTCCGTGCACTCAGGGCACATTATTAGTGTACCGGATATACCAGTTGCCCACCACCAGTCAGAGGTTTTTAACTTGTTGGATATGGGCCATAGTCAACCAACACGCATGCTGGGGACATCCTCGCCCATCCCACTCATAGGTATTAACCTCTCGACAAACTTGAGCATTTCCACATCAGATCGACCCAGCCTTGTGGTGCAGCAAGCCGGGTCTGGCCCGTAGCCTCCTATTTGCCTTGCCACCAATCGATCTCCCATAACACAGGTACAAGTCAGCCATTTCCCGTTGCTCAATTCGTCAATAGCATAGATCTTGATGCGGGTCGGCCTTCCCTTTCCTGCTCCACACACAGCTCTCGCAGAGCTGCATTCCAATCCATTTCAATTCAACACACCCCATGCAAGGGCTCATACCAAGCTTTCCAAGTATTCACAATTTACAAGCATCCATATAATATACAGAGTCTTCTCCGGTTCACAATATAAACATCACCAATCATGACTAACCGTCCGGATTGGCTTCACACAACATGCCTATGCCGTACTACATATTCCGGCTCTAAATGCAGACTCAACATGGAATCACTTATGCTTTCCACCTCTTGGTGGAGGATCCCAGACATATACATAAATAAAGGACTTCGCCTGTCTAATAAGGAGATCGTTACCCTTGATGATCGCTTTGGAGCCATGAGATCTAGCCGGATGGAAATCATAGCCACAGCTTTGCCTCCACGAATCTAAACTCAGATCTTGATTCGGAATGCTAACGATCCACTGGCAGCCTGTCCTTCTCCTTCTTCCTCCTTGCTCTCCCTTCTCTCTAGCTCTCTTTTAGAAAGAGAATGGCCAAAGATGAAATGAGGATTATCTTCGCCATTTCGGCCTTAAAGCAGCAAGGAGAAACCTGGGCCATCAGATTCCAGAGGAAGGAAACGAACGGCTACAAAATTCCCTAAAAATGGCTATTTCAGGGTTGAAATGCCCTGTGACACGCCCGTATCACAGGCCGTGTCCCTTAAGCGGTGCCCGAACCGACTTATCCAGAACAAGACACGGCCATGTGACACGCCCGTGCCACATAGCTGACACGCCCGTGTCTACCTCTCGAGATCCACTCGAGACAACTACTCTAGTAGTTGGACATGACACGCCCGTGTCATATGAATGACATGCCCGTGTCATACCCAAACGCCTTACTCGAGACATTTAAGACCTACTCGAGACACCCACTCGAGTAGACACAGAGCAGGACACGGCCATATGACTCGCCCGTGTCACAGGTCGTGTGCCCTCTCTCTCGAGAATTCGTCGAGCGCAGCTACTCGAGTGAAATTCGTCGAACACGCCTCGGACAAGCCCCTGGACACGCCCTTGGCATAGGGCATATTCCCTCCCAAGAACTTCATCGTGTGCATTTCGTCGAGCACTCTACAAGCTGCTCAACCCGAGCAGGACATGCCCTGGGACATTCCCGTGTCCCAGGCCGTGTCGCCCAACCTGAACCCAAATTGGGATTTGGGGTGTTACAACCCTGGCCTCCTTAGAAGAAATATCATCCAAAAATTTAGCTCAGCGATAGATAGTAATATAACCACATCGTTCCTTAGTAAAACGATCCAGGTTAGAGCTCAGAGGCCGCAGCTTGTCTCGCCCCACAGCAACGCACAAAACAATCATGAACATGTCAGACATACACACCATACTCATATCTTTTACCCCAGATACCAACAGAACAATTCCTTTATTACACGTTGATCAATTGATCACCTGGATAAAATAAGGTGTACATAAATGTCTCATTGTTCATTCCTACATACAACATCTATGTACATCACCAAAGTAATACAGTTCACTCTTCAGTTTACTTCCGCTCATCCGCATCTTTCATAAGCCGTTTGATAGCCTCTTATACTTCCAAACTAAACACTCGAGGCTGCTGTACTTCACCGATTGAGCTTTGTGGCTCCTGTAATTCAAGATTGTACACTCGAGGTTGCGTCCGGGATGTAGATGACTCGGTCACAGCCTTACCCTTTTCTTCATAAGATGCACCTATCTTTTTCTCTCCCCTTGGCGGGCCGCTCTAACAATTACGGGTTATATTTCCCTGCTTCCTACAATGAAAACATGTCTGTATCTCAACACTTCCTTGCCCATATGTTGCTCCCGAAGAAATAGTCGAAGAGTTAGTTCAGCAGGCCATAACCTCTTCTTGTCTCGTCACCTAAACTCTGATTGTTCTGACTGTGGAACTTTGAATTTCGGCTTGTCCATTGCCAAATTCTTCTTGTCCTGCACCTACTTCAAATCTTTCTACAGCGCCCGGGCTGTATCTACTAACGCTTGGAAGCCTTGGTTCACCGAACTCGGGAGTGCCAACCTCAACTCATAACGCAGTCCCTCATAGAATCTATTCATCTTCTGCGCCTCCTTAGTGAAAGTAGACCCCGCATAGCGCCCCAGTCTAGTAAAATCATGAAGGTACGTATAAACATTACTCTCACCCTGCACCAGACATTGGAACTTGTTTTCCATCGCAATTTGCTGCGACATAGGCAAATACTTGGCCAGAAATAATCGTGAAAATTCTTTGATCAATATCTTCTCCAAATATCGACCTGCCAAGTAATGCAATTCCACTTCATCCCACCAAAGCCTTGCATCTCCTTCCAACAGAAAGGTGGTTAAGGTAACTTTCTTCCCCTCCACAGTCCTGATTGCTGTCAGGGTCCTCTTCACTCTTGCGAGCCAATCTTCAGCCTGCGTTGGGGAACTCGTTCCTCCAAATGTAGGTGGATGAAACTCTATAAACCGCTTCAATTGCTCGTCAGCTGTTTGCTCATCAACCACAGCCTCCACACGCTCTTGCCTTGCACCAAGCCGTACTGGCACCCCTACAGGCCTTGCCTGCCCAATAGGTTGTGCATGTAACACTGCGAGCACAGTCTCAGTAACCACACGTATGGTCTCCGCCGAGGGAGGTGTAGGCGCCTCAGCTGGTGATGCACTCTCATCAGACCGTTGGGGTTCAGACTGCCCAACACCACTCCTCGTCACCTATCAATGTACAAAACACCAGTTACGTCCATTCCATAATGACAAACATACATTGACTATATGCTAATGCTCCTCAAGTGCATGTATTACATTCCTAGTGGGCATTCTTGAGTTCAATTATGTTCTCCCTCCCAAAAATCTCAAACCTGGCTCTGATACCACTTTGTAACGCCTCCATTTGTCATATGGAATATAACAGTGGGACCGGCCGGGGCCCCACGCCATATTTCACAAACAAACGGCGGAATTATGTATGAATATCAAAATCACGTTCTACTTGCATCCTAACTCAGAGGCATTCTAGAGAAAGCATTTTAAGTTGCAAGAATCCATCACAGTGAATGTCCAATAAATATATAAACCATACATTTATATATATCACCAGGAATATCTACAACACACAAATGCTCATGGCCTTAAGGCCTTACAAGTTACTCTTTACAAATATACAGCTTCATACATCGGCACGCAGGCAGGCCACACATGAAATCGAAGTATTCTTCGCACGGCCTTCAAGGGAATTTAAGCAGCAAGGACTTCGTTCCGCTCAATTCAATTCAACCCGTCAGCACATGCAATTAGACATCCACCCCAAGAGTGGTAAACAAAGTAACAGTCAGCATTCATTGACCAATTATAATGACCCTACCCCTTACCCGGGGCAGTGGTTCCTTCCCTGTATACATTGCAATCATACCATATATCCATTACAGCAATTATCACAATAGTATCACAAACGACGGCCTCCGCCAGACGCTTCATGCACTCAGTGCATGTTATTGGTGTACCGGATATACCCATTGCCCACCACCGGTCAGAGGTTTTTAACTTGTTGGCTATGGGCCCTAGTCGACCAACACGCATGCTGCGGACATCCTCGCCCATCGCACTTAGAGGTAGTAACCTCTCGGCAAACTTGAGCATTTTCACATCAGATCGACCCACCCTTATGGTGCAGCAAGTCGGGTCTGGCCCGTAACCTCCCATTTGCCTTGCCACCAATCGATCTCCCACAACACAGGTACAGGTAAGCCATTTCCTGTTGCTCAATTCGTCAATAGCCCAGATCTTGACGCGGGTTGTCCTTCCCTTTCTTGCTCCACACACAGCTCTTGCAGAGCCGCTTTGAAATCCATTTCAACTCAACACACCCCATACATGGGCTCATACCAAGCTTTCCAAGTATTCACAATTTACAAGCATCCATACAATACATGGAGTCTTCTCCGGTTCACAATATAAACATCACCAATCCTGACTAACTGTCCGGATGGGCTTCACACAGCATGTCTATGTCGTACTACCTATTTTTGGCTCTAAATGCAGACTTAACCTGGAATCACTTACACTTTCCACCTCTTGGTGGAGGATCCCAGGCATATGCATAAAGAAAGGACTTCGCTTGTATAAGAAGGAGATCGTTACTCTTGACGATCGCTTTGGAGCCATGAGATCTAGCCGGATGGAAATCACCGCCACGGCTTTGCCTCCACGAATCTGAACTCGGATCTCGATTTGGAATGCTAACGATCACCCGGCAGCCGGTCCTTCTCCTTCTTCCTCCTTTCTCTCCCTTCTCTCTAGCTCTCTTTTAGAAAGTGAATGGCCAAAGATGAAATGAGGATTATCTTCTCTCTTTCGGCCTTAAAGCAGAAAGGAGAAACCTGGGCCATCAGATCCCAGAGGAAGGAAACGAACGACTACAAAATTCCCTAAAAACGGCTATTTCGAGGCTGACAGGCCCTGTGACACACCCGTGTCATAGGACGTGTCACTTAAGCGGTGCACGAACCGACTTGTCCAGAACAGGACACAGCCATGTGACACGCCCGTGTCACATGGCTGCCACGTCCGTGTTACATGGCTGACATGCCTGTGTCACATGGCTGTAACGTCGTATCTACCTCTCGAGACCCACTCGAGACCTACTCGAGACAACTACTCGAGTAGTTCGACATGACACGCCCGTGTCATATGAATTAGATGCCCATGTCACACCCGAGCGCCTTACTCGAGACATTTAATACCTACTCGAGTAGACACGGAGCAGGACACGGCCATGTGACACGCCCGTGTCACAGGCCGTATGCCCTCTCTCTCGAGAATTCGTCGAGCGCAGCTACTCGAGTGAAATTCGTCGAACATGCCCCGGACAAGCCCATGTCACAGGGCATGTTCCCTCCTGAGAACTTCGTTGCGTGCATTTCATCGAGCACTCGACAAGCTGCTCAACCCGAGCAGGACACGCCCTGGGACACGCCCGTGTCCCAGGCCGTGTCGCCCAACCTGAACCCAAATTGGGATTTGGGGTGTTACACAATCACCCAGATGGCGTCATTTCCCTACTGCGACCTTGGCAACCCATGCACAAAGTCCATTGAAATATCATTGATGCCGGTTAAAACTCCAAAATTATTTGCGGTCACGCGGCGACCCGGCGGTTTTATTTGAGAAAAAGGCGGAAGTGAATTTATTTAAGAAAACGGGTCGCGCGTATTTATTTATTTATTTTGGATATAAAAAAGGTTTAGAAATCGAGTTTTAACGAAAGGAGGCAAGTGCACCTATCGTGAGTAGTACAGGATATTCCGGGTGGAATATCGAGGTCGTATTGTTCTCGGGTCCGGTTCGATTATTTCTACTCTTCCCTGGAGGGGACTATTATTTTACCGATAATTATCTTGTCGGGATATTTTATATAAAAATACAGAAAATGGCGGAAAGAAAATGAAAGCAATAAAAAGAAAGCTTGAAGGTGGTGCCGATGAAGAGCTTAGCTCGATGGCACCGAAAAAACAATTGAACTAAAATAGACTTTAAATAAAAAGAGCTCCTAAATTTCTAATTAATTAAGGCGGAGACTTGGCCGTGGAGGTTCCACTAAAATGAGCTCACCTAGCTATAGGGCTATCGCTCACCTGAACGCTAAGACTATTCGACCGGGCTCTCGTCCGACGAAGGATTCCTCTTAACGCCCGCATTACGCTAAGAACCCCGCTATTGGGTGGGGAACCCAATCCGGTAGAGTTGGCGCGCCTCCTCTCTCGAGGGTTAGTGCGGAACTCTCTTTACCAAGGGGTGATCTGTCCATACGCACGGCCTCTCGGCGAGCGTATGGAAAACGGAAATAGGGCCCACACATCGATATGTGGTCCTACGCGTCGTTAACCCCGGGCAAACCTTAAGTACTTTTAATTAATTAGAAAAATTAGACCTTTAGTTATTTTAAGCTACTTTATCTGTCCCAATGCTCTTCGATGGCGAGGGCTAAGAACTGTTAGCCACTCATCGGAATGGGGACGGCTTGCGAGAAAAGCAAAAAATAAAGCAGTAAAGAAAGCTGAAAATGAAAGCAGTAAATGAAAGCAGTAAAGGAAAGCTGAAAATTGCAAGTCCTACCCAAACGAGTAGGACTGAAGAAAGCAGTAAATTGCGAGTCCCGGCGCAACTGCGTGGGCGGGAGAAAGAAAGCGGTAAAACGCACACACGCAAGTCCTACTCAAATGAGTAGGAGAAAATAAATACGGGTCCTACTCAACCGAGTAGGACAAAATAAATGCAACGCACGCACACACTCTCTCGACATAAATGAAAACACACGCACTCTTCAAGAAAATAAAACACACTCACACACACGACAGAATTGAAATAAAGCAAAGCGCCATTTAACTCTTAACGAGTAGGCGGAAATAGATGCACAAGTACAAAAGTTGCAAAAAAAACTAAGTTATCTAAAATTGAAACAACTGCATTTCTACCGCTAAAATGCGGTAGAAATGCATAAAAAGCGAAAATAAAAATTAACCGGAAAGAAAGGTTTGCAAATAAACGAAAAATGAAAGTGCTCGAAAAATTAAAACGAATACATTTCTACCGCTAGAATGCGGTAGAAATGCGTAAAAAGAGAACGAAAAAATTAAAAGAGGAAAAAGTTTAAATGAAAAAATCAAAGTGCGCGAAAAATTAAAACGACTATATTATCATTCCTATAACTCCGTAAAAAATGCTAAAAAAGTGAAAATAAAGTGAAAAGAACGAAAAAGGTTTTGCGAAATAAAAAGCTAAGTAAAAAAAAGAGGAAAAACACTTTGAAAACATTTTTTACGGGTTTATAACAATGAAATAGAAAGCTATAAAAATCTAAGTTAACCAAAACAAGTAAAAATAACTAAACATAAAAACAAGAAAACTAATCTCATACACACACACACACATATAAAGAAGAACATAAACTAAGTTAAAACAAAGAAGAAAGATAAGATTGCATAGGGGAGATTTGCATTAATCCATTCCAAAGTCATGTTGAGAGAAGAAAATAAAACACATTTTATTAAAAAGAAGTACGAGTTACAAAGATACGAAAATAAAACTAAGGAGAGGGGGAGAAATTATCCCTTACATAAGCCTTGGAAGCATTTCGGCAGCACAACCCTATACAAAATGGAACCAAAAAAGGAACAGGAATTCAAAGGAGACCCTCTGAATTTATAGAAAAAATTTACATGGGTCACGCCCTTGGTCACGGGCGTGACAGGGGGCGTGACAGTACTATTTGGAAGGCGGCCGGCGATTTGACGGGAAAGTTGACTTCGGGCTGGACACGTGGCGGTCTCGCAGTGGTCACGCCCTTGGTCACGGGCGTGACAGGGGGCGTGACAGGCAGGTGGATCTGGGCGCGGTGCGTCAAAAAGTCTTCGGGCAGGTCTTGTCGGGCTAGCTGGAAAGGTCACGCCCCAGGTCACGGGCGTGACTCTAGGCGTGACTGCTTGTGTCGACACTCGACGATCGTCGAGATGAAATCGTCGAGTTGAGTGAACACGGGCTTGGGTCACGCCCCGTGTCGGGTGACACGGGCGTGACCCCGGGCTAGTCAGGCTTTGGTCTTCAAAAATTGCTGATTCACGGGATTTTGACGTGTCACGCCCTGGTCACGGGCGTGACCAATATGTCACGGGCGTGACATGTCAATTTTTTGGCAGATTTTCAATTTTTCCTGAAAAATAAAATAAACTAAGTTAGTATAATATTTACAAAAATAGGAGCATTTTATTGAATAAAAATAAGTAAAAAAGACAAAAATAAATGAAAACATCTAAATTAATGTACACAAAAATAGGTATATTTACAACTCATCAATCATCAAACTTCCACTCTAGGATCGGCAAGGACTTCAAGAAACCTTCAGGCTTTTGCCACTCCGCCTTCACTAAGGAATACATTTGACACTTCACCACATAAAGTGCCACGTCCTTCTTAAGTCCTGGCCACCAGAACAGCTTTTTCATATCACGGTACATCTTCTGCTCCCTGGGTGAATCGAGTAATTGGTATGATGAGCCTAGTACATCAATTCCACCCGCAGTTTACCCACATTTGGGACGCACAGACGACTGTCCTTCCATAACAATCTATCCACAATATCAAATTGGGAATTTTACCCATCCAAAGCCTCATCCATGATTTGCTTCATGTTGCTATTCAAATCTAGAGTCTGCCGAATCTGATTATCCAGGTCATATTGAACTTCTGTCCAGTTCAATTACGCTTCGGCACTAGTCTGCTTGTCAACACAAGAGATCTGTAATGCCTCCAACTCCCGAATCAAACGCTCGTCATGAACCGACAACTAGTTGGCTTGTGTAGGGGCCCTGCGACTGAACGCATCCGTAACTGCATTCCCTTTCCCAGGCACATAATGAATCTTGAATGTGTAGTCACCTAGGAACTCCATCTATCTCCGTTGCCGCATGTTTAGATCCTTTTGATCCAACAAGTACTTCAGGATCTTGTGGTCGGTATAGATATTGAACTTCACACCGTACAGGTAATGCCTCCACAGCTTCAAGGCAAATATCACGGCCGCTAACTCCAAGTCATGGACTGGATAATTCCTCTCATGTACCTTTAGCTGACGCGATCTATAGGCTATTACACTTTCACGTTGTAGTAGAATATAACCCAATCCACTGCCCAAAGCATCACTGTAGATCTCAAAGCCTTCAGTCCCACTCGGTTAACTTAGAACAGGCGACGTGGTCAACCGACTTTTCAACTCTTTGAAAGCTTGTGTGCACTCAGGCGTCCAAACAAACTTCTGCTCTTTCCTCGTCAGAGTCGTGAGGTGTAACGCTATCCGCGAGAAGTTATCCACGAAGCGCCTGTAATAGCCGGCAAGCCCCGAAAAACTCTAGACTTCCGCTACCGAAGACAGCACAGGCCACTCCCATATAGCAACTATCTTCGTCGGATCCACCACAATTCTCTCTCCACTAACTATGTGACCAAGGAATGCTACCGAGGACAACCAAAACTCACATTTGGATAACTTGGCGTACAGTTGGTTCCTCCTCAGCATCTCCAACACCAAATGCAGATGTTTAAAGTGATCCTCCTCACACTGCGAGTATATCAATATATCATCGATAAAGGCTGTCACGAAGTGGTCCGGGTACTCTCTGAAAGTTCTGTTCATCAGATCCATGAACACGGATGGCGCATTAGTCAGCCCAAACGGCATGACGGTAAACTCATAATGCTTGTATCTCGTGCTGAAAGCTATCTTGGGGATATCACTTTCTCTTATCCTCAGTTGATAATATCCGGATTTAAGATCCAATTTCGAGTACACCGATGACCCGACTAACTGGTCGAACAGATCATCATTCCTTGGGATCGGGTACTTGATCTTATCCGTTAACTTGTTCAGCTCTCGATAATCGATACAGAGTTGTGAGCTTCCATCCTTCTTCTTAACAAAAAGGACTAGTACACTCCAAGGCGGCGAACTTGGACGCACATAACCCTGTTCCAACAGCTCTTGAAGTTGAACCTTCAGCTCTGCCATCTCCTTAAGTGCTAACCGATATGGGGAGCGTGACACAGGTTTGGCACCTGGCACTAGCTCAATAGTGAAGTCGATCTCTCGCTGAGGTGGGGCTCCAGGGAGATAGTTAGGAAACCCGTCAGGGTACTCGGATACCACTGGGATGCTGTCCAAAGAAGGCTTAGGCTTCGAAGCCCCCACTAGCGGGAAGAACAGCTCTACACCAGCACGAACTGCCTTTACCACCTGAAGAGCAGACATCAAAGTCTTGCTCGACCATTTCAAGCCCGCAAATGTCATCTCACAATTAGTTCCCAACTTGACCTCCTTGCGGTTGCAATCAATGTATTCTTGCTGCTCCGAGAGCCAGTCCATACCAAATATCACGTCAAATTCCACTAGTGGTAGTAACGACGCTTGCAAGTCGAACTCCTGACTCCCAATCCTTATCTTTACGCCACAGACTCTATCCGCTTGCATTGAACATCTATTAGGCAACAAAAAATCCAATTTGTCCTTTGCCATCAAAGTAGGTACTCCGATGCGCGATACAAATCCTTCGGACAAAAAGGAGTGCGAAGCTCTCGTATCGAACAGTGCTCTCGCCGGATTATCAAAAATCAAAACAAAGACTATACAAGCAATAATAATCTAACATGCGCAATATAACAAGTATTTAAAGCTAACTTGCTATAAATTTAAACCATACCTGTCACCACATCAGCTTGCTTTATGTCCTCCTGCTGGCCACTGTTATAGACTCTAGGTTGAGCTGGAGCATAGTGGGATGCGGTTGACTCCATCGCCTTGCCCTTCTCCTCGTACGTTGCTCCAGGCTTCCTCTTAGACTTTGGACGTCCGCTCAAACAGTCTCGGGCAAAGTGTCCTGGCTTTCCACAGTTATAGCATACGCACGGGGTTCAGCCCGTAGTTGCTCCAGATGTACCAGACGAAGGGGCTGGACCTGAAGTCCTAGCCTTCTTATTCCACCTACAATACCCAAACTTTGAGGTGGTCGGCACATTGAACTCCTCCTTCTTAGCACCAGAGTCTTTCTTCGCTTGCACATTCCTCAGATCTTTCTCTAACGACCGAGCCGTATTGACCAGGGTCAACAAGCCCTGCGTCATAGGTCCCGAGAGTAGTAGACTTAGGTCATCCCGCATACCCTCATAGAATCAGTTTGTCTTATGCTCCTCATCCCCGAACGTAGAGCTAGCGTACCGACCCAACCGTGTAAATTCATGGAGGTACTCGTCCACGCTAATGTCTCCTTGCTTCAACCTCTGGAACTCATTTTCCATGGCAATCCATTGAGCCGAGGGAAGGTACCTTGCCAAGAATAATCTCAAAAATTCTTTCATCGAGACGTCTGTGAGTTGCATTCCCCTCAAGTGATGTAGCTTTAAGCCTTCCCACCACAGCCTTGCATCTCCGTCCAATAGGAAAGTAGCTATGGTGGTCTTCTACCACTCCTTCGTTTCCATAGCTGTCAAGACTCTCTTTATTCGGGAGAGCCAATCCTCAGCTTGGGATGGGGTTCCAGTCCCCGAGAGCACTGGAGGATTGAATCACATAACATGTTTGAGCTACTTTTCGGTCGCTTTTCTAGGTATCAACGGCTCCACCACCGCTTGTTCAACCCTTCTCGGTTCTTCCGCTTAAAGCGGTACCTGCTCCACCGCAGGAGTTGGGTGTTGCAATTTCCATGCTGGCTGGGCATTTATCATAGCAAACACCGCTTCAGCCAACAATCTAATGGTTTCTGCCAAAGGAGGGGTTGTAGGCACATCAATGGGTGCACTACTTGCCTCAGAATGTGGGTTTTCTGAAGGCCCTGCACCACTCCTGGTCACCTATAGTCGTACAAAACACCATTAAGTGACCGAACAACATCGCAAAGAGCAATTATAGGAACACGCAGGTTCCTCAAACATGTGTATTTTCATTCCTAAGTGGACATTCATGGGTTTTTTTTATGTTATAACAATGACGCACACACATGTTCTTACCACCCCTTAAATTGAATTCGTCCACGAATTAATTTAAGCATGACTAAAACCGGTAGTCTGATACCAAATTATAACACCCTTATCTGTCACATAGCATATAGCAGTAGGTCCGGCCGGGGCCCGACGCCATATACCACAGACAGACCGAAGGGTTACGAAATGAAACCATCCTTCCAATAACAAACGTCCTACACAGAGCACATTTTAGTGGAAGCATTTTAAATGTTGCAAAGAAAGAACCAGCCACAGCATGAATGTCCAATAAAAATAACACAAAAGGAATGAGCGTACAAATACACAAAGTACTTGGCCTTATGGCCTTACAAGGGTCTACTTTAAACAAATAATGTCATCGATACATCGGCACGCAGGCCGGTCACGCATGAGCAGAATAAGTAAACATTCACTTTGGCCTTCAAGGGCCAGCTCAGCATCAGGGCTTCAGCCCGCTACTTACCACTAGGCTTCGCAGCACCTGCAAGCAACAATCCACTGCAGTGGTGGCAAACAAAAGCAACGGTCAGCTAAAGCTGACCAAATTATAACGACCCCGCCCCTTAACTCGGGGCGACGATGCTCCTTCCCGACACTTTATTAACAAATCCAAACAGTATAGTGAAAATTATACTTCACCACAGGCGTAGGCACGTACGGCCACACACCCCGTGCTCTCAGGGCACATTCTCGGTGAACACAGTCAAATCCGCGATTTCACCACCGCCCCTTGGACGGCAAATCTTGTGAGCATTATAGTCTTTCTAGCCTAAGCCTACGACCCTCTATCTATGCCAACCGCAAGTACCACGTACTTTAGGTTGCTTTAACCGAACGACATAGAGCAGGTACGGTTCCACTCAACCCGTTGCTCACACCGTCCTGTTCGTTTAAGCCATAGGTGCGGGTCAAACTTTCCCGAATCCCAAATCGATCACACACTTTACATAACCCAGTTATATGCAAGTTGGCTCCCAGGCCACCAAATGGCAGAATCACGCTTCTGCCCAGTTTTTCTGGTGCACCTTGGAGTGAGTCCCCAAGGTTCCCTGTTGCAATCTACCAAGTAGAAAACCCGAAAACAACCAACGGCACGGAGTGTTCTCCGACTATTCATGCACAATGAAACATCACAGATCCAGACCAACTTGCTCGGGTAGGATTCACAGACCATGCCTATGTTCGTACTTCGATTTCGGACTCTACATTCAAAACAACGGGGACTATTCATGTCTACCCGAAGGAATACCTCATACTCATTGCATACTCGTGAGAGTGGGCCTCCTATGCAAAAAGGAAAGAGGACTTCACATGTCCAAGAAGATAATCATTACCCTTAAGTTTCTCTTTGGCACCATGAAGATCTAGTGGATGAAAAGCGCTGCAACGGCCTCGCCTCCATAGATCTGGACTCGGCTTGCGATTTGGGGCTCCAAAGCTCCATTGGAGGCCGGATCTCTCCTTCGCCTTCTTCCTTGCTCTCCCCTCTCTCTAAAGCTTTAGAAATAGAAAGCTCCAAGCGTAATGAGGGTTTCAAACCCTATTCCCGGACTTAACTCATTAATAATAGCCCTGGGCCCTTGGATCCCAAAAGAAGGAAATGGAAGGCCACGATTCGAACTTAAAATCAATTTCCTGGGCCAAATACAGCTTGTGACATGCCTGTGTCCAAGGCCTTGTGCCTCAATCGATGTCGAAACCATCGCATCCCGAACAGAACACGGCCCCTAGACACACCCGTGTCACATGCCATGTGCCAGACATGGTCATGCACACGGTCGTGTCCCAGGCCGTGCTCAACAGCCGACATAGCCGAATAAACACGCAGAGAAGGACACGACATCTCTACACGCCAGTGTCAAATTTAACACAACCGTGTTAACCAGAACAAGCATGTGCAGCAAGGCGTGTTCCTCACCCGACACAGCATGGCTAACAGCCCGAGCAGGACACGGCCCCAGACATGCCCGTGTCTCAGGCCGTGTTCACTATCTCGATGCCTCGTTGAGTGCATTTCGTCGACCACTCGGCAAGTTCATCAAACCCGAGCACAACACGGCCCTGGACACGCCCGTGTCCTAGGCCGTTTGACCCTTACCGGGCCCCAAACTTGGCTCTAAATGCTGTCTGTCACTCTTTTGAGTTTCGGGGCGTTACAACAGACCTGAGACTCCCCCTGAGAAACATATCTAGGAGGTTGCTCCATATAGACAGTTTCTTGTAAATCACCATAAAGAAAGGCATTCTTCATAAGCAACTGAGACATTTCTCATTCTCTATTGATGACCACCGAAAAAAGTACACGGATTGTAGTATTCCTTGCAACAGGAGAGAAAGTGCCAAAGAAATCCACACCATAAGTCTGTATAAAACCTTTGGAAATAAGACGGGCCTTGTAACGATCAATGGATCCATCAGGTAGAAACTTAATGGAAAATGTAACGCCCCGAAACTTAAAAGAGCGACGGGCTACGTTTTGGGCCAGTTTTGGGTTCTGGCAGGAGGCACACGGCCTGGGACACGGGCGTGTCCCAGGGCGTGTTAGGCTTGTGTCGACACTTAGCCGGTGAAGTCGACATTTTGCTCTCGACATTGTGTCGAGACTGGAGACACGCTTGCGACACGGGCGTGTCGCAGGGCATGTCGACCCGTTTCGACACTTAGCCCGCGAAGTCGACACTCTGCGTTCGACGAAGTGTCGAGACATGGCACACGGCCTGCGATACGGGCGTGTCGCAGGGCGTGTTGACCCGTGTCGACACTCATCCCGGGGAGTCGACATTTTGCTCGACGATGTGTCGAGACAAGGCACACGGCCTAGGACACGGGCATGACCAAGGCCGTGTCGTCAGGTCGACGATCTTCGCTCGACGAAGTGTCGAGTGTCGAGACCGTGTACACGGCCTGAAGCCCAGGCATATTGAGGTGACACGGGAAAGGACACGGGCGTGTCCTAGAACCCGTGCAGTGCTCGGGTTGTTTTCAGGGAAAAACGATGGGGGTACACGGCCGGCCACACGGCCGTGTTAGGTAGAACACGGGCATGTCAGGTCGAACACGGGCGTGTTCGATACCCGTGTGTTGTTCCAGGCGATCCGATTTTTATGGTGAATGAGGCACACGGCCCTGGATACGGGCGTGTGCCAGGCCGTGTGCGGTCTAGATTGGGCATTTCAGTCCCGAATCAAAGCCGTTCGTTTCTTTAATTGATGATCCAATGGCTGGAGGTTGTTCCTGAAGGGATATACCCGGGATTGGGCCTTAGAAACCATCACTTTTCATGAGTTGTTATCTTTCTAAAGTTTAGAGAGAGAGGAGAGCCAAGGAAGGAAGAAGAAGCTAGATCCGGCCATTGGAGGAGCTTCGAAGCTCCAAATCGCGAGCCGACTCCGGATCCACGGAGGCAAAGCTAGTGCGGTGTTTTTCATCCGCTTACCTTTCCATGGAACCAAAGAAGAACGCTAGGGTAACGATCCTCTTCTTGAGCATATGTAGCTCTCCTTCTTTGCATAGGAAGCCCGCTCTCGCGAATTTGCGGTGAGTTGGAGGCGTTCCTTCGGGTAGATATGTGAAGTCGCCGTTGTTTAGAGTCCGTAAGCGAGAACGGACAGATGCATGATGTGTGAAGCCTATCCGGACATGTTGGTATTGATTGGTGATGTTGGATTGCATAATGCCAGAGAAGACTCTGTGCTATTGGTTGTTTTTCGGGTTTTCTACACGGTAGATTGCAACAGGGAGCCTTGGGGATTAACCCGAAGGTGCACCCGGAAAACTGGGCGGATGCGTGATCTTGCCAACATGGAGGCCTGAGAGCCAACTTGAACATAACCGAGTTATGTGAAATTGTGTGACGAAAATGGGACTCGGGAGAAGTTTGACCTGCGCATATGGCTTAAATTGTCGTTGCGACGTGATCACGGGTTAGATGGAACCGTACCCCCTTCTATGTCATTCGGGTTAAAGAGACCTAAAGTTACGTGGCACTTGTCGTTGGCATAGATGAGAGTCTTCGGCGTTCTATGGCTTAAATTGACGTGACCCATGCCGGTAAGACAAATTACTCATATGTTTGGCCGTCAAAGTGGCGGTGGTGGGTCCGGAATGTGTAGTTTAGCCTAGTTTTTATTTCATTTTATACTACTACTACTACTATCACAAATTTCTTTGATAAATTATAAAAACAACCAAAATATTTTAAATTACTCTATTCACCCCCCCCCCCTCTAGAGTATATTAGATCTATCCCCTATCTTTCAATTAGTATCAGAGCAAGTTTGTTTGGTTATACAAGGTAATACTTGAACCAACAGATCCTTTTAAGATCTAGATTTCTCTAGCATATTACTTATATCATGGCACAGAACAAGGATTATACAAGAACCATACCTCCAGTTTGCAACTTGAACAAGTTTGCTATCTGGAAGGAAAGAATTAAATTATATATGAACTTCATTGATGAAGGTATTTTTAATTCTATCTTGACAGGTCCACCCGCTCTAGTGGATACATCTACTGCAAATTCCAGCACTCATGTTGTTCCACAACCTGAGTGGATAGATGCATAGAAGAAGGCCAAGATAGCGGATGCCAAGGCCGCGAACATTCTGGCTCAGACAATGTCAGATGACATTTTCCAGAAAGTGGCAGAGTGCACCTCAGCTAAAGCCATCTGGGATTCCCTAAACCAGATCTTTGTTGGATCTGCAGAAAAGAGAAAAAATAGGAGATCAAATCGCATCTCCCAATATGAGAATTTCAAGAAAGAAGAATTTGAGTCAGTGGGTGATATGTAAAATAGATTTAGCTCAATTGTCAATGAGTTAAAAACCTTGGACAAGGACATAACCCTGACTGAGATCAATGACAAGATTCTCATATGCTTCCCCTGCTCATGGAATTCTAGGATCTGGCCAATCAAGGAGGCCAGAAGTCTGAATGAGATCACTACTAAGTCTTTATTTGGAAAGCTCAATTCTTATGAGCAGCTGATGAAGACCAGAGAAGCTGCTGAGAAGAAAACCTCCACACTAGGAATAAAATATCCAAGCATTACCTTCAAAGTAATTGAAGGATCAAAAGCTCCACTTGCTAATGATGAGCTTATAGGGCTTCTGGCAAGAAGATTCTACAAGATAGCAAGAAAGGATTTCAGAAGAAAAGAATCCAGACAGGATGACAAACCAAGGTATGACAAAACACCTGCTAAAGAGATTGTGTGTTTTGGATGCAGGAAACCTGGACATATCATTTCAGAGTGTCCAGAGAATAAGAATAAGGAGAAAAGAAGAGAAAAGGAATCTAGAAGGCATTACAGCAAGCCCTCCTCCAATAAGTATAAAAGAAAGGACAAGGGATTTATTGCTGAAACCTGAAGTGATTTAGAAGAAGAATCCTCATCTTCCAGCTCAAGTGAAGAAGAAGAGGAAGCAAAAGCAACGGAAGTTTGCTTGATGGCTATCAATGTATCAGGCAGCCTTTCTAAAGATGAGGAATCTAAAAAAGAATCAAAATCTGAAGAGGATAAGGTAATCTCTTCATTTGATTTTAATTCAGATAGCTTTAGAACTGAATTCAAATTCTTATGTAATGATTTGATTAATTCTGAGAAGGAAATTAAAATATTTATAGATAAGATAACTGAACAAGACAATCTTCTATCTGAAAACATCAAATTAAAGGATGAACTAACTATTACAACTGAACAAATCATGTCACTAAAATCAGAATTAGCTGAGGCAAGGCGACTTGAAGAATTCCTAAATGGGAGAAGCATCAAGCTGATGGACATCACAAGCATAGTAAATGCCAGACTAAATGGCAAGCTTGGCTTAGGTGCTTCATCAAGCCAACCTCATCTCCTTCAGAAAGACATTCTGTCAACCCCTATAAAGTTCATAACAAAAAAGGGAAAAGAAAAACTAAATGAAGATAATAAACTAATTGAAGTCCTTAGAAGACCAAGAAAAAGAGAAAGAAAAATAAGAAATCTTATAAAACTATGTTCAACAGTTTTCATCGAACTCGGACCGACGAAATGCTTACAGTTCGTCGAACTCCAATCGATGAACTCTGAACGCAGAATTCTCTTATAATTATTCGTCGAACTACGATCGACGAAACCAATACAGTTCTTCGAACTGTCATCGACGATATTGGGGCACAGAAAATGAATACCTTCATTCTATGAGCGGAGTTTGACGAACTCATCCCTTTTCGTCGAACATAGATTGACGAACTTATCAAGATTCGTCAATTCCAGTTCAATTTAATAGAAACTCAAAGTTTCCTAAAACTTATAATCAATCAAGATCTTTCATTAACCAATTTAATCAGTGGATAATTCCACCAAGAAAATTTCATCCCCTAGGATATAAGAACCAATCTGAATACTCTTATATTTCTAGTTTTAATTATGAAAAGAAACAAGGACCCAAGGTAACCTGGGTCAAGAATATCTAATCTGTTTAAATGCAGGTGAAAGACTATCCCACTATAGAGAAATAGTGGTACCTGGATAGCGGCTGTTCAAAGCACATGACTGGCAGTAAGGACAACCTAATCAACTATAAGTCCAAGCTAGGTCCAAAAGTAATATTTGGTGGCTCCAACTATGGCCAAACTGAAGGCTATGGGAAGGTTAAAATTGGATCTGTCACTTTTAGGAAGGTAGCATATGTAAGTGGACTGAAGCACAACCTAATATCTATAAGTCAATTATGTGATGAAAGGTTTCAGGTATCATTTAACAAATCCTCCTGTATTATTACTTCAGTAGATAACCAAGTTATGTTAACTAGAAATAGAGTATGAAACATTTATGTAGTGAACTTTAAGTCTGCTAAGTCAGAAATATGTCTGTTTAATCAAACTGGCAACAACAATGAACTTTGGCATAATAGATTATGATATGTTAATCTGAAAAATATTGCTAAACACTCTAGGGACAACCTTGTTAGAGGATTGCCGTCTTGCCCCTACAAGAAGGAAAACCTTTGCAGGGCTTGTCAATTAGGTAAGCAAACCAAAAAATAGTTTAAAGTCACTTAATAAGAGTGATTCACCTAGGATTCTGTATTTGCTTCATATGGATCTTTTTGGACCCATTGTTGTATAGAGACTGGGAGGGAAGTCTTATACCTTAGTGATTGTTGATGACTTCTCAAGGTTCACTTGGGTGTTCTTCTTGAGGAACAAGTCTGATAACTTTAAGATTCTTACAGATTTTCTTAAGAGCATAAGGATTGAGTATTCTACTCCAGTTGCATTGATCAGAAGTGATCATGGTACTAAGTTTGATTATCTTCCCATACAAGAATTTTGTGAGAAGGTATTAGGCATTGTTTATCTGCTCCTAGAACTCCTCAACAAAATGGGGTAGCAGAAAGGAAAAACAGGACCCTGATTGAAGCTGCAAGCACATTACTTGCAGATGCTTACTTACCACTATCCTTTTGGGCAGAGGCTGTAAGCACAACAAATTATGTACTGAATAGGAGCGTGATACATAAGCTTAAGGGCAAGACTCCCTATAAATTACTTAAAAGGAAGCAACCTAAAGTAGATTACTTTAGAATTTTTGGTTGTTTATGTTACATTCATAATAATGACACGAAATATCTTAGAAAGTTTGAAGCCAAGGCTGTAATGGGAATTTTTCTAGGATATTCCCAAGTTAGTAAGGCATATAGGGTACATAATAAATCTACAATGAAAATGGAAGAAACTGTACATATATCATTTGATGAAATTAACATGTTTTACAAGGAGAAAAATCCTTCTACCAGAGATAACTTGTAGGTACCACACTTGTGTGAGAAGTTGGATGAGTTGTCACAAATGAGAATGTTGCACATCCCTCTCCATATATAAATGAAGATAGTGAAGATGAATCCACTGAAGTGGATGTTGAACCAACAACAGCTCCCATAATTCGACAAGAGGAATTAATTCCCCAAGCTGTTGCTGAACCAACTCCATCTACTGCATTTGTCACACTTAGAGATCATCTTATATCTCAGGTTATTGGAGACATGTCAGTAGGTGTGCAAACCAGGCATCAACTCAACCAAGACTTGATGCATGCCTGCTTCATATCTCAAACTGATCCCTAATCCATAAAAGATGTTGAGCAGGATCCACACTAGATTATTACAATGCAAGAGGAGCTCAACCAGTTTGAGAGATGTAGAGTTTGGGATTTAGTTCCAAGACTCAAAGACTATCCAGTCATTAGAACTAAATGGGTACTCAGAAATAAACTAGATGCCCAAGTTATTATCATCAGGAACAAGGCAAGGCTAGTTGCTCAAGGCTATAGATAAGAGGAAGGCATTGACTATGACCAGACATTTGCACCTGTTGCAAGGCTCGAAGCGATCAGAATCTTCCTTGCTTATGCTTCCTACAAGAAGTTCAAAGTATATCAAATGGATGTCAAGAGTGCATTCTTAAATGGTTAACTTGAAGAAGAGTTTATGTGGGGCAACCACCAGGTTTTATCTCTCCTACTCATCCCTCTTATGTCTTTAAATTACATAAGGCTCTCTATGGTCTATAGCAAGCTCCAAGATCTTGGTATGAAACCTTAGCCAGCTTTCTTCTAGAGCATAAATTCTTTAAGGGCATAGTGGATAGGACATTGTTCACTAGACATCATAAGGATCAAATCTTATTAGTACAAATTTATGTATATGACATTATTTTTGGGTATACTGATTCCAAACTATGCAAGAGGTTCTCTGACCTAATACATTCCAAGTTTGAAATGAGTAGCATGGGTGAGCTCTCTTACTTTCTTGACCTCCAAGTGAAGCAACTACCTGATGGCATCTTCATATCCTAGTCCAAGTATGCTAAGGAGCAAATCAAAATGTTTAGGATGTCAGATGCTTCAGCAAAGAAAACACCCATGGCTTCTAATGTTGTGATTGACTCTGATGAACATGGCAAGCCTGTTGATCCAAAACTATGTAGGGGCATTGTTGAGTACCTGTTATATCTCACAGCAAGTAGGCCAGACATAATCTTTTCTACATGCCTTTGTACTAGGTTCCAGGTGAACCATAAAAAATCTCACCATATTTTTTTAAAAAGGATTTGAAGATATATAAAGGGTTGTCCTAGTCTAGTACTCTGGTATCCAACTGAGTCAGAGTTTGAGTTGACTGGATACTCAGATGCTGACTTTGCTGGATCTAGAGTGGACAGAAAAAGCACCTTAGGGGCATGCTAGTTCCTTGGTGCTAGACTAGTATCTTGGTTTTGCAAAAAGCAGACATCTGTGTCTACCTCAACTACAGAAGCAGAATACATAGTTGTTGGCAGTTATTGTTACCAGATACTGTGGATTCAGAACCAACTCCTAGATTATGGTATCAACTTAAATAATTCAACCCTACTATGTGATAATACAAGTGCAATTTCCATTGTACAAAGTCCAGTGCATCATAGTAGAACTAAGCATATAGAAAAAAGACATCATTTCATTAGAGATTATGTGGACAAAAATAAAATTAAGCTTGTCTATATCTACACAGATTTGCAAAGAACAGACATCTTCACTAAACCCTTGGATGAGAGGAATCATCTGTTCTTTATGAATTAGCTAGGCATGAGAAATGGGGAGGCTTTAATTTAATTTATGTCTGTGGTCAAATAATTTTTCACAGTTCGTCGAACGGAGATCGACGAACTGAGAAATCTTCTTGAGATTTTTCGTCGACCTGAGATCGATGATATCTCAGTATGAAGTCATTTCGTCGACCTGAGATCGACGAACTTGCTTCAAAGAATATTTCGTCAACCTATGATCGACGAACTATTTTCCCTCCTCTTCAAGCTGAGATCGACGAACTTTCAGCATTTGTCGACCTGAGATTGAAGATTTGTTTTCTTTTCGCAGGACGGAGTCTGGCTCTTCGTATTATGAAAACCTTATAACTAGGTCTTCTTCGAGCTCCATCCCACACTTTCTGTTCTCTTGCACTTGATCTCTTTTTCGTTTTGCAGGACAACAATGGCAATTCCATCACTTTCTCTCACAGACATGAAGTTTGACACTGGCTTTGACATCAACTTTGACTCCTTTCGAGATTCCGATCAAATCTTTATAGACATTCTGCAATTATGTGAAGATCAACATCTGATGAAATTCATGACTTCCAAGATTAAACTTCCTTTGGTAGAGATAAAGGAATGGGTTTTCACTTCAACCTCACCAGATACAGAGACCAGTATTGGTACAATTTCAGGAACTCCGGTTACTCTAAACACTGCTGTGTTATCTGAAATTTTTGGTTTAATAAAAGAAGAAGATGATATTGACTTAGATGGTTCTGAATATGATAATGTCATGATCAAAATGGGTCATTCTGAAGGAAACCCTAATAAGTTATTAAAGAAGAACTTATCTATAGAGTATAAGTTCTTGGCTTATGTAGTCGGAAAGGTCTTGTTGGGAAAACATACTTCCCATGAATATATAACCCGGCATCAATTTCTGGTTATGTGTGCATTGGTAAACAAGAAACAGGTGAACCGGGGAAGATTTTATTTGAGTTGATTAAAAAGAAAAATATAAAGAAAGAAGCTTATTTTGCCAGAATTCTGTGAATCTTCCTTCAAGAGAAGGCACCTGAACTACTTGTCTCCTCGACAGTTGATTAGCCCGCAAACAGACTCTTACTGTGGTTGGTTTGGTGAGTCGATCGTCGCGGGCTTGCTAGGGTAGGCAAGTGCACCTATCGCAAGTAGTACTCGATATTCTGGAGAATACCGAGGTCGTATTATTCCCGGGAACGGGTTGATTACCCCTACTACTCCGAAAACACTATTATTTTACCGAAATAGAAGTTGAGGGTTTTAATTAAAATAGGAACGAAAATAGATTTAAGAAAATAGACGATGAAGAGATTACTCCCAGTATCGAATTACGTTAGGATTAAAAATAGATTTGAATAACTAGAGATCTATAGTTTCAATTTAATTAAAGCGGAAGCTTGGTCGTGGAGGTTCAAAATAATGAGCTCACCTATCTCTAGGAATATCGCTCACCAGGACATTAAGGCTATTCGCCGGGCTCTCGTCCGACGAAGGATTCCACTTAATGCCCGCAGTATGCTAAGAACCCCGCTATTGGGTGGGGAACCCAATCCGGTAGAGTTAGCGCGCCTCCTCTCTCGAGGGTTAGTGCGGAACTCTATTTACCCAGGGGTGATCTGTCCATATGCACGGCCTCTCGGCTAGCTAGCATATGGATAACGGAAATAGAGCCCATACATCGATATGTGGTTCTACGCGTCGTTAACCCGGGGTAAACCTTAAGTTTTTAATTAAATTGAAAAATTAGACATTTGGTTATTTAAAACATTTTATATCCCAAAGCTCTTCAATACCGAGGGCTAAAAGCAATTAGCCACTCATCGGAATGGGGATAGCTTATATGTTTGGTTAAACGGGCGTCCTAAACTATTCGCTGAAAGGTTATAAAGAAAATAAGAGGAAAAGTAAAATACCGTAACATTAGAAAAGTTATTACAAATAAACACACCCGTACTCATTCAAACATATAATAAAAGACAGAAATAAAACTAAGTTACACATAAGAGAAAATTGCATAATTGAAATTTGCAGGTCCCACTCAAACGAGTGGGGGCAGGAAATAAAAGCTGAAAATTGCAAGTCCTACTCAAACGGGTAGGACTGAAATGAAAGCGAGTCCTACTCAAACGAGTAGGAGAAAATAAATGCGATTACAGGGCTTTCTTAAATATTTACATCAAAATAAAGTCCGACCATTTAACTCCTAGCGAGTAGACGGAAAATCAAATCCAGCCATTTAACTCAAATGAGTAGGCGGAAAAATAAAGAATGAAAATTACAAGTCCTACTCAAACGAGTAGGACTGAAAATACAGTCCAGCCATTTAACTCAAGTGAGTAGGCGGAAAAATAAAAATACACACACTTGCTTGAATAAAATCCAGCCATTTAACTCAAATGAGTAGGCGGAAAAATAAAAATACACGCCCTTTCTTGAATAAAATCCAGCAATTTAACTCAAATGAGTAGGCGGAAAAATAAAAACAACACATGCACTCTACTTGAAAGTAACTACTCACGCACTCCACATAAATAAACACACACACACACACACACACTTGCATGAATTAAACTTAGGAGCTGAAAAATATCTCATACACGCACACACTCGGGCGAGAAATAAGAAAAATTAAGTTATTGAAAAACTAAAATGACTGCATTTCTACCGCTGAAATGCAGTAGAAATGCAAAAAAAGGCAAAATAAAAAAATGTTTGAGCAAAAAGTTTTCAAATTAAAGTGAGAAAGGCATGTGCCCGAAAAATTAAAACGTTTACATTTTTACCGTTAGATTTTGATAGAAATGCATAAAAAGTGAAAATAAAAATTGTTCGAGCGAAAATATTTTTTGTAATTACTTAAAATGAAAGTTGATGAAAAATAAAAATGACAATTTATATATTCTTATAGCCTTGTAAAATGGTTTAAAATGTGGGAGTAAGCTAAAAAGAAGCGATAGTTTTATAATTAAAACAAAGTAAAAGCTAAGTTAAGAGGGATGAAAACCACCTTTTTAACGTTTTACAAGTTCATAAGAACGTATTTTAAAGCATAAAAATCCTAAGTATAACCAATTTTTAAGAGTTTGAGAATGAAATCATGTATAATAACGGCTATAAATTTTGTTATTATGATAGTAAAACAAATTGTTTTTCATTTTAAAACATAAATTTTGCAATTTTTAACTCATACACACACACACACACGTAATATGGAAATGAAATTAAAAGTACTTAGGATTGATGAAAAGGAGGCCTTCAGAGATTTTTCAAAGCATTATAAGGATGTAAAGAAAAGATTTTATTAACAAAAAAAGTTGATTACAATGCTTAAACAAACTTGAAAAGGAGGGCGAAAGATCCTTACATAGCCCCAAAGCTAGCTCCAAACGACAGCCCTTAGCATCAAAACGGTTCAAAAATTTGGAACCCTGAACTCATACAGGAGCTGCCTTTTAATAGACAAAAATTTCCAAGTACACGCCCTCCGCTACGGGCGTGTCGGTGGGCGTGTCAGCACTATTAAATAGAAGAATTCGGTGAAGTGACGGATTTGACGGCGATTTGACTTTGCGGCCAAAAACGCGGCGGTCACGCACCAGGTCACGGGCGTGACGGTGGGCGTGTCGTTCGGCGATTAAAGGCCTTGTTGACTTCGAGATTTGCCAGCGGCAGTTTGTCGGGCCAGGTGGAGAAAGTCACGCCCCAGGTCACGGGCATGACGCTAGGCGTGTGGGGTTGAGTCGACAATCGTTGAGCGCGATTCGTCGAGCTGGAAGCCTTGATCGTCGAACGGGATGGACACGGGCTTGGTCACGCCCCGTGTCAGATTGATACAGGCGTGTGGCCGGGCATGTCAACGATCATTGAGCTTGAATTCTTCGAGCTGATTTCACGGGATTTTGAGCTGTCACGCCCTTGTCACGGGCGTGACCAATTTGTCACGGGCGTGACATGGCATTTTTTTTGCAGATTTTGATTTTTTTTTCCGAAAAAATAAACTAAAACAAGTTAGTATAATATTTACAAAAATTGGAGCATTTTATTGAATAAAAACAAGTAAAAATGACAAAAATAAATGAAAATGACTTAAGTAATGTACATAAAAATAGGTATATTTACAATTCATCAAATACCCCTATACTTAAGCTTTTGTTATTCCAGAGCAAAAGTTTGAGGTGAACTTATAAGGAATAGAAAAAACTATATGTTTAGCTACCGCTTAATCAATTATAAGAGAGATCTAAATAAATATACGGGGTGTGAGAGTTAAGTCCTAAAATTATATAGATGATTTAAATAGCGCAAAAGTTTTGGCCAAAAGACTTCTTGATATAATCAAATAGAAAGCAATAATTATAATGGTTAGATTAACAAGAATAGTTTGGAATTATATGAACTTTTATCTTATAGGAGTTTTACTGGAAATAATGCAATTTACAAATTATGCTCTCAAAAAAAATTTTGAATTAAATCTAGAATCGTGAAATTTGCAAGGGGATTGATGTTGGTTTATGAAGAGGGTTTTGATTTTGAGGCGAGGTAATTTTTTTCCTGAACCTCCATTTTTTTTCTTTTTGGATTATTAGGAAAATGAAATCTTATTTTCCTAATATCATTTTTTTCAACTTCATAATAAAATTTAACCCAATGTATATGTGTATGAGTAATGAATTTTATCCTCTTACTCCATAACATATAATCTTTTTAATCTATGGGTGCCTATGTTTACGGAACGAAATCTTCTTCCCATTGAAATAGGATCTTTTAAGGATAATAATTTTATCATGCCAAGTAGGGCATGATAAGGAAGGTGAGAAAAGAAAACTAGATTTTTTATTAAAAATAATTTTGAGAGCAACCTTAATAAATTGTAAGTTCTAATTTTTCAAAAAGCTAAAAGTAAACATAATTGAATCCTATAGTTGTTATTGTCTAACATAATACACGTGCTCCTATCAATGAAAAGTTAGAAGTAGTGCCTAAAACGAGTTCGCTATTTTTAACAAAGCATAGTGAATTCTTTAAAACTTAACCCCGAATATTTAAATTTTTCAATCAATAATTAACAAACGAATAGTAAACAGAGAATTAATAAAATTCACATATAAATAAACTCAAAGCAAAATTTTTGGATAGCAAGAAAATTAAGGATGGTATATTTGATTTATTTGTTTCAAAATATAATTTTTTTGGTTTTTTAGAGTTTTTATCATTTTTTGTGTGTTTTTGATCTATTAGCTTTTTTTGTTTGAATTTTTGTTTAGTTTTCCTCTTTTTTTGAATGTTTTTAACTTATTTTTAGATTTTTAAGTTTTTGCGAAAAGTTCGAGAAAAAGAGACGTTATTTACAAGAATGTTGGTAAAAAGGAAGGGGGAGAGAGAGAAGATTATTTACAAAAATATTTACAAAGATTTTTATAAAATGTAACTAAATATTTGTGGAATTTTTTACAAGAATGTTGGTAAAAAGGAAGGGGGAGAGAGAGAAGATTATTTACAAAAATATTTACAAAGATTTTTACAAAATGTAACTAAATATTTGTGGAATTTTTCGTTTTCTAATTTTTTTGGAATTTTGTTGTACAATTTTTTGTGGAATTTTTGGTTTAAAAAGAAAGGAAAAAAAACTTTAAGTTTTTGGGATTTTTTTTCATTTTCAAATTTTTTTTTATTTTTATAGTTTTTGTTTCATATTTTTTTTTATGTTTAAAGTGCCGAAAATAGAAATATAGTGCAGAAAATAAAAATACACTGCAGAAAATAGAAATGCGAAAAAGAAAGCGAGAAAACACCCACATACTTAAGTCAAACATTGTCCCCAATGTTGTAACATAAGTATGCGGAACAAAACAGGTAAGATAATATATACAAAGAAAAGAGAGGGGGTAGAAGCTTCCCTATCAGGAGGTGGGGAAGGCGCAGTTTAGGAACCCTGCATTATGAAGAAAGATAGCAAAGAAAAAAGTAAAGAGATAGCGAAAAAGATAAACATGGGGTGCCTCCCAAGAGCGCTTTGTTTATAGTCGTGTAGCTTGACTATTTTGGCGGTTTATATATCTAGGAGGGTTATGGATTTGAAATTACCGCCCACAGGATCGCCTGCTATGTATAATTTTAAGCGATGATCGTTCACTTTAAACGAGCCTTTATCTGGGTGGGAGACGAGTACGGTCCCATAAGGCCAAACCACTTCAACTTTGAAGGGGCCGGACCAACGTGATCTAAGTTTCCTGGGGAAAAGTCTAAGTTGTGAGTTATAAAGAAGGACAAGATCGCCCGGAGAAAAACATTTTTGGGGCTTGAGTTTTCGGTCGTGATAAAACTTAGAACGCTCCTTATAGAACTTATTGCTCTCGTAAGCGTTTGCACGCCATTCATCGAGCTCGTTTAGTTGTAGTTTTCTATTTTGGGCGGCTAAGTTAGCGTCGAGATTTAAGAGTTTTAAAGCCCAAAGTGCGCGATGTTCTAATTCTACGGGGAGATGACACGCTTTGCCGTAGACTAATCGATACGGCGTACAACCAATTGCGGTTTTGTATGCGGTACGATAAGCCCACAACGCATCGTCGAGTTTGATGGACCAATCTTTCCTATTAAGTGAAACGGTTTTCTCTAATATGCGCTTTATCTCTCGATTTACTACCTCGACTTGGACACTAGTTTGTGGGTGGTAGGGGGTGGCAAGTTTGTGCGTGACGCCGTATCTAGCTAACGTCTTAGCCATCTGGGTGTTGCAGAAATGCGTCCCCCTATCGCTTACAATAGCACGCGGAGTGCCGAAGCGAGAAATAGTTTTTTATGAAATGTAACGACGACTCGCGCATCATTGGTGGGGAGAGCTTGCGCTTCCTCCCACCTCGATACGTAGTCGACCGCCACTAAAATATACATATTTTTGAAAGAAGGAGGTAGGGGGCCAACGAAATCTATGCCCCATAAATCGAAGAATTCGCATTCTAAAAACAAATTTTGGGGCATCTCGTCGCGACGAGAGATGTTACCCGACCGCTGACAGCTATCCATTGCGCGCACAAAATTGTGAGAGTCTTTGAATAGAGTGGGACAAAAGAAGCCCGCCTCTAGCGCCTTCCGCGCGGTCCAGTTTGCTTGATAATGCCCACCAGCCAGACCCTCGTGGCAGTGCCTAAGGATTTGCGTGCACTCCACACCCGCGACACATCTTCGGACTGCTTGGTCCGCGCAGATACGAAAAAGAAAAGGGTCCTCCCAAAAGAAATATTTCAAGTCAGAAAAGAATTTCTTCTTTTGCTGGCTCGAAAAGTCTTTTGCAAGCACCCTCGCAACTAAATAGTTCGCAAAATCAGCGAACCAAGGCGGGTAAGATGAACTAGTAGTTATGGCTAGGAGGCGTTCCTCGGGGAATCTGTCATTTATGTCAGATTCGACGAGTGCTTCCGCAGCGGGATTTTCTAAGCAGGAGAGGTGATCGGCGGCTAAATTTTTTGCGCCCCTCTTATCCCGGATCTCTAAATCGAACTCCTGTAAGAGGAGGATCCATCGAAGAAGGTGGGGTTTGGCGTCCGTTTTCGCTAACAAATATTTTAAGGTGCAATGGTCGGTAAATACGATAACTTTGGATAGCGTAATATACGAGCGAAACTTATCGAAAGCAAAGACGACGGATAAAAGTTCATTTTCCGTTGTCGTGTAATTTCCTTGTGCAGAATTGAGTGTCTTGCTAGCGTAGTAAATAAGATGAAAATATTTGTTTATACGTTGGCTAAGAACGGCTCCTACGGCAATATAACTAGCGTCGCACAAAATTTCGAACGGAAGGGTCCAAACGGGCGCCACTAAAATAGGTGAATTGATAAGTTTTTGTTTTATGAAATTAAAGGCAGACTCGCATTCGCTATCAAAGACAAAATTTGATTCTTTTTCCAAGAGGCGAGTAAGCGGCTTTGTTATTTTTGAAAAATCTTGAATAAAACGCCTATAAAATCCCGCGTGAACTAAGAAACTCCTAATAGATTTAACGTTGGAAGGCGGGGGAAGTTTTTCGATAATTTCAACTTTGGCCTTATCGACCTCCATCCCCTTAGACGAAATCATATGGCCGAGAACCAAACCTTCTCGAACCATAAAGTTACATTTTTCCCAATTTAAAACAAGATGCGTGTCCTCGCATTGCTGAAGGACATGATCTAAATTACTAAGACAGGACGGGAAAGAGCTTCTGAAAACAGAGAAGTCATCCATAAAGAGTTCCATAATGTCTCGTACCAGCTCGCCAAAGATCGCCAACATACATCGTTTGAATGTAGCGAGTGCGTTGCAGAGGCCAAATGGCATTCTTCGATATGCGAAGGTACCAAACGTGCAGGTAAAAGTTGTTTTCTCTTGGTCATCCGGGGAAATGGGGATTTGGAAAAACCCCGATAATCCATCAAGAAAACAAAAATACGGATGACCGGACAAACGCTCTAAAATTTGGTCTAAAATGGTAGTGGGAAATGATCCTTACGGGTGGCGTCATTTAGTTTTCTATAATCGATGCACACCCGCCAACCCGTAACAGTACGAGTTGGGACAAGTTCATTGTGCTCATTCTCCACTACGGTAAGACTGCCCTTTTTTGGCATCACGTGAATGAGACTAACCCACGTACTATCTGATATGGGATAAATAATCCCCGCATCTAATAATTTAATAATTTCGTCCTTAACGACATCTTTCATGTTTGGGTTAAGACGTCACTACGGCTGAATAGTTTTGCGGCAATTATCGAGAAGGAAAATCTTATGGGTGCAGAAAGACGGGTTAATCCCTTTGAGATCAGAAATTTGCCACGCAATTGCGTGGCGATGTTTAAGCAAAACTCCCAATAAATCGGAAGTCTCTGATTCACTCAAATGCGAAGAAATGATAACATGGAGTGTATCATCTTTCCCCAAAAGGCGTATTTGAGTGAATCGGGTAGGGGTTTGAGTTCAAGGCAGGGCGGTTCTTCTAACGAGGTTTTAAATCCTATGTCTTTCTTACCAATTGGTTTGAAAGGCAAGTCTAGAGAGGTATGCTCATCGCAGTTAAAATTTTCGAGCGCATAAATATCGTCGTTTAAAAAAGTAGACTCAAAAATAGGGGAAGAACAATCTCCGAGATATGTGTCTAAATTATAACAAAAGTCATCGCTCGATGACGAGTCTCTTATGGAGGGATTAATAGAGAAAGTAACTTCGTCATCTCCTACTCGAAGGAGGAGACGACAGTTACTGACATCAATTAATGTGCGGGAGGTAGCGAGAAAAGGGCGACCGAGTATAATTGGTACATTGGTGTCCTCCTCGATGTCCAAGATGACGAAGTCTACCGGAAAGATAAACTTATCAACTCGGACAAGTACGTCCTCCACTACCCCGACGGGAAACTTAACCGAGCGATCTGCTTGTTGGATTCGCATTTTAGTAGGGGCCGAAGTGCCCAAACCTAATTTTTGAAAGAGCGAGAACGGCATCAAATTAATGCTCGCGCCTAAATCTGCTAGAGCGTATTTTACTAATATATTGCCAAAAAGACACGGGATGGAGAACCATCCCGGGTCATTTCTTTTTAGGGGCAATTTATTAGTAAGAGCCGCTGAGCAGTCAGCATTAAGATAAATATGCGAAATGTTTTCTAATTTTTGTTTATTGGAAAGAAGTTATTTTAAGAATTTTGCATATTTAGGCATCTGAGAGATTGCCTCGCAGAAGGGAACATTAATATGAATTTGTTTTAATAATAAAATAAATTTTTCATATTGCGCGTCCTTACGCTCACTATTGAGCTTGTGCGGATATGGAAAGGGCGTTTTAATATTTTTTTCATTTAAAATTTGTAAAGGCGACGTAATCGAAGAAGGGGGAAGAGGGGTCGGAGGTGAAATATGTACCTGAGGATCGGTCCGTTTTGGATCGATCACCTCCTTTCCGCTACGGAGGGTTATAGCGTTGATATTTTCCCGCGGATTGGGTTCCGTGTTTCCCGGCAGTGCCCCGAGCGCGCGCTCGGACATCATTCGCGCAAGCTGTCCAACCTGGAGTTCTAAGTTTTTTAGCGATCCGGTGATGTTCCGGATATTTGACTCGTTGGAAGCGATATATTTAGATTCCTCCATCGGGGAGGGTTTTGGAAGAGGGCGAGGCGGCAGAAATCCGTGCGCGAAAGAATTGGGCGGGCGCTGCGCATTATTCGCATTGCTCCATGAGAAGTTGGGGTGGTTCCTCCAACCCGGATTATAGTTATTGCTATAAGGGTTGTTATTGGGGTTGAAGGAAGGTCGCCCAGCATTTCCCACGTAGTCTACGAATTCATTTGCTACATCGGCATTAGGGTGAATCGCCCAAGGAGGAGTGGTGGAGGCAGCAGACATCTCTGCCACCTGCTTTGTCAGCCTTTCAACTTGAATGGCTAAGTGGGCAGTGGCATCCACTTCGAAGAGGTCGGCCGCCTGCTTGGGATGTCCTCGAGGGACGTTCCATTGGTAGGCATTCATAGCCATCTCTTCAATAAGAGCTTGGGCAGCCTCGGGGGTCTTATTATTCAAGGTACCCCCGGCAGTCGCGTCAATCATTTGACGCGTCTGATAATTAAGCCCATTGTAGAAGATTTGGACCTGCAACCACGCAGGCAGCGCTTGGTGCGGACACTTGCGGAGGAATTCCTTAAAGCGCTCCCAAGTCTCAAAAAGAGACTCGGAATCGTTCTACACGAACGAAGAAATGTCCGCCCGCAACTTTGCTGTTTTGGCGGGCGGAAAATACTTCGTTAAGAACCATTCCGCAAGGTCGACCCAGGTGGTGATACACCTCGTGGGAGGGAATTCAACCACGCCTTAGATTTGGATCTGAGGGAGAATGGAAAAAGGCGCAAATGAATGGCGTCATCAGTGACGCCCTTGATCTTAAAAGTATCGCAAATCTCCAAAAAACTAGACAAATGAACGTTCGGGTCCTCATCCGGCTGTCCGTCGAACTGCACGGCATTTTGGATCATTTGCATAATGCTCGATTTGATCTTAAAATTATTGTTCGCCACCGTCAGGCGAACAATACTGGACCCAGTATCGTCCAAATTCGGCCGGGCATAATATGACATTGTACGCTCGACGGTCGCGTTCGGATTGGGGTCGGCCATAGCAACGGCAAAGGGTTCTCCGATGGATTCTTCGGGATCCAAAGAGGGATTTCGGTGTTGAGACCAAATACGCACAAGCGAGCGTTCAATCTCAGGATCGAAATCCAAATTTTCGGACTCCGAAGGCTGTCCACGGGTCATACACTCTTAAATAGGAAGTAGAAAATTAACTTCTTTTTTTTGGATTGGATTTTGAAGAAAAGTTTTTAAGTTTTTTTTTTAGTTTTTTTTTTTGAAATAAAGGTAAAAGTAATAGACTTCAGATTCGGAATAACAACTCAAAGAGAGTCCTCGGCAATGGCGCCAAAAACTTGATTGGCCCACGAACAGACTCTTACTGTGGTTGGTTCGGTGAGTCGATCTCCGCGGTCTTGCTAGGGTAGGTAAGTGCACATATCGCAAGTAGTACTTGATATTCGGGAGAATACCGAGGTCGTATTATTTCCGGGAACGGGTTGATTACCCCAACTACTCCGAAAACACTATTATTTTACCAAAATAGAAGTTGAGGGTTTTAATTAAAATAGGAACGAAAATAGATTTAAGAAAATAGACGATGAAGAGATAACACCCGGTATCGAATTACGTTAGGATTAAAAATAGATTTGAATAGCTAGAGATCTAAAGTTTCAATTTAATTAAAGCGGAAACTTGGTTGTGGAGGTTCAAAATAATGAGCTCACCTATCTCTAGGAATATCGCTCACCTAGACATTAAGGCTATTCGACCGCGCTCTCGTCCGACGAAGTATTCCCCTTAATGCCCGCAGTACGCTAAGAACTCCGCTATTGGGTGGGGAACCCAATCCGGTAGAGTTAGCGCACCTCCTCTCTCGAGGGTTAGTGCAGAACTCTATTTACCCATGGGTGATCTGTCCATACGCACGGCCTCTCGGCTAGCTAGCGTATGGGTAACGGAAATAGAGCCCACACATCGATATGTGGTTCTACGCATCGTTAACCCGGAGTAAACCTTAAGTTTTTAATTAAATTGAAAAATTACACATTTGGTTATTTAAAACATTTTATATCCCAAAGCTCTTCGATACCGAGGGCTAAAAGCAATTAGCCACTCATCGGAATAGGGATAGCTTATATGTTTGGTTAAGCGGGCGTCCTAAACTATTCGCTGAAAGGTTATAAAGAAAATAAGAGGAAAAGTAAAATACCCTAACATTAGAAAAGTTATTACAAATAAACACACCCGCACTCATTCAAACATATAACAAAAGACAGAAATAAAACTAAGTTATACATAAGAGAAAATTGCATAATTGAAATTTGCAGGTCCCACTAAAACGAGTGGGGGCGGGAAATAAAAGCTGAAAATTGAAAGTCCTACTCAAACGAGTAGCACTGAAATGAAAGCGAGTCCTACTCAAACGAGTAGGTGAAAATAAATGCGATTACAGGGCTTTCTTAAATATTTACATCAAAATAAAGTCAGACCATTTAACTCCTAGCGAGAAGGCAAAAAATCAAATCCAGCCATTTAACTGAAATGAGTAGGCGGAAAAATAAAGAATGAAAATTACAAGTCCTACTCAAACGAGTAGGACTAAAAATACAGTCCAGCCATTTAACTCAAGTGAGTAGGCGGAAAAATAAAAAAACACACACTTGCTTGAATAAAATGCAGTCATTTAACTCAAATGAGTAGGCCGAAAAAAATACACACACTTGCTTGAATAAAATCCAGCCATTTAACTCAAATGAGTAGGCGAAAAAATAAAAACAACACACACACTCTACTTGAAAGTAACTACTCACGCACTCCACATAAATAAACACACACACACACACACTTGCATGAATTAAACTTAGGAGCTGAAAAATATCTCATACACGCACACACTCGGGCAAGAAATAAGAAAAACAAAGTTATTGAAAAACTAAAATGACTGCATTTCTACTGCTGAAATGCAGTAGAAATGCATAATAAGGCAAAATAAAAAAATGTTTGAGCAAAAAGTTTTCAAATTAAAGTGAGAAAGGCAATTGCCCGAAAAATTAAAACGTTTACATTTTTACCGTTAGATTTTGATAGAAATGCATAAAAAGTGAAAATAAAAATTGTTCGAGCAAAAATATTTTTTGAAATTACTTAAAATGAAAGTTGATGAAAAATAAAAATGACAATTTATACATTCTTATAGCCTTGTAAAATGGTTTAAAAAGTGAGAGTAAGCTAAAAAGAAACAATAGTTTTATAATAAAAACAAAGTTAAAGCTAAGTTAAGAGGGATGAAAACCACCTTTTTAACATTTTACAAGTTCATAAGAACGTATTTTAAAGCATAAAAATCATAAATCTAACCAATTTTTAAGAGTTTGAGAATGAAATCGGCCATAATAACGGCTATAAATTTTGTTATTATGTTAGTAAAACAAATTGTTTTTCATTTTAAAACATAAATTTTGCAATTTTTAACTCATACACACACACATGTAATATGGAAATGAAATTAAAAGTACTTAGGATTGATGAAAAGGAGGCCTTCAAAGATTTTTCAAAGCATTATAAGGATGTAAAGAAAAGATTTTATTAACAAAAAAGATTGATTACAATGCTTAAACAAACTTGAAAAGGAGGGGGAAAGATCCTTACATAGCCCTAAAGCTAGCTCCAAACTGCAGCCCTTAGCATCAAAACAGTTCAAAAATTTGGAACCCTGAACTCATACAGCAGCTGCCTTTTTATAGGCAAAAATTTACAAGTACACGCCCTCCGCCACGGGCGTGTTGGTGGGAGTCTCAGCACTATTAAACAGCAGAATTCGGTGAAGTGACGGATTTGACGGAGATTTGACTTTGCGGCCGAAAACGCGGCGGTCATGCCCCAGGTCACGGTCGTGATGGTGGGCGTATCGTTCGGCGATTAAAGGCATTGTTGACTTCGGTATTCGCCGGCGGCAGTTTGTCGGGCCAGGTGGATAAAGTCACGCCCCAGGTCACGGGCATGACGTTGGGTGTGTCGGGTTGAGTCGACAATCGTTGAGCGCGATTCGTCGAGCTGGAAGCCTTGATCGTCAAACGGGATGGACACGGGCTTGGTGACGCCCCGTGTCGGATTGACACGGGCATGTGGCTGGGCGTGTCGACGATCGTCGAGCTTGAATTCTTCGAGCTGATTTCACAGGATTTTGAGATGTCACGCACTTGTCACGGGCGTGACCAATTTGTTACGGGCGTAACATGGCATTATTTTGCAGATTTTGATTTTTTTCCTGAAAAATAAACTAAAACAAGTTAGTATAAAATTTACAAAAATAGGAGCATTTTATTGAATAAAAACAAGTAAAAATGACAAAAATAAATGAAAATGACTTAAGTAATGTACATAAAAATAGGTATATTTACAATTCATCAACAGTGTTCATCAATGCCTCAAAGAGGCTTACATCTGCACTCTTCGGCAGATGGGAGAGGACAATCTTTAAGCCATTCAGGGCTTCATCCTCTTCCACAGCATCTGAGAGCATAAGGGCTGTACCAACCACTTCCCAACCTGTAGAAGAAGTTTCCAATCCACCTCCTCCATCCTCTACACTACTTTCAACAACAACTCCTTCACCTCAACAACCACCTGCCTCACCAATGCATCAACCAACACCCACTACATCTCCAGAACACATCACACCACCTTCATCTCCATTACCACCTCACCTTGATGACATACCACTTCATAACCTTATGTCACATCCATCATTTGACTTATTAGCATCATCTCCTCACCATATTCCATCATCTCCAGATGAAATAATGACTAATACACCACCCTTCATTTCATCCTCCATCATCCATCCATTTGTATCTACTCAGACACATCCTGAGTTCATGCAATTGGATTCTCCATCCATTTCCAATATACTGGAGCTCATCACTCCAATCATCAGGAATATCATAGCAGAGGCAATTGCACCTCTTGTTGATTCTATCTCCTCCCTCTCTGCTCTTTTTGTTGCTGCCCCCTCTTTTCCTTCATCTTCTAGGGGCCTGGTTTCAATACCATCTGAATCCAGATAGGGGGAGATGTTCAATGAAGAAGCAGTAGCAGTTCCAGATACAGTAGCAGCACTACTCTCAGTATCAGCAGTTCCTACAGTAGTTGAGATTGAAATGGTTTGTATGGATGAAACAGAAGATCTACTAGAGATCATGACTATTGGTGATTGTATTATCAATCCCATAGTAGATTTAATTTGTTTATTACATTCTTTTGATTCTACATATCTTAATTATTTACCAGAAGTTATTCAAGAGCAGTCAAAGGCTATTATCTGCTATACTTCTCCAACAAGCCCTGAGGTTGTAAAGCAACTAAGGCAAGCTTTGTAGTACCAGTTGTCACAAAAGTTACTACAGAGCAAGTTGAATCCATTGTTGAGCAAGAATTTGTTTCCGAGCCCAAGGCTTTCTCTCCACCCACTTATAAAATGGATGAAAGTCCTATACCAAATATGGATGATATCATGCTTGCAGATATAGAAGAAGAAAATCAAATTATTACTGAAAGTGCTGTAGAGCTAGAAATTCCAGATCAATCTCAGCCTCAAAAGCAGATCTCTAAGGAAATTCTTAAAGAGATTGATGATTTGTATGATAATCCTCCTGGATATTCTGATGATGATGATAATAATAATAATAATAATAATAATAATTCTGATGATTCTGGTCCAAAGAAGACAAAATCTAAGAAGAGGAAAGCTCCTGCTAAGGCTGTTCCTAAGCCTAATCCAACATCAGACACTCCTTAATACATTTTGAACAAATTAACTCCATATAAAGGGATGCCTAACTAGATGTGGTTGTCAAAGAATGAGCAAAAAGCAAGGAAGAAGAGCAGAAGGTACTCTCCTACTCCTCCTTCTAAAAGGAACCGGAGAGGTCCTCCTCCTCCTCCTCCTCCAGCAGCAGGTGCTTCAGGAAATGTATCATAGAGATCTACCTCATTCACCCAAACATACCAAAGGCAAGACAGATCTTCAAGATCTTATTTTCTAGGAAGCAGTCAGCATCAACATCATAAATCTTCAAGAAGCAGTTCTCAGCTTCCTCCAAAACCAGCAAGTCCTCCAAAAGCTCCAGTTGAACCTGAAAAAGAGAATAGTTCTGAAAGGCCTGAATCTCCACCAATTCCCTTTGTTGATCCTGAACAGGAGAACACTGCAAAAATGGCTAGATTTCAAGAACTAGTTGGACTATCTCTGATCAATAAAGCTAAAGCAGAAGGCAAGGATCCCTCTCAATACTCTTCCATGTCTTCCTACGTGAAAGAAGAGTTAAAAAGTTATAATAAAGCAAATCAATTTTTCAATATTGATGCTTACATGATTCTTCACCCAGAAGCTGTTGTCCCAAGAGCAACCTCTTGCAACATCAATGGAGCATCTGATATGACAATGTCCAAGAGAGAAGCTGTTAATCCTAATAAGGAAATCATATCCAGACAATCTTCTGAGAAAGCTGAGAAAGATAAATCCAAGAAGCCTAAATAACTTTTTGATAAGTATATTTTCTGAACTATTTATGTTAATTCATCATAAAGCATCTGTTGTATATATCTGCTAGATTTTTATTCTCTGCCAGATATCTATTATTTTGCTTTATAATTATATTGTATTTTATATTTTGTTTAGTGACCTCACCCAAATAGGGGGAGATTGTTGGATCCATAGTTTGGATTTGGGCTAAGGTTTACTATTAGGATGTTTGACCCACCTTGTATAGCCAGGGTCAAGTTTGTCAGTCCTAGAGTTTAAGCTAGTCATTAGAATCAATTTCATGGACCAGCCTACAGTGGACTTCAAGAGACTCGAGATTTAGAAGAATTCAGAGTTTAGATTATTAGTTCGAAGTTCTTTGAACTCAGCTCGACTCATCGATCGTAGATCGACGAACTCAGAGTTCTTTCTCTGAGTTGAGCTCGATGATATTTGAGCTCAGGTCGATGATTTCTTCCTTAAGACAGATTCTCTGATTGATGAACTTGGAGCTCAGAATTAGCAAGATATTTCTAGATTGAGGTTCGCTGAGCTCAGGTTGACGAATATGATCTCTCAGCTTGACGAACTTGGAACTCCGGTCGACGAAATCTGCCCAGAGGTCGACGAACTCAGAATGATATGTTTACCATATTTCTGTCCCTAATTCATTATATTCTTCGGCAGTAATTCTCTGAGTAATTAATGTTCATATTCTCAAGAAAATAGTCATTCATGGCAGCATTAATTATGGATTTCATCAGAGTTAATTATTTGCTTATTTTACTGGGATGGTTGGGGAAACTCATTAAAGACTATATTCTAGCCGTTTCAATTTCCAAAATCTAATCAGCAATTAATGCTTATAATTCAAAATTCAAAAGCAGAATTAGACAGCAGGATATAAAAGAGAGATTTGTTTTTGATTGCTAATGAGTATAAGAAGAACAAGCAGAGGAGATACACCAACATAGAACAATACATAGAAGAACTCTGCTCCTTCTCTATACAGAAAAACAAGTTGTTTTCCCCTTGATCTTATAGAATATTGAAGAAGAACATCAAACATATATCAAGTGTCATCTTCAACTTCTACTCCAGGAATACTCAAAGACAACACTCCTATATCAGTCTACAAGTTCATGAATTTCAACAAGTCAAGGTTGAAGACCTACACTCTGAGCAAAGCTCCAGTCTTCTTGAACATTTCAACATCTCAGGGGGAGCTTTGACACCAACAATCCACTAAAGTCTTCTCTATTGTTTAGAGAAAGAGAAGACAACATCACCTTCTTAATATCCTGTATAAATGGTTTATTAACTCCCTTCAAAAGTTTTTGTTGGTTTTTGGGCACCTGATCAAAATCCTAAAGGGTTGTTAGATCTCCCTGCAAATAGATCTTGTGGTGACAGGGCACCTGAGCAAAAACATGTGGTGGAAGTCACCTGATCAAAAACCTGTTAGTGGATTCCTACCAGGGTGGTAGAAGAGTGGATTACCCAGATTTGGGAAACCACTATAAATTCTTGTGTTGTCTGTGTGTTCATTCTTCTTTGTTTTATTGTGCTGTGATTGTGTAGTTTAGCCTAGTTTCTATTTCATTTTATACTACTACTAATATCACTAATTTCTCTGATTAATTATAAAAATAGCCAAAAGATTTTAAATTACTCTATTCACCCCCCTCTAGAGTATATTAGATCTATCCCCTATCTTTCACCCAAACATCAGAATGAACTAAATCAAAGGGGCGAGAAGAACTGCGGCCTTGCTTAGCAGGAAAAGAAGATCGGTGATGCTCTCCAAACTAACAAGCTTCACAATCCAGAGTAGAATCACCGCAAGATAAATCTGGCAAAAGATGATAAAGAATCCGAGGAGGAGGATGCCCAAGACGAAGATGCCACTAAAGCACAGAATAAGAGATAGAAAAAGCAGAAGCGGTATCAAGGTAGAACAAGCCGCCGCTCTTAGTCCCAGTAGCAATCACATCCTTGGAATGAGGAATCTAAAAAGCACAAGTAGAGACTGTAAAAATAGCTTCACAATGCAACTGTTTACAAAGAACAGTAACAAAAAGAAGGTTGCATGGAAAATTCGGGACATAAAGGGTGTCCTGCAACTGAAGAGTGTGAGTAATATGTACAGTGCCAGACCCACAAACCGGAGAAGGTGAACCATAGACAAAAATAACTAGAGGTAACTGGTTGCTCTTGTTAAGAGCATAGAAAAGGCGAGAATTGTCGGTCTTATGATTTGTTGCACCAGAAGCAATAAGCCGCGTACCCGTAGTACCCAACTGAGCAGTTGTAGAAGTAGCAAGAGAAGATGTGGATGGCTTGGAGGAATCAACTGATGTTGGACAAATATGAGGATGCTTGGTCCAACACCGATCAACCAAGTGGCCAAGTCGGCTACAATGAGAGCAAAGATGCTTGGAGTAACCACATCCACCACCACGACCACTGATAAGTCTATTATTATAGTGATTTTAATATAGTTTTTATTTATAAAATAGTTATGTTTCATTTAGTTTTTAATAAAATTTGTTATTAATTACTTTAGTTTCTTATTTCTGGTCAATTTGGGATGCAGACAACAAATTGAAGCTAACAGGGCTGATCAGGAGAAGAAGTTGAACATTTCTGGAAAAATCACAATTTACACGCCCCGGTCAAGGGCGTGACAGCCAAGTCACGGGCGTGACCCATGGGCGTGACCCATAAAGGTGCTCCAGAAGTCATTAACACGTCGGATTAAAGTTACACGCCGAGGTCACGAGCGTGACCTCATATTCACGGACGTGCCTCCAAGGCGTGACATCTAGGTGTGCCACGCATCATCAAGGCAGTTTCAAGCTTACACGCCCTAGGTAATGGGCGTGACCTAGGGGCGTGACCTCTTCAACAATGCCAGATTAACTCCCGCCATTTTTCCTTCCCGCCATTTCCAGTAACAGACTTGACACGCCCTAGGTCCCGGGTGTGACCTAGGGGAGTGACCCGTAGAACGATGAATTTTGGCAGTTTTCTCCCAACATTCTCGGGCATTTAAGAGGAAGGTTCCGCATCTGACACGCCCCCAAGTCACGTGCGTGACCTTGGGGCGTGACCTTCCAGAAATTTTCCTATAAATTCCAGATCGAGCCATGAGCTGAGAATGATCTAGGGGTAGCTAAGAGTCATCTAGGAGTAGATTGTTAGCCAATTTTCAGTAGTTTACTTGCACTTCTTTTATGTAATTTCAATTTCATAGTTTAGGTTTGCATCTAGTTTAATTCAAGCACTTTTTCCTCTAGCAATTATGTTATTTTCTTTATCTTTTTATGTAGCTTCTTTATCATGTCAAGTACCTAATTTCCATTAGCACTTGATCATGACAAACTTTGAAATTAAATAAACTTCTTTTCTTTATCAAACTCTCGTTATTTCTACTTTGATTTATCTTTGAATTATTTTGTGTCAAATTCATATTTCGCGGATATGTTCTTCAATCTTAGATCTGTATCTTAAATGACCGAGAGGTTGCGGATACGAGTAGATCGCTTAAAGATAAAAGGAGTTGCATGCACACCTCGAGAGAGGATGACATGAATCTTTTGGATTGGAGTCAAATCCAATAGTGGGGTTCACCGCTTAAAGCAAGCTTAGGGGTTTAGACTAGCCGTGGGGTCTTAATCGATCAACCTAAGGTTAGACAAAAGAATGAGCTTGATAGAGATGCTTTTGTACTTTAGGAACCCCCATGTTCGAAGTAAGTGATTAGGAGGTTTTACTTGTATCATTTCATGAAAGTCTATTTTAATTCAAAGTTAGTCTAGTTCAAGTGCTTTCTTTTTGTTTATTTTTTAGCTATAGTTTAATTTCACACTTTTTATTATCCGATAAAATAATATTAATGTGTGTGAGTAGAAGTACTCAACAGGCCCCGAGTTTATTGTTATTATTATCATTATTATAAAAATCTTTCATATGAAAATAATTTTGATAATAACTATTCGCACTTTTATGATAACTCTTTCTCTAATTTTCATGAAAATAATTTTTCCAATTCTTCTAATTTTCGTGAAAATAAGTTTTCGAATTTTAACGAGAATAAATATTTTGATTTAAATAATTTTTCTTCTACCTCGAATTTTGGTCTTTCGTGTTCGCAAGATCAATCGGAAGGATTCCCGAGTTATGAGAATAACTATTTAGATCCTAATTTTTGTTCTTCTTTGATCACACTACACCCCTCTTCTTCTAATTTTGGGGATTTTACACAATTCATAGTTGATCCACCCCAAAATTTAGAAAAACTTATTACTTGTTCTAATGATTCTTTCCTCTCTCCGAATATTTCACCTAGGATTGAACATGAATGTGCCCCCTTAGTGGCTTATTCCAAAGAGGAGGAGGAATTATTATATCAAGAATATATTAAAACTTTTTCTAATAATTCTTCTCCCACTTCGAATATTTCACCTATGGAGGAACATGAATCTACATGTGCCCCCTTAGTGTCTTATTTGGAAGAGGAAGACGAATTATTATATCCAAAAATTATTAATATTATGGGCACACCGGGTGAATTAGAAGAAAAACATGTTTCTTCTCCTACTACACCCGACTCTTATTTTCATGAATTTTCAAGTATCCCAAATAAATATTTAGAAATTGAAATTCATGACAATAACGAGGCCGATAATATTTCTTTAAATGAATTTTTAGATAATGATTTTATTTTAGAAAATAAACATTCGGAGCTTAATCATATAACTTCGCAAGAACCTCCTCCTTACAAAGATTTTTCTAGCGTGCTTCGTTTTGATTTTTCTTTTACTAACAAATTTCATACAGAAGAGGAGCCGCTGCAATTAAACAATTTCCATGATCCATTTTCCGCCTCTCTACAAAGATTCAAATCACCTCAGGTATGGATAGGTGATTTAAATTTACATTATCAAGCCGACCATTAAAAGAATAAATATCAAGAAGAAAGCAGAGGAGATGTCGGGTGAGCAACTTTGGCATCCATGCCAAAGTGAGAATTAAGGGAGTTTCCCGTTCATTTCACTTCTGTTTTCCTTTTTCTTAACCCGAACCGTCTAGCTTAAAGACGGAAAAAAGAAAAGCGCTCATGGCAGACACCCCTTGCTTATCCTTACATTTTATTTTTTTATTACTTTTTCTTTTCCCCACTTACTTAGCATATAAACATTGGGGACAATGTTTATTTTTTAGTATGGGGGTGGAATGTTCTTTATTATTTTTTTAAATGAAAAAATATTTACAAAAAATTAGGATTGTAATTTATGTTTTTAGTATTTATATCTGTAAAAAAAATAAAAATAATAATAAACCCCTACTTAATTTTTTGTGATATTTAGAAATTTATTTTGAGTTTATTTATAAGAATTTTATAATTTTTGATTTTCTAATCTTTTATTTCATCATTGTTAGTTTAATTTAATTTTTAGGTTATTTGATTTTAAGAAATACTTTATGAATTAAATTTGTTTAGAATAATTTCTTTAGCCTTTTTTCTCTTAATTCTAATTAGTTTCAATTTTATAGTGCTTAGTCTAATATATAATCTTTAGATTTCAATTATATTCACTTATGTTTAAAGATTCCTAGGAAATTTTAATTTACTATAGTTGCTCTTTAGCAATTTTAATTTAATCTAAAAATTGGTGTAGCCCTTCCTTTGTTATTTTTATGTTCTTGTTAGATCATATGTCACGGGGATAAGAGGATAAAATTTATTATCCCCTGGTACACATATGCATTTTTTATTAGATCATATGTCATGGGAATAAGGAGTATAAAATTCATTACTCTCAATTTAACTCTTGTTTTTTTTTATTTGAAGAGAGAAAAAAAATCATCACCACTAATTAAAAACCTCTTCAATTTCCTTGTTCCCAAAACCTAAAAAAAATTAGATGTAAATTAAAATACTAAGAGAGCATAAGTAGTAGCTTGAATTTTTTCTTTAAGTCTTTTTTTAGTTAAAAGTGTTAATAATTCTTAATCTAACTTTGTTTGCTAATTACTAAATTTTGAACACTAATTAATTTATTTGAGAAAATTTTGCTAAATATTTCGCTCTTCACATTTTTTATTTCATATCTTAGGACTTAATACTAAATCTCTAAAATTTATTTTTTAACTTTCTTTTGATTTTATAAACTTCTAGTTTATTTAAAAATTATAGTATTTTCTTATAAGTACTTCTTATAGTTTTTCTCTGAAATAACAAAAGCTAAAGTATTGAGATATTTGATAAGTCTATTATTATAGTGATTTTAAAATAGTTTTTATTTATAACATAGTCATGTTTTATTTAGTTTTTATTAATATTTGTTATTAATTACCTTATTTTCTTATTTCAGATCAATCTGGGCTGCAAATAACAAATTGAAGCTAACAGGGCTGATCAGGAGAAGAAGCTGAACATTTCTAGAAAAATCACAATTTACACGCCCCGGTCACGGATGTGACCGTCAGGTCACGGGCGTGACCGTCAGGTCACCATCGTGACCAATAAAGGAGCTCCAGAAGTCATTTCCACATCAGATTAAAGTTACACGCCGAAGTCACGGGCGTGACCCCATAGTCACGGGCATGCCTCCATGGCATGACATCCCGACGTGTCGCGCATCATCAAGGCAGTTTCGGATTCAACAGTTTCAAGCTTACATGCCCTAGGTCACGGGCGTGACCTTGGGGAGTGACCTCTTCGGCAATGCCAGATTAACTCCTGTCGTTTTTCATTCCCTCTATTTCCAGTAACAAACTTGACATGCCCTAGGTCACGGGCGTGGCCTAGGGGCGTGACCCCCAAAACGACGAATTTTGGAGGTTTTCTCCCAACGTTCCTATGCTTTTAAGAGGACAGTTTCACACTTGACACGCCCCTAGTCACGGGCGTGACCTAGGGGCGTGACCTTCCAGAAATTTTCCTATAAATTCCAGATTGAGCCAGGAGCTTAGAATGATCTAGGGGTAGCTAGGAGTCATATAGGAGTAGAATGTTAGCTAATTTTCAATAATTTTCTTGCACTTATTTTATGTAATTTCAATTTCATAGTTTAGGTTTGCATCTAGTTTAATTCAAGCACTTCTTCCTCTAGCAATTATGTTGTTTTTCTTTATCTTTTTATGTAGCTTCTTTATCATGTCAAGTACCTAATTTCCATTAGCACTTGATCTTGACTAACTTTAAAATTAAATAAACTTCTTTTCTTTATCAAACTCTCTTTATTTCTACTTTGATTTATCTTTGAATTATTTTTTGTCGAATTCATATTTTTGCGGATATGTTCTTCGATCTTAGATCTGTATCTTAAATGACCGAGAGGTTGTGGATACGAGTAGATCGCTCAAAGATAAAAGGAGTTGCATGCACTCCTCAAGAGAGGACGACATAAATCTTCCGGATTGGAGTCAAATGCAATAGTGGGGTTCACCGCTTAAAGAAAGCTTAGGGGTTTTGACTGGCCGAGGGGTCTTAATCGATCAACCTAAGGTTAGTCAAAAGCATGAGTTCGAGAGAGATGCTTTTGTACTTTAGGAACCCCCACGATCGAAGTAAATGATTAGGAGGTTGTACTTATGTCATTTCATAAAAGTCTATTTTAATTCAAAGTGAGTCTAGTTCAAGTGTTATCTTTTAGTTTATTTTTAGCTATAGTTTAATTTCACTCTTTTTATTATCTAATAAAATAATATTAATGTGTGTGAGTAGAAGTACTCAGCAGGCCCCGAGTCTAAATACGATAATTTTTTATACTATATTTTGATAGGTACACTTGCCTAATTCAGGATAATAGTTTGAAATTATTTTTAAAACTATAAAATACCCATCAACCACCAGTACGACCACCACAACCGGTAGAGATGTCATGACGAGCTGGAAGAGCTACAAGATCAGGAGACAGAGATGGAGAGGAGAGCAAAGGACATTGAAGAAGAGTAGTAACAATAGATATCCTAGCAGTAGTAGCATATAGAGTCGGAGTATCAGCCTCTCCAAGAATTTACTGGCGGATCATATCATAGGATTCTGGCAGATGAAGCAGATAGCAAACAACCAGAAGCTCCTAAAAATGTCGGTGTTACTCATCCAGATCCGTAGAAAAAGGGTGATGTTAAAGAAGTTCAGCACCAAGAGTCTGAACTTCCTGATAGGCAGAAGAAGGAGTCATGACTAGTTGAGCGAAAAGATCGGCGTACAGAGTATAGATACACGAAGTCTGGGCTCCCCTGTAATACAAGGCGGCAAGATGATTACAGGCAACCTTGACCGTCGGATCATGTCGGATGATACGAAGGCACTCGTCAGATAAACTGTTAGCCAAACAAGTCCGCAACAATGAAATAGAAGCATCCAATCATCAAAATAAATAGATCCAGAAAGAGGAGGGTCATCAGTCAAATGATGACATTTGTGCTGAGAACGCAAGAGAAAAATGAAAGATACACTCCAGTCAGGGTAATTTGGACCTGTGAGCTTCAAAGCAGTCCCTAAATTACTAGAAGCAGAGAAAGAGGAAGTAGAAAGAGAAGGAGGAATAGAGAGAGTAGAAGAAGAAGGAGTGTCCATAAAAATTAGAGAGAAACCGCACGGTTTCACAAAACAAAGCCCGCGAACAAACAGAGCAAACAAGCCGCTCGAACAAGAGGAGAGACAACACAGTCTCGGTGTCAACACACCAGCGGCAGGAAAGATGCCGCGACCAAAATATGGAGCCCGCAACTGAGAAGAGAACCTGGTCGGATAGACAAGAAGCCGCATGAATTAGAGCAAAGGACTTAATAGCTCTGATACCCTGTAAAAAGAGCTAAATAAAGAAAAATTTTATTGCTCCAAAAAAGTAATCAATACATAGGTATGCCCCTTTATTTATAGAAATCGGGGAAGATGAGATAATATAATAACCGATGTGGGACTAAATACAAGTCGGGCGTTCTACACGATTTGATATGGTCAAACCGCCCACTATACAACAAATAATAAAACACCAATCGGCAACTAGGAAAGTCTCTTATCTACCAGGGAAGACTGCTGGTACAGGCAGCCAGTCCACAACTGCGGGTTGCCATCAGACCGCAGTTATGCCTACCCACCAGACCGCAGCTGCTGCAAGCTATCGGATTGCAATCGTCGGTTGCCACCGGACTGCAATTATGGTTAACCATCTGCCCACTACTGCGGCTTCAACCAAACAATTGCGGCTTTATCCAGACAGCCGCGGCTAACCGACAGACTACTATTGCGGCTCTCTTCCAGACTACTGCAGCTTTATTCAGACCACTATGCCTAACTGACAGCCCGCTTCTGCAGCTTTCTGCCAGACAGTTACGGCTTCCTTCAGACCTCTGTGGCTAACCTCCAGACCGCTCCTGTGCCTAACCCTCAGACCGCCACTATTGTTGTCCACCTGACCACAAGCTGAGGTTCTCTACGAGACTGCTGGACCAAAACGCTAGGTTGTTGAGATAGGTAGATCATTGTGGTTAGACATAAGTCTACCCGGTCTCCTCAAGCTCTAATAATATGAATTTATGGTCGAAATATTTTGAGGGGTGGCAAGCACGTGTATGTGCTTACCATTATAACAAAAAATGAACTCAAGAATGTCCACTTAAGAATGAAAATACAAATATTTTAGGAACCTGGGCGTTCTTATTGGTCATTGTTTGCTTTGTAAGTAGTCACTGAATTGTGTATTTTATACTTATAGGTGACTTGAAGTGGTGCGGGGCAGTCTGAACCCCAACATTATCTAGAGAGTACGGCACCAACTGATGTGCGCACCACACCCCACCTCCCCCCCCCCTTCTGCGGAAACGATACGCTTAGTTGCTGAGGCAGTGTTTGCTATGATAAATGCACAACTGACTGGGCCAGTGCATCCTACTATGGCCCCAGACCAAGTTGGTGTGGCTAAGCCTATAGCTATTAGGCAAGTTCCTGTTGAGGCTTTGGTTGAAAAACAAGCAACTGAAGAATTTTATGAGTTTTAGTCATCCTACATTTATGGGTGCAAGATCCCCAACACCGGCGGAGGACTGGCTTTCACCTGTCAAGAGAGTATTGATGGCAATTGAAATAGAGGAGGGGATTTCACACTCTCTATCTGACCATTATTCTGCGAATGATAAGTGATAGAATACCTAAGGTCTGTGTCCAAAGCACCCTGCAAGCTTCGCCAAAAATGAGTGATATATCTGGAATCCCAATCTTACACAATACACACTGGCACACCATGTAGTCTGATGACCTCATCCAAATAAAGTTCTGCAATTTTCTCCATGAAATAGTTAATCTTAAAGGTCACAAAGTGAGCACACTTCGTCAATTGGTCGATAATCACCCATATAGAATCATGCCCTTGGGGAGACCACAGCGAACTAGTAATGAAATCTATAGAAATTCTCTCCCACTTCCAGCTTGGAATATCCAAAGGTATCAACTTACCTCTAGGTATTCTATGATATGCCTTGACATGCTGACAAGTATAACAATCTGATATGAACTTTGCTATATCATTCTTCATTCTTTACCACCAAACAATTTACTTCAAATCCCGATACATCTTCGTAGAACCAGGATGATAGGCAATACTAGAACCATGAGCTTCATCACAAATTTTTGCCCGAATCTCATCAATAATGGGAATAAAATATCTACCCCGATACTTCAGGGAACCATCGCCATCAATAGATAAGTCTGGTAGTTCTCCCCTTACAGTTGTACTCTGAATATGCAGCAAATTCGGATCATCTTTCTATTGTAACCATGTAAGTGTAGTCCATTAAGGATCTTCAATTTCTAATCTAGTCGACGTAGCGCTACTTTCGACGGTTATATTCATCAATAAGAATTCCTGCTCCAAAGATTGCATGAAAATACCAAAGGCATATGCAGCTTTTCTGCTCAAGGCATCGACCACCACATTAGCCTTGCTCGGATGATAAGGATATCAACCTCATAGTCCGCGACATAATCTAACCATCAGCGCTGGCACAGATTCAGCTCCTTCTGAGTGAAGATGTATCTCAGACTTTTGTGATCGATTTAAATCTTACATGACACCTCGTACAAAAGATGTCTCCATAACTTTAGGGCATAAATGACTGCTATAAACTCCAGGTCATATGTAGGATAGTTTCTTTCATGAACCTTCAGTTGCAATGATCTATACGTGATCACCTTTCCTTATTACATTAAGACACACTCGAGTCCAACTTGTGATGCGTCTACATAAATAGCATACACCACTCCTTCGAAAGGTAAAGTCAAAATAGGAGAAGTGCACAATAGCTTCTTCAACTCCTAAAAAGCTTCTTCACAGGAATCGCTCCAAATGAGCATTGTATTCTTCTACATTAGTTTCATCAAAGGTGCAGACAATAATGAAAATCTTTGCACAAATCTCATATAGTAACCTGGAAATCCTAAGAAACTCCTTATCTCCTTAGGAATTGTAGGCCTCTTCCAGTCCAAAATGGTAGATATCTTTGATGGGCCCCCAGAAATTCCATCTTTGTTCACAACATGACCCAGGAAAGACACTCGAGAAAGCCAAAATTTAGGATACTCAGCTTTGCATACAACTTGTGCTCCCTTAGAGTAGACAACACTAAGCGTAAATTCAAAGCATGCACCTCAGCACTACTAGAATACATCAGAACATCATCTATGAAAACTACCATAAAATGGTCTAGAAAATCCTTGAATACTTTATTCTTCATATCCATAAACATAGAGGGTGCATTCGTCAATCCAAAGGACATTAACAATAACTCAAAATACCCATATCGGGAATGAAAAGCAGTTCGTGGAACGTCCGACTCACGAATCCTTAACCGATGGAAGCCTGAACGAAGGTCAATCTTCGAGAATATATAGCTACCTCGCAATAGGTCAAACAAATCGTCAATCCAAGGTAATGGATATCTGTTCTTGATAGTTGCCTTATTCATCTCCATATAATATATGTACAATCTCATCAAACCATCCTTTTTATTCACAAAAAGTACTAGGGTAGCCCAGGGCAGAGAACTAGGCATAATAAAGCCATATGGCAACATTTCATCTAACTCAGTACGTAACTCCTCCAACACATCCAGAGCCATATGGTAAGGTGCCCTCACAATCGGACGAGTACCAGGCTCAAGGTCTATGATAAACTTTACATCTCTCCCAGGTGGGAGACAAGGAAGTCTAACAGGGAAAACATCGAGAAATTCTCGTACCACAAAAATATCCTCGATACACGGCAAATAACGAGCAGCTTCCAAAATTGAAACAAGATAAGCAGTACAACCGGACTCTAAAAATATCTGAGCACGTATCACACATATGATTGGGGAGTCCTGATGCAAAAAAAAACATACTCATGGGTTGGCCGTTTTCCCTCTTGAAATCTAAATGCTTGACTTTGCATTGAATGACAGTATCATATCTGGATGACCAATGCATACCAAAGATCAATCAAAGTCTTCCAAATCTAGCACCTTCAGATCGGCATACACTAGGAAACCACCTAAAAGAATAGGGCAATTCTGGATACCCTGGTTCGATACCACCAAATCACCCGATGAAAACTTAACATGAAGCAGATCGCCAACTCAATCAATGGCCAAATGATGGCAGTATACAAAATCTCTAGCCACGAAAGAGTGAGGGGAAACCAAATCAAAAATAATGTGTTCCCAACGATTCATTACCTTAAATTCGCCTGAGTTCACCTGGGTGGAAGACTGAGCTTCCTCTTTGGTTATCACATTTAGTTTACCCTTTCCCCTATATAGTTGTTACAACTGCGGTGGCACTAAAGACTGAAGTGGAACCGGCTACATCGTGGGCTGGGACTGCGGGCACTTAGACTTCACATGCCCTTCTACCCATAATAGAAGCAAGTCTTATCTTTTGATCAATAGTGGGCAACATCATGCCCCTTCCACTTACATGAAGAACAAGTCAGATCTCCCTTAGGTGTGCTATGAATCATAAGCACTTGATGTTGCTTTTGAGCACCTATCCTCTAGAAACATATTTTGAAAGGGTGGCCTCGACGACCACAAAAGTTGCATGCCTCTTTGCACCCTTTATTCGGAATAGTTCGAGATGCCCAAGGGATTCCACTATCCTCATCCTTCCTCATTTCATTTCTCAGCAGCATACCACAATTCTTAGCATTATCAATAGCCTCAACCTTCAAAATAGATTACACTGCTTCCGCAAAATTCTCATATAGGTAAGCGTCGACTAACTGTTGAATGCCACTATGAAGACCACCCAAAAAAGCTTAACTCTGCCCTCCTCAGTGTAAACCAACTCCTGAGCCTACCTGCTCAACTTGCTGAACTCGATATCATACTCACCAACTATGAGTTGCCTCTGCTTCAAGTGCAGAAAATTATTCATCAGCCTGTTTTGCTCGACTAATGTCAAGAACTTCTTCAACAACATCCCCTTGAACCTTTCCCACGAGAACCCATCGGTGAGGTATTCTTTTTCTCTAATCCATCAGCCTTTAGCAAGGCCCTTCAACTGATATGCTGCGACCATAACCTTTTGGTCCATAGAAATTCCAAAGTAGGAAAACATTTCCTCGATAGTTACGATCCAGTCATCTAACATCACAAAATCATCCCTCCCATCATAGGTTGGGGATCCTAAATGCTAGAAATGCAAGATGAAATTTATCTCAGGTGGAAACAGAACATGAGACACCAGGGGAGCAAGAGGGACAGGAATAGCCCGACCCACTACAGGGTCCTATACCCTAGGATGCTACCCTAAAGTGACAATCAACAACACATGCATCTGTTCTTGCATTGCAACCATCTTCCTCGATAGAGTCTCATTGTTATGATGCAGCTGCTCGATCGTTGCTTCACTATGCACACCCGAATACTCACCCTCAGATTAGGGAACCGACTCAACATATGACACTTCAGATCCATCTTTTACGAACACAAACGGGAATCTTATTAAAACTTAGCTGAATGCTAGAATTACCTAACTTAGATCAAACCGGAAATGTGTTAACACATGCTCTTGCCACTATCATGCTCTGGGATTTTCAATGAATAATGTTATGATTAACTTAGGATAATATACCATCATCCTTTGACTCTTGTGCATATAATATGAATGCATGAATGATTAAATCCTAATTTCAAATCATGTGTGTATGAGAGTCATCATGTAATTCTTAACCTGGTATGTGTGCTTATGCTATGTTTTGTCGTGCCTTTTGTGTTATGCATTCTAAAAATAAAAGGCCTTAATGCATGTGTTGAAACCGAAATTAACTTCTATGGAGTTCGAACCCTTAGGGAAGGGGTGACCGCACACTTACTTCTCCCTTGTGAGCTTGAATGACCAAAGACTTAGATCCAGAACCGATCCAAGGCTCCAGCATGGAGGTTCCACCACACATCCAAAAGATCTTAAAGCGCTTCCCCTCCTTATCTTGTACTGAGCTAAGGACACCTCAGAAAGCACTATAAGATCAGAGAGTAAGAAGATTGAAATGCTTGAAAGCTTGCCTTCTGAGGTACCCCCTGGGTTTATTTATAGTTTTTAAAGTCTGGCCAGCAAATAGCGAGACTCCGCTGTTCTAAATAGCTATATGCTGCCAAAAGTGGTCTTCCAACAACTAAACATCGGTGTTCTGGAAGGTTATTTGCAGCCCTACAAGGGCATCCGGGTAATTTTATCTCCAGACCCCACCGTACAAGTGGTCCATGAAGGCACCATTCACCTGAAGGGGTGAGTGTTGGGAGAACAATGCACTCGCTTCCTCAGGATTCTCTGAAGAGTGCATGCCCACCTGGCAACCATTCTCCAGACTTGGCGAGAACTTTACATGCGTTTTAAAGCGTGAGGCCTGGGCGAGTGATCGATGAAGATCGCTGATGAGTACGATTATGATAGGCTTTTTACTATCATAATTGTAATCATGTCTACCATTTCCTGCCCCTTTTGTGTTGATTTCATGATAATAGCAAAGAAACTGTCGTATCATAGATAGAAGAGCGTATTTAGAAGTCTTTGGCAGTTCTTATAATAAACCATTTACTGAGTCTATCATTTTTCTATTGCAGGTAATGTCAACCAATGGACCTAAAAGTCTCGGAGCAAACAGAGGAGTTCACGGAGTCTACATGGCTGATGACAGGACGAAAATTTGGTGCACACGGCCAGACACACGGCCGTGTTCCTACCCGTGTCCTTTGCACCTGGAGCTGAAGAGTTTGGGCGCAGACGATGGAACCTCACACGGCCAGACACACGCCCGTGTGCCTACCCGTGTCAGCTTTGCACACGGCTGACAACCAACCCGTGTCTGAAGAACACGGCCGCACACACGGCCGTGTCCATACCCGTGTCATCTGACACAGCCTACTACCAGACACGCCTGCTCGTGGGGAACCATCCAGGAACCGCCTAGGAACCATCCACACGGCCTACCACACGGCCGTGTGCGACCCCGTGTCCGACCTGTTTGCAAGGGAACTATAAATTTCCTGTAGAAAAATTTGTTTAGCACTTTTGGATCATTTCTGGATTGGAGAACTGCTGGAGGCCGAAGGGGAGCATCCAAGACAACGAGGATTGAAGGGTATTCCTATGTATTTTCATTTAATCATTAACCCCTTTGAATCCTTCCCTTATCTTGATGATTCATCTTCAATTTATGTTTTAATTTGCATGAATTTCTCTTTGAACATTCTAGTAATCATGTATCACCGTGTTTATGTTACATTTGTAGTATTTTATTTGTGTTTATGCTTACAAACAAAGAGTTTAATCCTCCTTATGAATTACTTATTTGTTTTACACAATTTGCAATTGGTTAGATTGAGAAATTGGTTCTTTGCAATGCTTTTGGTATGTTCATATTGTGATGATAATTCCCTTTGTAATTCAAACTTTATGATCGAGAGATATTTTGTTTGGAAAATTAGAACACGAATAAAAGGATTCATGTTAATTTAGCGATAACATTCATGAATTTATGTAGTAATAAAGGTATTTTGCTTAATGCGAACTTGAGTGTTGTGAATTGTTCGAGAGAAAATTTACTATCTTAGGTTTAGATTTGGAATTGCTCGAGAGAGAATTTTGATGAAAAATTAACCTTTACATTGCACAAATTTAACAGTATTTTCATGTCATGATCGCTTAGAATTAAACTAGTAAATGAAATTGTTCATGTAATTATTTAAAAGCTTCATGTTTTTATCATTTTTATTTCTCCAATACTGAATTATCCAATTGGTCATAGTTAGGTTAATGTAGTTTAAATATCACTTTTGTTTAGAGGTATGATAATAAAGGGAGGGTGAGTACGAATAGTTGAAACGACCCTGTGGAATACGACACGAGATGTAGATTTCTCATATATTACGATTGATAGGTGCGCTTGCCTGAATGCTAATTCAATCTAGTTAAGTCCATCTATATAATTGTATTAGAATGTAGAATGAAATCACATTGAGTTATTACTTGTTAGCAAAAAAAATCATCAAGTTTTTGGCGCCGTTGCCGGGGATCGTTTTCAATATTTTGAAATCCTAATCTTTATTGATCTACCAATTTTCATTTATATACTTGTAAATTAGTATTTGAATAATTATATTGCGTAATATTTTTTTTGTAGTCTGTTAGTCTATGACCAGGGGCAGAAATTCTGGGCTAGCACCATTTCATCCTGACCCAGAACGAATTCTCCATAACACTAACTTAAGGGACGTGGGAATTAATACCACAGATATTTCAAACGGACTATCAGAAGAGGAGACAGTAAACCAAGGAGAGAATCATCTTGAAAACTTAGATATCATGGCCAACCAAAATGAGCAAACCATGTCTGACTTTGCTAGACCTAATCTCCAAGGAACCGGGTCGAGCATCGTTAGACCACCGATAGCTACCAATAATTTTGAATTGAAGCCTAGTGTGATACAAATGGTGCAACAGTATGTCCAGTATGATGGCTTGCAAGATGAGGATCCTAACACCCACTTGGTCGGATTCTTAGAGATATGTGACACATTCAAGATCAATGGTGTTTCCAACGACGCCATTCGATTGAGATTGTTTCCATTTTCTTTAAGGCATAAGGCGAAGCAGTGGTTGAATTCCTTACCTAGAGGATCGATCACTACTTGGGACATGATGGTTGAGAAGTTTCTGATGAAGTATTTTCCACCTGCGAAGACTGCGAAGTTAAGGAATGACATTTCTACGTACATTCAATTGGAGTCTGAATCGTTGTACGACATGTAACGCCCCGAAACTCAAAGGTGCAAAGGGGGACATTTTGGGCCAGTTTGAGTTCTGGCTGCAGGCACACGGCCTGGGACACGGGCGTGTCCTAGGGCGTGTCAAGCCTGTGTCGACACTAAGGCGCGAAGTCGACACTTTGTTCTCGACATTGTGTCGAGACTGGGCACACGGCCTGCGACACGGGCGTGTCGCAGGGCGTGTCGACCCGTGTCGACACTTAGCCGCGAAGTCGACACTGTGCTGTGATATTGTGTCGAGACATGGCACACGGCCTGCGACATGGGCGTGTCGCAGGGCGTGTCAGCTTGTGTCGACACTCGTCCCGCGAAGTCGACACTTTGGTGTCGACAATGTGTCGAGACATGGCACACGGCCTGCGACACGGGCGTGTCGCAGGGCGTGTCGACCCGTGTCAACACTTATCCGCGAAGTGTCGAGACCGTGTACACGGCCTGGAGCCCAGGCGTGTCAAGGTGATACGGTTATGGACACGGGCGTGTCCTAGAACCCGTGCAGTGCTCGGGTTGAAAATGGGGAAAAATCATGGGGTACACGGCCGGCGACACGGCCGTGTCAGGTGGAACACGGGCGTGTCAGCTCGAACACGGGCGTGTTCGATACCCGTGTGAGGTTCCAGGTGATCCGATTTTGACGGCGAATGAGGCACACGGCCCTAGACACGGGCGTGTGCCAGGCCGTGTTCGGTCCAGATTGGGCATTTCAGTCCCGAATCGAAGCCGTTCATTTCTTTGACTGAAGATCCAACGGCTGGGGGTTGTTACTGAAGGGATATACCCGGGTTTTGACTTAGAAAACCCTCACTTTTTCTTAAGTGATCTCTTTCTAAAGTCTTAGAGAGAGAGGAGAGCTAAGTGAAGAAGAAGGAGCTAGATCCTCCATTGGAGGAGCTTCGGAGCTCCGAATCGCAAGCCGACTCCGGATCTGCGGAGGCAACGCTAGTGCGGTCATTTCCATCCGATTACTTTCCGATGGCGCCAAAGAGGAACGTAATGGTAACGATCCTCATCTTGAGCATGAGTCGCTCTCTTTATTAGCATAGGAAGCCCGCTCTCGCGAGTTTGCGGAGAGTTGGAGGCGTTCCTTCGGGTAGATATGTGAAGTCCCCGTTGTTTAGAGTCCGTATGCGAGAACGGACATAGGCATGATGTGTGAAGCCTACCCGGACATGTTAGTCTGGATCGGTGATGTTGCATTGCATAAGGCCGGAGAAGACTCCGTGCTATTGGTTGTTTTTCGGGTTTTCTACGCGGTAGATTGCAGCAGGGAGCCTTGGGAACTAACCCAAAGGTGCACCCGAAAAACTGGGCGGATACGAGATCTTGCCAACTTGGTGGCTTGAAAGCCAACTTGAACATAACCGGGTTATGTGACATGTGATGGAAATGGGACTCGGGAGAAGTTTGACCTGCGCATATGGTTTAAATTACCGTTGCGGGCACATATGGTTTAAATTACCGTTGCATTGTGAGCACGGGTTAGATGGAACCGTACCCACTCTATGTCGTTCGGATTAGGGCCGTTGGCATAGATGAGGGTCTTCGGCGGTCTATGGTTTTAATTACCGTGACCCATGCCAGGAAGACAAACTGCTCATTGTTTGGCCGTCCAAAGGGGATGGTGGTGAGTCGGCAGACTTAGACTGCGTTCACCAAGAATGTGCCCTGAGTGCACGGGGTGTGTGGCCGTTGAGCCTCCGCCTGTGATGAAATGGCTATATTTACATTGCTCGCTTATGCTAATGAAATGCAGGGAAGGAGCATCGCCGCCCCGAGTTGGGGGCGGGATCGTTATAATTTGGTCAGCATTGCTGACCGTTGCCTTGTTTTGCCACCGTGCGGTGGTTTGTTGCTTGCAGGTGCAGCTGGACCAAGCGGTCAATAGTGGGCTAAAGCCCTTTTTGCGAAGCCGGCCCTCGAAGGCCCGAATGGAAATGTTTATTGCTTTATTCATGTATGACCGGCCTGCGTGCCGTGGTTTGTAAATCATGTAACAGTCAAGTGGAGCATTTTGTAAGGCCTTAAGGCTTGTTTTGAGTATTTTGTAATAACATTCCTATTTTCGTATTAGTGGACATTCATGCTTGTTGCTGGGTTCTTGTTTACAACCTTTATAAACTGCTTCCGCAAGAATGCTCTGTGTAGGACGTTGAGATTGGTTGAATGGTTTCCATAAGTAACCGCCCGGTCTGTCTGTGGTATATGGCGTCGTGCCCCGGCCGGACCTACTGCTATATACTATGCGACGGATAGGGGGTGTTACAATTTGGTATCAGACTACTGGTTTTGGTTGGGCTTAAACTGAATTCGTGGGTGAATTCTTTTTAAGGGGTGGTGAGCACATTGTGTGCGTCATCGTAATAACAGTAAAAAGAACCCATGAATGTCCACTTAGGAATGAAAATACTCGTGTTTGAGGAACCTGCGTGTTCCTATAATTGTTGTTTGCAATTTATTTGGTCGCTTAACGGTGTTTTGTACCACTATAGGTGACCCGAAGTGGTGTTGGGCCGTCAGAATGCCGAGTTTCTGAGGCAAGTAGTGCACCGGATGTTGCTCCTGCAACACCTCTATCGGCTGAGAATATTCGATTGGTGGCTGAAGCGGTGTTGGCCGTGATTAATGCGCAGCCTGGAAGGTAAACGCAGCAGCCCGCTCCTGTGATGGAGCAAGTACCTCTGCAAGAGGCTGAGCCGAGGAGAGTGGAGCAAGTGGTTGTTGAACCAATAGTTCCAAGGAGGTCAACTGAGAGGCAGCTAAAGCATGTAATGAGCTTTAACCCTCCGCTATTCTCGGGGTTGGGAACCCCATCTCAGGCTGAAGACTGGCTCTCCAGGGTAAAGAGAGTCATGACAGCGACGGAGACGGAGGAGTGGCAAATCACCACCATCGCTACGTTCCTTCTGGACGGTGAAGCGAGGATGTGGTGGGAAGGATTGGAGCTGCACTTACTGAGGGGTAGACAACTTGGTGATGTCTCGATGGAGGAGTTCTCGAGATTATTTTTGGCTAGATACCTCCCTTCGACACAGAAGATAGCGTTGGAGAATGAGTTCCTGAAGTTGGTATAGGGTGAGAGGAGCGTGGATGAATATCTCCACGAGTTTACTCGTCTAAGTCATTATGCTAGCGCCACCATCATGGATGAGGAGCGCAAGACTAATCGCTTCTATGAAGGGTTGAGAGACGAGTTGAGGTTGCTACTCTCGGGGCCGATGACGCAGGGTTTCTTAACCTTGGTCAATACTGCCCGGTCCTTGGAGAAGGATATGAAGAATGTGCAGGCAAAGAAAAGCTTGGGCGAGAAGAAATCTGGGTTCAAAGTGCCGACAACTTCAAAGTCTGGCTATCAAAGATTCTTTAAGAAGCATAGGACTTCGGGTCCAGCTCCTTCTGGTGCTTCTGGGGCGACTACGAGTCGGACCCCGGGCGCGTGCTTTACATGTGGAAAGACGGGGCATTTTGCCCGTGATTGTTGGAGCGGACGTCCTAAGTCCGAGAGGAAGCCGGGAGCTACTTATGAAGAGAAGGGCAAGGCGGTGGAGTCGACCGCATCCCATTATGCTCCGGCCCAACCAAGGGTCTACAATCTTGGCCAACAGGAGGCCATTAAACAAGCTGATGTGGTGACAGGTACGGTTTAATTTATAGCAAGTCAATTTATTTAAATACTTGTTATGCACATGTTACATTACCACTACTTGTTTAGGATTTGTATTGATTTGTGAAAATCTGGCACGAGCACTCTTCGATACGGGAGCCTCACACTCCTTCTTGTCCGAAGGATTTATATCACGCATCGGAGTCCCTTCTTCGATGGAGAAGGATAAGTTGGATGTGTTGTTGCCCAATGGGTGTTCGATGCGAGCAGATAGGATCTGCGACATTAAAGTTCATATTGGGGAGCAGGAGTTCGACCTGCAGGCGTCTTTACTTCCGTTGGCGGAGTTCGACGTCATTTTTGGCATGGACTGGCTCTCGGAGCAGCAGGCCCATATAGGTTGTGGTAACAAGGAAGTCAAGCTGGGAGCAAGTCGTGAGATGACTTTTACGGGCTTAAAGGGGTCGAGCAAGACGTTGATGTCTGCTCTTCAGGTGGTGAAGGTGGTTCGTGCTGGAGCAGAACTGTTCTTTACACTAGTGGAGATTGCAAAGCCGAAGCCCGCGTTGGATTGTATTTCAATGGTATCGGAATACCCTGATGTGTTCCCCTCAGATCTTCCTGGAGCCCCGCCTCAGTGGGAGATAGATTTTACGATCGAGCTAGTGCCAGGTGCAAAGCTTGTGTCACGATCTCCGTATCGGCTAGCGCCTAAGGAAATGGCGGAGCTGAAAGTTCAACTGCAAGAGTTGTTGGAGCAAGGGTATGTGCGCCCGAGTTCTTCGCCTTGGAGCGCACCGGTCCTCTTTGTTAAGAAGAAGGACGGAAGCTTGAGGCTTTGTATTGATTATCGGGAGCTAAACAAGCTAACTGAGAAGAACAAGTACCCGATCCCTCGGATTGATGATCTCTTTGATCAGTTAGTCGGGTCGACGGTGTACTCGAAGTTGGATCTCAAGGCTGGGTACTATCTGCTGCGGATAAGGGAGAGTGATATCCCGAAGACAGCGTTTAGTACGAGGTACGGGCATTATGAGTTTACGGTCATGTCGTTTGGGCTGACGAATGCGTCGTCAGTGTTCATGGATTTGATGAACAGGACGTTCAGGGAGTACTTGGACCATTTTGTGATCGTCTTCATCGACGATATTTTGGTGTACTCGCAAAGTGAGGAAGATCACTTCAAGCATCTTCATTTGGTGTTGGAGACGCTAAGGAGAAATCAGTTGTATGCCAAGTTCTCGAAGTGCGAGATTTGGCTATCCTCAGTGGCGTTCCTCGGGCTTATAGTAAGTGGAGAGGGTATTGCTGTGGATCCGGTGAAGATTGTTGCGATACGGGAGTGGCCTGAGCTTGCTACGGTAGCAGAAGTCCGGAGCTTTTTGGGGCTTGCCGGCTATTATAGGCGCTTCGTAGAGAACTTCTCGCGGATAGCGTTACCTCTCACTACTTTGACAAGGAAGGAGCATAAGTTCGTTTGGACGCCGGAGTGCGCGCGAGCTTTTGAGGAACTGAAGTGTCGGTTGACCACGACGCCTGTGTTGAGTTCACCATGTGGAACCGAAGGCTATGAGATATATAGCGATGCTTCGGGCAGCGGTTTGGGTTGCGTGCTACTGCAGCACGGAAGCGTGATAGCTTATGGCTCGAGACAGCTAAAAGTGCATGAGAGGAATTATCCGGTCCATGACTTGGAGTTAGCGGCCGTGATTTTTGCCTTGAAGCTGTGGAGACACTATTTGTACAGTGTGAAGATTGATATCTACACCGATCACAAGAGCCTAAAGTATCTAATTGATCAGAAGGATCTGAATATGCGGCAGCGTAGGTGGATGGAGCTCCTGGGGGACTATACATTCAAGATCCACTACGTGCCCGGCAAAGAGAATGCGGTTGCGGACGCGTTGAGTCGCCGAGCCCCAGCTCAAGCCAATTGGCTATCAGTGCATGATGAGCGGTTGGTGCGGGAGTTGGAGGCGTTGGAGATTATTTGCGTGGATAGACAATCTAGTGTTGAAGCAGTTATGAATTAGACTGAAGTCTAATATGACCTGGCTGATCGGATTCGGCAGGCTTTGGATATGGATGCTCATATGAAGCAGTTCATGATAGAGGCTCTGGATGGGTCAAATTCCCAATTCGTCGTGGAGGACGGATTGCTTTGGAAAGACGGTCGTCTGTGCGTCCCAAGTGTAGGCAATTTACGGGTGGAGTTGTTGTACGAGGCGCACCATACCAAGTACTCGATTCACCCGGGGAGCACGAAGATGTACCGCGATGTAAAGAAACTGTTTTGGTGGCCGGGTTTGAAGAAGGATGTTGCGCTATACGTAGCGAAGTGGCAAACCTGCGCCTTGGTAAAGGCGGAGTGCCAAAAGCCGGGAGGATTTCTTAAGTCCTTGCCTATTCCGGAGTGGAAATTCGACGACATCTCTATGGACTTTGTGCACGGTTTGTCAAGGTCGCAGAAGGGAAACGACGCCATTTTGGTGGTTGTTGATCGATTAACGAAGGTGTCGCATTTTATTCCCCATAGGAAGGATGATCCGGTGGAGAAGTTGGCAAAGCTCTATGTGGATAACATAGTACGGCTTCATGGTGTGCCCCGCAGCATCGTGAGTGACCGAGATGGGCGGTTCACGTCCAACGATTGGAGGCTTGTGCAGCAAATGTTGGGAACAAAGCTGAAGTTTAGCACAGCCTTCCATCCGCAAACGGATGGGCAGACCGAGAGGGTCAATAGAACCATGGAAGACATGCTTCGGATGTGTGTCTTGGATTTTGGAAAGCAATGGGAAGACCACCTTTATTTGGAGGAGTTCGCATACAACAACAGCTACCAAACGAGTATTCAGATGGCGCCTTTCGAGGCCCTATACGGTAGAAGATGTCGCACGCCGTTGTCTTGGTTAGAAACGGGTGAGTCAAAGTTGTATAAGCGATCGGAAGTGGAGGATGCTACTTCTTTGGTGAGAACCATTCGGGAGAGGTTGCTTATCGCTCAGGACCGGCAAGCAAAGTACTATAATGCCAAGCACAGGAACGTGGAGTTTGCTGTGGGCGATTATGTATACTTAAAGATCAAGCCGTTCAAGGGTGTCTCGCGGGTGCGACGATTGAAAAAGCTAAGCCCGAGGTACCTTGGACCGTTTGAGGTTCTGGAGCGAGTTGGAGAAGCGGCCTATAGGTTGAAGCTTTCAGTGGAGCTTAGTGGTTTACACGATGTATTCCATATTTCGGTGCTTTGGAAGGCAGTGCAGGAGCGTACGCAAGTGATCGCGGTCGATCAAGTGCCGGTGGAAAGTGGGCTAACGACAAAGGTCAAGCCCGTGCGGATTGAAGACTCGGAGGTCAAGCGGCTACGCAATAAAGAGATCAGGATGGTCAAGGTCCGGTGGGACAATTGCAGTCGTGAGGAGCTCTCTTGGGAGCGAGAGCAGACTATGCTTGACGAATATTCGGAGTTGTTCCGCTCAGGTACAAATTTTGGTTTTGTACATGTCTTTCCTTTATGTAATTTCGTGGGCGATATTCTTTTAAGAGGGGTAGAGTTGTAACGCCCTGAAACTCAAAGGAGCAAAGGGGGACATTTTGGGCCAGTTTGAGTTCTGGCTGCAGGCACACGGCCTGGGACACGGGCGTGTCCCAGGGCGTGTCAAGCCTGTGTCGACACTAAGGCGCGAAGTCGACACTTTGTTCTCGACATTGTGTCGAGACTGGACACACGGCCTGCGACACGGGCGTGTCGCAGGGCGTGTCGACCCGTGTCGACACTTAGCCGCGAAGTCGACACTGTGTTGTGATATTGTGTCGAGACATGGCACACGGCCTGCGACACGGGCGTGTCGCAGGGCGTGTCAGCTTGTGTCGACACTCCTCCCGCGAAGTCGACACTTTGGTGTCGACAATGTGTCGAGACATAGCACACGGCCTGCGACACGGGCGTGTCGCAGGGCGTGTCGACCCGTGTCGACACTTAGCCGCGAAGTGTCGAGACCGTGTACACGGCCTGGAGCCCAGGCGTGTCAAGGTGACACGGGTATGGACACGGGCGTGTCCTAGAACCCGTGCAGTGCTCGGGTTGAAAATGGGGAAAAATCATGGGGTACACGGCCGGCGACACGGCCGTGTCAGGTGGAACACGGGCGTGTCAGCTCGAACACGGGCGTGTTCGATACCCGTGTGAGATTCCAGGTGATCCGATTTTGACGGTGAATGAGGCACACGGCCCTGGACACGGGCGTGTGTCAGGCCGTGTTCGGTCCAGATTGGGCATTTCAGTCCCGAATCGAAGCCGTTCATTTCTTTGACTGAAGATCCAACGGCTGGGGGTTGTTCCTGAAGGGATATACCCGGGTTTTGACTTAGAAAACCCTCACTTTTTCTTAAGTGATCTCTTTCTAAAGTCTTAGAGAGAGAGGAGAGCTAAGTGAAGAAGAAGGAGCTAGATACGCCATTGGAGGAGCTTCGGAGCTCCGAATCGCAAGCCGACTCCGGATCCGCGGAGGCAACGCTAGTGCGGTCATTTCCATCCGATTACTTTCCGATGGCGCCAAAGAGGAACGCAAGGGTAACGATCCTCATCTTGAGCATGAGTCGCTCTCTTTCTTAGCATAGGAAGCCCGCTCTCGCGAGTTTGCGGAGAGTTGGAGGCGTTCCTTCGGGTAGATATGTGAAGTCCCCGTTGTTTAGTGTCCGTATGCGAGAACGGACATAGGCATGATGTGTGAAGCCTACCCGGACATGTTAGTCTGGATCGGTGATGTTTCATTGCATAAGGCCGGAGAAGACTCCGTGCTATTGGTTGTTTTCGGGTTTTCTACGCGGTAGATTGCAGCAGGGAGCCTTGGGAACTAACCCAAAGGTGCACCCGGAAAACTGGGCAGATACGAGATCTTGCCAACTTGGTGGCTTGAAAGCCAACTTGAACATAACCGGGTTATGTGACATGTGATGGAAATGGGACTCGGGAGAAGTTTCACCTGCGCATATGGTTTAAATTACCGTTGCGGGCGCATATAGTTTAAATTACCGTTGCGTTGTGAGCACGGGTTAGATGGAACCGTACCCACTCTATGTCGTTCGAATTAGGGCCGTTGGCATAGATGAGGGTCTTCGGCGGTCTATGGTTTTAATTACCGTGACCCATGCCAGGAAGACAAACTGCTCATTGTTTGGCCGTCCAAAGGGGATGGTGGTGAGTCGGCAGACTTAGACTGCGTTCACCAAGAATGTGCCCTGAGTGCACGGGGTGTGTGGCCGTTGAGCCTCCGCCTGTGATGAAATGGCTATATTTACATTGCTCGCTTATGCTAATGAAATGCAGGGAAGGAGCATCGCCGCCCCGAGTTGGGGGCGGGATCGTTATAATTTGTTCAGCATTGCTGACCGTTGCCTTGTTTTGCCACCGTGCGGTGGTTTGTTGCTTGCAGGTGCAGCTGGACCAAGCGGTCAATAGCGGGCTAAAGCCCTTTTTGCGAAGCCGGCCCTCGAAGGCCCGAATGGAAATGTTTATTGCTTTATTCATGTATGACCGGCCTGCGTGCCGTGGTTTGTAAATCATGTAACAGTCAAGTGAAACATTTTGTAAGGCCTTAAGGCTTGTTTTGAGTATTTTGTAATAACATTCCTATTTTCGTATTAGTGGACATTCATGCTTGTTGCTGGGTTCTTGTTTACAACCTTTATAAACTGCTTCCGCTAGAATTCTCTGTATAGGACGTTGAGATTGGTTGAATGGTTTCCATAAGTAACCGCCTGGTCTGTCTGTGGTATATGGCGTCGGGCCCCGGCCGGACCTACTGCTATATACTATGTGACGGATAGGGGGTGTTACACGACACATGGGAATGATTCAAGGAGTTGTTAAGGAGATGTCCCCACCATGCTCTACCTTCATGGCTTCAGATTCAGACCTTCTATAATGGTCTAAATTCAGCCACCAAACAAATGATTGATGCAGCTAGTGGAGGAACTTTGAACAACAAGACACCTGAAGCGGCTCAGCAGTTGATAGAGGACATGGCAATGAACAATTACCAATGGACTACAGTAAGACAAAAGCCTAGCAAGCCCGCAGGAATTTATGAAGTAGATGCCGTCACCGCCTTAGCAATTCAAGTGGAGAAACTTCACCAAAAGATGGACAACCTTGCCTTAGCATCACCTTCCATGGCACCTCAACAATGGGACCCTTCATGCACTAGAATGCCTGGATGTGAACCGCAAGTTCAAGAGCATATTGACTATATGGGTAACAATACTAGGCCACCTTTCAATCAAGCCAACAACCCATATAGTTCTACATATAATCCTGGATGGCGAAACCACCCCAATTTCTCTTGGGGAGGACAAGGAAATCAAGGGAAGCAGCCCATGTTTGGACAACAACCACAGTTGGAACCAAGGAAGCCTACATTGGAAGATGTGCTTACCAAATTCATGCAAACTACCGATGTAGCCTTCCGAAATAAAGAGGGTTCAATTCGGAACTTGGAAAATCAGATTGGTCAGCTTGCAAGGATGGTTTCTGAAAGGCAGCAAGGAACACTTCCAGGGAATACAGAGATAAATCCAAGGGAGCATGCAAAAGCCGTTCAATTGAGGAGCGGAAAGGAGTTACAAGACCCAAGGCCTGCAAAAGAAGCACCCAAAATGGAGTCTAGCGGCGAAAGACCAAGAGAAAACAACATTTACTTGCCCATTTGGTACCTTTGCCTATAGACGTATGCCTTTCGGGTTATGTAATGCACCCGCCACATTTCAAAGGTGCATGCTAGCCATCTTTAACGAGTGTGTTGAAGATATTATGGAAGTGTTCATGGATGATTTTTCGGTTTTTGGCGACTCTTTTGAGTTGTGTTTGAATAATTTAGAGAAATTTCTTAGGAGGTGTGAGGAGACGAACCTAGCGCTTAGTTGGGAGAAGTGTCATTTCATGGTACAAGAAGGGTTAGTACTTGGCCATAAAATTTCAAGCCAAGGAATTTAAGTAGATAAAGCAAAAATAGAGACCATAGAAAAATTGCCACCACCAACCTCCGTAAAGGCAGTGAGAAGTTTCTTAGGACACGCGGGATTTTACCGCCGTTTTATTAAATACTTCTCTAAAATAGCTAAACCACTTTCAAGGCTTTTAGAAAAAGACACACCTTTTATTTTTGAACAAGAGTGTCTACATGCCTTTGAGTTCTTAAAAGAAAAATTAATTAATTCTCCTATTATGATCGCACCTGACTTTAGTCAACCATTTGAGATCATGTGCGACGCTAGTAGTTTTGCGGTAGGGGCTGTTATAGGACAACGCCGAAACAAACATTTTCACCCAATATATTATGCTAGTAAAACACTTAATAATGCACAGGAGAATTATACAACTACTGAAAAAGAACTCCTAACAGTGGTATTCGACTTTGATAAATTTAGACCATATTTAACATTGTCCAAAGTGGTAGTTTATACGGATCACTCTGCACTTAGATATTTGCTAGCCAAAGCGGAAGCAAAGCCTCGTTTAATCCGATGGGTTCTTCTTCTACAAGAATTTGATCTAGAAATTAGGGATAAACGAGGAGCGGAAAACTTAGCGACAGATCATCTTTCACGTTTAGAAAACCCACTACGATCAATGTTAGATGAGTCTGAAATTTTTGATACATTTCCTGAGGAATCATTATTTGCCATATCTACCAATATACATCTAGATTATCCATGGTTTGCAGATTATGCAAACTATCTTGTGGCTAAGGTCCTTCCAAAAGACTTTTCATATCAGCAGAAAAAGAAATTTTTCTCTGACTTGAAATATTACTTTTGGGAAGAACCTTTTCTTTTTCGGATATGTGCAGATTCTGTTTTAAGAAGGTGTGTATCAGCGGAGGAAGGTTGGAAGATTTTGGAGCAGTGTCATTCAGGTCCTGCTGGTGGTCACTATGGAGCGAATCGCTCCGCTAAAAAGGTTCTTGATTCCGGTTTTTATTGGCCCCTTCTATTCAGGGATGCCCAAAGGTATGTGTTTCATGTGATTCTTGCCAAAAAGCAGGTAATATTTCTAAATTACATGAAATGCCTCAAAAATTTATCCTTGAATGTGAAGTATTCGATGTGTGGGGTATAGATTTTATGGGACCATTCCCAGTTTCTTTTGGGAATAAATATATTTTGGTAGCTGTAGATTATGTATCAAAGTGGGTTGAAGCGCAAGCTTTGCCTACTAATGATAGTAGGGTTGTAATTAGATTTTTGAAATCCTTATTCGCACGATTTGGCACACCACGTGCACTTATTAGCGATAGGGGTTCACACTTTTGTAATCTACAACTAGATAAAGTATTAGAAAAATATGGAGTTACACATAGGATAGCCACTCCGTATCATCCTAAAACTAGTGGGCAAGTTGAAGTTTCCAATAGAGAGCTTAAGAGAATCTTAGCAAAATCTATAGAAGGGAATAGGAAGCAGTGGTCTAGGAAACTTAACGACTGTTTGTGGGCTTATAGGACCGCCTACAAAACACCTATAGGGACCACCCCCTTTAGATTAGTCTACGGTAAATCTTGCCACCTACCTATAGAATTAGAACACAAATCATATTGGGCAATACGCTCTTTAAATTTTGACGCTAGTTCTATAGGAGAGAAGCGTAAACTTCAACTTAACGAATTAGATGAGTGGAGAACTATGGCCTATGAGAACTCCCGGATTTATAAGGAGAAAACCAAACTATTTCATGACCGTCACCTTCGCAAACCCAAGGTATTCCAAAAAGGTGACCAAGCCCTCCTTTATAACTCCAGATTACGATTATTCCCAGGGAAGTTAAGGTCTAAGTGGTCCGGACCCTTTAACGTTAAAGAAGTCTTTCCCTACGGCACCGTCGAGTTAACTCACCCAGATGAGGGAGATTTTAAGGTTAATGGTCACCGACTTAAGCCTTATTATGGTGAAATCCCTATGGACTTCGCTCGTCTAGAAACTTGCCTCCGTCTAGATTAATTTAATATTAAGTATAGTAGGTGTTTCTAAGTATTCTTGTTTTAGTATAAATCTAATTAGTTGCAAAGAAAAAATTAAAGAAAATTTTTTTTATGAAAAGAAATTTCTATCAAATTTTAATGAGAGGGAAAAAAATTTTTCTGTAAAACTATTTTCAAAATGAGAGGCACACAGCTCACCACACGGCCGTGTGCGTAGCCGTGTACGTGACACAGGCTCAGGCCCAGCCGTGTGGAATTAATTCCGCAAAAAGGCAATTTTATCCCGAGCACAACACGGGTTCGCACCAACCCGTGTTCATAGCCGTGTTCATCGGTCTCGACGATCGTCGAGACCGATGTGTCGAGACACCGAACACGGGCGTGTCGGATTCCACACGGCCGTGTCACCTACCTACCCGTGTTTATGTACCGTGCCAGCTGCGACACGGGGCAACACACGGCCGTGTTGTCGCCCGTGTCCACCTGACGCGCTGTCCCCAGCCAGTTTGACCACACGGACTGAGGCAGGCCCGTGTTCCATGAGGCCTCGGATCCCCTAACACGGGTGCACACACGGCCGTGTGCGCACCCATGTTCCATTATTTTACACTGACCGACGCACCTCGTGTTCCACGAGGCTGTTGATTCGCTAACACGAGTTCACACACGCCCGTGTGCGAACCCGTGTTCAACATGTATAAATAGGGCCGTGTGGATTTCTTCCTTGCTCACTCCAAATCCTCTCCCAGCTTCAGTCATCTCGTGGCCTGAACCCCAAGGCACCATATTTTCTCAAATTCTCGTCCCCCCCTTCACTCGCATTTTTCCCCATCTACGTCATGTCTTTCGGAAGAAGTGGAGGTCGCCGTCGCCGACCGGAATTACAAGTCTCAACGGAGAGGCGGTATGCCGCTGCTCCGCTAATTTTCACAGATGCGTCGCACACCGCACGCTTCAACCTCTTGCAATCAAAAAAATTTCAAGATATACGTATGATTGATTAGAGTGTACTTGAGGAGATAAACTTAGCTGGAGATGTCAGGGGGCTAATTTCTGTAACGGGGTGGGATCAATTTTTTGCCATAGAGGAGTTAGGCTTTAGGGAACTCACCTTAGAGTTCCTATCTTCATTTTATTCTAGCTTTAGGCCTAATTTCATCGACACACCGCACGTGCCCGAGGGGATAGTTTCATTTCGAGTGGGTGGCACATTTTATACACTCACCATGCTCCAATTCACCCAATATTTAGGGGTGTATGAGGAGTCGTTCCTTTTTAGTGCTGCCTACCCCGAGCTCCACTTTGAACTCCCCAACCGCGATATGGCCGGTGGTATCTGGCGCCAGATTTCCTTTGACACTGGCGCCTACGAGGCCAAGAGATCTAAGGCATCTAAATTGATTTCCCCCGCACTCCATTACATCCACCATCTACTCAGCCACACGTTGAGCGGTCGGGGCGAAAGCTCCGGAGTTGTCAGTAGGCAGGATCTGTTATACCTCTACAGCATGACATCACGATATCCTCTACATCTCGGTTATCTTCTAGCCCAGTTCATTCTCCATCAGGCTGACACCCCTCGTATAGGGTCTATTGCGTAGCACCCTATATTACTCGCCTCGTGAAGAATATGGGCATCTTTTTAGCCCTCCCCCAGATGACAGTGGTCGCAAAGACCGTGCCTATCACGATGGCTAGTCTTTGCGCCCTCCGCCTCGTCACCGCCCATCAGGGCCGGGGAGGGGTTATATATTCTATTGCTCGACGTGGACCCCATGTACAGGATGATAGTGATGATGAGGTAGATCCTGACCTCGACGAGCCATTGGTGCCCCCACCCCATTCCACCTACGCTCATGGCGAGTCGTCTACTGCGCCTCCTCCACCTCTTTCACGGTACTCACGCGAGTTCAGACAGTTTTTCGAGACCGAGCTCTCGCCGCGCTTACAGGACATTAAGGAGGCACAGAAGCGGATCGAGGACCTCCTCATACAGATCAGAGACCACCTCGGGCTCGCCCCTCGCCAGCCGCCAGCTCCAGCACCGCCTTCCTTCCCAGACGATTCGACAGGCCACCATAAGTACTTCTGATATGTATCGATGTAGTGCTATCTTCATGTATCGTATCTTGTATTTTTTTTATATCAGTGTATTCAATTCTATCAGCTATTATATATCAGTGCATTCCATTACAGCTCCTGTTTCTTTACTGTGCTCTTCTACTTATTATGATAGCAGTTTTTTTTTCTCTTATATCATCATGAAATCACTCTATGTCCGCTTTTTACATTGCACTGAGGACATTGCAAATCTTAAGTCTGGGGGTAGAATGGTTATTCATGTGGTTACAATTGATTCTAATCTGCTTAACATAATACTCAAGTTGTTATACCCCCCTTACAAATTTTTGTTTGATCTTTTAAGCTCTCATTATTCATTCATTTGGGATTATAAATATTTAATTTACCTTCGCACACTGATTAAAATGAATTGATGTAGACTCATAGAGTATTCAACTTTGTTGATTTTGTAATTAAGCATAGAAATTTTTTAGCTTAATTTTCTCTATATAATTTAATTCTAAGATTACTCCTCTATATTAGTAATTATCCAACACTCTATTTTAGAAAATATATTTATCTATAATAAAGTGAGTCGATGAGTGTAATCTTTTTATAATTTGGTATTAGGGTTTTAAAATTAAAAATTACTCCTTATTGATGTCTAGGACTCACCCTCTAGCATTTCTCAAAACATTACATAAGTTAATTAGTAAGGGCGGAAATGACTTAGGCCTCCTATTGGATAGCTTGAGCCTAGTTATCCCAACACCTTTAACATGATACCCTTGCACACCCAATTTGAACCTAATCCCCATCCTTTTGATGCTCTACTATTAAAATTCACCAAGGCCAAATCCTTACCTATTAGCACACCTATCATTGATGCCTGCTTGGAATGATTTGTTCATTGTGATATGTGGCCTGAGTGCGTGTATCCTTGCACCCACTTGGAATGATCCCTACTTTGAACCCAAAAAAAAGACATAGTGATATGTGGCCTGAGTGCGTGTATACGTGCACCCACTTGGAATGATCCCTACTATGGTACCTTGGTTAATATATATATATATATATATATATATATATATATATATATATATATATATATATAGAGTACCCTTCAAAATATGGGAAATATACAAATTGCAAAGCCTGGGGGTGTTTACAAAAAATTGAAATATGTTAAGGTATCCTCCAACATAAGGCTCAATCAAGATTTAGGTGTGAAAAATTCATCGAAATTATCCTTGATTACCTCACCTTTAATCTTCTATCCTAAGCCAAAAAGGCTACACCAAAATTCAAGTCCTAAGGATCCAACCTTACTAATTCTAAATTGTGCTGTGATGAGGGTGTAAAAAGGGTAAGCTCATGATTATCAGTAAGAGTACTTATAAGTTTTGAAACACTAATACGTATCTTATAGAGATTGTTATTTTCTCCTCATATTTGTTAAAGATGACTATACTTTTATTTCTAAAAGCGAGTGAGAGATAGTTAAAATGATATATTAGAGGAATTTTAAGATAAATCTATATTTAGAAAAGTCTGCTAAATTATTTCCTATGCGATTACATCATCAAAGTTCTCTTAAATTCATATCAACCAGTGTGCGGAGGCAAAATTATTTGATGGTAACCCAGGTGTTTGAATTAGTTTGCTTAGGGACAAGCAAACATCTAAGTCTGGGGGTATTTGATGAGTACGATTATGATAGGCTTTTTACTATCATAATTGTAATCATGTCTACCATTTCCTGCCCCTTTTGTGTTGATTTCATGATAATAGCAAAGAAACTGTCGTATCATAGATAGAAGAGCGTATTTAGAAGTCTTTGGCAGTTCTTATAATAAACCATTTACTGAGTCTATCATTTTTCTATTGCAGGTAATGCCAACCAATGGACCTAAAAGTCTCGGAGCAAACAGAGGAGTTCACGGAGTCTACATGGCTGATGACAGGACGAAAATTTGGTGCACACGGCCAGACACACGACCGTGTGCCTACCCGTGTCCTATGCACCTGGAGCTGAAGAGTTTGGGCGCAGACGATGGAACCTCACACGGCCAGACACACGCCCGTGTGCCTACCCGTGTCAGCTTTGCACACGGCTGACAACCAACCCGTGTCTGAAGAACACGGCCGTACACACGGCCGTGTCCATACCCGTGTCATCTGACACGGCCCACTACCAGACACGCCTGCTCGTGGGGAACCGTCCAGGAACCGCCTAGGAACCGTCCACACGGCCTACCACACGGCCGTGTGCGACCCCGTGTCCGACCTGTTTGCATGGGAACTATAAATTTCCTGTAGAAAAATTTTTTTAGGACTTTTGGATCATTTCTGGATTGGAGAACTGCTGGAGGCCGAAGGGGAGCATCCAAGACAAGGAGGATTGAAGGGTATTCCTATGTATTTTCATTTAATCATTAACCCCTTTGAATCCTTCCCTTATCTTGATGATTCATCTTCAATTTATGTTTTAATTTGCATGAATTTCTCTTTGAACATTCTAGTAATCATGTATCACCGGGTTTATGTTACATTTGTAGTATTTTATTTGTGTTTATGCTTACAAACAAAGAGTTTAATCCTCCTTATGAATTACTTATTTGTTTTACACAATTTGCAATTGGCTAGATTGAGAAATTGGTTCTTTGCAATGCTTTTGGTATGTTCATATTGTGATGATAATTCCCTTTGTAATTCAAACTTTATGATCGAGAGATATTTTGTTTGGAAAATTAGAACACGAATAAAAGGATTCATGTTAATTTAGCGATAACATTCATGAATTTATGTAGTAATAAAGGTATTTTGCTTAATGCGAACTTGAGTGTTGTGAATTGTTCGAGAGAAAATTTACTATCTTAGGTTTAGATTTGGAATTGCTCGAGAGAGAATTTTGATGAAAAATTAACCTTTACATTGCACAAATTTAACAGTATTTTCATGTCATGATCGCTTAGAATTAAACTAGTAAATGAAATTGTTCATGTAATTATTTAAAAGCTTCATGTTTTTATCATTTTTATTTCTCCAATACTGAATTATCCAATTGGTCATAGTTAGGTTAATGTAGTTTAAATATCACTTTTGTTTAGAGGTATGATAATAAAGGGAGGGTGAGTACGAATAGTTGAAACGACCCTGTGGAATACGACACGAGATGTAGATTTCTCATATATTACGATTGATAGGTGCGCTTGCCTGAATGCTAATTCAATCTAGTTAAGTCCATCTACATAATTGTATTAGAATGTAGAATGAAATCACATTGAGTTATTACTTGTTAGCAAAAAAAATCATCAATCACACTCGCCTTAGGGTCCATCTGCCTCTACTACATTTTTGAATCTATGTGAATGCCCCCATTGGGCGCTGGGCGAGTGCGGGCCAGCCTTCCTCAATCTCCAACCTTGTATTCTTGGGCCCTGATGAATTGTAAATATACGTATTTTTGTGTACATTAATTTAGTCGTTTTCATCATTTTTACTTATTTTTGTTCAATAAAATGCTCCTATTTTTTTAAATTTACTACTAACTTATTTTATTTTATTTTTCAGGAAAAAAAGAAAAATCTGCCAAAACAGTATTGTCACGCCCGTGTACTGTTGGTCACGCCCGTGACTAGGGCGTGATACGTCAAATTCCAGAGAAATGAACAAATTTTGAAGAAATTGCTTAACACGCCCGGTCACACGCCCGTGACATGACCTGTGTCCATTGCTCGATGATCCTCCGCTCGACGATCCTCCACTCGACGATCCTCCACTCGACGATCCTCCACTCGACGATTTGCCGCTCGACGATTTTGCCGCTCGATGATTTTGCCGCTTGATGATTTTGCCGCTTGACGACTTTCCGCTCGACGATTTGCCGCTCGACGATTTTGCCGCTCGACAATTTTGCCGCTCGACGATTTTGCCGCTCGACGACTTTCCGCTCGACGATCTTCGAACTCCCGACACGCCCAGAGTCACGCCGTGACCTGGGGCGTGACTTCTCCACCTAGCCGACAAGACCCACGAGACAACTTTTGACGCACCGCGCCCAGATCCACCTCCTCGACACGCCCAGCGTCATGCCCGTGACCTGAGGCGTGACCGCTGCGTGACCGACACGTGTCCAGCCCGAAGTCCACTTTCACGTCAAATCGTCGGCAGCCTTCGCAAACAGTAGTGACACACCCGACGTCACGCCCGTATCGGAGGGCGTGTACTTAGATTTTTTTTTCCTATAAATACCCCACTTCTGTAATGACCAAGGGTTCACATTTTTGAGCCACTTTAGTGTGTTTTGTGGGCTGCATCTGTGGATTCCTTTGCTATGTAAGGAGATTTCCCCCCCCTTCCTTTCATCTTTGTTTTTTGCTTTAGCTTTAGCTTTATAATAGCTTTGTAATAGTCTATTTTAATCAATAAAAATGTTAGTTTTTCTCTTCTTAAATGGCTTTGGAATGAACTTATGTGCCCACTTTTCTTCTCATTATGTCCTTAGTTTCTCCTTTATTTTTCTCTTTATGAAAAGTGTGTGTGTGTGTGTGTGTGTGTGTGTGTGTGTGAGTGTAACATGTTTATTATTCATGTTTTTAACTTGCCTTCATGTTAGGTTTTGTAGTAGATTTCATTTCCAAATCAAATGTGGTATGATAAGTTTTTCTCTTTTTCATCATGTCCTTTTCTTAAGAGCCTTATGCTTTCATTCTTATGTATTTATAAAAGAGTTTTGAAAGTCATTTTGATTTTTTTTTACTTAGCTTTTTTTTGTAGGATTGTAAAACTTTTTTTTTGTTATTTTCATTTTCTTTTCACTTTTTAATAGCTTTTATGAAAACATAAGAATGAAAAACTTGTTATTTTAATTTTTAACGAACTTTTGTTTTTGATTTGTTTTGAAAAACTTTTGTTCTCTTAAAATTCTAATTTGTTCTTTTTATTTATTTTTTGGTAAAATGTGAGTATAAAAAAGTAGTAGTTTTAATTTTTAGGTAACTTTCATTTTGTTTTCAATTTTGTGTGTGTGAGTGTAGGAGTTAGGATTTCATTTTGCACTTTAAGATTTCATGTTGTGTGTGTGAGTGTATGAGAATAATCTTTATGCTTTATTTAATTTATGAAGAGTGTGTGAGTGTAGGTGTTAAATTTTCATGCTTTATTTTATCGCTTTCTTCAATTATGTAGAGTGCGTGTGTGTAGGAGATAAATTTTCAAGCTTTGTTTCATTGCTTTCTTTCAATTTATATAGAGTGCGTTCGTGTGCGCATTTATTTCCGCCAACTCGTTAAGAGTTAAATGGCGTGTTTTTATTTCCCGCCTACTCGTTTCAGTAGGACTTGTAATTGTATTTATTTTCGCCTACTCGTTAATAGTTAAATGGCGTGCCCTTTATTTCTCGCCTACTCGTTTGAGTAGGACTTGTAATTTTCCTTTTTTGTAACTTATTTTATGTTTATTTATAATTTGAAGTGTGCGTGAGTTCTTTTTAGCTAACTTTTCAGCTTTCTAAATATTTATTATTTTTTATGTCCTCTTCTTATAATCCTTTAGCCTTTAGTATCGAACTCGCGCCTCATCAAATTATAAAGCCGTCCCCATACTGATGTGTGGCTAATCGCTATTAGCCTCGGCATCGAAGAGCATTGGGACATTTAAAATGATTTGAAATAATTAAAGCTCTTTATTTTCACTTTAATTTAAGCACTTAAGGTTTGTCCCGGGTTAACGACGCATAGGACCACAAATCGATGTCTGGGCCCTATTTAAGTTATCTGTACTCTAGCTAGCCGAGAGGTCATGCGTATGGACAGATCACCCCTGGGTAAATAAAGTTGCGTGCATACCCTCGAGAGAGGACAAGCTTAATTTTACCGGATTGGGTTCCCTACCCAATAGCGGGGTTCTTAGCGTAAAGCGGGCATTAAGAGGAATCCTTCGTCAGAATAACGTTCGGTCGAATAGTCTTAGCATTCAGGTGAGAAATATTCCTAGAGATAAGTGCGCTCACATTTGTGGAACCTCCGCGGCCAAGTTGCCTTTAATTAATTTGAAAACTAAGTCCTCTAATTATTAAAAGTTATTTTTGTCTTAATCTGATTCGATATCGAGCGTTAACCCTTCATCGAATTTTTCTAAATCATTTTTTTGCTCTTTTACTTTTTCCGTCTTTACTTAATTAAAATCTCCACCTTACTTTCAGTAAAATAATAGTCCTCCTGGAGGAGTAAGAATAGTCAACCCGACCGCGAGAACAATACGACCTCGGTATCCCGCGAATATCGAGTACTACTTGTGATAGGTGCACTTGCCTCATCCAGCAAGCCCGCGGCGATCGACTCATCGAACCAACCACAATAAGAGTCTGTTCGCGGGCCATCAAGTTTTTGGCATCATTGCCGGGGAAATCTTTGAGTTGCTATTTCGAATTCTGGAGTCTATTACTTTTACTTATTTTTTATAAACTAAAAAAAAAGAGCTAAAAACTTTATTTTAAAAAAATCAAAAAAAGAGAGAGAGTTTATTTTGTTTTATTTTTTTCTTTGGGTGTATGACCCGTGGACAACCCTCTGAGTCTGAAGATTTTGACTTCGACCCTGAGATCGAATGCTCCCTTGTGCGTATTCGATCTCAATGCCGAATTCCTTCTTTAGACCCCAAAGAATCTATCGGCAAACCCTCTTTCAAAGTTAGGGCCGCCCCTAACCCTGCCCCGGAGGCTGAGCGTACTATGTCTTATTACGCCCGGCCTAACCTGTATGATACTGGGTCTAGTATTGTTCGCCCTGCGGTGGCGAATAATAATTTTGAAATAAAATCGAGTGTCATTCAAATGGTCCAAAACGTTGTGTAGTTCGATGGACTGCCGGATGAGGACCAGATGTCCACTTGTCCAACTTTTTAGAAATATACGACACCTTCAATATTAATGGCGTCACTGATGATGCCATTCACTTGCGCCTATTTCCTTTTTCCCTTAAGTCCAAAGCCAAGGAGTGGTTGAATGCCATCACGCGAGGATGTATCACCACGTGGGCTGAGTTGACGGAGCGGTTCCTAACGAAGTACTTTCCGCCCACAAAAACTGTAAAGTTGCAGGCGGACATTTCTTCATTTGTGCAAAATGATCCTGAGTCTCTATACGAGACTTGGGAACGATTTAAGGAATTCCTCCACTGGTGCCCGCACCATGCGCTGCCAACGTGGTTGCAAGTACAAATATTTTATAATGGGCTTAATTTTCAGACGCGTCAAATGATTGACGCGGCTGCCGGGGGCACACTAAACAACAAAACCCCCGAGGCCGCCCAGTCTTTATTCGAAGAGATGGCTATGAATGCCTATCAATGGAACGTCTCGCGGGGACGGCCAAAGTCGGCGACTAGTCTTTTTGAAGTGGATGCCACTGCTCTCTTAACCCTTCAAATTGAAAGGTTAACAAAACAGGTGGCGGAGATGTCTGTTGCCTCCTCCACTCCTCCTTGTTTTATTCCCCCCAACGTCTGTATGGCCGAAGAGTTCGTGGACTTCGTAGGAAATTCGGGTCGTCCTTCCTTCAACCCCAACAACAACCCTTATAGTAATAACTATAATCCGGCTTGGAGGAATCACCCAAATTTCTCTTGGAGCAACCCGAACAATGCACAGCATCCCCCTCTTTCTTATGCGCCCGGATTTCTGCCGCCTCCTCCTCTTCCAAAACCCTCCCCGATGGAGGAAACTTTTTCTAAGTATATTGCGTCCAACGAGTCAAATATCCAGAACATCACTGGATTGCTAAAAACTTTCGAATAACTGGTTGGAAAACTGGCGAGGATGATGTCCGAGCGCGCGCTCGAGGCACTGCCGAGAAACACGGAGCCCAATCCGCGGGAGAACGCCAACGCTATAACCCTCTGTAGTGGAAAGGAGGTTGTTGAACCAAAACGGACCGACCCTCAGGTATATATTTCACCTCCGACCCCTCTTCCCCTTTCTTCAATTACGCCGCCTTTACCAATTTTAAAAGAAAAAGTTATTTTAAACAAGGCCTTGCAGTATCCTCATAAATTTGATAACGAGCGTAAGGACGCGCAATATGAAAAATTTATTTTATTATTAAAACAAAATCATATTAATGTTCCTTTTTGTGAGGCTATCTCGCAAATGCCGAAATATGCGAAATTGTTAAAAGAATTACTTTCTAATAAACGCAAATTAGAGGATATTTCCCATGTATCTCTCAATGATGTCTGCTCGGCGGCCGTTACTAATAAATTGCCCACAAAAAATGACCCAGGACGGTTTTCCATCCTATGCCTTTTTGTCGATATATTAGTAAAGTACGCCTTAGCAGATTTAGGGGTTAGCATTAATCTGATGTCGTTCTCGCTCTATCAACATTTATGTTTGGGTACCCCTAGTCCTACGAATATGTGCATCCAATTAGCGGATCGCTCGGTTAAGTTCCCTATCGGGGTAGTGGAGGACGTCCTTGTCCGAGTAGACATGTTTACCTTCCTGGTAGACTTCTTCATCTTAGACATCGAGGACGACGCCGAGGTACCAATAATACTCGGTCTCCCTTTTCTTGCCACCTCTCGCGCTCTAATAGATGTTTGTAATGGTCGTCTTCTCCTCTGGGTAGGAGATGACCAAGTTACTTTCTCTATTAATCCCTCGATGGACAATTTGTCATCGAGCGATGATTTCTGCTATTCTTTAGATACCTTTTTTGGAGATCGTTCTTCTCCCGTTTTCGAGTCTGTATTTTAAAACGACGATATTTATACGCTCGAAAATTTTAAATGCGATGAGGATACCTCTTTAGACTTGCCTTTCGAACCAATTGGTAAGAAAGACATAGGAATTAGAACCTCCCTAGAAGAACCGCCCATCCTAGACCTCAAACCCTTACCCGACTCACTCAAATGCTCTTTTTTGGGAAAAGGCGATACGCTTCCCGTTATTATTTCTTCGGACTTGAGTGATTCGGAGACTTCCGATTTATTGGAAGTCTTATTTAAACATCGCCACGCAATTGTGTGGCAAATCTCTGACTTAAAGGGAATTAGCCCCTCCTTTTGCACCCATAAGATATTTCTTAACAATAATTGAAGCAAAACGATTCAGCCGCAGCGTTGTCGTAACCCAAACATGAAAGACGTCGTTAAAGCCGAGATTATTAAGTTATTAAATGCGGGGATTATCTACCCTATTTTGGATAGTGCATGGGTTAGTCCCATGCATGTCGTGCCTAAGAAGGGCGGTCTAACTGTAGTGGCGAATGAGCGTAACGAGCTTGTCCCAACTCGTACTGTTACGGGTTGGCGAGTGTGCATCGATTATAGAAAACTTAATGATGCCACCCGCAAGGACCATTTCCCTCTGCCTTTTTGGACCAGATTTTAGAGTGTTTATCTGGTCATCCATATTATTGTTTTCTTGATGGTTTATCGGGGTTTTTCCAAATCCCCATTTCCCCCGATGATCAAGAGAAAACGACTTTTACTTGCCCATTTGGCACCTTCGCATATCGAAGAATGCCATTTGAACTCTGCAGTGTGCCGGCTACATTCTAAAAATGTATGCTAGTGATCTTTGGTGAGCTAGTAGAAGACATTATGGAAGTCTTTATGGATGACTTTTCTGTTTTCGGATGCTCTTTTCCCGATTACCTTCATAATTTAGATCGTGTCCTTCAACGGTGCGAGGACACAAGCCTTGTATTAAATTGGGAAAAATGCAACTTTATGGTTCGAGGAGATTTGGTCCTCGGCCATATGATTTCGTCTAAGGGGATGGAGGTGGATAAGGCCAAGATAGAAATCATAGAAAAACTACCGCAACCAACAAACGTAAAATCTATTTGGAGTTTTTTAGTCCATGCGGGCTTTTACCGACGATTTATTCAATATTTTTCAAAAATAACAAAGCCGCTTACTCAACTCTTGGAAAAGGAATCACGTTTCATCTTTAGTAGCGAATGCGAGTCCGCCTTTAATTTAATAAAACAAAAACTTATCACTTCACCAATTTTAGTGGCCCCTAATTGGTCCCTTCCGTTTGAAATTATGTGCGACGCTAGTGATATTGCCTTAGGTGCCGTTCTTGGCCAACGCGTAGAAAAACATTTTCATCCAATTTATTATGCTAGCAAGACGCTCACTTCCTCACAAATAAATTACACGACGACGGAAAAGGAACTCTTAGCCGTCGTTTTCGCTTTTGATAAGTTTCGCTCATATATAATGCTATCTAAAGTTATCGTATTTACCGATCACTCCGCCCTTAAATATTTATTAGCTAAAAATGATGTGAAGCCCCGCCTTCTTCGATGGATTCTCCACCTACAAGAATTTGATTTGGAGATCTGAGATAAGCGGGGAGCAGAAAATCTAGTGGCAGACCACCTCTCCCGTTTAGAAAATCCGGGTGCGGAAGCGCTCGTCGAATCTGAAATAAATGACAGATTCCCCGAGGAATGCCTCCTTGCCATTCATAATTCTTCGTCATCTTCGCCTTGGTTCGCATACTTTGCAAATTACTTAGTAGTGCGGGTGCTTCCTAAAGAGTTTTCAAGTCATCAAAAGAAGAAATTCTTTTCTCACTTGAAAAATTTCTTTTGGCAGGACCCATTTTTTTTCGTATCTGCGCGGACCAAGCCGTCTGAAGATGCGTTGCGGGTGTGGAGTGCTTGAAAATTCTTAAGCACTTCCACGAGGGTCCAGCCGGTGGGCATTATTAAGCCAACCGGACCGCTCGGAAGATGCTTGAGGCGGTCTACTTTTGGCCCACTCTCTTCAAAGACGCGCATACTTTTGTGCGCGCATGCGATAGCTGTCAGTGGTCGGGTAACATCTCTCGTCGCGACGAGATGCCCCAAAACATGTTTTTAGAGTGCGAAGTCTTTGATTTCTGGAGCATAGATTTTGTTGCCCCCTACCTCCGTATTTCAAAAATATGTATATTTTAGTGGCGGTCGACTACGTATCGAGGTGGGCGGAAGCGCAAGCTTTCCCTACCAACGATGCACGAGTCGTCGTTACATTTCATAAAAGACTATTTTATCGCTTCGGCACGCCTCGCGCAATAGTTAGTGATAGGGAAACGCATTTCTGTAATGCTCTTGTGGCTAAGACGTTAGCTAAATACGGAGTCACGCACAAGCTTGCCACCCCCTACCACCCGCAAACAAGTGGCCAAGTTGAGGTAGTAAATCGAGAGATTAAGCGAATTTTAGAAAAAACTGTTTCACTAAATAGGAAGGATTGGTTCGTTAAACTCGACGATGCGTTGTGGGTGTATCGGACGGCATACAAAACCGTAATTGGTTGTATGCCATTCCAGTTAGTCTACGACAAAGCGTGTCATTTACCCGTAGAACTAGAGCATCGCGCTCTTTGGGCTTTAAAACTCGTAAATCTCGACGCCAACTTAGCCGCTCAAAATAGAAAACTACAACTAAACGAACTCGATGAATGGCGTGTGAACGCTTATGAGAGCAATAAGTTCTATAAGGAGCGTTCTAAGTTATATCATGATCGAAAATTAAAGTCCCCAAAAATATTTTCTTCGGGCGATTTTGTCCTTCTTTATAATTCACATCTTAAGCTTTTTTCGGGTAAACTAAAATTTAGATGGTCTGGTATCTTCTTAGTTGAAGAGGTCTTTCCATATGGGATCGTACTCGTCTCCCACACGGAAAGAGGTTCGTTTAAAGTAAACGGTCATCGGCTAAAGTTATACATAGCGGGCGACCCAGTGATTGAGCATTACGAAACCATAACCCTCCTCGATCTATAACTCCGCCAAAATAGTCAAGCTACATGACTATAAACAAAGCGCTCCTGGGAGGCACCCCTCGTTTATCTTTTTCGCTCTTTCCTTATTATCTTTGCTGCTTTTTCTAATAAATGCAGGGTTTCTATTGGGCCTCCACAAACGCATTCTAGGGAAGTTCCTACCCTCCCGTTTTATTTTTGTACATACAGCATTTTATTTCATTTTTGTTCTGCATACTTATGTTGCAATATTGGGGACAATGTTGGACTTAAGTATGGGGGTGTTTTCGTGTTTTACTTTCTGCACTTTACTTTTCTGCATTTCAAAAATACAAAAAAATATATATAATAACAAAACAAAAAATCTTAAAATAAGAAAAAAACAAAAAAATTAAAATGAAAAATCCAAAAAAAACATTTACATTTTCTTTTTCTTTCTTTTTTCCTTTTACTCCTTTTAAAAATTATAAAACAAAAAACAAAAAAATATTTAGTTTCACTTTGTAAATATTTTTTCCTTTGTAAACATTTTTATGTAAATAATCTTCTCTCTCTCCCCCTTCCTTTTCCCTCTTATTCTTGTAAATAACTTTTCTTTTTCTTCCAATCTTTGTAAATAGAATGAAAATTTTCTTAAAAAAATACAAAAAAAAAAAATTATGTATATATTAAAGACATAAACTTAAAAACCAAAAAAAAAGATAATAGTTCAAAAAATTCAAAAAAAATGAGTAAAACAAAACAAAAATACAAAAAAAGATAATAAATGAAAAACACAAAAAAATTATGATAAAAACTATAAAAATAAAAAAAAAATATTTTGAAACAAATAAATCAAATATTTCATCCTTAACTTTCCTGCTATCCAAAAATTTTGTTTTGAGTTTATTTATATGTGAATTTTATTAATTCTCTGTTTGCTATTCGTTTGTTAATTATTGAGTGAAAAATTTAAATAGACGGGATTAAGTTTTAAAGAATTCATTATGCTTTGTTAAAAATAGCGAACTCGTTTTAGGCACTACTTTTAATTTTTCATTGATAGGAGCACGTGTACTATGTTAGAAAATAACGACTATAGGATTCAATTATATTTACTTTTAGCTTTCTGAAAAATTGGAACGTACAATTTATTAAGGTTGCTCTCAAAATTATTTTTAATTAAAAATGTAGTTTTCCTTTCTCCCCTTACCTATCATGACCTACTTGGCATGAAAAAAAAAATTATCTATAAAAGATCCTATGTCAATGGGAATAAGATTTCGTTTCGTAAATATAGGCACCCAATAATTTAAAAAAATTATATGTTATGTAGTAAGAGGATAAAATTCATTACTTCTACACATATACATTGGGTTAGTTTTATTCTTATGAAGTTGAATAGAAAAATGATATTAGGAAAATAAGATTTCATTTTCCTAATAATCCAAAAAGAAAAAAAAATGGAGGTTCGAGAAAAAATTACCTCACCTCAGAATCAAAACCCTCTTCATAAACCAACATCAATCCCCTTAGCCAATTTCACGATTCTAGAATTAATTCAAAAATCTTTTTGAGAGCATAATTTGTAAATTGCATTATTTCTGGTAAAACTCCTATAAGCTAAAAGTTCATATAATTCCAAACTATTTTTGTTAATCTAACCAATACAATTACTGCTTTCTATTTGATTACATCAAGAAGTCTTTTGGCTAAAACTTTTGCGCTATTTAAATCATCTACATAATTTTACGACTTAACTCTTACACCCCGTATATTTATTTAGATCTCTCTTATAATTGATTAATCGGTAGCTAAACTTAGAGTTTTTTCTATTCCTTATAAGTTCACCTCAAACTTTTACTCTAGAATAGCAAAAGCTTAAGTATGAGGGTATTTGATGAATTATAAATATACGTATTTTTGTGTACATTAATTTAGTCGTTTTCATCGTTTTTACTTATTTTTGTTCAATAAAATGCTCCTATTTTTGTAAATTTACTACTAACTTATTTTATTTTATTTTTCAGGAAAAAAAAGAAAAATCTTCCAAAACAGTGTTGTCATGCCCGTGTACTGTTGGTCACGCCCGTGACCAGGGCGTGATACGTCAAATTCTCGAGAAATGGACAAATTTTGAAGAAATTGCTTGACATGCGCGGTCACACGCCCGTGACATGACCCGTGTCCAGCGCTCGACAATCCGTCGCTCGACGATCCCGCTCGACGATCCTCCGCTCGACGATTTGCCGCTCGACGATTTTGCCGCTCGACGATTTTGCCGCTCGATGACTTTCCGCTCGACGATTTGTCGCTCGACGATTTTGCCGCTCGACGATTTTGCCGCTCAAAGACTTTCCGCTCGATGATCGTCGAACCCCAGACACACCCAGAGTCACGCCGTGACCTGGGACATGACTTCTCCACCTGACCGACAAGACCCGCGCGACTACTTTTGATGCACCGCGCCCAGATCCACCTTCTCGACACGCCCAACTTGACGCCCGTGACATGGGGCGTGACCGCTGTGTGACCGACACGTGTCCAGCCCGAAGTCCACTTTCCCTTCAAATCGTCGGCCGCCTTCGGAAATAATAGTGACACGCCCGCCGACACGCCCGTGTCGGAGGACGTGTACTTAGATTATTTTTCCTATAAATACCCCACTTCTATAATGACCAAGGGTTCACATTTTTGAGCCACTTTAGTGTGTTTTGTGGGCTGCATCCGTGGATTCCTTTGTTATGTAAGGAGATTTCTCCCCCCTTCCTTTCATGTTTGTTTTTGCTTTAGCTTTAGCTTTGTAATAGCTTTGTAATAGTCTATTTTAATCAATAAAAATGTTAGTTTTTCTCTTCTTAAATGGCTTTGGAATGAACTTATGTGCCCACTTTTCTTCTCATTTTATCCTTAGTTTCTCCTTTGTTTTTCTCTTTATGAAAAGTGTGTGTGTGTGTGTATGAGTGTAACATGTTTATTATTCATGTTTTTAACTTGTCTTCATGTTAGGTTTTGTAGTAGATTTCATTTCCAAATCAAATGTGGTATGATAAGTTTTTCTCTTTTTCATCATGTCCTTTTCTTAAGAGTCTTATGCTTTCATTCTTATGAATTTATAAAAGAGTTTTGAAAGTGATTTTGATTCTTTTACTTAGCTTTTTTTGTATGATTGTAAAACTTTTTTTTGTTATTTTCATTTGCTTTTCACTTTTTAATTGCTTTTATGAAAACATAAGAATGAAAAACTTGTTATTATAATTTTTAACGAACTTTGGTTTTTGATTTGTTTTGAAAAGCTTTTGTTCTCTTAAAATTCTAATCTATTCTTTTTATTTGTTTTTGGAAAAATGTGAGTATAAAAAAGTAGTAGTTTTAATTTTTAGGTAACTTTCATTTTGTTTTCAAATTTGTGTGTGTGAGTGTGGGAGTTAGGATTTCATTTGGCTCTTTAAGATTTCATGTTGTGTGTGTGAGTGTATGATAATAATCTTTATGCTTTCTTTAATTTATGAAGAGTGTTTGAGTGTAGGTGTTAAATTTTCATGCTTTATTTTCATGCTTTATTTTATCGTTTTCTTCAATTATATAGAGTGCGTGTGTGTAGGAGATAAATTTGCAAGCTTTGTTTCATTGCTTTCTTTCAATTTATGTAGAGTGTGTGCGTGTGCGTATTTATTTCTGCCCACTCGATAAGAGTTAAATGACGTGTTTTTATTTCCCGCCTACTCGTTTGATTAGGACTTGTAATTGTATTTATTTCCGCCTACTCGTTAAAAGTTAAATGGCGTGCCCTTTATTTCTCGCCTACTCATTTGGGTAGGACTTGTAATTTTCCTTTTTTGTAACTTAGTTTCTGTTTATTTATAATTTGAAGTGTGCGTGAGTTCTTTTTAGCTAACTTTTCAGCTTTCTAAATGTTTGTTATTTTTTATGTCCTCTTCTTATATTCCTTTAGCATTTAGTCTCGAACTCGCACCTCATCAAATTATAAAGTCGTCCCCATACCGATGTGTGGCTAATCTCTATTAGCCTCAGCATTGAAGAGCATTGGGACATTTAAAATGATTTGAAATAATTAAAGCTCTTTATTTTCACTTTAATTTAAGCACTTAAGGTTTGCCCCGGATTAACGACGCACAGGACCACAAATCGATGTGTGGGCCCTCTTTCCGTTATCCATACGCTAGCTAGCCGAGAGGCCGTGCGTATGGACAGATCACCCCTGGGTAAATAGAGTTACGTGCATACCCTCGAGAGAGGACAAGCGTAATTCTATCGGATTGGGTTCCCCACCCAATAGCGGGGTTCTTAGCGTAAAGCGGGCGTTAAGAGGAATCCTTCGTCGGAATAACGTTCGGTCGAATAGTCTTAGCATTCAGGTGAGCAATATTCCTAAAGATAAGTGCGCTCACATTTGTGGAACCTCCACGGCCAAGTTGCCTTTAATTAATTTGAAAACTAAGTACTCTAATTATTAAAAGTTATTTTTGTCTTAATCTGATTCGATGTCGAGCGTTAACCCTTCATCGAATTTTTCTAAATCATTTTTTCGCTCTTTTACTTTTTCCGTCTTTACTTAATTAAAATCTCCACCTTACGTTCAGTAAAATAATAGTCCTCCTGGAGGAGTAAGAATAGTCAACCCGACCCGAGAACAATACGACCTCGGTATTCCCCCGAATATCGAGTACTACTTGCGATAGGTGAACTTGCCTCATCCAGCAAGCCCGCGGCGATCGACTCATCGAACCAACCACAATAAGAGTCTATTCGCAGGCCATTAGGCCCGAATGTCCTTCAAGGCCCTGAACCTGCTTGAGAGGGCCTGCTCCACAAATACGAGGTTGTACACAATCCCCCACTTTGTGTGTTTTCCCAAAGCTCGGAAAGAATCATCCAACCCCAAGAATTTATTGAGTGCTTGCTAACCTTGAAGAGAAACTTTGGTGGGCCCCTCCATGGCTCTATAAATATTCTAATGGGGGTAGAGGCTTTCTTGCCCTCCTCAACTTTGTCGGTTCTTTCCTCCACTATAATGTCACTCTCGAAGTAAGCTTTAGATCGCCTCAACGCTGTCTGTGCTAAGGACAAAGCCTCGATGGCTCATTCGGCCCTGGCTTGCGCGCAAAGTCCCTGGATCATCCCCAAAGATGAAGAAAGCCAAAGTGGTCAGACACAACCTGACCGGAGATGAGTTTGTCTCGCAGGATCCTTCCCACTCTGGATTCCTCTGGTATTCTCACTCGCTTTATATTCATCGCTTGGGTAAAAATAGATGTTGATGCTCTACCAGCAGATTTCGCCGAAGGAAAAAGGAGCTGGGGAAGCGAGTGCCGAACCGCACAAGCTCGGGATCGGGAATGGCGTGACGGCACCTGAGATCACCTCTCCACTCCGACCGGATATTTCCCTGTGAGAGAAATGTAAGCCTTCTTTTGTCTTCTAGCCTTTCACCATCTGGCTCACCCACCTTTACTTCGCAGCTCCCCCTTTTAGAGCTACGGGATTAAGAGCTCCAACACTGAGATCCCATGCTTGCCAAAAGCCTGTAGTTCTCACTTTGAGCCTTCCGCCCCAAGTGGATACTATACCCAACCTTCCTCTGTAGGTCAACACTTCTGTTGCTGAACCAACAACCTTTCGCCTCGGGCTTGGGAAAGGGAACATAACATTCAACACTCCCTTCGAAGGGCAGTCCGGCACTTCTCGCAGACCTTTCGACAAGGATGCGAGTACTGGACTAAGTAACGAACCTTACTCTCTTTCCACAAAAGACACGAAAGTCATGCACACCTAATACTATTTAACGCAGGCTTCCGCGAGATCTCGTCCACCAATGTTGATATTGATGAGGAGGAGATCTCGCCTCACCCTTCTCCGGGTTTGATTGTCGAGTATTTAGGTTACCCGAAGGATACCGAGGGGATGAAGCGATAGCTGGCCGAGTGTAACGCCTCCATTCATCATATGGAATATAAGGGTGGGTCCGGCTTTGGCCCCACGCCATATTTCACCGACAAATAGCGGAATTACGTGTGAATATCAAATCACATTCTACTCGTATCCTAACAAAGAGCATTCTAGCGCAGTATTTTAAGTTGCAAGAACTCATCACAGCGAATGTCCACTAAATATATAAACCATACTTTTATATATATTGTAACGCCCCGAAAATTGTATTTGATTTGGTCGTGTAAAAAGGGATTTTGGTGCCTGTATAGGGGTACACATCCTAGGACACGGGCGTGTCAAAGGACATGTCTGGCTGGTGTTTTGGCTGTTTTCATCCCGAGAAGGACACGGCAAGTAACACGGCTTAATGACACGGGCGTGTCATTTTACACGGGCGTGTGCCTACCCGTGTCAGTACCCGTGTTCAGCAGGGTCGTGTCGGTTGGCGTGGCGGTTATATGTGACACGCTCTCGGACACGCCCGTGTCAGGTTGGTCGCGTAAAAAGGGATTATGGTGCATGTATAGGGGTATACGGTCTAGGACACGGGCGTGTCCAAGGCCATGTCTTCCTGGTGTTTTGGTCGTTTTCATCCTGAGAAGGACACGACAAGTAACACGGCTTAATGACACGGGCGTGTCATTTGACACGGGCGTGTGCCTACCCATGTCAGTACCCTTGTTCAGCAGGGTCGTGTCGGTTGGCGTGGCGGTTATATGTGACACACCCCCAGACACGGGCGTGTTGAGGACACGACAAGGGCGTGTCGAGTGAGACACGGGCGTTTCTGAGCCCGTGTGAGTCTCTGTGTTCGACGATCGTGCCTGGATCGAGGCACACGGCTTGGGACACGGCCGTGTGCGAGGCCGTGTTCGGCCCAGGTCTGTTGATTTTTGAGCGGATCAGAGCCGTTCGATTTCTTTATTTAAAATCCGACGACCCTGGGGAATCCCTGCTCTGTTAAGATCAGAAATAGATGATCAATTCCTCATTTTCTCCCTTAGTCTCTCTCTCTCTCAAGGAGTTAGAAAGAGGAGGAAGAAGGAGGAGTTTTCCGGCTGCCGGCGGAGCACCGGAGCACCGATCAGAGAACCGAGAGCGGATTCGTGGAGGGAATCCCGTTGCGAAGACTTCTATCTTGATAGTTTTCCATGGCGCCAAAGTGTACTACATGGGTAACGATTCTCTACTTTAGCATGTGAAGCTCTTCCTTTTATATAGGGAAAACCCGCTCCTGCGAGTGTGCGGCGAGTGTGCGGTGTTCCTTGGGATTGACGGGAATAGTCCCCCTTGGGTTGCATGTAGAGTCCGGAATCGAAGTACGGGCATAGGCATTGTGTGTGAAGCCTACCCGGACATGTTGGTCTGGATTGGCGATGTTGTATTTGTTACGATTTGCCGAAGAATACTCCGTGCTTTGGGTTTTCGGGTTTCTACTCAGTAGATTGCAGCAGGGATCCTTGGAGGTTAGCTCCAAGGCGCACCCGGAAAACTGAGTGGAATTGTTGTTCTGCTAATTTGGCTGTCTGGGAACCAGCCTTCAACATAACTGGGTTATGTGATTGATTGGAATATTAGGATCCGAGAGAAGCTTGGCCCATGCGTACGTCTTAATGTGAACTACGCGGTTAAGCAACGGGCAAGTGGAATTGGACCTGGGCTATGTGTTTCGGTGCGAGAGACCCGAAAAGGGGACTGGCCGTTGGCATAGTCGGGAGCCTTAGACAGTGGTCAGGAAGGCTAAAATGCTCATGTTGTTACCATCCGGGGGGTGGTGGTGAAGACGCTGAAGTGTCAGGATTCACCATTAATGTGCCCTGAGTGCACAGGGTGTTTGGCCGTGCGAGCCTACACCTGTGGTGAAGTATGTTTATACATAATTGTTTAGCTGGGCTAATGATATACAGGGAAGGAGCACCGCTGTCCCGAGAAAGGGACGGGGTCGTTATAATTTGGTCGGCTTTAGCTGACTGTTGCCTGTTTGCCATCGTGCGGTGGAATATTGCTTGCAGGTGCTGCGGAGCCGAGTGCAAAATAGCGGGTTGGAGCCCATGTTGCCGTGCTGGCCCTCAAGGGCCTTAGCGTATAGTTGTTTTATTTTGTCATGTGTGACCGGCCTGCGAGCCGATGTATGTAAGACACTATTTGATAAGTGAACTATTGTAAGGCCATATGGCCATGTATCTTTCAGTGTATTGTTATTTCATTCTAGTGGTAGCAATTGTGGACATTCATGTAAATTGATTATTCAGTTTGTGTTCTTTCTACTTTTAAAAGCTTCCGCTAGAATGCTCTGTGTTAGGACGTGTAGTCTTAATTGGATAGTTTGGTTATTAATACGTAACCCTTCCGACTGTCCGTGGTATATGGTGTCGGGTTCCAGTTGGACCTTCTACTATATGTCATGCAACGGATGGGGGTGTTACAATTTGGTATCAAACTTCTGGTTACGGTCAGGCTTAAATGAATTCGTGGGCGAATTCTTTTAAGGGGTGGTGAGCACATGTGTGCGTCATCGTTATAACATCAAAAAGAACCCATGAATGTCCACTTAAGAATGGAAAATACACTTATTTTGTGGAATCTGAGTGTTCCAATGATTGCTTTTAGCAATTTGGTTGTCGTCTAATCGTGTGTCTTTGCTTCTATAGGCAGATAGGAGCAGTGCTGGTCAATCAGAGCGTACGCAATCGGCGAAAAGTAGTGCACTGAGAGACATGCCTACTACACCTCCTTCAGCGGAAACCATCAGGATGGTGGCTGAAGCCGTATTTGCGATGATTAATGCCCAACCTACAGGGCAAATGCACCACGCACCTCCTGTCGTGGAGCAAGAACTGGTTAGGGCGGCAGAGCCGAGAGTGGTGGAGCGCGCAGCAGTTGATATGGTAGAGCCGAGGAGAGCTATGGAGAAGCAGCTCAAGCATGTAATGGGCTTTAATCCCCTAGTATTTGACGGGACTAGAATGCCAGCTCAAGATGAGGACTGGCTCTCTATGATAAAGAGGGTTTTGACAACCACGTTTACTAAGGAGTGGCAGAGGACCACCATTGCAACCTTTCTGTTGATGGGTGAAGCGAGGCTATGGTGGGATGAGTTGGAGTTTCATCTCTTAGTGGGTAGGCAGCTTGCTGATGTGCCTATGGAGGAATTTTCAAGATTGTTCCTGGCCAGATTTCTACCCTCTGCTCAAAAGCTTGAGATGGAGAACCAATACCTTGGGTTGACTCAGGGATCCAGAAGCGTGGACGAGTACCTCCACGAGTTTACACGGTTGGGTCGGTATGCTGGGGCTATGTTTACGGAAGAGGAGAGGAAGACCAACTGATTTTATGAGGGTCTTCGTGGTGACCTACAGTTACTCCTTGCTGGGCCTAAGGCGCAGGGCTTCCTATCCTTGGTCAACTCGGCCCGGTCTTTGGAAAAGGTTGTGTAGAGGGTGCAAGAGAAGAAGGACCTAGGAGAAAAGAAGGCAGAGTTCAAAGTGCCTTGTACAAAGTCAGGATTCCGCAGATGGAACAAGAAGCAGAGGACTTCGAACTTAGCCCCTTCGTCTGGTGCATCAGGGGCAACCACAAGTCGAGTCCCAGGAGCTTGCTACAACTGTGGGAAGACGGGGCATTTTGCTCGTGAGTGTTGGAGCGGATGTGCAAAGTCCGAGAGGAAGTCTGGAGTGACTTATGAGGAGAAAGGGAAGGCGGTGGAGTCAACCGCATCCCATCATGCTCCAGTCCAGCCTAGAGTTTATAATCTTGGTCTGCAAGAGGCCATAAAGCAAGCTGACGTGGTGACAGGTATGAGTTACTTTATAGCAGATTAACTTTTGTAGTTGTTACCTCTTTTATGTGTTAGCTTACTTCTGTTGTTGTTAGGATTTGTATTGATTCTCGATTGTCCAGCGAGAGCCTTGTTCGATACGGGAGCTTCGCATTCCTTCTTGTCCGAACGATTTGTGTCGCGCATCGGGGTCCCTCCCTCGATGGCAAAAGACAAGTTTGATGTGTTGTTTCCCAATGGGTGCTCAATGCGCGCGGATAAGGTCTATGTAGTCAAGGTTCGGATTGGGGATCAGGAGTTTGATTTGCGAGCATTGATTATACCGTTAGTAGAGTTTGATGTAATCTTTGGTATGGACTGGCTCTCAGAGCAGCGAGCTTACATTGATTGCAACCGAAAGGAGGTTAAGTTGGGATTAAATTCTGAACGGGAGACTACGTTTGCTGGCATGAAGGGGTCAGGGAAAGTTTTGATGTCGGCCCTTCAGGTGATTAAGGCAGTTCGGTCTGGGGCAGAGCTGTTTGTCACATTAGTGCAGGCTTCAATGCCTAGGCCTAGTATGGACAGTATCCTAGTTGTGAATGCGCCATCCGTGTTTATGGATCTGATGGACAGGACGTTAAGAGAGTACCTGGACCGTTTTGTGATAATATTTATCGACGATATCCTGGTGTACTCGTAGTGTGAAGAGGATCACTACAATCACCTGCACATGGTGTTGGAGACGTTGAGGAGAACCCAGTTGTATGTTAAGTTATCCAAGTGTGAGTTCTGGTTATCCTCAATAGCGTTCCTTGGTCATGTTGTTAGCGGAGAAGGGATAGCTGTGGATACGGAGAAGATAGTGGAGATACGGGAGTGGCCTGCTTTGACTACAGTGGCGGAGGTCCGGAGCTTTCTGGGGCTTGCTGGCTACTACAGGCGCTTCGTAGAGACCTTCTCGCGGATAGCGCTACCACTCACGACTTTGACTAGGAAGAATCAGAAGTTTGTATGGTCTTCGGAGTGCGAACAGGCTTTTGAAGAGTTGAAGAGGCGGTTGACCACAGCGCCTATTTTATGTTTCCCAAATGGAACCGAAGGGTTCGAAATCTATAGTGATGCTTCAGGCAGTGGGTTGGGCTATATTCTGCTACAGCATGGGAGTGTGATATCCTATAGTTCACGACAATTGAAGGCTCACGAGAGAAATTATCCGGTCCATGACTTAGAGTTAGCGGCCGTGATATTTTCTCTAAAGCTGTGGAGGAACTATCTCTACAGTGTGAAAGTCAATATATACACCGATCATAAGAGCTTGAAGTACCTGTTAGATCAAAAGGATCTGAACATGAGGCAGCGGAGGTGGATGGAGTTCCTAGGGGACTACACCTTCAAGATACATTATCTTCCAGGGAAATGTAATGTTGTGGCGGTTGCGTTGAGTCGTAAGGTTCCTGCACAGGCCAACTGGTCATCGGTACATGATGAGAGAATGGTCCGTGAATTGGAGGCTTTGGAGATATCTTCCGTCGACAAGCAGTCTGGTACTGAGGAGAAACTTTTTTGGACCGAGGTGCAGTGTGACCTAGCTGATAGAGTTTGGCGGGCTTTGATTCAGGATAACAGCATGAAGCAGATCTTGGATGAATCATTGGATGGGTCAAATTCCCAGTTTGCTGTTGAGGATGGGTTGCTAAGGAAGGACGGTCGCCTATGGGTTCCTAGTGCGGATAATCTTTGGGAGGAGTTGATGTACGAGGCTCATCATACCAAGTACTCAATCCACCCGGGAAGCACGAAGATGTATAGAGACATGAAGAAATTATTTTTGTGGCCAGGATTGAACAAAGATGTAGCACTTTATGTGGCCAGGTGCCAAACTTGTGCCTTGGTAAAGTCCTTGCCTATCCCAGAATGGAAATTTGATGACATATCTATGGATTTTGTGCATGGTTTGCCGAAGTCGCAGAGGGGAAATGACGCCATCTGGGTGGTCATAGATAGGTTTACAAAGGTGTCGCACTTCACCCCGATCAGGAAGGAAGATCTGGTGGAAAGGTTGGCCAAACTCTATGTGGAGAATATTGTACGGTTGCATGGTGTGCCCCGCAGTATTGTTAGTGATCGAGATGGACGCTTCACGTCGAATGGCTGGAGGTTGGTGCATAGTCTGTTGGGTACTAAGCTAAAGTTCATCATAGCCTTTCATCCGCAGACGGATGGCCAAACCGAGAGGGTCAACCGGACGTTGGAGGACATGCTTCGCATGTGTGTACTAGATTTTGGAAAGCAGTGGGAAGATCACCTGTACATGGTGGAGTTTGCGTATAACAACAACATTCAGGCGAGTATTGGAATGGCGCCTTTTGAGGACTTGTACGGGAGAAAGTGTCGCACGTTGTTGTCTTGGTTGGAGGTGGGCGAGTCGAAGCTTTACAAACGTCAAGCGGTGGAAGATGCCACTTCAGTGATACGGATAATTCAGGAACGGTTGAAGATCGCTCAGGACAGACAGTCAAATTAATATAACGCCAAACATAGGAATGTGGAGTTCAGTGTTGGCGACTGGGTGTACTTGAAAATCAAACCGTTCAAGGGTGTCTCGCCGTTTCGACGCTTGAAGAAGCTGAGTCCGAGATACCTTGGACCATTTGAGATCCTGGAGCGTGTTGGCGAAGCAGCGTATAGATTGAAGCTGACGGTGGAGTTGAGTGGGCTACACGATGTGTTCCACATATCGGTGTTGCGTAAGGAGGTGCAAGAGCCTTCGCAGATAGTTGCGGTTGATCAGGTGCCAGTTGATTATGAGTTGACGACAAAGGTCAAGCTTATACGTATAGAAGACGTTGAAGTCAAGCGACTCCGCAACAAGGATATCTGAATGGTTAAAGTCCGTTGGCATAATTGCGGACGTGAGGAGCTTTCTTGGGAGCGAGAGCAAACTATGTTGGAAGAATACCCCGAGTTATTCCATTCAGGTAACTTGTAATTTTGTGTACCTTTACTTAATTTCGGGACAAAATTCCTTAAGTGGGGGAGATTTGTAACGCCACGAAAATTGTATTTGAGTTGGTCGCATAAAAATGGATTTTGGTGCCTGTATAGGGGTACACGGCCTAAGACACGGGCGTGTCCAAGGCCGTGTCTGGCTGGTGTTTTGGCCGTTTTCATCCCGAGAAGAACATGGCATGTAACACGGCTTAATGACACAGGCGTGTCATTTGACACGGGAGTGTGCCTACCCGTGTTAGTACCCGTGTTCAGCAGGGTCGTGTCAGTTGGCGTGGAAGTTATATGTGACACGCCCCCGGACATGGGCGTGTCGAGGACCTGACACGGGCATGTCGAGTGAGACCCGGGCGTGTCTGAGCCCGTGTGAGTCTCTGTGTTCGACGATCGTACCTGGATCGAGGCACACAGCCTGCGACACGGCCGTGTGCGAGGTCGTGTTCGGCCCAGGTCTGTTGATTTTTGAGCGGATCAGAGCCGTTCGATTTTTTTATTTAAAATCTGACGGCCCTGGGGAATCCCTGCTCTATTAAGATCGGAAATAGAGGATCAATTCCTCATTTTCTCCCTTAGTCTCTCTCTCTCTCAAGGAGTTAGAAAGATGAGGAAGAAGGAGGAGTTTTTCGGCTGCCGGCGGAGCACCGGAGCACCGATCAGAGAAATGAGAGTGGATTCGTGGAGGGAATCCCGTTGCGAAGACCTCTATCCGGCTAGTTTTCCATGGCGCCAAAGCGTACTACAAGGGTAATGATTCTCTACTTGAGCATGTGATGCTCTTCCTTTTGCATAGGGAAAATCCGCTCCCGCGAGTGTGCGGCGTTCCTTGGGGTTGACGGGAATAGTCCCCCTTGTGTTGCATTTAGAGTCCGGAATCGAAGTACAGGCATAGGCATTTGTGTGAAGCCTACCCGAACCTGTTGGTCTGGATCGGCAATGTTGCATTTGTTATGATTTGCCGGAGAAGACTCCGTACTTTGGGTTTTCGGGTTTCTACGCAATAGATTGCAGCAGGGATCCTTGGAGGTTAGCTCCAAGGCGCACCCGGAAAACTGAGCGGAATCGTTGTTCTGCTAACTTGGCGGTCTGGGTAGCGGCCTTGAACATAACTGAGTTATGTGGTTGATTAGAATATTAGGATCCGAGAGATGCTTGGCCCGTACGTACGTCTTAATGTGAACTACGCGGTTGAGCAACGGGCAAGTGGAATTGGACCTGGGCTATGTGGTTCGGTGCGAGAGACCCGAAAAGGGGACTGGCCGTTGGCATAGTCGGGAGCCTTAGACAGTGGTCAGGAAGGCTAAAATGCTCATGTTGTTACCATCCTGGGGGTGGTGGTGAAGACGCTGAAGTGTCAGGATTCACCGTTAATGTGCCCTGAGTGCACGGGGTGTTTGGCCGTGCGAACCTACACCTGTGGCGAAGTATGTTTAAACATAATTGTTTAGTTGGGCTAGTGATATGCAGGGAAGGAGCACCGTCGTCCCGAGAAAGGGACGGGGTCGTTATAATTTGGTCGGCTTTAGCTAACCGTTGCTTGTTTGCCACCGTGCGGTGGAATATTGCTTGCAAGTGCTGCGGAGCCGAGTGCAAAATAGCGGGTTGGAGCCCATGTTATCGTGCTGGCCTTCAAAGGCCTTAGCGTATAGTTCTTTTATTTTGTCATGTGTTGCCGGCCTGCGAGCCGATGTATGTAAGACACTATTTGATAAGTGAACTATTGTAAGGCCATAAGGCCATGTATCTTTCAGTGTATTGTTATTTCATTCCAGTGGTAGCGATTGTGGACATTCATGTAAATTGATTATTCAGTTTGGGTTCTTTCTACTTTTAAAAGCTTCCGTTAGAATGCTCTGTGTTAGGACGTGTAGTCTTAATTGGATAGTTTGGTTATTAATACGTAACCCTTCCGACTGTCTGTGGTATATGGTGTCGGGTTCCAGCTGGACCTTCTACTATATGCCATGCGATGGATGGGGGTGTTACATATATCACCAGGAATGTATACAAATACACAACGCTCATGGCCTTAAGGCCTTACAAGTTTCGCTTTACAAATATATAGCTTCATACATTGGCACGCAGACCGGCCACACATGAAATCCAAGAATTCTTCGCACGGCCTTCAAGGGCCTTTAAGCAGAAAGGGATTCATTCCGCTCAATTTAATTCAACCTGTCAGCACCTGCAATAAGATATCCACCCAAGAGCCCTAAACAAAGCAGTGGTCAGCATTAGCTGACCAATTATAACGACCCTACCCCTTACCCGGAGCAGTGGTTTCTTCCCTATATGCATTGCAAACACAATCTATATATCACAACAAGTGCTTTCACGCACCACATCACAAAAGCCGGCCTCCGCCAGATGCTCCGTGCACTCAGGGAACATTACGGTGTACCGGACTCCGTGGCAACACCACCGATCAAAGGTTATTAACATGTTAGATGGACGGTCTTAGTCACCACAACACGCATGCTGGGCACATTCCGCCCAAACCACTCAGAGGTGATAATCTCAGTGCAAACTTGAGCATTAAGATCGACCCACCATTATGGTGCAGCAAGCCGGGTCTGTCTCGCATCCTCCCAAATTTTGCCACCAATCGATCTCCCAAAACAACCAGGGGCAGGTCAGCCTTTTCTCGTTGCTCAAACCGTCAGTAGCGCACCACATGATGCGGGTCGGCTTTCCCTCCTGATTAGCTGCAGTTTTCCACTCTCTCAGAGCAAATAGCGCTCACAGCACTCAACCACAAGTAGTTATGCAAAGCATCCAAAATCATCCTACAGCTCACGCAAAGCTTACAACAAAAGGAGCTTATATTCACAATTCATGTGCATCCATACAATACATGGAGTCTTCTCTGGTTCACACATAAACATCACCAATCCAGACTAACCATCTGGATGGGCTTCACACAACATGCATATGCCGTACTACACACTTCCGACTCTAGATGCAGACTCAACTTGGAATCGCTTACGCTGTCCACCGCTTGGTGTAGGATTCCATACATACGCATAAAGAAAGGACTTCGCTTGTCCAAGAAGGAGATCGTTACCCTTGTCGATCGCTTTGGAGCCATGAACTAGCCCGATGGAAATCACCGCCATGGCTTTGCCTCCACGAATCTGAACTCGGATCTCGATTCGGCACGATAATGATCCTCCAGCAGTCGGATTCCTTCTCCTTCTTCCTCCTTGCTCTCCCTTCTCTCTAGCTCTCTTTTAGATAGAGAGTGGCCAAAGTGAAATGAGAATTATCTTCACAACTTCGGCCTTAAAGCAGCAAGGAGAATCCTGGGCCATCAGATCCCCAAGGGAAGGAAATGAATGGCTACAAAATTCTCTGAAATGGCTCCTTCGGTTCTGACGGGCACTGTGACACGCCCGTGTCACAGGCCGTGTCCCTTAGGCGGTGCACGAACTGCCTTATCCAGAACAGGACACGGCCAGGTGACACGCCCGTGTCACATGGCTGACACACCTGTTTCATATGGCTGACACGCCCATGTCTACCTCTCGAGACCCACTTGAGACCTACTCGAGACAACTACTCGAGTAGTTGGACAGGACACGATCGTGTCATATGGCGGACACGCCCGTTTCATACCCATACTCGAGACATTTAAGACCTACTCGAGACACCCACTCGAGTAGACACAGAGCAGGACACGGCCATATGACATGCCCGTGTCACAGGCTGTGTGCCCTCTCTCTCGAGAATTCATCGTGCGCAGCTACTCGAGTGAAATTCGTCAAACACGCCTCGGACATGCCCATGGACACGCCATTGTCACAGGGCATGTTCCCTCTCGAAAACTTCTCGAGGGCCTTTTGTCGAGCACTCAAGAGGCTGCTCAACCCGAGCACGACATGCCCTGGGACACGACAGTGTCTCAGGCCATGTCGCCCAACCTGAACCCAAATTGGAATGTGGGGTGTTACAACCCTCCCCTCCTTCAAAAAAATTTCGTCCCGAAATTTAACTCAACTGGAACCACCAACAGAACCAAACATTTATTTCACCTCGCTAAAACGATCCGGTTAGAACTCAGAGGCCGCAATTTGTCTCACCCCACGACATCGCACAAAATAAGTCAGTAACATGTCATACATACACAATATAATCATATCTTTTACCCCAGAGATACATACACCAATAGAACCATTCCTTATTACACCTTGATCAAAGAATCACCTGGATAAAATAAGGTGTGAACAAACATCTCATACAACATATATTTACATCACAAAAGTAACAAAGTTCACTTATTTTTGCTCATCCTCCTCTCTCATAAGTCATTTTATAGCCTCTTGGACTTCCAAACTAAACACTCGAGGTTGTTGTACTTCCCCAGTTGAGATTTGCGGCTCCTGCAATTTAAGATTGTACACTCGAGGTTGCGTCCGGGATGCAGATAACTCGGCCACTGCTTTACCCTTTTGCTTCATAAGACACACCTGTCTTTTTCTCTCTCCTTGAAGATCCACTCCAACAATTGTTGGCTAAATGTCCTTGCTTCCCACATTTAAAACATGTATGTGTCTCAACACGTCCTTGCCCATATGTTGCTCCTGAAGCAACATTTGAAGAAGTTTGTTCAGTAGACCTGAACCGCTTCTTATCTCGTATCCTAAAATCCGATTGTTCCGACTATGGGACTTTAAATTCCGGCTTGTCCGCAGCCAAGTTCTTCTTATCCTGCACCCGTTTCAAATCTTTCTCCAGCGCACGGGATGTATCTACTAACTCTTGGAAGCCTTGGTTCACCGATCTCGGGAGTGCCAACCTCAGCTCATCACGCAGTCCCTCATAAAATTGATTTGTCTTTCACGCTTCCTCAGTGAAAGTAGACCCCGCATAGCACCCCAGTCTAGTAAACTCATCCAGATACGTATCAACACTGCTCTCACCCTGCACCAGACGTTGAAACTCATTCTCCATAGCAATCTGCTGCGACATTGGCAAATACTTGGCCAGAAATAATCGTGAGAATTCTTCAATCGATATCTCCTCTAATCCTCGACCTGCCAAGTAGTGCAATTCCACTTCGTCCCACCAAAGCCTGGCATCTCCTTCCAACAGAAAAGTAACTAAGGTAACTTTCTGCACCTCCGCAGTCTGAATTGCTACCAGAATCCTCTTCACTCTTGCGAGCCAATCTTCCGCCTGCATTGGGGAACACGTTCCTCCAAACGTAGGTGGATGGAACTCCATAAACCGCTTCAAGTGCTCGTCAGCTCCTTGCTCATCCACTAGAGCCTCAATACGCTCTTGCCTTGCACCAAGCCGTACTGGCACCCCTACAGGCCTTGCATGCCCAGTAGGCTATGCATGTAACACCGCGAGCACAATCTCAGTAACCACATGTATGGTCTCCATCGAGGGAGGTGTATGCACCTCAGCTAGTGCCGCACTCTCATCGGAATGTTGGGGCTCAGACTGCCCAGCACCACCCCTCGTCACCTATCAATGTACAAAACACCTGTCACGTCCATTCCATAAGGGCAAACATACATTGACTATACGCTCACGCTCCTCACGTGCATGTAGTAGATTCCTAGTGGACATTCTTGAGTTCAATTATGTTCTCCCTCCCAAAAATCTCAAACCTGGCTCTGATACCACTTTGTAACGCTTCCATTCGTCATATGGAATATAACGGTGGGTCCGACCGGGGCCCCACGTCATATTTCACCGACAAACGACAGAATTATGTGTGAATATCAAATTGTGTTCTACTCGTATCCTAACACAGAGCATTCTAGCGCAGGATTTTAAGTTGCAAGAACTCATCACAGCGAATGTCCACTAAATATATAAACCATACTTTTATATATATCACCAGGAATGTATACAAATACACAAAGCTCATGGCCTTAAGGCCTTACAAGTTTCTCTTTACATATATATAGTGATGGAGACATCATCCCACAACTTGCTAAGGATGACGACATGCTAGTGGAAGATCCTCCTTTGTCACCTTCAAAAGACTTGCGTCGTCATGGTGATCGTGGGGAGCAATGTTATAACCTCCGCCCTCGGCGCAAGCCGGCTTCTTCATAATTAGTGGATGACTATCTATTTTATTTGGGTGAATTAATTTCGGTTATTTGTTTAAGACTTGCTTATTTATTTCCTTATTGTTTAACTTTAGAGTGCATGTTATTTAATTAGGCTGCATGTAGCCTAACCAATGTTGTAAGCCTATATAAGGCCTAGGATATTTCATTATGCTTTTGATTTGGAATGAGATATTGAAAACCCTAAAGATTTCCCCCTTTGCCTCCTCCTTTTCTCCCTCTCTAAGTTTCGGCCGACCCTACACCTCCTCCCTCTTCTAGCCGCCCACATCTCTCCCTCTTCCCCCCTTCACCACTCGGCCACCAACCCTCCTCCACTCCAAGCCGCCGCCCAACACAAGCCCCTCTCTCATCCTCCACCCCCAGCCACACAAAAACCGAGCCCCCCCCCCCCTTCCCTTTCAAGTCTTCATCCAACCACCACGAGCGTGACGCGACGATGGCGGACGAACTTTGCTCCATCAGGCGTAACTCCGACGGAACCGTGAATGAGCATTACAAGCGAGATAGTCAGAATCATCCATTCCGACTTGGGTAACGAAACTTCTACTCCCGTGTGTTTCCCTCTTGATAGTTTTTGTAGCTGCCAATTTTTGCGTTGGATTTCGAAGCTTGAAAATAAATCGTGGGTTCTTTCAATTGAATCGTGTTCACCATAATTGATTTATTTTTCGAAAGGTTTGGCGAACCTCGTAGCTTTTTGTTGGAGAGATCTACCATTTTCTGGATCGCACTTTTGGTAGATCTCTTTTGGTACAACCAGCTCGATCGGATCTAGTATTGATCCTTTTAGCCAGAATGGATATTGGCCTATAGCCTCTATTCGGTCCCTAATGGTTTGGCTACCCGTTCGTTAGCATAATCGTGATAAAATTGCGTGGAGTGTGCGTTGCGGGAACTTCTGTGCGAGTGTCGTTTTAAAATCATCGAGGGGCGAACGTATTAATCTGTGGGTTTCCCGGCGATGACGCTTAGGCCTACATCAATTTGGTATCAGAGGGAGGTTGCAGTCAATTTCCTAATTGGCTCCCTCCCACTGTTGTTTGCACACACTTATCTTGCACGTTTAGTTACCAAAAATTACAAAAAAAAAATTCCTGGTCTGCCAATAGCGGCCTCATTTTTGTATTTCTGCAAAAAAATTTCCAAAACTTTTTTTAATAATCTACGCATTATTTTCTTCCCGAAAATCACAAAAAAAAATTCGACCTTAGTTATCTTAGCGGGAATAATTCCTTATGTGTGTCACCTTCGTTGGATACAACTTCTTTTAGTTGTATGCGCACTAGATTAGGCACGGAGTATTCCCCGTCTTCTTCGAATATGGAGGACGAACGGGATGCGGGTCACGGTCTCACAGCACTTTGAGGAACTCTGCCAGGATTTCACGGAACAAATGACGGCTATTAGGGAGACACTGCACGTGATGAGATTACACCTTGGGAATCCCCGTAATCAACCCGTAAACCAACAGGCAGAAGGAAATAATAACCCTGATAACAATTATCATCACGAACATGCCCGGCGGGCACCATACGAGTTTGATCTTACTAGGGCTGTCCGCATCAAACCCCCATCATACGATGGGTTGGGAGAACCCCAAGTGTTCCAAGACTGGGTTATGGAGATAGAGTGCTACTTCGAGTGGTACAATCTGAACGACGCGGATAAGGTGCGCGTGGCGAGGATGAAATTGTTGGGTAGAGCAAAAATATTTTGGCTAAATGAGGAGCAGCGTCTAAGAGTCGAGAATGGAGAGTTACCCATTGCTTGGGCAGACATGAATGCTTTGCTGACAGGGAAGTACGTCCGCACATATCATCGAACACAGATGTTTGACGATTTGGCTACCCTTAAGCAAGGGAATAGGTCGGTCTCAGAGTATATGAGTCTGCTGAAGGACATGATGGTTAGGTGTGGAGTGAAAGAGATGCCTGAGATCACCCTCTCCAGGTTTCGTAAGGGGTTAAACCCCGACATCCAGGGAAAATTGCTGCGATATGGCCACACTGACTTGCAAGTCACGTTTAACGCTGCATTAGATATTGAGAAACACAACGCGCATAAAAATAAGTCTTGCCCGTTTCAGAAGGGAAAGTCCATCTTGGGACCACCTCCCACTTCCACCTATAAGGACACGGGGAAGATCTGGTCCACTGACTCGACCTCCATAGTCGTGACTGCCAGGAATAGTAGAAACCCGACGGGTGAGAGAGTCCCAGTAGGACGGGTCAACAAATCAAATGCTACTTGTTTCACTTGCGGGATTCAAGGTCACTACGCTAGTAAGTGTCCTACTAAGCCCAAGCCTTTAGCCCTGTTTGATTCCACATGTGAGTCAGATGATCTTATTTACGAAGCATTTGAGGATAGCGAGTCGGAAGGAGTGCCTAGTGACTTGGAGGATGACTCTCACATGATGGTCATGAGGTGTATTCTGGCGACCCCGCGGGCGTTAGATGACTGGAATAGGACGAACATATTTTCGTTGCATTTTAAGAGTGGGGAAAAGTGGTGTAGGTTGATCATAGATAGTGGAAGTTGTATGAACGTCATTTCGGAAGCTGCGGTGACCCGAATGTCTTTGGTTACTGAGCCGCACCCTCTCCCTTATAAGGTGGCATGGGTAAACAAGTCATCCCTCCCATTGTCAAAGCGTTGTTTGGTATACCTTACCATCAAGTCTTATTCTGAACAGATTTGGTGCGACGTCATCCCGATGGATGCTTGTCACGTTCTATTAGGTCGCCCATGGCTTTATGATCATGATGTTACCGACTTTGGTCGGGCTAACACTTACGAATATACATTTAATGGCAAGACCATGACTCTAAAACCCACTCCGCCTAAGGACCCTTCGATCCCCTCTAAGGATACGATTGTCCCGGTCAAAAAGAAGGCGTTAAGTTTGATAGGCAAGAAGGAATTGGCTCGTAACACCTTTATGGATGGCGTCATATATGCTTTAGTTTATTTGCAGGCTAAGTCTGATGCGGCGTCTGTTGAGTCTTTACCTCCGGCATTGAGAAAGCTCCTAGATGACTTTAAGGATGTGTACCCGGACGATCTTCCATCCGAGTTACCCCCCATGCGGGACATCCAACATGCGATAGATTTCATCCCGGGTTCCTCTTTGCCCAACCTTCCGCACTATAGGTTAAATCCCTCCGCACACTTAGAACTACAAACCCAAATTTCTGACTTATTGCAAAGGGGATTCATTCGTCATAGCAAGAGTCAATGTGTTGTACCCGCCTTGCTTGATCCCAAGAAAGACGGCTCTTGGAGGATGTGTGTGGATAGTAGAGCCATTAATAAAATTACGGTTAAGTATCGTTTTCCCATGCCTCGCTTGGACGATTTATTGGACATGTTAGCGGGTGCCACGATCTTCTCGAAATTGGATCTTAGAAGTGGCTACCATCAGATCCGAATTAGGGAAGGGGATGAGTGGAAGACGGCTTTTAAGTCGAAGGAAGTTCTCTACGAGTGGTTAGTTATGTCGTTTGGGCTTTCCAATGCCCCGAGCACATTTTCTAGGATGATGACTAACGTTTTCCAACCGTATATGGGAAAATTCATCGTGGTGTATTTTGATGATATTTTAGTTTTTAGCACATCCACGCTCGATCACGAGGCCCATCTGAAGACTATCCTTACCACTTTGCGGTCAGAGAAATTATTCGTCAATATTAAGAAGTGTACTTTTCATTGTCGTCTTTTGAGTTTCTCAGGTATATAGTGAGTTCGGACGGCATACATGTTGACCCCAAGAAGGTCCAAGCTATTAAGGAATGGCCAGAGCCCACCAATATTCGGGATGTTAGGGGTTTCCATGGCCTAGCTACGTTTTATCGCCGATTCATTCGAGATTTTAGCAGCATCATGGCCCCCATTACTGAGTGCATGAAAAAGGGTGAATTTTCTTGGACGACTTCAGCCGCTAAAGCGTTTAACACCATTAAATCCCGTATGTCGGAAGCCCCCTTACTGCGATTGCCGGACTTTAATAAAGTCTTCGAGTTATCATGTGATGCGCCAGGTGTGGGAATTGGCGGGGTATTGAGTCAGGAAGGCTACCCTATTGGGTATTTCAGTGAGAAGCTGGCAGGGCCTAAATTGAATTATTCTAATTACGATCGAGAGTTTTACGCAGTCATTTGGTGCCTCCAATATTGGCGGCACTACTTCCTAAGGAATTTGTCATTTTATCCGATCATGAAGCATTGAGATTTATTAACTCTAAAACTAAGGTTAGCCCTCGACATGCAAAATGGGTCTCCTATCTTCAGGAGTGCACATTCATCATCAAACACCTTAAGGGTACTCTCAACCGCGTAGCCGACGCTCTTAGCCGTGTTTCTTTATTATTGTCTACGCTCGAAGTTAAGGTGATCGGCTTCGATAGGATTAAAGATGAATATGTCCACTGTCTGGATTTTAAGGATATTTATTTAGCCACTCAGGACAATTCGCCTACGACGATTATGTCTTATTATATTCGTGACGGCTATTTATTCAACCACTCGAAGTTATGCATCCCACGTTCCTCCCTACGTCACTTCATTGTTTGGGAGTTGCATAGTGGTGGGTTAGGTGGTCATTTTGGCCGTGACAAAACGATCACATTGGTAGAAGACAAGTTTTATTGGCCCGGTCTTAAGGCAATAGTTAACAAGATCGTGGGTAGTTGTCGAGCATGCCAATTGGCCAAGGGTAACAAAACCAATGTGGGACTTTATACCCCTCTTCCGATTCCATCCATACCTTGGGAAGACGTTAGTATGGATTTTATTCTAGGCCTACCTGTCACGATTAGACGTCATGACTCTATCTTAGTCATCGTGGATCGCTTCTCCAAGATGGCCTACTTTATCGCATGTAATAAAACCAACGATGCATCACACGTTGCACAATTATATTTTAAGGAAGTAGTTTGCCATCGAGGTGTCCCCAAATATATAGTTACCGATAGAGATGTGACGTTTACTAGCTACTTTTGGAAGACCTTTTGGAGGATTATGGGCACCAAACTTCTGTTCTCCTCAGCCTACCATCTGCAGACGGATGGGCAAACGGAAGTGGTAAACAAAAGTTTAGGTAGTTTATTACGATGCCTTGTGGGAGACCACAAGGGTACATGGGATCTTCTCCTTCCTCATGCCCAGTTAGCGTATAATAATTTCAAAAATAGGTCCACTGGCTTGTCTCCAAATGAGATCGTGCACGGATATAAAGCGTCAGTGCCACTCGACTTGATCCCTTTACCGCCATCGTTTAAATCAAGTCAATTTGCACTAGATTTTGTCTCTCATATTCATAATCTGCATAAGCACATAAAGGAAACTGAAAGATATGGTACCTAAACACCTAGAGGGGGGGGGTGAATAGGTGACCTAAACCTTTTTAAAACTTTGTTGGCAGCACAACAGTTATTTCACAGATTACTACAGCTAACAGCAATTACAGAAATCAAACAGTCAATCCACAGCACAGCACAGCAGACACACTAATTTATAGTGGTTCCCCAATCTTTGGGTACATCCACTTTCCCCCTTCGCCTATCTAGCAGTGTACTAGATTCGGCCAAACTTCTCCACTATCTCAGAACCCAACTAGGTTCCTACACCTCAGACCCAAAGCCTTACACTTAGCCACAAAGACCTACACTCAGCCACCCAGGCCTACACTCAGCCAATTAAGGCCTACACTCAGAGTTCTTCAACTCCTACACTCAGGCAATCAAGCCCTACCCTCAGCCTTTATAATATAGGCTTACAATTCTCTCAGATCCAATGGATCCTACAAGTTAAAATAGAAATACAATTGCTAACTCTACAACTCAGAAAATAAGAGAGGAGTTGAGAGTTTCTCGAAGAGTTCTTGGAAGAACTCAGTTAGATCCAAACTGACTTAGCTTCCTTCAAAGCTTCTTGAGTTAGAACTGAATTAGTCTGAATCTTCTGCAGTTGTTCCTTGACCTCTGCTTCTTGAGATCCAGATGTTTCTGAATCCTTCTTCTCAGCCTTAGTTCCAAAGACTGAATTCTTAATTGGAGCTCTCTCTCTCCAACTTCTTAGATCTGCAGTTGGACTGACAGATCTTCTTGTGTTGATCCTCTGTATATGACTTTTCTGATTTCTTGAAGAATCTGATCAACCACTTTAAGTATTCTTCACAACTACTTGTAACCAACAACAATCAATCACACACTTTTTCTGTAAACAATGGGTGCCTATTTATAGGCTTCCTTCATGGTAACCGGCTGATCCGGTTCATAACAGACTTCTGATTTCTCTGACAGTTGCAGTAGACCGGCTGGATCGACAGCTGTCATGTCAACCAGTCACTTCTTGAAATTCTCTAACTGTCAGATAGTGTCGAGACTTTCTGTTCTTAAGTGTCGACACTTATAGACTAAGTGTCGACACATGTTGTGTAAGTGTCGACACAAGTTTACAAGGTGTCGACACAATTCCTTGTATGTCTCGACACAGATTCTTCTGCATGTGTCGACACTGAAATTGAGTGTCGACACAAGTCTTGTTCTTCATTCTTTAACTGTATTCTTCTAAGTGTCGACACATGTTCTTTGTGTCGACACATCTTCATGTGTTGAAACTGTCAAGTGTCGACACTGCTTCTTGGTGTCGACACAAGTCTTCACTTTTGTTTCTTCAGCTGAGTGTCGACACATTCCTTTAGTGTCGACACTTGTACTTAGAATATTTTGTAACTTTTCTGTTCTTTGCTAAGTGTCGACACAGCTCCTTGTGTCGACACTTTCTTCAAGTGTAGAGTCTTCAACTAAGTGTCGACACATTGTGCTGAGTGTCGACACTTTCTTCAAGTGTTGACTCTCCTGGTTGTGTGTCGACACATTGTGCTGAGTGTCGACACTTTCTTCAAATACTGACTCTTCAGCATAGCGTCGACACATTGTGTTGAGTGTCGACACTTGTACTTAGATTCTGCAGACTTTTGCTGAGTGTCGACACAGCTCCAAGTGTCGACACTTTCTGGTGTAGACTCAGCTTTTCTAGGTGTCGACACTTCTGCTAAGTGTCGACACTGCTTTTCTGCATACTCCTTCACTGAGTGTCGACACAGCTCCAAGTGTCGACACTTTCTGTCTGGTGTCGACTCTTCTTCACAGGTGTCGACACAATAACTCCAAGTGTCGACACTTTGCCTCTGGGTGTCGACACATGGACTTAGAAACTTTTAGCTTCAGTCCAGTGTATACCTAACCTGCACAAGTAACTCAAACAAACATCAAATACATTATGATGCATATCATTGAGTTAGGGAAGGCTTCTTCAAATCAGGTACATTTGACCAATGTACCCAACAATCTCCCCCTATTTGGAGAAGTCATAACCCTTAGTCAATGATATACATCACTCATAATTAAAAATTAGAGAATGATGTAAAGCAGATATATATCAACAGGGTATACTTAAACATGTAATAAAGCACACATGTATACTCATTCAGCATTACAGAACAACCAAGAATTAGACACATTCTACTGAATCAATCATGAAATATATTTATCAAAAACTGTCCAAACATTGTGTTCAATACATTGTCAATGATTTACAAAAATATTTAGATGTAACAAATTACAACATTCTTCAGTCTAATCTTAATCTAATTCTGCTCTGGTTCTTTTATAACTATGCCTTTCCCAGCTTGTATTTTGGCTTTTACAGCAGCAGCAGCAGCAGGCTCAGTATCAGCAACCTTCTTCCCTTTGGAGTCCTTCTTCTTAAGTTCTTCAGCCTTGATTTTCTGCCTTTTAAAATAATGATAGGGCTTAGGAAAGTACTTGCTAGGCTCCACAGCTGTAGGAGGTAGCTTTCCTAACTTAGCCTTCCTTCTATGCTAGACAATGGCTTCCTGCCTACTCTCATGCTTCCTCCATTCTGCCTCTGAGAACCACTTGTTCCTCTCATGTGCATTGTCCTTGGCTGCTTTCCAGGCTGTGAGAATGATGTTCCTAGAAGTAGGGCTCCACTGTTCAAAATCTGGTTTTTGCTCAACAAGTTCCCTGAACTTCTTCTTTGACAGCCTTGTCTCTTCCTCTTTGTCCATAGCCTCTTGGATAGCAGCTGTAATAGGTTGAACAACCTTTTCCAGAATAACAGTTGGCTTTCCAGCAGTTGGGCTATACATTGTGCTTACTTCAGCATGAACCATATCAAAATCTGGAGGTGGATAGATCACCTGAGCTACTTCCTGTTGCTCTCCTCCAAGATATGCACTTTGAATACCAGATTCAGCTACATTGTCATCATCACACAGGGGAGGATAGCCCAGTGTAGCTCTGATGGAATTAGAAATCCATTTGGCATGGTCAGAGCTAGCTTTGACTAACACCCTCTCCCCCTTTATGACTTCTTGTGCTACATGATCTCTCACATCATCTTTCTGGAACCTGATTTGGCCATCCAAGTACCTGATCCCCTCTTTAAAGAATGGTTTCAGCTTGGTAAGTTGGTCAGAGATTGCTTTCTGTGAATCTTGTATGGCAGTCTTGACAGCAGTAAGCTCAGCTTGAAAGAGTTTATCAAAATTAGCCTTTGCAGCATCAGTAGAAGTAGATGTTTCAGCAGACTTATTCTTTAATTCAGTTACTATAGCATTGTGGGATGCAGTCAAATTATCATTCATCCTCAATTGATTTTCCAGCACATATCCCTGCTTCAATGCTATATCATCTACTTTGTCTTTGATCTGTTCTTGATGTTTAGCCAGGAATACCACTGCATTTCCACCCTTGTGGAAGCAATCATTCATTTCCTTCTTATTCAGGTTCATCTCAAACCTGATTGACTTGATATCTTGAGCTAAATCAAACTGTAAAGACTTGTGGCCTTCATCAATATATGTCTCTATAGCCCTCCTTTGCTCATCCAGCTTAACTTGCATTGCTACCATTAAGCTGCTGTAATCTGTTGATGGAGCTTGTTGGACTAAGGAGTGTTGAGCAACAGTTTGTAGAGCTTTCTTATAGCTCTGACTCCTTCTTTTGAATACAAAGAACTGCTTCTTCTTGGCTTGCTCAGCTTCATCATCCTCAGACTCTGAAGTACTTGATATATTTACCCTATCCTTAGGGCTTGAGGGTTTGTCAGCTTGCACATCTAGTGCCTTCTCAGTATCTAGCCTTATAGGCTCTTCCTGAACTTCCAGATTCTCCCCCTCAACAGCAGCACCCTTCTCTTCAGTAGCAGCATTCGTCTCTTCATCAGCAGCAGTCTTGTCCATGTCAAAGTCCTCTTGATCTAAATTCAGAAATAGATCTTCCATTGTATATTCTGGGGGTGACTGAGCAGGAGATGTACTGGGTACATTAACTACAGCAGATGTGTCTTGGAGAACAACATCTGGTGCTTGGTTTGCTTGATGAGTTTGCTGATGAATATCAGACAAATCAGAATCTATTATAGAAAAATCTAAAGTATTGAGGTCAGAAAGTACCTCTTGGATAATGAGAGTAGCTTGCTCACTCTCCAGTGTAGAGGGTTGTTCTACAGCTGGAGGCTCCCCCTGGATGTCAGCTGGCTCTTGAGGAGCAGGTGACTTCTCTGCAGCCTCATCCTCATGATTATCAGGAGTGAAAACAACATGGTCTTCACTACCTGAGCTGCTGGAGGACTCCTGAGTCACAGCAGCTATCTTCCTCTTCTTCTGTGGGGGTGAATCTTTCTTAGAAGCTTGTTTCTCAGGGGTGGTCAATTCCTTTGACAGCACCCTTTCCCACCTGGAGAAGATCCTCATGTCCATCCTTCTCATGTGGTTGATTTTGCTACCTGCAGCAGAGCTCATTACCTCTGGTATTGTACCAGCCAGGTAGAGACTAAGTATCCTGCCCAGATTGGGCTTCTTCAGACTTTCCTTTACTTTCTCATATACAACTATAGACCAGTCTGTTTTGAGATTGAAAATGATTCTAGTCATAACACTGAACATGGAGGCTGACACCCTGTCATGCCCTCCAGTCTTGCTGAGGAGTACTTTGCCCACAATTTCTGACAGAAACTTTCCTTGAGTATTCATTCCTCTCCTGTTGAATACTAATCCTATCTTTAGCTTAGGATCTAGTCCACACCAGGTAAGTGCTTCCCTGGTCTTAGATGTTGTTACTTCCTCTTCTTCCTGAACTTTAGGTAGCTGAAGTACCTTTCTCAGAGACTTGGGTGAAATCTTGACCTTGGTGCCATGCACCCTTGACTTGATTCTGTAGCCTGAGTCATCTACAGACGCTCCAGTAAGAAATTCAATAACTTCCTTCTTCCAAATTTTGGTTGGTTCTGAAACCAAGAACTCCAATCCTGAATCGGTGACTAGGGTTACCACCGATTTTATTTCTTGATTGCCATCGTCGAATGCGCCTCGCACGAGCTCATAGCCTTCGTTAACGTTCTCTTCCAGCTTGGGAGCCATTAGGGTTTGGAGAAGTAGTCTTTAGAGAAGAGAAATGTCGACACAAGAGTTTTGGTCTCGAAACTTTTGAAAGCGTGTCGACAAACAAAGACAGAACCCTATTTATACCTTTCTTGTTTGAAGACGAACAGGCGGGATGAATTTCTAAAGATGTGTCGACACTGTCAATAAGTGTCGACACTGACTTATAATGTCTCGACACACATGTGTCGACACAAGTTTAGTCAACAGATTTTAAGTGTCGACACTTGGTTAAGTGTCGACACCACACTACTCGACATGTAGTCGAGACTTTACTTAGAAAATTCTGAGTAAAACTTAAGTGTCGACACCTTATTGAATGTGTCGACACCAACTCGACATGTGTCGACACTAACATTCTGAAGTGTCGACACCAACTTGACATGTGTCGACACCAACATCCTAGATGTGTCTACACCATTTTCCTGAAGTGTCGACACTTACTATTCTGTGTCGACATAGACTTGTCTATGTGTCGACACCTTTTTACTTAGCCAATTTTTAGTTCTGTAAACTTAGTCTAAGTTTATCATTCCTAGTTCAATTTTGAACCTATTGAACTTAGCTTCTTCTAAGGGCTTAGTAAACATATCAGCTATCTGATTATCAGTTTTAACATATTCAAGTGCAATATCATTTCTTTCTACATGCTCCCTAAGAAAGTGATATTTAATCTCAATATGTTTAGTTCTACTATGTGATACAGGATTGTTAGCTATTGAAATAGCACTAGTAGAATCACAGTAAAGTGGAGTTCTACTTACCTGAAATCCATAGTCTTCTAACTGATGTTGAATCCATAGAAGTTGAGCACAGCAACTTCCTGCAGCTACATATTCTGACTCAGCTGTGGAGATAGCCACACTGGTTTGCTTCTTACTACTCCATGAAATGAGTCTTCCACCTAGGAATTGACAGGATCCAGTAGTGCTATTTCTATCTTCTTTGCATCCTGCAAAGTCTGCATCTGAATAGCCTATTAGATCAAAATCTCCATTCCTAGAGTACCAGAGGCCTAGATAAGGAGTGCCCTTTAGATATCTCAAGATTCTCTTGACTGCAGTCAAGTGAGACTCTTTAGGGCAGGCTTGATACCTGGCACAAACACATGTAGCATACATAATGTCAGGCCTACTTGCAGTCAAGTATAGTAGGGAGCCAACTATCCCTCTATACAAGGTTTCATCTACAGGTTTCCCTGCATCATCCTTGCTTAGAGACATACTTGACCCCATAGGAGTCTTCATGGTACTGGAGGAATCCATACCATATTTCCTTATGAGTTCTAGGGTGAACTTGGACTGACATATGGATAAACCATTTTCAGTCTGTTTAACTTGGAGACCCAAGAAAAACTTCAGTTCTCCCATACTACTCATCTCAAATTGACTTTGCATAAGCTTTGCAAACTTTTTGCAAAGGCTACTTTCAGTAGACCCAAATATAATGTCATCTACATATATTTGGACAAGTATTACTTTGCCTCTAGATTCCCTAAGGAATAGAGTCTTATCTATTTTCCCCCTTGAGAACTTGTTCTCAATGAGGAAACTAGATAGGGTTTCATACCAAGCTCTAGGTGCTTGTTTTAACCCATATAATGCTTTCCTAAGTCTATACACATAATGAGGTAAAGTTGGATCAACAAAACCTGCAGGCTGCTCCACATAGACTTCTTCTTTCAAATTACCATTTAGGAATACTGACTTGACATCCATTTGGTATACCTTGAATCCTTGATAGGTTGCATAGGCCAAGAACATCCTTATGGCTTCCAGTCTTGCTACTGGAGCAAAGGTTTGATCAAAATCAATACCTTCTTCTTGCCTATATCCTTTTGCAACCAGTCTTGCTTTATTCTTGATGATAACTCCTTGTTCATCTAACTTATTCCTATAGATCCACTTTGTTCCTATTACATTGTGATCTTTAGGTTTAGGAACCAGGTCCCAAACCTTGCACCTTTTGAACTGGTTAAGCTCTTCCTGCATTGCTTCAGTCCACTGTGGATCTTGTATAGCTTCTTCAAATTTCTTTGGTTCTATTTGAGACAGAAAACTTGAATATACTACAGCATTCTGATTTCTGCTCCTTGTCTGAACACCTTGTCTTGGATCTCCAATAATCAGCTCTACTGGATGATCTCTTAGATGCCTGTTGGCTGGAGGCATCCTTACTTCTGGTTGAACTTCTTCAGCATCTTCATCAAGCTGAGTTCCTTGTACTTCTACAGCTCCTTGTTCATGTAGTTCTCCCCCTAGACATAAGCCATCTTCTTCTACTTGCTGTCTTGCAGCAGGTACATCTTCTATGGTTAGCTTGTCCATCTTCTTAGTAAGACCTGTGGGGCTGCACACACTACTAGACAACTCATTGTTAATTAGTTGTGTCTCATCAAAAACTACATGCACAGACTCCTCTACAACTTGTGTAGTCAAGTTGTAGACTCTATAAGCCTTACTATTATTGTTGTACCCAACAAATACTCCCTCTTGGGATTTGGCAGCAAACTTAGTTAAGTAAGACTTTCCATTGTTAAGTATGAAGCATTTGCAACCAAAAATCCTGAAATAGGATAGGTTTGGTTTCCTGCCTTTCACAACTTCATAGGGGGTCTTGTTTAACCTTTTAGTGATGGTAGCCCTATTTATCACATGGCATGCAGTGTTAACTGCTTCAGCCCAGAAATATTCTGGCAGTGATGAATCACTTAATAGGGTTCTACCAGCCTCTATCAAGGTCCTATTTTTCCTTTCAGCAATGCCATTTTGCTGAGGTGTTCTAGGTGAAGAGAATTCTTGAAATATCCCATAGTCTTCACACAGCTTTGTCATGCTTTCAGACTGAAACTCAGTACCATGGTCACTTCTAATTTTGACCACTGTACAGTTCAATTCATTCTGAATTTGCTTAACAAAACTATAGAAGACACTAGGTGTTTCAGATTTCTGCTTTAAGAAGAACACCCAGGAAAACCTTGAGTAGTCATCAACAACTACAAAGGTATAGACCTTCCTACCTAAGCTGTGAACTGGCATTGGACCAAATAGATCCATATGCAAGAGGTATAAACACCTCACAGCATCTTTGTTGTCTAAGCTTCTAAAGGTGGATTTAGTCTGCTTGCCCTTTTGATAAGCTGAGCAAATGCCATCTTTGACACACTTAACTTGAGGACCATTCCTCACTAACTCTTTGCTAAAGAGTTTGCTAATAGTCTTGTAGTTAAGATGAGCTAGCCTCTTGTGCCACTTGACACAATGAGAGATTGTCTCATTAGCTACAAGACAGACAGGAGAACCATTGTTCTCAATCATAATGTCTAAACAATAGACATTTCTCTTCCTATATCCTGTCAAAATGATCTCTTGATCACTTGACCTCTTGATATGACAACCATTTTTAACAAATGAGATGTCATACCCTACATCACTTAACTGACTTATACTAATGAGGTTGTGTTTCAACCCTTTAACATAAGCCACTTGAGTAATGGTAACAAGGTTTGAAGAGATGTTACCAAACCCTTTGATGATTCCTTTTTCAGAACCACCAAAGGTCACTTTAGGACCATTTTTGATTGGAATGTAGTCCTTCAGTAGTCCCCTTGTTCCATTCATATGTCTGGAACATCCACTATCCAAGTACCATGTTGGGGTATGGCCACTTGGATTCACCTGCAAAACAAATTAATGAACCTTAGAACCCAAAGTAAACTTGGGTCCTTGGTGATTGTTAGTTTGCAACTTGACAAAGCTACCTGTTGGCTTTCCACCAAGTAACTTACTACTCATCTTGGCACTGGCATTGTGCCAACAGTCCATTGCAAAATGGCCAATCTTGCCACAGCACCAGCATTCAAACTTGTTGTACCTTTGCTTAGGTACAACCTTTGCTGTCTTGACTACAGCAGGCTTGTTGAATGTTGGGGCTTTGCCCTTGGACTTGGACTGATCCTGAACAGTTCTAGCTGGTTTAATAAAACCCATTCCAGCCTTTCCTTTATGATGAACAAATTCATCAATCAAGGGTAGCACTGATTTAGGTTTTGAAAACCTAGCAACTAGCTCTTTTTCCTTCTGGAGATTGATCTCCAGTAACTTAATTTGATCATTTTTATAAGTGATAGTTCCCATCTGAATCACAGTAATGTGTTTCAGCCTGGCTACCTCATTGAGCTTTTGATCAAATTCCTTCTCACAGTCTGTTGCAGCTGCCTTTAGATCTGCAATTTCCTTTGCCTGACTTTTGGCAAGTGACTTGCTTTTCTTATAGGCTTGCAACAGTACTTTATATTCATCTAAGAGCTGATGAATATCTCCCTCAGATTCAGAAACACTTCCATCACTTGATGAAGATGAATCTGACTCTGAGCTAGAACTGAAATCTGAACTTTGAGTTGGACTTTGTACCTGACTAGGTCCTGGCTGCTCCAGAATTTTGGTGCTTTCAGTCAATGCCATCAGTCCTTGGCACTGACTCTCTTCTTGTTCATAGATTGATTCCATGATCTGCATAAACTCTTCTTCTTCTTCAGCAAATAACCCTATGTAGGCTTCAGCATCTGTCTCAGTGTCTGAAGAAGAAATGTCTGAAAGAGTCTTCTCATTCTTTGCAACAAAGGACTTCTCCTTCTTTCCTTTGAAGTGAGTCTTCTTTTTGTCACTGGATTCTTTTCTTTTCTCAGGACAATCTGCAATAACATGACCCTGTCTATTGCAGCAGTAACACACTATCTTAGACCCAGTTGCCTTGCTAGTCTTTGTCTTTTTCTTGTCCCTTTTTGAAGGCTTCTTCTCCTGATAATGAACTTCTTTCCCTTTGGAAAATGAAGGTCTGGACCTCCATTGTTTCTTTTTCAGGAATTTCTGAAAATGTCTGGTGAATGCAGCAAAGTCTTCATCACTTTCACTGCTTGTAGACTTTGTGCTCACAGACTCATCTGATTCTGATTCAACTACCTCTGGAGGAGGAGTTGATGACTTAGTCCTTCCCTTTCTAGGTACTTCTGTCTTGAAGGCAACAGTCCTTTCCCTGTGCTCAGTCCATGTTGACTTTTCCTCCTCTTTTCTCACTGACAGCTGCATCTCATAAGACAACAACTTGCCAAACAGTGTGGGAGGAGGAATTTCTCCCAACTTTGCCATTTCTCTGATGGCACGGATCTTGGTGTCCCAATCTTTGGTTAGGGACCTTAAGAACTTATCATTCAATTCATAGTTAGTGAACTCTCTTCCATAGGACATGAGTTCATTAACAATTCTATAAAACTTTTTGTAGCTTTCAGTGATGCTATCTCCTCTTCCTTGCCTAAAGCTCTCATACTCTTGATTAAGCAAGGACTTTCTATCTTGCCTAACTTCTTCAGAACCTTCCATATAGACAATGAGGGTATCCCACATTTCTTTTGCTGTTTTACAATGAATTAGGTTCTGAAAAGTTGCATCATCTATGGCACTTACTATTATGTGTTGTGCCCTTTTGTCCATAGTGGCTAGGACAATTTCATCCTTGGTCATCTCAGAGAAATCCTTAGGAGTCCTCTGATTTGCATCCAATACTGAGATCTTTATGGGCACATAGGGCCCCTCTTTGACTGTGATGTAGATCCTAGGGTCAGAGGCTTCCATGAACAGCCTTACCCTTTCTTTCCAGATTCCAAAAATCTCTTTTCTGCATATGGGCAGTTTCATTGAACCCAATTCCTTGTGATTCTCTGAAGAACCCATGTTTCTTGATTTTCTTGAAACTGTGTTCTGACTTATCCTAAATCTGCCAAACTGGATCTCCTCAGACAGTTAGTCCTTTTTGAGGAACCTCCCTCTGATACCACTTGAAAGATATGGTACCTAAACACCTAGAGGGGGGGTGAATAGGTGACCTAAACCTTTTTAAAACTTTGTTGGCAGCACAACAGTTATTTCACAGATTACTACAGCTAACAGCAATTACAGAAATCAAACAGTCAATCCACAGCACAGCACAGCAGACACACTAATTTATAGTGGTTCCCCAATCTTTGGGTACATCCACTTTCCCCCTTCGCCTATCTAGCAGTGTACTAGATTCGGCCAAACTTCTCCACTATCTCAGAACCCAACTAGGTTCCTACACCTCAGACCCAAAGCCTTACACTCAGCCACAAAGGCCTACACTCAGCCACCCAGGCCTACACTCAGCCAATTAAGGCCTACACTCAGAGTTCTTCAACTCCTACACTCAGGCAATCAAGCCCTACCCTCAGCCTTTATAATATAGGCTTACAATTCTCTCAGATCCAATGGATCCTACAAGTTAAAATAGAAATACAATTGCTAACTCTACAACTCAGAAAATAAGAGAGGAGTTGAGAGTTTCTCGAAGAGTTCTTGGAAGAACTCAGTTAGATCCAAACTGACTTAGCTTCCTTCAAAGCTTCTTGAGTTAGAACTGAATTAGTCTGAATCTTCTGCAGTTGTTCCTTGACCTCTGCTTCTTGAGATCCAGATGTTTCTGAATCCTTCTTCTCAGCCTTAGTTCCAAAGACTGAATTCTTAATTGGAGCTCTCTCTCTCCAACTTCTTAGATCTGCAGTTGGACTGACAGATCTTCTTGTGTTGATCCTCTGTATATGACTTTTCTGATTTCTTGAAGAATCTGATCAACCACTTTAAGTATTCTTCACAACTACTTGTAACCAACAACAATCAATCACACACTTTTTCTGTAAACAATGGGTGCCTATTTATAGGCTTCCTTCATGGTAACCGGCTGATCCGGTTCATAACAGACTTCTGATTTCTCTGACAGTTGCAGTAGACCGGCTGGATCGGCAGCTGTCATGTCAACCAGTCACTTCTTGAAATTCTCTAACTGTCAGATAGTGTCGAGACTTTCTGTTCTTAAGTGTCGACACTTATAGACTAAGTGTCAACACATGTTGTGTAAGTGTCGACACAAGTTTACAAGGTGTCGACACAATTCCTTGTATGTCTCGACACAGATTCTTCTGCATGTGTCGACACTGAAATTGAGTGTCGACACAAGTCTTGTTCTTCATTCTTTAACTGTATTCTTCTAAGTGTCGACACATGTTCTTTGTGTCGACACATCTTCATGTGTTGAAACTGTCAAGTGTCGACACTGCTTCTTGGTGTCGACACAAGTCTTCACTTTTGTTTCTTCAGCTGAGTGTCGACACATTCCTTTAGTGTCGACACTTGTACTTAGAATATTTTGTAACTTTTCTGTTCTTTGCTAAGTGTCGACACAGCTCCTTGTGTCGACACTTTCTTCAAGTGTAGAGTCTTCAACTAAGTGTCGACACATTGTGCTGAGTGTCGACACTTTCTTCAAGTGTTGACTCTCCTGGTTGTGTGTCGACACATTGTGCTGAGTGTCGACACTTTCTTCAAATACTGACTCTTCAGTATAGCGTCGACACATTGTGTTGAGTGTCGACACTTGTACTTAGATTCTGCAGACTTTTGCTGAGTGTCGACACAGCTCCAAGTGTCGACACTTTCTGGTGTAGACTCAGCTTTTCTAGGTGTCGACACTTCTGCTAAGTGTCGACACTGCTTTTCTGCATACTCCTTCACTGAGTGTCGACACAGCTCCAAGTGTCGACACTTTCTGTCTGGTGTCGACTCTTCTTCCCAGGTGTCGACACAATAACTCCAAGTGTCGACACTTTGCCTCTGGGTGTCGACACATGGACTTAGAAACTTTTAGCTTCAGTCCAGTGTATACCTAACCTGCACAAGTAACTCAAACAAACATCAAATACATTATGATGCATATCATTGAGTTAGGGAAGGCTTCTTCAAATCAGGTACATTTGACCAATGTACCCAACAGAAACGCTAACTGCACAATATGCGACTTATCAAGTTCATGCTAACGTACATAAGAGAGCATCTCACTTAAACGTTGACGATCTAGTCATGGTGCGTCTCATCCCTGAACGGTTGCCTACAGGCACCTTAAAAAAGTTAGCGGATCGGCGAGCAAGACCATTTCGGATTTTAAAGCAATTAGGAGACAATGCTTTTATTCTGGAATTACCAACTGATTGGGGTATTTCCCCTATTTTTAACGTTTCGAATTTAATGTCATATGTTGCTCGGCCGCAAGAACTATCTTCCTGTCTGTTTCGCTCCACTACAGGTTCTACTGGGTTGGGGGTTGAGGGTGTTACTGGATCGCTCGCTCCATCGGTCTCCAACGGAGGTACGTTGTATGTTGAAGATAATGATTTTCCTCCTTTGTTGCCTAACGCTTTTCCCAGGTTTCCCCGGACACACTTTTTGCCAGACAGGATTCTATAGGATGAAGTGCTTCCCTCTCCAGAGGGCGATGTGCACCGCTACTTGATTAGGTGGCGCGGTCATCCTGCCTCCGATGACTCATGGCTCCCGGAATCGGAGGTGGCTCTATTGGATGACGCTCTTCTTCGACGGTACCTTCACGAGCACTCATCGGTGATGAGTCCTTTCGAGCGGGGGAGGATTGATGGAGACATCGTCCCACAACTTGCTAAGGATGACGGCATGCTAGCGGAAGATCCTCCTTCGTCGCCTTCAAAAGACTTGCGTCGTCATGGTGATCGTGGGGAGCGACGCTACAACCTTCGACCTCGGCGCAAGCCCACTTCTTCATAATTAGTGGATGACTATCTATTTTATTTGGGTGAATTTATTTTGGTTATTTGCTTAAGACTTGCTTATTTATTTCCTTATTTTTTAACTTTAGAGTGCATGTTATTTAATTGGGCTGCATGTAGCCTAACCAATGTTATAAGCCTATATAAGGCCTAGGATATTTCATTATACTTTTGATTTGAAATGAGATATTGAAAACCCTAAAGTTTTCCCCCCTTGCCTCCTCCTTTTCTCCCTCTCTAAGTTTCGGCCGACCCTACCCCTCCTCCCTCTTTTAGCCGCCCACATCTCTCCCTCTTCCCCCCTTCACCACTCGGTCACCAACCCTCCTCCACTCTAAGCCGCCGCCCAACACAAGCCCCTCTCTCATCCTCCACCCCCAACCACACAACAACCGAGCCCCCCGCCCCCTTTACCTTTCAAGTCTTCATCCAACCACCACAAGCGTGACACGACGACGGCGGACGAACTTAGATCCATCCGGCGTAACTCCGACAGAACCGTGGACGAGTGTTCCAAGTGAGAAAGTCGGAATCATCCATTCCGACTTGGGTAACGAAACTTCTACTCCCGTGTGTTTCCCTCTTGATAGTTTTTGTGGCGGCCAATTTTTGCGTTGGATTTCGAAGCTTGAAAATAAATTGTGGGTTCTTTCATTTGAATCGTGTTCATCATAATTGATTTATTTTTCGAAAGGTTTGGCGAACCTCGTAGCTTTTTGTTGGGAGAGATCTACCGTTTTCCGGATCGCACTTTTGGTAGATCTCTTTTGGTACAACCCGCTCGGTCGGATCTAATATTGATCCTTTTATCCGGAACGCATATTGGCCTATAGCCGCTATTCGATCCCTAACGGTTTGGCTACCCGTTCGTTAGCATAATCGTGATAAAATTGCATGGAGTGTGCGTTGCGGGAACTGCTGTGCGAGTGTCGTTTTAAAATCATCGAGGGGTGAACGTATTAATTCGTGGGTTTCCCGGCGACGACGCTTAGGCCTACATCATATAGCTTCATACATCGGCATACAGGCTGGCCACACATGAAATCCAAGAATTCTTCGCACGGCGTTCCTGGGCTTTTAAGCAGCAAGGGCTTCATTCCGCTCAATTTAATTCAACCCATCAGCACCTGCAATTAGATATCCACCCAAGTGCGGTAAACAAAGCATTGGTCAGCATTAGCTGACCAATTATAACGACCCTACCCCTTAACCAGGGAAGTGGTTCCTTCGTTGTATGCATTGCAATCACAATCTATATATCACAACAAGTGCTTTCACACACCACATCACAAGCGCCGGCCTCCGCCAGACGCTCCGTGCACTCAGGGCATATTATGGTGTACCGGACTTTGTGGCAACACCACCGATCAGAGGTTTTTAACATGTTGGCTTGCCGGTCCTAGTCACCACAACAAGCATGTTGGGCACATTCCGCCCAAACCACTCAGAGGTGATAACGTCACGACAAACTTGAGCATTAAGATCGACCCACCATTGTGGTGCAGCAAGTCGAGTCTTCCTCGCATCCTCCCAAGCCTTGCCACCAATCAATCTCACAAAACAACCAGGGGTAGGTCAGCCTTTTCCGTTGCTCAAACCGTCAGTAGCGCACCACATGATGCGGGTCGGCTTTCCCTCCTAATTAACCGCAGCTTTCCGCTCTCTCAGAGCAAATAGCGCTCACAGCGCTCAACCACAAGGAGCTTATGCAAAGCATCCAAGATCAGCCTATAGCTTACGCAGAGCTTACAACAAAATGAGCTTATATTCACAATTCACGTGCATATCCATACAATACACGGAGTATTCTCCGGTTCACAAATAACCATCACCAATCCAGACTAACCATCTGGATGGGCTTCACACAACATGCCTATGTCGTACTACACACTTTCGGCTCTATATGTAGACTCAACTTGGAATCTCTTACGCTGTCCACCGCTTGGTGGAGGATTCCATGCATATGCATAAAGAATGGACTTCGCTTGTCTAAGAAGGAGATCGTTACCCTTGACGATCGTTTTGGATCAATGAACTAGCCGGATGGAAATCACTGCCACGACTTTGCCTCCACGAATCTAAACTCGGATCTCGATTCGGCACGATAACGATCCTCCAGCAGCCGGATTCCTTCTCCTTCTTCCTCCTTACTCTCTATTCTCTCTAGCTCTCTTTTAGACAGAGAGTGGCCAAAGTGAAATGAGAATTATCTTCTCAACTTCGGCCTTAAAGCAGCAAGGAGAATCCTGTGCCATCAGATCCCCAAGGGAAGGAAATGAACGGCTATAAAAATCTCTGAAATGGCTCTTTCGGGTCTGACAGGCCCTATGACACGCCCGTGTCACAGGCCGTGTCCCTTAAGCGGCGCACAAACTGCCTTATCCAGAACAGGACACGGCCAGGTGAAATGCTTGTGTCACATGGTTGATACGCCCATGTCACATGGCTGACACGCCCGTGTCTACCTCTCGAGACCCACTTGAGACCAACTCGAGACAACTACTCGAGTAGTTGGACAGGACACACCCGTGTCACACCCGTACTCGAGAAATTTAAGACCTACTCGAGACACCCACTCAAGTAGACACAGAGTAGGACACGGCTATGTGACACGCCTGTGTCACATGCCGTGTGCCCTCTCTCTCGAGAATTAGTCGAGCGCAGCTACTCGAGTGAAATTCGTCGAACACGCCTCGGACACGCCCCTGGACATGCCTGTGTCACCGGGCGTGTTCCCTCTAGAAAACTTCTCGAGTGCCTTTAGTCAAGCACTCGAGAGGCTGCTCAACCCGAGCATGATATGCCCTGGGACACGCCCATGTGTCAGGCCATGTCGCCCAACCTGAACTCAAATTGGCATTTGGGGTGTTACTCCTAGATACTTCGGAAGCAGTCACTACTTCTACATGAGATGGCCAACCAGGTGTAGGAGAACTAGGAGTCAGCCGATGAGCAGCTTCTAAGCTTAGAAAATAGTTATATGCAATAGATCACCAATTTAGGGGGAGAAGCCGGCGATGGTACAGACTACCCCAGCATCCACATCGCGTGAGCCGAGGATCAACTATACCTTGCTCAGCGGGAACTTCAAACCATTCGCTCCCTCCATTTTGCTCGTGCAATGCCTGGGGTGGGAAGGAGAGGCCGGGGACAGTTATAATGGACCCGGGTGGGCCTACCGGCACTCGCCTTCCCGCTCAACTTTTATTTTTTTTGAACTGTGTAATAATGACTGTGGCCCTTATGTCGAGTATGGACGATGTGCTATGACTCTGTATTCTTTATTTTATCCCGCTTTACTTTTCTGCCATTTATTCTTCCTGTTCCCGCGTATGTTTTTACTTTTGTTGTCATCTATGCTTAGAATAATAGCACTAGTGAGGGAGCGCGAAATCTCGCATGGTCCAAGACAGAATCTGAGGCGAGATCTAACAAATATGTTATCCGCACTTTTTCATTCATGGTCCCTTTCCCACCCAAAATTCCTATAAATAGACCCTCACCTATCGCGTTAATTATCGTATTCAATAGCCTCCAAATCCCTCGTGTCATCTTTATTTTTATTGAACTCGCTTCCTTTCTTTCTTTTCCCTTTCTAGCGAGATCACAGTGGATACCGAAGGGAGAACCAAGTGCGCAGCTGCATTTGCTGATTACCCATTCGTGAACTGCAACATGTCCAAAGAGGTGTATCATTCGCTCGTGAACCTCTACATCACGCAGGGCTTCACCGCGTGACATCCGGGGAAAGTTGAGTTGATCAACAACATATCACCCTATGAATTCGCCATTCCTGCCGAGCACTTTGAAGTGGGGCTTCACCTCCCCAGTTGGTCTGAGATTTGCCAAGCCCTCCGCTATTTCGGTATGGTTCCCACACAGCTCAACCCCAACTCCATAGCCCTACTAGTCGCATTCGCCTGTTATCTGCGGTCGGAGCGAATGGAATTCAGGTTCCCGTCTTCCGCAAACTATTCAACTTTCTTGCCAAGAGGGACGACTCTCTGGAAACAACCTTAAAGCAAAAGGTCTCGCAAATAAAAATCATAACTGGGTCAAGAAGTTCATCTTCGTCTCTTGTGACTTTGGCAACCTCCCCATCTCACTAGTCCAACTGGAAGAATCTACATACCACCATCCCAGTCTCGGAAGTCATGAATCCAAGCTTCACCAATTCCTCCTCAGGAAGGAATTCGAAGTTCCCTTTCTGAGGAGGAACGTTGACACGCTTCTTCCAGTTCTCGCCGGGAAAGGTAGTTCTCGCATCCATTTACTTTTAAAGATTATATGATTTGGAATCTTACGATACCTGTGCAGGGGTGAGAGATCTCCCTCTCAACCTTCCCTCTGACGGAAGCACTACACTCGCTTCTGAGATGGGATGCGTTGAGGCTGTTTCTATGTCCTACAGAGGCCCAACTAAATCGCTGCCAAGATCAAGCGGCTAGAAGCGAAAGCCCGACACTTCCCCTCCTCCACCACCTCCTAAGAAGCAACAAACAACAGTTCTCTCCAAGTGCAAGGAGATCACCTCATATTTCCACGTGAGTGTTGCTGGCGAGACTGTAGAGAAGGAAGTGGGCGAGGTTGCCGGGACCTCGACAGCAAAAGAGAAACCCATGCCTAAGGACCATAGGAACTTTGGCCTGGGCGAGAGGGTGCTGGCGAGCCCCTGCTGCTATGGGACCGGGAAGCCAATAGGGCTTCCATCTCTACTGTACTACCCTTCTGGCAAGAGGGAGAGATGGTCTCAGGCCAGTCATGTGCACTCGCATTCAACATGTATGGGCGGGACAACGCTACTTACTACGATACAGAGCTGATGAAGTCACTCGCCTACGAGAACTCGCGAGCTCAGTTCCGCTCCGTCAAGCTCGGCCATTTATCAGCCTTTCGCGGCATCCACCTCTCACGACAGCTAGCAAATGTAAGTGATGCACGTTCGAAGCTGTGCACAGAGGTTATAACCTTAAAGCGGGATCAAGACACTGCCAAGAAAGGCCTCGCCTTGCGAAAGGCTGGAGTGGTAAGCCTTTCTTATTTACTGTGCATTCATTGAACATTATTCTCGCACTAACCTTTGATTGTTCTGTAGGATGCTGCGAATGTCACCAAAAAGGACGCGTACATTGCCCGGCTTGAGGAGGAGAACCGGAGAATAAGGGCCCAGAATCAGCAATGGATCGATTCTCCAGTCCCTCCCCCGTCGAGCAAAAGGAAGAAGGCTCTATTATACACGCCACATAAGATTGAGTTGATGATGCAGGAGAATGATATTGCGGTGATGAGGCATTTGCTCCAGGTGATTAGGGAGGCTGGATTCTTGAACAGCAATGGCAAGAAGGTGACGGCTGAGATCTTATTCCCAGAACACTTCCTGCCCATTCCGGAACCAGAGGACACCCCCGATGACATCTCTAGCGAGAGAGAGCAGTCGGCATCGTCGCCCTGAAGCTCTCTCATTCTTGCTTTTTCCTTGTAATTTCTTTTTCCCCCCTGCCCTTTACGAAATGCAACTATTCATTGATAATTTGAAAACAAAGTTTTGTTATGAAATTTCTTTATTCTTATCTGTGCTTTGATTTCGAATGCACTGCTATGCGAAAACGTGTTCGTCTCGCGCTTCCTCTTAAGAAGTCCATGATCACGATATCTTGCGAGACCGTATACTGACTTCCTGGTGTGTCAATCTGGTAAATCATTGACATTGCTAATTCGATGTATAGGGCTATATCTCACGTAGTTCTTGCCCAATTTGCTCATGTGCGCTGATAGATTTTTACTTTGAACTTGTCGCCTAGGATATAGTTCTCGCGACATTTCCACCTCATAGGCTCACGCGCATACAAAATCGTATCCAAGACTTTGTGCCGTTCTTGCCACCTAGGCTCACGCGTGAATAGGACATCTTTCGAGAACATGCTTTTAACACTCGCACTCGCCTATACATTTCCCCCTGCCCTTGGTATTTTCCCAAAGTTTTACCTTTGACTTCCTTTTACTAGCTGGCGAGATCCCTGTTCGGTGAGATCTCCTTGAAGCTTTGAATTTCCTCCCAAAATCCTCTAGATTACGAGCCTCTCTGGCTGGCATGAGCAGCCTAAGACTAGGTTTCAAGGCACTTTGCAACGTCTCCCGAGGGCGCAACTACCCTGTTATCTAGGTGAAAGTCGGACAGTGGGAGCAACTCGAGACTTAGCTTCAGAGCAACCACCATGTCCATCGAGGACCCCTGCCCTGCCAGCTAGATGAAAGCCTAATAGTGGGATCTGCTCGGGTTCTGGGTAGACTCTCTCGAGTGACATCCAACCTTGCCACCTAGATGAAATCCTAGAAACGGGATATGCTTTGGGACTGGTAGACTCTCTCGAGTGACAAACAGCCCTGCCAGCTGAATGAAAGCCTGGCAGCAGGATTTTCTCGGGGTTTGGGTAGACTCTCTCGAGTGACATCCAGCCCTACTAGCTAGATGAAAGCCTGGCAGTAGGATCTGCTCGAGGATCGAGTGACTCTCTCGAGTGACATCCAACCCTGCCAGCTAGATGAAAGCCTAGCAGCGAGATCTGCATGGGGTCTGGGTAGACTCTCTTGAGTGACATCTAGCCCTGCCAGCTACATGAAAGCCTAGCAGCGGGATCTGCTCGTGGTCTGGATAGACTCGCTCGAATGACATCCAGCCCTGCCATCTAGATGAAATCCTGGCAGCAGGATCTGCTCGGGGTCCGGGGAGACTCTCTCGAGTAATTTCCAACCCTGCCGGCTAGATGAAAGCCTAACAGCGGGATCTGCTCGGGGTCCGGGTAAACTCTCTTGAGTGACATCCAGCCCTGCAAGTTAGAAGAAAACCTGGCAGCGGAATCTACTCGGGGTCCGGGTAGACTCTCTCGGGTGACATCCAGCCCTGCCAGCTAGATGAAGGCATGGAAGTGGGATCTGCTTGGGGTCTGGGTAGACTCTCTCGAGTGAAGTCCAGCCCTGTCAACTGGATGAAAGCCTAGCAGTTGGATCTGCTCAGGGTCTAAGTAGACTCTCTCTAGTGACATACAGCCCTGCCAGCTAGATAAAAGCATGGCAGCGGTATTTGCTCGGTGGCTACTTTATGAACATGGCCTGTCACATATTCTATTGCAAGAAAGTTGAAAGACAAGAGATTTCATATTTACCAAAGGGATGTACATACATGATTCATGGGTAAAAATGCTTCGAGTCATCACCGCTCCAGTGTGACTTAGGGTCTCTCCCTCCACATTTTATAGGTGGTACCCTCCTGACCTCAATGCTTCTTTTACAATGTATGGACCCTCCCAGTTGGGGTTAAGCTTTCCCACGGCAGCTGATCTTCCTTCTGCATCCACCTTTTTCAGGACCAGGTCCCCTTCCATGAACATTTTGATCTGGACGTGCTTGTTAAAGTACTTAGTCATCCTCTGTTTAATCTCTTCCTGCTGGATGGCAGATAGATCGTACTCCTCCACCATATCTAGGGAGATCCACAACTCATCCTCATTCTCGGCCCGCCACTCCTCTTTGCCTTCCTCTGCCTCAACTACCTGTGGTGTCCGTACCTCAAACTCTATGGGGAGCATTGCTTCGCAGCCATGGGAGAGATTGAAGGGGGTCTCCCCCGTGGCTGTAGTGGGAGTAGTCCTCAGGTCCTAGAGGACCAAAGGGAGCTGTTCTACCTAGCTCCCCTTCAACTTTTCCACCTTCTTTAAAAGGTTCACAATGATCTTGTTCACTGCTTCCACCAGCCCGTTGCTCTGGGATGATGGAACGACGCGAACCTAAGATTGATCCCAAGTTGGACATATATGCAGATAAACTCAGCGCTAGCAAACTGTGGCTCATTCTCTGTGATAATGTCCTGAGGCAATCCATGTTGGCAGATGATCTCCCCCCACACAAAATTTTTGATTAACTGGGAAGTCACCTTGGCCAGTGCCTTCACCTCCAACCACTTAGAAAAATAATTGATCATGACTAGCAAGAACCTCCTCTACCCACTGGCCTGAGGGAAGGGTTCTACCAGGTCCATTCCCCAGATGGTGAAGGGCTAGGGTACTGTGATGCTCCTGAGACGCTGAGCTGGAAGTAGTTGGATGGGGCGAACAATTGGCACTTGTGGCATTTCTTCGTGAACATAGCGCCATCCTGACCTAGGTTTGGCCAGAAGTACCCTTACTTGACTATCCTCCCCTCCAGGGTTCTGCTCCCCAAGTGGCTACCGCACTCTCCGGAATGGATCGCTTCCAAAATAATTTGAACTTCTCCCTCTGCTATGCAACATGCCATCAATCCCGAGAGGGTCTTTCTATACAACTACCCGTCGCGCAAGAGGTAGTATGCCAACTTGTGCTTAAAATGCTTTTTGTCCATGCCCTCCAGGAACTCTCCTGTGGATAGGAAGGTTGCAAAAGGATCCATCCACGAGGGGCGATGGTCCACCTCCATCAGCTATCCCTCTTCGATGCAAGGGTGTAACAAATCGGTGATTGTACCTCCCACTCGGGGTTCATGCTTGGCCAATAGGTCCACTCGCTCGTTTTCCTCCCACGGTACGTGTCGGATGGAGAATGTCTGGAATGTGCCGATGACCCCCTTCACCTTCTCCAAGTATAATTAGAGAGTAGTGAAAGAAAATGGTTGTCAACCTAAATCACCTAGAGGGGGGTGAATAGGTGAGTTGTGTGTCTTTTGCGGAATACAAAAAACTATTTAGAGCACAGCACAGAACTATCTACCAATATCACAGATGACACAAGATTTATAGTGGTTCCCCGACCTTGGGTACATCCACTTTCCCTCACCGATCTAGCAATCAACTAGACTCGGCTACTCCACTATCTTGGATCGAAAAACCGATCCTACCCTCGGAACAAAGTTCCTACAAATTCGAGTAGTACCCAAGGTCATAATGATGTACATGTGGACCAATCATGTCGCGTGATTTGAAAATCCCGTCAGAAAAAGACTTAGGCAAAATTTCAGGAAAGTTCAACCATATACACGAGTAAGAGAAGAGCTACTCGAGTAGTTGAATAACTACTCGAGTACATGAAGGAGAACATACTCGGGTATATAAAGATAGACTATTCGAGTAGGTAGAAACCAACTACTCGAGTAAGCAGATAGAACTACTCGAGTATGTATAGTGACTTACTCGAGTACATGAAGGATCTACTCGAGTACAAGAAAGGACTACTCGAGTATATTACATAAACTACTCGAGTACATGAAGGACTACTCGAGTGGAATACTTGGAATAATTTCTGAAGACGTCAGCAAGCAGCTACTCGAGTAGTTGAACTAAACTACTCGAGAGGAAGTGATCTACTCGAGTACGTGAAAGTTCTACTCGAGTAAAAGACTTAGAAAATTCTGGATTTAGGAAAATTACAAAGTACACGAGTGAGACACGATCAACTCGAGTAGGTATAATGAACTACTCGAGTATGTTTCTATCTACTCGAGTATGTGAGTATACTTACTCGAGTATATGAGTGTATTTACTCGAGTCCATGACTTAGAAGAATTTTGACGAGTGAAGCCTTTAATACTCGAGTATAATGAATGATCTACTCGAGTATATCAACATGCTACTCGAGTATATGACTAAGTCTACTCGAGTACATGACTTAGCTACACGAGAGATACACTTAAGTACTCGAATATACAGCTTCTTTACTCGAGTAAATTATAACCAATCTACTCGAGTAGTTATGGACCTACTCGAGAAAAAGACTTAGAGAATTTTGTTGTTGGAAACTCTTTCTTCTAATGTAGTCAACTTCCAATTCTTTTCCCAAGGTCCAATAACTTGAATATGAAGTGTATCCCAATAGAGAGACCACACATGAGTCAACACCTTGGAACATGCAATGAGGGACTATATTGCACAGTTCCTGTGTTTGGTGACCCACTGTGGACTGACATTGGTCTACACTTCCTAGTGAAATTCCTGCAAACATATAACTTAACCCAAGCATCAAATACAACTTAATTCATCTTAGTTCCAGGGTGACTTCATCAAATCTGGGTTAGTGTGGATGTAATACCCAACAATCTCCCCCTATTTGTTGAAGTCAAAACCCTTTACACTAAGGTGAATTATAGACATAAAAGAAACTAAGAAGAAAAACATGAGCAGGTAAGCAATAGACAATGAAAAAGATAATTAGGCAGAAATTTAGAATTTTATATATGTAAATTTCCAAAAGCATCAAGTCTACAACTTGTCATTTCAATCTCTCAACATCTTTTAGGTTTAAGCTTAGGTTTGCTGCTTTTCCATCTTTTCTTGCTGTCTTCTTAGATAGCTGAAAGTCTTAGGGAAATATCTGGGAGGCCTTGGAAGAGCAGCAGGATTATTTCTCTCAAACTCTATGTCATGGATATTCCTTTTTAGCATTGATTTCTCATATAACTCTCATTCCTGGGAACTGTAGTGAATGTTTTTGTTCTCATTAAGATCCATAACTAGTCTGAGTGTGTCCAAAATTAGAGACTTGGAAGTTGGAGATCAAGCTTCAGCATGTTCAGGAGCTCTAGTGGGAGCAGTACTGCTAGCAGAGGGGCCTTCAACATACTTCCTTTTCTTCTTGTAGGTTTTGATCTCTGGAGGAGCTTGAAGGAAGATATCAGCAGGGTCTTCTTCCCAGCCTGAAACATAAGTATCTGGAGGAGCAACTGAGTCTCCAGGCCTGGGAGAGAGGGTAGGTTGTAGAGGAACAGCTGGGGCAGTGACATCTGTAGCTAGAGGGTTGAGATGATGGGGAATGATGTTGGGGTCAACTGCAAGGTCTGGCAGAATCTGATTATGCATCCAGACAGCAGTGTCATAGGTGTGAAATTTGACACTCTGTATCTGGGCTAGCACATCATCATGAATGGTCTTCACATGAGCTTCCCATACATCTGACTTCTGAGCAGCAGATTTTTCTACTTGTTCTTTGAGTTCTTTGACCAATCCCTCCCCCTTTCTGAATTCAACAGATAGTTTCTCTATGGTGTCTTCTTTGAAAATGCCAACTTCTTCACAGATTTTCATTTTGTTAGCTTCAGTTCTCATGTCTAGCTCTATCTGATTGTTGGCAAGGGTGACACCTTGTTCCATAACATTACCAACACTAGTGATAGTGTGGTCAAGGGCTTTGCCACCAAGTTGGAATAAATACTTGAGCTTGTCAGTATTATGCTGAATTTCAGCAAAGCCTCTGCTCATCTCAATCTCGAGAGCAGTTACCTTGTCAGTTACTATCTTTAGAGAAGTATCAAAATAATGTCTTTGTTCTTGAAGAAGAATTGTAATATGTTGCAGCAAATCTGAGGAGGAAGAGACTGGAATAGCAGCAGTAGAGGGATCAGCAGGAGGGAGAGAAGGAGTTACCCAAGGAGCTATTTCTTCAATGGTCACAGAGCTGTCAGCTCTGGTGGTAGGAATGTGAGCAACCCCTTCTTCTGTATCCTGAGGGAGAGAGAATTCTAGATTTCTGAGAGGGGCCTCAGCTGGCTCAGGAGAAGGCTCATCAGAAATAAGAATGGTGTCTTGCTGGTCTTTGAGGGCAGCTGGAGATTTGGCTGGAGTTCTGGCTGGAGAATGTGCAGGAGATTGTGCTGGAGTGGAGTCTTTGTGACATTCAGAGGATGGAACTGGAGGAGATAGAGGAGGAATGGGCAATACTTCTTCAGAAAGCTCTGCAATCATAGCATCTATGGTAGCAACTGTGGAGAGAAGAGATTCTGGAGGTATCTCATCTGAGGTAGTGGCTGGAATTTCTGGAGTATGAGGGAGGGAAGAAAGTGCTGGCTGAGGAGAGGGCTGCCTGGATTGGATAGAAGGAGCAGGCTCCCCCTCACTTAGTGCACTAGAGGAGCAGGCCACATGATGAGGAGAGGGAGATGGAGTCCTGTCCTCTATAGTTGGAACCTCTAGAACTTCTGAGATCTTTGCAGCTTGGGCAGAATTCTGTAGCTTGAGATCCCATCTCTGAATGGAAGAGATGGAGACCTTCTTCATGTGGTGAAGAGGGGTCCCTTTGGATAAGTTGAAGACTTGGGGATTTGTTTCACAGAGGAGCAGAGAGATAATTCTGGCGTAGTTGGGGGATTTTAAACTGTCCTTGATTTTATCCAAAATCAGCATACCAAATTGGTATTTCTTGCGACAGACAATTGCTTGCATTATGTCGAAGAAATATGATGGAATGTCTCGTATGGAGTTTGTATTGCACAGTAAAATTTTCCCAATAACATCAACCAGAAATTTTCCTTCTACATTCATGTCTGACCTTTTGAAGTACTGAGCATCAGTTGAAAATCCACAGAATAGGGCTGTTTTGTAAGAGTCTTCAGCAACTAAGTGATCTTCTTCATCGACAAGCGGCAATCGGAGAAGCTGAGAGACAGAGGTCTTGGTGAACTTAACTTTCAAACCCTTCACTTTGGATTTCAGGACTTTTCCATTCCTTTTGACCTTTAGATTGGAGAAGAATTCGGCTACTTCTGGGAATAAAATTCGGCAGGGTTCCTGGAGGATGAAGGAGAGGTCGGCGGTGTCGAGAAGGATGAGAAGGTTATGGAAGTTATCTGAGAGCTCTGCAATACCTGCGGTAACGAGTTCTGATCCGACGCCTATCTTGGAATAAGCGGCCATGGCTGCGGTTGACTGGAAGTGTTGAGGAGGGAAGCGGCTCTGCAACAGCGGCGGAGTAGGTGAAACGACAGAGGGTACTCGAGAGAACGAAATGATTTCTTGTAGGTTTGGGTTTTCGGAATTTCATATATATAACCCTAAATTACATCTAATTAATTTAAAGGAAATTAACTAAATAGAGGGAAGAGGCGGCATTTAGCCGTGGGTGGCGAATAGAACAAATTTCAAAATTTGGCAAACACTACACAAGAGATATATAGACTACTCGAGTAGGTAAGTAGTTACTCGAGTAGGTCTTCAAAAATTACTCGTGAAGGAAGAGAAAAGTACTCGAGTAGGTAAGTCGGCAGTGACTCGAGTAGGTGAATTAACATACTCGAGTATGTCTTATACTTCTCGAGTCAAACTTTGAAAAATTTAGAAAATTTAAATTTTGATTAACCCCTGAAGTTTCTTGCCTGTTTGTCATTCCATCTTCTTTAGTCCTCCTTGTTGAGCATCCCAAGCTCAGTCTTGAAGAACGAGAACTTGGTCTCGTCCAGCGGCTTTGTGAAAATGTCTGCAATTTGCCTATCTGTAGGCACATATTGGAGATCTATGTCTCCATGCTCCACATGCTCCCGGATGAAGTGATACCTTAGCTCGATGTGCTTTGTCCGGCTGTGGGAGACTGGATTGTTGGCGATTGAGATTACGCTGGAGGAGTCACAGTATAAAGGAATATCCTTGAACTGCAGGTTGTAGTCCTCGAACTAATTCTTTATCCATAGCAACTGTGCGCAGCAACTGCCTACTGAGATGTACTCTGACTCGGCCATTGAGATTGCGACACAGTTCTGCTTCTTGCTACTCCAGGAGATTAGCCTTCTTCCGAAGAATTGGCAAGTCCCTGAAGTGCTTTTTCAGTCGTCTTTGCTACCTGCAAAATCTGCATCTGAAAACCCAATTAGTTCGCTGTCATTACTTCTTGGGTACCATAAGCCAAGATTTGGTGTGCCTTTAAGGTATCTCAGGATCCGCTTTGCAGCAGCGTAATGAGATTCCTTAGAGTTCACCTGAAATCTAGCACAGACACATGTTGAAAACATTATGTCAGGTCTACTTGCAGTAAGGTAGAGCAAGGATCCAATTATGCTTCTGTACTTGGTTTCATCAAAAAGTTTCCCTTTTTCATCCTTATCAAGAGATATAGTTGAGCCCATTGGAGTCCTCGTAGAGGTTGCATTCTCCATTCCGAATTTCTTAATTAGCTCTTTGGTGAACTTGGTGTGTGAGATGAAAATTCCATCTTCAGATTATTTCACCTGAAGCCCTAAGAAATACTTCAGCTCGCCCATACTGCTCATTTCAAACTTCCCTTGCATAAGTTTTGAGAACTTTTTGCAGAGGTTGTCATCTGTAGAGCCAAAAATAATGTCGTCGACATAGATTTTCACTAGCAAAATCTTGCCTTTTATTTCCCTAAGAAATAATGTCTTGTCTATCTTTCCACTTGTGAACTTGTTCTCAAGTAGAAAGGTAAACAGCGTTTCATACCAAGCTCTAGGAGCTTGTTTCAGACCATATAGGGCATTGTGCAAGAAATAGACATAATCAGGAAAGTTAGGATCAAGGAAACCTGGAGGTTGTTCCACATACACTTCCTCCTTTATGTTACCATTTAGGAAGGCCGACTTCACGTCCATCTGATAGACGAGGAAGCCTTTGAAAGCAGCATATGCTAGGAACAACCTTATTGCCTCCAGCCTCGCCACTAGAGCATATGTCTGGTCGAAGTCGATTCCTTCTTCTTGACGATAGCCTTTGGCGACGAGTCTGGCCTTGTTCTTTATGATAGTTCCATCTTCGTCCATCTTGTTCCTGTAGACCCAATTTGTTCTAATGATGTTCTTTCCTTTGGGCCATGGAACAAGCTTCCATACGTTGCATCGCTTGAACTGATTCAGTTCTTCTTCCATTGCCATTATCCATGATGCGTCTGAGTTTGCTTCCTCAAATTTCTTTGGTTCAACCTGTGAGAGAAAACTCAAATGAAGATTCTCATTAGTTGTACCTCTTCGAGTTCTGACACCATCCCGGGGATCTCCTATGATCTGGTCCATGGGGTGATCCTTCAGATGTCTGAGCTCTAGAGTTCTTGCATATGGATTATCTTCAATCACTGGAGTGATTTCTTCATCTTGGATGACTTCTTCATTTTGATCATCATCCTCTCCAATAGGATTTGGAGTGGTGATCTTAATGAGCTTTTCGCCTTTGTCTTCGGACGGTTCATCCAAGCTGGTTTCTTTCAGCTTTTCACCTGCATCTTTAATGAGCACACTAGACGGATTGCTTTGCAGCAAGCTCGTCTCATCAAATACAACATGTATCGATTCTTCTACCACCAGTGTTTTTCTATTGAAAATTCGATATGCCTTACTATAGCTACTATAACCTACGAAAATACCTTCAAAACTCTTTTCGCTGAACTTGGTAGTATGATACATACCATTGTTAAGTATGAAGCATTTACAACCAAAGATTCTAAAGTATGAGACTGTTGGTTTCCTGCCTTTCAGAAGTTCATAAGGTGTCTTATTGTGGTCTTTATTTATGAGTGCTCGATTTTGCACGTGGCATGCAGTGTTGATGGCTTCAGCCCAGAAGTACTCCGGAAGTGAAGCATCACTCAGCATAGTCCTGCAGGCCTCTATGAGTGTTCTATTCCTTCTCTCGGCCACTCCATTCTGTTGTGGAGTGTGAGGAGAGGAAAACTCATGAAAGATACCTAGGCTTTCGCAGAATTCTGTCATGGCCCCAGACTTGAACTCTGTTCCGTTGTCACTTCTGGTTTTGACTATGGAGCAGTTATGTTCATTCTGGATTTGCCTAACAAAATTAGTAGAGATGTCGAAGGTATCTGACTTGTGTTTCAGAAAGAACACCGACGCAAAGCGCGAGTAATCATCAACAATTACTAACGTATAATCCTTACCTCCCAAACTTCTAATTTGCAGTGGACCAAACAAGTCCATGTGCAGTAGATGAAGACATCTATTAGAGTCTTTGCCAATAATGCTTTTAAAGGTAGCCCTTATTTGCTTGCCTTTTACGCATGCATGACAAGGTCTATCTTTGACGCATTTGACATTTGGGGCATTACGTACTAAGTTCATTGAAAATAGTTTATTAATAGTTTTGAAATTAATATGTGCTAGTCTCTTGTGTCATTGGTCACCAAGAGACGCACTATCTTTTGCTAAAAGACACACTGGTGTAGAGGAATCTATACAGATGAAATTTAAACAGAAAATATTCATGCTTCGAGTGCCGGATAGAATCGTTTCCATATTGTCAACGGATTTTATCCAGCACTTATCAGCATGGAATTCAACTATGTATCCTTTATCGCAGAGCTGGCTTATGCTTATGAGATTGTATTCCAATCCTTCGACATAAGCCACATCCGAGAAGGATACATTGCCGTTAGTAATCATACCATAGCCTCTAGTAATTTCTCGGTCTGAACCACCAAAGATGACCTTTGGTCCGTTCAAGACAGGAGAGAAGTTTTGCAGTAGGCTTCTTATCCCGGTCATATGCCGAGAGCATCCACTGTCCAAGTACCAAATGGGCGTTTTGCTGGCCTTTGGACATACCTGCAATCATAATCAATTTTCCTTAGGAACCCAAACACATTTGGGTCCTTGGTCTCGGGTTAGAGTACTCCCCCTACGAGTGTTAGCATTATGAGCGGTCTTTCTCATATTGCTGACATGAGTGGTTGCAGCATTTCTGGAATTGAACAAGCAATCTATGACGAAGTGACCAACCTTGCCATAGCACCAACAGTCAAATCTGTTGTACCTTTACCTCATGATCTCCTGCTTGACCTTTTGGAATTGTGGTCTAGCAGGGGCAGCATTCTTGGAGGAAGATGCCTCATGATGATGGAAATCACATGGCTTCTTCTCCTTTATGGGCTTCTCTACAATAGGCTTTGTCTTTGGTGCCTTCTTGAAGTTATGCCCATGATTGAAAGGGTCATAGCTCTGAAGAATAACTTCTTCATAAGGTGCCTTAAAGACACTTTCTCCAGAGTTTCGGGGTCAAGCCCATCTTTGATAGCGGGACTTTGGCTCTACATAGGTAGGCCTAGCAAAGTGCCCGTAGGATGAGTCAAAATCAAACTCATTTGATGGAAAGATGACCTTTTTGAATGTGGTTTGATTTTGAGGGGCTTTCCCCTTTTCTTCGGCTGAGGCCTTTTTGGCGGCCTTATTTTTCCGTTGATTCTTGTTTCTCCTAGAGGATTTACTAGGAGCTTCTTCATGGCCTAGTCCAGCTCCCTTGGCCTTTGCTGAGAATTTAGCAACGAATGGAAGATCTGTTTTGGGCTTCGAGAAACTCTCAACAAGTTTCCTTTCAGCCGCAAGTTGGGCTTCCAATTCTTTGATGATCTTCTCCTTAAGGTCAAGGTTCTCAAGAGCCTTGTTATATTCTTCAATAGCATTATTGAAGTTTTCTTCGAGGGAGTCAGTCTTTGTGACTTTGTCTCTCAAGATGCTCTCTTCGGCTTTTAGAGATTTGATCTCTTTAGCATGAGTCTTCACGACTCGACGACATTTGTCGTAAGCCATGATTAACTCCTTGTACTGGGCCATTAATTCTGACTCATCGTCAGAGGAGCTACCCTCGCAATCATGTTCAGAGACTTCAGAATCTGAAAGAGGGGAATGAGAGTTTACCTTTCCAATGAACTGGGGCTCTTGTTCATCATCTGTTTGAGCCATTAGCCCAAAATAAGCTTCTTCTTCTTCACTTGACTCAGATGAGTCGGAGTCGCTAAGAGTCTTGCTCTTTTTGGCTATGAGGCTCTTCTCTTTTCTCTTCTTGTTGTGTGAGGATTTCTTCTCTTCTCTTCTACCACCCTCCTTCTTCTTATGAAGGCAGTTAGCAATGACGTGACCTGGCTTATTACAGCAATAGCAAATGATGTCAGTTGAAATGTATTTGTTCTGTTTAGTATTGTACCTTTTGTGGCTGCTTGAGCCTTTTCTTTGTTGATCGACATCGCGTCGCGATCTTCTGTATGAGGCATCCTTGCCTTTCCATTGTTTCTTTTTATTAAGAAACTTCTTGAATTACCTTGAGAGTAAGGAAAACTCTCCTTCAGATAGTTCAGAGCTTGAAGTGTTAGGCTCTGATGTTTCTTCTTCTTCATCAACTTCTGGAGCTGGAGCGGGGGAGGCAGCCTTAGTCTTTCTGGAGGTGTCTGCCTTCAAAGCGACAGATTTCTCCTTGAGTGCAGACCTGCCTTTCTCTTCTTCAGCTTTTCTTGTATTGATTTAGAGTTCATAAGACATAAGCTTTTCAAAGAGATTTTGCGGGTCCGTTTCAGCTAGCTTCCCGAACTCCCTGATGGCACATACCTTGTTATCCCATTCCTTGGTTAGGGATCTCAAGAATTTGTCGTTCAGTTCTCTGTTGGTGAAGACACGGCCATACACCCTTAGGCCATTCACAATTTTGAAGAAGTTTTCAAAGGTGTCGGCAATTGTTTCCTTGTTCCCTTGTCGGAATGCTTCATATTTCTGGTTGAGAAGGGATCTCCGATCATCCCTTACTTCTTCAGTTCCTTCCATCAAAGTGACTAAGGAATTTCACATCTCCTTAGCCGATTGGCAGTGAATCAAATTTTGCAGCATCGAGTCATCGACTGCACTTGCTATAATGTTCTTAGCTTTCTTGTCAAGGGAGACAAGTGCAATCTCGTATTTGTCGAGATCCATTAGCTTTTGGGAACTTTCTTGGTAGGGTCGATAGTGGACGTAGTTATGGGAATGTAAGGACCTTCTTCAACGATCATGAAGATCCTTGGATCCACAGCTTACATGAAAAATTTTATTCTTTCTTTCCACATGGGAAAGTTATTTTTGTTGCACAGTGGAAGCTTGGCGAAATCTTTTCCCGTGTCCATTTTATGGTAGAATCTTTCAGACAACAGATTTGGATCTGATCAAGGTGTTAACCTTTTGACGATCAACCTCCCTCTGATACTAATTAAAAGAAAACGGTTGTCAACCTAAATCCCCTAGAGGGGGGTGAATAGGTGAGTTGTGTGTCTTTTGCGGAATACAAAAAAAAATATTGATAGCACAGCATAGAACTATCTACCAATATCACAGACGACACAAGATTTATAGTGGTTCCCCGACCTTGGGTACATCCATTTTCCCTCACCGATCAAGCAATCAACTAGACTCGGCTACTCCACTATCTCGGATCGAAAAACTGATCCTACCCTCGGAACAAAGTTCCTACAAACTCGATCCAAACAACGGGATCTACAACTCGGAAGATAACACTTCCTACAAACTCGGAGTGAAAAACTACTACACTCGGAGAAACTTTCTCCTACAAGATTAATAAAGTTTTAGAAAAGTTATACAAACAGTAAATCCAATCAGATCTGATGAAACGGCCAGAATCTTCTTCTTATGAACTTTGCAGCACTTTCAGAAATCGGTGAAGAAAATCTCGGCCCAGATCTGGATCTTCTTTGCTTTTACAGAATCAGAGAGAGAAGACGAACAGTGATGTCGATCTCGATCTGTAACTTTCTTTAGAATGAATCCTCTAAAATTAGAAGCAGTGGCCGGAGAACATGGCGGCGGCGGCGGCTTCCGTTTCGTGAAAACAGAGAGGAGTCGGCTGAAAAACTTTCTTAAAATAAATTGACAATGAAAGCTTAGAGAATACTTAGGGTTTGTCATTTTCTGATAAGACTTTATATAGGAGAGAATAACGGTCATAATCGGTCATAATGATGTACATGTGGACCAATCATGTCGCGTGATTTGAAAATCCCGTCAGAAAAAGACTTAGGAAAAATTTCAGGAAAGTTCAACCATATACACGAGTAAGAGAAGAGCTACTCGAGTAGTTGAATAACTACTCGAGTACATGAAGGAGAACATACTCGGGTATATAAAGATAGACTATTCGAGTAGGTAGAAACCAACTACTCGAGTAAGCAGATAGAACTACTCGAGTATGTATAGTGACTTACTCGAGTACATGAAGGATCTACTCGAGTACAAGAAAGGACTACTCGAGTATATTACATAAACTACTCGAGTACATGAAGGACTACTCGAGTGGAATACTTGGAATAATTTCTGAAGACGTCAGCAAGCAGCTACTCGAGTAGTTGAACTAAACTACTCGAGAGGAAGTGATCTACTCGAGTACGTGAAAGTTCTACTCGAGTAAAAGACTTAGAAAATTCTGGATTTAGGAAAATTACAAAGTACACGAGTGAGACACGATCAACTCGAGTAGGTATAATGAACTACTCGAGTATGTTTCTATCTACTCGAGTATGTGAGTATACTTACTCGAGTATATGAGTGTATTTACTAGAGTCCATGACTTAGAAGAATTTTGACGAGTGAAGCCTTTAATACTCGGGTATAATGAATGATCTACTCGAGTATATCAACATGCTACTCGAGTATATGACTAAGTCTACTCGAGTACATGACTTAGCTACACGAGAGATACACTTAAGTACTCGAGTATACAGCTTCTTTACTCGAGTAAATTATAACCAATCTACTCGATTAGTTATGGACCTACTCGAGTAAAAGACTTAGAGAATTTTGTTGTTGGAAACTCTTTCTTCTAATGTAGTCAACTTCCAATTTTTTCCCAAGGTCCAATAACTTGAATATGAAGTGTATCCCAATAGAGAGACCACACATGAGTCAACATCTTGGAACATGCAATGAGGGATTACATTGCACAGTTCCTGTGTTTGGTGACCCACTGTGGATTGACATTGGTCTACACTTCCTAGTGAAATTCCTGCAAACATATAACTCAACCCAAGCATGAAATACAACTTAATTCATCTTAGTTCCAGGGTGACTTCATCAAATCTGGGTTAGTGTGGATGTAATACCCAACAAGTAGGCTCTCTTACCTCGAACTCCCCGTTGATGTGGGAGGCCACCACCATGGAATCTGTGAGTACTTCCACATCATTCACCCCCGACTCCCTGGCAAGATGCAACCCTGCTATCACTGCATCATACTCGGCCTAATTGTTGGTGATGGGAAAATGGATGACCATTATATACTCAATCTTTGTAACTTGTGAGATCTCTAAAAGCACCCCTACCCCTATAGAATGCCTCCCTTATGCTCCATTACTGTCAACTTCCAAGGGACAGGACGAGTGAGCTCTGCCTCCGCGGCCTCAACCACATAATCAGCAAGAAAGTCGGTCATTGTCTGGGCCTTGATTGAGGGGCGGGGAATAAAGATATATCAAATTCACTCAGCTCCACCGACCATTTTTCCCACCTTCCTGAATGCCCCACCCCCTCAAAGGTATTACAAAGGGGAAGGTCTGTCACCACTCAGATGGAGTGTGCATGGAAGTATGGTCTGAGCCTCTGTGCCTAGATGACCGAAGCAAAGTCCAACTTCTCTAAAATCAGGTATGAAAGCTCTGTCTTCCTCAAGACCCGGCTCACGTAGTAGATCAGTAGCTGCTTCTTCCCTTCCTCCCAGACTAGGGCGGAGCTCATGGCCTCAGCCCCGACCCCATGGTAGAGGGACAGATCTTCCCTCTCCTTTGGTTCTTGGATCAGAGGAGCCTAGGTAAGCTGCCTCTTTAAGGCTTGGAAGGCTCTCGCGCACTCATTGGACCATTCAAACTTCTGCCGCCACCCCCCCCCCCCACTCAGTGCTTTGAATAAGGGAGTGCACTTCTCTCCCGCCCGAGAGAGGAACCGGCTCAACCCTGTCAGCTTCCATGTCAGGTACTGAAATTCCTTTGCATTTTGAGGCGATCCCAACTCCATGATGGCCCTTACCTTGTCAGGGTTGGGCTCTACACCTATGGGAGTAAGGAGATGGCCTAGGAACTTACCCATGCTTGCCCTGAAGACACACTTCAAGGGGTTCAACCTCATTTTATATTTTCACAGGGTGCCAAAGTTTTCCTCCAAGTCTCGGAGGTGAGAGTCCACCTCCTAGCTTTTGATCATAAGATCATCCATGTATACCTCCAGATTTCTCCCCCTTTACTCTTGGAAGACCGAATCCATCATCTTCTGATATATCACCCCCCCCCCCCACATTCTTACACCTGAAGGGCATCATCATGTAGCAGTAGCACTCATCCGTAGTTATGAAGGAGACATCTTTAATGTGGGCGGGTGCATCCTGATTTGGTGGTAACCTGAAAAGACATCTAAAAAACTCATTACAAAAAACCGATAGCTGAGTCAACCAGCGTGTCGATCCGAGGCAAGGGGTAACAATCTTTAGGACATGATTTATTTAGAATAGAAAATTCTACACACATCCTCCAGCGGCTGCCTCCTTTTTTTACCATTATAACATTGGAGACCTAACCGGGGTACTAGATCTCGGATATAAACCCGTCCTTGATTAGCTTGCCCACCTCCTCGCTGATGGGCTCGGCCAGCTTATCTATGGTAGACCTCTTCCTTTGCTAGATGGGGAGGGCCTCTGGATCTAGGTTGAGGCTGTGACAGGGGAAGGTAGGCATCAATCCCTGACATGTCTGCCGCTCTCCATAAAAAGATGTCGAAGAACTTTTGGATGTACCCCATCATCCTCCCCTGGTCCTCCGGGCTCATCCCTCCGATCACGTGTGCCTTCTCCACCCTTCTCCCAGGGTGAGAACCTCCATCTCTACCACCTCCTCTGTAACTTCCCACCTGGATTGCTCCTCACACTCGCTAGCAACCCCCTCGCCTGGGGTAAAAACTCCCTCCTCAACTTCTTCCATGACCATCGCCTCGGCCGGTTCTTCCAAAACTTCTTCCACCACCCCTTCCCGGGTGCCGACTTATTCCTCCACCACCACCATCTCTCTGGCTGCTTTTCTGCCTTCCTGCATGGACACTTTGTCCATCCTCCTCCCCATCTCCTCAACGTCCCCTTGCCAGGATATTGTGTTGACTGCTAAGACATAGCACTCCCTTGCCAACTTGTGGTCTCCCCTAACCCGGACTTGGATGCCTTCAGCATTGAACTTCAGGAACTGATAGATGGAAGAGGGTATGCAGTAGAAAGCGCTGATGAGGGGCTGTCTGAATATGGCGTTATAACTACTAGGAGCATCCACAATGATGAATCTACAATTTCTGGACTGCCCCTAGAGTAACATGGAGTCACACTTCTCCTTCCACCTCCTTCCTTTCCCCAGAGAATCGCAAATAAAGACAATATAAATATTGGACTCACAGCTCCTCGAGGGTGTGGCTGTGTAGTTTTTGCGGTCGGCGCCTTGGTTGGCAGCCATCGCCGGCCACCACCGCATGGCCCACCGACAACACGCTGACCGCAAAGGGCCGTTATAGGTCCTTCATGCGCACTACGATCATCCATCCCCATGTGGCCGCAATGGATGTTACTAACCCTTCGCTTGCGGCTGCAAGGGCCGCGACCAGTCACCCAACCTACTGTCACTGCCAATCTGCATGACCACGTGCTTCGTGCGCCTGGCAGGGAGACCCTTGTCGGCCACCACCTAGCGTTGTATGGTCGGACAGTCGTTGGGAGCCGCAGACCAGAGCGAGCGGGCGACCCTCTAGCCAGCCACTGCCTCTGTAACGTCCTGATTCACGCTAAACCACTAGTGCATTTTTTAAAGTCAGGAGAATGGACTTGGGCTCAGGGTGCGCTGGTAGGCAGGATTGCACCTGAGCTAGGGGAAAATTTCGGCTCGACATTGTATCTTTGTGCTACCATGCGGCGGTAGTAAGTACCGCATGGAAGTAGCGAGAGGCGTCGAGAGTGTCGAGTGGTTTCAACGATCGTCGAGTGCTACCGCTCGGTGGTAGTGGGGTACGACGCAGTGGTAGCCTTCGTCGAGTATATATGATGAATACCCCCATGGAGTCGAAGGCGTTGAGTGATTCGAGTTTACTCAATGCTCTTAGTGTACTATCGCGCGAAGGTAACAGGATACCGCGAGGCAATAGTCGATTAATTTATTGGCATATGGCTCGGGAAGTTATAGCCTGGCGTTAGTGATACCACGGGTTGTAGCCAACTGAATTATTTGACATAGCGCTCGATAGGTTATCGCGCGGCGGTAGTAAGAGTACCATATGGCGGTAGCCGAGTGATTTAATTTACATATAGCTCGGGAACTTAACGCCCGACATTAGTAATACCATGGGCAATAGCCAACATACCGCCCATCGGTAAGAATTTTATCATGCGGCAATATAGTACATGTGGCACATGAGTGGGCAATTTGGACTGTGGCTTACAGAGGAAGTCAACTTCGATGTTACCGCATGGCGGTAGCTCACTATACAGGAAACCCTAGATCTATTTGGTTGTTTCCTTTATAAATGGATGTCCAAGACTTAGTTGTCATTCTTCTTCTCTGATTTTTCTGAGAGAACGAAAGGTGCGGAGCTTTTCTTGGAAGGACAAGGAACGGATGGACTTTCTCTCGGAGGAGGAAGAGCAAGAGACGATGTTGTCATTCCACCAAGAAGGATAACAAGATCCATGGCTATAAATGAGGTGAGCATCCTACCCACTTTCTTGGTGCTAGATCTTTAGTTATGATATAGGAGAGATGTCGACTCAAAAAAGAGTTTGATTGGTGCATGATGAAGATATCCTAGGAAAAGACCATGATATGACCTCGTCCTAGGGATTAGTTGTCTTCAACTTCTCCTCTCTTCATTGTGAAGATGGTGGACTTGGTTTCATGAAGAAGGATGGTCTTTTGAGGGTTAATAAGGGAGGAGGAAGTGTTGTATATGGTTTTGAACAGATGGCTAAAGGAAAAATATGAACCGATGTCATTTGTTTTACTTTAAGATGCATGCAGAAATCTGTTTTTTGCGTGCAGCAGACTTCGAGGCCATTTTTGTGTACGACTCGGCCGAATCTAGGTCTGGGACAGAACACGAAAATTGTAGTCCTCAAAAAGACCTTTCTAACTGATGGTTATACATTTTTATAGGAGTTTTGTAGCTCCAGAAATGTCGAGTTGAATTTGATGCATGGTAACAACTTATGTACATGATGCTTCGGGTTAATGTATAACCAGGTTTGGACTAGGTAGGAGAAACATGGAGAGATGCTGTTGAGGTTTAGATGATTCAAGTTATATATAGTCGAGATAAACAAATGGTTTGGAGGAATTTAATAAACAAATGGTTTGGGTAAATTAGTGAATAAATGGCTTGATAAGATCTGGTTGTGCAGATAGCTACTTGTGAAATCCGGTAAGGATGCGTGCGAGTGAAATTCGATGAATGATACAAGTTTTGAAAGATGGTGTGGTGCTCGATAATTGAATGTGTAATCTATACTTACGATATCATGCTTGATGGATACGTGGAGAGTTAATATATTATTGTGATAAATATATGAAAGCATAATTATTTGTGAATGCCTGATTATAAGGAAGGAATCAGATGAGGTAAATCTCATGGCCATGAAAAATGTTGAATTATGATCTCAAGTGTTGGATGGGATAGTTTGTATAGTCCATTGCTTAGAGTGTGTCTCCCTATGGGTAGCAGTGTGGGATTGGTACGTTGTTCAAGGTGGCTTGCCACCTATGTGGGTGTTGAACCCTTAAGTGTTATTGAGCACTGGATTGGTAAAGATGAAAAGGGACTCGGTTGGAGCCCTTGGATGGTTAATGGCAAGGCCATGTAAAATTTCATGCGGTGTGAGTTGACATGTATCATAATCCTGGGTTAAGGATAGTGTGGCAAGTCTACGGGCTAACCATTTGTCACACTGGCAGGTGTTGACAGATAGACTTTTGACGGTTCGCCTTGGTCCTCGGTGATTTTTTCCTTGGGCACCTTCCATGCCACGATGATAGGCCAGTTGGGCTGGGCTCTTGGTGCACATCTACCTGAGATCCCTTCTGAGGCGTAGTACGCAGGTAGCTCTGCTGTTGTGTTCCTAGCATTGAGGCATATGGAGGCCTAGGCTTGGTAGTGTGGATGTCCGCCTAATAGTGAAAAGCTCGTTTAACTGTCACCGTCTAGCCACGACGGATGACGCCTGAGAGGTTATCTACCTGCTTGAAAATTAGGAATTGCAAGTCTGTGTCAACATAGCAGTGTGTGTGTGTGTGCATGGGTGAGTCATCGCATTACATTCATAACATTACATTGCATTATATACTCAAGATCTTTATCATATATTTTTGTATGGGCACTCTTATAGGATAAGTTACTTTACTGTTAAGCCGATCCTTAACTTATAAATCTATATGGATATTTTTATAAATTAAGTTACTTTCCTATTGTAGAATTATATGCTTAATGTATTGCTATGATTTGAGTAGAACTGCTAGAATAGAATGTGGATAATAATGCTATAAATTGTTGTTATTACTACTAATGATATATAGATTCTCCACATGCTTGTTATTACTGCTTATATATATTGCACCCTTTTCTTTTCTCGGCCTGATGCCTAAGAGCGCCTGGGGGAGCAGATGTGATAGCCGCTTAGTCTTTATGACTAACGGTTGCTACGTCTTCCATTTTAGGAGGAAACCCCGCAGATAGAGCAGCAACAGCAGGTCATACAGGACGGCAGCCAGGCCAGGGTGACAGGGCCTGATACGACGTTATCTTCGTTGCCATCAGTTACGGATGTAATTTTTTGAGAGACTCATGATTGTAGCCCATTAGGCAATTTTGGTGTACCTTGATATTAAAGAAGTGTTGTAGCTTCTTATTATTATTGTACTTGTTTGGACATATATACTTGTGTGGATTTTGACTTCTGTTTTATATTCTTTATGTTGGGTTAGCGTGGATGATATTGGTTTAGCCGGAAGGATAGGCGTCTTGTAGTACAGTTAGCCGTGTGCTGACGCTACTGCAAGATGGCTCTTATGGGCATAAGACTCCCCTCGGTCGTGTCTTGTGTAAGACCCCCCCTCCCCCCTCCCGGATCCCAAAACACGGCACGAAGGGGGTCTTATGCCCAGAATAGCCGCCTTGCCATAGCATTAGCACACGAGCTAACCTGTACCAGAAGACGCCTATTCTGCTGGCTAAAACCATATCAATATATATATATATGCCAACCCAACTAAATATAATAAGAGAAGTCAAATCCACACAAAGTATATATAAGTCCAAAGTACATCAAAATAGAGAAGCTAAAACATGCTTCTACAATATATCAGAGTACAGCTAATAAATGCCCAAAAGGGCTACAACAGAGTCGCTCAACACTCACATCAGTAACTGAAGGTAGCGACGGTACCGTCCCTTCAGGCCCTGTCGTCCTGGCCTGGCTATCCTGCTGCATGGTCTGTGGCTGCTCTACCTGCAGGTAGACCTCCTAAAATGGAAGACGTAGCAACCGTTAGTCGAAAAGACTAAGTGGCTTCACATCCGCTCCCCCGGCGACTCCTCGGCACCGGGCGGAGAAAAGAGCAAGGGTACAAAGTATAATAAATAGTATAACATGTACAAGCAGGTGGTAATGGTACAATAAGATTAATAGCATTTTATTCTAGCAGTTCTACATAAACAATAACAAACCATCAAGTACAAGTAACTACAGCATGAAAGTAACTTAACTTATAAGGATGCCCATACAAGCTTATAAGTTAAGGATCGGTTTACATAACGTAACTCGTCATATAAGAGTGCCCATACAAACTTATACGATGAGGATCTTGTTGTGCAATGTTATGAAATGGTATGTATGCTATGAAATGACTCACCCATGATCACACACATGCAATCGCTATGCCGACATAAACTAGTAGTTCCCACTATTCGAGCAGGTAGCTAACCTCTCAGGCATCAACCATCATGGCCAGGCGGTGACAGTAGAGCGGGCATCTTTACTACTAGGCGGGTATCCACACTACTTCACCTAGGCCTTCGTACGCCTCAACGCTAAGAACACAACAGCGGAGCCCATACGTACTATGGCCCGGCGGGGGTCTCGGGTAGGTGTGCACCGAGAACACAACCCCGAACTGACCTTGTGTGACCTGGAAGGGGCCTCGAAATAAAGCACAAGGACAGAGCCCAACCGTTCACTTGGCATGGAAGGAGCCCCGGGATTTGAACACCGAGGACCAAGCCCAACCGCCCAAAGTCTAACTGTCAACTCCCATCGGTGTGACGATCGGCGAGCCCGTAGACCTGCCACACTATCCTTAACTTAGGATTACGACATCGCATGTCGACTCACACTGCATGCAATTTCACATCACCGTGGTATGGAAGGATCCTCGGAGAAAGCACGAGGACCAAGCCCAACCATCCGACTTTGTCTCATCTCAACGCAATCCCAACTAGTGACGGTCAACACCACACTTACACCCTTCCACAATGCTACCCGTAGGGAGACGACACTCTAAGCATTGGACTACTAAATTCAATCCGTTAAATAGTTATTCACATGGCCATAGATTATCCTCCTACATGTCATTCTAAATGATTTCAACAAATTATAAACATGATGTGCATTTATATTAATCTACCAATTTCTATCAAATCATTTCATTTAAGTATGCTTCGCTTCACAAATCAATTTCATGAGATCCAATTATTAAACTTCATCAATTATATAACTAAGATGATTATCATAAAAGAGTTCACCCAAACCACAAGTTAATTGCAACATTGAATCCACGAATCCAAATCCATGCTACAGGAATCCGGTGAAGGCGTGCAACCACTCGATGGAAAGGTCTTTCCATGGGTCATAACTTGCATGTTCAGACCATGGCCTATGTTCAATAGTATCATACTTAAAGCGGCTTCAAATCCGCTGCGTACAGAACACAATTTCTGCATGCATGATTTATCTGACGTCATTTTCGTTCAGACTTTCCTGTGGCTACACACTTCGCCTGAAGTCATGCAACCACTTGTTGGAGAGGAATTTTCAAGGGCTTCAACTTTTGTGTTTATTTGAAAGCCCAGATCTGGCCATATCACACCTGAAAATGGCCAAGAAGATCGTTGCGTGCAGAACACAGATTCTGCACGCATCTTAAGGCGGAGTGAACGGCATCGGTTCATCTTCCTCCTCAAGTTGGTCTTCCAGAATCACACCAGAGATTCCTCCTCCCTTAATCACCCTCTTGAGGCCATGATTCTTCACGAAACCATCCCCCACCTTCACATAGAAGGTTGGAGAGGTTGAAGACACAACTAGCCTTAGAGCACAAGCCTTAGTACGACCTCTTCCTGGAGAAATCACCATCTTGCTAGTCGAGACACTTTTGAGTCGACATCTCACCTAGATATCTACAGATCTAGCACCAAGGGAGAGGGGAGGAAGCTCACCTCATTTTCGGCGTTTCCACTTTTTCCGGCCATGGATCTTCTGACTCTTCTCGGTGGCATCTTCTCTTTCACGGCGACGGCGGATCTTCTCCTCCAAGACTTGCTCCAGCATTTTTCCCTCTCTACAGAAGTTTCTCTCAGGAAAATGGCTGGAATGAGGAGTGAAAACAGCTATGGTTTTCACAACCCTTATATATGAAAATTGATACGGGTAGGGACACGCCTGTGTCCTTACCCGTGCCCTGCTTCGAGTGAAGCGTCAACGACAGTTTTAGTGTGGGTTCAATACTCGACACGGGTAGGGACACGCCTGTGTCCCGACCCGTGTCCACATGACACGGTTGTGTTCCTTGGTTGTGTGCTTCTATGGACACGTCTCTACCTGTGTCATAAACTTCGTCGATCTCGACACTCTTTGTCGAGTTCAGCTCGACACACACTGTTAGGGACAAGCCCAAGTCACTACATAGATTACACTTCGTCGATCTCGACACACACACGGGTAGTGACACGCCCGTGTCACTACCCGTGTCACTTCACATGGGTAGTAACACGCCATGTCACTTCACACGGGTAGTAACACACCCGTGTCACTACCCGTATCACTTCACACGGGTAGTAACACGCCTGTGTCACTAATCGTGTCCTTCTCTGGACATACTCGAGTCGTCGACTCGAGAGTTGGCCTCTCCCATATGGGTAAGGACAAGCCCGTGTCTCTACCCGTGTCCTATTTTATACTGATTTCTCCTCCCATTTACAAGTGCAGCCCAGCTGCCATCACTTCTCTGAACCCAAGTCAGCATCCCTAACTCAAAAAAAAATGTGCACGAGGGGACTAGTGCGAATCGGGACGTTATAAATCCTATAAACAAAATAAAAGATTTCGTCACCGAAATCAGGCTAAGGCTATGGGAGAAAAGCATAATAGAAGATAAAATATGCTTTTAAACAAAAATTACCTCGAGGAAATAATTCCGGGTAGCGTTTTTGCATCAAGTCCACCGGCTCTCATGTATACTCCTCCTTCCCATGATTAGACCATAGCACCTTTACCAAAGGAACACTTTTGTGGCGCAATATTCTTGTCTCATTGTCTACGATCCGCACCGGCTCCAGTCGCACAGACCTATCAGTCGCCACTGCACCATCAGTAGTGGGGATATATTGATCGGGCCGCAACAACGCCTTTCGAAGCGACGACACATGTAACACGTCGTGGAGATTCTCTAGTTCTGGCAGTAACTCCAACCGATAGGCCAACGGGCCAATCCTTTCCAATACAGCGTATGGCCCAACATACCTTGGGCTGAGCTTTTTCACACCACGCACCCGTGACACTTCATGCATCGGCCGAATCTTCAGAAACGCTTTATCACCCACTTGAAATTCCACCATCCGGTGCTTTGCATTGTAATACTTTGCCTACCGACTTTGAGCCTCCAACATGCGATCCTATATTAGTCTAACCACTGCATCGATATCATCAATATACTCAATTCCCAAAGCCTTTGAGTCTTTATCTTGCACCTAAGACAAGGGGGTTCTACACCTTCTTCTGTAAAGAGCTTCACGGGGCGCCATGCCGATTCTAGCTTGATGACTGTTGTTGTAGGAGAATTATACCAGTGGTAGGAGCCTTTCCCACAGCTCTCCTCTATCCAACACACATAATCTCAACAAATCTTCCAGTGTTCTGATGATCCTCTCAGACTGCCCGTCCGTCAGACGCGAACTCAAATATGCCTACACCGCATTCCACTCCCTTGAGGTGAAACGACCATCCCGATCAGAAATGATTGTCTTAGGAACACCATGATACCATATGAACTGCTCTAAAAAGAGGTGTACCAAGACATCCACGTGAGCCTCTTTCTTCATGGGGATAAACTGGGCTACTTTCGTCAGTCGGTCAACGATCATCCACATCGAATCATTCCCTGAGCATGAGCGAGGTAGCCCAAGGACAAAGTCCATGGAGATATCCTCAAACTTCCACTCGGGGATGGGCAACGATTTTAACAAACCACCGGGACTCTTGCGGAATGCATTGAATACATCTTTCTTCATTCCCGGCCAACACATTGTCTTCCGTAGGCCGGCGTACATCTTTCCAATACTCGAGTGCATTGAATATTGAGAGCAATGTGCCTCTCTCAAGATATCCTCCCGAATTTTACCGCCCTTGGGAATGTAGAGCCGGCCCAAGGTATGTTGAGAGCCGGGCGGAGCAAGGAAGGGATTGCCTTGATTGCCGGGGCCAGAGCCGCATCCCTTCCTTGCTCCGCCCGGATTTCGTCCCGGATATCACAAATTATGCTCATGGTTGCCAAGTACTCTGTATACTCTGCTGAAGGATCCTTATATACCAAAGTAATATCCATCTCTTCAATCATCCGAGCCAACTCCATACTCATCAACCGAGACTCTGGGCTCGAGTCTGGTACCTTTCTACTCAATGTATCGGTCACCGAGTTCGCCTTTCCGGGATGATAGTTCAAAGTGAACTCATAATCGCACAGAAACTCTAAACATCGATGTTGTCTCAGGTTCAATTCCTTCTGTGTGTGAACATACTTTAAGTTTTTATGGTCTGAAAAGATCTCGCAGTGGACGCCGTATAGAAAGTGCCTCCAAACCTTCAAGGCGAACACCACTGCTCCCAATTCCAAATCATGAACCGGGTAATTGATTTCATGCTTCTTCAGCTGTCTTGAAGCATAAGCAATCACGTGTTTGTGCTGCATCAACACCGTTCCCATCCCTTGATATGACGCGTCGGTGTAGACTTGAAATCCTTCCTTCCCAGACGGAAGTGCTAGGATGGGGGTGGAGGTAAGTCTATCCTTCAGCTCTTGGAACGCCGCTTCGCACTGGGGTGTCCACTCGAATGGCACACCTTTCTTTGTCAAGGAAGTAAGAGGGAGGGCAATCTTTGAGAACCCTTTTACGAACTTGCGGTAATACACGGCAAGTCCAAGGAAGCTCCTCACATCGGCCGCCGACTTCAAGGGTGACCACTCCTTCACGGCACGCACCTTGGACGGATCCACCGCTAGTCCTGCTCCACTGATCACATGCCCCAAGAAAGCAACCTCTTCAAGCCAGAATTCGCACTTGTTGAACTTGGCAAACAAGGCGTGCTCTTTTACTTTCTTCAATACCAAGGTCAAGTGCTCAACATTCTCCTCCTCCGTCTTTGAGTAGACCAGGATGTCGTCGATGAAAACAATGACGAAGATGTCCAAATAAGGCCCAAACACCTTGTTCATCAAGCTCATGAAGGCCGAAGGGGCATTTGTGAGCCCAAACGGCATTACCGTGAACTCGTACAACCTGTATCTTGAACTAAAGGCCATTTTCTGGATGTCCCCTTCTTGTATCCTCAATTGATAATATCCCGAGCGCAAATCCAGCTTAGAAAACAAATGCGCTCCTACCAGTTGGTCGAACAACACGTCGATCCGGGGTAGCGGGTAAGTGTTCCGCACCGTCAGTCGATTGAGTTCTTGATAGTCTATGCATAAACGCAGGGTTCTATCCTTCTTCTTGACGAATAATACAGAGGCTCCCCAGGGTGACGAGCTGGGGCGAACGAACCCTGACTCCACCAGTTCTTCCAGTTGAACTCTAAACTCCGCGAGTTCCTTCGGGGCCATTCGGTAAGGTGCCCTGGATACAGGCTTGGCACCCGGTACTAAATTAATTTGAAAATCAACTTCTCTGTGCGGGGGTAATCCTAGCAGTTTCTCAGGAAATATCTCGGGGAAGTCCCGCACTACCCGTACGTCTTTCATATCCAACTCCATCTCCTTCAACTCAAAACAGATCATGAAGACTTCATCCCCCTTCATAAGGGCTTTTACAGCCTGAACTGAAGATAACAACATACGAGGTGCGAAGCTAATACCTTGAAAGATGACGTCGGTGTCTCCATGTCTCAAATAGATTCGTTTCTCTGCACAGTCAATCCTTGCAAAGTGCCAGTCCAACCACGCCATGCCCAAAATGATGTAAAACTCCGGCATTCTCAAGACCGTGGCAGGCGTATCAAAGGCCTTTCCCCCAATGAATATCTCTAGCTCGCACTTAGTAGTTGCGGTCATCTCAGAGCCGTCCGGGAGGCGTAGTCGTCGAGCTATCCTAGTAAAGTATTATACACCTTCCATGTCTTTAATGAAGTCCTCAGACACAAAAGAGTGTGAGGCACCGCTATCGAACAGCGTATACGCCGTCTTCCCGCCGACTACCATAGTGGCTAAGTGCCAATAACCAAAACACAACAGTAGGTGTCTAGTATGTTTTAAGTAAGTTAAGTTAAACAATGAAAATATGAAAGCTAACTGCATTATACCTGCAATCACATCCTGGGGATTCCGTTCTTGCGCCATGTCCAGCGCGTATACTTGATCCCGGGCAGGACCGGGGTTTCCTCCTCGCGATCCTCGTCCTCGACCCCGCATATAACCCCACCCCCGCGGAGCTGCTGGAGGGAGAGCGGGAGGGACATTCCCAAACAACCGCGGGCAAAAACGTCGAATGTGGCCCGACTGGTTGCATTCAAAACACACCAGCCCACGACGCCCCTCAGGTTGCTGAAATTGTTGAGGCTGTGGTGGTGGAGGCAACGCGGGCGGCTGCGGAATCGGGTGCTCCACTCTAAAATCTCGGTGGAAACGTCCTCCACCTCTTTGATGTCCTCTTCCTCCTCTAAAGTCCCGCCTTCTTCTGTTGCTTGGGCCAGCTTCTATCACGCCCTCCGCAGGTCTCCTACCACTACTCAAGTGGTCCGCCTCCAATCTCTTCGCCATGTCGATAATCTTCGCCAAGCTAGCATCCGCTATAAACAAAAGGGCCTGCCTTAGGGGATCTCGCAACCCTTTGTAGAAATGCTTAGCGTATCCTCTCTCATCTAAATCATACAAAACTGCAAACCTCGCGAGGTGCTGAAACTCCTACTGATATTTCGTAACTGATTTTGATCCTTGCTTCAGAAGAAGAAACCTCTCTTCGAGTTCATTTCGAGCGGATGTTGGAATGACGTGCTCCAAGAAGACATCCGAGAACTTGCTCCAACTTATCTTTGTATAGACCCAGCCTTGGAAGGTGGAGCCCATGAGGGACTTCCACCACCTCTTAGCATGTAGTTCCAAGACGGACACCACCAATGTCACAGCCATGTTGGCTGGGCAACGGATCCCCGCCAAAAAACTCCTGCACCGTATCAAGCCATTCCTCCGTTCATACTGATGACTACTTTTAGTCATCGTTTTTGGTATAGTTTAGTTTAAGAAATTCCTAAGATTATTGTTATTTTTGCTTACTTTATTCTTGTTATGTTTATTTTCATATTTCATTTGTTTTGTTTTGAATATAATATTTTTTAAGTTATGTTATGTCTTTGTTATGTTCAATTTTATTTTTATTTTATGTTATGTTATGTTATAATAATTAATGTTTTGATATAAATTATGTGTCTAATTTGTTATATTCTATTTTGTTTTGCAGCCCATACCCGAGCCCTCTTCATTGGTGAAGCCCTCAAATCTTGGTGCAGCACGGCCTCCTCCCCACTTCAAGATGCAGCCTCCAAGAGCAGCCCCTACATGCAATCCTAGCTCTACCCGAGCCCATAAAGCCCACACTAGCAGCCCATTTTTGCATTTGAATGGCCGGCCACTGTCACAACCCGCATTTTCTCAACGATAAAATCGTATCAGAGCAAGAGAAAACACGTGCCGTGATGCCACGTCGTGCAGGGTATAACTGCACACGCTCAGGAAAAACTCCAGACCTCAGATTTTAAGGAAAATCGTTGATTAAATATGAAAGAAAATCAGTTATGTTGAATGGTCGTATCCCTCGGCACGGTGGATCAGCTAGTCCACAATTAAAATTATATTTATACGTAGTAGAAAATACTTTGGTTCAATTAAGTTGACACCCTAATGAGCATAAGTGTCCCCAAGGGACAACTCATGGTATGTACGAATCTAAGGTGAATATAGTATGTATGAAATATAGTGTTTTACGCTAAGGAAAAATAGTGTCTTTGTTTTATAAATATGTTATGCATGAGGTACATATAATAATGCTTTTAGGTTTTAAAATATCTAACATGCAACCTAGCATAAATCCTTCCCAGAAGCAAGTGACCAACCACAAATAGGAAAAAACAGCAGTTTAAGTTCATACCCAGCATCGCAAGAAGCCACCAGTGGGCGCCAACAAACTGACACGAACCCACTTGTGAGTATGTATGTCTATACAGAAAGGTAAAAAAACTACCTCACAAAATCGGGAATCCGCTATCTCAGCTACCCAAGAGGCCACCAACCACCCCCTCCAAAAGAACTAGCCGTTGGACTGGCTACAACCTGGACCTGAGGCATTCAAGAAAAGAACACCTCCGCAAGAAAATAATCAAAAGGTAAATAGAGCAATGGATTAATGAGCAAATAAGAAGAGTGGTTTACCAACCCGGCAACAAACTGCTATAAGCAAAAGAAAGGGCATGACAGTAAGAAAAGAGAGTTGCCTAAAGCACAGCAAAGCACACCAAGTGCGGGCAATAACAACAATATGCCCCACCAAAAGAGTCTACAACAGCAACAAGACATATACATATCTGCCAAAAGAAAGAGAAAACATAAACAGGAAAGGGACTAACAGTCCTAACACGAGGGTGAGTGGCAGCGGTCAAAACATGGATCTGAATACGTAACCAAAACCAGATCCAAAAAGGGGCTAAGGGATCAAACAGTGGCAGCACTAGGGTCCCACACACGCCAACCCAAACCGGGGCAAAAGGCGGTGGCCACAGCTCACCACATAAAACCACCCCTCCAGAGGCCACCAAAACTCCACCACCTGCCACAACCCAAGAGTCGGCGAGCAAAATTAGCCGAACACCCAATACCCCCCCCCCTAGGGAAAAGTCACACTAACAATCCTAAGAAACACACGAACCCAAGGCAAAAAACGTCGGGTCCAACCGACGCGGCCTTGCACGCCTAACCCTATCCAACCCCGAGTCTTACCTGACCCCAAAACCAGCACAGCAACCAGCGTCGACACGATGCGTTGACGCCACAGCAGGCCGGTGTCGACACAGGGTGTCGACTCTACCGCTGCCGGTGTCGACACCAAGTGTCAACACCACTGCGGCCGGTGTCGACACAAGGTGTCGACACTACCGCTGCTGGTGTCGACACCAAGTGTCGACACCACTGCGGTCGGTGTCGACACAAGGTGTCGACACTACCGCTGCTGGTGTCGACACCAAGTATCGACACCAAGTATCGACACCACTGCGGCCGGTGTCGACACAAGGTTTCGACACTACCGCTGCTGGTGTCGACACAAAGTGTCAGCACCACTGCGGCCGGTGTCGACACAAAGTGTCGACACTGCCGCTGCCGGTGTCAACACAAAGTGTCGACACCCCGACTAGCCGGTGTCGACACCACAACTGGCTGGTGTCGACACAAGGTGTCGACACCCCGACTGGCTACAGGCGCCAGACCCAGCAACCAACCAAAATGAGAACGAGGCCCCTCTCTAAAATTTCATCATCCATCGGCAATAGCAACTACTCGACCTGAACTGTACCAAATCCGTCCCTAATAGGCAAAATCTCTCAGGAAAATCTGAGATTTAACTGGAACTTCTCTACACTAACCACAGTATAATCGGGGACGAACCGTAGCGTACACCTAGGATCTAAGCATGAGAGAGATAAAATTTAATAAAGAAGAAAAACATGGATCGGCTATGGCAAGGATGAGGGAACATCACTTGCCTCAATACCGGAAAAGCTTGGTCGGCGACTTCCCTCACTCTCGGATCTAGCCGCAGAGCACCAAGCCGAGGAGCAGAAAGGAAGCAGATCCAGGCGAGAGCAATCCAGATCCACTCTCGAAATCGAATTTCAACCGCAAAATCTCCAGGAATCGGCGTCCGAAGGCTAGGGTAGTCCGGCGGTTCTCTTCCTCTCGTACAGGCGGCGGCTCCTTCCAAAATAGAAAATAAAAAGAAGCAATGAACCGAGCCCCAATTTCTAACCTAAGGCTATATATATAGGCATCAGTTTTAATAATAAACAATCAATACATACTAATTAGTTACACGCAATATCAAAACGACGCGAGACCCAAAACTTCTCGGAAATTGATGAAATTCACTTCGCAGCTAAAAACCCACGCTACGAACACAACTGCGAAGTCGAAATTAGCATTCGACGAACAAAACCCGGGATATCACCACCCGAAGCCAAAAACACAAGCATTCCCTAAGAGGCCCAACCGAGTCATCAAACGGACCCCGGCTAGCTGGGGAATCTTGCTAACAGGCTACAAATAGGCTACACAAGGAACCCTAAGAGCTAAGACCACGCTCTACAACGACAAAGAGCCGGAAATACGTCATCGTAACGCAAGACAAAGATCAAACAAAACACGGAAAAACTGGGGGCGTTACAGCCACTCCCCCTAAAAGGAAGTTTCGCCTCGAAACTTTACTCACAACACTCCTATAAGGAAGGAGAGAGAAAGAGCCAGGAAAGGGCTATATAAGAATAAAACAGAACATACCAGGCACAAGATCAGGGAAACAGATGAGGGTGAGCCTCCCTCATAGCCGACTCCAATTCTCAAGTCGTGCTTTCCACATCCTGATTCATCCATAAAACTTTAACCATAGGGATAGTCTTCTTCTGCGACGCACGAACTTGAGAATCCAAAATGCGGACAGGCACCTCCACATAAGAAAGATTCGGCTCCAACTGAGGCACAGAATCCAAAACCTGCCTGCCATTCCGCACACATTTCCGCAGCTGACTGACGTGGAAGACATCATGCACGCCAGGGAAATTTGCGGGCAAAGCCAGCCTATAAGCTGATATCCCAATCCACCCAACAAGGAAGGGATTGCCTTGATTACCGGGGCCAGAGCCGCATCCCTTCCTTGCTCCGCCCGGATTTCGTCCCGGATATCACAAATTATGCTCATGGTTGCCAAGTACTCTGTATACTCTGCTGAAGGATCCTTATATACCAAAGTAATATCCATCTCTTCAATCATCCGAGCCAACTCCATACTCATCAACCGAGACTCTGGGCTCGAGTCTGGTACCTTTCTGCTCAATGTATCGGTCACCGAGTTCGCCTTTCCGGGATGATAGTTCAAAGTGAACTCATAATCGCACAGAAACTCTAAACATCGATGTTGTCTCAGGTTCAATTCCTTCTGTGTGTGAACATACTTTAAGTTTTTATGGTCTGAAAAGATCTCGCAGTGGACGCCGTATAGAAAGTGCCTCCAAACCTTCAAGGCGAACACCACTGCTCCCAATTCCAAATCATGAACCGGGTAATTGATTTCATGCTTCTTCAGCTGTCTTGAAGTATAAGCAATCATGCGTTTGTGCTGCATCAATACCGTTCCCATCCCTTGATATGACGCGTCGGTGTAGACTTGAAATCCTTCCTTCCCAGACGGAAGTGCTAGGATGGGGGTGGAGGTAAGTCTATCCTTCAGCTCTTGGAACGCCGCTTCGCACTGGGGTGTCCACTCGAATGGCACACCTTTCTTTGTCAAGGAAGTAAGAGGGAGGGCAATCTTTGAGAACCCTTTTATGAACTTGCGGTAATACCCGGCAAGTCCAAGGAAGCTCCTCACATCGGCCGCCGACTTCAAGGGTGACCACTCCTTCACGGCACGCACCTTGGACGGATCCACCGCTAGTCCTGCTCCACTGATCACATGCCCCAAGAAAGCAACCTCTTCAAGCCAGAATTCGCACTTGTTGAACTTGGCAAACTAGGCGTGCTCTTTTACTTTCTTCAATACCAAGGTCAAGTGCTCAACATTCTCCTCCTCCGTCTTTGAGTAGACCAGGATGTCGTCGATGAAAATAATGACGAAGATGTCCAAATAAGGCCCAAACACCTTGTTCATCAAGCTCATGAAGGCCGAAGGGGCATTTGTGAGCCCAAACGGCATTACCGTGAACTCGTACAACCCGTATCTTGAACTAAAGGCCGTTTTCTGGATGTCCCCTTCTTGTATCCTCAATTGATAATATCCCGAGCGCAAATCCAGCTTAGAAAACCAATGCGCTCCTACCAGTTGGTCGAATAACACGTCGATCCGAGGTAGCGGGTAAGTGTTCCGCACCGTCAGTCGATTGAGTTCTTGATAGTCTATGCATAAACGCAGGGTTCTATCCTTCTTCTTGACGAATAATACAGGGGCTCCCCAGGGTGACGAGCTGGGGCGAACGAACCCTGACTCCACCAGTTCTTCCAGTTGAACTCTAAACTCCGCGAGTTCCTTCGGGGCCATTCGGTAAGGGGCCCTGGATACAAGCTTGGCACCCGGTACTAAATTAATTTGAAAATCAACTTCTCTGTGCGGGGGTAATCCTAGCAGTTTCTCAGGAAATATCTCGGGGAAGTCCCGCACTACCCGTACGTCTTTCATATCCAACTCCATCTCCTTCAACTCGAAACAGATCATGAAGACTTCATCCCCCTTCATAAGGGCTTTTACAGCCTGAACTGAAGATAACAACATACGAGGTGCGAAGCTAATACCTTGAAAGATGACGTCGGTGTCTCCATGTCTCAAATAGATTCGTTTCTCTGCACAGTCAATCCTTGCAAAGTGCCAGTCCAACCACGCCATGCCCAAAATGATGTAAAACTCCGGCATTCTCAAGACCGTGGCAGGCGTATCAAAGGCCTTTCCCCCAATGAATATCTCTAGCTCGCACTTAGTAGTTGCGGTCATCTCAGAGCCGTCCGGGAGGCGTAGTCGTCGAGCTATCCTAGTAAAGTATTGTACACCTTCCATGTCTTTAATGAAGTCCTCAGACACAAAAGAGTGTGAGGCACCGCTATCGAACAGCGTATACGCCGTCTTCCCGCCGACTACCATAGTGGCTAAGTGCCAATAACCAAAACACAACAGTAGGTGTCTAGTATGTTTTAAGTAAGTTAAGTTAAACAATGAAAATATGAAAGCTAACTGCAACATACCTGCAATCACATCCTGGGGATTCCGTTCTTGCGCCATGTCCAACGCGTATACTTGATCCCGGGCAGGACCGGGGTTTCCTCCTCGCGATCCTCGTCCTCGACCACGCATATAACCCCACCCCCGCGGAGCTGCTGGAGGGAGAGCAGGAGGGACATTCCCAAACAACCGCGGGCAAAAACGTCGAATGTGGCCCGACTGGTTGCATTCAAAACACACCAGCCCACGACGCCCCTCAGGTTGCTGAAATTGTTGAGGCTGTGGTGGTGGAGGCAACGCGGGCGGCTGCGGAATCGGGTGCTCCACTCTAAAATCTCGGTGGAAACGTCCTCCACCTCTTTGATGTCCTCTTCCTCCTCTAAAGTCCCGCCTTCTTCTGTTGCTTGGGCCAGCTTCTATCACGCCCTCCGCAGGTCTCCTACCACTACTCAAGTGGTCCTCCTCCAATCTCTTCGCCATGTCGATAATCTTCGCCAAGCTAGCATCCGCTATAAACAAAAGGGCCTGCCTTAGGGGATCTCGCAACCCTTTGTAGAAATGCTTAGCGTATCCTCTATCATCTAAATCATACGAAACTGCAAACCTCGCGAGGTGCTGAAACTCCTATTGATATTTCGTAACTGATTTTGATCCTTGCTTCAGCAGAAGAAACCTCTCTTCGAGTTCATTTCGAGCGGATGTTGGAATGACGTGCTCCAAGAAGACATCCGAGAACTTGCTCCAACTTATCTTTGTATAGACCCAGCCTTGGAAGGTGGAGCCCATGAGGGACTTCCACCACCTCTTAGCATGTAGTTCCAAGATGGACACCACCAATGTCACAGCCATGTTGGCTGGGCAACGGATCCCCGCCAAAAAACTCCTGCACCGTGTCAAGCCATTCCTCCGTGCATACTGATGACTACTTTTAGTCATCGTTTTTGGTATAGTTTAGTTTAAGAAATTCCTAAGATTATTGTTATTTTTGCTTACTTTATTCTTGTTATGTTTATTTTCATATTTCATTTGTTTTTTTTTTGAATATAATATTTTTTAGGTTATGTTATGTTTTTGTTATGTTCAATTTTATTTTTATTTTATGTTATGTTATGTTATAATAATTAATGTTTTGATATAAATTATGTGTCTAATTTGTTATATTCTATTTTGTTTTGCAGCCCATACTCGAGCCCTCTTCATTGGTGAAGCCCTCAAATCTTGGTGCAGCACGGCCTCCTCCCCACTTCAAGATGCAGCCTCCAAGAGCAGCCCCTACATGCAATCCTAGCTCTACCCGAGCCCATAAAGCCCACACTAGCAGCCCATTTTTGCATTTGAATGGCCGGCCACTGTCACAACCCGCATTTTCTCAACGATAAAATCGTATCAGAGCAAGAGAAAACACGTGTCGTGATGCCACGTCGTGCAGGGTATAACTGCACACGCTCAGGCAAAACTCCAGACCTCAGATTTTAAGGAAAATCGTTGATTAAATATGAAAGAAAATCAGTTATGTTGAATGGCCGTATCCCGCGGCACGGTGGATCAGCTAGTCCACAATTAAAATTATATTTATACGTAGTAGAAAATACTTTGGTTCAATTAAGTTGACACCCTAATGAGCATAAGTGTCCCCAAGGGACAACTCATGGTATGCACGACTCTAAGGTGAATATAGTATGTATGAAATATAGTGTTTTACGCTAAGGAAAAATAGTGTCTTTGTTTTATATATATGTTATGCATGAGGTACATATAATAATGCTTTTAGGTTTAAAATATCTAACATGCAACCTAGCATAAATCCTTCCCAGAAGCAAGTGACCAACCACAAATAGGCAAAAATAGCATTTTAAGTTCATACCCAGCATCGCAAGAAGCCACCAGTGGGCGCCAACAAACTGACACGAACCCACTAGTGAGTATGTATGTCTATACAGAAAGGTAAAAAAACTACCTCACAAAATCGGGAATCCGCTATCTCAGCTACCCAAGAGGCCACCAACCAGCCCCTCCAAAAGAACTAGCCGCTGGACTGGCTACAACCTGGACCTGAGGCATTCAAGAAAAGAACACCTCAGCAAGAAAATAATCAAAAGGTAAATAGAGCAATGGATTAATGAGCAAATAAGAAGAGGGGTTTACCAACCCGGCAACAAACTGCTATAAGCAAAAGAAAGGGCATGACAGTAAGAAAAGAGAGTTGTCTAAAGCACAGCAAAGCACACCAAGTGCGGGCAATAACAACAATATGCCCCACCAAAAGAGTCTACAATAGCAACAAGACATATACATATCTGCCAAAAGAAAGAGAAAACATAAACAGGAAAGGGACTAACAGTCCTAACACGAGGGTGAGTGGCAGCAGTCAAAACATGGATCTGAATACGTAACCAAAACCAGATCCAAAAAGGGGCTAAGGGGTCAAACATTGGCAGCACTAGGGTCCCACACACGCCAACCCAAACTGGGGCAAAAGGCGGTGGCCACAGCTCACCACATAAAACCACCCCTCTAGAGGCCACCAAAACTCCACCACCTGCCACAACCCAAGAGTCGGCGAGCAAAATTAGCCGAACACCCAATACCCCCCCCCCCCTAGGGAAAAGTCACACTAACAATCCTAAGAAACACACGAACCCAAGGCAAAAAACGTCGGGTCCAACCGACGCGGCCTTGCACGCCTAACCCGATCCAACCCCGAGTCTTACCTGACCCCAAAACCAGCACAGCAACCAGCGTCGACACGATGCGTTGACGCCACAGCAGGCCGGTGTCGACACAGGGTGTCGACTCTACCGTTGTCGGTGTCGACACCAAGTGTCAACACCACTGCGACCGGTGTCGACACAAGGTGTCGACACTACCGCTGCTGGTGTCGACACCAAGTGTCGACACCACTGCGGTCGGTGTCGACACAAGGTGTCGACACTACCGCTGCTGGTGTCGACACCAAGTATCGACACCACTGTGGCCGGTGTCGACACAAGGTTTCGACACTACCGCTGCTGGTGTCGACACAAAGTGTCAGCACCACTGCGGCCGGTGTCAACACAAAGTGTCGACACTGCCGCTGCCGGTGTCAACACAAAGTGTCGACACCCCGACTAGCCGGTGTCGACACCACAACTGGCTGGTGTTGACACAAGGTGTCGACACCCCGACTGGCTACAGGCGCCAAACCCAGCAACCAACCAAAATGAGAACGAGGCCCCTCTCTAAAATTTCATCATCCATCGGCAATAGCAACTAATCGACCTGAACTGTACCAAATCCGTCCCTAATAGGCAAAATCTCTCAGGAAAATCTGAGATTTAACTGGAACTTCTCTACACTAACCACAGTATAATCGGGGACGAACCCTAGCGTACACCTAGGATCTAAGCATGAGAGAGATAAAATTTAATAAAGAAGAAAAACAAGGATCGGCTATGGCAAGGATGAGGGAACATCACTTGCCTCAATACCGGAAAAGCTTGGTCGGCGACTTCCCTCACTCTCGGATCTAGCCGCAGAGCACCAAGCCGAGGAGCAGAAAGGAAGCAGATCCAGGCGAGAGCAATCCAGATCCACTCTCGAAATCAAATTTCAACCGCTAAATCTCCAGGAATCGGCGTCCGAAGGCTCGGATAGTCCGGCGGTTCTCTTCCTCTCGTATAGGCGGCGGCTCCTTCCAAAAGAGAAAATGAAAAGAAGCAATGAACCGAGCCCCAATTTCTAACCTAAGGCTATATATATAGGCATCAGTTTTAATAATAAACAATCAATACATACTAATTAGTTACACGCAATATCAAAACGACGCGAGACCCAAAACTTCTCGGAAATTGATGAAATTCACTTCGCAGCTAAAAACCCACGCTACGAACACAACTGCGAAGTCGAAATTAGCATTCGACGAACAAAACCCGGGATATCACCACCCGAAGCCAAAAACACAAGCATTCCCTAAGAGACCCAACCGAGTCATCAAACGGACCCCGGCTAGCTGGGGAATCTTGCTAACAGGCTACAAACAGGCTACACAAGGAACCCTAAGAGCTAAGACCACGCTCTACAACGACAAAGAGCCGGAAATACGTCATCGTAACGCCAGACAAAGATCAAACAAAACACGGAAAAACTGGGGGCGTTACAGCCACTCCCCCTAAAAGGAAGTTTCGCCTCGAAACTTTACTCACAACACTCCTATAAGGAAGGAGAGAGAAAGAGCCAGGAAAGGGCTATATAAGAATAAAACAGAACATACCAGGCACAAGATCAGGGAAACAGATGAGGGTGAGCCTCCCTCATAGCCGACTCCAATTCTCAAGTCGCGCTTTCCACATCCTGATTCCTCCATAAAACTTTAACCATAGGGATAGTCTTCTTCCGCAACGCACGAACTTGAGAATCCAAAATGCGGACAGGCACCTCCACATAAGAAAGATTCGGCTCCAACTGAGGCACAGAATCCAAAACCTGTCTGCCATTCCGCACACATTTCCGCAGTTGACTGACGTGGAAGACATCATGCACGCCAGGGAAATTTGCGGGCAAAGCCAGCCTATAAGCTGATATCCCAATCCACCCAACAATCGGAAATGGCCCCACATACCTCGGTTCCAACTTCCTGTTCTTGCCAAACCGCTTGACTCTGATCAACGGGGAGACCTTTAAGAACACCGAGTCCCCCACAACAAATTGCAAGTCCAATCTACGCCGGTTGGCGTTCTTCTCATATCTCTCCTGGGCTAACCGAAGCTTTTCCCGAATATGCTTCACAGCGGTTTCCATCTCCTCGAGCGCTTCTGGACCCAACAAAGGTCCCTCGCCAAGCTCAGCCCAAAACAAGGGAGTCCTGCAGCGCCTCCCATACAAAGCTTCAAAAGGAGCCATTTGCAAGCTTTCTTGATAACTGTTGTTATATGTGAATTCCATAAGCCGCAAGCGCTCGTCCCACGCACCTCTGTGGTCCAGAATATAGCATCGAATCATATCTTCCACAATCTGATTTACTCGCTCCGTCTGACCGTTGGTCTGTGGATGATAGGCTGTGGAGTATCTCAAATCTGTACCCAACCCCTCTTGGAGGCTCTTCCAAAAACGAGACGTGAACCTAGATTCTCGATCTGATATGATACTTACGGGTACACCATGCAATCTGACAACCTCTTCCAGATACAGCTCGGCTATCTTCCTCATCGGATAATCGATCTTAAATGGTACGAAATGAGCACTCTTCATCAATCTGTCTACAATTACCCAAACTGAATCATGCCCCTTAGGAGATCTCGGTAAGCTTGTAATGAAATCCATCGATATACTCTCCCACTTCCACGTCGGGATCTCCAAGGGAGCCAGCTTGCCACCAGGCCTCCCATGGTCGGCTTTCACACGCCTGCAAGTGTAGCACTCAGAAACAAATCTGGCTATGTCCCTCTTCATCCCACACCACCAGGAAATCTGCTTTAAATCATGATACATCTTGGTAGACCCTGGATGGTAGGCAACACTAGATCCGTGGGCTTCTCTGCACACCATATCCCGGATATCTCCAACTTCGGGGATGCAAAACCTGCCACGATACTTTAAGGTACCCGCATCATCTACAGAGAAATCTGGGAGTTCCCCTTTTTCAACTCGAAGGTACAAATGCAGAAGATCGGGATCATCCTTTTGATGCAGTCTCGTAAGCGCAATCCACGAAGGATCTGCCACTGCCAAGCTACTCTGCGAATCACAGCTTCCCACATAAATGTCCATCAAAAGAAACTCTTCCACTAGATGCTCGGCAGAGAGATTGAAAATCTTCCCTGACTTCCGACTCAGGGCATCAGCCACCACATTAGCTTTGCCCGAATGATATTGGATTTCAACATCATAGTTAGCCACGTACTCCAACCACCGCTGCTGGCGCAGATTCAATTCTTTCTGAGTGAATACATACTTCAAACTCTTATGATCCGTGAAAATCTTGCACTGCGCGCCATATATCAAATGCCTCCATAATTTCAACGCATAGATCACAGCTGCAAATTCCAGGTCATGCGTAGGGTAATTCCTCTCGTGAGTCTTTAGCTGCCTCGACCCGTACGCGATCACCTTCCCGCCCTGCATCAAAACGCAGCCCAGGCCGACATGCGACGCATCCACATATATATCATACTCACTACCCTCTATAGGCAGAGACAAAATTGGGGCCGAATATAGCCTTATTTTTAGTTCCTCAAAAGCCTTCTCACACTTGCCATCCCATATGAAGGCTACATTTTTCTGCGTCAATTTAGTCAACGGCGCGGACAAGGTAGAGAATCCCTCTACAAATCTTCTATAATAACCAGCCAAACCCAAGAAGCTTCTGATCTCTTTGGGAGTAACAGGTCTCGCCCATTCCATAACAGCAGCGATCTTTTCTGGGTCCACTGATATCCCCTTCTTATTAACCATGTGGCCTAGAAAAGAAACTTGAGGCAACCAAAATTCACATTTACTCAGCTTGGCGTATAACTTATGGTTCCTCAGGGTTGCCAAGACTAGACGCAAATGTCGATCATGCTCCTCCGCATCTTTATAGTACACCAAAACATCATCTATGAAGACAATCACAAACTTATCTAGAAAATCCTTGAAAACTCTATTCATCAAATCCATAAAAGCTGAGGGCGCATTGGTCAAACCAAATGACATAACCAAAAACTCAAAATGTCCATGACGAGAGCGGAACGCCGTCCGCGGAACATCTGACTCCCGAATTCTCAACTGTTGATAGCCCGATCGAAGATCAATCTTGGAAAACACGGAGCTGCCACGCATTTGATCAAACAAATCGTCGATTCGCGGCAAGGGGTACCTGTTCTTAACAGTAACCTTGTTCAGCTCTCTATAGTCGATGCATAACCTCATCGACCCATCTTTCTTTTTAACGAATAGCACTGGTGCACCCCAAGGCAAAGAACTCGGCCTTATGAAGCCTTTTGACAACATCTCATCCAGCTGGATTCGCAACTCTTCCAGCTCTCGTGGGGCCATCTGGTACGGTGCCTTTACAATAGGACGCGTGCCTGGCTCCAAATCTATCACAAACTCGACATCTCGATCGGGTGGAAGACCGGGAAGATCGTCAGGAAACACATCAGAGAAGTCACACACCACAGGAATCTCTTCCAAATGGGGCACACTAACAATCGTCCCTACCAGAGAGACCACATAGGCAAAACAGCCAGAATTAAGCAACTTTCGAGCACGCACCGCAGAAATGACTGGAGACTCCTGGAGAGAATACCCATAAATGCTCCCTGGCTGACCGTTGTCTTTGACGAAGTCCAAGCGCTTACCCTTGCACTGGATAACTGCATCGTACCTTGACAACCAGTCCATGCCCAAAATAACGTCGAAATCCTCCAGGTCAATCACCTTCAGATCTGCCTTTGCTATAAAATCTCCCAACAAAATCGGACAATCGAGGACACCCAGGTCCGTAACCACAGAGTCACCAGAGGGGAACTTAACACAGAAGGCACCACCAACACGATCCAGGCCCAAACTGAACCGCTCCACGAAGGCTCTAGACACAAACGAGTGGGTAGCGCCTGAATCGAAGAGAACGCGCGCCCAGCGGTTCTTTACCTTAAATCGTCCTACGAATTGCACACGCATCTAAGGCAACAAGCGCTAAAACGAAAACTACAACCAAAAAGGGGGCATAACGAAACGACTGGGGAGGAGTCGAACCTGAGATAACCTGGGTCGAGGTCTTCGCTTCGTCTGCCGAAAGCATATTCAGCTTCCCCTTTCCTTTATCCATTTGCTGAGGCGGTGGGAGAGCCTGGAGGGGAGATGGCTGCAGAACAGGCTGGAGCTGTGGGCACCTTGTCTTGAGATGACCCTTCTGCCCACACTGAAAACAAACTTTATCCTTTAACCAGCATCGGGCAACTTCATTCCCCTTCCTGCCACACAAGGCACACACCAAGTCTCCCTTAGAAACACCCTGAATCGCGTGCACCTATTCCTTCTTCTGCGCTCCCAACCTTTTGAAACACTTCTCAAAGGGGTGTCCTGGCCGACCACAAAAACTACAATCCTCTTTGATCTTCTTTCTCGAGACAGCATCAGGTTCCTGAGGGCTCTTCCCTCCACCGGACTTCCGCTTATCCTTCCTCAACTGCTGGCCTCTATTCTTGGCATTCTCAATGGCCTCAACCCTCAAGGCAGCTTCAACCACACCGGCATAATTGACTGCTCCGTAGGCATTCGCTAACTACTGAATTTCGCTTCTTAGTCCACCCAGAAATCGCTTAACTCGGTCCGCCTCAACACTCACCAGACCAGGAGCAAACCGACTCAACTTACTAAACTCGATCTCATACTCACTAACCGTGATTTTCCTCTGCTTTAAATGAAGAAAGTCATTCATTAGCCGGTCCTGCTCGACTGAAGGCAGAAACTTACTTAACAACATCACCTTAAATGACTCCCAAGTGCATCCTGCCACCAAGATCTCTTTCTCCCTCAACCACCAATTCTTTGCTAAGCCCTTGAGCTAGTAGGCAGCGAGCATCACTCTCTAATCGTCTATAATCCCTGAGTAAGAGAACATCTCCTCAATGGTAATCAGCCAGTCATCCAAAATCATGAAATCTGCTTGCCCATCATAAGTAGGGGGCCTAAGCCGCTGAAACTGGGATATGAACGCCATCTCCGGGGTCACCACAACCAAAGGCACGGGAGGAGCAGGATGGGCAGGGACAGCTACCCCCTCAGCAGGGTCCTGAGCTCTCGGAGTCCGTCCTGCCACTACCGCTACAAGGGACTGAATCTGAGCCTGCATAGTCACTACCTGCCTTGATAACGCCTCATTACTCTACCGCAGGCTTTCTACCAACACATCGCTCTGCGCTCCTGACGTCTCACCCTCGGATTGGGGGTCGATCTCATCGCAGGACGTCTCGCCATCCTATAATCGCACCAGCTTTAGACAAAACCTAGCCCAACAGCTAGAACAAAACTACCCGGTACAGACAAACACACTTAAATATGAACTTCAACTGCAAAACTTGCTCTGGGAGTTGTTTTTACCATGATGATGTTATGCTTGACCTAAGATGGTTCACCACCATCATACTAACTCATGTGCCTAAATCATGAATGCATGTACTTGTATTATGTTTGACTCAAAACCATGCGTGTACATATGTCATCATGCAAATCTTTAGCTTGACACGTTGTGCTTATGAAATGTTATGTTATGCATGATGTGCTATGCATTCTAAAAAAGCCTTAATGCATGCCATGGGCGACGTACACATGAAAATGTTATGCATCCCATACTACATAACATTTCCATACAACTACAAAAAGAAAAACGTGCTAGCCGCATTCATGTGGTGAGGTTATGCATCTCATACTACATAACCCTCACATGTTGCCTCCTATGATGGATCCATATACGAACACATATTATGCATCCCATACTACATAATATGCCATGTATACTTCTTTATGCTCATGAGTGTAGTGTTCGTGCTTCGGCCAAGACGTGTTGATGACATATCGGTGTGTGTATGGTATGACGCTAACCACTAATGCAAACAAGGGAAAGGTTGCCCGACCATTTGTCAAGCAACCTCCCTCTGATACCAACTGTCACAACCCGCATTTTCTCAATGATAAAATCGTATCAGAGCAAGAGAAAACACGTGCCGTGATGCCACGTCATGCAGGGGATAACTGCACACGCTCAGGCAAAACTCCAGACCTCAGATTTTAAGGAAAATCGTTGATTAAATATGAAAGAAAATTAGTTATGTTGAATGGTCCGTATCCCTCGGCACGGTTTATCAGCTAGTCCACAATTAAAATTATATTTATACGCAGCAGAAAATACTTTGGTTCAATTAAGTTGACACCCTAATGAGCATAAGTGTCCCCAAGGGACAACTCATGGTATGCACGACTCTAAGGTGAATATAGTATGTATGAAAGATAGTTTTTTATGCTAAGGAAAAATAGTGTCTTTGTTTTATAAATATGCTATGCATGAGGTACATATAATAATGCTTTTAGGGTTTAAAATATCTAACATGCAACCTAGTATAAATCCCTCCCAGAAGCAAGTAACCAACCACAAATAGGCAAAAACAACAGTTTAAGTTCATACCCAGCATCACAAGAAGCCACCAGTGGGCGCCAACAACCTAACACGAACCCACTGGTGAGTATGTATGTCTATACAGAAAGGTAAAGAACTACCTCACAAAATCGGGAATCCGCTATCTCAGCTACCCAAGAGGCCACCAACCAGCCCCTCCAAAAGAACTAGCTGTTGTACTGGCTATAACCTGCACCTGAGGAATTCAAGAAAAGAACACCTCAGCAAAAAAATAATCAAAAGGTAAATAGAGCAATAGATTAATGAGCAAATAAGAAGAGGGGTTTACCAACCCGGCAACAAACTGCTATAAGCAAAAGAAAGGGCATGACAGTAAGAAAAGAGCACTGTCTAAAGCACAGCAAAGCACACCAAGTGCGAGCAATAACAACAATATGCCCCACCAAAAGAGTCTGCAACAGCAACAAGACGTATACATATCTGCCAAAAGAAAGAGAAAACATAAACAGGAAAGGGACAAACAGTCCTAAAACGAGAGTGAATGGCAGCGGTCAAAACATGGATCTGAATACGTAACCAAAACCAGATCCAAAAAGGGGCTAAGGGGTCAAACATTGGCAAGCACTAGGGTCCCACACACGCCAACCCAAACCGCGGCAAAAGGCGGTGGCCACAGCTAACCACATAAAACCACCCCTCTAGAGGCCACCAAAACTCCACCACCTGCCACAACCCAAGAGTCGGCGAGCAAAATTAGCCGAACACCCAATACCCCCCCCCCTAGGGAAAAGTCACACTAACAATACTAAGAAACACACGAACCCAAGGCAAAAAATGTCGAGTCCAACCGACGCGGCCTTGCACGCCTAACCCGATCCAACCTCGAGTCTTACCTGACCCCAAAACCAGCACAGCAACCAGCATCGACACGATGCGTTGACGCCACAGCAGGCCGGTGTTGACACAAGGTGTCGACTCTACCACTACCGGTGTCGACACCAAGTGTCAACACCACTGCGGCCGGTGTCGACACAAGGTGTCGACACTACCGCTGCTGGTGTCGACACCAAGTGTCGACACCACTGTGGCCGGTGTCGACACAAGGTATCGACACTACCGCTGCTGGTTACGACACCAAGTGTCGACACCACTACGGCCGGTGTCGACACAAGGTGGCGACACTACCGCTGCTGGTGTCGACACAAAGTGTCGGCACCACTGCAGCCGGTGTCGACACAAAGTGTCGACACTGCCGCTGCCGGTGTCGACACAAAGTGTCGACACCCCGACTGGCCGGTGTCGACACAAAGTGTCGACACCACAACTGGCTGGTGTCGACACAAGCTATCGACACCTCGACTGGCTACAGGCGCCAGACCCAGCAACCAACCAAAACGAGAACGAGGCCCCTCTCTAAAATTTCATCATCCATCGGTAATAGCAACTACTCGACCTTAACCGTACCAAATCCGTCCCTAATAGGCAAAATCCCTCAGCAAAATCTGAGATTTAACTGGAACTTCTCTACACTAACCACAGTATAATCGGGGACGAACCCTAGCGTACACCTAGGATCTAAGCATGAGAGAGATAAAATTTAATAAATAAGAAAAATAAAGATCGGCTATGGCAAGGATGAGGGAACATAACTTGCCTCAATACCGGAAAAGCTTGGTCGGCGACTTCCCTCACTCTCGGATCTAGCTGCAGAGCACCAAGCCGAGGAGCAGAAAGGAAGCAGATCCAGGCGAGAGCAATCCGGATCCACTCTCGAAATCGAATTTCGACCGCTAAATCTCCAGGAATCGGCGTCTGAAGGCTAGGGTAGTCCGGCGGTTCTCTTCCTCTCGTACAGGCGGCGGCTCCTTCTAAAAGAGAAAATGAAAAGAGGCAATGAACCGAGCCCCAATTTCTAACCTAAGGCTATATATATAGGCATCAGTTTTAATAATAAACAATCAATACATACTAATTAGTTACACGCAATATCAAAATGACGCGAGACCCGAAATTTCTCGGAAATTGATAAAATTCACTTCGCAGCTAAAAACCCACGCTACGAACACAACTGCGAAGTCGAAATTAGCATTCGATGAACAAAACCCGGGATATCACCACCCGAAGCCAAAACCACAAGCATTCCCTAAGAGTCCCAACCGAGTCATCAAACGGACCCCGGCTAGCTGGGGAATCTTGCTAACAGGCTAAAAACAGGCTATACAAGGAACCCTAAGAGCTAAGACCACACTCTACAACGGCAAAGAGCAGGAAATACACCATCGTAACGCCAGACAAAGATCAAACAAAACACGGAAAAACCGGGGGCGTTACAGCCACCCACATCAAGTCCTTCTCTCTACTTTTTATTATTTTCTCTCTTCTCTCCCTCATTTAATGTCATGCATGCATACCCCCATACACATGGCCGGCCACTCCTCATGCATCTCCTCACTCATCCCCTCTCTCTTATTAATTTCTCCATCCATGCACCTTGCCACCAATGCATTGAACCCACCTCCTTTTCTTCCCCCTCATTTATGTCATGCATGAACTTCTCTCCCTTTACATGGCCGGCCACCCCCCTTGCCTCCTCCTCGTTATTTCATTCTAGATCCTTCTCCATCTCCTATAAAAGCCACCCCATCCCTCAAGCCAAAGAGAGAAATTTTTGGGAAGTGAAGTTTTGAGTTGAATGTGAGTGTTGAGTTGGAGAGTGGAGAATGCTTGTGAGTTGTTATTAGTTTCATTATTGTATTAGTTTTTTTTCCATTATTGCAAGTTTTTCTTCCTAATATAGTCCTGTCTTTTTAAAAATTTTGTGTACTCTTTCGTTTAGTATCAATAAAAATGAAATTTTCTTCTCTTTACATTATTATTTCCTTTTCCAATATACGTAGCTAATCTTCTCTTATCCTTCGATCGTGAGGATCCATAAAATGAGATGAGGGTTTCTTTTATTTCATAGTTTTATTTTTGCTTAATTTTACTCGATCCTTCTTTGATTTTTATTTTGTTGACTCCGTATTTCCGGTATACGGTAGTAGGCTTGGGATCTCATATTTGAGTAGCCGAGAGGCTCATGAATGTGAAAGATCACTCAAAGAAGGAAGGAGTTGAACGCAACCCTAGAGATAGGATGACGTAAATCTTCCGGATTGGAGTCAAATCCAATGGTACGGGTCACCTCGATAATGCGGCTTTAGGTCTTTTTGACTTGAAAGAGATTTCGGTCAAAACGTCTATAAGTCAGGAGATTTAATGCTCTAGCGAGATTATTTCCTAATTTCGGATCCGTCACGGTCGAGTATGATTTGCAAATTTAAAACTATGCCTTTTCATCCCTCTCATTTCATTTTATTGTGGATCTTCGATCGAATGCTAGCTTTTTATTATAAATTTTTTCGTCTAAAAAATTATCTTTCGTTTTTGTTTAAAAATTGTCAAAACCCATTTTCTTTCGGTAGGATAATAGTTCAAGCATGAGTAGCAGTATTTGACAACTCTGTGTTTAAATACGACCATGATACTACAATTCTACAGGTACACTTGCCTGTTTGGGTTTAACACATTTTCTTTCGGTAGGGTTTAGTTAGTTTCTCTTTTTCCTTTTTCTTTCAAAACTCCAAAAAACTCTTTTGCTTTCTTAAAATCAAAATCTAAAATAATTAGTATATCTTTATTAAGCTTCTTTAGTATTGCTTTTATTTTAGTCTTATCAAAAATCAAAAAAGAAAAAAATCTATAAAACAAAAATAAAAAAAAAATTGCTAAAATCTATTTGAAAAACAAAATCTAAAATTATTTTCTATCTTTATTTTTATGTTTCTTCTAGTGATGTGTAGGCCCGTGCGGTTCCTTAGTTCTATTTAGATCTCTTTGAAACAGTTTTCTAAATTTATCAGTTTAACATAGCTTCTTTTTACTAGTTTCTTTTTCTTAAATATAGGCATCCGATTTCTACGTTATAAGTTAGGAATTTGTAGTTATGTCTTTTTATTTGGTTAGTTGCTTATGAATGGTTACTAGGTAATGTTATCTCTTTTTCATTTGTGGGGTAATACTTTCTTGGTGTCTAGAACTTCTCCCTAGCTACTCTCGAAGCATGTGCGTCTTTTTTACGTACTTTAGAAATGATTTAGGCTACCCTTTGACTCGTTTGAGCTTTTCTTGCCCACCAAAAAATTTTACCATTGCAAAACAATTTTGGGCCTTTTCCATGTTTCTTTGTTTTTGACTCCACCTTTCATTTCATTATTTCACCAAAGCCAAAATCTCTTTCCTATTTTCACACTAAACTTTGAGCTTAAATATTAATTTTGTGAAAGGTTATATCTTTGAAATGAAAAGGAAAATTTATAGCTTATATTTAGAGCTTTCCTTAAAGTTACAAAAAAAAGAGTTATTATCAAAAGTATCATCAAAATGAAATGAAAACAAAAAGAGAGTAGTTTATTTTTGGCCAATATTATGAAAAGAAAAGAAAAAAATACATGGCTTTATGTTTGTTTTAGCTTGAATTGAAGTACTTATTGTACAACCCCGTGTCCGGCGAGCAAGGTCACCAGGGGGCGAGCAGATCAGACTGGGAGCAGCAGGCAAGCTCGGCAGCGGCAGGGGCGAGGCTGAGCTCGGCATCCGTCGGCCAGAGATCGTCGATCGGCGACCCCGAGCTCGGCATTCGCCGAGCGGGCTGCAACTCGCGCCCTCGCAGTGGAGCTCGGCAGCAACGGGCGAGCAGAGCATGCCGAGGTCGGCCAGAGCTCCCAGCTCGCCTGGGTGTCAGAGGTACTTTTTACTGTTTTACCCCTGCTGGTCTGCCCATAGCCCTTCAAAACAGCGGAGTTTGGCTGTTGGCAGACCCAACCGAGGGTTTTCTGGTAATTTCAGGTCAATTATTTTGGTTATTGGCAGTCCGGATTTCAAAAACTATAAATAGGACCCAAGGGGTACCCCAGAAAGCAGGTTCTTCCTGTGCTCTTCTCCCCAAAATCTTTAAGTTCTTTCTGAGGGTACCTTAGCTCGGCTTCAGGCTAAGGAGGGGAAGCGCTCTGAGATCTTCCGGGTTTGTGGTGGGACCTCCCTGCCGAGCCCTTGGGTCTGTTTCTCCTTGCTTTCGTCATTTTTCTTGCAGGAACAAAGTAGGCGCGAGACCACCCCCTTCCCCAAGGGCGAGCTCCACAGGAAGCCGGGTTTCGGTTTCAACATTTTGGTGCGGTGAGCGTGGATCGTGGTCAGCGCAGAAAAGTTTCCGCGAGCTCAATGACGGGACAAGGATCCGACAGGCCGAGCTCGTCGCCCCCCCCCCCCCCCCCCCCGCCTCTCGCAACGGTGGGAATGTTCGAAGACTTCAGAAACGAGGTGCTAAATCTGGTCAAGTTCGTACTCGGCACGCGGGCCGAGTGCTCGACTCCGGCAAACCAGATCGCGGCCGCCTCCTCATTGGGCGAGGACGCTCCCAGCAGGCGAGCTGGGAAGGAAGTGGCCGAGGAAGGCCGAGGGTGCAAGCTCCCCGGGCGCGAGCTCTTCCCCGGCTCGTCAGGCCGAGGTCGCTTCGGCGAGCTGGGCTCGCGAGACTCGCCAGCTCGCCCAGTAGGGGGAGGGAGCCCTTTCAGCAAGCTGGTCTCTTCAGCTCCAGTTCCAGATGGGTTTAGGGGCCCGAGATGTCCTATTACACTGGGAAGGGAGACCCGGTCCAGCATGTCCAATGGTTCGAGGACGTGGTCTCCATCCGTCAGATGTCGGACGGATTCAAGTGCCGGCTCTTCGCCATGACCCTCCGGGAGAAGGCAAGGGAGTGGTTCCACTAGCTACCGGCCAGCTCCATCTACTGCTTCGAGGACCTGCGCCGAGGATTCATGCTGAGATTCACCACTTCGAAGAAGAGGAAAAAGGAGTCTGAGTCTTTGTTCCACATAAAGCAGGGGGTGAACGAGACGTTGGGGAGCTATGTGGACCGATTCCAGGAGGAAGTTACCCAGGTCCAGGAGATGTCGGGCCATAGTCTGATGATGGCTTTCACCCTGGGCCTGCAGCAGGGGTTCTTCCGAATGGAGCTGAAGAGAGTTCCCCCCCCCCCTCTCCTACGAAGAGTTGATGGAGAGGGCGGCGAGAGAGGTCGACGGAGAGGCGTCGAACCCGGAATTTGCAAGGAAGCTAGCAAGGTGGGCCACAGAGTAAGAGAAAGAGTCGAGAGGAGGAAAGGCACAGGAGGAGAGAAGAGGGGAGCCCAGGCAGAGGGAGCAGACGCAGCTCCAAGGGCAGCAGCAGCCGAGGTGGGGGCGTCAGGAGCCCGACCGGCGGCTGGGATGGAGGCCTGAGTGGCAAGGCCAGGGGCCACAGAGGGGGTACCACGGAAGGGACCACTACCAGGGGAGGCAAGACCAGTTCCACCCCCTGGGCTGGAGGCAGGGCCAGAGGTCCCGACTCCCCGATCAAGAAGAGGCCATGGCCATAGCCCTGGGAGCAAGGAGGGGAACGTGGAGGAGGAGAAGAAGAGAGGTCAGGGTGGAGCTGCCCTATTGCGACTTCCATCAGGAAGAGGGGCACGCCACGGCCACCTGTTTGGAGTTCCTCGAGATGAGAGGGAATAGGGAACAGCAGCAGTAGCAGTAGGGGCGGCAGGAAGTAAGAATTGAGGAGGTCCTGCCTCGGGCGGAGGAGGATCGGTGCGAAGACCGGGTGGATGTAGGGACCCGAGGAGGGATCGGGGTGATCCACGGGGGAGTAGGGATCGAGGCTTCCCGCAAGGCAAGCCTCCACACCATGTACCGGGGGAGCGTCGCCTCTACATCCCAAACCCCGCCACCGGAGGAGAGGATCACCTTCTCCAGGAGTGATCTGCCAGACCACGAGGATCCGTTCTGTGATGCGTTGGTCATCAAGGCGGCCATCGAGAACTTCACCGTCTCTCGGATCCTCGTGGACAACGGGAGCTCCATCAACGTCGTCTTCAAAAAGGCGTTCGACGTGATGAAGGTGGAGGCAAAGAGGGTGTTGGCCTCAGATGGCCCCTTGTTCGGATTTTCAGGAGAAAGGAAGGAAGTAGAGGGAGGAGTTGGACTCCATGTCACCCTGGGGGGCAGTCCCGAAACTGCAAGTTCGCCATTGTGGACGCCCCCAGCAGCTACAGCGCCATCTTCGGGAGGCCTCTCATCAGCGCCTTCCGCTGCGTCCCCTCGTCTTACCACCAGTGTTTGAAGTTCAACGTTGAGGGGGTCCAGGTCAGGATCAGGGGGGACCCAAAGGTGGCGCGGGAGTGTTACGTCACTGCGGTGAACACCATCTCTTTGCAGGAGGGAGCCGAGGAGATGGGACGGAGGATGGAAGAGGTCGAGCAGGAATCAGGAAGGGGAGAGCTGGGAGTGTAGGACTGCGTGGAGAAGGCGGCAGGAGGAGATCAGGAGGTGGCCGAAGTGGGGGCTGTGGAGGGAGCGACGGAGGTAGAGGTCCCCATTCAAGAAGAAGGGGATGCTGAAGGATGGGCAGAGCAGTCCAGGCTGGAGGCCGCGGAAGAAGTGGTGGAGCTGGAAGTGCTCACCCGGGGAGGAAGGATGGAGAAGGTTCGCGTCAGCGGAGGGCTGACCCCGGAGGACCAAGGCAGGATGTTGGAGTGCATCCAGAAGAACATGGACATCTTTGCCTGGAATGCCGCGGAGATGCCGGGGGTTGACGCAGATGTGGCTTGCCACCGCCTCAACCTGGACCCGGGAACACGCCCCGTTCAGCAGAAGAAGAGGTCCACCGCGGACAAGCTGGCGGAACCCATCCGGGAGGAGGTGGCGAAACTCCTCAAGGTAGGCTTCGTGTCTGAGATTCAGTACCCCGGCTAGGTCTCCAACGTGGTTATGGTTAAAAAAGGGGATGGCCGATGGAGGATGTGTATCGACTTTTCCTTACTTAATAAAGCTTCTCCTAAGGATTGTTACCCCTTGCCTCGGATCGACGCGCTGGTTGACTCAGCCGTCGGTTTTTCTGTAATGAGTTTTTTGGATGCTTTTTCAGGTTACCATCAGATCAGGATGCACCCCCCAGACATCAAGGATGTCTCATTCGTCACCGGGGATGGATGCTACTACTACAAGATGATGCCCTTTGGGCTGAAAAATGCTGGGGCTACCTACCAGAAAATGATGGACAGGGTCTTCAAGGAGCAAAGGGGAAGGAACTTGGAGGTGTATGTAGATGACCTCATGATCAAGAGCCAGGATGTGGACTCCCACCTCCGGGACCTGGAGGATACCTTCGCCACCCTGCGCAAGTACAAGATGCGGCTGAATCCCCTTAAGTGTGCTTTTGGGGCCAGCCGCGGGAAGTTCTTGGGGCATCTCCTCACCCCGTGGGGGTCGAGCCGAATCCAGATAAGGTCAAGGCTATCCTGGAGCTGGGGTCCCCGCGGAATACAAAGGAGGTCTAACGGTTGACAGGGAAGCTAGCAGGGCTGAGTCGCTTCCTTTCTCGGGCAGGGGATAAGTGCTCCCCCTTCTTCAAAACACTGAGGGGAGGTCAGAGGTTCGAATGGACCAAGGAATGCGAGGATGCGTTCCAGGCCCTCAAGGTGCAGTTGACACAGGCCCCACTGCTCCAAGGGTCGAATGATGGGGAGGACCTGTTCCTATATATCGGGGTCGGGGCAGAGGCCTTGAGCTCCGTCTTGGTTCGTGAAGAAGGGAAGAGGCAGCTCCCTATTTATTACGTGAGCCGGGTCCTGAGGAAGGCCGAGCTCCGGTATCCGATCTTGGAGAAGCTTGCGTTCGCCCTAATCATCTCGGCTCGGAGGTTGCGACCTTACTTCCAAGCACACTCAATTCGGGTGGTGACCGACCATCCCCTCTGCAACATCTTCGAGGGGGTGGAGCATTCAGGCCGGCTGGCCAAGTGGTCGGTGGAGCTAAGCGAGTTCGATGTCTCCTTCGTCCCGCGGCTCTCAATCAAGGCTCAGGCGATGGCCGACTTCCTAGCCAGCTACGTGGTTGAAGTGGCGGAGGAAGAACTTACCCGCCCGACCCCTTGGAAGGTGAGGGTGGATGGCGCCTAGGGGAGGCATTCCCTAGGAGTAGGGGTGATCCTAGAAAGCCCTCAAGGGACTCGTATTGAGCAAACAGTGGTGGTGCACTTCCCCATTACCAACAACCAGGCCGAGTACGAGGCCGTGATAGCAGGGTTGCGCCTGGCCAAGGAGCTGGGGGTATCAGATGTGGAGGTCCTCACTGACTCCATGGTAGTGGCTTCTCAGATTAACGGGGAGTTTGAGGCAAGGGAGCCCACCCTGCGATCGTACTTGGCCAAGGTCAAGGGGATCATTGGCACTTTTCAAACTTTCACCATCCGACACGTGCCCAGGGAAGAGAATGAACAAGCCGATCAATTGGCTAAGCATGGTCCCCATGTGGGGGGCACCATCACCGACCTGTTCCGCCCCTCCATCGAAGAAGGAGAGCACATGGAAATCGATCAGCAAGTTTCATGGATGGATCCAGTGATAGTTTTTCTCTCCACAGGAGAGTATCCGGAGGGGGTGGACAAGAAGAAGCTGAGGCACAAGTCAGCATACTACCTCCTCCAGGACGGGCAGCTATACAGGAAGACCCTCTCAGGGATGCTAGCCCACTGCGTAACCGAGGAAGAAGCGCGAAGGATCTTGGAGGAAGTCCACTCCAGAGAATGTGGAAGTCACTCCGGGAGTCGGACCCTGGAAGGGAGAATAATCAGGCAAGGTTATTTCTGGCCCACCCTGGGCCGAGATGCGGCGGAGTTCGCGAGAAGATGTCACAAATGCCAACTGTTTGCCCCTCTCCAGCTGCAGCCGGCCCAGCGGCTCCAAAGTATCACGGCCCCATGGCCCTTGGCAATTTGGGGAATGGATTTGGTTGGGCCGTTCCCCCAAGCCAGCGGCCAGAGAAGATTCCTCCTAGTGATGATAGACTACTTCTCAAAGTGGATGGAGGTGAAAGCGTTGGCCAAGGTGACCTCCCAGGTGATCAGGAACTTTGTTTGGGGGGAGATCATCTGTCGTCATGGGCTGCCGCAGGCCATCGTCACGGACAACGGGCCCCAGTTCGCCAGTGTCGAGTTCACCAGCTTCTGCGAACAGCTTGGGATCGATCTCAGGTTCGCCTCGGTCCATCACCCCAGGAGTAACGGGCAGGTGGAGGCCGCAAACAAGATCATCGTCAATCTCCTCAAGAAGAAGGTGGAGAATCTGAGGGGGAGCTGGGTGGAGCAGCTCCCTGTGGTTCTTTGGGCCCTAAGGACCACCCCCAACACGGCTACGGGAGAGACACCCTTCAAACTCTCCCACGGGTGCGAGGCAGTGCTCCCCATAGAGTTCGAAGTCCAAACACCACGAGTCGTGGTGGCCAAAGAGGGCCGTGGGGAATGGCAAGCAGAGAATGAGGAGGAACTGAGGCTCTCCCTTGACATGGTGGAAGAGGTTAGGGACCTTTCCGCTATCCGACAGGAGGAAGTAAAAAGAAGAATGGCCAAGTACTTTGACAAGCATGTCAGGGTCAAGCAGTTCGTGGAAGGGGACTTGGTGCTGAAGAAAGTGGATGCGGTAGGGAGGTCGGCATCCGTAGGGAAGCTCAATCCCAACTGGGAGGGACCATTCGTTGTAAAGGTAGCCTTGGGGTCAGGGGGCTACCGACTCCAAAATGTAGAGGGCGAGACCCTGAGTCTCACCTGGAGTGGTGACGACCTCAAACGATTTTTCCCCTGAAACATGTAAGCAGCACTTTGATTATAATAAATTTCTTCAAGTCCTCTGATAATGTTGTAACTAGCCTGCATGATAGAATGTGATGTGTTTTGGACCCCGAGCAGATCCCGTTGTCAGGCTCTCACCTAGCTGACAGGGCTGGAAGTCACTCGGTGTCATCCTGGACCCCGAGCAGATCCCGCTCACAGGCTCTCACCTAGCTGACAGGGCTGGAAGTCACTCGGTGTCATCCTTGGCCTCGAGCAGATCCCGCTGTCAGGCTCTCACCTAGCTGGAAGGGCTGGAAGTCACTCGATGGTGGTGGTAATGGACTCCGAGAAGATCCCGCTGTCAGGCTCTCACCTAGCTGGCAGGGCTAGAAGTCACTCGGTGTCATCCTTAGCCTCGAGCAGATCCCGCTGTCAGGCTCTCACCTAGTTGGCAGGGCTGGAAGTCACTCGATGGTGGTGGTAATGGACCCCGAGCAGATCCCGCTGTCAGGCTCTCACCTAGCTGGCAGGGCTGGAAGTCACTTGGTGTCATCCTTGGCCTCGAGCAGATCCCGCTGTTAGGCTCTCACCTAGCTGGCAGGGCTGGAAGTCACTCGATGGTGGTGGTAATGGACCCCGAGTAGGTCCCGCTGTCAGGCTCTCACCTAGCTGGCAGGGCTGGAAGTCACTCGGTGTCATCCTTGGCCTCGAGAAGATCCCGCTGTCAGGCTCTCACCTAGCTGGCAGGGCTGGAAGTCACTCGATGGTGGTGGTAATGGACCCCGAGTAGATCTCGTTGTTAGGCTTTCATCTAGCTGGCAGGGCTGGAAGTCACTCGGTGTCATCCTTGGCCTCGAGCAGATCCCGCTGTCAGGCTCTCACCTAGCTGGCAGGGCTGGAAGTCACTCGATGGTGGTGGTAATGGACCCCGAGTAGATCCCGCCGTCAGGCTCTCACCTAGCTGGCAGGGATGGGAGTCACTCGATGATGTCGGCCTTAAAGTCATCAGGTGCAGGCCAGTCTGTGGTAGGGGGCCAAGGGGAAGGGTCCTGCCAGGACGAGCTCGGGCTCGGCAAACTCAGCTCGGCACAGTCAAGAAGGCAGGCCGAGCTGAAGGGCTCTGCATGGGCGTGTTTGGGCTCGTCATCTCCAGCTCGGCATTGGCGAGTAGGCCGCAAGCCCGGGCCTCGCCAAAGGAAGGCAAGCCGGACCAGGGGATCTCGCCTCCCTGGCCCATTACACTTCAAAATTTTTCCCCTTCGACGGGCACAACCTGGGTGGCTCGCGTGCAAGCAATAGTGGCGCGATGAGGGCGGAGAGCAACTCGCCGCGAAATCGTTTGGGGCTCGGCGAACACCCCAAGCGCGTCTCGCTCGTGTGCGTGCTCTCATAATCACTCTACTCGCGTAACCTGTCCCTGCGAGGTCGCGGGAGGAAGCACTCGCATACATTCATAACACAACAAGCATAGTAAAGGAGCACCGGTATGATCAAAAAACTTTCATTGATTATTCACAAATGTACAGGGAGCTCGCCACGGTGAGTAGTCAAAAAAGGAAAGAAAGAAAAAAGAAAAAAAATGCAAGGCTGTCAGCTGGCCTCGCCCCCTCCGCCGGACTGGTCCTCGCCGTCGCCCGAATGGTCCTGGAAGCTCTTCCCGAACATTGCGTCCAGGCTATCTTCCTTCTCGCTGGGTGGCGTCGCCGGAAACAGACTCGGCATCAGGTCCCGAGCAGAGATCTCCCCGCATCCTTCCACCAGCACCCCGGAGTCCCTCATCATCGCGAGGGTGCACTCGGCGGTCTGGATTGAGTTGATCCGCAGTCTCTCGATGAGGTCGTCCTCGCCGAAGATACGCGGGCTCTTGTAGGGGAGTGTGGGATCGATGTTGTGCGACGGGAAGAAGATCTCCGCCTGACGACGCACCTCGCCGAGAAGGTGTTGGTTCTCCCCCTTCAGCTTCGCGTTCGCACCCTCCAGCTCGCCAAGGCGTGTGCGCAGTCGGCCGTTCTCCTCCCCTTGCTCGGCGTTGCGAGCCTGGAGCTCCCCAGCAGCGTCGGCATCCGCGGCCAGTTGTGCCCGCAGCCGGCTGACCTCCTCCCCCAACTCGGTGTTGCGAGCCTGGAGCTCGCCCGCCGCCTTGGCATCCTGAAAAAAAAAAAAAAAAAGAGGCTCATTTAGCAGCAGCACAAAGCTTTCTAAGTAAAAGAGAGCGGTGCGTAACACTTACCAGCCCGCCAGCAGTCTGGGCGAGAAGACTATCCGCGATGCCGAGCCGCCTAGCCTGATCGGCGACCTGCTCCTTAGCGAGGTCGCAAGCCTGCTCGGCCTTTTCGAGCTGATGGCTGAGGGCGAAGCTGCGGCGCGCCAGCATGTGGTGCAGCTCCAGAGTCCGCAGGTGGGACTGCAGACCCTCATGGCCGAGCTGCCGGAGGGTCGACCTCTTGTAGGCCTCGGAATCCTCCCGGCCATAAAGGCCGAAGCCGAGGGCGTAGGTGTGACCGGTGGCGGGCTCGCAGTCGTGCCAGGACGGGTGCAGAGTGGAGACGGAGACTCGATGAGCGAGCTCGTCCCACTGCAGCATGGGCTCGCCAGCGGAATCCTTCCAGCGCGCGCCGAAGTTGAAGAGGGGGTGCTGCTTCGGCGGCGCGCGCTCGCGGGCAGCCCTCTTCGCCGAAGGAGGAGGGGAGATCGCAGCCGAGGAAGAAGGGCCCTTGCCACCCTTTCGGCCCTTGCTGGTCATCTCCTTCAGCGGGCTCTCCGGTGACACGTCGGGAGGAGTCTCCGACGAGCTGATGTACTTGGGGTTGGACTGATGTTGTTGTTGTTGCCCCCACGGAGCCAGCAGGGCTCTCCGCATCTTTTTCATCTGACGGGGGCCGGATGGCGGGTTCGACCCCGCATCCTCAGATCGCCTCTTGCCGGAATAGGGCTGCGAGAGGGCCACCTCATCTCGGCACGCCGCCGCCGCTGCCCTCTCGCGGGCAAGAGGGTCGGTATCAAGCCCCGGGTCCGCAAACGGCGGGTTCGCGGGGATTATTCGCTCCCCTGCAGAAAAACACTTGGAAAGGTTAGGGATTCCAGATATGATGATGTGCCGAGCTCGGCGAGTGGGCGAGCTCGGCAAGATGAGGAGGGCATACCTTCGCCGGGCAGAACCGGGGGGAGCGCGTCGAGGCCCCTCCGTAGGAAGGCGACCTCGAAATCTTTGTGGAGGAAGAATTTGTGGAGCTCGGCGTCGTTGCCGGACACGGCCGGCGGGTGGTACACCTCCTCGCCTTTTTGTTGCGGCGAGTAGGGGATTTTGCCGAGATCGCCCTTGATGAAGGCGATCTTGGTCATCCAGGTATGGTGCTTGTTCGCGATCTCGCGAACTTTGATCAAGGAGCCGCCAAAGTAGGCGACCCCGCCCGTCGTCGCCTTATAGGAGAAGAGTTTCCTGAACACCGTCAGGTTGAACTCGATCCTCTCCCGCCGGAGGTAGCTCGCGAACGCCACCATCATGGCGATGGCGTTTGAGTTCAGCTGCGCGGGGACAAGGGAAGTCGCAGCCCCACCTCGAAGTGCGAGATGGGGAAGGCGAACTCGTTCTCGTGAAATGTGTTAATGGCCTCGCCCGGCCCCGGCCTGCGTGCCTCAAAGCCCGGCGTCACATACAGGGCTATGAATTCTGCGAGCTCCTCCTCGCTGGTGTGGCCGTCGAAGAAGCAATAATCTGCGAAGTGTTGCACGCATTTGGAGCGGCCATCGGCGTCCGGGTTGGTCTTGCCCATGATCGCAGAGAAGAAGCGCAGCGCGAGCAAGGAAAGTAAAAAGCAAGGAAAAGAAGGCAGAGCAATAAAGGCAGTACGGGGGTAGGTGAGGGGGGGCTATTTATAGGAAAAGGAATCTGAGGCAGGCTGTCACATCGGCGCAGCTCGCCGCCCCAGCTCGCCACCCCAGCTCGTCGACTTCTGACGCATCCCAACTAAGGCTAAGTCAAACATTACGGCTTTTTATTTAAATAACATAATTAAGAATGTTCTAAGAGTTATTCATCACAGAAAGGGGAAGTTCAGAACAGAAAACAGGGCGCGCAAGCAGGGAGGACACCGGGATGCGAGCGCCGGTCGGCTCGGTAGGGGAGCCCGCAGACTTACCTACCCCGGCCTCGCGACCCCCGCCCCCCAAGCTGCCGCGCGCGGAGTAACTCGCGGATCCTCCCGAAATTCCTTTGCACAACCAAGAGACCGTCGTCTATCTCATCCAGGAGTCGGGAGGGAGACATCAACTCGCCAGCTCGGCTGAGGCGCACCTCCTCAACAAGACGCGCGTAGTCGCGCTGCAGCATCTCGTTGACTCCCTGCACCTCGCTCAGTCCGCACACCAGCTTCTTGAGGAGCTTGACCTCCCTCCTCGACAGCTCGCCTTGATCCACCTCCGGACCCAGGTAAGAGTCCAGCGAGCTCGGAGACGGGAGGGGAGAGTGGTGGGCTGCCCGCGAAGACTCCTCGGCAGCCGATTGACTGGGAAGAGCTGTAAAGGCAAATGTCAGCAGAGCAAAAGCTTGCAAAGAACAGGGGTGAGCGAGGCTGACCTGAAGAGCTCGGCGGTTCAAAGGAGATGCGGGGAGGGACGAACCTCAGGTCCTTCCCGCGACCTGGGCCGCGAGCCCCCGGCGAGATGAGCTCGAAAGCCGGGATGGGAATGGACCCCATACCTTTCCCGGCGGCCGCGTCAGCTTGCCGAGGAGGGGAGCTCGGTGGAGAAGTCGGTCACAGGCAGGATTCCGAGGAGGAGCGGCGGATCCCGGGGATGGTTGTCCGGTGCCGAGAGTCGCGAAGTGGCGAGCGCGACCTCACCTCGCGGCGTGGGGACCCGCAGCGCGGTGCCCTCGCCATCTGGTAGGTCGCCCTGATCGTCGCCGACTACAACGACCTCCCTGTCATTCTCTGGAATAGTTCGAGTAGAAGAGCCGGTCTCGCGAGCCAGGGTGGCCCTCAGGTCGTGGAAGATGGGCTCGGCCGCCTCGAGGAATGGCTTTGTCCTCTTGGAGCTCGGCTCGGCAGAATCAATTTGGGGAACTTTCGCGGGGACCGCCGTCAGCACAGCAACGCGAGCCGCGGAAGCCTGGCGAGCTCGGTCTATGCGCTCTTGAATCTCCATAGGAAGGGGCATCTTGGCAAGGCAGCAGGGGGAATGGCAAGAGCCAGGCAGCAGAGCAGGTGCATATATATAGCCGCAGGTGGCCCCCACCAGAAGATTCCCTCCAACTCGCCAGCCAGAGCTCGTCGCACACTTCGGGTTGGATGTTTCTTTCCGAGCTTTTTGACAAGCTCGAAAAGAGCGGGGATTGTGTACAACCCCGTGTCCGGCGAGCAAGGTCACCAGGGGGCGAGCAGATCAGACTGGGAGCAGCAGGCGAGCTCGGCAGCGGCAGGGGCGAGGCTGAGCTCGGCATCCATCGGCCAGAGATCGTCAATCGGCGACCCCGAGCTCGGCATTCGCCGAGCGGGCTGCAACTCGCGCCCTCGCAGTGGAGCTCGGCAGCAGCGGGCGAGCAGAGCATGCCAAGGTGGCCAGAGCTCCCAGCTCGCCTGGGTGTCAGAGGTACTTTTTACTGTTTTACCCCGGCTGGTCTGCCCATAGCCCTTCAAAACAGCGGAGTTTGGCTGTTGGCAGACCCAGCCGAGGGTTTTCTGGTAATTTCAGGTCAGTTATTTTGGTTATTGGCAGTCCGGATTTCAAAAACTATAAATAGGACCCAAGGGGTACCCCAGAAAGCAGGTTCTTCCTGTGTTCTTCTCCCCAAAATCTTTAAGTGCTTTCTGAGGGTACCTTAGCTCGGCTTCAGGCTAAGGAGGGGAAGCACTCTGAGATCTTCCGGGTTTGTGGTGGGACCTCCCTGCCGAGCCCTTGGGTCTGTTTCTCCTTGCTTTCGTCGTTTTTCTTGCAGGAACAAAGTAGACGCGAGACCACCCCCTTCCCCAATGGCGAGCTCCACAGGAAGCCGGGTTTCGGTTTCAACACTTATCATTCCTCTTCATGTATTTATGTTTATTTTTTTTAAAGCTCAACCTTGGTTTAGTGCTTAAGCCCTCATGTTTATCCTTGTTTTCATTTCCTAATCATTTACCTAAGCCAAGTTTTAACGCCTACTAGAAATCCTATTAATCTTTAGAACGTAAATTTATGTAGTGGAGAAAGTGTGAACGGACAAGCCTATGGCCACCATCATTGATGGATTTCTTTGGAGGTTATCTTGAGGTGTCTTAGGGATAATTATTATTCTAGCAACCTAGTAGTTCGTTAATGCGCCATTTATTTAGAATTTCTACTCTTGTTTCTCTTATTTTCATTAATTTTGGATGCCTTGTTTTAAGATTTAGAAATGTGTAAATTTTATTTATGTTCTAATGATATTTTTAGGTCTCCACTTTCAAGTTTTCTATTGTGCACTTCTCACCCCACTAGTTGTTAACATAGGAATTAGGATAGTTTAATTTTTCATGTTTTGTTTTTCTTAATTATGAAATCTAAATTTGCTTTGTTTACTTTTTCCCTAGTTTTCAATTCTATTTGCTTGAGGGCAAGCAAATGCTCTAACATGGGGGAATTTGATGACTACTTTTAGTCATCGTTTTTGGTATAGTTTAGTTTAACAAATTCCTAAGATTATTGGTATTTTTGCTTACTTTATTCTTGTTATGTTTATTTTCATATTTCATTTGTTTTGTTTTGAATATAATATTTTTTAGGTTATGTTATGTTTATGTTATGTTCAATTTTATTTTTATTTTTTGTTATGTTATGTTATAATAATTAATGTTTTGATATAAATTATGTGTCTAATTTGTTATATTCTATTTTGTTTTGCAGCCCATACCCGAGCCCTCTTCATTGGTGAAGCCCTCAAATCTTGGTGCAGCCCAGCCTCCTCCCCACTTCAAGATGCAGCCTACAAGATCAGCCTGGCCATACAAAGAGTAGCCCTTACATGCAATCCTAGCTCTACCCGAGCCCATAAAGCCCACACTAACAGCCCATTTTTGCCTTTGCATGGCCGGCCACCCACATCATGTCCTTCTCTCTAATTTTTATTATTTTCTCTCTTCTCTCCCTCATTTAATGTCATGCATGCATACCCCCATACACATGGTCGGCCACTCCTCATGCATCTCCCCACTCATCCCATCTCTCTTATTAATTTCTCCATCCATGCACCTTGCCACCAATGCATTGAACCCACCTCCTTTTCTTCCCCCTTATTTAATGTCATGCATGAACTTCTCTCCCTTTACATGGTCGGCCACCCCCCTTGCCTCCTCCTCTATATTTCATTCTAGATCCTTCTCCATCTCCTATAAAAGCCACCCCATCCCTCAAGCCAAAGAGAGAAATTTTTGGGAAGTGAAGTTTTGAGTTGAATGTGAGTGTTGAGTTGGAGAGTGGAGAGTGCTTGTGAGTTGTTATTAGTTTCATTATTATATTAGTTTTTTTTCCATTATTGCAAGTTTTTCTTCCTGAAAGTCCACCTAGTGTCAACTATGTGCACCTATGGGGGGGGATAGGTGACGTGTGGTTCTTTTGCGGAATTTACGGATGTACCTGCACAATAAAAACAAAAACCACAGCACACAGAATACACAGCAAGTTTATAGTGGTTCCCCGACTTGGGTACATCCACTTTCCCCCTTCGACCTATCTCCCCAACAAGGGACGACTCGGTCACTTCTCCAACGGGATTGAAATCCAATCCCAGCACTAACGGAAGGAGCCCTTCCACACGTGAGAGTCAACACTCCCACAAAACGGGTTGCACCCAACCCTTACAACACGGAACAAAAGTTCCTTTACAACGAAATTAAATGTAGAATGTACACGTGATACAAACTTCTTTTGGAGACTACGGTGTTCCTCTTTGTTCGACGACGTGTTCTTGAAGTCGATGAAGAGTCTACGACCTTGGTCTCTCTTGGAGAGGATTTCCCCGGAACCGGCGGCGGCACACGAGCGGCGGCTAGCTTCGGGATCGGCGGCTACGATGAAGAGCAGCTGCTGAACTTGGAGATCCAAACTTCGTTGCGAAGCAAGCTTGGTCTTCCAACGGTCACACGAGGATCGGTCGTCTCGATCGATTCGGATGGGAAGTGTTTCCGATCAACAAATCGAGAGACAAAGGATCTCTGGATAGACGCGTGAGACTCAAGCCTTGCTAAGCTACTGTCGCCAGAGATCGGGAAGAAGATCGATCAGTGGCGGCGACGGACTTACGCGAGCGGCGACGGAGGCGGCGGAGTGATTTTGCGATCTTAGGGTTTCCGCTAGCTCGGCGTCTTTTTCTTTTTTTTTTACTGTTCAAAATACCTATGTATTTATACCCTGTAGATACAGCAAATTTGACCGTTGTGGGACCCACAAAGGAAATCCCCAAAATCCGGTTCAAACTAATCCAGAAGCAGAATCCGGTCCAGCAGCATCCTGAGAAAACGCCAAGTAAAAATCGGCGAGAATCGCATATGATTCTCGACGAATCGGCGAGAATCACCAAGTGATTCTCGACGATTCGTCGAGAATCATCAGTGATTCTCGCCGAATCACTTATTGATTCTCAACGAATTTCACTTTGTATACATGAGCTCCTTGGCCACTGGTTCGGCGGGAATTACAAGTGATTCTCGCCGAATCTTACTTGGCACCATTTTGAGATGGCCAGAAGGAGTCGGCGAGAATCACTGATGATTCTCGTCGATTCGGCGAGAATCACTAGTGATTCTCGCCGATTCGGCGAGAATCACTTGGTGATTCTCGTCGAATTTGCCTTGGACGAATTTTCGTCTTCCACCCAGGAGCTGCTCCTTGATCCTCCTTGCTCCTTGTCTTCTCTTGGATATGAACGGCTCTGTACTTGAAAGTAAGTGCACTCCAATAGAGAGAGTACACATAGGCCAACACACTGATCTGCTCAACGAGGGATTACGTCGTGCAGACCCGTGTATATTGACCTACTGCACCCTGACATTGGTGTGTGCTTAGCGTGGAGAAAACTGCAAGTACAACTTGAAAAAGTTTATCAAATACATAGTTTATTGATCTTAGCTTGTCCAGGGGCTTCTTCAAATCAGGTACATTGTGGATACAATACCCAACAATCTCCCCCTATTTGAAGAAGCCTAAACCCTACAAGCTAAGGTGAATAAAGCAAATGGAAAGGAAAGCAAATGAAAGCCATAAACTTAGCATTGAGTGGAGTCATCCCTTACCAATACCGATTGCTTTGGAGCAAGCTGGAGCCACCTTAGCCTTGAACCCGAGAGGGTAATCTCCCCCTTTTCGGCTTCGGCAAATCGGGGTCTGTAACCTTTGGCCCTTAGCTCCCCCTCAGTTCTTGCAGCTGTACTCACGCTGGAGTTCCCTGCTCCCCCTCAGATCATGCACGAGTCGGGAGCTTCTGTAGTCTTCATTCTTCATAATTGAGCATCCCCAATTCAGTCTTGAAAAGATTGAACTTTGCCTCGTCTAAGGGCTTTGTGAATATATCAGCAATCTGCTTGTCCGTGGGGACATAACAGAGAGAGATGTCCTTGTTTTCCACGTGCTCCCGAATGAAGTGGTAGCGCACTTCAATATGCTTCGTTCTGCTGTGCGAGACAGGATTGTTGGCAATGGCAATTGCACTGGAGGAGTCGCAGTACATTGGAACTTCCTTGAACTGAAGGTTGTAGTCGACCAACTGATTTTTGATCCAAAGGAGTTGCGTGCAGCAGCTGCCTGCTGAGATGTACTCAGATTCTGCTGTGGAGGTAGCCACACAGTTCTGCTTCTTGTTGTTCCATGAGATAATCCTTCTTCCGAGGAATTGACACGTCCCGGAAGTGCTTTTCCTGTCATCCCTACTCCCTGGGGGTTGAGCGACGTATACTTCCTCTTTCAGGTCTCCGTTCAGGAATGCCGATTTCACATCCATTTGATAGACTGTGAATCCTTTGACTGCAGCATACGCCAGGAACAACCTGATTGCCTCGAGCCTTGCTACTGGTGCAAAGGTCTGGTCGAAATCAATCCCTTCCTCCTGTCGGTAACCTTGAGCCACCAACTGTCCAGATCCCATCGTATTTACGGGGATCTAGACTACCCTGCAAGACAGAATTACTTTACCTTAGGAACCCAAATCATATTGGGTCCTAGGTTTCTATTAGCATAAGCACGCAACTGCCTTCCTTCAGAAAGCCTGTCTGGAAGACTGCCTCTGTCCCTATAATGTGGATAAGCCCTTGCTGTGGGCACAGAGAGGTTGTGCCAACAGTCAATGGCAAAGTGTCCCACTTTGCCGCAGCACCAACAAGGGTGAATGTTGTATCGCCGTTTTCGACCTGATCTAGTGACTGATGTAGTCACGGTCCTAGGTCTAAAAGGGATAGGGCATGTTCTTGTCGCACAAATTCCTCTTCCATCGAGGCATGAGGAAGGGTGGAACGAATGCATGATGTGAGCGTTATGAGGCCGAGAAGGTGGTGCCATTCTTTCAGGCATCTTCCTTGCTGAGGCTCCATGAAGCCTGACATCATGACTTCTATTCTCCCTATCCCGTGTCCTCGAATGGAGAGAATTCTTCTGTGAACTAGGACATGCAGATCCACACTTTGTTGTGGCAGTGGCCGTGAATACAAAGGGCTAAGAATGAGCCTTAGGTATTTCCTCATGGGTGGCCATGACGCCTCTTGCACTATGGACGTTTCCACATGGGGACAAATCACCCTTGCAGTGACCACGATTATTCCTGTGGTCATACCTGAAGGCATGATGAGTTGCCTTCCCGCTTGGAGTGGGAGGTCGGAACACCGTTTCCCCATTTCTCCATCCCTGGATAATCCGGGAGATCCACCCGGTTTCTTGTTTTCTCTTTATAGCATCAACTTTGGAAAAGTTAGATACTATACGTTTCTCATTATCTAGACTATTCTCTAGAGCTGAGATCTTAGAGTCCTTGACCTTGTTGGACGCCAATTGGAGAACCAACAAGATCTTCAGTCGAGCAATCTCTCGAGCTTGCTCCTCAGCAAGTAGATTGCTTTCCTGAAGGGCTCTCTTCAGGGAATCAGTATTTTCTGCAGGAGAGCAGTTTCTGTCTTCAGAAAAGTCGAAAGATATGGGGCAGGATGAAGATGATACCTTCTCATCTGAGTTATTGTCATTAGAATCAGTGACCAATGTTTCGTCCTCGTCGGAGCTGCTTTCCTCACTATCTTCTTCAGTCTCTGACAAGAATACTGGAGCTCTGATGCAATCCGAAGGATCCTTGCATTCATCTTCAGAAGTGAGGACCCCCACATACGCTTCATCCTCTGATTGGCAGCATATTTCAGCTTTCTCTGACCCCCCCATCAGCTCTGAGATCATCATCCACAGAGATTTAGCCGTTTTACATTTTTCCAATCTAGAGCGAGAGGCTCCAGACCAGACATCCATGATAATTTGTCGAATCCTCTGGTCCAGTTGGAAAAATGAGAGTTCCATCTCTGTCATCTCAGCAATGCACATGGGCACCTGATCCTAGAGTCGGAGGTCTTCATGGGAATAAACGGACCCTCCTCCAGGATGAAGGATGCTCGAGGATCGATAGCATCAAGGTGACATGACACTGTCATTCGCCAGATGGGATAATAATCCTTTGTGTAGGCGGGGAGTTTGAGTGGCGGCATCTCATACTCTAGCTCCATGCTTCTGACACTGGTGGCAGGATTCTACTCAAGGTGTTAACCTTTTTGATGAGTAACCTCCCTCTGATACCACTTGAAAGTCCACCTAGTGTCAACTATGTGCACCTATGGGGGGGGATAGGTGACGTGTGGTTCTTTTGCGGAATTTACGGATGTACCTGCACAATAAAAACAAAAACCACAGCACACAGAATACACAGCAAGTTTATAGTGGTTCCCCGACTTGGGTACATCCACTTTCCCCCTTCGACCTATCTCCCCAACAAGGGACGACTCGGTCACTTCTCCAACGGGATTGAAATCCAATCCCAGCACTAACGGAAGGAGCCCTTCCACACGTGAGAGTCAACACTCCCACAAAACGGGTTGCACCCAACCCTTACAACACGGAACAAAAGTTCCTTTACAACGAAATTAAATGTAGAATGTACACGTGATACAAACTTCTTTTGGAGACTATGGTGTTCCTCTTTGTTCGACGACGTGTTCTTGAAGTCGATGAAGAGTCTACGACCTTGGTCTCTCTTGGAGAGGATTTCCCCGGAACCGGCGGCGGCACACGAGCGGCGGCTAGCTTCGGGATCGGCGGCTGCGATGAAGAGCAGCTGCTGAACTTGGAGATCCAAACTTCGTTGCGAAGCAAGCTTGGTCTTCCAACGGTCACACGAGGATCGGTCGTCTCGATCGATTCGGATGGGAAGTGTTTCCGATCAACAAATCGAGAGACAAAGGATCTCTGGATAGACGTGTGAGACTCAAGCCTTGCTAAGCTACTGTCGTCGGAGATCGGGAAGAAGATCGATCAGTGGCGGCGACGGACTTGCGCGAGCGGCGACGGAGGCGGCGGAGTGATTTTGTGATCTTAGGGTTTCCGCTAGCTCGGCGTCTTTTTCTTTTTTTTTTTACTGTTCAAAATACCTATGTATTTATACCCTTTAGATACAGCAAATTTGACCGTTGTGGGACCCACAAAGGAAATTCCCAAAATCCGGTTCAAACTAATCCAGAAGCAGAATCCGGTCCAGCAGCATCCTGAGAAAACGCCAAGTAAAAATCGGCGAGAATCGCATATGATTCTCGACGAATCGGCGAGAATCACCAAGTGATTCTCGACGATTCGTCGAGAATCATCAGTGATTCTCGCCGAATCACTTATTGATTCTCAACGAATTTCACTTTGTATACATGAGCTCCTTGGCCACTGGTTCGGCGGGAATTACAAGTGATTCTCGCCGAATCTTACTTGGCACCATTTTGAGATGGCCAGAAGGAGTCGGCGAGAATCACTGATGATTCTCGTCGATTCGGCGAGAATCACTAGGTGATTCTCGTCGAATTTGCCTTGGACGAATTTTCGTCTTCCACCCAGGAGCTGCTCCTTGATCCTCCTTGCTCCTTGTCTTCTCTTGCATATGAACGGCCCTGTACTTGAAAGTAAGTGCACTCCAATAGAGAGAGTACACATAGGCCAACACACTGATCTGCTCAACGAGGGATTACGTCGTGCAGACCCGTGTATATTGACCTACTGCACCCTGACATTGGTGTGCGCTTAGCGTGGAGAAAACTGCAAGTACAACTTGAAAAAGTTTATCAAATACATAGTTTATTGACCTTAGCTTGTCCAGGGGCTTCTTCAAATCAGGTACATTGTGGATACAATACCCAACACTTCCTAATATAGTCTTGTCTTTTTAAAAATTTTGTGTACTCTTTCGTTTAGTATCAATAAAAATGAAATTTTCTTCTCTTTACATTGTTATTTCCTTTTCCAATATGCGTAGCTAATCTTCTCTTAGCCTTCGATCGTGAGGATCCATAAAATGAGATGAGGGTTTCTTTTATTTCATAGTTTTATTTTTGCTTAATTTTACTCGATCCTTCTTTGATTTTTATTTTGTTGACTCCGTATTTCCGGTATACGGTAGTAGGCTTGGGATCTCATATTTGAGTAGCCGAGAGGCTCATGAATGTGAAAGATCACTCAAAGAAGGAAGGAGTTGAACGCAACCCTAGAGATAGGATGACGTAAATCTTCCGGATTGGAGTCAAATCCAATAGTGCGGGTCCCCTCGATAATGCGGCTTTAGGCCTTTTTGACTTGAAAGAGATTTCAGTCAAAATGTCTATAAGTCAGGGGATTTAATGTTCTAGCGTGATTATTTCTTAATTTCGGATCTGTCACGGTCGAGTATGATTTGCAAATTTAAAACTATGTCTTTTCATCCCTCTCATTTCATTTTATGGTGAATCTTCGATGAATGCTAGCTTTTTATTATAAAGTTTTTTGTCTAAAAAATTATCTTTCGTTTTAGTTTAAAAATTCTCAAAACCCATTTTCTTTCAGTAGGATAATAGTTCAAGCGTGAGTAGCAGTATTTGACAACCCCGTGTTTAAGTACGATCTTGATACTATAATTCGACAGGTACACTTGCCTGTTCGGGTTTAGCCCATCTAGTTTTTGGCGTCGTTGCCGGGGATGCTTTTTTCGTCAATATTAAGAAAGCGCTTAAGCTATTACTTCTGCAAAAAATAAAAAAAAATTATTATTCTCATTCTCTCTATTTTTTTCGTCCAATTTCTATTTTCGTTCTTTTCTTTTTCCTTCTAATTTTCTTAGTGCATGACCCGCACGAATCCGTCGCTACTTGTTGATTTGGACCCAGAAATCGAACGCTCCTTTCGGAGAAACTTACGATTCAGAGGTTCCACTTCTCAAACAGCGGTTGAGGATTCCAACGGTGATTGTAACTTCAACTCTGAAATGGGAGACCCTAACCCAGCGTTTGCCCAGCAAAGGACGATGTCCGATTATGCTCGGCCCAACCTGGAGGGTACAGAAACGAGTATTGTTTGACCTGCAATTGTGAACAATAACTTCGAGTTTAAGCTTAGCATCATACAAATGGTGCAACAATATGTACAACTTTCTTGAAATCTGTGACACCTTCAAAATAAATGGTGTCTCAGATGATGTTATAAGGCTAAGACTCTTCCTCTTCTCCTTAAGAACTAAAGACAAATAGTGGTTGAGTTCTCTTCCAAGAGGATCAATCACTACTTGGAACATTTTAACTAAAACGTTTCTCTCTCGTTATACCCCCCCCCCCCCCCCCCGCCAAAACTGCTAAGTTAAGAAATGATATAACTTCTTATTCTCAAATTGCTTCTGAGACCCTCTATGACACTTGGGAAAGGTTCAAATAATGTTTGAGAAGATGCCCTCATCATGCTCTGCCTGTATGGTTATAGGTCCAGACATTTTACAATGGGCTAAATCAAGAAACTAAGCAAATGATAGATGCCGCTTCCGCTGGTTCTTTGGACCGCAAAACTCTGGAAGCCGCTCTTGAGCTTATCGAGGACATGGCGATGAACACTTATCAGTGGAATTCGTCTAGGACTCGCCCATCTAAACCTGCAGGTATCTATGAAGTGGACTCGGTTTCGCAACTGGCGCTGCAAGTGGAAATGCTGAACAAGAAGATTTCGGAGATGACTGCTTCCTCCGCCGCTAAGGTATATGAAAATGTGAATGCTGCTGCTGCCGAGCAGGTGGATTATCTGGGGAACATACCCAGGCCTGCTCAAAATAATTCTGCCAATAATTTTTCTGCTTTTTCTAATTTTTCTACACCGCCTGGTTTTAATTCTTCTTCGAACTTTTATAATCCTGGATGGCGTAACCATCCTAATTTTTCTTGGAGTAACCCTGCTAATGTTGCACGCCCACCACACGATTTTACACCACCACCACAATAAAACCAAAATCTTCAAAAAACCCTCTCTTTGGAAGAAATTTTTTCTAGATATATAAGCTCGAATGATGCTACTATTAGAAACTTAACAGGGTCAATGAAAAGTTTAGAAAACCAGGTCGGGCAACTTGCCAAGGCTTTTTCTGAGAGACCACCTGGAACTCTTCCCTCGAACACTAAACCTAACCCAAGGGAGCACGCAAATGCGATTTATCTTCGGAGCGATAAGGTTATTAACGAGCCCACCACCAGGGAAGAGCCAAAGGTGATTGTCCCTCCTGTTGTGGAAACAATTATCCCCACGGAAAATAATAAATCAACTTTTGGAAATGAAAAATCTACTTTAGATAAAGAACAAGATATTTCTATTTTTTTGATTTTGGAAAAGAAAATGATGACGTTCAAAATGATGCTCTGACTGTTATAAAGGAATTTCCACCACCTCCTTATCCGGCTTGACTTAGGAAAGAAAAACTAGACGATCAGTACCAACGCTTCCTTGAAATGTTCAAACAAATTCATATTAATTTACCATTTCATGAAGCGATTAGTCAAATGCCTAAGTATGCAAAATATCTTAAGGATTTATTAAAAAACAAGACAAAATTTGAAAATTTATCGCATGTAACCTTAAATGAAGAATGCTTGGCGGTTGTTAAAAACTCTAATCTTCCTAAAAAGATAAACGATCCGGGTAGTTTTTCCATCCCTTGCATTTTTGGTGATCTGTTTGTTAAACATGCGTTAGCGGATCTAGGAGCGGGCATCAATTTGATGCTCTTTTCTTTATTCAAAAAGCTAGGATTGGGCACTCTTAGCCCTACAAAAATGAGTATCTAGTTAGCCGATAGGTCGATCAAATATCCGCTAGGTATTGTTGAGGACGTGCTAGTAAAGGTCGACAAATTCATCTTCCCGGTGGATTTTGTCATTCTCGATATTGAAGAGGACGTCGAGGTCCCTCTTATCCTTGGTCGACCCTTCCTAGCCACCTCTCGAGCGGTCATCGATGTTAGTAATGGAAAGTTGTTTTTGCGTGTGGGAAATGATGAGGTCACATTTTCTATCAATCAATCAATGAAAAACTCTTTAAAAAATGATGATTCATGCATCTTTCTTGATGTTTTAAATGAAGATTCTTCACTTTCTCTTTCTAACATCTCTTCAAATTAATTTCCAATTCTTTTTCTGAAATTTCTTCATATGATTTTGAAAACACGGTTATGACATTACAAGCAAATTTTGAAAATGATTCTGTCTTTGGTAGAAAAAAGTATGAAAATCTTATTTTTGAAAAAGAAAAGAATTTGAAAAACTCTTATGATGAACCGCCCCATCTTGATTTAAAACCTCTCCCTGATCATCTAAAATATGCTTTTCTTGGAAAAAATTCTAAATTGCCCGTTATAATCTCGGCCTATCTTTCTCAATCCGAAAACGATCAGTTGATCGAAGTACTACAAAAGCATCGCCGAGCTATAGCGTGGCAAATTTCCGACATTTCTGGCATAAGCCCTTCTTTTTGTACTCATAAAATATTTTTTGAAAATAATCCTAAGGGTATAGTCCAACCACAACGTCGTCTCAATCCGAATATGAAAGAGGTTGTGAAGGAAGAGGTGCTTAAGTTATTAGATGCGGGGATAATTTATCCGATTTCCGATAGTCAGTGGGTAAGTCCGGTACAGGTTGTTCCTAAGAAGGGTGGGATTACGGTAGTAATGAACGAAAATAACGACTTAATTCCAACTAGGACGATAACGGGATGGAGGATGTGCATCGATTATCGTAAGCTAAACGATGCCACTCGAAAAGATCACTTCCCCCTCCCCTTTATCGATTAAATTTTAGAACGTTTATCTGGGCACAGTTTTTATTGCTTCCTCGACGGTCTCTCGGGGTATTTTCAAATCCCTATCGCACCCGAGGACCAAGAGAAGACAACATTCGCTTCCCCCTTCGGGACTTTTGCTTATCGTAGAATGCCTTTCGGGTTATGCAACGCACCCGCTACCTTTCAGCGGTATATGCTTGCTAGTTTTGATAAATACGTAGAAAATATTATTCAAGTATTTATGGACGATTTTTCTATTTTTGGCGACTCCTTTGATTTATGTTTAGAAAATTTGGAAAAAGTTTTACATCGCTGCGAAGAAACCAACTTTGTTTTAAATTGGGTGAAGTGCCACTTTATGGTACGTGAAGGCTTAGTCCTTGGCCATAAGATTTCTGCTAAGGGGATTGAAGTGGACAAGGCAAAAATTGAAGTAATTGAAAAGTTATCGCCGCCTACAAATATTAAAGCGATTAGAAGTTTTTTAGGGCATGCGGGTTTTTATCGACGATTCATTAAAGAATTTTCAAAAATTACTAAGCCTCTCATCCATCTTCTCGAAAAAGAAACTCCTTTCATTTTTGATGAATCTTGTCTCGCTGCGTTTGAATTAATTAAATCCAAGCTTATAAATGTTCCTATTATGATCGCCCTAGTTTGGGATTTACCATTCGAAATAATGTGTGATGCGAGTAGTCATGCGGTAGGTGCGGTTCTAGGACAACGAATTGCTAAGAACTTTCATCTGATTTTCTATGCTAGTAAAACTCTAACTTCTTCTCAAGAAAATTACACCACGACGGAGAAAGAACTTTTAGTTGTTATTTTTGCTTTTGATAAATTCCGACCGTACGTTACTCTTGCGAAAGTTATTGTTTTCACGGATCATTCCGCTTTAAATTACCTCCTTTATAAACCGGATGCCGAGCCACGTCTTATTTGCTGGATCCTCTTACTTCAAGAATTCGACTTGGAGATTCGGGATAAGAAAGGAGCGGAAAACCTAGCGGCTGATCATCTCTCTCATCTTGAAAACCCCGCACTCGATAGTTTAAATGAAAATTTTATTAATGAGTCTTTTCCGGATGAACGTCTTTTAAGCATTTCTTCTTCTACCCCCTGGTTTGCCGATCTGGCCAATTATCTTGTGGTCTAGGCCCTTCCAAAAGAATACTCTTCTCACCAAAAGAAGAAATTCTTTTCGGAGTTGAAGTATTATTTTTGGGAGGACTCCTTTCTATTTCGCATTTGTGCGGATCAGGTGGTTAGAAGATGTGTTTCCCGGGAAGAAGGTAAACAAATTTTAAATCATGTTCATGAAGGTCCGACTGGCGCGCATTTTCAAGAAAACCGCACTGCCCACAAAGTGCTTAGTACTGGCTTTTATTGGCCAAGCATATTTAAAGATGCGCAACTCTTTGTGAGCGGGTGTGATCGGTGCCAACGGACTGGAAACTTATCTACTAAAAATGAAATGGAACAAAATTATTTTCTGGAATACGAAGTTTTTGATTTATGGGGCATTGACTTTGTAGGCTCGTTTCCCTCAAGTCTAGGAAACAAATATATTCTAATCGCAGTCGATTATGTTTCTAGGTGGGCGGAGGCCCAAGCTTTACCAAGAAATGATGCTCGCGTCGTAGTTGCCTTTCTTAAAAAAAATTCTCGTTTTGGTTTTCCTCGAGCAATCGTTAGTGATAGGGGAAGTCATTTTTGCAACGCTCAACCTGCTAAAGCTTTAACTAAATATGGCGTTACGCATAAACTATCAACTGCTTATCACCCCTGTTGGGTACATTGAAATATATGTACCTGATTTGAAGAAGCCTCACCCTACTCAATGATATGCATCAAGATGTATTTGATGTGTTTTGAGTTTCTTTGTGCAGGTTAAGTAACTGCAGGTTTGCAGGAAAAGTTTCTAATTCCATGTGTCGACACCTAGAAGAAAAGTGTCGACACTTGAGAAGGCTTGTGTCGACACCCAGAGAAGCAGTGTCGGCACTTGGAGTAATTGTGTCGACACCAGGAATGCAGAGTGCACACCAGAAGGAAAGTGTCGACACTTACAGGCAGTGTCGACACACAATGAAGAAGTGTCTACATAATCAGTGTCGACACTTAGAAGCAGTGTCGACACCCAGAGAAACTTTCTCGACAGCAAAAGTGTCGACACTAGGAGGCTGTGTCGACACTCAGCAAAACTTCAACAAAGTTCAAGTACAAGTGTCGACACTAGGAGGCTGTGTCGACACTCAGCAAATTTCAACAAAGTCTAAGTACAAGTGTCGACACAAAGGAGATGTGTCGACACTCAGCCAAAGTCTCAACACATGAAGAATGTGTCGACACAAAGGAGTTGTGTCAACACTCAGCCAAAGTCTCAACACATGAAGAATGTGTCGACACAAAGGAGTTCTGTCGAAACTCAGCCAAAGTCTCAACACATGAAGAATGTGTCGACACAAAGGAGTTGTGTCGACACTCAGCAAAAGTCTCAACACATGAAGAATGTGTCGACACAAAGGAGATGTGTCGACACTCAGCAAAAGTTTCAACACAGAAGGCATGTGTCGACACAAAGAAGGTGTGTCGACACTTAGCAGAAATCAACTAAGTATCAAAGAAGAAGGACATGTGTCGACACACAGGATCAGTGTCGACACATTCAGAAGAAGCAGTGTCGAGAAGCAATTTCTACAACACAAGGAGCTGTGTCGATACCATGAAGGCTAGTGTCGACACTTAGTCAACTTATGTCGACACTTAGTCTATTTATGTCGACACATAAAGACTGTCTGTCTCGACACTTTCAGACAGTGACAAAGTTTTTAAGAAGTGACTGGATTACTTGACAGCTGCCATTTCAACCGTTCAACTGCTACTGTCAGAGCTGTCAGAAGATCGTTAGAAACCGGATCAGCCGGTCACCATGAAGAAGGCCTATATAAAGGCTTATTCCTTCAACAGAATAATAAGAATCAATAATCAGATTGAAGCAATCACTGAAGTGAGAAACAACAAACAAGAAGAAGACCTTCAAGTGAAGATCTAAGAAGTTGGAGAGAGAAAGCTCCTTCTAAGAAGGCAGCTATTGAACCAGGCTGATAAGAAAGTTTCAGATTGAGATCTGATTCTCAAGTCAGCAGTTGATTGAAGATCATCTGCATAGAGAGACAACCCTACTGTGTTCTAATTCAAGAAGCTTTGAAGAAAGCCAAGGGAGGTTGATCTCTGCAAAGTTCCTTCAAGAACTCATCAAGAAGCCAGTCAACTCAGCTTTCTCAATCAGAGTTGTGGTTATTATTCTTGTACTCTTTATTTTCTGTAGGATCCTAAGGGATCTGAGTTGTAAGCCTATATCTATAAAGGCTGAGTGGTAGGGCTTGTGAGCCTGAGTGTAGGAGATACATTTCTCTAAGTGTAGGCCTTGTTGAAGGCTGAGTGTAGGTCTTGGTGAAGACTGAGTGGTAGGGCTTTTGTGCCTGAGTTGTAGGAGTGGGATCACTCTGAGTTGTAGGAACCTATTTGGGGTTCCGAGCTGTAAGATCTGTGGATCTGAGAAGTAGTGGAGAAGTTAGGCCGAATCTAGTACACTACTAGATAGGCGTAGGGGGAAAGTGGATGTACCTAGACCTTGGGGAACCACTATAAATCCTGTGTGCTCTCTGTGATTGTATGCTTGTGTGATTGCTGTGTTATCTGTGCTGAATTGTTGTGAAGAATTGCATATAATTCTGTGTTTCTGCCATAAAAGTTTAAAAAAAGATTAAGTGCACCTATTCACCCCCATCTAGGTGGTTTAGGCACTAGTTCTTTCAAGTGGTATCAGAGGGAGGTTCCTCAAAAAGGACATAACAGTCTGAGTGAAGATCTTGTAGGCAGAATCAGCATAATCAAGAATCAAGAAAATGGGTTCAACTGAGAATCACAAAGAGCTAGGATCCATGAAGTTGCTAATCTGCAGAAAGGAGATCTTTGGCATTTGGAAAGAAAGGGTTAGACTTTTTATGGAAGCCTCTGACCCCAGAATTTACATTACAGTCAAAGAAGGGCCTTATGTGCCAATGAAAGTATCTGTGCTAGATGCCAATCAGAGAACACTCAAAGACTATTCAGAAATGACTAAGGATGAAATAATTTTGGCCATGACAAGAGGGCCCAGAATATTATTGTAAGTGCAATTGATGATGCCACATTTCAGAATCTGATTCATTGTAAAACATCAAAGGAAATGTGGGACACACTGATAGTTTACATGGAGGGCTCTGAAAAAGTTAGACAAGACAGGAAGTCTTTGTTAAACCAAGAGTATGAAAGTTTCATACAAGGCAGGTCTGATAGCATAACTGAATGCTACAAGAAATTCTATAGGATAGTAAATGAATTGATGTCCTATGGAAGAGAATTCAGCAATTATGAATTGAATGATAAGTTCTTGAGATCACTGACAAAGGACTGGGATACTAAGACTTGTGTCATAAGGGAAATGGCCAAATTAGCAGACATTCCTCCTCCAACATTGTTTGGAAAACTGTTATCTTATGAGATGCAGTTATTGGTAAGGAAGGAGGAAGAAAAGTCTACAATAGTGGAGCACAAAGAAAGAGTAGTGCCCTTCAAGACTGAAGTCACTAAGAAATATAGAAGCAAGTCTTCATCTCCACCACAAATAGTTGTTGAGACAGTATCAGAAACTTCAGATAGCAAGAAGTCAGAAAGCAGTGAAAGTGATGAAGACTTTGTTGCATTTACTAGGCACTTTCAGAAGTTTCTAAAGAAGAAGCAGTGGAGGTCCAAGCCATCCACTTCACAGCCCAAAGATGACTACTACCAGAACAGGAAGTCATCAAGGAAGGACAGGAGAAAGTCCAAGTCTAGTAAAACTACATCCTCAAAAATAGTATGTTATTGTTGTAATAGACAAGGACATGTAATAGCTGATTGTCCAGAAAAGAGGAAAGAGTCCACTGACAAGAAGAAGACACAGTTCAAGGGCAAAAAGGAAAGGTCCTTTGTTGCCAAGAAGGATAAAAGTCTGACTGATATATCATCTTCAGAAACAGATTCAGATGCTGAAGCATATATTGGCTTGTTTGCTGAAGAAGAAGAAAATGAGTTCATGCAGCTAATGAACTCAATATATGAGCAGGAGGACATTCAGTGCAAGGGACTGATGGCCTTATTAGAAGGAGACAAAATCTAGGATCAGCCTGAACCTAGTCAGGTATAAAATTATTCTTCAAGTTCAATTTCTGGTACTGAGTCAGATTCAGATACATCAGCATCAAGTGATGTAAGTGGATCTGAATCTGAAGGAGACATTCATCAGTTTATTGATGAATATAGAGTATTGTTGCAGGCTTTGAAGAAAAGCAAACTCTTGGCCAAAACTCAGGCTAAGGAGATTGCTAGTCTCAAAGTGGCTGCAACAGATTTTGACAAGTTGCTAGATCAGAAACTAAATGAAATAGCCAGACTGAAGAATATTACAGTTATTCAGATGGGGACTATTATATTTAAAAATGATCAAATTAGAAATCTGGAGGCTGGACTTCAGAAGGAGAGAGATATTGTAGCAAGTTTTTCTAAACCAAAATCTATTCTACCTTTGATAGATGAGTTTGTACCTCATAAGGGTAAAACTTGATTGGGGTTTACAAAACCTGCCTGGACAGTAAAGTCCAAGTCTAAGGGCAAAGCCCCAGTACTCAACAAGAAGCCTGATGTAGATAAAACAGCCAGGGTTGTACCTAAACAAAGGTACAACAGATTTGAGTGCTGGTGTTGTGGCAAGGTAGGCCACTTTGCCATAGACTGTTGGCATAATTCAAGTGCCAAGGTGAGTAGCAAACTGCTTGCTAGAAAAGCTACAGGTAGTTTTGTTAAGAATCAGACTAACTTGCACCAAGGACCCAAGAATTATTTGGGTTCTAAGGTTAAGTAATCTGTTTTGCAGGTGAGTCCAAGTGGTCATGCCCCAATATGGTACTTGGACAGTGGATGTTCCAGGCACATGACTAGAACTAGGGGATTGCTGAAGGACTATACACCAATCAAGGATGGTCCTAAGGTTACCTTTGGTGGTTCAGAAAAAGGAATCATCAAAGGTTTTGGTAACATTTCTAGCAATCTAATTACAATTACTCAAGTGGCTTATGTAAAGGGTTTGAAACATAACCTCATTAGCATAAGTCAGCTGAGTGATTTAGGATATGACATCTCATTTGTCAAGGATGGCTGTCATATCAGTAGGTCAAGTGATCAAAAGATCAGTCTGATAGGATATAGGAAGAGAAATGTTTATTGTCTAGACATTATGTATGAGAACAATGCTTCTCCTATTTGTCTTGTAGCTGATGAAAGAGTCTCACATTGTGTTAAATGGCACAAGAGGCTGGCTCATCTTAACTACAAGACAATTGGCCAACTCTTTAGCAAAGAGTTAGTGAGGAATGGTCCTCAGGTTAAGTGTATAAAGGATGGGATATGCTCAGCTTGTCAAAAGGGCAAGCAGACCAGATCCACCTTTAATAGTATTGAGAACAAAGATGTTGTGAGGTGCCTATACCTCTTGCATATGGATCTTTTTGGTCCTATGCCAGTTCACAGCCTAGGTAGGAAGATCTACATATTTGTGGTTGTAGATGATTATTCATGGTTTTCCTGGGTATTCTTCCTAAGGCAAAAATCTGAAACTCCTAGTATCTTTTATAGTTTTTTCAAACAAATTCAGAATGAGTTAAACAGTACAGTGGTCAAAATAAGAAGTGACCATGGTTCTGAATTCCAGTCTGATAGTATGACAAAGCTATGTGAAGAGTTTGGGATATTTCAAGAATTTTCCTCACCAAGAACACCTCAGCAAAATGGTATTGCTAAAAGGAAAAATAGAACCTTGATAGAGGCTGGTAGAACCCTGTTGAGTCACGCATCTCTTCCAGAATATTTCTGGGCTGAGGCAGTTAATACTGCATGTCATGTGATCAATAGGGCTACTATCACCAAGAGCCACAATAAGACCACCTATGAGATTGTGAATGGCAGAAAACCAAATCTATCCTATTTCAGGATCTTTGGTTGTAAATATTATATACTTAACAATGGTAAGTCTTATTAAACCAAGTTTGCTGCCAAATCCCAAGAGGGGATCTTTGTTGGGTACCGCAATAATAGTAAGGCTTATAGGGTCTACAACTTGACTAATCAAGTTGTAGAAGAGTCAGTTCATGTAGTCTTTGATGAAGCTAGACTCATTAACAATGAATTGCCTAGAAGTGTTTGCAGCTCTATAGGTGTGACTGAGAAGATGAACAAGCTTACTATTGAAGAAGGTTCTACTGCATGTCAGCAAGTGGATGATAGTGCCTGCTGTGCAGGGGGAGTACAAGTTACTCCTGTTGCTGAAGAAGACCAAGAGGAGCTGCTGAATGAAGAAGCTGAAGTTGTACAACTAGAAGAAAGGCTACCTCCAGCAAATAGACATTTAAAAGATCATCCAGCCAATCAAATTATTGGAGATCTCAGACAAGGGGTACAAACAAGGAGCAGGAATCTAAGTTCAGTTCTCTACTCCAGCTTTCTATCCCAAGTATAGCCAAAGAAATTTGAAGAAGCAATCCTAGACCCTCATTGGATTGAGGCTATGCAAGAGGAGCTGAACCAGTTCAAAAGGTGAAAAGTCTGGGATCTAGTTCATAAACCAAAAGACCACAACATTATAGGAACTAAGTGGATCTTTAGGAACAAGTTAGATGAAAATGGAGTAATTATAAAGAATAAAGCTAGACTAGTTGCTAAAGGATATAGGCAGGAAGAAGGTATTGACTTTGATCAGACCTTTGCTCCAGTAGCAAGACTGGAAGCAATAAGGATGTTCCTTGCCTATGCAACATTCCAAGGGTTCAAGGTATACCAAATGGATGTTAAGTCAGCTTTTCTGAATGGAAATCTGAAGGAAGACGTCTATGTAGAATAGCCATCAGGTTTTGTAGATTCTACTAAACCTAATTATGTTTATAGACTTAGGAAGGCTTTGTATGGGTTAAAATAAGCCCCTAGGGCTTGGTATGAGACCCTGTCTAGTTTCCTCATTGAGAATAAATTCACAAGGGGGAAAATAGACAAGACTCTATTCCTTAGGAAATCCAGAGGCAAGATCATCTTAGTCCAAATATATGTAGATGACATCATATTTGAGTCTACAGAAAGTAGACTTTGCAAAAAGTTTGCTAAACTAATGCAAGGATAATTTGAAATGAGAAGTATGGGGGAACTTAAGTTCTTCTTGGGTCTCCAAGTTAGACAGACTGAGGATGGTTTATCCATATGCCAGTCTAAGTTCACCCTAGAATTGATAAGGAAGTGTGGTATGGAATCATCCACTACCATGAAAACTCCTATGGGGTCAACAATGTCATTATGCAAAGATGATGCAGGGAAACTTGTAGATGAAACTTTGTATAGAGGGATAGTTGGCTCCCTACTATATTTGAATGCAAGTAGACCAGATATCATGTATGCTACATGTGTCTATGCTAGGTACCAAGCTTGCCCAAAAGAATCTCATTTGACAGCAGTCAACAGAATCTTGAGATATCTTAAGGGCACTCCTTATCTAGGCCTTTGGTACCATTGGAATGGAGATTTTGAACTGACAGGTTATTCAGATGTAGATTTTGCAGGCTGCAAGGAAGACAGAAAGAGTACAACAGGTACATGTCAATTCCTAGGTGGAAGGCTGATATCATGGAGTAGCAAGAAACAAACAAGTGTGGCTATCTCTACAGCAGAATCAGAGTATGTTGCTGCAGGAAGTTATTGTGCTCAACTTCTATGGATTCAACATCAGGTAGAAGATTATGGTATTCAAGTAAGTAGAACACCTCTATTTTGTGATTCTACTAGTGCTATTTCTATTGCAAATAATCCTGTCTCTCATAGTAGGACAAAGCACATATAAATAAAATACCATTTTCTAAGAGAACATATAGAAAAAGAAGATATTTCCATAGAGTATAGAAATACAGATAATCAGCTAGCAGATATGTACACTAAGCCCTTAGATGAAACCAAATTCAATAAATTTAAAATTGAATTAGGGATGATAAACTTAGAATAGTTTACCAAAATTGGCTAAGTAAAATGGTGTCGACACACAGAGTTGTCTGTGTCGACACATAGTAGAGGTGTCGACAGTTTAGAGAAATGGTGTCGACACATCTAGGAAGTCTGTGTCGACACTTCAGAGAATTAGTGTCGACACATGCAGCATAGGTGTCGACACATCCAGGGTGGTGTCGACACTTAGGCTTTACACAGAATTAGTCTAGTAGAGTCTCGACTAAGTGTCGAGCTGCGTGGTGTCGACACATATATAAGTGTCGACACATATATTCTGTCGACTATACTTGTGTCGACACATAGTTGTCGAGACATTATAAGTAAGTGTCGACACTTTTCAACAGTGTCAACACAATTTAAGTATTTTGACGCGCTTTTTCACCTTCGATTCTAGAAAGGTATAAATAGGTTCTCCCCAGTGTTTGTCGACACGCTCACCAAAGCTTCGAGACCAAACTTGTGTGTCGACATCTCTCTTCTCCAAATTCAAAATTTCTTCAAACCCTAATGGCGCCCAAGCTAGAGGAGAATGTTAATGAAGGATATGAACTCGTGCGACACGCTTTTGATGACGCGAAACCTGAAATCAAAGGCGTAATAACCCTAATTGCCGATACTGGCCTGGAATACCTTGTTTCTGAACCAATCAAGATCTGGAAGAAGGAGGTCCTAGAATTTCTGAGTGCAGCTTCACTTGACGACTCTGGCCTCAAGATTAAGTCCAGAGTTCATGGGACTAAAGTCAAGGTCACACCAAAAGGTCTGAGGAAGGTACTTCAACTACCTAGAACTAAAGAGGAAGAAGATGTCTTTGCTTCTAAAACTAGAGAGGCATTGAGATGGTGTGGACTGGATTCTAATCTGAAAATTGGTTCTGTTTTCAATAGAAAATGGATGAACATCCAAGGGAAATTCTTATCTGAAATAGTTAGCAAGGTTATCCTGAGCAAACCTGGAGGACATGACAGAATTTCAGTTCAGATGTTCAATTTGATGACCAGGATTATCTTCAAACTTGATACTGACTGGTCTGCAGTTATGTTTGAAAAGATAAAAGAAAGTATGAAGAAGCCCAATCTGGGAAGAATTCTAAGTCTATACCTTGTTGGAAGTATTCCAGATGTGATGAACCAAGCTGCAGGTTCAAAGATTAACCACATGAGGAAGATGGAAATGAGAATCTTCTCTAGGTGGGATAGAGTACTGACCAAAGAACTGCCAACTCCTGTAAAAGACACACCACAGAAGAAGAAGAAGAAAAAGACAGCCACAGTGGAACAAGACTCCTCCAGCAGCTCTGAAGAGTAAGTAGTCTTAACTCCTGATGATGAAGAGACAGGGCAAGCTGGCCAGTCTCCAGCAGGACAAGAAGATGCACCAAGGCAGGGGGAGCTACCCTCAGCAAGCCCAATTCCCCTGGATCCACTCCAGGGGGAGCCTTTACTTGAGGACGAGCCAACTCCTCTAGAGAGTGAACAAGCTACACAAACCATACTAGAGGTAATAACTGACATTAGTCAATTAGATTTCCCTACTGAGGATGAAGTTTTGTCTGATTCATTACCTAATGTTTATCAGCAAACACAGATACACCCTCACCCTCAAGATGTTGTCATGGAAGACACATCTGTTGCTGATAAAATGGTTGATGAGCTCAGAGATTCTCCAGCCCATCCTCAACAGGAATTTACTTTAGAAGAACTATTCCCTGACCTACTACTAACTGACTTTGAGAGAGAAAAAGCTGTTGCTGAGGGGGAGAAAGTAATTATTCAGGGGGAGCATGTGGAGATTGAAGAAGAAACTGCAGGCAAAGATACTGAGAAGCCAAAGGATGCTGAGGAACCACAAAGGACTGAGAAGGAGTTACCTCCTAGTCCTAAGGAAAGAGTGGATATTGCTAGCACATATGCTTCAGAGGATGAAGAGGCTGCTAGAGCCAAGAAGAGGAAGTTCCAGGTCTTCAAAAGAAGGAGCCAGAACTATAAGAAAGCCCTACAGACAATTGCTCCACAACCTGCCCCATCTACTGACTACAGTTCACTAATGGTGGCATTGCAGATAAAGATGGATGAGCAAAGGAAAGCTATAGAAAAGTATATAGATGAAGGGCATAAGTCACTGCAATTTGATCTGGCCCAAGACATCAAGTCTATTAGATTTGAAGTCAATCTCAACAAAAAGGAAATGACTGACTGCTTCCATAAGGGAGGAAATGCAGTAGTTTATCTGGCCACTCATCAAGAGAAGATCAAAAAACAAGTAGATGATATGGCAGTGAAGAAAGGCTATGTTCTGGAAAACCAGCTAAGAATGAATGATAATCTCACTGCTTCACACAATGTCATTGTCACTGAACTGAAGAATATAACAACTGCCCAGAATGCAGCCCTGACTACAGCCAAGGCAGAATTTGATCAGGCATTACAAGCAAGTCTCACTGCTGTTACTTCTGCCCTCCAGGATTCCCAGATGCTAATTACTGAAAAGATCCAAAGGTTGAAACCTTTCTACAAGGATGGAGTAAACTATCTGAATGCCCAAATAAGGTTCCAGAAAGATGATCTAAGAGTTCACATAGAGCGAGAAGTCATAAAGGGGGAGAGGGTATTAGTCAAGGCAGGCTCTAATCATGTCAAATGGATTTCAAATTCCATCAGAGCCACCCTTGGATATCCACCCTTATGTGATGATGACAATGTGGCAGAGTCTGGAATCAATCCTGCATATTTTGGAGGAGAACAGGCTGAAGTGGCTCAAGTGATATATCCTCCACCAGACTTTGACATGATACATCAAGAGATTCAGACTATGTATAGTCCTCCTGAGGGCAATCAGAATATCATCATAGATAAAGTTGTTCAGCCTGTGCCAGAGGCAATACTGAAAGAACAATAGGCTTTGCTAAAAGAACAAGAGACTCAATTGTCTAAGAAAAGATTCAGAGAGCAAGTTGAATTGAGACGTGATTTTGAACAATGGAGCCCCACTTCTAGGAATATCATCTTGACTGCATGGAAAGCTGCTAAGGACAATATCCTGGATAGAGGCAAATGGTATTCTGACCTGGAGTGGAGGAAGCATGAGAATAGGCAAGAGGCCATAGTGCAGTATAGAAGAAAGGCTAAACTGGGAAAGCTACCTCCTAATCCACAAGAGCCTAGCAAGTATTTTCCCAAGCCTTATCAATATTTTGAAAGGCAAAAAATCAAGGCTGAAGAATTGAAAAAGAAAGATCTTAAAGGGAGGAAGCCTGCTGCTACTGATGACACTGAAGCCCCAGTTCAAGCAAAGATTCAATCTAGAAAGGGGATTGTAATCAAGGATCCAGAGCAGCAATAGGATAGCATTTTCTTACATTTACAAATTGTAATCATTTGTATTAAAATACTATGTACACTTTTGATTAATGTAAATGTTGGACTTTGAAAGAACAATGTTATATGTTCATCTATTACATTAATTATTCTGAGCTAATGGTATATACATGTTTTGTTCATGCATGTTTAAGTATTTTCCCTGTCATATATTACTGTTTTACATCATACTATGAATTTGTTATGTATGGTGTATATCATTGACTAAGGGTTATGACTTCTCCAAATAGGGGGAGATTGTTGGGTACATTGAAATATATGTACCTGATTTGAAGAAGTCTCACCCTACTCAATGATATACATCAAGATGTATTTGATGTGTTTTGAGTTTCTTTGTGCAGATTAAGTAACTGCAGGTTTGCAGGAAAAGTTTCTAAGTCCATGTGTCGATACCTAGAAGAAAAGTGTCGACACTTGAGAAGGCTTGTGTCGACACCCAGAGAAGCAGTGTTGACACTTGGAGTAATTGTGTCGACACCAGGAATGCAGATTTGACACCATAAGGAAAATGTCGACACTTACAGGCAGTGTCGACACACAATGAAGAAGTGTCTATATAATCACTGTCGACACTTAGAAGCAGTGTCGACACCCAGAGAAACTTTGTCGACAGCAAAAGTGTCGACACTAGGAGGCTGTGTCGACACTCAGCAAAACTTCAACAAAGTTCAAGTACAAGTGTCGACACTAGGAGGCTGTGTCGACACTCAGCAAATTTCAACAAAGTCTAAGTACAAGTGTCGACACAAAGGAGATGTGTCGATACTCAGCCAAAGTCTCAACACATGAAGAATGTGTCGACACAAAGGAGTTGTGTCGACACAAAGGAGTTGTGTCGACACTTAGCCAAAGTCTCAACACATGAAGAATGTGTCGACACAAAGGAGTTGTGTCGACACTCAGCCAAAGTCTCAACACATGAAGAATGTGTCGACACAAAGGAGTTGTGTCGACACTCAGCAAAAGTCTCAACACATGAAGAATGTGTCGACACAAAGGAGATGTGTCGACACTCAGCAAAAGTTTCAACACAGAAGGCATGTTTCGACACAAAGAAGATGTGTCGACACTTAGTAGAAATCAACTAAGTATCAAAGAAGAAGGACATGTGTCGACACATAGGATCAGTGTCGACACATTCACAAGAAGTAGTGTCGAGAAGCAATTTCTACAACACAAGGAGCTGTGTCGACACCATGAATGCTAGTGTCGACGCTTAGTCAACTTGTGTCGACACTTAGTCTATTTGTGTCGACACATAAAGACTGTCTGTCTCAACACTTTCAGACAGTGACAAAATTTTCAAGAAGTGACTGGATTACTTGACAGCTGCCATTTCAACCGGTCAACTGCTACTGTCAGAGCTGTCAGAAGATCGTTAGAAACTGGATCAGTCGGTTACCATGAAGAAGGCCTATATAAAGGCTTATTCCTTCAACAGAACAATAAGAATCAATAATCAGATTGAAGCAATCACTGAAGTGAGAAACAACAAACAAGAAGAATACCATCAAGTGAAGATCTAAGAAGTTGGAGAGAGAAAGCTCCTTCTAAGAAGACAGCTATTGAACCAGGCTGATAAGAAAGTTTCAGATTGAGATCTGATTCTCAAGTCAGCAGTTGATTGAAAAACATCTGCATAGAGAGACAACCCTATTGTGTTCTAATTCAAGAAGCTTTGAAGAAAGCCAAAGGAGGTTGATCTCTGCAAAGTTCCTTTAAGAACTCATCAAGAAGCCAGTCAACTCAGCTTTCTCAATCAGAGTTGTGGTTATTATTCTTGTACTCTTTATTTTCTGTAGGATCCTAAGGGATCTGAGTTGTAAGCCTATATCTATAAAGGCTGAGTGATAGGGCTTGTGAGCCTGAGTGTAGGAGATACATTTCTCTGAGTGTAGGCTTTGTTGAAGGCTGAGTGTAGGTCTTGGTGAAGACTGAGTGGTAGGGCTTTTGTGCCTGAGTTGTTGGAGTGGGATCACTCTGAGTTGTAGGAACCTATTTGGGGTTCCGAGCTGTAAAATCTGTGGATGTGAGAAGTAGTGGAGAAGTTAGGCCGAATCTAGTACACTACTAGATAGGCGTAGGGGGAATGTGGATGTACCCAAACCTTGGGGAACCACTATAAATCCTGTGTGCTCTCTGTGATTGTATGCTTGTGTGATTGCTGTGTTATCTGTGTTGAATTGCTGTGAAGAATTGCATATAATTCTGTGTTTCTGCCATAAAAGTTAAAAAAAAGATTAAGTGCACCTATTCACCACCCCCCCCCCCCTCTAGGTGGTTTAGGCACTAGTTCTTTCAACCCCCAAACTAACGGTCAGGTCGAGGTAGTCAATCGAGAGCTTAAAAGAATTTTGGAAAAAAATGTTTCTACTTCCCGTAAGGATTGGTCTTTAAAGTTAAACGATGCTCTTTGGGCCTATCGGACAGCGTACAAGACCACTATTGGTTGTACTCCTTTCCGACTAGTCTACGGAAAATCGTGTCATCTCCCGGTAGAAGTAGAGCACCGTGTGTATTGGGCGTTAAAGTTTTTTAATTTTGATCCGCACTCGGTCGGTGAGCACAGAAAAACCCAACTAAATGATCTTGACGAGTGGCGAGCATACGCTTATGAAAATAATAAAATTTATAAAGAACGCACGAAACTTTATCACGATAAGAACTTGCGCCATCCTAAAACGTTTAAACCTGGCGATCACGTTCTTCTTTTCAATTCTCGCCTATGTCTTTTTCCTGGCAAACTTAAATCTAGATGGTCTGGACCATTTACGGTCAAGGATGTTTATCCTTACAGAACTGTGTTGTTTTCACACCCCAATAAGGGTGATTTTAAAATGAATGGGCATAGACTTAAACTTTATTTTTCAAATGATTCTGTGTCTCCTACAACGGAGGATCTTGTCTTGGACTCTTAAATATTCATCTTGTTGTGGAACATTTTTATTTTTGGACTTATTATTATTATTATTATGAAACTTTTAATTTTATTTGGACTTTAAATTGTTGTAATAAAGAACAATCTTGGGCACCTGCCCACAGACTCTTTTTTTCTGCTTTTATTTTGCTCTTCCTTCCGGAGGCCAACCAAGCAAGTTCGTGACTGCCGCTCCAACGTTGTTGATATAAAGATGGACCAAGTCCAACCTACTAACGATCAAGTGCACTAAAAAGCAAGCATGGGGGAGCAACATCCGCCTTCATCCCGCAAACCCGTGGAAGTCCTTTCTTTTATTTCATTTACTTTCTGCATTTTTCTCTCCTTCTCAGTCTCCTTCTCGTTTTTCTTTTTGTTTATTTCATTAAGGACAATGAAAAATCTAAGCTTGGGTGAGGGTTTAGTTAGTTTCTCTTTTTTCTTTTTCTTTCAAAACTCCAAAAAACTCTTTTGCTTTCTTAAAATCAAAATCTAAAAAAAATAGTATAGCTTTGTTAAGCTTCTTTAGTATTGCTTTTATTTTAGCCTTATCAAAAATCAAAAAAGAAAAAAAATCTATAAAACAAAAATCAAAAAAAAAATTTGCTAAAATCTATTTGAAAAACAAAATCTAAAATTATTTTCTATCTTTATTTTTATGTTTCTTCTAGTGATGTGTAGGCCCGTGCAGTTCCTTAGTTCTATTTAGATCTCTTTAAAACAGTTTTCTAAATTTATCAGTTTAACATAGCTTCTTTTTACTAGTTTCTTTTTCTTAAATATAGGCATCTGATTTCTACGTTATAAGTTAGCAATTTGTAGTTATGTCTTTTTATTCGGTTAGTTGCTTACGAATGGTTGCTAGTTAATGTTATCTCTTTTTCATTTGTGGGGTAATACTTTCTTGGTGTCTAGAACTTGTCCCTAGCTACTCTCGAAGCATGTGCGTTGTTTTTACGTACTTTAGAAATGATTTAGGCCACCCTTTGACTCGTTTGAGCTTTTCTTGCCCACCAAAAAATTTTACCATTGCAAAACAATTTTGGGCCTTTTCCATGTTTCTTTGTTTTTGACTCCACCTTTCATTTCATTATTTCCCCAAAGCCAAAATCCCTTTCCTATTTTCACACTAAACATTGAGCTTAAATATTAATTTTGTGAAAGGTTATATCTTTGAAATGAAAAGGAAAATTTATAGCTTATATTTGGAGCTTTCCTTGAAGTTACAAAAAAAAGAGTTCTTATCAAAAGTATCATCAAAATAAAATGAAAACAAAAAGAGAGTAGTTTATTTTTGTCCAATATTATGAAAAGAAAAGAAAAAAAAATACATGGCGTTATGTTTGTTTTAGCTTGAATTGAAGTACTTATCATTCCTCTTCATGTGTTTATGTTTATTTTTTTTTTAAGCTCAACCTTGGTTTAGTGCTTAAGCCCTCATGTTTATCCTTGTTTTCATTTCCTAATCATTTACCTAAGCCAAGTATTAACGCCTACTAGAAGTCCTATTAATCTTTAGAACGTAAATTCGCGTAGTGGAGAAAGTGTGAATGGATAAGCCTATGGCCACCATCATTGATGGATTTCTTTGGAGGTTATCTTGAGGTGTCTTAGGGATAATTGTTATTCTAACAACCTAGTAGTTCGTTAATGCGCCGTTTATTTAGAATTTCTAGTCTTGTTTCTCTTATTTTCATTAATTTTGGATGTCATGTTTTAAGATTTAGAAATGTATAAATTTTCTTTATGTTCTAATGATATTTTTAGGTCTCCACTTTCAAGTTTTCTATTATGCACTTCTCACCCCACTAGTTGTTAACATAGGAATTATGATAGTTTAATTTTTCATGTTTTGTTTTTCTTAATTATGAAATCTAAATTTGCTTTGTTTACTTTTTCCCTAGTTTTCAATTCTATTTGCTTGAGGGCAAGCAAAGGCTCTAGCATGGCGGAATTTGATGGCTACTTTTAGTCATCGTTTTTGTTATAGTTTAGTTTAAGAAATTCCAAAGATTATTGTTATTTTTGCTTACTTTATTCTTGTTATGTTTATTTTCATATTTCATTTGTTTTGTTTTGAATATAATATTTTTTAGGTTATGTTTTGTTTATGTTATGTTCAATTTTATTTTTATTTTATGTTATGTTATGTTATAATAATTAATGTTTTGATATAAATTATGTGTCAAATTTGTTATATTCTATTTTATTTTGCAGCCCATACCCGAGCCCTCTTCATTGGTGAAGCCCTCAAATCTTGGTGCAGCCCGGCCTCCTCCCCACTTCAAGATGCAGCCTACAAGAGCAGCCCGGCCACACAAAGAACAGACCCTACATGCAATCCTAGCTCTACCCGAGCCCATAATGCCCACACTAGCAGCCCATTTTTTCCTTTGCATGGCCGGCCACCCACATCATGTCCTAATATCTACTTTTTATTATTTTCTCTCTTCTCTCCCTCATTTAATGCCATCCATGCATACCCCCATACACATGGCCGGCCACTCATGCATCTCCCCACTCATCCCCTCTCTCTTATTAATTTCTCCATCCATGCACCTTGCCACCAATGCATTGAACCCACCTCCTTTTCTTCCCCCTCGTTTAATGTCATGCATGAACTTCTCTCCCTTTACATGGTCGGCCACCACCCTTGCCTCCTCTTTATTTCATTCTAGATCCTTCTCCATCTCCTATAAAAGCCACCCCATCCCTCAAGCCAAAGAGAGAAATTTTTGGGAAGTGAAGTTTTGAGTTGAATGTGAGTGTTGAGTTGGAGAGTGGAGAGTGCTTGTGAGGTGTTATTAGTTTCATTATTGTATTAGTTTTTTTCCATTATTGCAAGTTTTCTTCATAATATAGTCTTGTCTTTTTAAAAATTTTGTGTACTCTTTCGTTTAGTATCAATAAAAATGAAATTTTCTTCTCTTTACATTGTTATTTCCTTTTCCAATATGCATAGCTAATCTTCTCTTAGTCTTCGATCGTGAGGATCCATAAAATGAGATGAGGGTTTCTTTTATTTCATAGTTTTATTTTTGCTTAATTTTACTCGATCCTTCTTTGATTTTTATTTTGTCGACTCTGTATTTCCGGTATACGGTAGTAGGCTTGGGATCTCATGTTTGAGTAGCCGAGAGGCTCATGAATGTGAAAGATCACTCAAAGAAGGAAGGAGTTGAATGCAACCCTAGAGATAGGATGACGTAAATCTTCCGGATTTGAGTCAAATCCAATAGTGCGAGTCACCTCGATAATGCGGCTTTAGGCCTTTTTGACTTGAAAAAGATTTCGGTCAAAACGTCTATAAGTTAGGGGATTTAATGCTCTAGCGAGATTATTTCCTAATTTCGGATCCGTCACGGTTGAGTATGATTTGCAAATTTAAAACTATGCCTTTTCATCCCTCTCATTTCATTTTATGGTGAATCTTCGATCGAATGCTAGCTTTTTATTATAAAGTTTTTCGTCTAAAACATTATCTTTCATTTTAGTTTAAAAATTCTCAAAACCCATTTTCTTTCGGTAGGATAATAGTTCAAGCGTGAGTAGCAGTATTTGACAACCCCGTGTTTAAATATGACCTTGATACTACAATTCGACAAGTACACTTGTCTGTTCGGGTTTAGCCCATCACGTACGGCCGACTCTGTCCCGAGGTAGGAGGGAGGGGAGAGGGCTCGAATGGTGCCCAACCAGTTAGAGCCCAGAGCCTGTTGTTGCACCGGAGGCAGCTGCACCCTAAAGGCATCCAGGATGGCGGTGAGCGTCTGCCCTAACTCGGATTGTTGGAACTGAGTGGGTATGGAAGGGGCGGGAGTGCCCCCCCATCGGCTCAGCGTGCACTAGAATCTACACGTAAAACACAAACGTATGGTCAAGTTGGCTAATCTTAAGGTCAAAGTTGGACAAACTTAGTGTGCATTACATATGTGCACACCACTGCTTCTGCTAAGTCAGGTTGTCCCCAAAATGACTAATCGAACGGGGGTGGTACCATTGTTGAATGACTTCTTTAGTTGAGGATCGTGGCAAATTGATACCATTTGTAAGACGCCCCTCCCGGATCCCAAAACACGGCACGAATGGTGTCTTATGCCCAGAACAGCCGTCTTGCAGTAGCATTAGCACACGGGCTAACCTGTACCACAAGACGCCTATTCTGCCGGATACAACCAATATCAATATATATATGTATGCCAACCCAACCAAATATAATAAGAGAATTCAAATCCACACAAAGTATATATAAGCCCAAAGTACATCAAAATAGAGAAGCTAAAACATGTTTCTACAATATATCAGAGTACAGCTAATAAATGCCCAAAAGGGCTACATCAGAGCCGCTCAACACTCACATCAGTAACTGACGGTAGCGACAGTACCGTCCCTTCAGGCCCTGTCATCCTAGTCTGGCTGTGCTTCTGCATGGTCTGCGGCTGCTCTACGTGCGGGGAGACCTCCTAAAAAGGAAGACGTAGCAACCATTAGTCGAAAAGACTAAGTGGAATCACATCCGCTCCCCCGGCGACTCCTCGGCATCGAGCGGAGAAAAGAGCAAGGGTACAAAGTATAATAAATAGTATAACAGGTACAAGCATGTGGTAATGGTACAATAAGATTAATAGCATTTTATTCTAGCAGTCTACATAAATAATAACAAACCATCAAGTACAAGTAACTATAGTAGGAAAGTAACTTAACTTATAAGGATGCTCATACAAGCTTATTAGTTAAGGATCGGTTTACATAAAGTAACTCATCGTATAGGAGTTCCCATAAAAACTTAAACAATGAGGATCTTGTTGTGCAATGTTATGAAATGGTATGTATGCTATGAAATGACTCACCCATGATCACACACATGCAACCGCTATGCCGACATAGACTAGTAGTTCACACTATTCGAGCAGATAGCTAACCTCTCAAGCATCAACCACCGTGGCCAAGCAGTGACAGTAGAGCGGGCATCTCTACTACTAGGCGGGTATCCACACTACTTCACCTAGGCCTCCGTACGCCTCAACGTTAAGAACACCTGAAAATGGCTGAGAAGATCGATGTGTGCAGAACACAGATTCTGCACGCATCTTAAGGCGGAGTGAACGGCATCGGTTCATCTTCCTCCTCAAGTTGGTCTTCCAAAATCACACCAGAGATTCCTCCTCCCTTAATCCCCCTCTTGAGGCCATGATTCTTCACGAAACCATCCCCCACCTTCACATAGAAGGTTGGAGTGGTTGAAGACACAACTAGCCTTAAAGCACAAGCCCTAGTACGGCCTCTTCTTAGAGAAATCACCATCTCGCTAGTCGAGACACTTTTGAGTCGACATATCACCTAGATATCTACAGATCTAGCACCAAGGGAGAGGGGAGGAAGCTCACCTCATTTTCGATGTTTCCACTATTTCCGGCCATGGATCTTGTGACTCTTATTAGCGGCATCTTCTCTTTTACAGCGGTTGCGGATCTTCTCCTCCAAGACTTGCTCCAGCAGTTTTCCCTCTCTACAGAAGTTTCTCTCAGGAAAAATGGCTGGAATGAGGAGTGAAAACAGCTAGGGTTTTCACAACCCTTTTATATGAAAATTGACACGGGTAGGGACACGCCCGTGTCCTTACCCGTGTCCTGCTTCGAGCGAAGCGTCAACGACGGTTTTAGTGTCGGTTCTGTTGGAGTTACCATGATGATCTGGAAGTGGTCAAACATCTAATCTCACTGCCAACGCAATATGAGCCTGCAGGGTCGCACATAAGAGATGTGGAGAAGTTGGATGACTGACTGTGTTGGTAAAGGTTACCAATCACCGACCTGAATAGGGTTATGGGCAAGGTGTTGCCTTATAGGATCATCGGGTTGGGCAAAGGTTGCCTTGAAGGGCTGGTTAGGTTTGTCGTCCGAGGGTCGATGAGAATAGTCGAGAATCATCTTCTGATTCCCGCCGATCGACGAGAATCACCTTGCTGATTCTCGCCGATCGACGAGAATCGTCGAGAATCAATTATTGATTCTCGACGATCGACTACCTTGGCTATTGTCGTCGACCGCGGCTCGACGATCGTCGAGTATCATTATGTGTCGTCGAGCGTGGCTCGACGATCGGCGAGAATCGTCGAGTATTGTACTCTGATTCTCGCCGATCCAATGTGATACTCGCCGAATGATTCTCACCGAACCTGCTCAGTGATTCTCGCCGATTGTCGCCGATTCTCACCGATTCATTCTCGCCGATTCTGAACCCTGGTTCTGGGTGGTCTGCGGATAGCGATTTTCCTGAGTTTATTTTATACTTTAAGTATAAATATAACACTTAGGGTTTCGGGAATATGTGCGATCTATCCCCTCTGTGCGAATCGAACCCGACGGAAGGAGTTCCGCGTTCGCTCCGCCGATCCCGATCCCGCCGCCGGAAGAGTTCCGCCGCCATGTTTGCTCCCTTGACCACCTTTTCTCCGGCGATCGTCGCTGGCGCTGCAATCCCTAGCGCGGACCTAGCAGTCCGTGGGAAAGCAAAGGTGCGGTCTTCTCCTTCCCGATCTTCCGTGGGACGGAAAGCTCGGCGTTCTCCCACTCGTGTGGACTTCTGCAGAAACGTGGATACTATTCCACGTAGAACTCGCCACCAGCAAGCAGACAAAGTTTGGAGCTTCTCCGTTGAGTTGTGACTCAACGCCACCGAGGTAATTTTTGCCTAGTTTCGTTAACTTCTTGATTCAACCGTCATGGCTCGATCCGCATCTCTTTGGGTTTTTCTTGATGTTTTACTTTTCCGCTGCGTGCACAAGTGTTGTGCCAACCCTATAGAGAAACCCAACAGTGGTATCAGAGGGAGGTTTCGGCCATGACTGTTGTTTTGGAAGTTTGGTCATTCCAGTGCGTGTAAACCTAGAGATTTAGAAGCGTTCTAAATATCTAGATTTAGTCTTGGCACTTCGCCAAGAACGATTGGAATTTCGGTGGAATTTCTAAGTGTTAGAAATTGTTGTCTCCTTAGCAGTAACCATCCCTCGAGTATGTTTTGGATTTTGAATCCAACATAGAGAGATGAGCTTGTCTACTGCTTAAGTTGAGCTGTCTTTGCCTTTGTCCAATGCATGTAAATCTGAGGATTTGGAAATTTCCGGATGTTCAGATTTAGCCCTTCCTTCTATCAAATGTTGATGGTGTCAGGATGTGCACATAAGGGATGCATGTGGTTTTAGAAGAATTGTTTTTCTTTGGATGTGCACATTGATCAAATGTTGATCATGGTTAATTGTTAACCTAAAATTGAAATCCCTTCTTTTAATATTAAGTGTTCGGATGCCTTCCGATGGATGACACTCTTCCTGCCTCGATCGATGAAATGTGGGCTTGCCAAAGCAAGGTGCATTAATCTATCTTGGTAAGGGTGCGAGCGGATAATTGTGATATCCCACTGTTGACATCGGGTCCAGCTTAACTAGGTGACCTCAAAGGTTGAGTGCCTAGAGGCATAGGGTTGGCATGCACCATATGATGGATGCGAATAAGGAGTTATTCACCAACCATACAAGAATTGCATGAGGATGCAATTGGCAAGCGTTGCCTACCTAAATAACCACATCGTGAGAGGAACGCCAAAGCGGACTCATTGTGTTGGTGAAATACGGATCTTGTCCACTAAGAGAGTAGCTCGCATGAACTCTCCGAATTGTTAGTGAGGGCTATCATTTCGAATAAAATAGTGGGAGTATTTTAATTGAAGTCCTAATTAGAATAAATTGCAATTGAAATGTAGGTACTGATTTTATTCTGCATAAATTCTTGTAGAATTCCATGGCAAGCGTTTCACACTCCACGCTGTCTCTGAGAGCCATCCTTGAGAAGGATAAGCTCAGCGGGACAAACTATATGGACTGGTATAGGAACCTGAGAATTGTTCTCAGGCAAGAGCGAAAGCTCTATGTCTTGGAAGAAGAAGCCCCCGAGGTGCCGACCGGGAACTCTTCCCGTGCTGAGAAGGATACTTATAAGAAGTATACTGATGATGCTTTGGATGTCGAGTGCCTTATGCTTGCCACCATGAACTCTGAGCTTCAGAAGCAACATGAGAACATGGGGTGCAAGGAGATTGACGGGCACCTCAAGAAAATGTTTCAAGGGCAGGCTCGTCAAGAGAGGTTCGACATCACTAAAGCGTTGTTTCAGTGCAAGATGGGAGTTCGAGACTCAGTAGGGACTCACGTACTCAAGATGATTGGGTATATAGAGAACCTTGAAAGGCTGGGTTTTCCTCTTGGTCAAGAGTTGGCCACGGATCTGATCCTGCAATCGTTGTCGGACAGTTATGAGCAGTTTGTCTTGAACTACAATATGAACGAGATAGACAAGACACTGCCCGAACTCCTAGGCATGTTAAGAACTGCCGAGATCAACATGAAGAAGGCCAAGCCTGCCAGCCCCATACTGATGGTGCATAAGGGCAAGGGCAAAGCCAAGGGCTCCAAGAAGACGAAGGTAGGACCTAAGTCATATCTTGAGCCCAAGTCTTCAGCACTGATGAAAAAGAAAAGCACGGTGAAGGATGGGAAATGCCACCACTGTGGCAAGGCTGGTCATTGGCGGAGGAACTGTCCTTCGTATATTGAGGGTCTGCAGAAATTGAGGGGAGGTATGACTTCCGCTTCTAATGTTTACGTTATAGAGATAAACCTTTCTGCTCCTTCATCTTGGGTATTGGATACCGGATGTGGTTCTCACATTTGTACAAATGTGCAGGAACTGGGAAGGAGAAGATTGCTGAGTAAAGGGGAGGTGGACCTCCGCGTCGGCAATGGAGCAAGAGTTGCTGCTGTAGCCGTAGGAGTTTACCGTCTTTCTTTGCCCAGTGGGCTTGTAATAGAATTAGATAACTGTTATTTTGTTCCGGCAATAACTAGAAACATTATATCTATTTCATGTTTGGACATGATTGGATTTTCTTTTATAATTAAGAACAATTGTTGTTCTATATTTAAGAATGATGTTTGTTATGCTGTAGCCCAATTGTTTAATGGTCTTTACGTTTTGAACTTGGACCATCTGATCTATAATGTAGAAAATAATAAAAGACTAAGAACAAATGACTCGAACCCTACGTTTCTCTGGCATTGTCGTTTGGGCCATATCAACGAGAAGCGCATATCCAAGCTCCATAGAGATGGACTTTTGGACTCATTTGATTATGAATCATTTGAGCGATGCGAATCTTGTTTGTTAGGCAAGATGACTAAAGCTCCTTTCATTGGTTATACTGAGAGGGCTGAGGATCTCTTGGGTGTTATACATAGTGATGTATGCGGACCCATGAGTTCCATGGCTAGAGGAGGGTATTTCTACTTTGTTACATTTACTGATGATTTCAGTAGATACGGATATGTGTATCTTATGAAGTGCAAATCCAAGACCTTTGAAAAGTTCAAAGAGTTCAAGAATGAAGTAGAAAACCAGTTGGGTAAAAGGGTTAAAGCACTCCGATCTGATCGAGGTGGCGAATACCTGAGTCATGAGTTCCGTGATCATCTGAAAGAGTGTGGTATTATATCACAGCTCACTCCACCTAGAACACCACAACATAATGGTGTGTCTGAGAGGAGAAATCGTACTCTGTTAGACATGGTACGTTCGATGATGAGTCTTGCAGACTTGCCTGTTTCCTTTTGGGGTTTTGCTTTAGAGACTGCTGCAATGACATTGAATCGCGCTCCAACGAAAACGGTTCTGAAGACACCATATGAGATATGGACTGGGAAGCGTCCTAGTATGTCGTTCATTAAAATTTGGGGCTGTGAGGCATACGTGAGACGTCAAATGCCTGACAAGCTGGAACCCAAATCAGATAAATGTTATCTGGTGGGATATCCTAAGGAAACGAAAGGGTATTACTTTTACCTACCATCTGAGGGCAAAGTGTTTGTCGCAAGGACTGGTGTCTTCTTGGAGAAAGAGTTCTTATCAAGAAAGACTGAAAAGGTAGAGCTTGAAGAAGTTCAAGAACCGCATGTAGTGAATGAACCGGAATTGGATTCTGAGATAGGACTACAAGATGTTGTAGCTGGAGAACCTGCTCAGGGAACACAAGTCCTACGTAGATCTGGTAGACCGAGGTTTGAGCCTGAGAGATATGGATTTCTCGTGTCTCAAATAGGTAATGTGTTTCTTATGGATCATGATGATGAACCAGCAACCTACCAAGAGGCTATAAATGGACCGGACTCCGACAAATGGCTTGAGGCTATGCAATCCGAAATGGACTCCATGTATGCAAACCAAGTTTGGAACTTGGTGGAACCACCTGAAGGGGTACGACCCATAGGGTGCAAGTGGGTCTTCAAGAAGAAGACCGACATGGATGGGAATGTACAGACATTCAAAGGGCGACTGGTGGCTAAAGGTTTCAAGCAAATTCATGGTATTGACTATGATGAAACTTTTTCCCCTGTTGCCATGGTAAAGTCCATTAGGATATTGCTTGCTATTGCTGTGTATTATGACTACGAGATCTGGCAGATGGATGTCAAAATGGCTTTCCTTAATGGAAACCTCCTTGAGGAAGTGTATATGACACAACCCGAGGGTTTTGTATCCCCAGATGAAGCCACTAAAATATGCAAGCTGAATAAGTCCATTTATGGACTGAAACAGGCCTCTCGAAGTTGGAATCTTCGTTTTGATGAGAAGATCAAAGAGTTTGGTTTCATCAAGAATGAAGATGAGCCTTGTGTTTACAAGCGAATCAGTGGGAGCATTGTTGTCTTCCTGATATTGTATGTAGATGACATACTTGTTGATTGGGAATGACATTCCTACCCTGAAAGTTGTTAAGAACAACCTAGGGAACTGCTTTTCAATGAAGGATTTGGGCGAAGCGACTTATATACTTGGTATTAAGATCTATAGAGATAGATCGAAGAAGTTGCTGGGTTTGACCCAGAGTACGTACATCGAAAAGGTGTTGAAGCGGTTCAACATGCTTGAGTCCAAGAAAGGATTTTTGCCCATGTCTCATGGTGTGAATCTCTCTAAGGACCAGTGTCCAAAGTCTTGTGAAGATAAGGACCGCATGAAGTTGATTTCATATGCTTCGGCAATTGGATCAATCATGTACGCGATGTTATGTACTCGACCCGATGTTTCCTTTGCTTTGAGCATGACTAGCAGGTATCAGTCAGACCCCGGTGAATGTCACTGGATTGCAGTCAAGAATATCCTGAAGTACTTGAGAAGGACTAAGGACGTGTTCTTGGTGTATGGTGGAGAGGAAGAGCTCGTTGTAAGTGGTTACACGGATGCTAGCTTCCAAACTGATAGAGACGACTCCAAGTCTCAGTCAGGTTTTGTGTTTTGCCTGAATGGAGAAGCTGTGAGCTGGAAGAGTTCCAAGCAAGAGACAGTTGCTGATTCTACAACAGAGGCCGAGTATATCGCAGCAGCTAATGCAGCGAAGGAGGCTGTATGGATTAGGAAATTCATCGGCGAGCTTGATGTAGTTCCTAGCATTGTTGGTCCCGTAGTTCTCTACTGTGATAACAATGGTGCAATTGCATAATCTAAGGAACCTAGATCCCATCAGCGCTCCAAGCACATACTCCGGCGGTTTCATCTTATTCGTGAGATTGTCGAACGAGGAGATGTAAACATTTGCAGAGTGCCGACTGAGGAAAATATTGCGGATCCGCTGACAAAGCCTCTCGCGCAGAGAAAGCATGATGGTCATACTAGATCGATGGGTATACGATACCTAAATGATCAACTCTAGCGAGAATCTTGTGGATTGCATGTTATCTTGTATTTTGTTGGCTGTTTGTTCATATGATGAACTGTGTACCTAGTTTTTCTTTTATAATTAATGGCAAATTCTTTTATTATGAGTTTTTCTATATATGTGTTAGAAAGTAGAGAAAAGAAGCGAAAAGTAGAGAACAAGCCGAATAAACTTTTGAATAATCGAAATTTTATTATCCAAAAAAGGTATCTATTACAAAGGTATGCCCTCCCTTATATAGAATGGAGGAGAGATGAGAGAATACAAATAAGAGATGTGGGACTAAAATTTACAGGACTAGGCGGACTATACAAAACAAACCGCACAGGCCGCGCGGTTAGACAGCAGGGCTAACCGCACGGCTACCACCAGAGAGGAAGAGAGACCGCCAGGGTAGACCGCCAGACCGTCCGGTCTCCAAGCCGGCTGAGACAAACCGCCAGACCGCGCGGTCTTCAACCCGTCAAGACAAACCGCCAGACCGCCCGGTCACCAACTTCAACACTCCCCCTCAAGCTGGAGCATATATATCGATCATGCCCAGCTTGTCGCAGATGTGGAAAAAGGAAGCGGACACCGGCTTGGTGAAGACATCTGCCAACTCGTTGTCGGAAGTGACAAATGGAGTGCAGATCTGTTTCTTCAATATTTCTTCCCGAATAAAATGACAGTCGACTTCTATGTGTTTTGTTCTCTCATGAAAGACCGGATTTTTGGAAATGTGTATCGCGGCCTTATTGTCACAGAACATAGGAAGAGGATAGTTGTAAACCTCTCCTAAGTCAAGCATGAGAGCCCGCAACCACTTCAACTCACATGTAGTCGATGCCATGCTGCGATATTCCGCCTCTGCACTAGACCTGGAAACGACAGACTGTTTCTTGCTCTTCCAACTCACAAGATTACCTCCAACAAATGTGCAGAAACCTGAAGTCAACTTGCGGTCCACTTTGTCATCCGCATAGCTTGAATCAGAGTAAGCTTCAACCCTTAGGTGACCATTTTTCTGAAATAGGAGACCTTTCCCTGGAGCAGCTTTAATATACTCTAATATTCTCATAGCAGATTGTAGATGACACTCCCTCGGAGCTTGCATGAACTGGCTCACTTTGCCAACAGCATAAGAGATGTCGGGTCTGGTTACCGTGAGATATATGAGCTTGCCCACCAGACGCCGGTATCTCGTAAGATCAGAGAGAAGAGGTGAGTTATCTGTCCAAGTTTTGTCTTCTCCAGCAGCCATAGGACAACGAGCAGGTTTAGCACCAGTGAGTCCTGCCTCCTTCAAAAGATCAAGAGCATACTTCCTTTGTGAAAGGACCATGGAGTTGGGTTTTCTAGAGATTTCAATCCCCAGAAAGTATTTCGGGGAGCCCATATCCTTTGTGACCAGATGGTGACGAAGGTGTTTCTTGGTCATCAATACCCCATCCTGGTCATCGCCAGTAAGAAGAATGTCATCAACATAAACCGCAAGAACAACAAGACCAGATGCGGTTTTCCGAACAAACAAGGAGTGATCTGCTGAGCTTCTTGTAAAACCAATGGCCGCAACAATGCTACTAAACTTGTCAAACCAGGCACGAGGACTCTGCTTGAGGCCATAGATAGCCTTCTGTAGCCGGCATACCCTTGTCTCCCCCTGAGCAACATACCCAGGAGGTTGCTCCATGTAAACATCTTCCTGCAGATCGCCATAGAGGAAGGCATTCTTAACATCGAGCTGCGAGATGGGCCAATCCCGGTTGACAGCCACAGAGAGAAGAACCCGAATAGTGCTGAGGCGAGCCACGGGAGAGAAAGTGTCAAAGTAATCAAGCCCATAAGTTTGGGTAAAACCCTTGGCAACCAGGCGAGCCTTATAACGATCCACACTGCCATCCGGGAGAAACTTCACCACGAAGACCCATCGACAACCAACAACATCTGTGCCGTAAGGAGGAGGAACAAGGGTCCAGGTACCCCGTTCAGTCAGAGTAGCAATCTCCTCATCCATGGCAGCTTTCCAATGAGGAATAGTAAGGGCCTCCTGATAGGAACGGGGGTGGTAGTAGCTGAGATAGCCAGAGCGAAAGCTCTGCGAGAAGGGGTAAGACGATCATAGGAAACAACTGCAGCAAGCGGGTGTTGGGTACATGCCCGAACCCCCTTGCGAAGAGCAATAGGGAGATCCAGGTCAACAGGGGCCTCAGTATCCAGAGTATCCGTGGTGGAGAGAGCTGGCCCGGGAGCAGAGAGAGATGGCAGCGGAGTGGAGGGAGAAAGCGGAGTAGAGGGTGGAGATGGTGGAGGTGGTGGAGATGGTGGAGATGGTGGAGATGGCGGAACATCAGTGGGAGCAGAGGGGAGGGATGGGTTGGTAGGAAAAGTAGGAGCAGGAGGAGGAGAGGAGGAAGCAGGAGAGAAGTAAGAGACATTGTCGAAGAAGGTGACATCCGCAGAGACAAATTGCTTGCGGGTAACGGGATCAAAGCAACAATAACCTTTCTGAGTGGGAGAGTAGCCCAGAAAGACACATTTGGTGGCACGTGGTGAGAGTTTATCACGGGTGGCAGCGGGAGAGTGCACAAAAGCGGTGCACCCAAAGATGTGTAGAGGAAGAGGAAAGGGATCCTTGTCTGGATAAAGAATGGAGAAGGGGTAGCACCATGGAGAACTGTGGAGGGAAGGCGATTGATGAGATAGCAGGAGAGGAGGACAGCATATCCCCAATAGGAGCGAGGAACATGCATTTGAGTCATCATAGTGCGAGCGACATCAAGGAGGTGACGGTTTTTGCGTTCCGCCACCCCATTTTGTTGTGAGGTGTAGACACAGCTGGTTTGACGAATGACACCATGGTGAATACAAAAGGATGAGAAGTCGTGGCTAAGATACTCCTTGGCATTATCAGAACGAAGGAGTTTAATAGACGTATCGAACTGAGTCTTAACCATAGAATAAAAGGAGGTCCAAACAGAGAACAGCTCGGAGCGATCTTTGAGAAGATATACCCACGTACATCGAGAGAAATCATCAATGAAGGTGACAAAGTAGGAACTACCCCGACCGATGGTGAGGTTAGGAGCGGGACCCCATATGTCGGAGTGAACGAGGTCGAACGGACGGGAAGAGCCCCGACTCTGCGTTGGGGGGAAGGATGAGCGGTGATGTTTGCCAAGTTGACAAGCATCACAGTTGAGAGGAGGATGATGAGGAGGGAGGTGCGGCAGGAACTGTCGTAGAATGCGGGGAGGAGCATGTCCAAGGCGAAGATGCCATTGGAGAAGATCTGTAGAGGAGGAGGAGAAGGCGGATAGAGCAGAAACGTTGTCGAGGAAGTAGAGACCACCACTCTCTGTCCCGGTAGCAATCGTCCGTTGGGAGTCCGGATCCTGAAAAGTGCAAGAGGTAGGGGTGAATATGACAGAACAACGTAGTTGCTTGCATAAAGAAGTAACCGATAGTAAATTGCACGGAAACTTGGGCACATAGAGGGTATCAGCCAAGCAGAGAGATGGAGTGACGGGAACCAGGCCCGTCCCATGGACCGGGGAGGGAGATCCATCAGCAACAATAACCGGGGGCAACAGAGCATGTGTGTCAAGAAGAGAGAAACAGTGAGGATTGCCTGTCATATGATTTGTGGCGCCAGAGTCTATTAGCCATCTTCCGCGAGTAACAACATGAGCACTACCAGAAGAGGTTACTACAGAGGCGGACAGGCCGGAGGAGGGGAAAGCCATGGAAGCAAGAGAGGAGCAAACCGCGACGATAAGAACAAGCCGCGAGAAGAGAAAAGAGCACCAAGCCGGGCGAACAGAAAACAGGTCGGGCGGCTAGAAAGACCGCTACCAAGAAGCAGAGCAAAGCAGAGGGAAAGAAGTCGCACGGCCTGAAAAAGTCGGGCGAACAGAGGAGAACAAGTCGCACGGAAAAAGAGGAAGCCGGGCGACTAGCAAGCAGGAGCGGGTGACCGCGACCAAGATGCGGGTGAGAAAGGAACAACCCGCACGGTCAGGCAGATCACAGCAGCTGCTAGAAAGCGGTCAAAGGCAAAGCGGGGAAGAGGTCGCGCGGACTGAAAAGGCCGAGCGAACAGAAGAGAGGAGAAGAGCCGGCGAGCGCGACCAAGATGCGGGTGAGAAAGGAACAACCCGCACGGTCAGGCAGATCACAGCAGCAAACCGCGAGTAGAGAGACAACACACGCGGACAGAGACAGACCGCAACGACTAGGAAGTCGGAGCGGCAAGAAAGAACAAGGAGCGCGGCGACAAGGAAACAGGTCGCTGCGACAAAGAGCAGTAGGTGAAGAGAACCAAGAAGTGCAAGCCGCGCGAACAGGGCAGCGGACAGAAACAAGCCGCGCGGATAGAAACAAGCCGCGCGGACAGAAGAGAAGTCAAGTCGCAAAACAAGTCGCAGAACGCGGAAAACAAGCCGCGAACAACAGAGAGCGCACAGAATCAGGAGGAAATGACCGTGTCCTCTGATACCATGTTAGAAAGTAGAGAAAAGAAGCGAAAAGTAGAGAACAAGCCGAATAAACTTTTGAATAATCGAAATTTTATTATCCAAAAAAGGTATCTATTACAAAGGTATGCCCTCCCTTATATAGAATGGAGGAGAGATGAGAGAATACAAATAAGAGATGTGGGACTAAAATTTACAGGACTAGGCGGACTATACAAAACAAACCGCACAGGCCGCGCGGTTAGACAGCAGGGCTAACCGCACGGCTACCACCAGAGAGGAAGAGAGACCGCCAGGGTAGACCGCCAGACCGTCCGGTCTCCAAGCCGGCTGAGACAAACCGCCAGACCGCGCGGTCTTCAACCCGTCAAGACAAACCGCCAGACCGCCCGGTCACCAACTTCAACAATATGATAGTTAAATGTTAGCATAATAGATACCCTTAGAATGTTTGCTTCCATGGGACATCAAGTACGTGACTTGAATGTGAGAGCCCATGATTTATTTGAAGCTTCATTCTTAAAGGTCCCTGGTCGAGTATCATCATAGAAACTAAGGGTGATGATGATACATGAAGGCTAGCACGTGTGTTGACTGATGACTGGTTCTCACAGGTCATGATATTATGATATCAAGTCATCACGTGGGTACTTGTTAGTGAACAAGTTGTACTGGACAGACCCAACCTGAGACTACTCTGTGGATTGTCATCCAATAGTGTCACGAGTAGGTCTCAATTGACAATGGTGTTGTGGTCCTTTGACCTGAAGTCACAACATTCATCAAGTGAGGAAGAGCGTGCTTTGATGCCATCTAAAGTCTTCCTTGAGAAAGGTTGATGATAAGGGTGGTCGTTGGGCATGTTACGAATCATTTGGGTGTTTGTGTGTGAGCAGATATGGGATTTGTCTTCCTGTATGACAGGAGTTGCATCCATGGGCCCCTTGATGGAACTGGACTGAGAAATGCATGGCCATGCTTGGTTGAGTCAATATGTGATATTGGACTCACCATTCTCTGGTAGTCCGTCCTGGATCAAGAAAACTTGGATTGAGCTAAAACGAGGGTGACACGGTTCATGCCTCTAGTTCTTTCCGGATGTAAGGGACAAAGGGACAAAGACAACGCTGTTACATTGGTCATAAAGGCTTATGAGTTATTAACTCTTATTGCTTGGGGAGCAATGATGCATTGCTAGATGCCGCTCATTGTTTGTGAGGTTTTTGGTTTGATACTTTCGAGATCAAGTGGGAGTCTGTTGGAGTTACCATGATGATCTGGAAGTGGTCAAACATCTAATCTCACTGCCAACGCAATATGAGCCTGCAGGGTCGCACATAAGAGATGTGGAGAAGTTGGATGACTGACTGTGTTGGTAAAGGTTACCAATCACCGACCTGAATAGGGTTATGGGCAAGGTGTTGCCTTATAGGATCATCGGGTTGGGCAAAGGTTGCCTTGAAGGGCTGGTTAGGTTTGTCATCCGAGGGTCGATGAGAATAGTCGAGAATCATCTTCTGATTCCCGCCGATCGACGAGAATCACCTTGCTGATTCTCGCCGATCGACGAGAATCGTCGAGAATCAATTATTGATTCTCGACGATCGACTACCTTGGCTATTGTCGTCGACCGCGGCTCGACGATCGTCGAGTATCATTATGTGTCGTCGAGCGTGGCTCGACGATCGGCGAGAATCGTCGAGTATTGTACTCTGATTCTCGCTGATCCAATGTGATACTCGCCGAATGATTCTCACCGAACCTGCTCAGTGATTCTCGTCGATTGTCGCCGATTCTCACCGATTCATTCTCGCCGATTCTGAACCCTGGTTCTGGGTGGTCTGCGGATAGCGATTTTCCTGAGTTTATTTTATACTTTAAGTATAAATATAACACTTAGGGTTTCGGGAATATGTGCGATCTATCCCCTCTGTGCGAATCGAACCCGACGGAAGGAGTTCCGCGTTCGCTCCGCCGATCCCGATCCCGCCGCCGGAAGAGTTCCGCCGCCGTGTTTGCTCCCTTGACCACCTTTTCTCCGGCGATCGTCGCTGGCGCTGCAATCCCTGGCGCGGACCTAGCAGTCCGTGGGAAAGCAAAGGTGCGGTCTTCTCCTTCCCGATCTTCCGTGGGACGGAAAGCTCGGCGTTCTCCCACTCGTGTGGACTTCTGTAGAAACGTGGATACTATTCCACGTAGAACTCGCCACCAGCAAGCAGACAAAGTTTGGAGCTTCTCCGTTGAGTTGTGACTCAACGCCACCGAGGTAATTTTTGCCTAGTTTCGTTAACTTCTTGATTCAACCGTCATGGCTCGATCCGCATCTCTTTGGGTTTTTCTTGATGTTTTACTTTTCCGCTGCGTGCACAAGTGTTGTGCCAACCCTATAGAGAAACCCAACAGGTTCAATACTTGACACGGGTAGGGACACGCTCGTGTCCCGACCCGTGTCCACATGACACGGCCGTGTTCCCTGGTCGTGTCCTTCTCTGGACACGTCTCGATGAACTCAACTCGATACACATGGGTAGGGACACGCCCGTGTCTCTACTCATGTCATACACTTCGTCGATCTTGACACGCTTCGTCGAGTTCAGCTCGACACACACAGGTAGGGACACACCCGTGTCTCCACCCGTGTCACTGCACAGGATACACTTCATAGATCTCGACACGGTTCGTCGATCTCGACACACACACGGGTAGGGACACGCCCGTATCACTACCCATGTCACTTCACATGGGTAGTCACATGCCCGTGTCACTACCTGTGTCACTTTACATGAGTAGTAATACGCCCGTGTCACTACCATTGTCACTTCCACGGGTAGTCACATGCCCGTGTCACTACCCGTGTCCTTATCTGGACATACTCGAGTCGTCGACTCGAGAGCTGGCCTCTCCCATACGGGTAAGGACACGCCCGTGTCTTTACCCGTATCCTATTCTATACTGATTTCCCCTCCCATTTACAAGTGCAGCCCAGCTCCCAGCACTTCTCCGAACCCAAGTCAGCACCCCTGACTCAAAAACAATGTGCACGAGGGGTCTAGTGCAAATCAGGACATTATATCTTGTGTTCCAGCAGAGGGGTTTTACAGCCACAGCACAGGCGACCTTCTGATCGGCTGCACGATCGTGCCCGGTCTGTCACTCGCCCCCCTCCCAGTCGGGCCCCATGCCACTCTCCTCAGCTACCTCGACAACCTCTCCATCGACTTTCCTACACCACTCGGGTCCTACCGCTGGTTTAACCCTTTGTCGTTGTCGGCCGATCCTCCACCGTCTGATCATCACCGCTCAACCTCCACCGTTTCATCATCGCGTAACTTCCCCGCATGACCAACCATTATGGGGCTGCACATAGCAAAAATTATAATTGGTGTGCGTATAGTGAACCTCTTAAGAATACGTGACAAAAAGTATAATTAAGTGGTCTACAAATAACACATATGGTGCTTATGGTTTGCGGATAACCATGTAACTACCAGAACTACCTCATGGCTCTTCTTCATTCCATCTTCTTCTCTTGGGATATTCTCCTTTGATCTTCACCTCCACCCACGCATGAGATCTCCCTTGATAGACTCCTTGCATCTTCAAAGAATCTTTCCAAGATTTTCGAGTGTCTTCAAAGATCAGTCGAAGATCTGCATTCATCTTCGAGTGTTCCTGCGCGTATCCCACCTGGCGCCCGTCCTGCTCTGCGCATGTTCCACCCCGAGCTCACTTTCATAGGCATTAATCATGCTCTGAGCACATTGCGCCCTCTAGTCAACAACACACCCTCTAGTCGTGGCAAGTCCTTTAGTCAACAACAAGCTCTCGGCCTAGACTCCACTATATACAACAAGTGACAAGTTGTAGACCTGAAGACGTGCAGAGTGTGCCCCTCCAACCTCCAAGCAGCAAATGAAGATTCCAGAGCCCAGCACTCCCCTCTACATAAGTAGTACTTAGGTTTGTGAGTGATGGCCTGTCACCCTTGGAGCCTCCCCTCACTCTCCCCCAACAAGTGTAACGAGAGGCAATCTGTTGCCCTTAAGTTCTCTTCAAAGCATTATATAACTCAAAGAAGAATAGTGAAAGATTGGTCGAAATGGTCCCGACCACATGGTTTTTTATGTCTTTTGGGGGTTTTCCATGTTACAAAATTATCTTATTAGTTGTCATGTTCTTTCCTTTTTACATTGACTATTTGCTCACAAGCTACTCTTAAAGCAAGGGTATACGGTTAGTCAAGCGCGCGAGTGTGTGATGTTGGCTATCATTTAGGCATGGTTGAGCTTTTGTATCATTCCTATTGTTCTATCCTCATTAGCCCCATTGTGCTTACCCATCCTTTGATTTAGCTCCATAATTATCTCACCAAATCCTAAAAGCCAATCATAGTCGCACACCTAAATTTGAGCTCTATTTGTATTTTTTTATCTTCGTGATTGGGGTGTTGATGTGGTGATTATGTTGTGAATACGTGGATGTGCTTTATTGAAAATATGCTGGAAAAACTTTATTGTGTAAAAAAAATATAAAAAATGAAAAGTGAGAAAAAAGTGAAATATAAAAAAAGCGAGAAATGAAAAGTGCTAAGTTGAAAATCTTTTTGATGTGGAGTTATTGTGGCGTGAGGATATTGTTTTGTGCTAGCTCATTTGGGATAAGTGCTCAAGCCATTCTTTTTATCATTTGTATATCTCACATAAACTCAAACCCCATTCTAAACCTAAAGTCATTGATTTGCACGCTTGAGTCAAACTAGTGTCGTTGAGAGAGTGTGAACGAGCGAGCTTGTTGTCACCGACATTGATGGATTTCTTTGGAGGTTATCCTGAGCCCCGGTCTTTGGCAACGCTCAACTCATCGTTTAGTCTACTTTCTTCCTACACGTGATCAGATGATTCGCCGTGATTCAATTTTTGAGTATAATTAATATATAAATACTCTCGTAGAAATTAATATACTAATACGTATAATTAGAAATTTCTTCTACTGCTTTTCTGTGAGCTTGAACATGTCACTTCGCATGCTACTCCACATTTGCAATTACTAAGCCAGCTAGTTATTTTTCTTTCTGCTGAGAGATGATTTACTCGGGAAGAGCAAATGGTTAAGTCTGGTGGTGTAATGAGTCCGATATATAGTGTTTTTAGGAATCATCTGAGCTAGATTTCACTTATGTGCATTACACTTTTAGTCTTTATTTGCTTGTATTTCACTTGTACACACTTTCACGTTAAGTACACAATTTAAGCTCGTTATGGTGTGCAATTATTGTTGGAGGTAAGCACGTGGCGCTCCCCAACTTGTTTTTATGTCGTTTTCTCTAATGTTGATATGTGCTGGAGGTCTGCTCCAGGCTATGATGTTGTTGTGTGGGTGGGCAGATCCATGTTGCTGCTCTAGTTTTCCTGTAGGAATCGTACGGTCGTGCATTTTTTCTTCGCACACGGTTGAATCCAACTGTGCTATGCCTACAACTCTATTTTTTGGAGATCTGTCACGGGTCGTGCAATTTGCTCGCACATGGGTTTTTTGCCTGTGCGTGACCAAATCACAGGACCTCATCTTTTGTCTAACATTTTATGTATTATTGCTCGCGTGTTGTCTTCACGCATGATTGGATTCAACCATGCGTGAAGGAAAACCCACGATCTTCCTGTTTTGCCTGATTTTTTGAGTAATGTTGCTAACCGTGTGATTTGTTCTCACGCGGGCTATTTTGCTCGTGCATGATCAAAAATACACGGTCTCCTGCTGTATCAAACTGGGGGAGTTCTGCGCTGTTATTATCGGACAATCGTGTGTTCGATCGTGCGTGCCTTATTTTCTAATTGTTTACTATTTATGTTGCAAGACTTTGCCCTATTCTAGAACCTCTCCATTTTTCCCGTACAGAAAGCTCCAGTTTGCTCCTTTCCGTCGCTCCATCTCCGCCCACCTTCGTGAGGCCTTCCGGCCATATTCCTCTTGAAGATCAAAAGCTAGGAGATTCTCTTGGCCTCCTCCATCATCCGCAAGCTTCCAATCCCTGTTTGACAGATTTCTCGCTGCACTCGGAGAGTTCTACGATGAAGGACCTGGTCGAAGGTTATTGATGGAGAAGACGGGTAAAGTGGGAGAAGGTGACAGCTACTCTGGACTCCAAATAGCAGTTGAAGTCTGAGCTCGGATGAGGCTTGACATCCCTCGATTACGGCCGTGAAACTAGAATGAGTCTTAGTGTTTCAGTTGTATTATTCCCTCCTCATTGATTGCAGTAAACTTCTCTTTTATTCGTTGGATGTTTGGTGTATGATTGTGTGAACTCTAATTTCAATTTATTGTTAGCTTTCATGACTGTGTGATTGCTTTGTGCTTTATGCTTGTGAGTGCCTCCACCATGTCATTTTTGTTCCCGTCGTTGTGTGTGTGGTCGCATTAGCAATTGATAGTGGCGAGTGTTGTGAGGAGGTGCTTATGACACCTCATTCTGCCAATTCGAGGCATTCCATCTGCTAGCCTTCTCGTCCATCCGACTACCGAAGCAGTGCATCGCAGCCTGCGTAACTTCCATCCAGCTTGCGAAGCGATGCTTGTGGCTCACATTAGTCTAGTTAGTTTTTCTTTTGATTTCACTAAACCAAATCCAAGCTTTTGTTTATGTTTAATTTTATAATTACTTTTCCGAACAACAGAATCGCACGGTCTAACTTGCATTTCTTGGGAGATCGATACTTGGAGAGTTAGTCCCACATTTTATATTACTTGAGCGACCAGTGCACTTGTTTACGCATCAGACACGTGGACTTGTGGCGGTACCAGCCCGAGACGGGCAGCAAGACGAAACATTCGGGGCCCGATGATAGCGTCGGTTTGGTTACGCACAGCAAGTGCGCGACGGTTGAGCCGTTTCTACTATGGGGTTAGTGTGGTTAATTTTATTCAACCTCACTTAGCCCCCATGACTCCCACTACGTTAGTGGGGAGGAGGGGGAGGGGATTCTAGCTATCTGCAGCCCAAAGTCTACAAATTTAGGGTGCTCACATCAATTATTTTGATTTTTTTTGTATATATATGTGCATATATATAAGCACATATTCATGCATCTATATGAACATATTGCACATACCTTTAACTGCATTAAAATAATTTTAAGTTGTGAAATTAATCTTAACCATCTAATATATACCAAACTTGTAATCTTAGTCATACAATAGAGAAAAAAAAAGAAATGAATGGGGGAGGGAGAGGGATTCTAACATGTGTCATACATGTACCCAAATGTACCAACATCAATATTAATTATGCCATACCCAAATGTACCAACATCAATATTTTTTGACTCACATCACCATACTAATACATATCAAATTCAATATTCGTACTCATGAGAAAATAATTAGTAAAATAATTAGTAGTTTACGTTGGTTCAGTGGTCCAAGTCTCCACACTCAAATTCTCCTCATGAGAAGTTGGAACTTGAACCTTGCTTTGAAAATTGTTTAATAGCATGCGATAATTTTTTACTACTTTTAATAATACAATTCAAGTGACGTTTGCTTTAAATTTTGTTTACTATGCAGTATTTTTTTACTAATTTAAATAATACAATTCATATAACCCTTAATTAGTTGTAGTAAAATAAGAAAATTTAAAACAGAATTCAAGTATTTTGATTAATTGAACAATAAAAATAAAACAATTTTTAAAGAGTGTTGAGTTCTTAAAGTACCAAAAAGAGATTTTGCGACAACTAATTGAGCATCAACAAAGCTAATTAGAGCGTGAACAGAGGAACGCTAATATAAGTCATTTTTATCATAAGCAGTATTTTTATTAATTTTAATAATACAATTCATTAGTTCTCTAATTATATGTTAAATAAGTTTATTACATTCGCATATAAAAAGATATGAATTTTAAAGAAAATATGTTAAATAGTAGATTTTAATGAAGAGCTTAGATAGGCTCTTGAGATTTATTAAATAATAAATTAAGATTTCCAGTTGTGAAAAGAAAAGCAAGAATGGAGCAATATTAGGCTCCATTTGGCGAGGCATTTTTGCTCCGATTAATTTGGATAAAACCACCATCATCAAACAGTGTCTGTCAATTCTCTTCATCATATTTTTTGATCGTTTCAATATTTTAGAGTTTCGCCCACACAGAATAAATCATGCATTGACTCAAAGACAACGAATGTATATTATTAAACCAAAAGGAGTGAATCCATAAAATTTTAGTCTAGACATAACTGTTATTAAATCCACAAAATATGAACAGGAATGCCAGAGATCCTAAACAACCAAGATCTTAATTAAAAAGGGAAATTACAAAATAGATCTTTCAACGTCTGATTCAACTGAGATCATTTCAAGGTTTTAAAATTTTTAGGAAAACAAAGAAATTACAAAGAAACAGAGATTTTCGAAAGATAGGTTCAAGATGACAGAGTTCAGGCCCTCTCGCCACGGATACGACGCGCAAGCTGAATATCCTTGGGCATAATCGTCACCCGCTTTGCGTGAATCGCGCAGAGATTGGTGTCCTCAAAAAGCCCGACGAGGTAAGATTCGGCGGCTTCCTGAAGGGCCGCGACGGCGGAACTCTGGAAGCGGAGATCTGTCTTGAAGTCCTGCGCAATTTCGCGGACAAGCCGCTGAAACGGCAACTTACGAATGAGTAGCTCCGTGCTCTTCTGATACTTCCTGATCTCCCTCAGCGCCACCGTTCCAGGCCTGAAACGATGAGGCTTCTTAACGCCGCCGGTGGCCGGCGCCGACTTCCGCGCGGCTTTTGTTGCCAGCTGCTTTCGGGGGGCCTTGCCGCCGGTAGACTTGCGTGCCGTTTGCTTGGTGCGCGCCATCACAATGGATGTGGGTAAGGATTAGGGTTTGGTAGAAATTGATGAGCTCGGCAGGCGAAAGCGTGGTGGCAAAATTGTGGAGTGGGTTTAAGAAGGTGGGGAGGGCCGGATTGCGAAGTGAAAGTTTTCGAGGTTTTGGCGCCAGTGGCGGCTTCGGCAGATCGGATTCGTTAAAACTTGTTATTATGGACAGTGTAGATCTTGCGAATAAGATGCACGCGGATCGCTATCCGTGGCAACTTTATGTATATTTTTTTTCTTCATTTTTTTGCTGGTAAGGAATTGTTTTTCTAATAGAATTGCAATTAGTTGTTTATCAATTCGAACACGACCAAAAAAAACTCCTGGGATTGCAGGGAGAACGACCAAGCGCTGGGGCACCAGCAATGCACATTGAGTTATAATTCAAAAGGGGCAATTATGCAAGGAAATTACACTATTATGCAAACTAATAAATAAAGAAAATATTATATATATAAGAGTTACAGTCACGGGCATCCGGATCTCGTGCCTCGCGCAAAAGTACCCGAATGGAGCGGCAGGCTTTGCCCGCTCCCTGTGCTCATAAAAAAATATAATATAATATATATATATATATATACGAGTCGCAGGCACGGGCCTCCGGCCCGATGGCTACGCGCCACATTACCTGGCCACCGACGGCGGGCTTCGCCCGCCCCCCGCCGGGCGGTCTGCTCCGCCGCCGCCGCCAGTGCCGCCGCCGCACTGACCGGAGACCCCCGTCGGGTTCGCGGGCTGTACGGGCAAGTGAATTTGATGGTCAAGATGGTCTCAAAACGAAAAGTGATCTACATGAAAGTTGTAGATCTAGGCTTCGCCCGCCCCCCGCCGGGCTTTGCCCGACCCCGCCGGGCGGTCTGCTCCGCCGCCGCCGCACTGACCGGAGACCCTCGTCGGGTTCGCGGGCAGTATGGGAAAGTGAATTTGAGGGTCAAGATTGTCTCAAAATGAAAAGTGATCAACATGAAAGTTGTAGATTTTGGCGAGACGATCAACTTTCATGTTGATCACCTTTTCATTTGAACCCGTTTTGGACCTCGATTTCGGTCCCGAAATTGGGGGGGGGGGGGGGGGGGGCGGAACAGTTTACAGTAGCAGTTCCGCCGCCCCGATTTCGGGGCCCAAATAGAGATCCAAATCGGCTCCAAATCAAAAAGTGATCAACATGAAATTTGTTCGTCTCGCCGCGATCTACAACTTTCATGTTGATCACTTTTCGTTTTGAGACCATCTTAACCCTCAAATTCTCTTGCACGTACGCCCGTACCTTAGTATATTATAATATAAAATTAAGTTTTTATAGTCCCACACTGCTGGTAGGTTTGAAATTTTTGAATTTAAATATAGAATTCCAGAATCAATGATTGAAATTAGGCGGGCGTGTGGGCTTGCGGGTTGCCTGACTTATCTTAAATTCTATGAATAGGCGGGTTAGCGGGCTGGTTTTAAATTCATGGGAGTATTGTTTTTTAAGGCTTTTTTTATGTTATCTACTTAATTTTAAGATCCGTAGTAGTAGGTTTAGGACCTCTAGTAAAATCTGAAGAGAGTGGGTTGGTTTGATCCAACGGTTCATGATCAAATCTCTGAAATTCGACGGCCACCTAATTTGCTTTCAATTTCGAACTCATGCTATTTGCAGACCTCCATATTTCTTTATAATATGGTATATATATATATATACATATATATATATAATTTATAAATATATATCTTATACATAAGGGTAATACAAATGTTGCACTAAAGGGTGGTTTTTCCTTATAATATAAGGTATCTTATATATAAGGTTAAAACACTATTTGACGCAAGGACATTTTGGGAAACACAAATATTGCACCAAAGGGTGGTTTTCCCTTATAATATAAGATATATATATATATATACTAGCATTTTCGAACGGGCTCCGCCCGTTCTCGATGCGTCATTGCGGGCTTCGCAAGCAAGCAAGCGGGCTTCGCCCGCTTGGCAACGACATGGGTCGCGGGCGACGACATGTTTCGTGAGCTATGATATTGGTTGTGAGTGCGACATTTGTTGTGGGCGGCGACATTGGTTGTGGGCGGCGATATTGTTCGTGGGCGGATACATTGTTCGTGGGCGACAACATTGTTCATGAGCGGCGACAAGGATCGGGGGCGGTGATAATGTTGGGGGACGGCCACATTGTGCAAGGGCGGCGACATTTTTCGGGGGCGGCGACATTATTCGGGTGGGTGACGTCCTTTCCTATACTCAATACTTCAACCTCACCATCATAGGTCTTTGATAGAGAACATTAATTTAAATAACTAACAACAAAAAAATATGATTGTAATACATATATCTGCAAGTAAACACACATACATGCAAAGTTCATATTTACACTTGCAATGAAAAAAACTCAGAACAAAATTCATATTTGCAACACCAAAAATCAAAGACCCCCCAACCCCCCCCCCCCCCCCCCAAAAAAAAACAAAAATCGTCAGAATCTCAGAGTTGAACCCATATCAAAATATTATCATCTCCTTCTTATGCAGCAATAGATTTCAATTAGTGGCCTCGAGAGACTCTATTTCAACCAAAGATGTAAAAATAAAAAATCATTAGGTAACAGTTTTGTAATGTGTTAAAACAGCAATATTTCAACCATAATATATATACTTTGTTAGGCGTTACCTCCTTATCATATCGAAAACAAAATTTCACTCTTCTCTAGCATCCAAGCCTCTTGGCACTGCTGGGATAATTAGCCTAAAACCTTCTGTAAATGTTTACTTTAGGATTGAAAGTGATATAGAGGGGGGTGAATAGGTCCAATTTAAATATGATCCCCCTTTTCTTTAATCAGAGTACTACTTTAATTGAAATGATTAACTAATATCTAATAATCAACAGAAACTAAATAGCAATCAACTGAATTAACACAGCACGGCACATCAGCACACACAGCACAATGCACACAGTTTTATAGTGGTTTCCCAATTTATTGGTACATCCACTTTCCCCCTTCGTCTATCTAGCAATGAACTAGATTCGGCCAAACTCCTCATCTTTCCTTTACTCAGATCAATAGATCTTACAGCTCAGAGCCCACCCGGCCCCTACAACTCAGACTTCACAAGTCTTACCACTCAGATCACCAAGATCCTACACCTCAAGTTCTTTAAAAGAACTCTACCTTAGAATGAATCCTCACTCCTACTTCTCAGGCAACAAATGCTCTACAACTCAGAGAATTTTCTACTTCTCCTACCTCAGGCAATCCTAGCCCTACCTCAGCCTTTATAACACATGCTTACAACAACAAGAGAATAAATCTCCTCCACTCAGATCTACAAACAGATCTTACAAACTGAAATTAGTAGAGAAATGAAATCAGAATATGTCACCCAGTATGAGATCTGAGTAACTATTTCTTGAGTTAATCTTGATAATTATACTGCCTTTGATTCTGACAAGATAGATCTGATCAAACCCTTCTTAGCTTTTCAAAGCTTCTTGAAGTGGAAATTAGGGTTAATCTAGGCTGGAGAGATGTTGTAGATGATTCTTGATCAGACCTTTTGTAACACCCCCTATCCGTCACATAGCATATAGCAGTAGGTCCGGCCGGGGCCCGACGCCGTATGCCACAGACAGACCGGGTGGTTACTCATGGAAACCATCCAACCAATCAACGTCCTACACCGAGCATTCTAGCGGAAGCAGTTTATAAAAGTTGCAAATAAGAACCCAGCACTAAAGCATGAATGTCCACTAATCCGAAATAGGAATGTTATACAAATACCAACATAAGACTCAAGGCCTTACAAAATATTTCACTTGATATTACATGATTTACAAACCACGGCACGCAGGCCGGTCATACATGAATAAAACAGTAAACACTTCCAATTGGGCCTTCGAGGGCCGGCTTCGCAAAAAGGGCTTTAGCCCGCTATTGACCGCTTGGTCCAACAGCACCTGCAAGCAACAAACCACCGCACGGTGGCAAAACAAGGCAACGGTCAGCAATGCTGACCAAATTATAACGATCCTGCCCCCAACTCGGGGCGGCGATACTCATTCCCTGCATTTCATTAGCATAAGCGAGCAATATATATATATAGCCATTTCATCACAGACGTTGGCTCGCATGGCCACACGCCCCGTGCTCTCAGGGCACATTCTCGGTGAACCGGTCGATGTCACGTCAATTAAAGCCATAGACATTCCGGACTCACCACCGCCACTTTGACAGCCAAACTTATGAGAAATTTGTCTTCTTGGCCTGGGTCACGATAATTTAAGTCATCGACCGCCGAAGACCCTAATCTATGCCAACGTCAAGTGCCACGTGCCTTTAGGTCTCTTTAACTGAACGACATAGAATGGGTACGGTTCCATCTAACCCGTGCTCACATCGCAACGACAATTTAAGCCATTTGCGTGGGTCAAACTTCCACCGAGTCCCATTTCCATCACAATTCACATGGTCCGGTTATGTTCAAGTTGACTCTCAGGCCACCAAGTTGGCAAGATCTCGTATCCGCCCAGTTTTCCGGGTGCACCTTTGGGTTAGTCCCCAAGGCTCCCTGCTGCAATCTACCGCGTAGAAAACCTGAAAAACAATCAATAGCACGAAGTCTTCTCCGGCATTTATGCAATGCAACATCACCGATCCAGACCAACATGTCCGGGTAGGCTTCACACATCATGCCTATGTCCGTTCTCGCTTACGGACTCTAAACAATGGGGACTTCACATATCTACCCGAAGGAACACCTCTAACTCTCCGCAAACTCGCGAGAGCGGGCTTCCTATGCAAAGAAGGAGAGGTACTCATGCTCAAGAAGAGAATCGTTACCCTAGCATTTCTCTTTGGCGCCATGGAAAAGTAAGCGGATGAAAAGCACCGCACTAGCTTTGCCTCCGTGGATCCGGAGTCGGCTCGCGATTTGGAGCTTCGAAACTCCTCCAATGTCCGGATCTAGCTCCTTCTTCCTTCCTTGGCTCTCCTCTCTCTCTAAGATTTTAGAAAGATAATAACTTACGAAAAGTGAGGGTTTCTAAGTCCAACCCCGGGTATATCCCTTCAGGAACCACCCCCAGCCGTTGGATCCCAAAATAAAGAAACGAACGGCTTTGATTCGGGACTGAAATGCCCAATCTGGACCGAACACGGCCTGGCACACGCCCGTGTCCAAGGTCATGTGCCTCATTCGCCGTCAAAATCGGCTCGCCTAGAACAACACACGGGTATCGAACACGCCGTGTTCTACCTGACACGCCCGTGTTCCACCAGACACGGCCGTGTGGCCGGCCATGTACCCCCATCATTTTTCCCCGAAAACAACCCGAGCACTGCACGGGTTCTAGGACACACCCGTGTCCTTGCCCAAGTCACCTCAACATGCCTGGAACCCAGGCCGTGTACACGGTCTCGACACTCGACACTTCGTCGAGCGAAGATCGTCGACCTGATGACACGGCCTTGGACACGCCCGTGTCCTAGGTCGTGTGCCTTGGCTCGACACAATGTCGAGACCAAAGTGTCGACTTCCCGGGACGAGTGTCGACACGGGTTGACATGCCCGTGTAGCAGGCCGTGTGCCATGTCTCGACACTTCGTCGAGCGCAGAGTGTCGACTTCGTGGGCTAAGTGTCGACACAGGTCGACACGCCCTGCGACACGCCCGTGTCGCAGGCCGTATGCCCAGTCTCGACACAATGTCGAGACCAAAGTGTCGACTTCACGGCTGAGTGTCGACCCAAGCTTGACACGCCCTGGGACACGCCCGTGTCCCAGGCCGTGTGCCTGCAGCCAGAACCAAAAACTGGCCCAAAACGTCCCTCGTCGCTCCTGTGAGTTTCGGGGCGTTACACCTTTCTCCACCTTCTTAATTATAGCTGAAGCTTCACGGTTGTGCTGCTTCTTCTATTTTTCTATCTCTCTCTGTGTGATGTGATTACTTCTGAAGACTGCATCCCTTTAAATAGGCTGTGACATGAGTAACCGGCTGATCCGGTTAATAACTAACAGTTTTGACAACTGTTGGTACCTTAGTCTTGATATCTATACTAAAGAAATAAGTCTGCTGAAGTGTTGAGACTTGGCAGTGAAATGTGTTGACATAAGTCTTGGGTGTCGACACAACACTGTAGTGGTGTCGACACACTTCTGAATGTGTCGACAAAGCTCTTCAACTTATCTCGACACAACTTCTGTGGAATGTGTCGACACAAGTCCTGTGTGTCGACACAGGTTTCTTCAGTCTTGTTACAACTTGATTATAATGTGTCGACACTAGTCCTGAGTGTCGACACAGTTGTATTTAGTCTCAACGCAGCTTGAATAGAGTGTGTCGACACTAGTCCTGAGTGTCGACATAGTTGTCTTCAGTCTTATATAATGTGTATAGAGTGTGCCGACACTAGTCTTGAGTGTCAACACAGTTGTCTTCAGTCTCGACACAGCTTGAATAGAGTGTGTCGACACTAGTCATAATTATCGACACAGTTGTCTTCAGACTTGTATAATGTGTATAGAGTGTGTTGACACAGTTGTCTTCAGTCTCGATATAGTGTGTCGACACAGTTGTCCTTAGTGTCGACGCAGCTTTTCTTTATCTCGACACAACTTGTTCAATATGTGTCGACACTAGTCCCAAGTGTCGACACATTGTACTTAGCTTTATTAACCTGCACAAATAAACTTAACATACATCAAATAGAACAATGTGTATATCATTGAGCAGAGAAAACTTCTTCAAATCAAGTATATTGATACCAATGTACTCAACAATCTCCCCCTATTTGGAGAAGTCATAACCCCAAAACAATGATATATAACAAGATACCACAATAATAAAAATAAAGACATTTAAACATATAGTGCAATTTATTAAGTGAATTAACACAGATAAACATACAAACTTAATAATAATGCTTAGTAGAGCATACGACAAACAATTTCAGTCTTATTTAATCAACACATGAAATGAAGAATAAGCCTTGATTTTCATTAATTGATTATCATAAAATTTACTGATACAAGTTTTTTAATAGTTGCAGATCAAAATGTCCATCAGAAATATAAAGCAAAGAAAATCCTAAGGCAGCTCAGGTTCCTTAATCACTATGCCTTTTTCTGATTGTATCTTGGCTTTCATTTCAGGCTCCTTATCCATAGCAACTTCCTTACCTTTGCCTTCCTTAGCTTTAGCTTTAGCTCTTGCTTCTTCCTTCAGCCTTTGCCTCTCAAAATAATGATATGACTTTGGGAAATACTTGCTGGGCTCTTTGAAATTAGCAGGAAGCTTTCCTCTTTTCAAATCTTGCCTGAATTTCTGAATTACATCTTGTTGTTTTAGGTGTTTAGCGCATTCCTATTTAGAATATCATTTCCCTCTGTCTGTAATATTAACATTCACAGCTTTCCATGTAGTAATAATAATAGATCTAGAGGTTGGTCTCCATTGCTCAAAATCAGGTTTAGTCTCAGTCTGTTCTCCAAACTTTTTCTTTGATAATCGAGCCTCAGTCTCTGGAGCATTAGCAGGCCTGTCCACTTTCTCAAATATCACATTCTTATTTATGCCTTGAGTAGGGCTATACATGTGGTGAACAGCTACTTGAACAGACTCAAAGTTAGCTGGGGCTGCAGGAGTAAATAATTCAGCAAGAGGTGCTTGAAGTAGAGGTGGTTGTTGATAACCAAATTCAGCTGTTTGATCACCCTCATACTATAGGGGAGGAAAGCCTAAAGTATCTCTGATATTGTTTATAATCCAGGTAGCTTGTTCAGCACTTGTCTGAATCATGACTCTATCCCCCTTTATGACTTCTCTCTCAATGTGATCTTTGAGATCATTCTTTTGAAATCTGACCTGTCCTTCAACATAATCGATATCTGTAGTCATTGTATTCTTAACCCTCAGTAAATTGTTGTCCAAAGTTTTGTAAGAATCTTTGATATCCTTAAGGATAGATTCAGAATGACTGGGTAGTTTGACATTAATCTCTATGCCAGTAGAATCTATTTTGCTTTCCAAAGCAATAGTTCAAGTCTTAATTTCACCCAAGATAGTTTCATGCATGACTATTAGATTCTCATTCAGTCTGTTCTGATTTTCAAGGACACAGTCTTGCTTGATTATCACATCATCCTGGATTTGCTTGGCATCTTATTGTTGCTTTGAAAGATTAATGACTGCATGAGCCCCTTTCTCAAAGAATGAAGTCATTTCAGTTTTCAGAAGATTTACTTAAAATTTTATTGACTTGATCTCTTGGGCTAGCTGAAATTGCAACTACTCTTTGCTTTCATCCACATACTTCTCTAAATCTTGCCTTTGCTTATCAAGCATGAGCTATAGTTACACAAACAAAGAACTGTGATCTATTATAGTTGAAGCTTGTGGTCCAAACTAAATATATTGTTTGTAGCTTTTTCTCTTCTTCTTCATTGCAGAAAGTTTTGTTTTCTTCTGTTGAGCATCTGCATCCGAGTCAGAAGAACTAACCTATTCAACTAGAGGTGTCTCTTTATTTTTCTCAGTAATAGGGGCCAACTCCCCCTCAATTCTTGTATCTTCTTGATAAATAGGAATATTATCCACTATAATATCTGCATGCTGAACTTCATCATCTGATATGTTAATCTGAAAATCTGCAATTTTCTCTTCTGGAAGATTAATATCCTTTGTCTTTGGAACTACTTCTTCAGTCACTTGTAGAGTTGCTTCTTCCATTTCTTAATCAAATATTTCATGTGCAGTAGCTTGTACCTTTTCTAGGTCTTGAACTACATCCATGATGATTGTTGTGGCTGTATCCATTTGGCAATTCTGTGGGGTTCTCCCCCTCAGCTAATTCTTTTTCTGGGATGATCTCCCCCTGCACTTGTGCACTGGTCTCAGGGAATTGCCTAGGAGACCCACCTTGGTCTTTCTCTAGATTTTCTTCAGAACTGAAGTTCACCACTTCTTCAGAATCAATTGAGGATATTACTTCCTCTACCACTACTTTCTTACCTTTTATTTCATGTTTTGCTTTGGTGCAGGAGATTCCTTAGTTAAAAATTTGTCCCAAGATTCTTAGATCCATTCTCCTCATATGATTAATCTTAGTTCCAAGTTTAATATTGATGCAATCTGCAATTACCTTTACCAGATACAAGCTAATTATCCTGCCCATATTGGGCTTCTGAATACCTTCAACAATTTTATCAAATAGCACTCTATTCTAATCAGTGCTGATTTTGAAGATAATTCTAGTCATCAGATTAAACATGACATTGGAAATTTTGTCATGTTTTCCAGTCTTGCAGAGGAGCACCTTTCCTATAATTTCAGACAAGAATTTACCTTGGGAATTCATTCCCTTTCTGTTGAAAGAATGTCCAATACTAGTAGTTGGAGGTAGTCCACACCAAACTAGTACCTCAGTTGTCTGGGATGAATCCAGGTCATTATCTTGTGAAATTCTTGGGATCTTAAAGACTTTAGCGAATATTTTGGTATTTACCTTTATCCTTAATCCATTGATGCTGGATTTTATCTTGTCAGAGTTAGAGTTTAAGGTGGCATTAGAGAAAAATTCAGATACCTCTCTCTTCCAGATCTTGGTTGGTTCTAAAAGAAGATACTCCAACCCTGCCACATTCACAAGGTTAATTACTTTCTTGATATCTGCAGATGCGGTGTCGAATGTGTCGCGCACAAGTTCATATCACTCATTGATGTGATCGTCCATCTTTTGTGCCATTCTTGTTAAAAGAGCTTGAGTTAGAAGGGTGTCGACTATTGATTTCTAGGTCTCAATACACAATGATTAGTCTCTCAAGATTACTGGCGAGTGAAGTCGACAAAACCTAACATCTACTATTTATAGCATCGGTCTTTTAAAGGTGAAAAGGTGCAGTGCATTTATTGATTTTCTCAAAATTGGGTAATTTCTAGAGTCGACAAAGAAAACCTAAGCTGTCGAGATATGTCGACATGTGTTGACACAAGGTTTATGTTTCTCGATACAGACCTAAAGGTCTCGACACAAACCTATAATGTCTCGACACACATCCTTTTATTAGTGTCGACACACATCTGCTAATTAGTGTTGACACATAGTCACATGTCTCGACACACCTTTTCTACTAGTATCGACACACGTTGTTGTGTCTCAACACACCTGAACTAATAGTGTCGACACACACCCTAGTGTCTCGACACAATTCTGTGACATAGACAAATTTTATGTTCTGACTTATATGTCCTGACTTATTAAAGTAAAATTTTTAAACTATTTGCATTTCTAATTAGTCATACTTTTAAATGTAAATATTTATTCAATATTCAACATACCTAGTTCAAACTTGAAATAATTGAACTTACTTTCAGCTAGGGGTTTTGTAAAGATATCAGTAATTTGTCTTTCAGTTGGAATATGTTGTAAGCTAATATTTTCTTTTTCTACATTCTCTCTGAGAAAGTGATATCTAATTTCTATACGTTTAGTTCTACTATGTGAAACAATAAAGCACTAGTAGAATCACAGAACATAATAAATTTACTTAGCTGAATACTGTAGTCTAGTAGTTTATGTTGAATCCACAACAGTTGTGCACATCAACTTCTAGCAGATATGTACTCTGATTCTGCTATAGAGATAACAACACTTATTTGTTTCTTGCTACTCCAACTGATGAGTCTTTTCCCTAGAAACTGGCAAGTTTCGCAAGTGCTTTTTCTGTCTTCTTTACACAATACAAAATCTGTATTTGTGTATCCAGTAAGTTCAAAATCACTATCCCTAGGATACCAAAGCCCAAGATTGGGTGTTCCATTAAGATATCTCAGTATTCTCTTAACAGCTATATAATGAGACTCTTTGGGGAATGTTTGGTACCTAGCACAGACACATGTTGAGAACATAATATCTGGCCTACTAGCAGTTAAATACAGGAGTGATCCAATTATGCCTCTATACAAGGTTTTATCAACTGGTTTTCCAGATTCATCCTTGTGTAGTGATACTGTAGAACCCATTGGAGTTCTCATGGTAGAATAATTCTCCATACCATATCTCTTAATTAACTCCTTAGTGAACTTAGATTGAGAGATGGATATCTCATCCTCAGATTGTCTAACTTGGAATCCCAAGAAGAACTTTAGCTCACCCATACTGCTCATCTCAAACTTGTCTTGCATAAGCCTTGCAAATATGCTACACAGCATCTCATTGGTAGACCCAAAAATTATGTCATCTACATAGATCTTGACTAGTATGCTTGAACCTTTGATGTTCCTAAGGAATAGTGTCTTGTCTATCTTTTTTCTAGAGAACTTGTTCTCTATAAGAAAGGTAGAGAGGGTTTCATACCAGGCTCTAGGTGTCAGTTTTAACCCATACAAAGCCTCATGTAATCTGAAAACATACTGTTTTGTTTAGGGTCAACAAAACCTGGTGGCTGCTCTATATAGACTTCTTCCTTCAGTGTACCATTTAGGAATGTTGACTTTACTTCCATCTGGTAGACTTTATATCCTTTGAATACTGCATGGGCTAAAAATAATCTAATGGCTTCTATCCCAGCTTCAGGTGCAAAGGTTTGGTCATAATCTAATCCTTCCTCTTATCTATAACCTTTAGCCACTAATCTAGCTTTGTTCTTGACTATAATCCCATACTCATATAGTTTATTTCTATAGATCCACTTAATGCCTATAATATTGTGATAAACTAGAGTATAGAACCTCATTGTGATGTCTACTTCTAGTAGTCACACCTAATCTGGCATCACCTATAATTTGATTTATAGGATGATCTCTAAGATGTCTAACAACTACATGAATGTGTCTATTATCATCTAATGCTGCAATGTGATTAGGGTGATTCTCTTCCTTCCCCTGAGCTGATGCAGTATCTTCTATAGGAACTTCTATATTGTCCCTAATGTCTAACTCTATGTCAGGTGAGTCACTTATTCTTAGTTTTTCCATTCTAGACTTTACACCACCTAGACTAGAACTGTTAGAGATATCATTACATAAAATAGATGATTCATCAAATACTACATTAATAGATTCTTCTACAACTTGATGTTTCAAGTTGTAGATCCTGTATGCTTTGCTATGAAGACAATATCCTACAAAGATTCCTTCATAAGATTTCTCTAAGAACTTGGTTAGATAAGTTTTCCCATTGTACAAGACATAGCACCTGCTTCCAAAAATTTTGAAGTAGGACAAATTTGGTTTTCTGCCTTTCATTAGTTCATAGGGAGTATTATTGTGATACTTGTTGATCAATGTTCTATTTTGAACATGGCATGCTGTGTTTACAGCCTCTGCCCAGAAATATTCTGGGAGAGATGTATCACTCATCATGGTTCTAACTGGCTCAATAAGAGTTCTATTTTTCCTCTCAGTAACTCCATTTTGCTGTGGTATTCTTGGAGAGGAGAACTCTTGAAGGATCGATAGTTCCTTACAGAAATTTGTCATCCTTTCAGATTGAAATTCTGTACCATGGTCACTTATAAGTTTGACCACAGTACATCCCATCTCATTCTGAATTTGTTTGACAAAATCAGCAAGGGTGTCTAGTGTTTCAGACTTTTTCCTTAAGAAGAACACCCAAGCAAACCTGGAGTGATCATCCACAATCACATCGGTATAAGACTTCCTTCCCAAACTAAGAACTTGCAAACGACCAAATAAATCTATATGAAGTAAGTACAGATACCTTTCAGTGTCTTTGGACTAAATACTCTTAAGAGAGATTTTTGTTTGTTTGCATTTTTGACAAGCAGAACATATGCCTTCTTTGGAGCATTTTAATTGTTGGTTATTTCTAACTAAGTTCAAAGAAATAAGTTTACAAATAGCTTTGTAGTTTAAGTGAGCCAGGATCTTCTGCCACTATACAAACAAAGTGTCTTTCTCAATTGCTACAAGACATATTGGTGATTGTTCATTTATACTAAGGAAATTTAGAAAATAAATGTTCCCACCCCTAGTGCCTGACAAGATGATCTCTTGATCACTTGAATTCCTTATCCGACACTTGTCATTATGGAAGACAATTTCATATCCTATATCACAAAGCTGACTTATGCTTATCAGATTGTGGTTCAATCCTTCCACATAAGTAACTTTAGTGATGGTAACTAGGCCATTAGAAATGTTACCATATCTTTTGGTGAGTCCTTTCTCTGACCCCCCAAAGATGACTTTTGGTCTATTCTTAACTAGAATGTAGTCTCTTAGTAAACTCCTTTATCCAGTCATATGCCTGGAACATCCACTATCTAAGTACCATATTGGCCTATTAATGGTACTTGGCTCCACTTGCAAACACAAATTTATTTCACCTTAGGCACCCAACAAGTTTTGGGGCATTGGTTCCTGTTAGGCTTTGCTGTGTGAAATATAGTAGACTTTCTAAATAGAGGTGGTTGAAATCTATATGAAGGACCTGTTGGATTATACCAACAATCTAAGGCAAAATGCTCAACCTTCCCACAATACCAACAATCAAATCTATTGTACCTTCTCTTTGGTTACACATTTGAAGTTGTTTTCTTGTGCAACACAGAATTCTCATCCAATTTCCAAGATAGAGGTGCTTTATTCACACCCTTTCCTTTCAGATTTGAGTGAGGTACACTGGGATCAGCCCCAAGAATTCCTTGGCTTCTTGGATTGATCGCTTTCTGTGGTGGTTCTTGGCCTATATTGCCTTTTATCATCTGATCCTTACAACAAGGCTCTTTATTGACCTTATTGGTAGAGCACTCAGACATCATGTGTCCAGGAACACATGATCACAAGCATCTGTTAGAAGGCAGATACTTGACAAGTTGCCTATCTGGACGACTTGTAATTTTTTATTTAAATTCAAACTTCTTTTTAGATTTTTTATTCTTACCAAACCCTACACCACTTCTAAATGGTGCAGAGAAGGTATCTATGATAGTTAGCACTGACTTAGGCTTTGAGAACTGAGTCAAGAGCTGTCTTTCTTGAGCAAGCTTTGCTTCCAGGTCTTTGACAGTCTTGACATGTTCAATTATCACTTCTATCTGGCTATCTATATTGTTGGTTAATTCAATTAGTTTTAGTTTTTGTAAATCCAACTTTGTGTTGTCACTTATCAACTAAGAAGATATTCCTCTCAAGGAGTCTAACTCTTTGGCCCGATCCTTAGCAAGCTGTTTGCTTGCAATTAGGGCCTTTAGTACCTTCCCATATCTGTTGATAAGGGAGTTGAAATCTGATTCAATGTCTGAATCATGTTCTTTACTATGTGAACATGATTCATTTTCTGATGCAGAAATTGAATCTTAGGAAAAACTATTAGAGATTGATTTTACCTTAGCAGGATCTGAACAATCTTGATCTTATTCTCCTGGTGGAGTTTCCTCAATGGCCATTAGGCCCATAAGAGCCTCCTCCTCTTCTGATTCAGATGAATCAGACTCACTGTCAGACAGTGTTAACTATCTTTTTGCCAATATGCTTTTGTCAGGCTTCTTATGTTGTCCATCCTTCAGGTTCTCATACTTTTCTCCTTTCTTTTTGCTGGGCAATCAGCAATGACATGCCCTTTTCTGTTGCAACAATAACACACTATATTAGTTTTAATATATTTATTCTGAGAAGAGCCATACCTGTCCCTGAAATTCTTCTTCCTGGGTTTCTCTGGATGACTAATCTTTTTGTTAGAAGAGTCTTCTATTGAACCCTTCCATCTTCCTCATTTTCTTCTCCATAACATCTTCTTGAATTGTCTAGAGAAGAGTGACAGTTCCTCTTCAGTTATTTCTCCTTCAGTTGAGGAAGATTCTGAGCACTCAGAGGCAGTTTCTAATTTTTCTGTAAGTATTGATTTCTCTCTAACCTTTTTGGATGACTCAGCCTTTAGAGCCAAGGTCTTTTCTCTATTGAATTGTCTAGAGAAGAGTGACAGTGACTCGTGTAGGTAAATTAACATACTCGAGTATGTCTTATACTTCTCCAGTCAATCTTTGAAAAATTTAGAAAATATAAATTTTGATTAACCCCTGAAGTTTCTTGCCTGTTTATCATTCCATCTTCTTTAGTCCTCCTTCTTGAGCATCTCAAGCTCAGTCTTGAAGAACGAGAACTTGGTCTCGTTCAGCGGCTTGTTGAAAATGTCTGCAATTTGCCTATCTGTAGGCACATATTGCAGATCTATGTCTCCATGCTCCACATGCTTCCGGATAAAGTGATACCTTAGCTCGATGTTCTTTGTCCGGCTGTGGGAGACAGGATTGTTATCGATTGCGATTGCGCTGGAGGAGTCACAGTACAAAGGAATATCCTTGAACTGCAGGTTGTAGTCCTCGAACTGATTCTTTATCCATAGCAACTGTGTGCAACAACTGCCTGCAGAGATATACTCTGACTCGGTCGTTGAGATTGCGACACAGTTCTGCTTCTTGCTACTCCAGGAGATTAGCCTTCTTCTGAAGAATTGACAAGTCCCTGAGGTGCTTTTCCGGTCGTCTTTGCTACTTGCAAAATCTGCATCTGAAAACCCAATTAGTTCGCTGTCATTACTTCTTGGTACCATAAGTCAATATTTGGTGTGCCTTTAAGGTATCTCAGGATCCGCTTTGCAGCAGTATAATGAGATTCCTTAGAGTTCACCTAAAATCTAGCACAGACACATGTTGAAAACATTATGTCAGGCCTACTGGCAGTAAGGTAGAGCAAGGATCCAATTATGCTTCTGTACTTGGTTTCATCAAAAGGTTTCCCTTTTTCATCCTTGTCCAGAGACATAGTTGAGCCCATTGGAGTCCTCATAGAGGTTGCGTTCTCCATTCCGAATTTCTTAATTAGCTCTTTGGTGAACTTGGTCTGTGAGATGAAAATTCCATCTTCAGATTGTTTCACCTGAAGCCCTAAGAAATACTTCAGCTCACCCATAATGCTCATTTCAAACTTCCCTTGCATAAGGTTTGAGAACTTTTTGCAGAGGTTGTCATCTGTAGAGCCAAAAATAATGTCGTCGACATAGATTTGCACTAGCAAAATCTTGCCTTTTATTTCCCTAAGAAATAATGTCTTGTCTATCTTCCCCTTGTGAACTTTTTCTCAAGTAGAAAGGTAGACAACGTTTCATACCAAGCTCTAGGAGCTTGTTTCAGACCATATAGGGCCTTGTGCAGAAAATAGACATAATCAGGAAAGTTAGGATCAACGAAACCTGGAGGTTGTTCCACATACACTTCCTCCTTTATGTTACCATTTAGGAAGGCCGACTTCACGTCCATCTAATAGACGGTGAAGCCTTTGAAAGCATCATATGCTAGAAACAACCTTATTACCTCCAGCCTCGCCACTGGAGCATATGTCTGGTCGAAGTCAATTCCTTCTTCTTGACGATAACCTTTAGCGACGAGTCTGGCCTTGTTCTTTATGATAGTTCCGTCTTCGTCCATCTTGTTCCTGTAGACCCATTTTGTTCCAATGATGTTCTTTTCTTTGGGTCTTGGAACAAGCTTCCACACATTGCAATGCTTGAACTGATTTAGCTCTTCTTCCATTGCCATTATCCATGATGCGTCTGAGTTTGCTTCCTCAAATTTCTTTGGGTCAACCTATGAGAGAAAACTCACATGAAGATTCTCATTAGTTGTACCTCTTTGAGTTCTGACACCATCTCGGGGATCTTCTATGATCTGGTCCATGGGGTGATCCTTCAGATGTCGGAGCTCTAGAGTTCTTGCATATGGATTATCTTCAATCACTGGAGTGATTTCTTCATCCTGGATGACTTCTTCATTTTGATCATCAGCCTCTCCAATAGGAGTTGGAGTGGTGATCTTAATGAACTTCTCGCCTTTGTCTTCGGACGGATCATCCACGCTAGTTTCCTTCAGCTTTTCACCTGCATCTTCAATGAGCACACTAGACGGATTGCTTTGCAGCAGGCTCGTCTCATCAAATACAACATGTATCGATTCTTCCACCACCAGGGTTTTTCTATTAAATATCCTATATGCCTTACTATGGATACTATATCCTACAAAAATACCTTCAAAGCTCTTTTCGCTGAACTTGGTGGTATGATACTTACCATTGTTAAGTACGAAGCATTTACAACCAAAGATTCTAAAGTATGAGACTATTGGTTTCCTGCCTTTCAGAAGTTTGTAAGGTGTCTTATTGTGGTCTTTGTTTATGAGTGCTCGATTTTGCACGTGGCATGCAGTGTTGACGGCCTCAGCCCAGAAGTACTCCGGTAGTGAAGCATCACTCAACATTGTCCTGCAGACCTCTATGAGTGTTATGTTCCTTCTCTCAACCACTCCATTCTGTTGTGGAGTACGAGGAGAGGAAAACTCATGAAAGATACCTAAGCTTTCACAGAATTCTGTCATGGCCCCAGATTTGAACTCTGTTCCGTTGTCACTTATGATTTTGACTATGGAGCAGTTATATTCATTCTGGACTTGCCTGACAAAATTAGTAAAGATGTCGAAGGTATCTGACTTGTGTTTCAGAAAGAACACTCATGCAAAGCGCGAGTAATCATCAACAATTACCAATGTATAGTCCTTACCTCCCAAACTTCTAATTTGCAGTGGACCAAACAAGTTCATGTGCAATAGATGGAGACATCTATTAGAGTCTTTGCCAATAATGCTTTTAAAGGTAGCCCTTGTTTGCTTGCCTTTTATGCATGCATGACAAGGTTTGTCTTTGACGTATTTGACATTTGGGGCATCATGTACTAAGTTTATTGAAAATAGTTTATTAATAGTTTTGAAATTAATATGTGCTAGTCTCTTGTGCCATTGGTCACCAAGAGACGCACTATCTTTTGCTAGAAGACACACTGGTGTAGAGGAATCGATACAGATGAAATTTAAACAGAAAATATTCCTGCTTCGAGTGCTGGATAGAATCGTTTCCATATTGTCAACGGATTTTATCAAGCACTTAACAGCATGGAATTCAACTATGTATCCTTTATCGCAGAGCTGGCTTATGCTTATGAGATTGTGTTCCAATCCTTCGACATAAGCCACATTCGAGGAGGATACATTACCGTTAGTAATCATACCATAGCCTCTAGTGATTCCACGGTCTGAACCTCCAAAGATGACCTTTGGTCCGTTCACGACTGGAGTAAAGTTCCGAATGAGGCTTCTAGTCCCGGTCATATGCCGAGAGCATCTGCTGTCCAAGTACCAGATGGGTGTTTTGTTGTCCTTTGGACATCCCTGCAATCATAATCAATTTGCCTTAGGAACCCAAACACATATGGGTCCTTGGTCTCGTGTTAGAGTACTCCCACTACGAGTGTTAGCATTATGAGCGGTCTTTCTCATATTGCTGACATGAGGGGTTTCAGCATTTCTGGAATTGAACCAGCAATCTATGGTGAAGTGACCAACCTTGCCACAACACCAACAGTCAAATCTATTGTACCTTTGCCTCAAGATCTCCTGCTTGACCTTTTGGAATTGTGGTCTAGCAGGGACAACATTCTTGGAGGAAGATTCCTCATGATGATGTCAATCACACGGCTTCTTCTCCTTTATGGGCTTCTCTATAACAGGCTTTGTCTTTGGTGCCTTCTAGAAGTTATGCCCATGATTGAAAGGGCCATAGCTCTGAAGAATAACCTCTTCATAAGGTGCCTTAAAGGCACTTTCGCCAAAGTTTCGGGGTCGAATCCATCCTTGATAGCGGGACTTTGGCTCTACATAGGTAGGCCTAGCAAAGTGCCCGTAGGATGAGTCAAAATCAAACTCATTTGTCGGAAAGATGACTTTCTTGAATGAAGTTTGATCTTGAGGGGCTTTCCCCTTCTCTTTTGCTAAGACCTTTTTGGCGGCCTTATTCTTCCATTGATTCTTGTTTCTCCTAGAGGATTTACTAGGAGCTTCTTCATGGCCTAGTCCAGCTCCCTTGGCCTTTGCTGAGAATTCAGCAACGAATGGAAGAACTGTTTTGGGCTTCGAGAAACTCTCAACAAGTTTCCTTTCAGTCGCAAGTTGGGCTTCCAATTCTTTGATGATCTTCTCCTTAAGGTCAAGGTGCTCAAGAGCTTTGTTATATTCTTCAATAGCATTATTGAAGTTTTCTTCAAGGGAGTCAGTCTTTGCGACTTTCTCTCTGAAGATGCTCTCTTCGGCTTTTAGAGATTTGATCTCTTTAGCCAGAGTCTTCATGACTCGACGACATTTGTCGTAAGCCATGATTAACTCCTTGTACTGGGCCATTAATTCTGACTCATCGTCAGAGGAGCTACCCTCGCAATCATGTTCAGAGACTTCAGAATCTGAAAGAGGGGTATGAGAGTTTACCTTCCCAGAGAACTGGGGCTCTTGTTCATCATCTGTTTGAGCCATTAGCCCAAAATAAGCTTCTTCTTCTTCACTTGACTCAGATGAGTCGGAGTCGCTAAGAGTCTTGCTCTTTTTGGCTATGAGGCTCTTCTCTTTCCTCTTCTTGTTGTCTGAGGATTTCTTCTCTTCTCTTCTACCACCCTCCTTCTTCTTATGAGGGCAGTCAGCAATGACGTGACCTGGCTAATTACAGCAAGAGCAAATGATGTCAGTTGAAACGTATTTATTCTGTTTAGTATTGTACCTTTCGTGGCTGCTTGAGCCTTTTCTTTGTCGATCGCCATCACTTCACGATCTTCTGTATGAGGCATCCTTTCCTTTCCATTGTTTCTTTTTATTAAGAAACTTCTTGAATTGCCTTGAGAGTAAGGAAAACTCTCCTTCAGATAGTTCAGAGCCTGAAGTGCTATGCTCTGATATTTCTTCTTCTTCATCAACTTCTGGAGCCGAAGCGGGGGAGGCAGCCTTAGTCTTTCTGGAGGTGTCTGCCTTCAAAGCGACAGATTTCTCCTTGATTACAGACCTGCCTTTCTCTTCTTCAGCTTTTCTTGTATTGATTTGGAGTTCATAAGACATAAGCTTTCCAAAAAGATTTTGCGGGTCCGTTTCAGCTAGCTTCCCGAACTCCCTGATGGTGCATATCTTGTTATCCCATTCCTTGGTTAGGGATCTCAAGAATTTGTCGTTCAGTTCTCCGTTGGTGAAGACACGACCATACACCCTTAGGCCATTCATAATTTTGAAGAAGTTTTCAAAGGTGTCAGCAATTATTTCCTTGTTCCCTTGTCGGAATGCTTCATATTTCTGGTTGAGATGGGATCTCTGATCATCCCTTACTTCTTCAGTTCCTTCCATCAAAGTGACTAAGGAATGCCACATCTCCTTAGCCGATTGGCAGTGAATCAAATTTTGTAGCATCGAGTCATCGACTGCACTTGCTATAATGTTCTTAGCTTTCTTGTCGAGGGAGACGAGTGCAATCTCGTCTTTATCAAGATCCATTAGCCTTTTGGGAACTTTCTTGGTAGGGTCGATAGTGGACATAGTCATGGGAACGTAAGGACCTTCTTCAACGATCATGAAGATCCTTGGATCCACAGCTTCCATGAAAAATTTTATCCTTTCTTTCCAGATGGGAAAGTTATTTTTGTTGCACAGTGGAAGCTTGGCGAAATCTTTGCCCGTGTCCATTTTATGGTAGAATCTTTCAGACAATAGATTTGGATCTGATCAAGGTGTTAACATTTTGACGATCAACCTGGATCTGATACCAATTGAAATAAAATGGTTGTCAACCTAAATCACCTAGAGGGGGGTGAATAGGTGAGTTGTGCGTCTTTTGCGGAATAAAAAATATTTAGAGCACAACACAGAACTGTCTACCAATATCACAGACGACACAAGATTTATAGTGGTTCCCCGACCTTGGGTACATCCACTTTCCCTCACCGATCTAGCAATCAACTAGACTCGTCTACTCCACTATTCTCGGATCGAAAAACGATTCCCTCGGAACAAAGTTCCTACAAACTCTATCCAAACAACGGGATCTACACCTCGGAAGATAACACTTCCTACTCAAGTACGTGAAAGTTCTACTCGAGTAAAAGACTTAGAAAATTCTGGAGTAGGAAAATTATAAAGTACACGAGTGAGACACGATCTACTCGAGTAGGTATAATGAATTACTCGAGTATGTTTTTATCTACTCGAGTATGTGAGTATACTTACTCGAGTATATGAGTGTATTTAATCGAGTCCATGACTGTATTTACTCGAGTCCATGACTTAGAAGAATTTTGATGAGTGAAGCCCTTAATACTCGGGTATAATGAATGATCTACTCGAGTATATAAACATGCTACTCGTGTATATGACTAAGTCTACTCGAGTACATGACTTAGCTACACGAGAGGATACACTTAAGTACTCAAGTATAAAGCTTCTTTACTCGAGTAAATTATAACCAATCACTCGAGTAGTTATGGACCTACTCGAGTAAAAGACTTAGAGAATTTTGTTGTTGGAAACTCTTTCTTCTAATGTAGTCAACTTCCAATTCTTTTCCCAAGGTCCAATAGCTTGAATATGAAGTGTATCCCAATGGAGAGACCACACATGAGTCAACACCTTGGAACATGCAATGAGGGATTACATTGCACAGTTTCTGTGTTTGGTGACCCACTATGGACTGACATTGGTCTAGACTTCCCAGTGAAATTCCTGCAAACATATAACTCAACCCAAACATCAAATACAGCTTAATTTATCTTAGTTCCAGGGTGACTTCATCAAATATGGGTTAGTGTGGATGTAATACCCAACATCAAAGGTCAGTGAGCTATGTAGAAAAACACATCAAATAATTCCATTAAAGTGCACTTGTGAAGGAACATTTTTATAAACTCATCCAAATAACATGTAATAATTTTCTAGGATCTATTAGGCCCTAAAACAGTCTCTGCCCAACTAACATAATTTTCCAACAAGATATATTATTTATTATCTATTTATCGAAATAAGGTGCACTAGTTCTTTTTACACATGAAGTACTAAGAGGAAATGCCCAAATGATCCAAATAATTTACTAGTGCATCTAAATGATATTTAATCAGCATTGCCAAAGTTTCATAACATTCTAAGTTAACATAAACATGGTTACTTCAAAACCATCACAATGGGCAATATGATGGTTATAACTACAAGTATGAGCTACTGCTTTCTAAACAACATATAATAAATTTCAGAGATCAAAATCACTACAAAATTACTCCTACCAAAATCTCATGAAGATCCAAGATCATATGACCCTTCAATGTTTTCATTAAAGGTATAGGCCTAAACTATCCATTATTGGATTAAGAAGTGTTTCTAAGTCTAAATGTCTCCAAATTCCTTCCTAGAGATATTTACCATCCTATGGGTTACATGGACTAAACACCAAGTCCATACATGGACATATCACACTAGGTTCTTCAATAACCACCAAAGTCCAACCTTAGGGTTTGAACTATGGTCCTATGAAAAATCCACCCTAATCCACCTCAAACTACTTGACGGGGTGTTTAAACTAACCTTTGGGCTCTAGCCAAGTTCCAACCCCTTTGGGTGAGAATTGACCCCTTCATGTCCCAAGCTCACTCTTGCCCTAATTAACCCTTAAAGGGCCACACTTTGGTCTCACCAAATCCTATTCAACTCAAACCCAATTGGGCTAAGATTTTTATCAGAGTCATTCCATGACCCTAAGATGTAGGCACCAAATGTTTGGTGGGTATAGAAGTAATTAAACCACTAAAATAATTCATACAAGGTTTATTAAATTTATACAAAAACTTTAGGACAATATTTTCCAAAACTTCCCATTTTTGGATATATTATATATCTAGATATTAATGGCTCATGTTCCAAATTTAAAGTCATTTAGAGGTCAGGATTGATGGGGGCACCCTAAACAATCTCAGAACAACCTTAAGTATAGACCTCACATTGACCACTTTTTCAGAATAGGCATCTAGGTATTTTAATTTAAATTCCAATACATGGGATATTATGTGACAAAAAATACATAAATTTAAATTCAATACACTAGATCTAGCTCAGATCTTAAAGCAGACCGGACGGGTCCTGGCTTTCTTCTTCCTCCAGCCAACAGCCTTGATCTTCCCCACCTGGAGCATACTCCAAGCAAAATTATTGGCCCTCCGGCCACCTCCTCGGCCAACCACTGCCACCACCTTCGTTGAGGTGTGGGCTATCGGCCGGAGGTGGTTTGGCCGCCGGAGACGGTGAATTCTGGTGAACCCGACACTTCATTTTTGCAAAAAACCTAGTGAAAAAATTCCACTGGATCATTCCCAATTGATCCCAATTCTCATCTCTAAGGAATCCTAAGATCTAGCCCACAAAGGAGTAGAGGAGGACCTTAGTGGAGGGCTGGAGTCGGGCCGATCGCCATTTCACCATCTCCGGAATTTGCGATTTCTGGTGCTCTGCCACTACACTAGAAAGTGACTCAATTTCTTCATGTAAGTGGTGGGAAAGACTCCTCACAGCCCTCTGATGGTGTTTAAAGACACAGTTGGGGAGGGGAAAGGCCAAGGCATCAATGGCCATTAATATCCATTGAAAGCTTATTTCTGCCATGGCAATTCTCCTCCCCTAGTCACTGTCATGGCCGAGTAAACTATTGGCCTTCTCCTAACTGACCAGGTGAGATGATTCCAATAATAAGAGAGGGGCTCTTGGCCTTCCAAGCCATGAATGGGCTTCTCTCTCATTTTCTCTCTCCTCCATTAAAGAGAAAATGGAGCTTTTCTCTCTCCTAGTCCCCATGGTCGATTTTTGTGATTATTTCAGCGTAAAGGCACCCCACTAACCCATATTATTCCTGGAAATAAGGTTAGCCTAAGGGGGATTGGTCTTGAGCTTGAGTTAGCTCATTTGAGCTAGTTTGACTTAATGCTAGAGTTGAGTTGACCTTGGTCAAATTGACCTTTTTGGTTGACCCCAATGGGTTCTTGTTGACCCATTAGCCTCCCAAAAGGTCTAGGAAGTCTTGGGTAGGGTTGGTTGGGCACCTTGGAGGTCACTTGACCCTCAGTTAGGGCACTTTGACCATTTTAGGGCTAGGGATGACTTGGGTCAACTTAGCCTCTTTGGTTGACCCTAATGCGTCCTTGGTGACCCATTAGGCTCCCCTAGGGTTAGGGGTGCCATAGTGGGGCCATGGGGTCATGGTGAAGCACTATGGTCACCCGCTAAGCTAGTAATTGGAATTCTACTATTTGTAGACTAAGGTGGTTCACACTCAAATTCCCAAGTTCACTCAAACTTTTAGTGCTTCCTAGGGTTTTGTCATGACCCAGTCATGACAAAACCATCCTAGGGGTCTAGACGTATGAGAGATGTTACAAATTTCAATTTATAAAAATAAATATTTCGTCCCCAAAATTCAGGTTAGGTTTACGGGGTTTCATGTATGAGAAATAAAGTGTAACTTCCTGAGAGGTTTAAGGGGATACCTGACGTGAAACGTTTCGGGTACTTTTGCTGCATCAAGTCCTGCAGATTCCACGTGTGCTCCTCTTATCCATGATTCCTCCACTAGACCATGACCAGCGGAACCCTCTTATCCATGATATTTATTTTAAGTACTGGTTTTATAATTTATAAATTGTGGATTTCTGATCAAAAATAGATGTGGAGCCCAATATTGAAATGGAAATTATGAAACTTGGTTAGTGAGTGTTTTATATCAATGTGTAGGCTCTGGAATTTTCTCAAAATTTGTAGGTGAATAGAAACAGTACTTGCTTCACAAAATTATAAATTCGGTAGATTACTTTTAATCAGATTCAGAGCCTCTCATTTATTGGGAAAATTATAAAACTTGGTTAGGGTTAGTTTTAGATTAGTATCTATCTCCTGGAATTTTGTTATAATTATTAGATGAATTTTTACAGTACTTGCTTCAATAACCAATGGCTATGGAATTATTGATTTAAAATTAAATTAAGGGTTACTGTTCACTTAAAAAATTGGGAGAGTACCTCTAGGGTGTTTTTAGGCCATGATGGTCTTACTGAATTTTTATCATAATTTTTAGAATAATATTGCTAGCCTTTGCTCCTTAAAATGTTATTATCGACTTTATGTTCTAAATTATGGATTTCGGGCCTAAACAATTCTGTAAATTCTTAGACCTTGGATTTGTTGTAGAAATGTTACCTAGTATTTATCATGATTTTATGGTGATGTGTTACTGATTTAAAAGTGCATTTCATGTTCAAAGTAGGGCATCCAGAGTCTTAGGTTAATTAGAATGAATGCCCAATTAATTAGGAAGATTATGAAACTCTGGAGTTAGTGTAAATAGGTCATGGTAGACTCCCAGTAATTGTTTTGGTTTTGTTGGACGAGTAAATGGAGTACCCCTTAGTGGGAGCATCATGTAACTTAGCACGGTCTGCATATAGTACATAGAATTGAAATATGCTAGCTCGGAGAACTTGAACACACTTAGGGGAGCCACACTGAAATAAAAGAGAGGATTGGTCAAGGGTAGGAATCAATAATATTAATTGCCTGGTGAAAGGGAACTTTGGGTATAATTCCATCGTAGTTCCTAGTGCCTTCGAGATCCTTTCATGGGGAATACCTTGGGCAGTCCTGGGCTAACGTAAACTTTAGGGATAATATGGACAAGAGTAACCTCAATAATACCTCCACCTTGCACTCACACTTGTACATATGGTGAGACAAATTGGTAATGAATTGATAGCATAGACCCATGGTCGATGGGCTTACTGGTAGAGTTAAAGGGACTTGGAACTGTTTTGGTAGTCGGGGGAGCTGTATGCTCGAGGGCTAGTTTTTAGACTTGATGGTTTGGTGAGCTGGGGGCTCAGAAATTTAGGTGAGGTATAATATACAAGCTTGCATGTGCATAACAGTGGTGGGTCCTCGGTATTGGACGATCGATCACACCGTCGTCGGTACGTTGACTCGAGGAGAATAGCTAGTTTGCTAGGAAGAGTACAGAAACGTATGAGAGGGGCTAGGCTGGGTATTGTGATTACCAGTCTAGGAGTGGAGAGGCCCAACCCACTGTCTCTGTTGGCCATGACGAGACGCTCCTGAGAGTTTAGCTAACTCCAAACTGGGGAACTAAAGGTCTGTGCGCATAGAGTCGTGTGTGTGTGTGTTGCACTTGCATGTTCATACCCTAGCATACTTTCATGTCATAGCATATTCATTGCATTTAACCCTTGACACCTAATGTATAAATTGGTATGGGACAGTTTATACGATAGGCCCTGCAGAATGACCCCTTGGTCTATAGGGGTAATCCCTATAAATCAATGGTTACTGAATTACTATTTGTACAGTTCTTACTTTCAGTTCTTCATGCTTACCTTACTACTATGCATTACCATTTATTGATTAACTCGTGCTGCACTTTTAATGTTATAACACTCCTGTGAAAGGGGAAACTAGATCTGATATACTCTAGAGGGGGGGTGAATAGAGTATATGGTGCTTTTTAAAAACATAAAGAAAACTTTTTGCAAAGCTTTACAACAATTGTTGTAATGAGTGTAAGCAGGGAAGCAGAAATAAAACTAAGCTATGCAGATATTAAGCACAAGAAAATCTAGGCCAGAAACAAAAAGAAAACATGCAGAACCAGATGACACAAGGAAATATAGTGGTTCCCCAACTTGGGTACATCCACTCTTCTACCACCCTAGGTAGGAATCCACTGCAGGATGAGTTGATCAGGTGTCCCGGGCACCAATGAGCTTTTGATAAGGTGCTCAAAAACCAAATCAGATTTTTTGATCAGGTGTCTTGCCACCAAGAGCTTTTGACAAGGTGCTCAAAAACCAGCTTCAAACTTTTGAAGGGAGTTTGAAAAACCCTTTACAGAATGGGGGTGAGAGAGTGATGGCAGTCTTCTCTTTCTCAAGCAACTGAGAAGACTATGTGGATTCAGTGATGTTGTCAAAGCTCCCCCTGAGTCCTTGAAATCTTCAGGAAGATGAGCTTTGCTGAGGGTGATAGGCCTTCAAAGATAGATCTCCAGCAAAAGATGATTTCAGCAAGCTGAAATGTTGAGTGTCTGGAGTCTTGAGATGATGTTGGCCTTGAACACTTGAGAGCTGAAGAGATCTGAAGAATGTTTGAAAGCTTGATCTCTTGATGAGTGTTCTTCTGAATTCTTGTTGACAGAGGATTGAGAGAGTCTCTGTGTATTGAGTTGTGTCCTCTACTTGTCTATCTCTATTCTCTTGTTCTTGTCTATCTGCTGTCTGATTCAAAAACATTCTATCTTTTATTCTCTGAGTCTGAATAGAAAATTGCTCTGTCAAAGATAGCCGTTGGTCTGAATTAATTACAGCATTAATTGCATAAAATGTTCTGAAGGAAAGTCCACTGAATTATTCCTTAAAAAATCCCTTGAAACTTGCTCCAGAAGTAAATGAAAACGGCTGGCAGATCTTCTGAATTAAATGCAGAATAACTTCTATCTGATTTGAATTTGAATTCTGAAGGATAACTGAAATCGTCGAACTGAGCTCTGCTATCGTTGAGCTGAGCTCAGCGAACTGGAAAAAGCAAGCAGCAAAGAAATCGTCGATCTGAGCTCAAAGATCGTCGAACTGAGCTCAGAGATAAGGCTCCAGTGCAGAGCCAAAATCGTCGACCTGAGCTCAGCGATCGTCGAACAGAGTTCGACGATATTGAGAAGTTGAGCTCAGCGATCGTCGACCAGAACTCGACGATATTATGAGGGTTGAGCTCAGTGATCGTCGAATGGAGCTCGACGATCTGTCAATAGTTGAGCTAGACGATCGTCGACCGGAGTTCGACGAAACGTCGTGCTGAGCTCGACGATTTGGACTTAGTCTCCAGAAAAACTTGGGTCTTCAGGGCAGCTTCCAAACCTAGACTCCTGATCCCTTAGACTCAATTCTAATTGACCTATTATCTATACAGAAGGTCAAAGCATAAATTCCTAGAGACATAGTGATCCTGACCCAAATTAGTAATAGGGTGTTCCAACAATCTCCCCCTATTTGGGTTAAGAAAACTATTTACAGACTTTGAAAAACAAACAACATCATACAGTCAGAAAAACATAAAAACAACAATAACAAGACACAGAGCAGATCCATCACAGAGATATATATATATGTGTTATTCAGATAGCAGTTAGAAGAACCAAAAGTTGTCACCTTACAGAGTTACTTCTTTTCTTTGCCTTTTACCATTTTAATTTCTCTGTTGGGATCTAAAGCTTGTTGTTTGGATCTGGTATCATCAGCTGCACCCAAATAAATTTGCTTTGAAGCCCTGGGAACCACTGCAGCTGGATGCAACTCCATGTACCTGTCTGCATCAAAAAATTTGCTGGAGGCATATCTCTCTAATTCTTTTTGCCTTTGTTCTGACATTGTAGATATGTTGGAAGTGTCTAGCCCTTGTTCTTTTGCTTTCTTTATCTGATCCAAAGCAGCCAGCTCTTTCATCCTTGCAGTCCAAGCCATAGGATTCTTCTCAGGATCCTCAAATGGAACAGGTGGCTCATACCTGTTGGAAGTAGTTTCTTGAGGAGTCCTGGCAGTCACTGTATCTTTGAGCTTGTAGGGGAAAGGACCAGAAGATGTATCAGCAGAAACATGTCCTCCCCTAGAGTAAGGATGCTGCCTGGAGTGTCCTTTAGAGTAAACCTGAGTTTCTCTTTGGTTACCCCTATATCCTCCCCTTCTAGAGTAAGACCCCCTAGACTGGCTTTCCCTTTGATAAGTTATTGCATGAGGTTGGTAGGGAGCCTGGCTTCTAGCAGGGCCTGATCTTGCAGAGCTGCCACCTGCACCTGCATCAGGTGGAGGTGGTGGAGGAGGATGAGGGTGCTTGAACTGAGTGGAATCTTTTTCATATTTCCTCTTCTTTTCATAGCCTTTAACTGATTCTTAGAGTATTGCATCCAATGCTCAGTGATTGGGCAATTGTGCAGAATATAGTAGGGGACATCATTGTCATCTCTGACTTTGGCAGGAGGAACTCTCTTCAAGGCCTTACTTCTTGCCTTTCTTTTCTTTGCAATTGTGGCAGATGAGTCATCAGAAGCAGTATTATAATCCTCAGATTCAGAACTTTGTGCATCATACAATGCATCAAGCTGTTTCATCAAATCCTCTTTCAGTTTAACAGCAGCTGATGGGGCAGAAGATACAGAAGCAGGAGGAGCAACAACAGGAGCAGCAGCAGATGAAACTATAGGTACTGGAGCAGCAGAAGTTACACCAGATATTGCTTCAGGAATGAGGGCAGCAGCAGCAGCTTCAGAAACAACAACTTCTACAGCAGGCTCAAAAGCAACAGCCTCTGTCATCAAAACATCCTGAGAAATGGGCTCAACAGCAGCAGATATAACTTCAGAGGTAGACACAGCATTGTCTTCAGCAGCAGCTGCAGCAGTAACATCAGAAGCAGTAGTCACTGACTGAATAAAATCAGAGATGATTCTGGGGTCACAGCAGGAAAAGGGCACTAGAGCCTTGGACAAATCTTCTGACTGGGCAGCAAGAACCTCTGGAGGCTGGACAGGATATGGCTCTGGGAGGCAGCAGAAGTAAGCAGTGTCAAAAGTAGATAGCAAGGACCTTAGGTCTATTGCTAGTACTGGTGTAGCATCAGCAGCAGAATCAGACACAGAAGCAGTAGCAGCAGAAACAACAGCAGGGGCAGCAACAGCAGCAATAGCTTCATAGGGCATCTCCCCCTGCCTGGATGCAGATACCTGTGCATCAAGGCACACTGCTGGGGGTGCTGCTAGAGGAGCAAGGAAGGAGGAAAGCCTGGCAGAGAGAGCTGCCACTGATTGTTGTAGAGGAGCTAAAGAGGCCTCCATGAGAAGAGAGAGCCTAGGTGCAAGGAGCTCATACAACTGATCAGCAAGGGCTGGGAGATCTACATGCTCAATGAGAGGAGCAGAGGTAGAGGGTTGAGGGATGGCTGAGGATGCTGGAGGAGGAGGGCTGAAGGGTGGAATGAATGGCTCAGGAGAGGGGATGGTAGATATGGAGGATAGAGGGATGGAAATGGAGGGAGTGAAGGTGGGTTGATCAATAATCTGGTGGAGAAGGTCTTGGAAAGATGTGGAGGAGGATGGGAAGTCTGGAGGAGAAGAGGGGGAATCATCCATGTAGGATTCATCCAAGAGAGTGAAGGATGGAAGGGATGGGGATGAGGTGACATCTGGAGGGGGATAAGAGAATAGGGGGTGGAAGTGGTCTGTTGGTGGAGAGGAAATTGTTGCTGGAGATGGAATAGAAGTTGGAGATGGGCTGGAGATGGTAATTGTGGAGGTGGCTGGAGAGGTGGATGGAGCTGGAGGTAGGGTTGAGCTTGGAGGAGGAGAAGCAGCAGCACTAGCAGCAGGCAGGTCCTCTGCAGGGGCAGAGGCCTGGGGTGGAGTGACTCTTAGAGTCCTAGTGCCTGAAGGGCCAGAAGAAGAGGGCCTGCTGGGCTTGGAGATTTGCCTGTCCCATTTCCCAAAGAGGGCACAGGTGAGTCTCTTGGAGGCATTGATGTGCACTCCAGAGGAGACTAGCAGGGCAGGGCACTTAGCCTGGAGGAAGATTCCCAGTATTCTTCCAAAGTTCACAAAGGTCTTGTTTATCTTTTTCTTCAACAAATCAAAAAATACTTCTCTCCAGTTCAAGCTTTTTCTATCTACCAGAGCTCCCATAAGGCAGAGCTGATATCTGGAGATTGTGTCATGAGCAGAATGCTTGGCCAAGAGAACCTTGCCTACTACATCAGCCATAAACCTGTATTCCACAGACAGGTTCCTCTTAAACAGCTTGCTAGGGTTCCCCTCAGGATGACCCATCCTGGCAAGAATATCAGAGAACTCATCTCCAGAGAGTTCAGCAGAATCTTCACCATTCCTTAAACCAAAAACCTCTGTGAGTACTGTTGGGGTCAGAGGTACCTGGGTGCCACCAATAGAACCGACTATGGTATTGTTGTCCAGGTTGTGGGCAGTATATACCCATTCTTTAATCTCATCAGATGCAAGTTTGATTCTGGTTGTCATCAGGGCAGATAATTGCTGATCTTTGAACAATCTGAGAATATCCTGGAAGATTTGATCGGTTGTGTTGAAGGAGTCAAGATCGATGTCAAAGCCTGCATCAAATTTCATTGCAGAGAGTACAGCAACTGAAACGGCCATGGTACCTGCAAAAATCAACAGACAAAACGACCAAGGTAGAACTGTTTGGAGGGAAGAAAAGTTTGCAGAGAAATTGAAAGCGCAAGGGAGAACGACGGCGAAAAAAGAGTTTTATATTAGGGTTCGACGCAGAAAAGGAAAGATCGTTGAACTCAGTTCGACGATCGAGGCTTCTAAAGGAATCTGAAGAGACTCCAAAATCGTCGATCTCCGTTCGACGATCTGGAAAGGCGTCGAGCTCCGTTCGACGATCGTTCAGTGAACAAAATCGGCGAGCGCCGTTCGACGATCGTTGACCAGAGGAGATAGTTCATACTATCTGAGGAGCGCTGAACTCAGTTCGACGATCGTGGAATTCGTCGAACTCCGTTCGACGATCTGTGGGGAAATCGTCGAGCGCAGTTCAGAGATCAGAGAAATCCTAGACACTAAGGAAAATCAGAATTTTGCCTAGTCTTGGTCCATTTTTAGCTTTCAAAATCTTGGGATTATTTAAGACTTCCTCCATCTAACATTCCTAACTGATTTAGGAAGAAAGTATGTTTCTTTTCATCCAAAGGCTTGGTGAAAATATCTCCCCTTTGTAAATCAGTTGGGATATACTGCAATTCAATTTTGTTCTTTTCAACATTATCCCTTAAGAAATGATGCCTAATCTCTATATGTTTTGTCCTACTATGGAGGACTGGATTTTGAGCTATGGAGATAGCACTTGTATTGTCACAAAAGATTTTTGACTTCTCTAAGTTGTAACCATAGTCTAGGAGTTGATTTTGAATCCACAGTATTTGTGAACAACAACTGCCTGCAGCCATATATTCAGCTTCAGCAGTTGAAGTTGACACAGATGTTTGTTTCTTGCAAAACCAAGAGACAAGTCTATCACCAAGGAACTGACAAGTTCCACTGGTGCTTTTCCTGTCAATTCTGCATCCAGCATAATCAGCATCAGAGAATCCAGTTAACTCAAATGCTGAATCTTTTGGATACCAGAGACCTAGATTTGGACAACTTTTAACATACCTAAGAATCCTTTTAACTAATGTGAGGTGTGACTCTCTAGGGCTAACTTGGAATCTAGAACATATGCATGCAGCAAACATTATATCTGGTCTACTAGCTGTAAGATACAGTAAAGAGCCAATCATTGCTCTATATGTTGTCTGATCAACAGGTTTCCCATGTTCATCAGCATCCAGTACAGCATTGGTAGGCATGGGTGTTTTCATACAAGATGCCTCAGACATGCCAAATTTCTTAACCAGCTCATTAGCATATTTGGTTTGAGAGATAAAGATGCCTTCAGCATGTTGTTTGACTTGCAATCCTAGGAAGAAAGATAGCTCACCAATGCTACTCATCTCAAATTTAGAATGCATTAGGTTAGAAAACCTTCTGCACAATTTTGAGTCAGTAGAACCAAAAATGATATCGTCTACATAGATTTGTACTAGTAGGGTATGGGACTTATGGGTTCTAATGAAAAGAGTTTGGTCTACTCTACCCCTTATAAAACCATTTTCCAAAAGAAAGCATGCTAGGGTCTCATACCATGCTCTAGGAGCTTGCTTGAGACCATATAATGCTTTATTTAATCTAAAAACAAAATCAGGATGAGTTGGAGAGATAAAACCTGGAGGTTGTCTGACATAGACTTCCTCTTTGATGTCTCCATTTAAGAAGGCACTCTTGATATCCATCTGATAAACCTTGAAGCCTTTGTGAGCTGCATAAGCTAGAAAAATCCTGATGGCTTCCAATCTTGCAACAGGTGCAAAGGTCTGGTCGTAGTCAATTCCTTCTTCTTGAGAATATCCTTGGGCAACTAGCCTTGACTTGTTCCTTATTATTACTCCTTGATCATCCAGTTTGTTTCTGAATACCCATTTTGTTCCAACAATGGAATGATCCTTAGGCTTTGGCACTAGTTCCCATACTTTGTTCCTCTCAAATTGATGCAACTCTTCTTGCATGGCAATGATCCAGTGTGGATCTTGTTCTGCATCTTGAATGGACTGAGGTTCAATTTGAGAAAGAAAGCAGGTGTGCAACAGGTTTTGGTTGACCTGATTTCTAGTTTGCACACCAGCTGAGATTTCTCCAATTATTTGGGTAATTGGATGGTCTCTTGATGTTACTAAATCAACAGGGGGTGTTGATTGTTCACCAATCTGTGTTGTTGTTTCCTCTTGTGGTACAACAACTGGCTCTTCAGGTTGTGCTTCAATATGTTGAGCATTGCTTTCATCTTCACTGCTTTCATCCTCTTGAGCAACCTGTAGCTTGTTCATATCTTCAACTAGAGAGTGTTCCTGCACAGGTTCTATGGTAGAAGAGATCTTCTCCTTGAAAGACATGTTAGTTTCATCAAAAGAAACATGAACAGATTCCTCAATTTTTAATGATGATTTATTATATACCCTATAGGCCTTGCTGATCATGGAGTATCCCAGAAACACTCCTTCATCAGCTTTGGCTTGAAATTTTGCTAGATGTTTCTTATCATTATTGTGAATATAACAAATGCAACCAAAAATTTTGAAATAGTCAACTTTAGGTTTCTTCCCTTTGAGTAATTCATAGGGAGTCTTTCCCTTCAGTTTATGTATCAGGCTTCTGTTCAGCACATAGTTGGAGGTGTTCACTGCCTCTGCCCAGAAGGATAGAGGTAGATGAGCATCTGACAACAATGTAGTGGCAGATTCAATAAGGGTTCTATTTTTCCTTTCAGCTACCCCATTTTGTTGAGGAGTTCTAGGAGCTGAGAAAGTATGTCTGATCCCTTCACTCTGACAGAACTCTTGCATAAGAAGAGAATCAAACTCTGTCCCATGATCACTTCTGATCAGGGCAATGTGAGTATTGAACTCAATCTTTATACATTTGAGAAACTCTGTCAGACACTTAAAGTTATCAGACTTCTTCCTTAGAAAGAACACCCAAGTGAATCTAGAGAAGTCATCTACAATCACCAAAGTGTAGGATTTCCCTCCTAGGCTTTGTACTGTGATGGGTCCAAATAGATCCATGTGTAACAGATACAGTATCCTAGGTGAATCACTCTTATTAAGTGACTTAAAGCTGTTTTTAGTTTGCTTGCCTAGTTGACAGGCCTTGCAGAGTCCTTCCTTCTTGTAGGGGCCAGAAGGTAGTCCTCTAACAAGGTTGTCCTTGGAGAGCCTAGTAATAGTTCTAAGGTTTAGGTGTCCTAGTCTCTTATGCCATAAAACATTTGGTCTACAAACTGAATTGAATAAACAGATATCTATAGAAGTTGAAAGAAAATCTACAAGGTAGATGTTACCTTTCCTTTTACCTGTCAACACAGTTGTGTTGTCCTCTGTCTTGATTTTGCATAAGGTCTTGCTGAAGGTCACCTGGTAGCCTTCATCACATAGCTGACTGATGCTGATTAGATTGTGCTTCAGTCCTTCCACATATGCTACCTTCTTGAAGGTTACAGAACCAATCTGGACTTCTCCATATCCTTTAGTCTGTCCAAAGTTGGAATCACCAAAGATAACTTTGGGTCCAAGCTTGGCTCTAAAGGAATTGAGGTTGTCCTTGTTCCCTGTCATGTGCTTTGAGCATCCACTATCCAAATACCATTGCTGGTTAGATGTTGGATAGGTCTTCACCTGCACATAAAGCAATTCACTTGTTTTTGACCCAGTTTACCTTGGGCCTAGGTTGATAACCTTTAAATTCAGAAATGAAAGACATCCCTGGCTGACTCTTATATCCTTCAGGATGATATCTCCTTGGAGGTAAAATCCATTCAGTATAAGGGTTAAATGTTTGGGATGAAGAACCCTCAGGATTCAATTTTGACTTGCCATTGAAAAAATTTCCAGAGCTCTGACCTCTGTTCGACGATCTTGGAGCTGAGTTCGACGATCTTGGGTCAGATCGTCGAGCTCCGTTCGACGGTCGACTATGGCTGAGGTCAGGTATATGGGATCGTCGACCAGCGTTCGACGATCTTGGCTTAGATCGTCGATCAGCGTTCGACGATTTGTCCTGAGATCGTCGAGCTGCGTTCGGCGATCGTCGATCTTCATTCGGCGATCGTCGATCTCCGTTCGACGATTTGTACTGGACTTTAGTTTTCTGAGGCAGATCAGAATTTTTCCTGGCAACCTCTACAACTCCCTTTCCCTTGTCAGAAATGAACTTGATAGGGGTTGTTAGAACAATAGGTTGGCTGGATGAGGCACCCAAGCCCAGTGTACTGTTGAATCTTGAGTTCACTGTGCTTGTGATGTCCATCAGCTTGATGCTTCTCCCATTGAGAGATTCTTCAAGCTTCTTGGCCTCAGAGAGTTCACTCTTCAGTGAAGCTATCTGTTCCCTATGGTTCTCCAACTCCTGAGAGAGCTTGAGGTTTTCTGATTTTAAACCACTTTGTTCAGATAATTGATTTCTGAGAGAGATGATCTCTTTCTCAGACTTTAGCAGGTCTAAACATAGTGCTTTAAATTCAAGTTTGAAGTCTTCTGAAGTGAAATCAAAAGAGCTGATTACCTGATCTTCTTCAGGTTGTGTCTCTGAATCTGACTCTGACTCCTCTTCCTCTGAGTTGTGTTGAGAGGCATTGATTGCCATCATGCAGAATTCTTTTTCCTCTGCATCATCCTCATCATCACTTGAGCTGGAAGAGGCCTGTGACTCCTCTTCAGTCTCACTCCAGGATTCAGCAACAAATCCTTTCCTTGTGTGCTTATTTTTGCTGGTGGAAGGTTTGTTACTTCCATGCCTTTTGGAGTCCTTCTCCTTTCTTCTTTCTTTTCTGTCCCTTCTGTCCTTGTTCTTGTTTTCTGGACAGTCAGGAACCATATGCCCTGGTTTCCTGCAACCAAAGCAAATAATGTCTTTGCTATTGCCAATGGACTTGTCATACCTTGGCTTGTCTTGCTCCTTGTATGATCTTCTTCTGAAGTCCTTTCTGGCCATCTTGTAGAATCTTTTGGCCAACAGGCTGAGAAGTTCATCATTGCCTGTACCTTTTTCTTCAGGCATATCCTCAGCTGCCTTAAATGCTATAGTCTTCTCCCTTTTTGTGGCTGGAGAAGCAGCCTTCTGTTCTTCTTCTCTGTTCTTGATGAGTAGCTCATAAGATTTGAGCTTACCCAGCAAGGCTTCAGTCGTGATCTCATTCAGACTTCTGGCATCTTTAATTGGCCAGATTCTTGAATCCCAAGTGCTGGGGAAGCACATTAGGATCTTATCATTCAGTTCTGTCAGTGAGATCTCTTTGTCTAATGTCCTCAGTTCACTGACAATTAGACTCAATCTGTTGTACATTTCTCCCACTGATTCAGTTTCTCCCTTCTTGAAGTTCTCATATTGGGAGATGAGATGAGATCTTCTGTCTTTTCTCTCATCAGCTGATCCTGAAACTATTTCTGAGAGCTTGTCCCAGATCTCCTTGGCTGAGTTGCATTCAGCTACTTTTTGAAAAATGTCATCTGACATTGTTTGAGCTAGAATGTTCATTGCCTTGGCATCAGCTACTTTCCACTTTTTGATGTCAGCATCTGTTCCTGATGGAGGTGGAACAGCATTTGTGCTTGTGCTCTCTGGAGGTCTTGGACACACTGTTAAGACGGAATTAAAAATATCTTCGTCAATAGAATTCATGTATAGTCTAATCCTTGCTTTCCAAAGTGCAAACTTTGACAGATTGCACACTGGAGGTCTGGTGCTAGCATAGTCTTTGTTTTGGGCCATGATTTGTGCAGACTAAATTAATGATAAAATATAAAAGAAGGATCTAGTTTGGGATCTTTGGGGTTCAGGTGTTAGCCTGTACAACCAAATAGATATGGTATGTTTAACCAACCTGCCTCTGATACCAATTGAAAGGGGAAACTAGATCTGATATACTCTAGAGGGGGGGTGAATAGAGTATATGGTGCTTTTTAAAAACATAAAGAAAACTTTTGCAAAGCTTTACAACAATTGTTGTAATGAGTGTAAGCAGGGAAGCAGAAATAAAACTAAGCTATGCAGATATTAAGCACAAGAAAATCTAGGCCAGAAACAAAAAGAAAACATGCAGAACCAGATGACATAAGGAAATATAGTGGTTCCCCAACTTGGGTACATCCACTCTTCTACCACCCTAGGTAGGAATCCACTGCAGGATGAGTTGATCAGGTGTCTCGGGCACCAATGAGCTTTTGATAAGGTGCTCAAAAACCAAATCAGATTTTTTGATCAGGTGTCTTGCCACCAATGAGCTTTTGACAAGGTGCTCAAAAACCAGCTTCAAACTTTTGAAGGGAGTTTGAAAAACCCTTTACAGAATGGGGGTGAGAGAGTGATGGCAGTCTTCTCTTTCTCAAGCAACTGAGAAGACTATGTGGATTCAGTGATGTTGTCAAAGCTCCCCCTGAGTCCTTGAAATCTTCAGGAAGATGAGCTTTGCTGAGGGTGATAGGCCTTCAAAGATAGATCTCCAGCAAAAGATGATTTCAGCAAGCTGAAATGTTGAGTGTCTGGAGTCTTGAGATGATGTTGGCCTTGAACACTTGAGAGCTGAAGAGATCTGAAGAATGTTTGAAAGCTTGATCTCTTGATGAGTGTTCTTCTGAATTCTTGTTGACAGAGGATTGAGAGAGTCTCTGTGTATTGAGTTGTGTCCTCTACTTGTCTATCTCTATTCTCTTGTTCTTGTCTATCTGCTGTCTGATTCAAAAACATTCTATCTTTTATTCTCTGAGTCTGAATAGAAAATTGCTCTGTCAAAGATAGCCGTTGGTCTGAATTAATTACAGCATTAATTGCATAAAATGTTCTGAAGGAAAGTCCACTGAATTATTCCTTGAAAAATCCCTTGAAACTTGCTCCAGAAGTAAATGAAAACGGCTGGCAGATCTTCTGAATTAAATGCAGAATAACTTCTATCTGATTTGAATTTGAATTCTGAAGGATAACTGAAATCGTCGAACTGAGCTCTGCTATCGTCGAGCTGAGCTCAGCGAACTAGAAAAAGCAAGCAGCAAAGAAATCGTCGATCTGAGCTCAAAGATCGTCGAACTGAGCTCAGAGATAAGGCTCCTGTGCAGAGCCAAAATCGTCGACCTGAGCTCAGCGATCGTCGAACAGAGTTCGACGATATTGAGAAGTTGAGCTCAGCGATCGTCGACCAGAACTCGACGATATTATGAGGGTTGAGCTCAACGATCGTCGAATGGAGCTCGACGATCTGTCAATAGTTGAGCTAGACGATCGTCGACCGGAGTTCGACGAAACATCGTGCTGAGCTCGACGATTTGGACTTAGTCTCCAGAAAAACTTGGGTCTTCAGGGCAGCTTCCAAACCTAGACTCCTGATCCCTTAGACTCAATTCTAATTGACCTATTATCTATACAGAAGGTCAAAGCATAAATTCCTAGAGACATAGTGATCCTGACCCAAATTAGTAATAGGGTGTTCCAACATCCTGTTAGGACAGTTATCATTTGATCGATTACGCCCTGCTATTTGGTCCTCTTTTTCACTTCCTTCCTCCCGGTGCGTAGGAGCCACGGGTAGAGGGGTGGGGGATTGTTGACTTAGTCTAGTTTGACTGACAGTCATTTGACCACCACATTTTAGGCACTCCGGATGGGAGACAGGGAGCAGCCGCAGAAGACGCAACACTAGCGGAGTACGGTGCAGATGGAGACAGGTCAGTGTAGTTCGGGTGGACAGGCATCCAGATCCGTGAGTGGAGCTGAGTAGTAGTAGTTTTACTTTTATGAGTGGCTTGTAGTGAGGTATTTATATACCGGGCATAAGTCCGTATATCATGGTGTGGACTCTTTATTTTCCATGTGATTTCCTCCTTCTATGTTGTGGACTTGATTTTTGTAGCTTTTCCAATCATTAAACATTCTGTTGCAGGTGATCGAGATGGCCGGCAGGATCGGCATTTTGTGGAGTCAAACATCCCGGAGGATGGTGTCACCGCAAAATGGCGGTTCTGGGCCTAAGACCCGGTGGTTGTTGCAAAAAGGGTGTCTTACAAGTTGTATCAGAGCGTAACCTCGATCCGAGAGAATGTAGTCCACAAAACATGGGACACCCCATGCGTGCTTAGTTTGAGGACAAACTAGCAACGGAAGCAATGATGTGCACATAGGAGGAATCATGTGCAATGCTTCTAATAACAAATAGTTTTAGGTCAGTTTACTAAACTTAAGACCATCTTTTTGTAGGGTGCGACGAATCCTCCCCTGCCGCAGGGGACACCTCCGGCCCCGAATGCGATTCCACCCCCGCCGGCTCCGACCCCGATGCAGCAGACGGAGCTGGGACATACCTTGACGGTTATCTTGGAGGCCTTTAGGGTACAGCAGGCTCCGACTCCTCACCCGAACCCCGGAGCGAACTAGTTGAGTGTATTCCGGGGCCTTGCCCCACCATCATACATGGGGATGGAGATGGTAGTGCGCACAGAGGAGTGGCTAGACATTATGTACGAGATGTTGGTGGGAATACAGTGCCTGGTGGACCTGGCAGTATCGTTGGTGGTTTCTTGTCTGCAGTCTCATGCGAAGAGGTGGTGGAAGTCGGTGATGGACACCACTTATGCGGGAGTGGAGATCGTGGACATTACTTGGGAGGAGTTTAGGGCGGCACTACTTAAGCATTTTGTGCCGCAGTCCGCAAGGGACAAATTGGAGGATAGATTCTTGCAGTTAAAGCAAGGGAACAGGATAGTTCTGGAATATCACTGGGAGTTTACTCATTTGGCCCAGTTTGCGTATTCTTACAAGCTGGATGACGTGGGTTACGCCAAGAGGTTCTGCAAGGGCCTCCGTGATGACCTGAGGCAGGCCCTCTTGTTCGTGTCTGATGGTACCATGGCCAGGATCTTAGAGATGGCCAAGAAGCTTGAGGCGGACCAACTTGCAGTCTGGGGCAGGAATAGATATGGGGATGATGCAGTGCTAGGAGGGAGAAGGGACCCGCAGAGAGGCCGGGTCATGGGAGAGAGAAGGAACGGGGATCAACCTGGTCAAGAGGAAAGACAGGAGCCAAGGGAGCAGACAATGCTTGCTCCGCAGCCGCTACATATGAGGGAGGTGCCCAGGATATGCCACGGACCACCTACACCACAGCTGTGCTATCACTGCCATCAGTCAGGGTACATTCGGATTAATTGCCCTACGAGAAATGGGGCAACTCCTGCTGCACGGGGTGGCCCGCCGGCTCACCAGATGGGAGTTCGTGGACGTAGTCGTGGACGCAGATTTCAAGGCGGTGAACACAGGCAGGATGGGGAGCAGATCTACGCTCTGGACTTAGCGCAGCCCCGGAACCCGAATACGGTTATTGCAGGTATGAGAGTAATTGTAAGTATTGGTAGAATAACTACACAACCTAGGTTAGAGAACTTTAGACCTAAGCTGTTTTTCCTTTAACTAATTTAGGAATCGTGATGGTGTGCGGCAAACCTGCCCATACCCTGTTCGACACGGGGGCATCACACAACTTTGTGTCGGTGGATTTCATCATGGAGCTGGGCCAGATTTGATATTATACGGGAGATGCCAGGAGGGTTCGTCTCCCCAATGGTATGGAGATCCAGTCCACAAAGAAGTCCTCATGAAGGTTACCATAGACGGGTTGACACTCGAGGCCCCGGTGACGATCCTGAGAATGTCGGACTTCGACCTTGTCTTCGGCATGACATGGCTGGTCTGGAACCATGCCCAGATTGACTGCCCGGGGAGGAGGGTCGTGCTGAGACACGACAATACTTATGTGACATTCGAAAGTACTACTCCGGTTTCCCGTAGCCTCCTTTAATCTATTCAGGCTGTCAAGACCCACCTCCAGGGAGACGAGGTATATCAGGTGTTGTTCGAGATGACTGAGGAGAAGGACCTGATTATTAGTATTCTGGTGGTCTATGACTGCGCTGATGTATTTCCAGAGAAGCTGTCAGGATTGCCTTCGCATAGGGAGAAGGACTTTCAGATTCAGTTGGTGTCAGGTGCTAAGCCGGTATCCAAGGCCCCTTATCGGATGGCCCCAATGGAGCTGGCAGAACTTCGTACATAGTTGCAGGAGCTGGTGGAAGCAGGATTCGTCAGACCGAGTTCCTCGCCATGGGGAGCTCCAGTCCTATTCGTGAAGAAGAAGGATGGGACACTTCGGCTGTGCATTGACTATCGAGCACTGAATAGGCTGACCGTCCGGAATACCTACCCGCTCCCAAGGATAGATGAGTTGTTCGATCAGCTGGAGGGAGCCCATTTTTTCTCGAAGCTAGACTTCAGGTTAGGCTACTACCATCTGCGGATCCAGGAGGAAGATATCCCAAAGACGTCCTTCAGTAGCATATATGGCCTGTATGAGTTCACCGTGATGCCCTTCGGGCTTACGAATGCTCCATCGGCGTTTATGAGCCTCATAAACCGGGTCTTCGAGACTTATTTGGATGTGTTTGTCATAGTATTCATAGACGACATCCTTATCTACTCTAGGACGGAGGAGGACAATACACGGCATCTGGCACTGACTTTGGAGAGATTGCGGGATCATCGCCTCTATGTGAAGTTCAGCAAGTGTCAGTTCTGGTTGAAGGAGGTGGCTTTCCTGGGCCATATTATCAGCGGAGCTGGGTTAGCGGTGGACCATGCAAAGGTTCAGGCAGTCAGGGATTGGCCAACACTTAAGATGGGCACGGACGTGCGGAGTTTCCTGGGGCTTGCTGGTTATTTCCGGAAATTCGTGGAGGGGTTTTCTCGGATCGCCCTTCCATGCACTTCGTTGACGAAGAAGGACCTGCCCTTTGTATGGACTCCACAGTGTGAGGCAGCCTTCCAGGAGATTAAGAACCGACTTATCTCAGCCCCTATCCTGGCCCTTCCATTTGGGAAGGAAGGCTTCCATGTGTACATCGATGCATCATATCAGGGGATGGGTGCGATGTTGATGCAGAACGGGCATGTCATAGCGTATGCCTCCCGCCAACTGAAGACCCATGAGAAGAACTATCCAGTACACGACCTGGAGATGGGAGCAATCATGTTTCCACTGAAGATATGACGACACTACCTCTACAGAGTCCACTGTGATATATACTCAGATCTTAAGAACCTTAAGTACGTAGACATGCATAAGGAACTGAATATCAGACAGATGAGGTGGGTGGAGTTTTTATCGGAGTATCAATACGAGATACACTACCACCCGGGGAAGGAGAACGTGGTAGCAGATGTACTGAGCAGGAGAGCCGCCATAGCGGGAGCAGAGTCTCAGTTGATGTCTATGGAGCTGTTGCAGAGTCTGGAGGACATGCATATTACTCTGGTGTCGTCCAACGACCCCGAGCTCTATGAGGAGTACTTGACGTGATAGGCGTCACCAATGACATTAGAGATCAAGTCAGAAAAGGGCAGAGGCAGGATGCCAAACTAGAGCCCATCTTCCAGGCCTTAGAGGTAGGCACTGCAGGAGACTACACACTGTGGGATAGCCTGTTGTGTTTCAGAGGATGTGTTTATATAGCGGAGGGAGGTCAGATCCGGGAGGAGATTATGACGGAGGAGCACTGCAGCTGGTATTCGGTGCACCTGGGAATCACGAAGATGGCGGCAGATTTGAAGAAAACGATGTATTGGCCGGGCATGAAGAAGGATATCTCCTACTTCGTGACTCATTTTGAGACATGTCAGCTAGTGAAGGCGGAGTGCAGGAACCCCGCAAGATTGTTGCAGCCACTCCAGATGCCAGAGTGGAAATTCGACGACATAGCCATTGATTTCATACATGGGCTTCCCCGGTCTCGGATGGGGAATGACTTGATCTGGGTGATCATCGATCGGCTGACAAAGGTGGATTGATTCATACCAATAAGGAAGGACGACTCAGTCAGAGTGCTAGTGCGGAAGTTTGTGGAGCAGTTCATTCGCTACCATGGTGTGCCCATATCAATTGTGTCATATCGTGATGGGCGGTTTACGTCCAGGGAGTGTTGGTCAGTTCAGGCATATTTGGGCACCCACCTGACTTTCAGCACAACCTTCCACCCTCAGAAGGACAGGCAGACAAAGCACACCAATCATACATTGGAAGATCTGCTACGAATATTCATTCTGGACCAAGGAGAGCCATGGGAGAAGATGCTACCACTGGTACAGTTCTCATATAACAACAACCATCAGTCCAGTATAGGCATGGCTCCCTACGAGGCTTTGTATAGACGGAGGTGCAGGACTTCGTTGTCATGGATACAGGATGAAGACCCAAAGGTCCTGGGCTCGTAATTTATGGAGGATACCGAGGCCCAGGTGAGACTAATACGGGACCGGATGTTGGAGGCGTAGAGCAGGCAGGCCAAATATTATGAAGCGCGACATCGTCAGGTGGAGTTTAAGGTAGGAGATAGAGTGTTTTTAAAGATACGGCCGATGCACGGAGTCTCTCGAGTTCGCGGATGGAGGAAGGAGCTCAACCCGAGATACATGGGGCCCTACAGGATCCTGGAGCGGATCGGCCCCTTGGCATACACGCTGGAGCTACCTCCAGAGTTAGAAGGCATGCACGATGTTTTCCATGTCTCCTCCCTCAGGAGGGCCCTATTACGTCCAGAGCAGCAGATAGACACCACGGATGGGCCGGTAACATCTGATCAGTCAGTGCACATGGAGCCGGTCCGGATTGACGACACAGGTATGCGGGTCTTGCGCCGCAAGAAGGTCCCACTGGTCAAGGTTCTTTGGAGAAATCACGGCCAGGAGGAGCACACTTGGGAGACACAAGACTTGATGCAGCAGAGGTATCTGGAGCTCTTCGCCTCAGGTAAAATTTTTTTTAAGTTAAATATTGGGATGTTACAATTAATACTCGGGTAGAACACCGCAGGGCTAACCTTATCTTCGGGGACGAAATTTTTTTTATTATGTGTTGGGATTTGTAACATCCTCCAGACAACTAGACCCTCAGGTGAATTTTTCATGACTAGATCATGACAAGGCCTTGGTAGCTTAGGAACCCCTTGGACTTAGACAAAACTAAGGGTTGAAAACACTTTGGTCTGTAAATAGTAATTTCCAAATACCTAACCTAGGGTTTGACTTAAGGGCCTTAACTTGACTTAGTGACCCCACCACAACATCCCTAGGCCATCTAGGAGCCCAGGGGGACATTCAGGACCCATTGAGGCCAGCCAAACAGTCCAAGTTGACCCAAGGTCAACCCTAACCCTGATTAGGGCAAAATGGTCAATTCCCCATCAAATGGCCCAATTGACCATCACATATGGAAGTAGCTTCACTTTTAGGTCTAACCCATTATAAGAGACTAATTAGAACAAAAAGCACCATCCTAGGGTCACCACATGGCAAAATGACCAAAATACCTCTACTAGGTCAAAACAGTGATTTTCCATTAAACACCCTTATTGACCGCCAGAAGTTCAAGTTCACCACACCCCTGGGGTCATAACCTCATAAGGGACCCAATGGCACAAAAATTCCATGGTTTGGTCAACCCTAGGGCCTACTTTTATAAAAAGTCAAACGTGGTCAAATTAGGTCAAATCATTTAAACCTGGCCCAACCCTTTGGGCTAGGCCCAAGGTGAGTGGTCAACAAGCCTATTGACTGATATTCAACAAGGGGGAGAGAGTGGAATTTCGGCCATGGTGATTAGGAGAGAGAAATGAGGTTTTCCCCCAATTTGGAGGAGAGAGAAAGTGGCCATTCATGGCCATTAAGGTGATACACCCCTTGGTATCCCTCCACTATGCTCTCATTCATCTTCCCTGATGATTTAGAGGGGATTCCAGCAGTTTCCAGAGCCATTTAATGGAAGGGGGATGCATATGGTCGGCCATGGGAGGGGAGGTGAAGAGGTCAACCATGGCCAAGAGAGTTAAAGCCCCCACACCCCCAACCGACCGCTCCATCATCTTTAGAGACCTCTGAGGAGTAGAATTCCCCATTTTCCCGAACACTTAGAGCTCTCAGAGTAGGAAAAGCCATGGCACCGAAATCTTTGAGGAGGAACAATGACGGTCAGCGAATGGAGCAAGGAAACGCTCCAAATGAGGTCCAATCCTCTTCCTCTCTGTCTGTGCTAGATCTAGGATCCATCAGCTAGAGAGATCGAGCACAATTGAGCCCGATCGGTGAGAAGATTTTCACCGAAATTCCATGAAAATGAACCTATCGGGTTCGCCGGAGTAGGCCCCTCCGGCGGCCGTGCCGCCGCCCGGCGATAGCCACCACCCCGACGGAGGTGGTGGTGGCGGTGGTCGGCCAGGGAGGTGGCCGGATGGCCGGGATTTCGGCCTGGAAAATGCTCCAGGCGCAGCTAATCTGAGTCGTTGGCTCAAGGAGGAAGACGACTCCAATACCGCCCATCTTGCTTTAAGATCTGTGCAAGAACTTTATTTAGTTTATTTTTTTGGGATTTTTTGAGTAGGAAATAACAGTGTTTTGTTTAAATTTTTAGAAATACTTAGGTGCTCCTTCTGGAACTGTGATCAACATCAAAGTTGTAGCTCTAGGTCTCTAGTTTATTTTAGAATTTTTTTAAGGCATTTGGAGCCCTGGTTATACCGCAACACTCTTTCTGGTGGAGTCTATCCATAAAGCTGACCAGAGAATAAATTGGATGCCCACTCCAAACCAAACCTCCAAAAGAGTTGAAATTTGGGGTGTGGGCTACTCTTATCTATATCTAATACTTATCCAAAAATCAGAATTTTTGGATAAAATTTTCTATAGCTTTTAGGAAAATTTAATAATCAATAAATAAATTAATTAGGTGTCCTAAACTTCTCAAAACTCCCCGAAATTTGGGCGGGTGGTCTTAGAGGGCATGTTAAGGCTCTGGTAAAACGTTCACCTCATTTGGAGATGTTTTGGTTAGATATTGATCCAACCCTAGCTATACCCTTATAGGATTATTTAGGTCAAGAGCTATTTTTAATGTTTGGTTGGTCAAATCACCTCAACAGAGGTTGATATTTTGGCCACTGATTTTATATGGCATGTAACACCCTTCAATGAGATTTGGGGTGGTTTGGGATAGGGTAGCCATAGACCCTAGGGTTGGCCCCTTTTATGGAGATTTTTAGGGTTTGAAGGTCATGGGGTCAAATGACCTTGGAATGACTTGGGACTTGTTGGAGGGATCATAGGGTGGCTATGGTCCTCTGGTTGAAGATTTATTGAATTTGGAAGCCTTTAACCCCCCCTCAAATCCCTACCCTAGATTAGGGCACAAAGCCCAATATTTGAGTTTAGGTAATCAAAACACCTTACAATAACTTGAAACTTGAGCAGGGCATTTCTATGATTTAAAGAGCCCTAAAATAATTTTGGTGGAATTTTTGGAGTAATAAAATCAGTACTTCCTTTATAACCCTAGTTGTGTCATTAAGTTTATTTTTCTTGTTATGATATTTCTGTCCACTGAAAAGTTGTGAAATTTAGTATTTGGAAGTTTTACATCATGTTAGTCTCCTCTGTATTTTTATTGAAATTTTTAGATATTTATTTTAAGTACTTGTTTTATAATTTATAAATTGTAGATTTCTGATCAAAAATAGATGTGGAGCCCAATATTGCTATGGAAATTTGGAAACTTGGTCAGTGCGTGTTCTATGTCAATGTATAGGCTCTGGAATTTTCTCATAATTTTAGGTGATTAGAAACAGTACTTGCTTCACATAGTTATAAATTCGGGAGATTACTTTTAATCAAATTCAGAGCCCCTCATTTATTGGGAAAATTGTAAAACTTGGTTAGGTTTAGTTTTAGATCATTATCTATCTCCTGGAATTTTGTTATAATTATTAGATGAATTTTTACAGTACTTGCTTCAATAATCAATGGTTATGAAATTATTGATTTAAAATTAAATTAAGGGTTACTATTCACTGGAAAAATTGAGAGAGTACCTCTAGGGTATTTTTAGGCCATGATGGTCTTACTGAATTTTTATCATAATTTTTAGAACAATATTGCTGGCCTTTGCTCCTTAAAATGGTATTATCGACTTTATGTTCTAAATTGTGGATTTGGGGCCTAAACAATTCTGAAACTTCTTAGACCTTGGATTTGTTGTAGAAATGTTACCTAGTATTTATCATGATTTAATGGTGATGTGTTACTGATTTAAAAGGGCATTTCATGTTCAAAGTATGGCATTTGGAGTCTTAGGGTAATTAGAATGAATGCCCAATTAATTAGGAAGATTATGAAACTCTGGATTTAGTCTAAATATGTCGTGGTAGACTCCCAGTAATTATTTTGGTTCTGTTGGATGAGTAAATGGAGTACCCCTTAGTCGGAGCATCATGTAACTTAGCACGTTATGCATATAGTACATAGAATTGAAATAGGCTAGCTCAGAGAACTTGAACACACTAAGGGGAGCCACACTGAAATAAAAGAGAGGATTGGTCAAGGGTAGGAATCAATAATATTAAGTGTCTTGCGAAAGGGAACTTTGGGCGTAATTCCATCGTAGTTCCTAGTGCCTTCGAGAGCCCTTCATGGGGAATACATTGGGAAGTCCTGGGTTAACGTAAACTTTAGGGATAATATGGACAAGAGTAACCTCAATAATACCTCCACCTTGCACTCACACTTGTACACGTGGTGAGACAAATTTGTAATGAATGGATAGCATAGACCCTTGGTCGATGGGCTTACTGGTAGAGTTAAAGGGACTTGGAACTGTTTTGGTAGTCCGGGGAACTGTATGCTCGAGGGCTAGTTTTTAGACTTGATGGTTTGTTGAGCTGGGGGCTCAGAGATTTAGGTGAGGTATAATATACAAGCTTGCATGTGCATAACTGTGGTGGGTCCTCGGTATTGGAGGATCGATCACACCGTCCTCGGTACGTTGACTAGGGGAGACTAGCTGGTTTGCTAGGAAGAGTACGGAAACGTACGAGAGGCGCTGGGCTGGGTAGTGTGATTTACAGTCTAGGAGTGGAGAGGCCCAACCCACTGTCTCTGTTGGCCACGACGAGAGGCTCCTGAGAGTTTAGCTAACTCCAAACTGGGGAACTAAAGGTCTGTGCGCATAGAACGTTTGTGTGTGTTGCACTTGCATGTTCATACCCTAACATACTTGCATGTCATAGTATAGTCATTGCATTTAACCCCTGACACCCAACGTATAAATTGGTATGGTACAGTTTATACGATAGGCCCTGCAGAACGACCCCTTGGTCTATAGGGGTAATCCCTATAAATCAATGGTTACTGAATTACTATTTGTATAGTTCTTACTTTCAGTTCTTCATGCTTACCTTATTACTCTGCATTACCATTTATTGATTAACTCATGCTGCACTTTTAATGTTATAACACTCCTGTTAGGATAGTTGTCATCTGCTCTATTACGCCTTGCTATTTGGTCCTCTTTTTCACTTCCTTCCGCCCGGTGCCTAGGAGCTACGGGTAGAGGGGTGGGGGATTGTTGACTGAGTCTAGTTTTACTAACGGTCGTTTGACCACCACATTTTAGGCACTCTGGATGGGAGACAGGGAGCAGCCCCAGGAGACGCAGCACCAGCGAAGTACGGTGTATATGGAGACAGGCCAGTGTAGTTTTGGTGGACATGCATCCAGATCCGTGAGTGGAGCTGAGTAGTAGTAGTTTTACTTTTATGAGTGGCTTGTAGTGAGGTCTTTATGTACCAGGCATAAGTCTGTATATCATGGTGTGGACTCTTTATTTGCCATGTGATTTCCTCCTTCTATGTTGTGGACTTGATTGTTTTAGCTTTTCCAATCATTAAACATTCTATCACAGGTGATCGAGATGGCCGACAGGATTGGCATTTTGTGGAGTCGACCATCCCGGAGGATGGTGTCACCGCAAAATGGCATTTTTGGGCATAAGACCCGGTGGTTGTTGCAAAAAAGGGGGTCTTACATGGGTAGCGACTTAACATGACAAACACATGCAAATACTCATCAACAGAGTGCGTCCCTTGCGCCAAAAGCATGTTCAAGCGCTGATCGAATGATCTTCTAATTTCCACTTGCTCTAGAGAACCAACCGGTGTTTGAGCCACCTCAGGGATAGGGGGTTGCACATGCCTTCTCTGTTGGACATTGATTATAACAAACACTACTTCCGCTATCATTCAGATGGTTTTTGAAGAAGGAGGGGTCGTAGGCATGTCGTTAAGCACACTTCCCTCCACAGAGTGCTGACCTTGTGACTGCACTACACCACTGCTAATCACCTAAAATCAGGAAAACTCTCAATTAGGTGACAAACAAATGCCAAAAAAGCAATCATAGGAACACTCAGGTTCCTAAAACATGTGTATTTTCATTCCCAAGTGGACATTCATGGGTTCTTTTCATATTATAACGATGACGCACATGACTGTGCTCACCACCCATTAAAAAGAATTCAACCACGAATTCTCCAAAGAAAGACCGACACCGTAGTCTGATACCAAATTGTAACACCCCCATCTGTCACATGAGATATTACAGAAGGTCCGCCCGGGGCCCCATGTCATATTCTACGGACAGTTAGCGGAGTTACATATTAATACCAAAATACTATAAAATAATATCGAAACCTAACACAGAGCATTCTTGCGGAAGCTTTTAAGTAAGTTAGAAGAACTCATAAACATAACATGAATGTCGACAACAGCCACAACAGGAATGAAATAACATACATAAAAGGTTTGACCTTTTGTCCTTACAACATTCAACTTGAGTTAAAGTATTTTACATACATCAGCTCGCAGGACGGCCATACATGATAGTATTAAAAGAAAAACACTTCGCCTTGTCCTTCAATGGCCAGCACAGCAACTAGGGATGCAGCCCGCTATTTAACACTAGGCTTACTTGTTCCTGTATAAGAACAATCCACCGCACAGTAGCAAAATAAAAAGCAACGGTCAGCTAAAGTTGACAAAATTATAACGACCCCACCCCTTACTCGGGGCGGCAGTGCTCCTTCCTTCCAATTGTATTAGCAAAATCCAACATAAAAATGAAAGTACAATTTAAGCACACTTCACCATATGCGTAGGCACGAAAGACCACACACCCGTGCTCTCAGGGCACATTCTCGGTGAATCCGGTCCAAGCCGAGGCTTCACCACCGCCCCCAGGATGGCAACCATCCTGAGCATTTAAGTGTTTCCGGCCGAAGCCTAAGGCTCGCCCTTTATGCCAACGGTAAGTATCCCGTACCTTAGGTCTCTTTAACAGAAACACATATTGCGGGTACGGTTCCACTCAACCCGTTGCTCACACCGCCATGTCACTTTAAGTCATCATCGTAGATCAAGCTTCCCCGAGGCCCGAAGTATCGATCATACAATAGTACATAACCCAATTATGCACAAGGTCGACTCTCAAGCCACCAAGCTAGGCTCCCAGAGCATGCAGCCCCACACACTAGCTCCTAGGTCCCCGCGAGACAGGACTCACAGAGCTACCGTCGGAGGTAACGCTACTGCAGCGCGGTACCTGGCAGAAATACGTTTCTGTCCAGTTTTTTCGGGTGCTCCTTGGGGTTAGTCCCCAAAGTTCCCTACTACAATCTATCACATAGAAACCCGAAAAAACAAATGGCACGGAGTCTTCTTGGGCAATGCATGTATAATGAAAACATCATCAATCCAGACCAACCCGTTCGGATGGGCTTCACACACCATGCCTATGTCCATACTTCAATTACGAACTCTATATTCAAAACTACGAGGATAATCCCTGAAGGAATACCACACGCTCACCGTACACTCGCGGGAGAGGGTTTCCTATGCAAAAGGAAGAGGACTTCACATGTCCAAGTAGAGAATCTTTACCCATTGCGATTTATTTGGTGCCATGCCCAAGATCTAGATGGATGGACACGACCGCAACGACCTTGCCTCCCAAGATCTGGACTCGACTTGCGCATCGAAGCTTCAGAACTCCAATGGTGGCTGGATCTCTTCCTTCTTCTTCCATCTTCACTCTCCCTTCTCTCTAGATCTTAGAAAGATAGAGCCAATGAAGAAATGAGTTTGGAACTCCAATGGAACCAAGTCAGGAAGCCAGTACGCAACCTGGCGGACACCACATCAGTCCGCACGCTGCACAACACGCAGACAGGAACAACCCACATACTACACTAGTCCACACGCTACACGCAGACATAGCACCAGCCCGCACAGCGTGCGAACACCGCACCAGCCCGCCACACGAGTCCACGACCAATAGTCACAGACCGCCCGGTCAACCAGTGGACACCACCGGCTCTGCGAATACCCTGGACATGTCACAGAATGTGACCAAGTCTAGCAACTCACCAAACACCAGGCACGAGCTCGGCGGAAATAAAGCCAGATCGCCAGCTCCAAAGACAGTCTGCCACTATGAACATGGTTATCACCAACCGTATTACCAGAGATCAAGAGCATGGACCAATGTCGATCTCGCGTTCTCCAAACACAGTCCGCCACAACAGACTCCACGAACTCGAATAGAGTATGCCACATTCCCGTAGATACACCACCAATCTGCCAGGTTACTTCAAGGAATAGCCAACAGCTGAACCACAAGCTGAGCTGACTGAATGCATCACCAAGTTGCAATAACAGTCCGCCCAAGCCACACAACCAGTTCACCCAGGTCACACCATCAAATAACCTTCACAATTTTCAACAACATCATCTCACAAATTAGACGTGCAGTCTTCTTCCCCATTGTTTCATTGTTGCTCTGATTTGACCTCTGAATGAAGAACAGAAGCGCAATAGATCATGAAGCCTGTTGTTACAACTCTTTCCAAAATCAACACAGATAATTACAAGGAAAAGGCAAATAACACCACTTCACAACCAAATAACACAATAAAATAGCACCAAAAACATACACCCAAAAATCCACACAACCACGCTTCAGCAAACACAAATACAAGCAGGAAACGAGATACAAATCAGATCTAAGGAAGAAGGATTTTCCTAAACAGTCGAACAGCTAGGGAGAGGATAATCCGAACTCCACATAGCACACACACAAGGTTCCAGAATTTTCACACCCAAACCGTACATCCAAAACGTAATTAATACTAAAACTAAAATAATGAAAAACAACTAAGTTGCCACTCAGCAACCCGCGGGACCCCCGATCCAAATGGGTCGTATCCAATGCCTTCTCCATCTGAGGTTCCTTGTCCTCAAGGAAAAAAATATGGGTACTTCTTCTACAGCAGCCAAAGATCTTCCTATGTCGCATCCGCACAAGTTCGTGAACCCATTGCACCAAGAACTGAGCCATGGCCCGTCCATCTCGGTTGACGATCCTGTGGTCCAGACTCTTTAATGGTTCCAACAACACATTATCTTCCTCAGTCATAGCTAATGGAAACTCTCCCAGCCGGTTGGGTGGCTCTCCCTTGTGTTCCTTCAATTTCAAAATATTAAAGGTCTAGTGAATCTTGGCGTCGATCGGTAGTTTGAGGCAATATGCTACCTTGACCACATGCGTCAGCACCTGGAAAGTCCAAAAAAACATGGGTGACATCTTCTGGCTTCCGTTCCCCCGTAGACTGAGATGATGGTAGGGATATAATCGGATATACACCCATGAACCCACTTCCAATTTCCTTTCGCGGTGCCTTTTATTCCCAAGGGTCTTCATCTTATTTTGAGTCATTGACAAATTGTGTTTGAGGATAGAGATTACCCTCTCCCGAGCATCCAATGAGTGGTTGACTGCCTCCACTGTTGTGGTGCCCTCCACGTATTGTGATGGAAGTTGGGACTCTTTCATGTACACGACCTCATATGGTGTCAACCAGATGGTTCTTTGGAATGTGGAATTGTACCACCATTCGGCTAGGTGAGCCACTCGTCCCAGCTCCGTGGTCGCTCATGACAGATGCCTCAGAAGTAGCCCTCCACACACTGATTTACCACCTCAGTTTTCCCGTCACTTTGCGGATGGTAGGCGGTGGAGTGGTGTAATTGTACCTGCAAGATTTTGAAAAGCCCTATCCAGAAATCGCTCAAGAAAATAGCATCCCGATCACTTACAATTGCTGTGGGCAGCCCGTATATTCGGAAAACCGAGTTGAGAAATATTTGGGCCACCCCCTCTGCTGTGTATGGGTGGGTGAGGGCCACGAAGTGAGCCTTCTTGCTTAACCTACCAACCACCATTAGTATAATAGATTTTCACTGACTCTGGGTAGGTCCTCAATGAAGTCCATTAAGATCTCTTGCCAAATTCGGGTCGGAATGGGTAGGGGCTGTAATGATCCCAATGGGAGTTGATTGGTAGATTTGCAAATCTGATAGGTTGGGCACCGTTGAACATACTTGTAGTCCTACGACTTCATTCTCTTCAAATAAAACACCCGCTTCAATCTATGGTGGGTTACTGTCATACCCGAGTTGCCGCCCATGGCGCTATCATGGTAAAGCTAGAGTGGCCGCAATCTGAGCTCCTCGTCCTAGCCAACAACCAATCTGCCCTGCCGTTGGAGCACCTCGTGCCTCCACTAGTATTTCGGCTTAGTAGAGTGATCAATGTCCTTGACCGTAATAATCTAATGGAGTAATCTGTCTTTTTCCCATGACCTGCGGACTTCTTAGATGATTTCAGACTGGATTACCACACTCACTTGGAGCTTTCCCTCCCCTTGTTCGTACTTGCGGGATAGCGTATCAGCACAAGCGTTGTCTTTGCGCCGCTTGTATTGGATTTGGAAGTGATACCCCATCAACCTGGCGAGGTATCGTTTTTGAGCCGGGGTAGAGATCCTTTGCTCAAGAAAAAAATTAGGCTTTGGTGGTCGGTGCAAATAATGACTGGAGTGCCCATCAAGTAATGCCGCCACTTTTGGACGGCCATGACAACTGCTAGGAGCTCCTTCTCGTACATCGAAAGTCGGACATTGTTTGGACCAAGCGCCTTGCTAATGTATGCCACGAGTTGAGAGTCTTGTAACAAAACTGTGCCCGCACCGGTAATCCCCGCGCCCGTCTCCACAATGAAGGTTTGCTGAAAAACCTTACCCATAATGGCTATCATTGTTGTCGATGCAACATGGACGTCAGTGGTTTTGAAAATACTCTGTAACCTTGGATTAAGCGCCAGTAGTACACCCCCCCCAACCCCAAAAAACTGCTCAAATCGCTTGAGATTGGTGGCCATTGGCCAATCCAACATGGCCTGGATCTTGTTAGGTCAGTCACCACTCCTTTGGCGCGAGATCAAGTGGCCTAAATAGTGAATTGGTTGCAGCCCAAAGTAGCACCTTAAGGGTAAATTGTAGCAAAAGGGTGCTTGGGGAATGCAGGGGCCAATTCTAACCCAAAGGAGATGGGACATGAAGGGGCCAATACTCTATAACCTTGGATGAAGCGCCAGTAGTAGTAATCCAAGGTTCACCTAAACCGTAAGAATAAATGTTATGTTGGGTACATTGGAATATATGTACCTGATTTGAAGAAGCCTCACCCTACTCAATGATATACATCAAGGTGTATTTGATGTGCTTTGAGTCTATTTGTGCAGGTTAAGTAATTACATGGAAAGCATAAAAGTTTCTAAGTCCATGTGTCGACACCCAGAAGAAAAGTGTCGACCTTTAAGAAGGCTTGTGTCGACACCTAGAGAAGTTGTGTCGACACTTGGAGTAATTGTGTCGACACCAGGAAGGCAGAGTCAACAGCAGAAGGAAAGTGTCGACACATACAGGCAGTGTTGACACACAGTGAAGAATTGTCTACATAATCAGTGTCAACACTTAGAAGTAGTGTCGACACCCAGAGAAACTTTGTCGACAGCAAAAGTGTCAACACTAGGAGGCTGTGTCGACACTTAGCAAACTTCAACAAGTTCAAGTACATGTGTCGACACAAGGAGATATGTCGACACTCAGCAAAGTTTCAACACATGAAGAAGGTGTCGACACAAAGGAGATGTGTCGACACTCAGCAAAGTTTCAACACAGAAGGCATGTGTCAACACAAAGAAGATGTGTCGACACTTAGCAAGTCTCAACACAAGAAGATGTGTCGACAAAAAGGAGTTGTGTCAACACACAGCAGAAATCAACTAAGTATTGAAAAAGAAGTACTTGTGTCGACACACTCAATCAGTGTCGACACATTCAACAGAAGGCTTGTGTTGACACACAGGATCAGTGTCGACACATTCTGAAGAAGCAGTGTAGAGAAGCTGTTACAACAACACAAGGAGTTGTGTCGACACCATGAAGGCTAGTGTCGACACTTAGTCTACTTGTGTCGACACTTAGTCTATTTGTGTCGACACATAAAGACTATCTGTCTCGACACTTTCAGACAGTGATAAAGATTTCAAGAAGTGACTGGATGACTTGACTGCTGCCATTTCAACCGGTCAACTGCGACTGTCAGAGCTGTCAGAAGGTTGTTAGAAACCGGATCAGCCGGTCACCATGAAGAAAGCTTATATAAAAGCTTATTCCTTCAATAGAAGAATGAATTAAAGAAGAAACATAGAGAGACACACAACAACAACAAGTGAAGTAATCAATCAGAAGATTAAAACTAGAGAAGATCTTCAACAGAAGATCTAAGAAGTTGGAGATAGAGAGCTCCTTCTAAGAAGTGCAGTTGCTGAACCGGGATGCTAAGTTAGATTCAGATTGAGATCTGAATCCCAAGACAGAAGTTGATTAAAGATCATCTTCAGGAGATTCAACCCTACTGTGTTCTAATTCAAGAAGCTTTGAAGAAAGGCAAGGGAGGTTGATCTCTGACAAGTTCTTCCAAGAACTCATCAAGAAGCCAGTCAACTCATCTCTCTCTATCAGAGTTGTGGTTATATACTTTGTATTTTCTAATTTCTGTAGGATCTTTTATAGATCTGAGTTGTAAGCCTATTTTATAAAGGCTGAGTGTAGGAGACAGTGTGCTCTGAGTGTAGGTCTTATTAAAGACTGAGGTAGGGCCTAGTGCCTAAGTTGTAGGAGACTTTGTTCTCTGAGTGTAAGTCTTGGTGAATACTGAGTAGTAGGGCTTTTGTGCCTGAGTTGTAGGAGTGGGATCACTCTGAGTTGTAGGAACCTGTTTGGGGTTCTGAGTTGTAAGATCTGAGGATCTGAGAAGAAGTGGAGAAGTTAGGCCGAATCTAGTACACTACTAGATAGGCGAAGGGGGAAAGTGGATGTACCCAGACCTTGGGGAACCACTATAAAATCTGTGTGTACTCTGTGTGTGATTAATTATGAGATTGTTGTATGTTCTGTGCTGAAGTGCTTTAGAGAATTGCATATACAGCTCTTACTATTAAGTGTTTCTGCCTGTAATTTTAAAAAGATTAAGTTCACCTATTCACTCCCCCCCCCTCTATGTGATTAGGTACTATTTCTTTCAAGTGGTATCAGAGGGAGGTTGCTCAAAAAGGACATAACAGTATAAGTAAAGATCCTATAGGCAGAATCAGAATAATCAAGAATCAAGAAAATGGGTTCTACTGAGAATCACAAAGAGCTAGGATCCATGAAATTGCCAATCTGCAGAAAAGAGATTTTTGGCATATGGAAAGAGAGGATTAGACTCTTTATGGATGCATCTGACCCAAGAATATACATCACAGTCAAAGAAGGGTCATATGTGCCAATGAAGATCTCCATTCTAGATGCAAATCAGAAAACTCCTAAGGACTATTCAGAAATGACTAAAGATGAAATAATCTTAGCTACTATGGATAAGAGGGCTCAGAACATCATAGTAAGTGCCATTGATGACTCTATCTTCCAGAATTTGATTCATTGCAAGACTTCAAAGGAAATATGGGATACTTTGATAGTCTATATGGAAGGGTCTTAAGAAGTTAGACAGGACAGGAAGTCCTTGTTAAATCAGGAGTATGAAAGCTTCAGACAAGGAAAGTCTGATAGCATTACTGAATGCTACAAGAAATTCTATAGGATTGTTAATGAGCTGATGTCCTATGGAAGAGAATTCAGCACCTATGAGCTGAATGACAAGTTTATAAGATCCCTGACTAAGGACTGGGATACCAAGATTTGTGTCATCAGGGAAATGGCCAAATTAGCTGATATACCTCCTCCAACCTTGTTTGGAAAACTGCTATCTTATGAAATGCAGTTAATGGTTAGAAAGGAGGAAGAGAAGACTACTAGAGTGCAGCACAAGTAAAGGTCTGTGGCCTTCAAGACTGAAGCCACTAGGAAGTATAGAAGCAAGTCTCCATATCCACCACAAATAGTTGCTGATACTGCTTCAGAAAATTCAGAGAATAAGAACTCAGACAGCAGTGAAAGTGATGAGGATTTTGCTGCCCTTACAAGGCAGTTTCAAAAGTTTCTGAAGAAGAAGCAGTGGAGGTCTAAGCCATCCACTTCACAGACAAAAGATGACTACTATCAGAACAGGAAGTCATCAACGAATGATAAAAGAAAGTCCAAGCCAAGTAAAAATACATCCTCAAAGATAGTATGCTATTGTTGCAATAGACAAGGACATTGTTGGGTACATTGGTCAAATGTACCTGATTTGAAGAAGCCTCACCTAACTCAATGATATACATCAGAATGTATTTGATGTTTGTTTGAGTTATTTGTGCAGGTTAGGTATACACTGGACTGAAGCTGAAAATTTCTAAGTCCATGTGTCGACACCCAGAGGCAAAGTGTCGACACTTGAGAAAGCTTGTGTCGACACCCAGACAAGCAGTGTCGACACTTGGAGTCATTGTGTCGACACCAGGGAAGAAGAGTCGACACCAGTCAGAAAGTGTCGACACTTGGAGCTGTGTCGACACTCAGTGTAGAAGGATGCAGAAAAGCTGTGTCGACACTTAGCAGAAGTGTCGACATCTTGAAGAGCTGAGTCAACACCAGACAGTGTCGACACTTGGAGTTGTGTCGACACTCAGCATAATTCTGCAGAGACTAAGTACAAGTGTCGACACTCAACACAATGTGTCGACACTCAATCTAAAGAGTCAACATATGAAGAATGTGTCGACACTCAGCATAATGTGTCGACACACACTCAAAGAAGTCAACACTTAAAGTATGTGTCGACACTCAGCACAATGTGTCGACACATAACCAGAAGACTCAACACTTGAAGATAGTGTCGACACAAGGAGCTGTGTCGACACTTAGCAAAGAACAGAAAACTTGTAAAATATTCTAAGTATAAGTGTCGACACTAATGGATGTGTCGACACTCAGCTGAAGAATCAAGAATGAAGACTTGTGTCGACACCAAGAAGCAGTGTCGACACTTGACAGTTTCTACACATGAAGATGTGTCGACACAAAGGAGATGTGTCGACACTTAGAAGAATACAGAAAGAATGAAGTACAAGTGCTTGTGTCGACACTCAATTTCAGTGTCGACACATGCAGAAGAAACTGTGTCGAGACATACAAGGGAATGTGTCGACACCTTGTAGACTTGTGTCGACACTTACACAACATGTGTCGACACTTGGTCTATAAGTGTCGACACTTAAGAACAGAAAGTCTCGACACTAACTGACAGTTAGAGAATTTCAAGAAGTGACTGGTTGACATGACAGCTGCCAATCCAGCCGGTCTACAGCAACTGTCAGCAAAGTCAAAAGACTGTTATAAACCGGATCAGCCGGTTACCATGAAGGAAGCCTATAAATAGGCACCCACAGTCTACAGAAATGGAGTGATAATAATTAAGAAGTTCACAAACATTACATGGTGTGATTGAAGTAGTTGATCAGACTAAATCAAGAAGTAATACACAGAAGATCAACACAAGAAGATCAGGCAGTCCAACTGCAGATCTAAGTAGTTGGAGAGAGAGAGCTCCAACCAAGGATTCAGTCTTTGGAACTAAGGCTGAGAAGAAGAATTCAGAGTCATCTGGATTTCAAGAAGCAGAGATCAAGGATCAACTGCAGAAGATTCAGACTAATTCAGTTCTACTCAAGAAGCTTTGAAGAAAGCTAAGTCAGTTTGGATCAAGCTGAGTTCTTCCAAGAACTCTCCAAGAAACTCTCAACTCCTCTCATTCCTTCTGAGTTGTAGAGTTAGAATTTGTAATTTCTATTATAACTTGTAAGATCCATTGGATCTGAGTGATTGTAAGCCTATTTTATAAAGGCTGAGGGTAGGGCTTGGTGCCTGAGTGTAGGAGTTGAAGAACTCTGAGTGTAGGCCTTTGATTGGCTGAGTGTAAGGCCTGGGTGGCTGAGTGTAGGCCTTTTGGCTGAGTGTAAGGCTTTGGGCCTGAGGTAGGAACCTTGTTGGGTTCTGAGCTAGTGGAGAAGTTTGGCCGAATCTAGTACACTGCTAGATAGGCGAAGAGGGAAAGTGGATGTACCCAAAGATTGGGGAACCACTATAAAATTAGTGTGTCTGCTGTGCTGTGCTGTGTTGTGGCTTTTCTATGTGATTTCTGAAATTGCTGTTAACTGTAATAATCTGTGATAAACTGTTGTGCTGTCAAACAAAAGTTAAAAAGGTTTAGGTCACCTATTCACCCCCCCCCTCTAGGTGTTTAGGTACCATATCTTTCAAGTGGTATCAGAGGGAGGTTCCTCAAAATCAGGACTAACTGTCTGAGGAGATCCAGTTTGGCAGATTCAGTTAAGTCAGGAAACAGGAAACAGTTTCAAGAAAATCAAGAACATGGGTTCTTCAGAGAATCATAAGGAGTTGGGTTCAATGAAACTACCTATATGCAGAAAAGAGATCTTTGGGATCTGGAAAGAGAGGGTTAGGCTGTTTATGGAAGCCTCTGACCCTAGAATATACATCACAGTCAAAGAAGGGCCATATGTGCCTATGAAGATTTCAGTTTTGGATGCAAATCAGAGGACTCCAAAGGATTTCTCTGAAATGACCAAGGATGAGATTGTCCTAGCAACTATGGACAAAAGGGCACAGAACATTATAGTCAGTGCAATTGATGATGCCACCTTCCAGAACCTTATTCACTGTAAAACTGCAAAAGAAATGTGGGATACCCTCATTGTCTACATGGAAGGTTCTGAAGAAGTAAGGCAAGATAGGAAGTCCTTGCTTAATCAAGAATATGAGAGTTTTAGGCAAGGAAGAGGAGATAGCATCACTGAATGCTATAAGAAATTTTATAGAATTGTAAATGAACTCATGTCATATGGAAGAGAGTTCACAAACTATGAGTTGAATGACAAATTCTTAAGGTCCCTAACCAAAGACTGGGACACCAAGATTTGTGCCATCAGAGAAATGGCAAAGTTGGGAGAAATTCCTCCTCCCACACTTTTTGGCAAGTTGTTATCCTATGAGATGCAATTGTCAGTAAGAAAAGAAGAAGAAAAGTCAACAAGGACTGAATACAGAGAAAAGACTGTTGCCTTTAAGTCAGATGTACCTAGAAAGAGCAGGACCAAGTCATCAACTCCTCCTCCTGAGGTAGTTGAATCAGAATCTGAAGAATCTGAAAGTACAAAATCTACAAGCAGTGAAAGTGATGAAGACTTTGCTGCATTCACCAGACATTTTCAGAAGTTCCTTAAGAAGAAACAGTGGAGGTCTAGACCTTCATCTTCCAAAGGGAAAGAGGTTCAGTATCTGGAAAAGAAGCCTTCAAAGAAGGACAAGAAAAGGACCAAGACAAGTAAGGCAACTGGATCCAAGATAATTTGTTACTGCTGCAATAGACAGGGCCATGTTATTGCAGACTGTCCTGAAAGAAGGAAGGAATCCAGTGACAAGAAGAAAACACACTTCAAAGGAAAGAAGGAGAAGTCCTTTGTTGCAAAGAATGAGAAGACTCTTTCAGATATGTCTTCTTCAGACACAGAGACAGATGCTGAAGCCTATATTGGGCTATTTGCTGAAGAAGAAGAAGAGTTCATGCAGATCATGGAATCTATCTATGAGCAAGAAGACTGTCAAAGCCAAGGACTGATGGCTTTGACTGAAAGTACCAAAAACCTGGAGCAGCCAGGACCCAGTCAGGTACAAGGCTTAACTCAAAGTTCTGATTCCAGTTCAAGTTCAGAGTCAGAGTATTCTTCATCAAGTGATGAGAATATGTCTGAGTCTGAGGGAGATATTCATCAACTCCTAGATGAATATCAAGTACTATTGCTAGCCTATAAGAAAAGCAAGACCCTAGCCAAAAATTTGGCCAAGGAAATTGCTGATCTCAAGACAGCTGCAATAGATTATGAGAAGAATTATGATCAAAAACTAAATGAAGTGGCCAGGCTGAAACACATTACTGTGATTCAGATGGGTACCATTACATTTAAGAATGATCAAATTAAGAAACTGGAGATTAATCTTCAGAAGGAGAAAGAGCTAGTAGCTAGCTTTTCAAAACCTAAATCAGTGCTACCCTTGATTGATGATTTTGTTCATCATAAAGGAAAGACTGGACTGGGATTTGTTAACCCAGTTTGGACTGTTCAGAATCAGTCCAAGTCCAAGGGCAAAGCCCCAACATTCACTAAGACAGCCAAGTCTGTACCTAAGCAAAGGTACAACAAATTTGAATGTTGGTGCTGTGGCAAAGTTGGCCACTTTGCTTTGGACTGTTGGCACAATGTTAGTGCCAAAGGTAGTAACAAGATACCTGGTGGAAAGCCAGCAGGTAGCTATGTCAATTTGCAAACTAACAATCACCAAGGACCCAAGTTTACTTTGGGTTCTAAGGTTCATTAATTTGTTTTGCAGGAGAATCCAAGTGACCATACCCCTACATGGTACTTGGATAGTGGATGTTCCAGACACATGACTGGAACTAGGGGACTACTGAAGGACTACATCCCTATCAAGAATGGTCCAAAGGTGACCTTTGGTGGTTCAGAAAAAGGAATCATCAAAGGGTTTGGTAACATATCTTCTAACTTAGTTACCATTACTCAAGTGGCTTATGTTAAAGGTTTGAAACATAACCTCATTAGTATAAGTCAATTAAGTGATGTAGGGTATGACATCTCATTTGTTAAAAATGGTTGTCATATCAAGAGGTCTAGTGATCAAAAGATCATTTTGACAGGTTATAGGAAGAGAAATGTCTATTGTTTAGACATTATGGTTGAGAACAATAGTTCTCCAGTTTGTCTTGTAGCTGATGAGACAGTCTCTCAATGTGTCAAGTGGCACAAGAGGCTTGCTCATCTAAATTACAAGACTATTGGCAAACTCTTTAGTAAAGAGTTAGTGAGGAATGGTCCTCAAGTTAAGTGTGTCAAAGATGGCATTTGCTCAGCTTGTCAAAAGGGCAAGCAGACTAAATCCACCTTTAGAAGCATTGACAACAAGGATGCTGTGAGATGTTTATATCTCTTGCATATGGATCTATTTGGTCCAATGCCAGTTCACAGCTTAGGTAGGAAGGTCTACACCTTTGTAGTTGTTGATGACTACTCAAGGTTTTCCTGGGTGTTCTTCTTAAAGCAGAAATCTGAAACACCTAGTGTCTTCCACAGTTTTGTTAAGCAAATTCAGAATGAATTGAACTGTACAGTGGTCAAAATTAGAAGTGACCATGGTACAGAGTTTCAATCTGAAAGCATGACAAAACTATGTGAAGACTATGGGATATTTCAAGAATTCTCTTCACCAAGAACACCTCAGCAAAATGGCATTGCTGAAAGGAAAAATAGAACCTTGATAGAAGCTGGTAGGACTCTATTAAGTGATTCTTCACTACCAGAATATTTCTGGGCTGAAGCAGTAAACACTGCATGCCATGTGATAAATAGAGCTACCATAACTAAAAAGGTTAAACAAGACCCCCTATGAAGTAGTGAAAGGCAGGAAACCAAACCTATCCTATTTCAGGATTTTTGGTTGTAAATGCTTTATACTTAACAATGGGAAGACTCACTTAACTAAGTTTGCTGCCAAATCCCAAGAGGGAGTGTTTGTTGGGTACAGCAGTAATAGTAAGTCTTATAGAGTCTACAACTTGACTACACAAGTTGTAGAGGAGTCTGTGCATGTAGTTTTTGATGAGACACTTCTTATTAACAATGAGTTGTCTAGTAGTGTGTGCAGCCCCACAGGTCTTTCTAAGAAGATGGACAAGCTAACCATAGAAGATGTACCTGCTGCAAGACAGCAAGTAGAAGAAGATGGCTTATGTCCAGGGGAGAACTACATGTACCAGGAGCTGAAGAAGTTCAAGGAACTCAGCATGATGAAGATGATGAAGAAGTACAACCAGAAGTAAGGATGCCTCCAGCCAACAGGCATCTAAGAGATCATCCAGTGGAGCTGATCATTGGAGATCCAAGACAAGGTGTTCAGACAAGGAGCAGAAATCAGAATGCTGCAATATATTCAAGTTTTCTGTCTCAGATAGAACCAAAGAAATTTGAAGAAGCTATACAAGATCCACAGTGGACTGAAGCTATGCAGGAAGAGCTAAACCAGTTCAAGAGGTGCAAGGTTTGGGACTTAGTTCCTAAGCCTAAAGATCACAATGTGATAGGAACAAAGTGGATCTACAGAAACAAGTTAGATGAACAAGGAGTCATCATTAAGAATAAGGCAAGATTGGTTGCAAAAGGATATAGGCAAGAAGAAGGTATTGATTTTGATCAAACCTTTGCTCCAGTAGCCAGACTGGAAGCCATAAGGATGTTCTTGGCCTATGCAACCTACCAAGGATTCAAAGTATACCAAATGGATGTGAAGTCAGCATTCCTTAATGGTAATTTAAAAGAAGAAGTATATGTGGAGCAACCTTCAGGTTTTGTTGATTCTACTTTTCCACATTATGTCTATAGACTTAGGAAAGCATTGTATGGGTTAAAGCAAGCTCCTAGAGCTTGGTATGAAACCCTATCTAGTTTCCTCATTGAGAACAAGTTCACAAGGGGGAAAATAGATAAGACTCTATTCCTTAGGGAATCTAGAGGCAAAGTAATACTTGTCCAAATATATGTAGATGACATTATATTTGGGTCTACTGAAAGTAGCCTTTGCAAAAAGTTTGCAAAGCTTATGCAGAGTCAATTTGAAATGAGTAGTATGGGAGAACTGAAGTTTTTCTTGGGTCTCCAAGTTAAACAGACTGAAAGTGGTCTTTCCATATGTCAGTCTAAGTTCACCCTAGAACTCATAAGGAAATATGGTATGGATTCCTCCAGTACCATGAAGACTCCTATGGGGTCAAGTATGTCTCTAAGCAAGGATGATGCAGGGAAACCTGTAGATGAAACCTTGTATAGAGGGATAGTTGGCTCCTTACTATACTTGACTGCAAGTAGGCCTGACATTATGTATGCTACATGTGTTTGTGCCAGGTATCAAGCCTGCCCCAAAGAGTCTCACTTGACTGCAGTCAAGAGAATCTTGAGATATCTAAAGGGCACACCTTATCTAGGCCTCTGGTACCCTAGGAATGGAGATTTTGATCTAACAGGCTATTCAGATGCAGACTTTGCAGGATGCAAAGGAAGATAGAAAAAGCACAACTGGATCCTGTCAATTCCTAGGTGGAAGACTTATCTCTTGGAGTAGTAAGAAGCAAACCAGTGTGGCCATCTCCACAGCTGAGTCAGAGTATATAGCTGCAGGAAGTTGCTGTGCTCAACTTCTATGGATTCAACATCAGCTAGAAGACTATGGATGTCAGGTAAGTAGAACTCCACTTTATTGTGATTCTACTAGTGCTATTTCCATAGCTAATAATCCTGTATCTCATAGTAGAACTAAACATATTGAGATAAAATATCACTTTCTTAGGGAGCATGTAGAAAGAAATGATATTGCACTTGAATATGTTAAAACAGATAATCAGATAGCTGATATGTTCACTAAGCCCTTAGATGAAGCTAAGTTTAATAAGTTCAAAATTGAACTAGGTATGATAAACTTAGACTAAGTATACAGAACAAAAATTGGCTAAGTAAAAAGGTGTCGACACATAGACAAGTCTATGTCGACACAGAATAGTAAGTGTCGACACTTCAGAAAAATGGTGTCGACACATCTAGGAAGTTAGTGTCGACACTTCAGAATGTTAGTGTCGACACATGTCGAGTAGGTGTCGACACATCCACTAAGGTGTCGACACTTAAGTTTTACTCAGAATTTTTCTAAGTAAAGTCTCGACACATGTCGAGTATAGTGGTGTCGACACTTAACCAAGTGTCGACACATAGTATCTGTTAACTAAATTTGTGTCGACACATGAGTGTCGAGACATTATAGGTCAGTGTCGACACTTATTGACAGTGTCGACACATCATTAGAAATTCCTCCCGCCTGTTCGTCTTCAAACAGGAAAGGTATAAATAGGGTTCTGTCTTTGATTGTCGACACGCTTTCAAAGTTTCGAGACCTAAACTCTTGTGTCGACATTTCTCTCTTCTCAAGACTAAATCTTCAAACCCTAATGGCTCCCAAGCTGGAAGAGAACGTCAACGAGGGCTATGAGCTCGTGCGAGGCGCATTTGACGACAGCGATCAGGAATTCAAATCGGTGATTACCCTAGTCAGCGATTCAGGACTGGAATTCTTGTTTCAGAACAAACGAAAATCTGGAAGAAAGAAGTAATTGAATTTCTTACTCAAGCAACTGTGGACGACTCTGGATTCAGAATCAAGTCCAGGGTGCATGGCACCAAAGTCAAACTATCCCCCAAGTCTTTGAGAAAGGTACTTCAGCTACCTAAGATTCAAGAAGAAGAGGAGGTAACTGCTTCTAAGACCAGGGAAGCTCTTACTTGGTGTGGACTGGATTCACAGATGAAGGTGGGATCAGTCTTCAATAGGAAGGGGATGAACAATCAAGGCAAGTTCTTGTCAGAAGTAGTGGGCAAGGTAATTCTGTGCAAACCAGGAGGGCATGACAGGGTGTCTGCCTCCATGTTTGAAGTAATGACCAGAATCATCTTCACTCTGAAGACAGATTGGTCAATGGTGGTTTTTGAGAAAGTGAAGGAAAGCCTGAAGAAGCCCAATCTGGGCAGGATTATAAGTCTCTACCTGGCTGGATCCATTCCAGAGGTAATGAGCACTGCTGCAGGAACAAAGATAAATCATATGAGGAGAATGGACTCCAGAATATTCTCAAGATGGGAAGGGTGCTGGTGTCAAAGGACTTGGCCACCCCTGAGAAACAAACTTCTAAGACAGACTCTCCACCCAGGAAGAAAAGGAAGACAGCTGCTGTGCCTCAAGAGTCCTCAAGCAGCTCAGGCAGTGAAGAACAGGTGGTCTTCACTCCTGAAAGTCCAGTAGATGTGACTGCAGCAAAGTCACCTGCTCCTCAGGAGCCAGCTGATATCCAGGGGGAGCCTCCAGCTGTAGAACATCCATCTACACTGGATAGTGAGCAGGCTACTCTCATCATTCAAGAGGTACTTGTTGATCTTAACACTTTGAATTTTTGTATAACAAATTCTGATTTGTCTGATGATCATCAGCAAAATCAGCCAGCAAACCCAGAACCAGATGTTGTTCTTCCAGACACATCTGTTGTGATACCTGATACAGTGGTTGCAGAACCAAGTACATCTCCTGCACAGTCTCCAGCAGAGTATACCATGGAAGATCTGTTTTTGAACTTAGATCAAGATGATTTTGATATGGAAAAGACTGCTGCTGATGCAGTGAAGGATGCTGTTGCTGAGGGGGAGACTTTGGATATACTAGAAGAGCCTATAAGGCTAGATTCTGAGCAGGCACAAGATGTGCATACTGAAAGAACATCCAGCCCTAAGGATAGGGTGGATATAGCAAGTACATCTGACTCTGAAGATGAGGAAGCTGAGCAAGCTAAGAAAAAGAAGTTCTTTGTATTCAAGAGGAGGAGCCACAAGCTATAAGAAGGCTCTACAAACAGTTGCTCAGCATTCACTAGTTCAACAAGCTCCATCCACTGATTATAGTGCTCTACTGCTTGCAATGCAAATCAAGATGGATGAACAAAGGAAAGCCTTAGAAACTTATGTTGATGAAGGGCACAAGGCACTGCAAACTGATCTAGGCCAGGAAATCAAGTCTATAAGGTTTGAAATGAACCTTAATAAAACAGCAATGACTGATTGTTTTACCAAGGGTGCTAATGCTGTGGTCTATCTAGCTAAACATCAAGAAGAAATTAAAGAGAAAGTGGATGATATAGCAGTCAAGCAAGGCTATGTGCTGGAGAATCAGTTGAGGATGAATGATAACTTGACTGCATCTCACAATGCAATTGTCACTGAAATTAAGAATAAGTCAGATGAACCTTCCACTTCCTCAGCTGCTGCCAAAGCTGATTTTGATAAGATATTTCAAGCAGAGATTGCTGCTGTTAAAACTGCCATAAAGATTCCCAGAAGGTCATATCAGAACAGCTTACAAAGCTTAGACCTTTCTTTAAAGAGGGCATAAGATATTTGGATAGCCAAATCCGATTTCAGAAAGATGATGTAAGGGATCATATGGCTCAAGAAGTCATAAAGGGGAGAGAGTGTTAGTCAAGGCCAGTTCTGAGCATGCAAAATGGATTTCAAATTCTATAAGGGCTACACTTGGATATCCTCCCCTGTGTGATGACAATGAAGTAGGTGAATCTGGTATTCAAGGAACATTTCTTGGAGGTGAGCAACAAGCAGTGGCTGATGTAATCTATCCACCTCCAGACTTTGAAATGATTCATGCTGATGTAAGCACTATGTATAGTCCAACTGCTGGCAAGCCAAATGTTATTCTGGAAAAGGTTGTTCAACCTATCACAGCTGCTATGCAAGAGGCATTGGATAAAGAAGAAGAAACTAGGCTGTCAAAGAAGAAGTTTAGGGAAATTGCTGAGCAAAAGCCAGATTTTGAACAATGGAGCCCTACTTCTAGAAACATAATTCTTACAGCCTGGAAAGCAGCCAAGGATAATGCCCATGAGAGGAACAAGTGGTTCTCAGAGGCTGAATGGAGAAAGCATGAGATTAGACAAGAAGCCATTGTCCAACACAGAAGGAAGGCCAAGTTAGGAAAGCTACCTCCAACAGCTGTGGAGCCTAGCAAGTACTTTCCCAAGCCTTATCATTATTTTGAAAGGCAGAAGATCAAGGCAGATAAGCAAGATCTAAAAGGGAAGAAGACTGCTGAAGCTGAGCCTGCTGCTGCTGCTGCTGTGAAAGCTCAAGTTAAAGCTGGAAAAGGGATTGTTATCAAAGAACCTGATCAGCACTAGATTAGGAATTAACTTGTTGCTTATTGTAATTCTGTTAAGAGAAAAACATTGTAATACTTCATTGAAAATGTATAAGAAACATTATTGGAACAGTATATGATAAATATAGTTTGAATGTTCTGAAATATGTGTGTTTCTTAATTGTTCTGCAATGTTTAATAAGTATACATGTGTGTTTATTACATGTTCAAGTTTTCCCTGTTGTCATTTATATGTTTTACATCATTTTGTAATTTTTAATTATGAGTGGTGTATATCATTGACTAAGGGTTATGACTTCTCCAAATAGGGGGAGATTGTTGGGTACATTGGTCAAATGTACCTGATTTGAAGAAGCCTCACCTAACTCAATGATATACATCAGAATGTATTTGATGTTTGTTTGAGTTATTTGTGCAGGTTAGGTATACACTGGACTGAAGCTGAAAATTTCTAAGTCCATGTGTCGACACCCAGAGGCAAAGTGTCGACACTTGAGAAAGCTTGTGTCGACACCCAGACAAGCAGTGTCGACACTTGGAGTCATTGTGTCGACACCAGGGAAGAAGAGTCGACACCAGTCAGAAAGTGTCGACACTTGGAGCTGTGTCGACACTCAGTGTAGAAGGATGCAGAAAAGCTGTGTCGACACTTAGCAGAAGTGTCGACACTTGAAGAGCTGAGTCAACACCAGACAGTGTCGACACTTGGAGTTGTGTCGACACTCAGCATAATTCTGCAGAGACTAAGTACAAGTGTCGACACTCAACACAATGTGTCGACACTCAATCTAAAGAGTCAACATATGAAGAATGTGTCGACACTCAGCATAATGTGTCGACACACACTCAAAGAAGTCAACACTTAAAGTATGTGTCGACACTCAGCACAATGTGTCGACACATAACCAGAAGACTCAACACTTGAAGATAGTGTCGACACAAGGAGCTGTGTCGACACTTAGCAAAGAACAGAAAACTTGTAAAATATTCTAAGTATAAGTGTCGACACTAATGGATGTGTCGACACTCAGCTGAAGAATCAAGAATGAAGACTTGTGTCGACACCAAGAAGCAGTGTCGACACTTGACAGTTTCTACACATGAAGATGTGTCGACACAAAGGAGATGTGTCGACACTTAGAAGAATACAGAAAGAATGAAGTACAAGTGCTTGTGTCGACACTCAATTTCAGTGTCGACACATGCAGAAGAAACTGTGTCGAGACATACAAGGGAATGTGTCGACACCTTGTAGACTTGTGTCGACACTTACACAACATGTGTCGACACTTGGTCTATAAGTGTCGACACTTAAGAACAGAAAGTCTCGACACTAACTGACAGTTAGAGAATTTCAAGAAGTGACTGGTTGACATGACAGCTGCCAATCCAGCCGTCTACAGCAACTGTCAGCAAAGTCAAAAGACTGTTATAAACCGGATCAGCCGGTTACCATGAAGGAAGCCTATAAATAGGCACCCACAGTCTACAGAAATGAGTGATAATAATTAAGAAGTTCACAAACATTACATGGTGTGATTGAAGTAGTTGATCAGACTAAATCAAGAAGTAATACACAGAAGATCAACACAAGAAGATCAGGCAGTCCAACTGCAGATCTAAGTAGTTGGAGAGAGAGAGCTCCAACCAAGGATTCAGTCTTTGGAACTAAGGCTGAGAAGAAGAATTCAGAGTCATCTGGATTTCAAGAAGCAGAGATCAAGGATCAACTGCAGAAGATTCAGACTAATTCAGTTCTACTCAAGAAGCTTTGAAGAAAGCTAAGTCAGTTTGGATCAAGCTGAGTTCTTCCAAGAACTCTCCAAGAAACTCTCAACTCCTCTCATTCCTTCTGAGTTGTAGAGTTAGAATTTGTAATTTCTATTATAACTTGTAAGATCCATTGGATCTGAGTGATTGTAAGCCTATTTTATAAAGGCTGAGGGTAGGGCTTGGTGCCTGAGTGTAGGAGTTGAAGAACTCTGAGTGTAGGCCTTTGATTGGCTGAGTGTAGGCCTGGGTGGCTGAGTGTAGGCCTTTTGGCTGAGTGTAAGGCTTTGGGCCTGAGGTAGGAACCTTGTTGGGTTCTGAGCTAGTGGAGAAGTTTGGCCGAATCTAGTACACTGCTAGATAGGCGAAGGGGAAAGTGGATGTACCCAAAGATTGGGGAACCACTATAAAATTAGTGTGTCTGCTGTGCTGTGCTGTGTTGTGGCTTTTCTATGTGATTTCTGAAATTGCTGTTAACTGTAATAATCTGTGATAAACTGTTGTGCTGTCAAACAAAAGTTAAAAAGGTTTAGGTCACCTATTCACCCCCCCCTCTAGGTGTTTAGGTACCATATCTTTCAGACATATAGTAGCTGACTATCCAAAAAAGAGAAAAGAGTCAACTGACAAGAAGAAGACTCAGTTCAAGGGCAAAAAGGAAAGGTCCTTTGTTGCCAAGAAAGATAAGAGTTTGACTGATCAGTCATCTTAAGAAACAGATTCAGAAGCTGAAGCCTATATTGGACTATTTGCTGAAGAGGAGGAAGATGAGTTCATGCAGCTAATGAACTCAATTTATGAGCATGAGGACAATCAGTGCAATGGACTGATGGCCTTAACAGAAGGAGATAAGATCAAGGATCAGCCTGGACCAAGTAAGGTACAATGTCTTACAGATAATAGTACTGATTCAGAATCAGATACATCTGCATCAAGTGATGTGGGTGGGTCTGAATCTGAGAGTGATATTCATCAGTTTATGGATGAATATAGAGATGTATTGCAGGCACTTAAGAAGAGCAAAAATCTGGTCAAAACACTGACTAAGGAAATTGCTAATCTTAAGTTGGCAGCTGCTGATTCAGATAAAGTTTTAGATCAAAAACTGAATGAGATTGCCAAGTTGAAAAACATTACTGTCATTCAATTTGGCACAATCACATTTAAGAATGATCAAATTAAAAATCTAGAGGCTAGACTTCAGAAGGAGAGAGAGATTGTTGCAAGTTTTTCTAAACCAAAATCAGTTTTACCTTTGATAGATGAGTTTATTCCTCTAAAGGGTAAGACTGGATTGGGGTTTACAAAACCTGCCAGGACAGTTAGGTCCAAATCTAAGGGCAAAGCCCCAGCACTAAACATAAAGCCTGTTGTAGATAAAACAGCCAGGGTTGTACCTAAACAAAGGTACAATAGGTTTGAGTGCTGGTGTTATGGCAAGATAGACCACTTTGCCATAGACTGTTGGCACAATTCAAGTGTCAAGGAGAGTAGCAAACTGCCTGCTAGAAGATCTACAGGTAGTTTTATTAAAAGTCAAACTAACCTGCACCAAGGACCCAAGAATTATTTGGGTTCTAAGGTTAAGTAATCTATTTTGCAGGTGAATCCAAGTGGCCATGCCCCTATATGGTACTTGGACAGTGGATGTTCCAGGCACATGACTGGACTAGGGGGTTGCAGAAGGATTACACATCTATCAAAGATGGGCCTAAGGTTACCTTTGGTGGTTCAGAAAAAGGGATCATCAAAGGCTTTGGTAACATTTCTTGTAACCAAATTACAATTACTCAAGTGGCTTATGTAAAGGGTTTAAAACATAACCTCATTAGTATAAGTCAGCTGAGTGATTTAGGATTTGACATCTCATTTGTCAAGGATGGTTGTCATATCAAAAGGTCAAGTGATCAAAAGATCATTTTGACAGGATATAGGAAGAGAAATGTCTATTGTCTAGACATTATGTGTGAGAACAACGTTTCTCCTATTTGTCTTGTAGCTGATGAGAAAGTCTCACATTGTGTTAAATGGCACAAGAGGCTGGCTTATCTTAACTATAAGACAATTGGCCAACTCTCTAGCAAGGAGTTAGTGAGGAATGGTCCTCAAGTTAAGTGTATAAAGGATGGTATATGCTCAGCTTGTCAAAAAGGCAAGCAGACCAAATCCACCTTTCATAGCCTTGAGAACAAAGATGTTGTGAGGTGTTTATACCTCTTGCATATGGATCTTTTTGGTCCTATGGCAGTTCACAGCCTAGGTAGGAAGGTCTACACATTTGTGGTAGTTGATGACAACTCAAAGTATTCCTGGGTGTTCTTCCTAAGGCAAAAATCTGAAACTCCAAGTGTCTTGTATAGTTTTGTTAAACAAATTCAGAATGAATTGGACAGTACAGTGGTCAAAATCAGAAGTGACCATGGTACTGAATTTCAGTCTGAAAGTATGACAAAACTGTGTGAAGAATTTGGAATTTTTCAGGAATTTTCCACACCAAGAACACCTCAGCAAAATGGTATTGCTGAAAGGAAAAATAGAACCTTGATAGAAGCTGGTAGAACCCTATTGAGTGACACTTCTCTCCCAGAATATTTCTGGGCTGAGGCAGTTAATACTGCATGTCATGTAATCAATAGGGCTACTATCACTATGAGCCACAAGAGGACCCCCTATGAGATTGTGAAGGGCAGAAAACCAAATTTATCCTATTTTAGGATCTTTGTTTGCAAGTGCTATATCCTTAACAATGGTAATTCTTATCTAACCAAGTTTGCTGCCAAATCCCAAGAGGGGATCTTTGTTGGGTACAGCAATAACAGTAAGGCTTATAGGGTCTACAACTTGATTACTCAAGTTGGAGAAGAGTCTGTTCATGTAGTTTTTGATAAAGTAAGGCTCATTAACAATGAATTGCCAAGAAGTGTTTGCAGCTCCACAGGTGTAACTGAAAGAATTGACAAGCTTACCTTAACATAAGGTCCTTCTACAAGTCAGCAAGTGGAGTATGGTGGCCGCTGTCTAGGGGGAGTACAAGATACTCCTGTTGCTGAAGAAGACCAAGAGGTGCAGTTGAATGAAGAAGCTGAAGGTGTACAACCTTGAAGACAGGCTGCCTCCTGCAAATAGGCATTTAAAAGACCATCCAGCCAATCAAATTATTGGAGATCTCAGACAAGGGGTACAAACAAGGAGCAGGAATCTAAGTTTAGTTCTCTACTCCAGCTTTCTATCCCAAGTAGAGCCAAAGAAATTTGAAGAAGCAATCCTAGACCCTCATTGGATTGAGGCCATGCAAGAGGAGCTGAACCAGTTCAAAAGATGCAAGGTCTGGGAGATAGTTTCTAAACCAAAGGACCACAACATTATTGGAACTAAGTGGATCTTTAGGAACAAGTTGGATGAGAATGGAATTATTATAAAGAATAAAGCTAGACTAGTTGCAAAAGGATATAAGCAGGAAGAAGGTATTGATTTTGATCAAACCTTTGCTCCAGTAGCAAGACTGGAAGCAATAAGGATGTTTCTTGCCTATGCAACATATCAAGGATTTAAGGTATATCAAATGGATGTTAAGTCAGCTTTTCTGAATGGAAACCTGAAGGAAGAAGTCTATGTACAGCAGCCATCAGGTTTTGTAGATTCTCTTAAACCTGACTATGTATATAGACTAAGAAATGCTTTGTATGGGTTAAAACAAGCCCCTAGGGCTTGGTATGAGACCCTGTCTAGTTTCCTCATAGAGAACAAATTCTCTAGGGGGAAAATAGACAAGACCCTATTCCTTAGAGAATCCAGAGGCAAGATTATCTTAGTCCAAATATATGTAGATGACATCATATTTGGGTCTACAGAAAGTAGTCTTTGCAAAAAGTTTGCAAAACTAATGTAAGGACAATTTGAAATGAGCAGTATGGGGGAGCTTACGTTCTTCTTGGGTCTCCAAGTTAGACAGACTGAAGATGGATTATCCATATGCCAGTCTAAGTTCACCCTAGAATTCATAAGGAAGTATGGTATGGAACATCCACTACCATGAAAACTCCTATGGGGTCAAGCATGTCTCTAAGCAAAGATGATGCAGGGAAACCTATAGATGAAACTTTGTATAGATGGATAGTTGGCTCCCTACTGTATTTGACTGCTAGTAGACCAGATATCATGTATGCTACATGTGTCGGTGCTAGGTACCAAGCTTGCCCTAAAGATTCTCATTTGACAGCAGTCAAAAGAATTTTGAGATATCTTAAGGGCTCTCCCTATCTAGGCCTTTGGTACCCTAGGAATGGAGATTTTGAACTGACAGGTTATTCAGATGCAGATTTTGCAGACTGCAAGGAAGATAGGAAAAGTACAACAGGAACCTGTCAATTTCTAGGTGGGAGGCTGGTGTCATGGAGTAGCAAGAAGCAGACCAGTGTGGCTATCTCCATAGCTGAGCCAGAGTATGAAGCTGCTGTGCACAACTACTATGGATACAACACCAGCTAGAAGATTATGGTATTCAAGTAAGTAGAACACCTTTATTTTGTGATTCTACTAGTGTCATTTCTATTGCAAATAATCCTGTCTCTCATAGTAGGACTAAGTACATAGAAATAAAGTACCATTTTCTAAGAGAACATGTGGAAAAAGAAGATATTTCCCTAGAGTATGTTAAGACAGATAATCAGTTAGCTGATATGTTTACTAAGCCCTTAGATGAAACCAAATTCAATAAATTTAAAATTGAATTAGGGATGATAAACTTAGAATAGTTTACAAAAATTGGCTAAGTAAAATAGTGTCTGTCACAACCCGCATTTCCTTAATAAGTACATCGTATCAGAGCAAGAGGAACTACGGGTTATGATGCCACATCGTGCAGGGGATAACTGCACACGCTCAGGCAACCCTTGACGCTTACTTTATGAGTTGAAATCCAACAGTTAATTGCAAGAAAACCTTTGAATTAATTGTCGTATCCCTCGGCCTTAGGCATCAAAATATGTGTTTGTACGCGGCGGAAACACTTTGTTTACTTCTAACGATCTCCTATATGCAGTCTATATTGATACTACTATAAGAAATCATCTTTGTTTACTCCATTTGGAAAATACGTGTTCGGTGACCAAAATATGTTATGCATGGATACAATAATCGTTTTGTTTAGCTTAAAAATACCTAATGCATCTACCATAAATTCTTCCCAAGAGGAAGTAGACATCATCTTAGCCAAATGAGTCACATTAGCAGTCTAGCATTCATATATATATATATATATATATATATATATATATATATATATATATATATATATATATATATATATATATATAATATATATCACAAGTAAAGAAAACCACCAATGGGCGCCAACAAGCTGACACGAACCTATTGGGGTGCAAGTATGTCTGTACAACAAAGAAACGAACTACCTCGCTAAGTAAGCCCGGCTAGCTCCCAAGACACTCTACCCAAGCACTAGCCGCTCAACCGGCGACAACCTGCACCTGAGGCATTCAAGAAAGAACACATCAGCAATCATCAAAGCTACAAAATATAGTAGGAAGTTCAGAAAATATGACGAAGGGGCTTACCGACCCCGTAGTAATGTTTCATGTAAGTAAAATGAGTGAACAAAAACAGGTGGAAAACAAGTATTAAATACAGTCAATCCAAAGTGCCAAACGCACCAAGTGCATACAATTTTCATTAAGTCCTGCTCAACCCGCAGGAGCACAAACGCAAAACACATGCCAATTCCAGCATCCTTAGTACAAGAAACAACTATACGAGTGAAACATAAGCAGCAGTTAAATGCGATTCAACAAGGGTATTTTGGTGGCAGCCCTAAAGTGGAACGCACCAATAAAAGCCAGCCCAAATCGGGGCCAAAATGGTGCTCTACACCACAAACCCAAACTCGGTGGCCACAAAGGCTTAAACCACACCACCCCTTACCGAATCCTCACACAAACGCTCCTGCCATGGTTCACAATTCGCCTCGCAAAACTCACCATAAACGAACCTAAGATTAACACCATAAGCAAATCGCAGCATAACCCAAGTACACACGTTCCCTTCCTTCATCCTCACACATGACTACAAATTGCCAACGTTATGTCAAACTTGATAGAGTTTGATTAACTTAATTCCATGAATCACATGTTTGGAACAAGAAAGAATCACATGCTTTTGATATGAACAAGGAAAAATCACATGAATAAGAAAGGCTACATGAACATGAATCAACTTACTACATAAATCACATGAACAAGATAAACTCCATGAATCAACCTAAACAAAACTAAGCATGGAAAATCAAATTCATGGAGCATAGGGAAATTCAAAAGCATCATAAGGCTAGTGAGGGATAACACAAAACAAGAAGAACAAACTAGGAAAAGTGAAAGAGGAAAACTAGATATTTTGCGCAATCAAATAATAAGAAATACGATTGGCAATGGTGAAGAACACCGCTTGCCTGAACCGAGACGATGCCACGACGGCTGCTCCTCTCTTTCCTTGCCTTGCTTTAGCCTTGCTCCCTTGAGTTCCTTTTGGAATGAGGAAGAAGATGAAGAAGAAGGTGAAATGAGGAGGATACATCTCTGTTTCGACCTTATTTCCTCCAGAACAGAGCTGGACCGTTAGATGCAGAATCAAGGAAATGAACGACACAAAAAACTGGAAAAATTTGATTTTCGGCCCTGTCACGCCCTGTGACACGCCCGTGTCACAGGGCGTGTACCTTAAGCGGCGCAGAAAGTCGGCAACTCCAGGTTTATCCACAAGGTACACGACCGGGTATACGCCCGTGACGGGTCGGTCACGCCCGTGACCTAGGGCGTGTAGCCCGTGTCTCGACACCTCGTCGACCAAAAGTGTCGACACTCGACAAAGCTTGACACGCCCTGTGACACGCCCGTGTCACAGGCCGTGTCCCCTCTCTCGACACCCGACACCCGACACTCGACACTCGACACTCGACACTCGACACTGCGGGACACGGCCCGTGACACGCCCGTGTCACGGGGCGTGTACCCCATTCGTCGAGCTCAACTCGACGCAAGAAAAATTCGTCGAGTCAAGGAGGTCACGCCCAGGTCACGCCCTGGGTCACGCCCTGTCGGGGGGCGTGTCACGCACAAAAACGACCATTTTTTCCCTGTTTTGAAAAGTGTTTCTGTGACGTCCTAGACCATTTTTGTCTTAAGAACTTTTTACCCTTTTTTAGTTTGCTGTACAAGCAACCCATTTTGAGCAACATTACCCGGGCGCGAAAAAGTGCAAGCATTCCCTAAGAGGCCTCACCGAGTCCCCAATTTGGACTCCGGTTTGCTGGGGAATCGTGCAACTCGGCTACCAAAACAGCCACTCGCAAGGCCGCGGGAAAAACCATGCTCGAACAACGGTCAAAGCCAACGTAACGCCCATCAAGCGTACGCAATCAAAAATCCGGGGTGTTACAGTGTCGACACATAGAGTTGTCTGTGTCGACACATAAATGTGGTGTCGACATTTTAGAGAAATGGTGTAGACACATCTAGGAAGTCTGTGTCGACACTTCAGAGAATTTGTGTCGACACATGCAGTGTCGGTGTTGACACATCCAGGGTGGTGTCGACACTTAGGATTTACACAGAATTAGTTTAGTAGAGTCTCGACTAAGTGTCGAGCTGAGATATTTAAGTGTCGACACATATATTCTGTCGACTATACTTGTGTCGACATATAGTTGTCGAGACATTAGAAGAAAGCGTCGACACTTTTCAACAGTGTCGACACCATTCAAGTATGTTAACGCGCCTTTTCACCTTCGATTCTAGAAAGGTATAAATAGGTTTTCCCCATTGTTTGTCGACACGCTCACCTTAGTTTCGAGACAAACCTTGTGTGTCGACATCTCTCTTCTCTAAATTCAAAATTTCTTCAAACCCTAATGGCGCCCAAGCTAGAAGAGAACATTAATGAAGGATATGAGCTCGTGCGACACGCCTTTGATGACACGGAACCCGAAATCCAAGGTGTGATAACCCTAATTGCCGAGACTGTACTAGAGTATCTTGTATCAGAACCTATCAAGATCTGGAAGAAGCAGATCCTTGAATTCTTGGGTGCAGCTACTCTTGATGACTCAGGACTCAAGATTAAGTCTAGAATTCATGGGACCAAAGTCAAGGTCACACAGAAAATTCTAAGAAAGGTACTTCAACTACCAAGAACAAAAGAGGAAGAAGATGTATCCGCTTCTAAGACTAGAGAGGCATTGAAATGGTGTGGATTAGACTCAAATCTGAAAATTGGATCAGTTTTCAACAGAAAAGGGATGAACATACAAGGAAAGTTTCTATCTGAAATAGTAGGAAAAGTAATACTGAGCAAGCCTGGTGGGCATGATAGAATATCTGCTTATATGTTCAGTTTGATGACAAGGATAATCTTAAAACTTAAGACTGACTGGTCAGTAGTTCTGTTTGATAAGATAAAAGAGAGCTTGAAGAAACCCAATCTGGGTAGAATTCTGAGTCTATACCTAGCTGGAAGTATTCCTGAGGTGATGAATCAAGCTGCTGGTTCGAAGATAAACCACATGAGGAAAATGGATGTCAAAATTTTCTCAAGGTGGGATAGGGTGCTGACAAAGGAACTTCCATCTCCAGAAAAGGACACACCTCAGAAGAAGAAGAAGAAGACAGCCATTGTGGCTCAAGAATCCTCCAGCAACTCTGAAGAGCAAGTGGTCTTTAGTCCTGATGATGAAGAGACTGGAAATGCTGGACATACACCAGCAAGACAAGAAGATGCACAGAGGTAGGGGGAGCTACCACCAACTAGCCCCATTCACCTAGATCCACTCCAGGGGGAGCCTCTACATGTGGAAGAGCCAACTCCACTAGAGAGTGAAAGGGCTACTCAAACCATTCTAGAGGTAATCACTGAAATTAATCAATTAGATTTCACTATTGAGGATGAAGTTTTGACTGATTCATTACCTGATGTTCATCAGCAAACACAGATGCAAGCTCAACTACAAGATGTTGTCATGGAGGACACATCTATTGCTGATAAAGTGGTTGATGAGATCAGAGATTCTCCAGCCCATCCTCAACAGGAATTTACATTAGAAGAGCTATTCCCTGATATTGTACAGACAGACCTTGAGAGAGAAATAGCTGCTGTTGAGGGGTAGAAGGTAAATCTTGAGGGGGAGCATGTGGAGCAAATAGAGGAGATTGTTAGACAAGAGACTGTGGAGCCAAAAGATGCTGAGGAAATACAAAGGACTGAGAAGGAGTTACCTCCTAGTCCTAAAGAAAGAGTAGACATTGCTAGTACTTCTGATTCAGAGGATGAAGAGGCTACTAGAGCCAAGAAAAGGAAGTTCCAAGTCTTCAAGCGAAGAAGCCAGATCTACAAGAAAGCACTGCAGACACTTGCTCCACAGCCTGCCCTATCTACTGATTATAGTTCACTTATGGTGGCTTTGCAAATCAAGCTGGATGAGCAAAGAAGTGCTTTAGAAAAGTATATGGATGAAGGGCATAAATCCCTACAATTTTATCTGGCACAAGACATCAAATCTATCAGATTTGAAGTGAATCAACACAAGAGGGAAATGACTGATTGTTTTCCATAAAGGAGGCAATGTAGTGGTCTATTTGGCTACTCATCAAGAAAAGATAAAAACACAAGTGGATGATATGGCAGTGAAGCAAGACTATGTCCTAGGAAAACCAGATAAGGATGAATGATAATCTCACTGCTTCACATAATGTCATTATAACTGAAATGAAAAATATAGCTACTGCACAGCCTGCAGTAAGTTCCACTGCCACAGAAGAATTTGATAAGAAATTACAGGAGAGTCTCACTGCTGTGAAAACTGCCATTGAAGATTCTCAGAAGGAAATTACTGACAAGCTTCAAAGGTTAAAACCTTTCTATAAGGATGGAGTTAACTATTTGAATGCTCAAATCAGGTTTCAGAAAGATGATCTGAGGGATCATATAGAGAGAGAAGTCATAAAGGGGGAGAGGGTATTAGTCAAGGCAGGCTCTGATCATGCAAAGTGGATTTCAAACTCCATCAGAGCCACCCTTGGATATCCACCTTTATGTGATGATGACAATGTGGCAGAGTATGGACAAAATCCTACATACTTTGGAGGAGAGCAAGCTGAAGTGGCTCAAGTGATATATCCTCCTACAGATTTTGACATGATACATCAGGAGGTACAGTCTATGTATAGTCCTCCTGAGGGTAATCAGAATATCATTCCTGAGAAAGTTGTCTAGCCTGTGCTAGAGGAAATCTTAAAAGAGCAAGAGGCTTTGTTAAAAGAACAAGAGGCCCAATTATCTAAGAAAAGGTTCAGAGAACAAGCTTAATTAAGGCCAGATTTTGAACAATGGAGCCTCACATCCAGGAATATCATATTGACTGCTTGGAAGGCTGCTAAGGACAATGTCCTGGATAGAGGCAAGTGCTATTCTGACTTGTAGTGGAGAAAACATGAGAATAGGCAAGAGGCCATAGTACAATATAGAAGGAAGGCTAAACTGGAAAAGCTACCTCCTAATGCATAGGAGCCTAGCAAGTATTTCCCAAGCCTTATCACTATTTTGAAAGGCAGAAGATAAAGGCTGAAGAGCTGAAAAAGAAAGATCTCAAAGGGAAGAAGCCTGCTGCTGCTGATGACAATGAAGCTCCAGTTCAAGCAAAGATTCAATCTGGAAAGGGCATTATAATCAAGGAACCAGAGCAGCCATAGGATAGCGTTTTCTTAAGTTTATAAATTGTAATCATTTGCATTAAACTCTATGTAAACTTTTGATTAATGAAAATGTTGGAATTTGTAAGAACAATGTTATATGTTCAATCTATTACATTAATTGTTCTGAGATAATTGTTTATACATGTTCTGTTCATACATGTTTAAGTATTTTCCCTGTCATATAATACTGTTTTACATCATACTGAAAATTTGTTATGTATGGTGTATATCATTGACTAAGGGTTATGACTTCTCCAAATAGGGGGAGATTGTTGGGTACATTGGAATATATGTACCTGATTTGAAGAAGCCTCACCCTACTCAATGATATACATCAAGGTGTATTTGATGTGCTTTGAGTCTATTTGTGCAGGTTAAGTAATTGCAGGGAAAGCATAAAATTTTCGAAGTCCATGTGTCGACACCTAGAAGAAAAGTGTCGACACTTAAGAAGGCTTGTGTCAACACCTATAGAAGCTGTGTCGACAATTGGAGTAATTGTGTCGACACCAGGAAGGCAGACTCGACACCAGAAGGAAAGTGTCGACACACAGTGAAGAGTTGTCTACATAATCAGTGTCGACACTTAGAAGCAGTGTCGACACCCAGAGAAACTTTGTCGACAGCAGAAGTGTTGACACTAGGAGGCTGTGTCGACACTCAGCAAACTTCAACAGAGTTCAAGTACATGTGTCGACACAAGGAGATGTGTCGACACTCAGCAAAGTTTCAACACATGAAGAAGGTGCGACACAAAGGAGATGTGTCGACACTCAGCAAAGTTTCAACACAGAAGGAATGTGTCAACACAAAGAAGATGTGTCGACACTTAGCAAGTCTCAACACAAGAAGATGTGTCGACACAAAGGAGTTGTGTCGACACACAGCAGAAATCAACCAAGTATTGAAAAAGAAGTACTTGTGTCGACACACTCAATCAGTGTCGACACATTCAACAGAAGGCTTGTGTCGACACACAGGATCAGTGTCGACACATTCTGAAGAAGCAGTGTCGAGAAGCTGTTACAACAACACAAGGAGTTGTGTCGACACCATGAAGGCTAGTGTCGACACTTAGTCTACTTGTGTCGACACTTAGTCTATTTGTGTCGACACATAAAGACTATCTGTCTCGACACTTTCAGACAGTGATAGAGATTTCAAGAAGTGACTGGATGACTTGACAGCTGCCATTTTAACCGGTCAACTGCCACTGTCAGAGCTGTCAGAAGGTTGTTAGAAACCGGATCAGCCGGTCACCATGAAGAAAGCTTATATAAAGGCTTATTCCTTAAACAGAAGAATGAATCAAAGAATAAACATAAAGAGACACACAACAACAACAAGTGAAGTAATCAATCAGAAGATTAAACGAGACAAGATCTTCAACAGAAGATCTAAGAAGTTAGAGAGAGAGAGAGAGAGCTCCTTCTAAGAAGTGCAGTTGCTGAACCGGGCTACTAAGTTAGATTCAGATTGAGATCTAAATCTCAAGACAGAAGTTGATTAAAGATCATCTTCAGGAGATTCAACCCTACTGTGTTCTAATTCAAGAAGCTTTGAAGAAAGCCAAGGGAGGTTGATCTCTGCCAAGTTCTTCCAAGAACTCATCAAGAAGCCAGTCAACCCATCTCTCTCTATCAGAGTTGTGGTTATATACTTTGTATTTTCTAATTTCTATAGGATATTGTATAGATCTGAGTTATAAGCTTATTTTATAAAGGCTGAGTGTAGGAGACAGTATGCTCTGAGTGTAGGTCTTATTGAAGACTGAGGTAGGGCCTAGTGCCTGAGTTGTAGGAGACTTTGTTCTCTGAGTGTAAGTCTTGGTGAAGACTGAGTGGTGGGGCTTTTGTTCCTGAGTTGTAGGAGTGGGATCACTCTGAGTTGTAGGAACCTGTTTTGGGTTCTGAGTTGTAAGATCTGAGGAAATGAGAAGAAGTGGAGAAGTTAGGCCGAATTTAGTACACTACTAGATAGGCGAAGGCGGAAAGTGGATGTACCCAGACCTTGGGGAACCACTATAAAATCTGTGTGTACTCTGTGTGTGATTAATTCTGAGATTGTTGTATGTTCTGTGCTGAAGTGCTGTATAGAATTGCAAATACAGCTCTTATTATTAAGTGTTTCTGCCTGTAATTTTAAAAAGATTAAGTTCACCTATTCACCCCCCACCCCCCTCTAGGTGATTAGGTACTATTTCTTTCATGTTAAAAGACAAACTAGTAAAGAAAAACTAGGACTTCACCTTCACCTACCCCGATGTATCGGGAGGTGAGCTTGGCTAGGTTATTCGAGCGGTAAGGTCGGTGGTTGTGAAAACGGAAAGTATAGTCTGGGGAGCCGATGGCTCGGGAAAATTCATAATTGCATGTGCATAACGTGGTGGGTCTTCAGTATTTGACGATCATTCACACCGACATCGGTACACTGACTTAGCCGGTGTAGTGTACACATAGCCAAGGAAAAGACTGGTGGTTTAGCCTGCAGAGTACGCAGGAGCTCCGTGGTTGTTTTCTTCACGTCTAGGGGTATATAAAAGCTAGGCCTGGTAGTGCGGCTACCCGCCTAGCAGTGGGGTGCCCGACCAACTATCTCCGTTGGCCACAACGGAGGCTCCTGGGAGTGAAGCTAGCTTCAAAATGAGGGAACTAAAGATCTGTGCGCATAGAGTCGTGTGTGTGTTGCACTTGCATGAATCGTGATATAACATATCACCTCACTCATACTTGCATATAACCTGACACCCCATCGTATAAATTGTATGAGACTTTTTATATGATGGGGGCCTTGTGAAATAACCCTTAACTTATAAGTTTATATGAACATTCTTATAAGTTAAGGTTACTTATTCCATAGTTTATTTTATATGTACTTACTGCTCTACTTGTAACGACTCCATCCGTTCATATAGTATATAATAGAAGGTCCGGTCGGGGCCCACACCATATGCCACCAAACAGGCGGGGAAGTTACTGGTTAATACCACAACACAAGCGCATCCTACTTAGAGCATGCTAACGGAAGATTTTAACAGTAATATAGAACTCCAACCATGAATGTCCACTATAGATATATAAAGACACAGTTATATATCTATAGTGGACATTCATGGTTGCAGTTCTAGATTACTGTTAAAATCTTCCGCTAGCATGCTCTGAGTTAGGATGTGCTTGTGTTGTGGTATTAACCTGTAACTTCCCCGCCTGTATGATGGCATATTGTGTAGGGCCCCGGCCAGACCTTCTATTATATGCTATATGAACGGATGGAGTCATTATATTTTGGTATCAGAGCGAGGTTCGGTCTTCCCTTTCGAATGTGTGGTCACATTCTTTGTCGGGTGGCGTGCACGTGTACATGCAAACTGCGTTAACACTAATGAAATCTTGAATGTCCACTTAGACATGCAAATACACTTATTTGAGGAACCTGCACGTTCCTACATTGTTCTTAGTGTTTGTGCGAGATCGCTAATGTGTGTGTCTTGTTCACTTATAGGTGACTCGGAGTGGTGCTGGGCAGACAGAGCCCCAATGTTCTGATTAGAGTACGGCACCAGCTGAGGTGCCTACACCTCCCCCTTCTGCGGAAACTATCCGCTTAGTTGCTGAGGCACTGTTTGCGATGTTTCAAGCACATCCTGGTAGGCAAGCGCAGCCGGTAGTGGTGTTAGAATAGGTTGCGGTTGTTGGGTACATTGGTCAAATGTACCTGATTTGAAGAAGCCTCACCTAACTCAATGATATACATCAGAATGTATTTGATGTTTGTTTGAGTTATTTGTGCAGGTTAGGTATACACTGGACTGAAGCTGAAAATTTCTAAGTCCATGTATCGACACCCAGAGGCAAAGTGTCGACACTTGAGAAAGCTTGTGTCGACACCCAGACATGCAGTGTCGACACTTGGAGTCATTGTGTCGACACCTGGGAAGAAGTGTCGACACCAGTCAGAAAGTGTCGACACTTGGAGCTGTGTCGACACTCAGTATAGAAGGATGCAGAAAAGCTGTGTCGACACTTAGCAGAAGTGTCGACATCTTGAAGAGCTGAGTCAACACCAGACAGTGTCGACACTTGGAGTTGTGTCGACACTCAGCATAATTCTGCAGAGACTAAGTACAAGTGTCGACACTCAACACAATGTGTCGACACTCAATCAAAAGAGTCAACATATGAAGAATGTGTCGACACTCAGCATAATGTGTCGACACACACTCAAAGAAGTCAACACTTAAAGAATGTGTCGACACTCAGCACAATGTGTCGACACATAACCAGAAGACTCAACACTTGAAGATAGTGTCGACACAAGGAGCTGTGTCGACACTTAGCAAAGAACAGAAAACTTGTAAAATATTCTAAGTATAAGTGTCGACACTAATGGATGTGTCGACACTCAGCTGAAGAATCAAGAATGAAGACTTGTGTCGACACCAAGAAGCAGTGTCGACACTTGACAGTTTCTACACATGAAGATGTGTCGACACAAAGGAGATGTGTCGACACTTAGAAGAATACAGAAAGAATGAAGTACAAGTGCTTGTGTCGACACTCAATTTCAGTGTCGACACATGCAGAAGAAACTGTGTCGAGACATACAAGGGAATGTGTCGACACCTTGTAGACTTGTGTCGACACTTACACAACATGTGTCGACACTTGGTCTATAAGTGTCGACACTTAAGAACAGAAAGTCTCGACACTAACTGACAGTTAGAGAATTTCAAGAAGTGACTGGTTGACATGACAGCTGCCAATCCAGCCAGTCTACAGCAACTGTCAGCAAAGTCAAAAGACTGTTATAAACCGGATCAGCCGGTTACCATGAAGGAAGCCTATAAATAGGCACCCACAGTCTACAGAAAAGAGAGATAATAATTAAGAAGTTCACAAACATTACATGGTGTGATTGAAGTAGTTGATCAGACTAAATCAAGAAGTGATACACAGAAGATCAACACAAGAAGATCAGGCAGTCCAACTGCAGATCTAAGTAGTTGGAGAGAGAGAGCTCCAACCAAGGATTCAGTCTTTGGAACTAAGGCTGAGAAGAAGAATTCAGAGTCATCTGGATTTCAAGAAGCAGAGATCAAGGATCAACTGCAGAAGATTCAGACTAATTCAGTTCTACTCAAGAAGCTTTGAAGAAAGCTAAGTCAGTTTGGATCAAGCTGAGTTCTTCCAAGAACTCTCCAAGAAACTCTCAACTCCTCTCATTCTTCTGAGTTGTAGAGTTAGAATTTGTAATTTCTATTATAACTTGTAAGATCCATTGGATCTGAGTGATTGTAAGCCTATTTTATAAAGGCTGAGGGTAGGGCTTGGTGCCTGAGTGTAGGAGTTGAAGAACTCTGAGTGTAGGCCTTTGATTGGCTGAGTGTAGGCCTGGGTGGCTGAGTGTAGGCCTTTTGGCTGAGTGTAAGGCTTTGGGCCTGAGGTAGGAACCTTGTTGGGTTCTGAGCTAGTGGAGAAGTTTGGCTGAATCTAGTACACTGCTAGATAGGCGAAGGGGGAAAGTGGATGTACCCAAAGATTGGGGAACCACTATAAAATTAGTGTGTCTGCTGTGCTGTGCTGTGTTGTGGCTTTTCTGTGTGATTTCTGAAATTGCTGTTAACTGTAATAATCTGTGATAAACTGTTGTGCTGTCAAACAAAAGTTAAAAAGGTTTAGGTCACCTATTCACCCCCCCCTCTAGGTGTTTAGGTACCATATCTTTCAAGTGGTATCAGAGGGAGGTTCCTCAAAATCAGGACTAACTGTCTGAGGAGATCCAGTTTGGCAGATTCAGTTAAGTCAGGAAACAGGAAACAGTTTCAAGAAAATCAAGAACATGGGTTCTTCAGAGAATCATAAGGAGTTGGGTTCAATGAAACTACCTATATGCAGAAAAGAGATCTTTGGGATCTGGAAAGAGAGGGTTAGGCTGTTTATGGAAGCCTCTGACCCTAGAATATACATCACAGTCAAAGAAGGGCCATATGTGCCTATGAAGATTTCAGTTTTGGATGCAAATCAGAGGACTCCAAAGGATTTCTCTGAAATGACCAAGGATGAGATTGTCCTAGCAACTATGGACAAAAGGGCACAGAACATCATAGTCAGTGCTATTGATGATGCCACCTTTCAGAACCTTATTCACTGTAAAACTGCAAAAGAAATGTGGGATACCCTCATTGTCTACATGGAAGGTTCTGAAGAAGTAAGGCAAGATAGGAAGTCCTTGCTTAATCAAGAATATGAGAGTTTTAGGCAAGGAAGAGGAGATAGCATCACTGAATGCTATAAGAAATTTTATAGAATTGTAAATGAACTCATGTCATATGGAAGAGAGTTCACAAACTATGAGTTGAATGACAAATTCTTAAGGTCCCTAACCAAAGACTGGGACACCAAGATTTGTGCCATCAGAGAAATGGCAAAGTTGGGAGAAATTCCTCCTCCCACACTTTTTGGCAAGTTGTTATCCTATGAGATGCAATTGTCAGTAAGAAAAGAAGAAGAAAAGTCAACAAGGACTGAATACAGAGAAAAGACTGTTGCCTTTAAGTCAGATGTACCTAGAAAGAGCAGGACCAAGTCATCAACTCCTCCTCCTGAGGTAGTTGAATCAGAATCTGAAGAATCTGAAAGTACAAAATCTACAAGCAGTGAAAGTGATGAAGACTTTGCTGCATTCACCAGACATTTTCAGAAGTTCCTTAAGAAGAAACAGTGGAGGTCTAGACCTTCATCTTCCAAAGGGAAAGAGGTTCAGTATCTGGAAAAGAAGCCTTCAAAGAAGGACAAGAAAGGACCAAGACAAGTAAGGCAACTGGATCCAAGATAATTTGTTACTGCTGCAATAGACAGGGCCATGTTATTGCAGACTGTCCTGAAAGAAGGAAGGAATCCAGTGACAAGAAGAAAACACACTTCAAAGGAAAGAAGGAGAAGTCCTTTGTTGCAAAGAATGAGAAGACTCTTTCAGATATGTCTTCTTCAGACACAGAGACAGATGCTGAAGCCTATATTGGGCTATTTGCTGAAGAAGAAGAAGAGTTCATGCAGATCATGGAATCTATCTATGAGCAAGAAGACTGTCAAAGCCAAGGACTGATGGCTTTGACTGAAAGTACCAAAAACCTGGAGCAGCCAGGACCCAGTCAGGTACAAGGCTTAACTCAAAGTTCTGATTCCAGTTCAAGTTCAGAGTCAGAGTATTCTTCATCAAGTGATGAGAATATGTCTGAGTCTGAGGGAGATATTCATCAACTCCTAGATGAATATCAAGTACTATTGCTAGCCTATAAGAAAAGCAAGACCCTAGCCAAAAATTTGGCCAAGGAAATTGCTGATCTCAAGACAGCTGCAATAGATTATGAGAAGAATTATGATCAAAAACTAAATGAAGTGGCCAGGCTGAAACACATTACTGTGATTCAGATGGGTACCATTACATTTAAGAATGATCAAATTAAGAAACTGGAGATTAATCTTCAGAAGGAGAAAGAGCTAGTAGCTAGCTTTTCAAAACCTAAATCAGTGCTACCCTTGATTGATGATTTTGTTCATCATAAAGGAAAGACTGGACTGGGATTTGTTAACCCAGTTTGGACTGTTCAGAATCAGTCCAAGTCCAAGGGCAAAGCCCCAACATTCACTAAGACAGCCAAGTCTGTACCTAAGCAAAGGTACAACAAATTTGAATGTTGGTGCTGTGGCAAAGTTGGCCACTTTGCTTTGGACTGTTGGCACAATGTTAGTGCCAAAGGTAGTAACAAGATACCTGGTGGAAAGCCAGCAGGTAGCTATGTCAATTTGCAAACTAACAATCACCAAGGACCCAAGTTTACTTGGGTTCTAAGGTTCATTAATTTGTTTTGCAGGAGAATCCAAGTGACCATACCCCTACATGGTACTTGGATAGTGGATGTTCCAGACACATGACTGGAACTAGGGGACTACTGAAGGACTACATCCCTATCAAGAATGGTCCAAAGGTGACCTTTGGTGGTTCAGAAAAAGGAATCATCAAAGGGTTTGGTAACATATCTTCTAACTTAGTTACCATTACTCAAGTGGCTTATGTTAAAGGTTTGAAACATAACCTCATTAGTATAAGTCAATTAAGTGATGTAGGGTATGACATCTCATTTGTTAAAAATGGTTGTCATATCAAGAGGTCTAGTGATCAAAAGATCATTTTGACAGGTTATAGGAAGAGAAATGTCTATTGTTTAGACATTATGGTTGAGAACAATAGTTCTCCAGTTTGTCTTGTAGCTGATGAGACAGTCTCTCAATGTGTCAAGTGGCACAAGAGGCTTGCTCATCTAAATTACAAGACTATTGGCAAACTCTTTAGTAAAGAGTTAGTGAGGAATGGTCCTCAAGTTAAGTGTGTCAAAGATGGCATTTGCTCAGCTTGTCAAAAGGGCAAGCAGACTAAATCCACCTTTAGAAGCATTGACAACAAGGATGCTGTGAGATGTTTATATCTCTTGCATATGGATCTATTTGGTCCAATGCCAGTTCACAGCTTAGGTAGGAAGGTCTACACCTTTGTAGTTGTTGATGACTACTCAAGGTTTTCCTGGGTGTTCTTCTTAAAGCAGAAATCTGAAACACCTAGTGTCTTCCACAGTTTTGTTAAGCAAATTCAGAATGAATTGAACTGTACAGTGGTCAAAATTAGAAGTGACCATGGTACAGAGTTTCAATCTGAAAGCATGACAAAACTATGTGAAGACTATGGGATATTTCAAGAATTCTCTTCACCAAGAACACCTCAGCAAAATGGCATTGCTGAAAGGAAAAATAGAACCTTGATAGAAGCTGGTAGGACTCTATTAAGTGATTCTTCACTACCAGAATATTTCTGGGCTGAAGCAGTAAACACTGCATGCCATGTGATAAATAGAGCTACCATAACTAAAAGGTTAAACAAGACCCCCTATGAAGTAGTGAAAGGCAGGAAACCAAACCTATCCTATTTCAGGATTTTTGGTTGTAAATGCTTTATACTTAACAATGGGAAGACTCACTTAACTAAGTTTGCTGCCAAATCCCAAGAGGGAGTGTTTGTTGGGTACAGCAGTAATAGTAAGTCTTATAGAGTCTACAACTTGACTACACAAGTTGTAGAGGAGTCTGTGCATGTAGTTTTTGATGAGACACTTCTTATTAACAATGAGTTGTCTAGTAGTGTGTGCAGCCCCACAGGTCTTTCTAAGAAGATGGACAAGCTAACCATAGAAGATGTACCTGCTGCAAGACAGCAAGTAGAAGAAGATGGCTTATGTCCAGGGGGAGAACTACATGTACCAGGAGCTGAAGAAGTTCAAGGAACTCAGCATGATGAAGATGATGAAGAAGTACAACCAGAAGTAAGGATGCCTCCAGCCAACAGGCATCTAAGAGATCATCCAGTGGAGCTGATCATGGAGATCCAAGACAAGGTGTTCAGACAAGGAGCAGAAATCAGAATGCTGCAATATATTCAAGTTTTCTGTCTCAGATAGAACCAAAGAAATTTGAAGAAGCTATACAAGATCCACAGTGGACTGAAGCTATGCAGGAAGAGCTAAACCAGTTCAAGAGGTGCAAGGTTTGGGACTTAGTTCCTAAGCCTAAAGATCACAATGTGATAGGAACAAAGTGGATCTACAGAAACAAGTTAGATGAACAAGGAGTCATCATTAAGAATAAGGCAAGATTGGTTGCAAAAGATATAGGCAAGAAGAAGGTATTGATTTTGATCAAACCTTTGCTCCAGTAGCCAGACTGGAAGCCATAAGGATGTTCTTGGCCTATGCAACCTACCAAGGATTCAAAGTATACCAAATGGATGTGAAGTCAGCATTCCTTAATGGTAATTTAAAAGAAGAAGTATATGTGGAGCAACCTTCAGGTTTTGTTGATTCTACTTTTCCACATTATGTCTATAGACTTAGGAAAGCATTGTATGGGTTAAAGCAAGCTCCTAGAGCTTGGTATGAAACCCTATCTAGTTTCCTCATTGAGAACAAGTTCACAAGGGGGAAAATAGATAAGACTCTATTCCTTAGGGAATCTAGAGGCAAAGTAATACTTGTCCAAATATATGTAGATGACATTATATTTGGGTCTACTGAAAGTAGCCTTTGCAAAAAGTTTGCAAAGCTTATGCAGAGTCAATTTGAAATGAGTAGTATGGGAGAACTGAAGTTTTTCTTGGGTCTCCAAGTTAAACAGACTGAAAGTGGTCTTTCCATATGTCAGTCTAAGTTCACCCTAGAACTCATAAGGAAATATGGTATGGATTCCTCCAGTACCATGAAGACTCCTATGGGGTCAAGTATGTCTCTAAGCAAGGATGATGCAGGGAAACCTGTAGATGAAACCTTGTATAGAGGGATAGTTGGCTCCTTACTATACTTGACTGCAAGTAGGCCTGATATTATGTATGCTACATGTGTTTGTGCCAGGTATCAAGCCTGCCCCAAAGATTCTCACTTGACTGCAGTCAAAGAATCTTGAGATATCTAAAGGGCACACCTTATCTAGGCCTCTGGTACCCTAGGAATGGAGATTTTGATCTAACAGGCTATTCAGATGCAGACTTTGCAGGATGCAAGGAAGATAGAAAAAGCACAACTGGATCCTGTCAATTCCTAGGTGGAAGACTTGTCATGGAGTAGCAAGAAGCAACCAGTGTGGCTATCTCCATAGCTGAGCCAGAGTATGAAGCTGCTGTGCACAACTACTATGGATACAACACCAGCTAGAAGATTATGGTATTCAAGTAAGTAGAACACCTTTATTTTGTGATTCTACTAGTGCATTTCTATTGCAAATAATCCTGTATCTCATAGTAGGACTAAGTACATAGAAATAAAGTACCATTTTCTAAGAGAACATGTGGAAAAAGAAGATATTTCCCTAGAGTATGTTAAGACAGATAATCAGTTAGCTGCTAAGCCCTTAGAAGAATTAGGGATGATAAACTTAGAATAGTTTACAAAAATTGGCTAAGTAAAATAGTGTCTGTCACAACCCGCATATGTACATCGTATCAGAGCAAGAGGAACTACGGGTTATGATGCCACATCAGGGGATAACTGCACACGCTAGGCAACCCTTGACGCTATTTATGAGTTGAAATCCAACAGTTAATTGCAAGAAAACCTTTGAATTAATTGTCGTATCCCTCGGCCTTAAGTGTTTGTACGCGGCGGAAACACTTTGTTTACTTCTAACGATTCCTATATGCAGTCTATATTGATACTACTATAAGAAATCATCTTTGTTTACTCCATTTGGAAAATACGTGTTCGGTGAGTTATGCATGGATACAATAATCGTTTTGTTTAGCTAAAAATACCTAATGCATCTACCATAAATTCTTCCCAAGAGGAAGTAGACATCATCTTAGCCAAATAGTACATTAGAACATAAACACAAGTAAAGAAAACCACCAATGGGCGCCAACAAGCTGACACGAACCCATTGGGGTGCAAGTATGTCTGTACAACAAAGAAACGAACTACCTCGCTAAGTAAGCCCGGCTAGCTCCCAAGACACTCTACCCAAGCACTAGCCGCTCAACCGGCGACAACCTGCACCTGAGGCATTCAAGAAAGAACACATCAGCAATCATCAAAGCTACAAAATATAGTAGGAAGTTCAGAAAATATGACGAAGGGGCTTACCGACCCCGTAGTAATGTTTCATGTAAGTAAAATGAGTGAACAAAAACAGGTCAAGTATTAAATACAGTCAATCCAAAGTGCCAAACGCACCAAGTGCATACAATTTTCATTAAGTCCTGCTCAGCAGGAGCACAAACGCAAAACACATGCCAATTCCAGCATCCTTAGTACAAGAAACAACTATACGAGTGAAACATGCAGCAGTTAAATGTTCAACAAGGGTCTTTTGGTGGCAGCCCTAAAGTGGAACGCACCAATAAAAGCCAGCCCAAATCGGGGCCAGGTGCTCTACACCACAAACCCAAACTCGGTGGCCACAAAGGCTTAAGAATCCTCACATCCTGCCATGGTTCACAATAAGAACCTAAGATTAACACCATAAGCAAATCGCAGCATAACCCAAGTACACACGTATCCTCACACATGACTACAAATTGCCAACGTATGTCAAACTTGATAGAGTTTGATTAACTTAGAATCACATGTTTGGAACAAGAAAGAATCACATATATGAACAAGGAACAAAATAAGAAAGGCTACATGAACATGAATCAACTTACTACATAAATCACATGTAAACTCCATGAGCATGGAAAATCAAATTCATGTAGGGAAATGCATCATAAGGCTAGTGAGGGATAACACTTGAAAGAGGAAAACTAGCTATTTTGCACAATCAAATAATAAGAAATACGATTGGCAAGAAGAACACCGCTTGCCTGAACCGAGACGATACGTGTCGCCTTGCTTTAGCCTTGCTCCCTTGAGTTCTTCATCTCTGTTTCGAAAGAACAGAGCTGGACCGTTAGTGCAGAATCAAGGAAATGAACACATGGAAAAATTTGATTTTCGGCCCTGTCACGCCCTGTGACACGCCCGTGTCACAGGGCATATACCTTAAGTCGGCAACTCCAGGTTTATCCACAAGGTACACGACCGGGTCGCCCGTGACGGGTCGGTCACGCCCGTGACCTAGGGCGTTAGCCCGTGTCTCGACACCTCGTCGACCAAAAGTGTCGACACTCGACAAAGCTCACGCCCTGTGAGCCCGTGTCACAGGCCGTGTCCCCTCTCTCGACACCCGACACCCGACACTCGACACTCGACACTCGACACTGCGGGACACGGCCCGTGTGTCACGGGGCGTGTACCCCATTCGTCGAGCTCAACTCGACGCAAGAAAAATTCGTCGAGTCAAGGAGGTTACGCCCAGGTCACGCCCTGGGTCACGCCCTGTCGGGGGGCGTGTCACGCACAAAAACGACCATTTTTTCCCTGTTTTGAAAAGTAAACCATTTTTGTCTTAAGAACTTTTTACCCTTTTTTAGTTTGCTGTACTTTTGAGCAACATTACCCGGGCGCGAAAAAGTGCAAGCATTCCCTAAGAGGCCTCACCGAGTCCCCAATTTGTCCGGTTTGCTGGGGAATCGTGCAACTCGGCTACCAAAACAGCCACTCGCAAGGCCGCGGGAAAAACCATGCTCGAACCGGTCAAAGCCAACGTAACGCCCATCAAGCGTCGAATCAAAAATCCGGGGTGTTACAGTGTCGACACATAGAGTTGTCTGTGTCGACACATAAATGTGGTGTCTTTTAGAGAAATGGTGTAGACTCTAGGAAGTCTGTGTCGACACTTCAGAGAATTTGTGTCGACACATGCAGTGTCGGTGTTGACACATCCAGGGTGGTGTCGACACTTAGGATTTACACAGAATTAGTCTAGTAGAGTCTCGACTAAGTGTCGAGCTGAGATATTTAAGTGTCGACACATATATTCTGTCGACTATACTTGTGTCGACACGAGACATTAGAAGAAAGCGTCGACACTTTTCAACAGAACCATTCAAGTATGTTAACGCGCCTTTTCACCTTCGATTCTAGAAAGGTATAAATAGGTTTTCTTGTTTGTCGACACGCTCACCTTAGTTTCGAGACAAACCTTGTGTGTCGACATCTCTCCTCTCTAAATTCAAAATTTCTTCAAACCCTAATGGCGCCCAAGCTAGAAGAGAACATTAATGAAGGATATGAGCTCGTGCGAGGCGCATTTGACGACAGCGATCAGGAATTCAAATCGGTGATTACCCTAGTCAGCGATTCAGGACTGGAATACTAGAGTTCTTGTATCAGAACCTATCAAGATCTGGAAGAAGCAGATTGAATTCTTACTCAAGCAACTGTGGACGACTCTGGAGGACTTCAGAATCAAGTCCAGGGTGCATGGCACCAAAGTCAAACTATCCCCCAAGTCTTTGAGAAAGGTACTTCAGCTACCTAAGATTCAAAAGAAGAAGATGGAGGTAACCGCTTCTAAGACCAGGAAGCTCTTACTTGGTGTGGACTGGATTCACAGATGAAGGTGGGATCAGTCTTCAATAGGAAAAGGGGATGAACAATCAAGGCAAGTTCTTGTCTGAAATAGTAGGGCAAGGTAATTCTGAGCAAGCCAGGAGGGCATGACAGGGTGTCTGCCTCCATGTTTGAAGTAATGACCAGAATCATCTTCACTCTGAAGACAGATTGGTCAATGTGGTTTTTGAGAAAGTGAAGAAAGCCTGAAGAAGCCCAATCTGGGCAGGATTATGAGTCTCTACCTGGCTGGATCCATTCCAGAGGTAATGAGCACTGCTGCAGGAACAAAGATAAATCATATGAGGAGAAATGGACTCCAGAATATTCTCAAGATGGGAAAGGGTGCTGGTGTCAAAGGACTTGGCCATCCCCTGAGAAAAGGACTTCTAAAACAGACCTCCTCCCAGGAAGAAAAGGAAGACAGCCATTGTGCCTCAAGAGTCCTCAAGCAGCTCAGGCAGTGAAGAACAGGTGGTCTTCACTCCTGAAAAGAGACTGGAAATGCTGGACATACACCAGCAAGACAAGAAGATGCACAGAGGTAGGGGAGCTCCACCAACTAGGAGCCCCATTCACCTAGATCCACTCCAGGGGGAGCCTCCAGCTGTAGAACATCCATCTACACTGGATAGTGAGCAGGCTACTCTCATCATTCAAGAGGTACTGTTGATCTTAACACTTTGAGGATGAAGTTTTGACTATATCATTCTGATGTTGATGACCATCAGCAAACTCAGATGCAAGCACAAGAACCAGATGTTGTTCATGGAGACACATCTATTGCTGATAAAGTGGTTGATGAGAACCAGAGACATCTCCTGCACAGTCTCCACCAGGAATTTACCATGGAAGATCTGTTCCCTGAACTTGGACAGAAGATTTTGATATGGAAAAGACTGCTGTTGAGGGGTAGAAGGATGCTGTTGCTGAGGGGGAGACTTTGGATAGCAAATAGAGGAGATTGTTAGACAAGAGACTGTGGAGCAGGCAAAAGATGCTGAGGAAATACAAAGGACTGAGAAGGAGTTACCTCCTAGCCTAAGAAAGAGTAGACATTGCTAGTACTTCTGATTCAGAGGATGAAGAGGCTGCTAGAGCCAAGAAAAGGAAGTTCCAAGTCTTCAAGAGGAAGCCAGATCTACAAGAAAGCACTGCAGACACTTGCTCAGCATTCACTAGCCTTCAACAAGCCCTATCCACTGATTATAGTGCTCTACTGCTTGCAATGCAAATCAAGCTGGATGAACAAAGAAAGCCTTAGAAACTTATGTTGATGAAGGGCACAAAGCACTACAGTCTGATCTGGCACAAGGAAATCAAGTCTATAAGGTTTGAAATGAACCTTAATAAAACAGCAATGACTGATTGTTTTACCAAGGGTGCAATGCTGTGGTCTATCTAGCTAAACATCAAGAAGAAATTAAAGAGAAAGTGGATGATATAGCAGTCAAGCAAGGCTATGTGCTGGAGAATCAGTTGAGGATGAATGATAATCTTGACTGCATCTCACATGCAATGTCATTATAACTGAAATTAAGAATATAGCTACTGCCACTTCCTCAGCTGCTGCCAAAGCTGATTTTGATAAGATATTTCAAGCAGAGATTGCTGCTGTGAAAACTATGCCATTGAAAAGATTCCAGAAGGTCATATCAGAACAGCTTACAAAGGTTAAAACCTTTCTTAAGGATGGGCATAAGATATTTGGATAGCCAAATCAGGTTTCAGAAAGATGATGTAGGGATCATATGGCTCAAGAAGTCATAAAGGGGGAGAGGGTATTAGTCAAGGCAGGCTTCTGAGCATGCAAAATGGATTTCAAATTCTATAAGGGCTACACTTGGATACCCTCCCCTGTGTGATGACAATGTGGCAGAGTATGGGTATTCAAGGAACATTTTGGAGGTGAGCAACAAGCAGTGGCTGATGTATCTATCCACCTCCAGACTTTGAAATGATTCATGCTGATGTAAGCACTATGTATAGTCCAACTGCTGGCAATCAGAATATCATTCCTGAGAAAGTTGTCTAGCTGCTAGAGGAAATCTTAAAAGAGCAAGAGGCTTTGTAAAGAAGAAGAGGCCCAATTATCTAAGAAAAGGTTCAGAGAACAAGCTTAATTAGCAAAAGGCCAGATTTTGAACAATGGAGCCTCACATCCAGGAATATCATATTGACTGCTTGGAAGGCTGCTAAGGACAATGTCCTGGATAGAGGCAAGTGCTATTCTGACTGAATGGAGAAAACATGAGAATAGGCAAGAGGCCATAGTACAATATAGAAGGAAGGCTAAACTGGAAAAGCTACCTCCTAATGCATAGGAGCCTAGCAAGTATTTCCCAAGCCTTATCACTATTTTGAAAGGCAGAAGATCAAAGGCTGAAGAGCTGAAGAAAGATCTCAAAGGGAAGAAGCCTGCTGCTGCTGCTGACTGCTGTGAAAGCTCAAGTTCAAGCAAAGATTCAATCTGGAAAGGGCATTATAATCAAGGAACCAGAGCAGCCATTAGGAATTAACTTAAGTTTATATTGTAATTTTGTTAAGAGAAAAACATTGTAATACTTCATTGAAAATGTATAAGAAACATGTTGGAATTTGTAAGAACAGTATATGTTAAATATGTTCAATCTATTGTGTTTCATTAATTGTTCTGCAATGTTTAATAATTGTTTATACATGTGTCTGTTCATTACATGTTTAAGTATTTTCCCTGTTGTCATATAATACTGTTTTACATCATACTGAAAATTTTTAATTATGTATGGTGTATATCATTGACTAAGGGTTATGACTTCTCCAAATAGGGGGAGATTGTTGGGTACATTGGAATATATGTACCTGATTTGAAGAAGCCTCACCTACTCAATGATATACATCAAGGTGTATTTGATGTTTGCTTTGAGTCTATTTGTGCAGGTTAAGTAATTACAGGGACTGAAGCATAAAATTTTCTAAGTCCATGTGTCGACACCTAGAAGAAAAGTGTCGACACTTAAGAAGGCTTGTGTCAACACCTATAGAAGCTGTGTCGACAATTGGAGTAATTGTGTCGACACCAGGAAGGCAGACTCGACACCAGAAGGAAAGTGTCGACACACAGTGAAGAGTTGTCTACATAATCAGTGTCGACACTTAGAAGCAGTGTCGACACCCAGAGAAACTTTGTCGACAGCAGAAGTGTTGACACTAGGAGGCTGTGTCGACACTCAGCAAACTTCTGCAAGACTAGAGTTCAAGTACATGTGTCGACACTCAATCAAAGGTCAGAAGAATGTGTCGACACTCAGCAAAGTTTCAACACATGAAGAAGGTGCGACACAAAGGAGATGTGTCGACACTCAGCAAAGTTTCAACATAACAGAAGACTCAACACTTGAATGTGTCAACACAAAGAAGATGTGTCGACACTTAGCAAGTCTCAACACAAGAAGATAAGTGTCGACACAAAGGAGTTGTGTCGACACACAGCAGAAATCAACCAAGTATTGAAAAAGAAGTACTTGTGTCGACACACTCAATCAGTGTCGACACATTCAACAGAAGGCTTGTGTCGACACACAGGATCAGTGTCGACACATTCTGAAGAAGCAGTGTCGAGAAGCTGTTACAACAACACAAGGAGTTGTGTCGACACCATGAAGGCTAGTGTCGACACTTGTAGTCTACTTGTGTCGACACTTACACAACATGTCTACACTTGGTCTATAAGTGTCGACACATAAAACAGACTATCTGTCTCGACACTTTCAACTGACAGTGATAGAGATTTCAAGAAGTGACTGGATGACTTGACAGCTGCCATTTTAACCGGTCAACAGCCACTGTCAGAGCTGTCAGAAGGTTGTTAGAAACCGGATCAGCCGGTCACCATGAAGAAAGCTTATATAAAGGCTTATTCCCACAGTTAAACAGAAAAGAAGATGAATCAAAGAATAAACATAAAGGTGTGAGACAGTAGTTGATCAACAACAACAAGTGAAGTAATCAATCAGAAGATTAAACAAGAGACAGGCAGTCTTCAACAGAAGATCTAAGAAGTTAGAGAGAGAGAGAGCTCCTTCTAAGAAGGATGCAGTTGCTTTGAACCGGGCTAAGGCTAAGTTAGATTCAGATTGAGATCTAAATCTCAAGACAGAAGTTGATTAAAGATCATCTTCAGGAGATTCAACCCTACTGTGTTCTAATTCAAGAAGCTTTGAAGAAAGCCAAGGGAGGTTGATCTCTGCCAAGTTCTTCCAAGAACTCATCAAGAAGCCAGTCAACCCATCTCTCTCTATCAGAGTTGTGGTTATATACTTTGTATTTTCTAATAACTTCTATAGGATCCATTGTATAGATCTGAGTGATATAAGCTTATTTTATAAAGGCTGAGTGTAGGAGACAGTATGCTCTGAGTGTAGGTCTTATTGAAGACTGAGGTAGGGCCTAGTGCCTGAGTTGTAGGAGACTTTGTTCTCTGAGTGTAAGTCTTGGTGAAGACTGAGTGGTAGGGCTTTTGTTCCTGAGTTGTAGGAGTGGGATCACTCTGAGTTGTAGGAACCTGTTTTGGGTTCTGAGTTGTAAGATCTGAGGAAATGAGAAGAAGTGGAGAAGTTAGGCCGAATTTAGTACACTACTAGATAGGCGAAGGCGGAAAGTGGATGTACCCAGACCTTGGGGAACCACTATAAAATCTGTGTGTACTCTGTGTGTGATTAATTCTGAGATTGTTGTATGTTCTGTGTGATTTCTGAAGTGCTGTATAGAATTGCAAATACAGCTCTTATTATTAAGTGTTTCTGCCTGTAATTTTAAAAAGATTAAGTTCACCTATTCACCCCCCACCCCCCTCTAGGTGATTAGGTACTATTTATTTCATGTTAAAAGACAAACTAGTAAAGAAAAACTAGGACTTCACCTTCACCTACCCCGATGTATCGGGAGGTGAGCTTGGCTAGGTTATTCGAGCGGTAAGGTCGGTGGTTGTGAAAACGGAAAGTATAGTCTGGGGAGCCGATGGCTCGGGAAAATTCATAATTGCATGTGCATAACGTGGTGGGTCTTCAGTATTTGACGATCGTTCACACCGACATCGGTACACTGACTTAGCCGGTGTAGTGTACACATAGCCAAGGAAAAGACTGGTGGTTTAGCCTGCAGAGTACGCAGGAGCTCCGTGGTTGTTTTCTTCACGTCTAGGGGTATATAAAGGCTAGGCCTGGTAGTGCGGCTACCCGCCTAGCAGTGGGGTGCCCGACCAACTATCTCCGTTGGCCACAACGGAGGCTCCTGGGAGTGAAGCTAGCTTCCAAAATGAGGGAACTAAAGATCTGTGCGCATAGAGTCGTGTGTGTGTTGCACTTGCATGAATCGTGATATAACATATCACCTCACTCATACTTGCATATAACCTGACACCCCATCGTATAAATTGTATGAGACTTTTTATATGATGGGGGCCTTGTGAAATAACCCTTAACTTATAAGTTTATATGAACATTCTTATAAGTTAAGGTTACTTATTCCATAGTTTATTTTATATGTACTTACTGCTCTACTTGTAACGACTCCATCCGTTCATATAGTATATAATAGAAGGTCCGGTCGGGGGCCCACACCATATGCCACCAAACAGGCGGGGAAGTTACTGGTTAATACCACAACACAAGCGCATCCTACTTAGAGCATGCTAACGGAAGATTTTAACAGTAATATAGAACTCCAACCATGAATGTCCACTATAGATATATAAAGACACAGTTATATATCTATAGTGGACATTCATGGTTGCAGTTCTAGATTACTGTTAAAATCTTCCGCTAGCATGCTCTGAGTTAGGATGTGCTTGTGTTGTGGTATTAACCTGTAACTTCCCCGCCTGTATGATGGCATATTGTGTAGGGCCCCGGCCAGACCTTCTATTATATGCTATATGAACGGATGGAGTCATTATATTTTGGTATCAGAGCGAGGTTCGGTCTTCCCTTTCGAATGTGTGGTCACATTCTTTTGTCGGGTGGCGTGCACGTGTACATGCAAACTGCGTTAACACTAATGAAATCTTGAATGTCCACTTAGACATGCAAATACACTTATTTGAGGAACCTGCACGTTCCTACATTGTTCTTAGTGTTTGTGCGAGATCGCTAATGTGTGTGTCTTGTTCACTTATAGGTGACTCGGAGTGGTGCTGGGCAGACAGAGCCCCAACGTTCTGATTAGAGTACGGCACCAGCTGAGGTGCCTACACCTCCCCCTTCTGCGGAAACTATCCGCTTAGTTGCTGAGGCACTGTTTGCGATGTTTCAAGCACATCCTGGTAGGCAAGCGCAGCCGGTAGTGGTGTTAGAATAGGTTGCGGTGAGGCCAGAACCTGTTGCGGTTGTTGATGCACGATCAACTGAAAGGCAGTTGAAGCAGTTCATGAGCTTCAATCCTCCTATGTTTACGGGTGTGGGATCCCCTACGCAGGTGGAGGACTATTTATAGCGCGTCAAGCATATATTGACGGCGATTAGGATGGAGGAAGATTAGAAGGTCACCTTGGCCACCTTCTTATTAGAAGGAGTCGCTCGGTTATGGTGGGACGAGATTGAGTTACACCACATAGCGGGCAGACAGTTAACACAAGCCTCGATTGAGGAATTCTCACGACTATTCCTGGCAAAGCACCTACCAGCGGCACAGCATATTACCATGGAAAATGAGTTTCAATGGCTAACGCAAGGAGAAAATAGTGTTGAGACTTACTCGTATGATTTCACACGGTTGGGACGGTATGTGGGCTCCATCTTCGCCGATGAGCAGCGGAAAACCAATGTGTTCTATGAAGGGTTGCGAGACGAGTTATGATTCCTGCTCTCAAGTTCCGTGAACCAAGGGTTCCAGGTGTTGGTTGATACTCCGTGTACGCTGGAGAAGGATATGAAGAGGCTGCAAGGAAAAAGGACATTGGCTGTTATAAAGTCGGAGTTCAAAGCGCCCCGACCTGGGAAATCTTATTATTCAAAGAAATGGGGCAAGAGTTGCAAACCTTCTTGGCAAGCCCCTTCAACAGTTTTGTCGGGGGACACTTCGAGACGAGAGACTCGTTCTTGCTTTACTTGTGGAAACGTGGGGCATATCGCCCATGACTGTCGGACTGGTCCATCAAAGGGTGAAAAGAAGACGGGAGCGTCTTATGCTGAGAAGGGAAAGGCTGTGGTGGAGTCCTCTGCATCCCAGGCGCAGCCCCGGGTTTATAACCTTGGCCGGCAGGAGGCCATAAAGCAACGTGACGTCGTCACAAGTACGAGTTAAGTTATTGATTGCTTTTCTTATTGCATGCTTTTTGTGTTGCTTGTGTGTGATGTGATTGTCACAGGCTTTGTTGTGATTCGGAACATGCTGGCGAGAGCACTATTTGATACGGGTGCTTCACATTCATTTCTATCTAAGGACATTGTAACTCGGATTGGAGTACCTAGTCATGTGAATGCAGAGAGCATAAAGGTGTTGTTACTGAATGGTTGTTTGATGCTTGCGATAGGGCTTGCGATGTGGCAGTTCAAATTGGAAGTCGGGATTTTTGTTTGAACGCGTCTGTGCTGCCGATATCGGAGTTTGATGTGATCTTTGGTATGGAATGGCTCTCAGAGCTGCATGCCTTTATTGACAGTTAGTCAAAAGAGAGCACACTTGGACAAAATACCGAGCTTGAGACTAAGTTCGCTGGTATGCGAGGAGTGAGCGAGACCTTGATGTCTGCACTTCAAGTCGGCAATGTTGTTTGGAAGGGCGCGAAGTTATTTTTCACGCTGATTCAGGGTGTTGAGCCAAGGGCCAATGTGAGTGATGTTCTGATTATGTCGTAGTTTGCGGATGTGTTTCCTAAGGATCTTCCTGGGCTACCACCCCTGCGTGAGATCAACTTTACTATTGAGTTGGTGTCAGGTGCGAAACCTGTGGCCCGCTCGCCATATCGCGTCGTGCCAAAGGAAATGGCTGAATTGAAAATCCAATTGCAAGAGTTGCTGGAGCAGGGATATATACGCCCAAGTATGTCACCTTGGAGCGCACTGTTCTTTTTGTGAAAAAGAAAGCTAATGGTTTGCGGTTATGTGTTGATTATCGTGAATTGAATAAGCTGGCAGAGATGAACAGGTATCTGATTCCATGGATAGATGAATTGTTCGATCAGCTAGTGGAATCAACCGTCTATTCTAAATTGGATTTGAAATCTGGATATTACCAGTTGAGGATTCGGGAAGGTGACATTCCCAAGACTGCATTTGGAACATGCTACGGTCATTTTGAGTTCACGGTAATGTCGTTTGGGCTATGCAATGCGCCATCGGTATTCATGGATCTAATGCACCGAACGTTCTGAGAGTACTTGGACTTGTTTGTGATTGTATTCATTGATGATATTTTGGTGTACTCTCAATCGGAAGCTGATCATGCAAACCACTTGCAGATGGTGTTGCATACCTTGCGAAGGAATAAGTTATATGCCAAGTTCTCAAAGTGTGAGTTTTGGCTGTCGTCAGTGGCTTTTCTTGGCCATGTGGTAAGTGGAGAGGGCATAGCAGTTGTTAGGTATTGTATCCACAACGTACCTGATTTGAAGAAGCTCCTGAACAAGCTAAGGTAAATAGACAATGTATTTGATGAAATCTTTCAAGTTGTGCTTGCAGTTATTCCACGCTAAGTGCACTCCAATGTCAGGGTGCAGTAGGTCAATATACACGGGTCTGCACGACGTAATCCCTCGTTGAGCAGATCAGTGTGTTGGCCTACGTGTACTCTCTCTATTGGAGTGTACTTATTTTCAAGTACAGGGCTGTGATAATGCAAGAGCAGACAAGGAGCAAGGATGGGTCAAGGAGCAGCTCATGGGTGGACAGACGAAAAATCGTCTAAAGTGATAATCGACGAGAATCACCAAGTGATTCTCGCCGATTCGGCGAGAATCATTAGTGATTCTCGCCGAATCGTCGAGAATCACTGGCTGATTCTCGCCGGCTAAATCAGAGCGTGTCAATAAGTCAAAATCGACGAGAATCACTTTGATTGTCGCCGAATCGATGAGAACCACCTTCGATTCTCGCCAATTCGACGAGAATCACCTTCGATTCTCGTCGATTTTGCCTTGGACGATTTTCTGGATCCCGCTGGACCGGATCAAACGTTAAGACGCTGATTTGAACCGATTTTAGGGTTTCTTCAGGTGGGACCCACAACGGTCATAAAAGAGTATACTACTGTATAAATACTCGCGTATTTTTGAACAGAATACACACAGAAAAAGAAAGTCGAGCCGCCGACCTTGACCTAAATCGCGATACCTGCTCCGCCGCCGTCGCCGCTCGTGCTAGTCGATCGCCGGCCATTTGATCGTGATTTCTTCCAGATCTCCCGGCGATAGAAGCTTAGCCAAGCATAGCGTCTCACGCGTCTAACCAGAGATCCTTTATCTCTTGATTTGTTGATCGGGAAAACCTTCCCCTTCCGAATCGATTGAGACGATCGATCCTAGTGTGACCGTTGGTAGACTTTGCTAGCTTTGCTACGAAGATTGAGTCTCCAAAGTACAGCAGCCACACACCGTTGTCGCCGCCGATCCCGAGAATCGAGCCGCCGCCCCTCTTGCCGCCGCCGGTTTCGGGGTGATTCTCTCCAAGAGAGATCTAGGGTTGTGGACTCTTCGTTGACTTCAAGAACACGTCATCGAACGAAGAGGGACACCTTAGTCTCCAAAAGTTGTTTGTATTTCTTGTACATTCTAGTTTCATTTTGTTGTAAAGGAACGTTGGTTCCTAGTTGTAAGGGTTGGGTGCAACCCGTGTTGTGGGAGTGTTGTCTCCTACGTGTGGAAGGGTTCCTTCCGATAGTGTAAGGATTGGATTTCAATCCTGTTGGTGAAGTGACCGAGTCGTCCCTTGTTGAAAGATAGGTCGAAGGGGGAAAGTGGATGTACCCAAATCGGGGAACCACTATAAATTGCTTGTGTCCTTTCTTTGCTGTGCTGTTTTGTTATCTTGTGCAGGTACAATTTTAATTCCGCAAAAACGCTGCAAGTCACCTATTCCCCCCCCCCCCATAGGTGAAGGTAGTGGACACTAGGTGGACTTTCAAGTGGTATCAGAGCCAGGTTGCTCATCAAAAAGGTTCACACCTTGAGTAGAATCCTGCCACTAGTGTCAAGAAGAAGGCAAACATCTACTATGGACGGACTCAAGTACACAGGCAAGATCCCAGTGTGCACCAGGCTCAACTTTCCTATCTAGAAGGAAAGGATCAGGTTCTACATGGAAGCAGTTGATCCTCGACTCTTCATGATCGTGGAGGAGTGACCTTATGTCCCCACTAAGGTATCCACCATTGATCCTACCAAGAAAGTGCCAAAGAAAATTTCTGAAATGGACAAGGACGAGATGGTGCTGGTGGGACTTGACAAGAAGGCGCAGAACATTCTAGTCAGCGCGGTTGATGACTCAATGATGCAGAACTTCTGCAACTGCAGGACAGCAAAGGAGATCTGGCACTGCCTGATTATCCTAATGGAGGGCACTGATGAAGTGAGGGATGATCGGAGATCCCTCCTGAACCAGAAATATGAGGCCTTCAGACAAGGGCCTAAGGAAGAGATCGGAGTCACCTTCGAGAACTTCCTCAAGATTGTCAATGCCCTCAAAGGATATGGAAGAGTGTTCACTGATGGTTAACTTAATGATAAATTCCTTAGGTCCCTTACTAAGGAATGGGACACAAAGATCTCCGCCATCCGAGAGTTTGGCAGACTTGCTGAAACAGACCCACAAATTCTGTTTGGGAAGCTGATGTCCTATGAGCTTCAACTGAACACCAGGAAAGTATAAGAAGAAGCAAAGAAGGCTGCAGCCAAGGAAAAGACTGTGGCCCTAAAATCCATTCACTCCAGAAAGGGCAAGGGTGCGGTTTCATACCGTGCCAGGAAAAAGGATGAGGAGGAGGACTCCGAGCCATGCTCCTCCAGTTCAGAGCTGTCTGAGGAGGATTTCTCCCTCATCACCCGAGAATTCAAGAAGTTCCTCAAGATGAGGAATCAAAGAAAGAGAGACGGCTCCTCCTCCAGGCATCAGAAGAAGAATTATTCTTCTGACAGGTATGCTTCTAAACCGAACAAACATCGCTTCTCTGACATTATTTGTTTTGGATGCAATTAGCCAGGATACATCGTGGCCGACTGCTACCAAGGCAAGAGAGAAAAAGGGAAAGGAGAGGAGCACAAATCCTCTAGAGATAAGAAGAAAGAGCGGAGCTACATCGCCAAAAGGCCAAAGACACTGAGTGAGTCTGATTCCTCAGACTCCAGTGATGATGAGGAAGCCTACTTCGGGCTGGTGGGTCGCTCCGACTGAGAAGGAGAATGCCCTCCATTTACTGGGAAGGTAAAAGCTCACACCCCTCTCTCCAACTCTGAATCTGATCCTGAGTCTCAGGATGATGACCCTGAGGATAGCCTTTCGGCCCGTGAAGCGGAGCTCCTCGAGAAGTATGAGCTTCTGCTCAACACTTTCGAGGAGTGCCGTAAGAGATTGAAGGCTGAGAAAAAGGAAGTGAAATTCCTTAAGGGTGAGAGTGTCTCCCTAAGGGAAGAGATCACCAGTTTGATCTCTCTCCGACAGGAGCACCTAGACCTGACTTCAAAGCATTCAGAGTCTCTTAAGCTCCTTGATCTTAAGCAGGAGGAAGTCGACAAGTTGGAAGAACAACTTTCGGTAGAAAGGAAGATCGTCAAGAGCTTCTCTATGCCAAAAACAGTTCTTCCAGTGGTTGATACCTTCTCTGCTCAGGCCAAAGGAGCTGGCTTGGGGCATGTAGGGGTATCTGGTTCCTCATCCAGGAGAAACAGGAACTAGAGGAAGAATAAGGCCGCCAAGAAGGCCTCTGCTGCTGAAAAGGGAAAGGCTCCGCTCAGTCCTGTTGCGTTCAGAAAGCCTAGCTTTCCTTGCAACCAACATGACTTTGAATCAACCTTTGGTCATCATTTCTGTCCCTCGGTTGCAAAGCCAAAGAGCCGATATGATGGTTGGACTTTTCCCCGCAACTTCGGTGAGAGTGCCTTCAAGGCACCTTATGAGGAAATCCACATGGGAAATTATGGTCAATTCTCTAGCGGCCATAATGGAAAGCAGGCACCAAGCGTCAAGCCTGTTATACTGAAGAAACAGAAGGTGAAGAAGTCATGTGACTGCAATCACTATGAGGCCTCCACCTCCAGATCCAAGGCCCTGGCTGTACCCACCATTCCCAGGGTAAAGCAGGAGCCTAGGAAGAGGTACAACAGATTTGACTGTTGGTGTTGTGGCAAAGTTGGTCACTTTGCCGTGGATTGTTGGTTTAATCCGAGGTATAACGAGACTCCCTATGTTAGCAATGCAAGGCCGACCACTCGTAGGGTTAACCAACCGAGGGGGAGTATGCTAACCAACAATCTAGGACCCAAGTTCGATTGGGTTCCTAAGGGAAATTGATTTTGTTTTGCAGGAATGTCCACAGGCCACCAAAACGCCAATATGGTACTTGGACAGTGGATGCTCCCGGCATATGACTGGGACAAGAAGCCTGCTGCGTGATTACACTCCAGTCGAGAATGGACCCAAAGTCATCTTTGGAGGGTCAGATCGAGGAGTCACCAGAGGTTACGGTATGATTTCCAACGGTATAATCTCTATCACCGACGTGGCTTATGTTGAAGGGTTAAACCATAACCTGATCAGTGTAAGTCAGTTATGTGACAAAGGTTATGACGTTAAGTTCTGCAAGGATAAATGTCTGATAATATCATGTGCCTCTTCTGAGACGGTATTAATAGGCATTAGGAGCAGAAATATCTTCTGCTTAAATTTTCTTAGTTTAGATTCATCTACCCCCATATGCCTTGTGGCAACAGGCAGTGCATCTCTTTGTGAACAATGGCACAAGAGATTGGCACATATTAATTTCAAAATAATTAGTATGTTGTTTTTCTAAAAACTTAGTAAGGGATGCTCCCATTATCAAGTGCATCAAAGATAGCCCCTGTCCTGCATGCCAAATGGGCAAACAGACTCGGACTACCTTTAAGAGCATTGCAGACAAAGACTCTTCCCGATGTCTTTACCTTCTACATATGGACTTGTTTGGTCCAATGCAAGTTCAGAGCTTGGGAGGCAAGTCCTATACGCTAGTGATAGTTGATGATCATTCTCGGTTTACATGGGTGTTCTTCTTAAAACGAAAGTCGGATACGTTTGACATCTTCACTAGTTTTGTCAAGCAGGTTCAGAACGAATTTAACTGCTCAGTGGTCAAAATCAGAAGTGACCATGGAACAGAATTCGAATCTGGTGCTATGACAGAGTTTTGTGAAGAACAAGGTATCTTTCATGAGTTTTCCTCCCCGCGCACTCCTCAGCAAAATGGAGGTATGGAGAGGAGAAATAGAACTCTCATTGAAGCTTGCACGACAATGTTGAAAGACGCTTCTCTCCCAGAATACTTCTGGGCATAGGCGGTCAATACAGCTTGTCATGTACAAAACCGAGCATTGATCAACAAGCATCATCGTAAGACGCCTTATGAGCTATTGAGAGGCAGGAAACCAACCATGTCCTACTTAAGGATCTTTGGTTGCAGATGTTATGTTCTAAATAATGGGAAGTACCCGCGTACTAAATTTGGTGAAAAATGCTTCGAAGGCATATTCATGGGTTATAGTTCCTACAGTCGGGCGTATAGGGTCTTCAATAGGAAAACCCTAGTCGTGGAAGAATCAATTAATGTTGTATTTGATGAAGGAAGCTTGCTTAACAGCAATTCTTCCAGTGGTATTCTTGAAGATGCAGGTGCACGACTTGAACAGCTGGGTCTCGATAAGACCGCTAAAGATGAAACTCCTAAGTACGTCAAAGTTTCCACCTCAACGTCTACTGGGAATGTTGAAGATCAAAATGGTGAAAATCTCTTAGAATAAGGAGAAGTCCAAGAAGTAGTCGAAGCTCCAAACGCCAGACTTCTAGAGCTCCGGCACGTGCGGGGTCACCCTAGAGAGCAGATCATCGGAGATCCTCGTGCTGGTGTCAGAACTCGAAGGGGTACTATTAACGAGATTTTGCATCTTAGCTTCCTGTCACAGGTAGAGCCAAAGAAGTTCGACGAGGCGAACAAAGATGCGGCATGGATATTGGCCATGCAAGAGAAACTGCATCAATTCGAACGATGCAATGTTTGGACGTTGGTTCCCAGACCACGAAAGCAGAATGTGATTGGCACCAAGTGGATCTTCAGAAACAAACTGGATGAATATGGTGTCATCATAAAGAACAAGGCCAGGCTGGTGGCTCAAGGTTACAGACAGGAGGAGGGGATTGACTTCGACCAGACCTTTGCACCAGTGGCAAGGCTCGAGGCAATCAGATTGTTCCTGGCGTATGCTTCGCACAAAGGATTCATAGTCTATCAAATGGATGTGAAATCAGCATTCTTGAACGGAGACCTCAAAGAGGAAGTATACGTCTCTCAACCCCCAGGTTTTGTCAATCCTACTTATCCCAATCATGTATATTTTCTTAATAAAGCTCTATATGGTTTAAAACAAGCTCCACGAGCTTGGTATGAGACCTTATCTAGTTTTTTTCTTGAGAACAAGTTCTCTAGAGGTAAAATAGATAAGACATTGTTTCTCAGGGAAGTCAAAGGCAAGATTTTGCTGGTGCAAATCTATGTCGATGACATCATATTCGGCTCAACGGACAACAATCTTTGCAAAAGGTTTTCTAAACTTATGCAAGGAAAGTTTGAAATGAGCAGTATGGGAGAGCTAAAGTATTTCTTGGGACTTCAAGTGAAATAGTCTGAGGATGGAATCTTCATCTCTCAGACGAAGTTCACAAATGAACTCCTCAAGAAATTCGGTATGGAGAATGCAACCTCTATGAGGACTCCAATGGGATCCACTATGTCTCTGGATAAGGATGAGAAAGGTAAACCTTTCGATGAAACCAAATACAGGAGCATCATTGGATCCCTGCTCTACCTTACGGCCAGTAGACCGGATATCATGTTCTCCACATGTGTCTGTGCCAGATATCAGGTGAACACTAAGGAATCTCACTATGTTGCTGCAAAGCGAATTCTAAGATACCTTAAAGGTTCTCCGAATCTTGGCTTGTGGTACCCGAGAAACGATGATGTCGAGCTAATAGGTTTTTCAGATGCTGATTTTGCAGGGAGTAGGGATGACAGGAAAAGCACTTCCGGGACGTGTCAATTCCTCGGAAGAAGGCTTATTTCATGGAATAGCAAGAAACAGAATTGTGTAGCAACCTCCACAGCAGAGTCTGAGTACATCTCGGCAGGTAGCTGTTGCGCACAACTCATATGGATCAGAAACCAGTTAGCCGACTACGACCTTCAGTTCAAGGAAGTACCAATGTACTGCGACTCCTCCAGTGCAATTGCAATTGCCAACAATCCGGTATCGCACAGCAGAACGAAGCATATTGAAGTGCACTACCACTTCATTCGGGAGCACGTGGAGAACAAGGACATCTCTCTCTGTTATGTCCCCACGGACAAGCAGATTGCAGATATTTTCACAAAGCCCTTAAACGAAGCCAAGTTCAGTCTTTTCAAAACTGAATTGGGGATGCTAAACTATGAGGAATGAAGACTACAGCAGCTCCAGGCTCAGGCATCTAGGGGGAGCCTCTGTCAGGAACTCTAGTGTGCGCACAAGTGCAAGAACTGAGGGGGAGCAAGGGGTCATATGCAACAGACCCAGATTTGCAGAAGCCGAAAAGGGGGAGATATTGGTATTGGTAATGAATATCTCTCTCAACTCCATGTTACGCTCATGCTTTTCATTCCCATACGCTCTATTCACCTTAGCTTGTAGGGTTTAGGCTTCTTCAAATAGGGGGAGATTGTTGGGTATTGTATCCACAACGTACCTGATTTGAAGAAGCCCCTGAACAAGCTAAGGTAAATAGACAATGTATTTGATGAAATCTTTCAAGTTGTGCTTGCAGTTATTCCACGCTAAGTGCACTCCAATGTCAGGGTGCAGTAGGTCAATATACACGGGTCTGCACGACGTAATCCCTCGTTGAGCAGATCAGTGTGTTGGCCTACGTGTACTCTCTCTATTGGAGTGTACTTATTTTCAAGTACAGGGCTATGATAATGCAAGAGCAGACAAGAAGCAAGGATGGGTCAAGGAGCAGCTCATGGGTGGAAAGACGAAAAATCGTCTAAAGTGATAATCGACGAGAATCACCAAGTGATTCTCGTCGATTCGGCAAGAATCATTAATGATTCTCGCCGAATCGTCGAGAATCACTGGCTGATTCTCGCCGGCTAAATCAGCGCGTGTCAATAAGTCAAAATCGACGAGAATCACCTTTGATTCTCGCCGAATCGAAGAGAACCACCTTCGATTCTCGCTGATTCGACGAGAATCACCTTCGATTCTCGCTGATTTTGCCTTGGACGATTTTCTGGATCCCGCTGGACCGGATCAAACGTTAAGGCGCTGATTTGAACCGATTTTAGGGTTTCTTCAGGTGGGACCCACAACGGTCATAAAAGAGTATACTACTGTATAAATACTCGCGTATTTTTGAACAGAATACACACAGAAAAAGAAAGCCGAGCCGCCGACCTTGACCTAAATCGCGATACCTGCTCCGCCCTCGTCGCCGCTCGTGCTAGTCGATCGTCGGCCGTTTGATCGTGATTTCTTCTTGATCTCCCGGCGACAGAAGCTTAGCCAAGCATAGCGTCTCACGCATCTAACCAGAGATCCTTTATCTCTTGATTTGTTGATCGGGAAAACCTTCCCCTTCCGAATCGATTGAGACGATCGATCCTAGTGTGACCGTTGGTAGACCTTGCTAGCTTTGCTACGAAGATTGAGTCTCCAAAGTACAGTAGCCACACACCGTTGTCGCCGCCGATCCCGAGAACCGAGCCGCCGCCATTCTTGCCGCCGCCGGTTTCGGGGAGATTCTCTCCAAGAGAGGTCTAGGGTTGTGGACTCTTCGTTGACTTCAAGAACACGTCATCGAACGAAGAGGGACACCTTAATCTCCAAAAGTTGTTTGTATTTCTTGTACATTCTAGTTTCATTTTGTTGTAAAGGAATGTTGGTTCCTAGTTGTAAGGGTTGGGTGCAACCCGTGTTGTGGGAGTGTTGTCTCCTACGTGTGGAAGGGTTCCTTCCGATAGTGCAAGGATTGGATTTCAATCCTGTTGGTGAAGTGACCGAGTCGTCCCTTGTTGGGAGATTGGTCGAATGGGGAAAGTGGATGTACCCAAAGCGGGGAACCACTATAAATTGCTTGTGTCCTTTCTTTGTTGTGCTGTTTTGTTATCTTGTGCAGGTACAATTTTAATTCCGCAAAAACGCTGCAAGTCACCTATTCCCCCCATAGGTGAAGGTAGTGGGCACTAGGTGGACTTTCAGCAATGGATCAGTCAAAGATAAGAGTCATACAGGAGTGGCCGGTGTTGTCTTCGATGGCTGAAGTCAGGAGTTTCCCTGGACTGATAGGCTACTTTAGATGTTTTGTGGAAAACTTCTCGCGGATTGCTTTGCCTCTAACCACATTGACGCGGAAGGATTAGAAGTTTGTTTGGATGCTAAAGTGCGCACGAGATTTTGAAGAGCTGAAGCATCGGTTGACCACGACGCCTGTGTTGACATCACCATGTGGTACCGACGAATATGAGATCTATAGTGACGCTTTGGGGAGCAGCTTAAGCTGCGTTCTTTTGCAGTTGGGAAAAGTGATTGCTTATGGCTCATGCCAGTTGAAAGTGCATGAACGAAATTATCCCCTCCACGACTTGGAGTTGGCGATGGTGATCTTTGCACTGAAGTTATGTAACGACTCCATCCGTTCATACGTATATACTAGAAGGTCCGGCTGGGGCCCCACAACATATACAATAAAACAGGCGTGGAAGTCACAAAATGATACCAGAGTTGCGCACCCTAACTCATTGCATTCTAGCAGAATCCTATAAAACGAAGCTGAACTCACACATATGAAAATCCACCATATAGAAGCTCCACATTTATAAACATAGCATAGGAATGTCCAAATACAAAACAGTCGGCCTTATGGCCTTACAGGGCTTTACACAACAGTGGCCTCAAACATTGGCGCGCAGGCCGACCACGTATAAACAAACCTAGCATTTTTCATGTAGCCTTCAAGGGCAAGTGGCGGCAGCAGGAACAACAGCAGCATGGCCTTCAACCTTTATGTGTCCCGCTTGGCTCTCCATCACCTGCACAGGGACAGCCCACCCAACAGTGGCAAACAAGCCGATGGTCAGCATTCAGCTGACCAATTTTATAACACCCTACCCCTTTCTCGGGGCAGTGGTATTCCTTCCCTACAGGCATAGCATTTCACCGGAAGATATGTATATCATACATTATGCTCTCATGCACATACATTCCCTCACAACCGTCAGCCACGCGACCCGACGATCCGTGCACTCAAGGCACATTCTTGGTGTACCGGCAAACCAGTTGCCCACCACTGTATCAGGGTCGCAATCCAACGGTAAAACATTGAGCATTTTCTCCATGGCGTGTAGCCTGATGGGCCCGCGGACAGACTCTTACTGTGGTTGGTTCGGTGAGTCGATCGCCGCGGGCTTGCTCGGGTAGGCAAGTGCACCTATCGCAAGTAGTACTCGATATTCGGGGGAATACCGAGGTCGTATTGTTCTCGGGGTCGCGTTGACTATTCTTACTCCTCCGGGAGGACTATTATTTTACTGAAAGTAAGGTGGATTTTTTTACTTAATAAAAGGCGAAAAAGCAAAGGAGCGAAAAAACGATTTAGAAAATATTCGATGAAGGGTTAACGCTCGGCATCGAATCGGATTAGGACTAAAACAATTTTTAATAATAAAAAGACTTAGTTTTCAAATTAATAATAAGGCAACTTGGCCGTGGAGGTTCCACAAATGTGAGCTCACCTAGCTATAGGGATATCGCTCACCTAAACGTTAAGACTATTCGACCGAACGTTAGTCCGACAAAGGATTCCTCTTAACGCCCGCTTTACGCTAAGAACCCCGCTATTGGGTGGGGGACCCAATCCGGTAGAATTACGCTTGTCCTCTCTCGAGGGGGTGCACGCAACTCTATTTACCCAGGGGTGATCGGTCCATATGCACGGCCTCTCGGCTAGCTAGCATATGGACTACGGAAATAGGGCCCACACATCGATTATGTGGTCCTACGCGTCGTAAACCCGGGGTAAACCCTAAGTGCTTAAATTAAAATGAAAATGAAGAGCTTTAATTATTATAAATCATTTTAAATGTCCCAATGCTCTTCGATGCCGAGGCTAATAGCGATTAGCCACACATCGGTATGGGGACGGCTTATAATTTAGTGAGGCGTGAGTTCGAAATTAAATGATAGCCTTGAAAATCACGGATGCAGCCCACAAAGAGACACTAACTTGGCCCAAAAATCTGAACCCTTGGACCTTACAGAACTGGGCTATTTATAGGAAAAAATTTCTAAGTACACGCCCTCGGTCACGGGCGTGTAGGGGGGGCGTGACAGTACTATTCATGAAGGCGGCCGGCGATTGGACAGCAAAGTTGACTTCGGGCTGAGTTCGCAGCAGTCACGCCCTAGGTCACGGGCGTGACTATGGGCGTGTCGGGGAGGTAGAACCGGGCGCGGGTTGCGTCAAATGTCTTCGGCAGCATCTTGTCGGGGCAGCAGAAAAGGTCACGCCACATGTCACGGGCGTGACTATGGGCGTGACAGTTGGGGTCGACACTCGACGAATGTCGAGCGGAAAGTGTCGAGTCGAAATCGTTGAGCTGAAATTGGGTCACGCCCCAGGTCACGGGCGTGACACTGGGCGTGGCAGTTGGTGTCGACACTCGACGATCGTCGAGCGGAATTCGTCGAGAGGAGAGGACACGGGCTTGGGTCACGCCCCGTGTCGGGTGACACGGGCGTGTCGCCAGGCGTGTCAAGCCTTTTCTTCAGAAATTTTCCAATTTCACGGGAAATGCACAGTCACGGCTCGGTCACGGGCGTGACCCATGTGTCACGGGCGTGTACTTCCCAAATTTTGGCAGATTTTGAAATTTTTCTGAAAAATCAAATAAAACAAGTTACGAGAAAATTTACAAGAATAGGAACATTTTATTGAACAAAAATAAGTAAAAACGACGAAAATAAATGAAAATGACTAAATTAATGTGCATAAAAATACGCATATTTACAGTTCATCAAATACCCCCATACTTAGGCTTTTGCTATTCCAGAGCAAAAGTTTGAGGTGAATCTATAAGGAATAAAAAAAACTCTAAGTTTTGGCTATCGCTTAATCAATTATAAGAGAGATCGAAATAAATATACGGGGTGTAAGAGTTAAGTCCTAAAATTATGTAGATGATTTAAATAGCGCAAAAGTTTTGGCCAAAAGACTTCTTGATGTAATCAAATAGAAGGCAACATTTGTAATGGTTATATTAACGAAAATAGTTTGGAATTATAAGAACTCTAGCTTATATGAGTGCTACCGGAAATAATACAATTTACTAATTATGCTCTCAAAAAGATTTTTGAATTAATTCTAGAATCGTGTAATTGGCTAAGGGGGTAGTGTGGTTTATGAAGAGGGTTTTGATATTTGAGGTGAGGTAATTTTTTCTCGAACCTCCATGTTTTTTTCTTTTGGATTATTAGGAAAACGAAATCTTATTTTCCTAATATGATTTTTGTTTTTCAACTTCATAAGAAAAATTAACCCAATGTATATTTGTAGGAGTAATGAATTTTATCCTCTTACTCCCTATATAATCTTTTAAAATTATTGGGTGCCTATGTTTACGGAACGAAATCTTGTTCCCATTGACATAAGATCTTTTAAGGATAAAATTTTTCATGCCAAGTAGGTCATGAAAAGTAAGGGGAGAAAGGAAAACTAGATTGTAATCCTAAAAATTTTTGAGAGCAACCTTAATAATTTGTACGTTCCAATTTTTTTCAGAAAGCTAAATGTAAGTATAATTGAATTCTATAGTCGTTATTTCCTAACATAATATACGTGCTCCTATTAATGAAAAATTAGAAGTAGTGCCTAAAATGAGTCTGCTAGTTTTAACAAAGCATAAAGAATTCTTTAAAACTTAACCCCGGCTATTTAAATGTTTCAATCAATAATTAACAAACGGGTTGCAAACAGAGAATTAATAGTATTCACATATAAATAAACTCAGAACAGAATTTTTGGATAGCAGAAAAGTTAAGTATGGAATATTTGATTTATTTGTTTCAAAACATTTTTTTATTATTATTTTTATAGTTTTTGTTATCGTTTTTTGTTTGTTTTTCATTTATTATCTTTTTTTTGTATTTTTGTTTTTCTCAATTTTTTTTGAAAATTTTTTGAACTATTATCTTTTTTTGTATTTTTTAAGAGAATTTTCATAATATGTACAAAAATAAGGGAGAAAAAGAAAAAGGTTTGTACAAGAATGAGGAAGGGGGAGAGAGAAAAAACAAAAAATATATACAAAGTGAAACTAAACAAAATAATAAGTAAAAATTTTTTTTGGATTTTTGTTTTTTCATTTAAATTTTTTTTTTGGTTTTTCATTTAAAAGTTTTTTTGTTTCATTTTAAGATGTTTTTTAATTTTTTTGTTTTTGTTTTGTTGTTATATGTATTTTTTTGTTTTTTGTTTTTTTTTTGGGAGATGCAGAAATATTGAAGTGCAGAAAGTAAAGCACGAAAATACCCCCATACTTAAGTCCAACATTGTCCCCAATGTTGTATCGTAAGTATGCGGAACAGAAAGGAAAGACAATATGTACAAAGAAAAGAAAGGGAAGGGGGTAGAAGCTTCCCTGAAACGCGTAAGGAAAGGGAGGCCGATCAGAAACCCTGAGGGTCGGTCCGTTTTGGATCGACCACCTCCTTTCCGCTACGGAGGGTTATAGCGTTGGCGTTTTCCCGCGGGTTGGGCTCCGTGTTTCCCGGCAGTGCCCCGAGCGCGCGCTCGGACATCATCCTCGCCAGCTGTCCAACCTGTTGTTCGAGTGTTTTTAGCGATCCGGTGATGTTCCAGATATTTGACAAGTTGGACGCAATATACTTCGAAAAATTTTCCTCCATCGGGGAGGGTTTCGGAAGAGGAGGGGGAGGAAGAAATCCGGGCGCATAAGAAATAGGGGGACGCTGAGCATTATTCGGGTTGCTCCACGAGAAGTTGGGGTGATTCCTCCAACCCGGATTATAGTTATTACTATAAGGGTTGTTGTTGGGGTTGAAGGGAGGACGACCCGAATTTCCCATGAAGTCCACGAACTCTTCAGCTACGCAGACGTTAGGGGGAATAAAACAAGGCGGAGTGGAGGAGGCAGTAGACATCTCTGCCACCTGCTTTGTTAACCTTTCAACTTGAAGGGTCAAGAGAGCAGTGGCATCCACTTCAAAAAGACCAGCCGCCGGCTTTGGCCGTCCCCGCGGGACGTTCCATTGATAGGCGTTCATAGCCATCTCTTCGAATAAAGCCTGGGCGGCCTCGGGGGTTTTGTTGTTAAGCGTACCCCCGGCAGCCGCGTCAATCATTTGACGCGTCTGAAAATTCAGCCCATTATAAAAACTTTGAACTTGCAACCACGTTGGCAGCGCGTGGTGCGGGCAACGGCGGAGGAATTCCTTAAACCGTTCCCAAGTCTCGTATAGAGACTCAGGATCGTTCTGCACAAACGAAGAAATGTCCGCCCGCAACTTTGCAGTTTTGGCGGGCGGAAAGTACTTCGTTAGGAACCGTTCCGTCAACTCAGCCCACGTGGTGATACATCCTCGCGGGAGGGCATTCAACCACGCCTTGGCTTTGGACTTAAGGGAAAAAGGAAATAAGCGCAAACGAATGGCGTCATCAGTGACGCCATTGATCTTGAAGGTGTCGCATATCTCCAAGAAATTGGACAAGTGGACATTCGGGTCCTCATCCGGCAGTCCATCGAACTGCACGGCGTTTTGGACCATTTGAATGACACTTGACTTTATTTCAAAATTATTATTGGCCACCGCAGGGCGAACAATACTCGACCCTGAATCATCCAGGTTAGGCCGGGCGTAATAAGACATAGTACGCTCGGCCGCCGGGGGAAGGTTAGGGGCGGCCATAACTACAACAGTGGGTTCTCCGATAGATTCCTCGGGATCTAAAGAAGGATTTCGGCGATGAGATCGGATACGCGCAAGAGAGCGTTCGATCTCAGGGTCGAAGTCTAAATCTTCAGACTCTGAGGGTTGTCCTCGGGTCATACACCCAAACAAAAATAAAACAAAAATAAACTTTTTTTTTGTTTGTTTTTTTTTTAAAATAAAGTTTTTAGTTTTTTTGTTTTTTTAGAAAATAAGTAAAATTAATAGACTCCGGAATTCGAAATAGCAACTCGAAAAGAGAGTCCCCGGCAACGGCGCCAAAAACTTGATGGGCCCGCGGACAGACTCTTACTGTGGTTGGTTCGGTGAGTCGATCGCCGCGGGCTTGCTCGGGTAGGCAAGTGCACCTATCGCAAGTAGTACTCGATATTCGGGGGAATACCGAGGTCGTATTGTTCTCGGGGTCGCGTTGACTATTCTTACTCCTCCGGGAGGACTATTATTTTACTGAAAGTAAGGTGGATTTTTTACTTAATAAAAGGCGAAAAAGCAAAGGAGCGAAAAAACGATTTAGAAAATATTCGATGAAGGGTTAACGCTCGGCATCGAATCGGATTAAGACTAAAACAATTTTTAATAATAAAAAGACTTAGTTTTCAAATTAATAATAAGGCAACTTGGCCGTGGAGGTTCCACAAATGTGAGCTCACCTAGCTATAGGGATATCGCTCACCTAAACGTTAAGACTATTCGACCGAACGTTAGTCCGACGAAGGATTCCTCTTAACGCCCGCTTTACGCTAAGAACCCCGCTATTGGGTGGGGGACCCAATCCGGTAGAATTACGCTTGTCCTCTCTCGAGGGGGTGCACGCAACTCTATTTACCCAGGGGTGATCGGTCCATATGCACGGCCTCTCGGCTAGCTAGCATATGGACTACGGAAATAGGGCCCACACATCGATTATGTGGTCCTACGCGTCGTAAACCCGGGGTAAACCCTAAGTGCTTAAATTAAAATGAAAATGAAGAGCTTTAATTATTATAAATCATTTTAAATGTCCCAATGCTCTTCGATGCCGAGGCTAATAGCGATTAGCCACACATCGGTATGGGGACGGCTTATAATTTAGTGAGGCGTGAGTTCGAAATTAAATGATAGCCTTGAAAATCACGGATGCAGCCCACAAAGAGACACTAACTTGGCCCAAAAATCTGAACCCTTGGACCTTACAGAACTGGGCTATTTATAGGAAAAAATTTCTAAGTACACGCCCTCGGTCACGGGCGTGTAGGGGGGGCGTGACAGTACTATTCATGAAGGCGGCCGGCGATTGGACAGCAAAGTTGACTTCGGGCTGAGTTCGCAGCAGTCACGCCCTAGGTCACGGGCATGACTATGGGCGTGTCGGGGAGGTAGAACCGGGCGCGGGTTGCGTCAAATGTCTTCGGCAGCATCTTGTCGGGGCAGCTGGAAAGGTCACGCCCCATGTCACGGGCGTGACTATGGGCGTGACAGTTGGGGTCGACACTCGACGAATGTCGAGCGGAAAGTGTCGAGTCGAAATCGTTGAGCTGAAATTGGGTCACGCCCCAGGTCACGGGCGTGACACTGGGCGTGACAGTTGGTGTCGACACTCGACGATCGTCGAGCGGAATTCGTCGAGAGGAGAGGACACGGGCTTGGGTCACGCCCCGTGTCGGGTGACACGGGCGTGTCGCCAGGCGTGTCAAGCCTTTTCTTCAGAAATTTTCCGATTTCACGGGAAATGCACAGTCACGGCTCGGTCACGGGCGTGACCCATGTGTCACGGGCGTGTACTTCCCAAATTTTGGCAGATTTTGAAATTTTTCTGAAAAATCAAATAAAACAAGTTACGAGAAAATTTACAAGAATAGGAACATTTTATTGAACAAAAATAAGTAAAAACGACGAAAATAAATGAAAATGACTAAATTAATGTGCATAAAAATACGCATATTTACAGTTCATCATAGCCGAAGATTATATTCTAAGTGAACCTGGATTGGCCCGTAGCCCCCCATTGAATCACGGCGCGCAGGCCTAAGACTCTCGCTATGCGCTCCAACAGACCGGACTTTCAGGTCTCACGTCGAACGGACATAAAGCAGGTCGGATCATCTACCCCTCGTTGCTCAAATTGCATTGCCATCACCTAGTACAGCGTACTCGCGGCTAAAGAAAAGTTGTGGGTCGGTTTCACCTTACCTGTTTGGCATAAAGCCTGGGTGTTTTCTTGGGCACAACAGTACTTACTATCACACACATTCATATCACAACATCAGAGGGTCTTTCCTGGGCACACCAGTACTTCCTGCTACTCCAATTCACAGGTACAACCTCTCAATTATCACAAATGTCAAGGGTATTTTCCTGGCTTACCACGCCAGTACTTCCTGCTACTCCCCTTCACAGGCACCACCCATGAACATCAAGCATTACAAAGGGTATTTCCTGGACTTCCAATCCAGTACTTCCTGCTACTGCCATTCACAGGTACAACCCAATAGCACGAGCATCACAAAGGGTATTTTCCTGGACTACCACTCCAGTACTTCCTGCTACTGCCCTTCACAGGTTTAACCCATCGACTCCTAAACTACATGTTTATCATGGAGTCTTCTCCGGTGCGTATATATAATATCACCAATCCACACCAACCTGTCCAGATGGGCTTCACACAGCATGCCTATTCCGTAATCCTATTCCAAATCTATATACCAAATGATTGGGGATTCCATGAATCAACACAAGGGACTCCCATAACAAGCCACCCTCTGGTGGGGGAATCTTATGCACATGCCAAAAAGGAAGCCTTCACATGGCTAGGAAGACAAGTTGTTACCCTTGAAGACCGCTTCGGCGACATGAGCTCCTCGCTGGCTGGAAAGAACCGCAACGGCTTTTCCTCCACAATGCTGACCTCGGATCTCTAGCCAGAACTCCGTAGCACCACTGGTGGCCGGCTCTCCTTCCTCCTCCTCCTTCTTCCTCTCTCTCTCTCTCTAAGTTTGAAAGATGAAGGCCAAAGCTCAAATGAGCTTTTCCAACTCATTTCCTGGCCTTAAGAACACAGGGAGGAAGCTCAGCCATTGGATCCCAGCTGAGAAACTGAACGGCCACGGTTTTGCCACAAAATCATATTTTTGCCTGACACGGACTGTGACACGCCCGTGTCCCAGGCCGTGTACCTCAAGCGGTGCTCAACCGACTCATCCAGTATAGTATATGCCCATGTGACACGCCCGTGTCACGGGCCGTGTCACCTGACACGCCTTCAGATACGCCCGTGTCTGTGGCCGTGTACTTCAGGCTGCACAAAATTGAGATCAACCCGATTGGGACATGGCTAGTGACAAACTCGTGTCCCCGACCATGTACCCCAAAACAGACCCGTGTCATGCCCGTGTTCAGCAGGCCAAAAATTCCCTGGGCACATCCCTCAAAGGACACGGCCTGTGACACGCCCGTGTCCCCGACCATGTGCCAATACACGGCAGCTGACACGCCCCAAGTCAACTTCGTCGAGCTGAAGTTCCTCTACCCGCAGAGGACACGACGTCTGACATGCCCGTGTTAGAGGGCGTGTGCCCTCATTCTTCGTCGAACTAATTTTCGTCTAACACTCGTCGGCGGCTCACCTGAGCAAGACATGCCCTGGGACACGGGCGTGTCCCAGGCCGTGTCACCCCATTTTCCCAACTCTGAAATTTAGGGTGTTACAACCCTCCCCTCCTTACAAAATTTTGTCCCCGAAATTTGCAAAAAGTAAGGAACTTAAATAGAAGGATTCCATTCCATAAGTGTTTATACACGTAACACGCATTGCATAACAGTTATACAAAGAGCTCGGGAAATTCAGCTCGCATGGTCTACTCTCGCTCCCATGTTAGCTTCTCACGGCCACAATTGCCCCACCGGACTTTGACCATCCTGACCTTCTTATTCCGCAACTGTTTATCGGCACGATCTTTGATCCTAAAGGCCGAACTTTCGTCGTTAGCCCATACTCCACCGGCACACGATCATTCTCGATCACCTGAGCTGGATCTTTAACGGCCTTCCGAAGCATCGAGATGTGAACCACATTGTGTAATCCACCCAATTCTGCCGAAAGAGCTAGCCGATATGCAGCTTCCCCAACTCGCTCGACCACTTCAAATGGACCAAGATATCTGCGACTCAACTTTTTCAGACGTCGAATCCTGGACACGCCTTTGAAGGTTTTGATCTTCAAGTATACCCAATCACCCACCGCAAACTCCACATTCCGGTGCTTGTCATTGTTGTATTTCGCTTGATGATCTTGGGCCATCAGTAGCCTTTCTCGAATAGTGTGTTTTGTTGAGTTCGCTTCCTCGACTTCATTACGCCTACACACTTTGGATTCACCTACTTCTACCCAAGCCAACGGTGTACGGTACTTCCGACCATACAGAGCTTCAAACGGTGTCATACCGATGCTCGCTTGGTAGCTATTGTTGTAGGCAAACTCCACCAAATAGATATGATCTTCCCATCTCTTCCCAAAGTCCAGGGCGCACATCCGGAGCATATCTTCCATAGTCATGTTGGTTCTCTCAGTTTGGCCATTTGTTTGGGGATGAAAGGCCGTACTGAACATCAACTTCGTGCCCAAAAACTGATGTACTAGCCTCCAATCATTCGAAGTAAAACGCCCATCACGATCGCTCACGATGCTACGAGGAACACCATGTAGCCGTACGATCTGCTCAACATAAAGCTTTGCCAAACTCTCCACTGCATCATCCTGTTTGTTCTGAAGGAAGTGTGTCACCTTTGTCAGCCGGTCCACAATCACCCATATGGAATCGTTCCCGCATTGAGATCTCGGCAACCCGTGCACGAAATCCATAGAAATATCATCGAACTTCCATTCCGGAATCGTCAACAATTTCAAGAAACTGCCAGGCTTCTGGCATTCCGACTTCACCAAAGCGCAAGTTTGACATTTGGCCACATAATGAGCGATATATTTCTTCAGTCCTGGCCACCAGAACAGCTTTTTCATGTCCCCGAACATCTTTGTGCTCCCATGGTGAATTGAGTACTTCATATAGTGTGCTTCATACATCAACTCTTCCCTCAATTTGCCCAAACTCGGGACGCACAAACGGCCCTCTTTCCACAAAAGGTCGTCATCCCGGGAGAATTTGCCCTCTTGCCCATCCTTGGCATAGAGTTGGAGACTCTCATCTAGCTCTGTTGCTCGTCGAACTCTGTCTGCAAGGTCACATTGCACCTCCGTCCAGTTCAAACATGCATCGGCTGTAGCATTCTTGTCAACATAAGATATCTCCAATGCTTCCAACACCTGGATTTGACATTCATCGTGCCTCTGAAACCAGCTTGCTCTTACCAGAGCTCTCCGACTCAAGGCATCCGCGACCACATTTCCCTTCTCGGGAGTATAATGAATCTCAAAGGTGTAGTCCCTAAGGAACTCAAACCACCTTTGTTGTCGCATATTCAGGTCCTTCTGCTCCAACAAATACTTTAGACTCTTGTGGTCTGTATAGATTTCTACTTTCATGCCATACAGATAATGCCTCCACAACTTCAGTGCAAAGATCACCGCTGCCAACTCAAGGTCGTGGAAGGGATACTTTCGTTCATGCACCTTCAATTGGCGAGAGCCATAAACAATCACTTTCCCATTTTGCAGAAGAACGCAGCCTAAGCCGCTCCCTGAAGCATCACTATAGATTTCAAATCCATCAGTACCATACGGCGACGTCAACACAGGCGTCATGGTCAGCCGACACTTCAGCTCTTCAAAAGCTCGCGCGCACTCCGGCGTCCAAACAAACTTCTGATCCTTTCTCGTCATTGTGGTTAGAGGAAAAGCGATCCGCGAGAAGTTTGCAACAAATCTTCTATAGTAGCCTGCCAGTCCAAGGAAGCTCCTGACTTCGGCCACTAAAGACAATACGGGCCACTCCTGTATGGCCCTTATCTTTGTTGGATCCACTGTTATGCCCTCTTCGCTTACCACATGGCCCAGAAAAGCCACCGACGATAGTCAAAACTCGCACTTCGAGAACTTGGCGTAGAGCTTATTTTTCCTCAACGTCTGCAACACCAACCACAAGTGGTTTTCGTGATTAGCTTCAGATTTTGAGTACACCAAGATATCATCGATGAATACAATTACGAACAGATCCTGGTACTCTCGGAACGTTGGTGCATCAGGTCCATAAACATTGAGGGCACATTACACAGCCCAAACGGCATGACCGTGAACTCATAATGCCCGTACTGTGTTCCAAATGCATTCTTGGGAATATCTTCTTTCCGTATCCTCATCTGGTAATAACCAGACTTCAAATCCAACTTCGAGAAAACGGTTGATCACACCAGCTGATCGAACAACTCATTAATCCGGGGAATCAAATACTTATTCTTCTCGGTCAGCTTGTTCAATTCGCGGTAATCAATACATAACCGCAAGCCGTTGTCTTTCATCTTCACAAACAGAACAGGCGCGCTCCAAGGTGACATGCTTGGGCGTATATAACCCTGCTCCAGCAACTCTTGAAGTTGAACTTTCAACTCCGCCATTTCCTTTGTCACGATGCGATATGGAGAGCGGGCCACAGGTTTTGCACCTGGCACCAACTCGATCGTGAAGTCAATCTCTCACTGGGGTGGAATCCTAGGGAGATCCTTGGGAAACACATCTGCAAATTCCGATACAATTGGAACATCACTCACACCGGCCCTGGGCTCAATAGCCTGAATCAGCGTGAAGTAGCACTCCATGCCCATCCGAATAGCCTTAACGACTTGGAGTGCAGACATCAATGTCCCACCCACTCATCGCATCCCTGTGAACTTCGTCTCCTACTCGGTATTCTGGCCCAATGTGATCTATTTGGCATTACAATCAATCAAGGCATGCTTCTCTACGAGCCAATCCATACCAAAGATCACGTTGAATTTTGATATCGGTAATACAGAAGCAGTCAAACAGAAATCCTGACTTTATATCTGGACTGCCACATCGCAAGCTCGATCCGCGAGCATCAAACAACCATTCGGCAACAACACCCTGACGCTATCTGTCTTCACACGACAAGGTATTCCAAGCCGTGCTATGAACTCTTTAGATAGAAAGGAATGCGAAGCACTCGTGTTAAATAGTGCTCGCGCCAGCGTGTTCCGAATCATCACAAAGCCTGCGACGATGTCACTCTGCTTAATGGCCTCCTGTAGGCCAAGATTGTAGACTCGCGGTTGTGCCTGGGATGCAGAGTATTCCACCACTACCTTTCCTTTCTCCGCATATGACGCTCCCGCCTTCTTTTCACTCTTTGGCGGTACTACCCGACAATCACGGGCTTTATGCCCCACCCATCCACACGTAAAGCACGTACGAGTCTCCGGCCTTGAAGTGGTCCCCGACGTTGCTCCCGAGGCAACCGAAGAAGGAGCTTGTCCAGCCGACTTGGACTTCTTGCACCATCTCTTCTTATAATACGCTTTCCCAGGTCGGGGCACCTTAAACTTGTTGAACCTCTGCTATGTGTCGACACAAGTCCCGTGTGTCGACACAGTTGATGTCGACAAAGTCTTCTGTGTGTCGACATAGTTGATGTCGACTAAGCTTTTCTGTGTGTCGACACTGCCTCTGTGTGTCGACACTGTTTCTTCTGGTGTTGACACAACATTTCCAAGTGTCGACATAATTGACTCCAAGTGTCGACACAGCTTTTCTCCAGTGTCAACACAATTGATTCCAAGTATCGACATAGCTTTTCTCTAGTGTCGACACAAGCCTTCATAAGTGTCGACACAACGTTTCTGGTGTCGGCTCATGGACTTAGAAACTTTTCCTGCATTCCTGCATTTTCTTAACCTACACATATAAACTCAAAACAACATCAAATACATCTTGATGTATATCATTGAGTAGGGTGATGCTTCTTTAAATGTGGTACACATTTTCCAATGTACCCAACAATCTCCCCCTATTTGGAGAAGTCATAACCCTTAGTCCATGATATACACCATTCATAATAAACACACATTATGATGTATAAAAATATTATATGACAGGGTAACTTATAAACAAAACATGTATAAAATGACATCACAGAATAATGATGCAAACATAATAAGCATTTATCATTATTTTGTTTAAACTTTCAAAAGTTTCTTAACAATAGATTACATAGATTTTTAAAACTAAAGATTACAATGTTGTAACATCTAGTTAATCTAATATAGGGCTGGTCAGACTCCTTGATGACTATGCCTTTGCCTGACTGGATCTTGGCTTGTACTAGAGCATCAGTATCTTCCGCTGGCTTTTTGCCCTTTAGATCTTTCTTCTTTTGTTCTTCAGCCCTTATTCTTTGCCTTTCAAAATAGTAAAAGGGCTTTGGAAAATACTTGCTAGGCTCCTGAGCATTAGTAGGTAGCTTCCCAACTTTGCCTTTCTTCTATATTGCAGAATGGCTTCCTGCCTAGCTTCATGCTTTTGCCATTCTTGCTCAGTGTACCATTTTCCCCTATTATGGGTCTTGTCCTTTACTGCTTTTTAATTAGTCAAGATAATATTTCTGGAAGTAGGACTCCACTGCTCAAAATCAGGCTTCAACTCTGCCTGTTCTCTGAATCTTTTCTTTGAAAGTTGAGCTTCTTGCTCCTTATTCACAGCTGTCTCTGACATTTCTACCTCTCAAGGATAACATTTTTAGTACCCTCTGGAGGGTTGTACATAGACTGTACTTCTTGCTGAATCATATCAAAAACTGCTGGAGCGTAAATAACCTGAGCAACTCCAGGTTGATCACCTTCAAAATAAGCAGGTTGCATACCTGACTCAGCTACATTATCATCATCACAGAGGGGTGGATATCCAAGGGTGGCTCAGATGATATTAGATATCCATTTAGCAAGATCTGAGACTACTTTGACTAACACTCTCTCCCCCTTTATGACTTCTCTTTCAATATGATCTCTGAGGTCATCCTTCTAAAATCTGACTTGTTCATCTAGATAATTAACACCATCTTTATAAAATGACCTTAGTTTCAGTAGCTGATTAGAAATGACCTTTTGTGAAGTCTTAATAGCTGTTTGGACAGCAGCTAGTTCTTCTTGTAATTGTTTTCAAAATCTGACTTGGCTTTAGCACTTTCCTCAGTCTGGGCAGCAGCAGTATTCTTTAACTTTATAACAATCACATTATGTGATTCAGTCAGATTGTCATTCATCCTTAGTTGATTTTCAAGAACATAGCCTTGCTTGACAACTATATCATCAACTTGAGTCATTATGCCTACTTGTTGTTTTGCAAGATAGACTACAACATTGCCACCTTTGTGGAAATAATCTGTCATTTTCTTCTTGTTCTGATTTACTTAAAATCTTATGGATTTGATATCTTGTGCCAAGGAGAATTGTAGATCTTTATGGGTCTCATCCATATATTTCTCCATGGCTATCCTTTGTTCATCTAACTTTGCTTGCAAAGAGACCAACAAAGAGCTATAATCAGTTGCTGGGGCATGTTGTGGAGCATTTTGCAATGCCCTTTTATAGCTTTGTCTTCTTCTTTTGAAAACCATCAGCTTTTTCTTCTTAGCTTGAATTTCTGCTTCATCTTCAGAAGCTGAGGTACTTGCAATATCAACTCTTTACTTAGGACTAGGAGGCTGTTCCTTTTCTGTCCTACGTTTATCCCCCTCAGTTCTTGCTTTCTCCCCCAGAGTCCCTGGCTCCTCCCCCTCAGTCCTGACTTGCTGCATATCAGTGAACAAATCTTCTACGGTAAACTCTTGTTGAGTTGGGACTGGAGGCACTCTTAACTGTGGAGCATCAGCAGCTGTAGATGTATCCTCTATGATAACATCCTGTGCTTGAGTGTTGAGGTGAGTTGTCTGGTCAACATCAACCAAGGGCATAGTTAGTATTTCATCCTCACTATTGAAATTTGATTGATTTACTTCCTGGATTACCTCAAGAATAGTTTGTGTAGCCATTTCATTGTCTAAGTGTGTTGATTCTAAGTGTCGACACAACTTCTGGATGTGTCGACACAACTTCACTGAAGATTCAACACCTTTTTTTCTCTAGATGTGCCGACATCACTTTCCTAGAGTATCGACACCAACTACTATGTGTCGACACAAAAAACTTTTTGTCTCGACACAATTTTACTTAGCCAAATTTGTTAAACTAATTTATGTTCAACATTCCTAATTCAATTTTGAAATTATTGAATTTAGTTTCATCTAATGGTTTAGTGAACATATCAACAATTTGTAAATCTGTATTAACAAATTCTAATGAAATATCTTCTTTCTCTACATGATCTCTAAGAAAATGGTATCTTATTTCTATATGTTTTGTTCTACTATGAGAAACAAGATTATGAGCAATAGAAATAGCACTAGTAGAATCACATAATAATGGAGTTCTACTTACCCGAATACCATAGTCTTCTAACTGATGTTGTATCCACAACAGCTGTGCATAACAACTTCCTACAACAACATACTCAGACTCAGCTGTGCAAATTGCCACACTAATCTGCTTCTTACAGCTCCATGACACCAGTCTTCCTCCTAGAAATTGACAGGTGTCTGTTGTGCTTTTCTTATCTACTTTACAACCTACAAAGTCTGCATCTGAATAGCCTATTAGTAGAAAATCTCTATTCCTAGGATACCAAAGGCCTAGATTAGGTGTGCCCTTAAGATATCTCAAAATCCTTTTGACAGCAGTAAAATGAGATTCTTTAGGGCAGGATTGGTACCTAGCACAGACACATGTAGCATACATGATATCTAGTCTACTAGCAGTCAGATATAGGAGGGAGCCAAATATTCCTCTATACAAAGACTCATCTACAGGTTTCCCTGCATCATCTTTGCTTAGAGACATACTTGTCCCCATTGGAGTTCTCATGGTAGTGGATGACTCCATACCATACTTCTTAATTAACTCCAGGGTGAACTTAGACTGAGATATGGACAGGCCATCATCAGTCTATCTTACTTGGAGTCCTAAGAAGAACTTAAGTTCTCACATACTGCTCATTTCAAATTTCACTTGCATAAGTTTTGCAAACTTTCTACAAAGGTTATTTTCAGTAGAACCAAATATTATGTCATCACATATATTTGGACTAGGATTATCTTTCCTTTGGATTCTCTAAGGAATAGAGTCTTGTCTATTTTCCCCCTTGAGAATTTGTTCTCAATGAGAAAATTTGACAGGGTTTCATACCAAGCCCTTGGGGCTTGTTTCAACCCATATAAAGCTTTCCTAAGTTTATAAACATAATTAGGTTTGAGTGGATCAGCAAAACCTGAGGGCTGCTCTACATAGACCTCCTATTTTAAGTCTCCATTTAAGAATGCTAACTTAACATCCATTTGGAACACTTTGAAGCCTTGATATGCTGCATAGGCAAGGAATAGCCTGATTGCTTCCAACCTTGCCACTGGAGCAAAAGTATGATCAAAGTCTATGCCCACTTCCTGCCTGTATTCTTTGGTAACTAGTCTTGCCTTGTTCTTCACTATGATCCCACTCTCATCAACCTTGTTTCTATAAATCCACTTTGTCCCTATGACATTGTGGCCCTTTGGTTTTGGAACCAACTCCCAGACCTTACACCTTCTGAATTGATTTAACTCCTCCTGCATAGCATCAATCCAGTGTGGGTCTTGAATAGCTTCTTCAAATCTCTTGGGTTCCAGTTGAGATAAGAAGCTTGAGCAAATAACTGTATTTAAGTTCCTGCTTCTTGTTTGTACTCCATGTCTCGAATCACCAATGATCTGGTGTGCAGGATAATCCTTTAAATATCTAACTGCTGGAGGTAATCTATCAACAGTTTGACCTTCTTCAATCTCTTCATTATGCTGTACCTCATGGTCTTGAGTTTTGTCTTGAGTGTCTTGTACTCCCCCTGGACAGCAACTACCATTTTCCTCATCCTGCTTTACAGTTGGATCTTCTCTGATAGTAAGCTGGTCTATCTTCTGTTGTATACCTGTGGAGCTACATGAACTACTTGGCAACTCACTGTTAATAAGTCTAGATTCATCAAATATGATATGAACAGACTCTTCTACAACTTGAGTAGCCAAATTATAGACCCTATAAGCTTTACTATTATTGATGTACCCAACAAATATCCCATCTTGGGATTTGGCAGCAAACTTAGTTAGGTGAGACTTGCTATTGTTAAGCACATAGCACTTGAAACCAAAGATCCTGAAATAGGATAAGTTTGGTTTTTTGCCTTTCATAACCTCATAGGGTATCTTTTGTGGTTTTTGGTGATGGAAGCCCTATTGAGCACATGGCATGCAGTGTTACTGCCTAAGACTAGAAATATTCTGGGAGAGAAGTGTCACTCAATAGTGTTCTTCCAGCCTCAATCAATATACTATTCTTTCTTTCAGCAATGCCATTTTGCAGAGGTGTTCTAGGTGAGGAAAATTCCTGATGAATCCCAAATTCTTCACACAACCTTGTCATACTTTCAGATTGGAATTCAGTTCCATGTTCACTTCTGATTTTGAACACTGAACTATCTAATTCATTCTGAATTTGTTTGACAAAATTGTAGAAGACATTTGGGGTTTCAGATTTCTGCCTCAGAAAGAATACCCATGAAAGTGTAGAATAGTCATCTACTATCACAAAAGTGTAGACCTTCCTACCTAGACTATGAACTGGCATAGGACCAAATAATTCCATATGCAAGAGGTATAAGCACCTCACTGAGTCTTTGGTTTCTAGGCTATGAAAGGAGGATCTGGTCTGCTTGCCTTTTTGACAAGCTGAGCATATCCCATCCTTATAGCACTTAACTTGAGGATCATTCCTCACTAACTCTATACTAAAGAGTTGGCTAATAGTCTTATAGTTAAGATGAGCTAGACTCTTGTTCCATTTTACACAATGAGAGGCTTTCTCATCAGCCACAAGACAAATAGGAGAATTTTTATTCTCACACTCAAAGCTTAGGAAATACACATTTCTATTTCTATAGTCAGTCAATATAACTTTTTGATCACTAGACCTCTTGATATGATACCCATTCTTGATAAATGAAATGTCATATCCAAGATCACTCAGCTAGCTAATGCTTATTAGGTTGTGTTTCAAATCCTTCACATAAGCCACTTGAGTGATATTGATTGAGCTGTTAGAGATGTTATCAAACCCTTTGATGACTCCTTTTTCAGAACCACCAAAGATTACTTTAGGCCCATTCAATATTGGTGAGTAGTCCTTCAGCAATCCTCTTGTTCCAGTCATGTGCCTGGAACATCCACTGTCCAAGTACTATATAGGGGCATGGCAACTTGGACTCACCTGCAACAAAGATTACTTAACCTTAGAACCCAAATAACTTTTGGGTCCTTGTTTCAAGTTAGCCTGAAACTTGACAAATCTGTTTGCTGCTCTTCTAACAGGTAGACTGCTATCCTTCCTGACACTAGTATTGTGCCAATAGTCTAAGACATAATGGCATATCTTGCCACAACACCAGCACTCATACTTATTATACCTCTTTTTAGGTACAATCTTAGTTGTTAGATTTTACCCATGTTAGTATAGTTCCATTATCGCCTGCTTATTTTGATTTTGCCCTTGTTGTTCTCTGCTTTCATCCCCACACATGGTGCCTAGGAGTCGTATGGGTGAGGTGAGGACAAAATGGCTTAGTCTTTACGACTAACGGTCGGTTATGACCGTAGGAGCTCGAGGAGTTGGAGCGCCAGCCCGACCAAGAGGACGTGGTTGCAGGACCTGAGGAACAGATACCGCGCATTACTACCACTACTACTCAGGAACATGTGATGATGAGTGTTTAGTTTCAGCTTCTGCTTAGAGAGGTGTGAGAGAGAGATTGTTTTTTTTCATTTGGAATCTACCAAGCATAAGCCCTTACTCTCTTTTTTCTTACTCATTGTGTCCTCTTATTTCATATTATGATGATGGCTATAATTTTGTGGTCTTGTTTGTTATTCTTTACTTTTTTTCTTGCATTAGCCTAAAAGATTTAAATGATCGTACTAGCCGGCAGGATCGACATTATGCTGTGGTGAATAACCCATGAGTTGGAATCACCGTAAGGCGGCGGTTCTGGGCATAAGACCTGGGTTACTTCCTGGTAAGGGGGAGGGGTCTTACAAACTGGCATCACTTGAACAAACGATCATAAGAGAAAGAAGTTCAAAAAACACTGGGTCACCCAGCTCGAGCATTAGTTTGCGGACAAACTATACAACGGAAGCAATGATGTGCCCATATGTAAAAAGTCACAGAAAATAGTCCATTTAAGCAATGAATTAGGCTAATCTTAATATAAACCTTATATTTTATGTAGCCCCCACAGATCACCGAATTGCAAAATGTCGTCCCTCCCCCTCCGGCTTCCACTCCTTTTCAGTAGATGGAGTTAGGGAATACTTTAATGGCTATCCCGGGTCCCGGTCTCACAGCCAAACCCAGGATCGAATTGGTTGAATGCTTTCAGGAGTCTGTCTCCCCTGATGTACATGGGACAGAAAATGTGGTGAAGATGGAGGAATGGCTTGAGACCATACAAGAAATGCTCTCAAGCATTAGTTGCCCAGTCAGCAAGGCAGTTTCTTTGGCAACTTTTGTGTTGGTTGCTCATGCGAAGAGGTGGTAGAAGTCCTTGATGGATTCCACATATGCAGATAGAGAGCTTTCAGACATTTCATGGGAGGAGTTTAGTGAGGTTTTCCTGGAGCATTTTGTGTCCACTATGGCAGGAAGAGCTGGAGGAGGGGTTTTTGAACCTCCAACAGGGGAGCAGGTCTGTGATAGAGTACCAGAGGGAGTTCTCCCATCTGACTAGATTTGCGAGGATACATGACTTGGATGACAGGAGATATGTGAAGAGATTCTACCATGGACTCAAGGATCCATTGAGCTTGACATTGTATATCTCATGGCACATTGACCCAGATCGTAGAAATGGGAAAGAAATTAGACGCAGATCTGCTATGAGTGCAAAATAAAGGGAAGAGACTGATAGATGGGCCACCCCCGGGGAGAGTTGCAGGGGCCCGCAACTTGACAGAGTGATGAGCCATTGGAGAGGTGGAGGACGTCATCATCCTACCTTTAGGCCAGAGCAGAGGCCTGCTACAGTATTAGATCCCCCACCATTGCTGATCCATGGGCCGATATGGCTTGATGATCAAGAACATCGATAGGTGTTATGTTATGGGTGCCACTAGCCTGGGCACATTATAGCTGACTGCCCTCAGAATTTTCTACCACCTCCTCCATCTCCAGCAGCCCCTCCTGCACAGTAGGGCTGAGGCCGAGGATGAGGTCGGGACCGGGGACCTCACCGTAGAGGCCGAAGGCTAATGTAGATGTATACATTGGATCTTGTCGAGTCGAAGAACCCAGAGGAGGTCATCACAGGTACTTTAGATTAATGTAATTATTTTAAATTCATTTGTAGTACCATGCAAACCCCTTGTAGAATAATAACATGACACAACCATACAAAACATCAGGTATAGTCATTATTAGTGGCAAGGCTGCCCATACTTTGTTCGATACGGGTGCCTTGCACTCATTTGTATCTGAAGACTTCCTGGAGGGACTAGAATGCGTACACCGCTTCACCAGCATGACTAGGAGTGTGCGCCTACAAAATGGCTCAGAGCTTTTATCCTCTGTGTAACGCCATGAAACTCAAAAAAGTGACGGGAGGCGTTTTGGGCCGAACCTGGTATTTGGCAGGAGGCACACGGCCTGGGACACGGGCGTGTCCCAGGGCGTGTCAGGCTCGAGTCGACAATTTGGCCGCGAAGTCAACATTTTGCGCTCGACGATGTGTCGAGACGGGGCACACGGCCTGAGACACGGGCGTGTCTCAGGGCGTGTCAAGCCCGTGTCGACAATCGGCCCGCGAAGTCGACATTTTCGCGCGACGATGTGTCGAGACAAGGCACACGGCCTAGGACACGGGCGTGTCCAAGGTCGTGTCGTGTGGTTGACAAACTTTGCTCGACGAAGTGTCGAGACTGTGAGCACGACCTGAAGCCCAGGCGTGTTCGGGTGTGACACGGGTGTGGACACAGGCGTGTCTAAGACCCGTATGAGTCTCGGGTTGTTTTCGAGGCTGTGTCGATGGAGGCACACGGCCGACCACACAGCCGTGTTAGTTGGAACATAGGCGTGTTAGGTCGAACACGGGCGTGTCGGATGCCCGTGTGCTGTTCCAGACACGTCGATTATGACGGCGAATGGGGGACACGACCATGGACACGGGCGTGTCGCAGGCCGTGTTCGGCCCAGTTTTAGCATTTCAGGACCGAATCAAGGCCGTTCGTTTCTTTAATTTGGGATCCAACGGCTGGGGGTTGTTCCTGATGGGATATACACTGGATTGAACCCTTGAAACCCTCATTTCTTTTGAGTGGTTCTCTTTCTAAGTCAAGAGAGAGGAGAGCAAACGAGAAAGAAGAAGCTTAGATTCGGCCATTGGAGGAGCTTCGAAGCTCCAAATCGCGAGCCGACTTCGGATCTACGGAGGCAAAGAGAGTGCGGTGCTTTTCATCCGCTTACATTTCCATGGTGCCGAGGAAGAATGCTAGGGTAACGATTCTCTTCTTAAGCATGTGAAGCTCTCCTTCTTTGAATAGGAAGCCCGCTCTCGCGAGTTTGCGGTGTGTTGGAGGCTTTCCTTCGGGTAGATATGTAAAGTCCCCTTTGTTTAGAGTCCGTATACGAGAACGAACATAGGTATGATGTGTGAAGCCTACCCGGACATGTTGGTCCGGATCAGTGATGTTGCATTGTATAAATGACGGAGAAGACTCCGTGCGATTGTTTGTTTTTTCGGGTTTTCTACAAGGTAGATTGTAACACAGAGCCTTGGGGATTATCCCTAAGGTGCACCCGGAAAACTGGGTAGATGTGTGATCTTGCCAACTTGGTGGCCTGGGATCCAACTTGAACATAACCGGGTTATGCGAAATGTGATGGAAACGGGACTCGGGAGAAGTTTGACCTGCGCATATGTCTTAAATTGTCGTTGCGACGTGAGCACGGGTTAGATGGAATCGTATCCGTTCTATGTCGCGCGGTTAGAGTCGTTGGCATAGATGAGGTCGTCGGCGGTCTATGACTTAACTTGACGTGACCCATGCCAAGAAGACAAAATGCTCATATGTTTGGCCGTCAAAGTGGCGGCGGTGAGTCCGGAATGTCTATGGCTTAAATTGACGTGGCATTGACCGGTTCACCGAGAATTTGCCCTGAGAGCACGGGGCATGTGGCCGTGCGTGCCAACGCCTGTGATGCAATGTATATTTATATACTGCTTGGTTATGCTAATAAGTGTAGGGAAGGAGCATCGCCGCCCCGAATTGGGGGCGAGATCGTTATAATTTGATCAGCATTGCTGACCGTTGCTTTTGTTTTCCACCGTGCGGTGGTTTGTTTCTTGCAGGTGCTGCTGGACCAAGCGGTCAATAGCGGGCTAAAGCCCAAATTGCGAAGCTGGCCCTCGAAGGCCTAATTGGAGTGTTTACTTGCTTTTTTTCATGTATGACCGGCCTGCGTGCCGTGGTATGGAAAACATGTAATATTGAGTAAACCATTTTGTAAGGCCTTAAGGCCAGTACTTGTGTATGTACTACATTCCTATCTGGTGTTTAGTGGACATTCATGCTTGGTGTTGGGTTCTTTTAATTGCAACTTATAAAATTGCTTCCACTAGAATACTCTATGTAGGACGTTATGATTGGTTAGATGGTTTCCATTGAGTAACCACCCGGTTTGTCTGTGGTATATGGAGTCGGGCCCCGGCCGGACCTACTGCTATATACTATGCGACGGATAGGGGGTGTTATAATTTGGTATCAGACTCCTGGTTTTGGTCGGGCTTCGGATGAATTAGTGGCCGAATTCTTTTTAAGGGGTGGTGAGCACAGGCATGTGCGTAATCGTTATAACAGCAAAAGAACCCATGAATGTCCACTTAGGAATAAAAATACACGTGTTTGAGGAACATGCGCGTTCCTATATTTGCTTTTGCAATTTTGTTTGGTCTCTAAACGGTGTTTTGTACCACTATATGTGACCAGAAGTGGTGTTGGGCCGTCGGAACGTCGAGTTTCTGAGGCTAGCAGTGCACTAGATGTTGCTCCTGCAACACCTCCATCGGCTGAGACCATACGAATGGTGGCCTAAGCACTGTTGGCCATGATGAATGCGCAGCCTGCAAGGCAAATGCAGCAGCCCGCTCCTGCGGTGGAGCAGGTAGTAGTGGAGCCGTTGGTGCCAAGGAGGGCAACCGAGAGACAGCTCAAACATGTCATGAGCTTTAATCCTCCGGTATTCTCGAGGTTGGGAACCCCATCTCAAGCTGAAGACTGGCTCTCCAGGGTGAAGAGAGTCATGACAGCAACGGAGACGGAGGAGTGGCAAATGACCACCATTGTTACGTTCCTTTTGGACGGTGAAGCGAGATTGTGGTGGGAAGGATTGGAGCTGCATCTATTGAGAGGTAGGCAACTAGTAGACGTCTCGATGGAGGAGTTCTCGAGATTATTCTTAGCTAGATACCTCCCTTCGGTGCAGAGGATAGCGTTGGAGAACAAGTTCCTGAAGTTGGTACAAGGGGACAGTAGCGTGGATGAATATCTCCACGAGTTTACTCGTTTGAGTCGATATGCTAGCTCCACCATCGCGGATGAGGAGCGCAAGACGAATCGATTATTTGAAGGATTGAGAGATGAGTTGAGGTTACTACTCTCGGGGCCGATGATGCAGGGTTTCTTGACCTTGGTCAACACTGCCCGGTCCTTGGAGAAGGACATGAAGAATGTACAAGCAAAGAAAAGCTTGGGTGATAAGAAATCTGAGTTCAAGGTGCCGACTACTTCAAAGTCCGGCTATCGAAGATTCCACAAGAAGCATAGGACTTCGGGTCCAGCTCCCTCTGCTAGTGCTTCTGGGGAGACTACGTGTCGGACCCCGGGCACATGTTTTACTTGTGGAAAGTCGGGGCACTTTGCCCGTGATTGTTGGAGCGGACGTCCCAAGTCCGAAAGGAAGCCGGGAGCGACTTATGAAGAGAAGGGCAAGGCAGTGGAGTCAACCACGTCCCATTATGCTCCGGCCCAACCGAGGGTATACAATCTTGGCCAACAGGAGGCCATCAAATAGGCGGATGTGGTGACAGGTACGGTTTAATTTATAGCAAGTTAATTTCTTGAAATACTTATTATGCACATATTACCTTACCACTGCTTGTTTAGGATTTGTTTTGATTTGTGAAAATCCGGCAAGAGCACTTTTCGATACGGGAGCTTCACACTCCTTCTTGTTCGAAGGATTTATATCACGCATCGGAGTCCCTTCTTCGATGTAGAAGGATAAGTTGGATGTGTTGTTGCCCAATGGGTGTTCGATTCGTGCGGATAGAATCTACGGTGTTAAGATTCGCATTGGGAATCAAGAGTTCGATCTGCAAGCATGGTTACTACCGTTGGTGGAGTTATCCGTTATATTTGGCATGGACTGGCTCTCGGAGCAGCAAGCCCATATTGATTGCGGTAGCAAGTAAGTCAAGTTGGGAGCAAGTCGTGAGACGACTTTTATGGGCTTGAAGGGGTCTAGCAAGACGTTGATGGCTGCTCTTCAGGTGGTGAAGGCGGTTCGTGCCGGTGCAGAACTGCTCTTTACACTAGTGGAGGTTGCAAAGCCTAAGCCCGCTTTGGATTGAATTTCAGTGGTATCGGAGTACCCTGATGTGTTCCCTAGAGATCTTCCTGGAGCCCCGCCTCAGCGGGAGATAGATTTCATGATTGAGCTAGTTCGAGGTGCAAAGCCTGTGTCACGATCTCCGTATTGGCTAGCGCCTAAGGAAATGGCGGAGCTGAAGGTTCAACTGCAAGAGTTGTTGGAGCAAGGGTATGTGCGCCCAAGTTCTTCGCCTTGGAGCGCGTCCGTCCTCTTTGTTAAGAAGAAGGACGGAAGCTTGAGGCTATGTATTGATTATCGGGAGCTCAACAAGTTGACGGAAAAGAACAAGTACCCGATCCCCCGGATCGATGATCTTTTTGATCAGTTGGTCGGCTCGACGGTGTACTAAAAGTTAGACCTCAAGTCCGGGTACTATCAGCTGCGAATAAGGGAGAGTGATATCTCAAAGACAGCGTTCAGTACGAGATACGGGCATTACGATTTTACGGTCATGTCATTTGGACTGACTAATGCGCCGTCAGTGTTCATGGATTTGATGAACAGGACCTTCAGGGAGTACTTGGATCATTTTGTGATCGTCTTCATCGATGATATTTTGGTGTACTCGCAGAGTGAGGAAGATCACTTCAAGCATCTTCATTTGGTTTTGGAGACGCTAAGGAGGAATCAGTTGTATGCCAAGTTCTCGAAGTGCGAGTTTTGGTTATCCTTAGTGGCGTTCCTCGATCATATAGTGAGTGGGGAAGGTATTGCAGTGGATCCAGCAAAGATTGTTGCGATACGGGAGTGGACTGAGCATGCTACGGTAGTGGAAGTCCGGAGCTTTCTGGGGCTTGTCGGCTATTATAGGCGCTTCGTAGAGAACTTCTCGCGGATAGCGTTACCTCTCACTACTTTGACGAGGAAGGAGCAGAAGTTTGTTTGGATGCCGAAGTGCGTGCGAGCTTTTGAGGAGTTGAAATGTCGGTTGATCACGGCGCATGTGCTGAGTTCGCTGAGTGGGACCGAAGGTTATGAGATTTATTGCGATGCTTCGGACAGCGGTTTGGGTTGCGTGCTACTGCAACACGGAAGTGTGATAGCTTATGGCTCGAGACAGCTAAAAGTGCACGAGAGGAATTATCCGGTCCATGACTTGGAGTTAGCGGCCGTGATTTTTGCCTTGAAGCTGTGGAGGCACTAATTGTACGGTGTGAAGATTGATATCTACACCGATCACAGGAGCCTGAAGAATTTTATTGATCAGAAAGATCTGAATATGCGGTAGCGTAGATGGATGGAGTTCTTGGGGGACTATACATTCAAGATCCACTACGTGCCTGGTAAAGGTAATGCTGTTGCGGATGCATTGAGTCGCCGGTCCCCAGCTCAAGCCAATTGGCTATCGGTGCATGATGAGCGGTTGTTTCGGGAGTTGGAGGCGTTGGAGATTGTTTGTGTACATAAGTAATCAAGTGCTGAAGCAGTACTGAATTGGACTGAAGTCCAATATGACCTGGCTGATCGGATTGGGCAGGCTTTGGATTTGGATGTCCATATCAAGCAGTTCATGGTAGAGGCTCTGGATGGGTCAAATTCCCAATTCGTTGTGGAGGACGGATTGCTTTGGAGAGACGATCGTCTGTGCGTCCCAAGTGTGGGCAATTTGCGGGTGGAATTGTTGTACGAAGCACACCATACCAAGTACTCGATTCACCCGGGGAGCACGAAGATGTACCGCGATATAAAGAAACTGTTTTGGTGGCAGGGTTTAAAGAAGGATGTGGCGCTCTATGTGGCAAAGTGCCAAAATTGCGCCTTAGTGAAGGCGGAGTGCCAAAAGCCGGGAGGATTTCTGAAGTCCTTGCCTATTCCGGTGTGGAAATTCGACGACATCTCTATGGACTTTGTGCACGGTTTGCCAAGGTTGAAAAAGGGGAACGACGCCATTTGGGTGGTCGTAGATCGGCTATCGAAGGTGTCACATTTCATTCTGCATAGGAAGGATGATCCGGTGGAGAAGTTTGCAAAACTATATGTGGATAATATAGTACGTCTTCATGGTGTGCCCCGCAGCATCGTGAGTGATCGAGATGGGCGGTTCACATCCAATGATTGGAGGCTAGTGCAGCAAATGTTGGGAACAAAGTTAAAATTTAGCACAGCCTTCCATCCGCAAAAAGATGGGCAGACCGAGAGGGTCAATAGAACTATGGAAGACATGCTTTGCTTGCGTGTCTTGGACTTTGGAAAGCAATGGGAAGACTATCTTTATTTGGTGGAGTTTGCATACAACAATAACTACCAGACGAGTATTCAAATGGCTCCCTTCGAGGCCCTTTATGGTAGAAAATGTCGCACGCCGTTGTCTTGGTTAGAAACGGGTGAGTCAAAGTTGTACAAGCGCCAAGAGGTGAAAGATGCTACGTCTTTGATTCGTACCATTCGGGAGAGGTTGCTTATCGCTTAGGACCGGCAAGTGAAGTACTATAATGCCAAGCACAGGAACGTGGAGTTCGCTGTGGGCGACTGGGTGTACTTAAAAATCAAGCCGTTCAAGGGTATCTCGCGGGTGCGGCGATTGAAAAAGCTAAGCCCGAGGTACCTTGGGCCGTTTGAAGTTCTGGAGCGGGTTGGTGAAGCAGCCAATCGGTTGAAGATTTCGGTGGAGCTTAGTGGTTTACATGATGTATTCCATATATCGGTGCTACGGAAGGCGGTGAAAGAGCCTTCGCAAGTGATCACGGTGGATCAAGTGCCGGTGGATAGTTGGTTGACGACAAAGGTCAAGCCCGTGCGGATTGAAGACTCGGAGGTCAAGCGGCTACGCAACAAAGAGATCAGAATGGTCAAGATCCGATGGGAAAATTGCGGTCGAGAGGAGCTCTCTTGGGAACGAGAGCAGACTATGCTTGACGAGTATCCGGAGTTGTTCCGCTCAGGTACAATTTAATTTTGGTACTTGTCTTTCCTTTATGTAATTTCGTGGACGGAATTCTTTTAAGAGGGGGAGAGTTGTAACGCCCCGAAACTCAAAAGTGCGATGGGAGGCATTTTGGGCCAAACCTGGTATTTGGCAGGAGGCATACGGCGTGGGACACAGGCGTGTCCCAGGGAGTGTCAGGCTCGAGTCTACGATTTGGCCGCGAAGTCGACATTTTGCGCTTGACGATGTGTCGAGACGGGGCACACGGCCTGAGACACGGGCGTGTCTTAGGGCGTGTCGAGCTCGTGTCGACAATCGGCCCGCGAAGTCGACATTTTCGCCCGACGATGTGTCGAGACAAGGCACACGGCCTAGGATACGGGCGTGTCCAAGGCCGTGTCGTGTGGTCGACAAACTTCGCTCGACGAAGTGTCGAGACTGTGAACACGACCTGAAGCCCAGGCGTGGTCTGGTGTGACACGGGCGTGGACACGGGAGTGTCCAAGACCCGTGTGAGTTTCGGGTTATTTTCAGGGCTGTGTCGATGGAGGCACACAGCCAACCACACGGCCGTGTTAGTTGGAACACGGGCGTGTCAGGTCGAACACGGGCGTGTCGGATGCCCGTGTGCTGTTCCAGACGCGTCGATTTTGACGGCGAATGGGGGACACGACCATGGACACGGGCGTGTCACAGGCCGTGTTCGGCCCAGTTTTAGCATTTCAGGCCCGAATCAAGGCCGTTCGTTTCTTTAATTTGGGATCCAACGGCTGGGGGTTGTTCGTAATGGGATATACACGGGATTGGACCCTTGAAACTCTCATTTCTTTTGAGTGGTTCTCTTTCTAAGTCAAGAGAGAGAGGAGAGCAAAGGAGGAGGAAGAAGCTTAGATCCGGCCATTGGAGGAGCTTCGAAGCTCTAAATCGCGAGCCGTCTTCGGATCTACGGAGGCAAAGAGAGTGCGGTGCTTTTCATCCGCTTACATTACCATGGCGCTGAGGAAGAATGCTAGGGTAACGATTCTCTTCTTGAGCATGTGAAGCTCTCCTTCTTTGCATAGGAAGCCCGCTCTCTCGAGTTTGCAGTGAGTTGGAGACGTTCCTTCGGGTAGATATGTAAAGTTCCCGTTGTTTAGAGTCCGTATACGAGAACGGACACAGGCATGATGTGTGAAGCCTACCCGGAGATGTTGGTCCGGATCGGTGATGTTGCATTGCATAAATGTTGGAGAAGACTTCGTGCGATTGTTTGTTTTTTCGGGTTTTCTACATGGTAGATTGCAACAGGGAGGCTTGGGGATTAACCCTAAGGTGCACCCGGAAAACTGGGCGGATGCGTGATCTTGCCAACTTGGTGGCCTGGGAGCCAACTTGGTGGCCTGGGAGCCAACTTGAACATAACTGGGTTATGTGAAATGTGATGGAAATGGGACTCGGGAGAAGTTTGACCCGCGCATATGGCTTAAATTGTTGTTGCGATGTGAGCACGGGTTAGATGGAACCGTACCCGTTCTATGTCGTTCGGTTAGAGCCGTTGGCATAGATGAGGTTCTTCGGCGGTCTATGGCTTAAATTGACGTGACCCATGCCAAGAAGACAAAATGCTAATATGTTTGGTCGTTAAAGTGGCGGCGGTGAGTCCGAAATATCTATGGCTAAAATTGACGTGACATTGGCCAGTTCACCGAGAATGTGCCCTGAGAGCACGGGGCGTGTGGCCGTGCGTGCCAATGCCTGTGATGCAATGTATATTTATATACTGCTTGGTTATGCTAATAAGTGCAGGGAAGGAGCATCGCCGCCGCGAATTGGGGGCGGGATCATTATAATTTCGTCAGCATTGCTGACCGTTGCTTTTGTTTTCCACCGTGCGGTGGTTTGTTGCTTGCAGGTGCTGCTGGACCAAGCAGTCAATAGCAGGCTAAAGCCCAAATTGCAAAGTCGGCCCTCGAAGTCCTAATTGGAGTGTTTACTTGTGTTTATTCATGTATGACCGGCCTGCGTGCCGTGGTATGGAAAACATGTAATATTGAGTAAACCATTTTGTAAGGCCTTAAGACCTGTACTTGTGTATGTACTACATTCCTATTTGGTGTTTAGTGGACATTCATGCTTGGTGCTGGGTTCTTTTAATTGCAACTTATAAAACTACTTCCGCTACAATGCTCTGTGTAGGACGTTATGATTGGTTGGATGGTTTCCATTGAGTAACCACCCGGTCTGTCTGTGGTATATGGCGTCGGGCCCCGGCCGGACCTACTGCTATATACTATGCGACGGATAGGGGGTGTTACACTCTGTCAAGTGCAACATGGGCGCAGAAATTGGAGGGAAGATATTCGAGGCACCAGCGACGATCTTGAAGATGTCAAATTTCGATCTGATTTTGGGCATGACATGGTTGTATTGGAACCATGCTCGGATTGATTGCCCGACAAGGAGGATCACCTTGCGACATGTAGATTCAGAAGTCATCATCGAAGGTATTAGACCGATCTCTCATATACTATTATCATTTGTACAGGCTGTCAAAGCCAATGTGTATGGATACAAGGTATACTTGATCTACTTCGAGATGGCGGAAGCAGAAGCCTCCATTTGTGATATTCCGGTGGTTTGGGACTTCTCCGACGTATTTCCGGAGAAATTGCCTGGATTGCCACCGACTAGAGATATGGATTTCTGGATCTAGTTGGTATTAGGAGAGAGACTTGTGTCTCTGGCACCCAAGGAGTTGGCAGGGTTCAGGACGCAGCGATAGGAGATAATGGCGTCAGGTTTTGTTCGGCCGCAGCTGAAGTTATCCTCAGATGTCTGTAGTTTCTTAGTATTAGCAGGCTACTATCGCAAGTTCGTGGTGGGATTCTTGAGGATAGCATATCCCCTAACATCCTTGATGGAGAAGGATGTCTCTTTTACTTGGACAGAAAAGTGTGAGGCCGCATTTCAGGAGTTGAAAGACAGACTCGCCTCTTCCCCCATCCTTGCACTTCCATCTTGGAAGGAAGGATTTCACATCTACACTGACGCATCATACCAAGGGATGGGTGCAGTTCTGATGCAGCATGGACATGTTATAGTGTATGCTTCAAGGCAACAGAAGAAGCACGAGCAGAACTATCTAGTACATGACTTAGAGCATGGGGCGGTTATATTTGCCTTGAAGATATGGTGGCATTATCTGTACGGTGATCATTACGAGATCTTCTCGGATCACAAGAACCTCAAATACATAGATATGCAGAAGGATCTGAACCTATGCCAGAGAAGATGGTTAGAGTTCCTATGCGATTATGCTTATACCATGCACTATCACCCGGGGAAGGCGAATACCGTAGCAGATGTTTTGAGCAGGAAAGCCGGCAATACTGGACCGGAGCCCCGAGTGATGGTCATGTAGTTATTACAGAGGTTGGAGGATATGCATATTACCTTAGTTTCCAAGGCCTAGCCGGAGATCTATTGGGAGTACTTGGCCTCTATGAGCATCGTATATGATATACGAGACCGTATCAGGACATAGCAGAGGTAGGATGCAGCTATGCAGCCTGTTTTTAAAGCCCTAAAGGGGGAAATAAAGAGGATTATTCACTGCGGACGACCACGTTCATTTCCATGGCTGCATCTATATACCTACAGGAGGTGGGATTTGGGAGGACCTACTCAGGTAGGCACACTGCACTTAGTACTCAGTGCACATCGGGATCACCAAGATGACGGCAGACCTGGGGATGGACATGTACTGGCCCGGGATAAAGAGGGAGATTGTATAATTTATGACACTAAGAGACCTGCCAGTGGGTGAAGGCAGAGCGTAAGAGCCTAGGAGTACTTCTACAGCCATTGTCAGTGCCAGAGCGGAAGTTTGAGGGAATAGCCATGGATTTTGTACACGGGTTGCCTCTCTCCCACTCTGGGCATGATTTTATTTGGGTCAGCGTTGATAGATTAACCAAGGTAGTATGATTTATACAAGTCAGGAAGGATACTTTGGTTGCAGTATTGGTAAGATTGTTTGTAGTGCTATTTGTCAGATACCACAGCGTGCCCAGGACGATTGTCTCAGATCGTGATGGTCGGTTCACTTCTAGGGAGTGGAGGGTAGTGCAAGCATACTTAGGTTCTCAGCTTGCTTTCAGCACCGCTTTCCATCCATAGACCGAAGGCCAGACAGTTCGGACCAACCATACCATGAGGATCTAATTCTCTTGTGTATCTTGGATACAGGGAAGCCTTGGGAGAGGTTGTTGCCACTGATATAGTTCTCTTATAACAACAGCCACTAGGAGAGCATTGTGATGGCACCATATAAGGCCTTATATTGATGGAAGTGTCAGATGTCGCTATCTTTGGTATAGGACGGGGATCCAAGGGCACTTGGATTAGATTATATTAAGGACACGGACATGCACATTCGGCTGATCGGAAACAAGATGTTGGAGGCTCAGAGTAGGTAGGACAAGTATTATGATATATGGCATTAGAAGGTAGATTTCTAGGTGGGAGACAGAGACTTTTTGAAGATACGTCTGGTGCATAGGGTTTTGCGGGTGCGGAGGCACAAGAAGCTCAGCCCTCGTTTTATGGGGACTTATGTGATCTGGAGCAGATCAGTCCCTTGGCATATCGGCTGGAGGTTCCACCAGAGTTAGAGAACCTGCACGACGTCTTCCTTATCTCCTCTCTTCGGAGAGCCTTGCTTTGGCCGGAGCAGCACATCACAGCTACTGTGAGCCTAGTAGCATCTGATCGGTCAGTTCGTTTGGAGCCGATCCGGATCGACGATACAACGGTCCGAGTTTTGCGGAAGAAGAAGGTTCCCTTAGTCAAGGTGTTGTGGTCCAAACACGGGCGGGAGGACCACACCTTGGATCCGATGAACCTGATGCAGGAACATTACCTAGAAATCTTCGCCTCAGATACATCTTAAACATACTTGAAATGTTTCTTAACTTCTTAGGAATAGAACCGCGTAGACCTGGACATGAATTCAGGGGACGAAATTATTTTTTTTGTTTATTGGTATTTGTAACATCTCCTTCTCTTTTAGACCCCCTTAACACAAATTAGGGTAGAACATGTGGTGAGTGTGATGGGTTAAGCTACGTAGTGACCTTAGGACCCAATGAGTTGGGGTGAACTCACATGGGGCCCATTATAGAGTACAAGTCAACTTAGGTCAAACTAGCTCAAATTGAACTCACAAGTGCAAATTGACCTCACCAATATGTCCCTAACCCTAAAAGAGACCCAAGTGACCCAAAAGCCGTATCATAGGGTCACCAAATTGGCCAAATTCACTAAAGTGCCTTTTAGGTCAAAATAGGTCAACTCAACCTCAATTGGCTCAATTAAGCACCGCGTGGCCAAAGTTACCCCACCACTAGATTCCATATCCTAATAGGAGTGCATTGGACCATAAAGCCCCATCACATGATCACCAAATTAGCTTAATTGACCAAAGCCGACTTTAACCCTAATTTGTTCAAAATCACATAAATGAGTTCAATTAGCCCAATTGGGGCATCACCGTGGCCTAACCCATATTGGGTGGTGTCACTAGACCCAAGACCAACACATGGGAATAGACCACACCTCTGTTGACCAAGTCAAACACCCAACTCAACTTTGGTCAATATAGAGCCTAAATGGAGGAATTAGGGAATTAAACCCAAACCCAATAGGCTAAGGCCTCAACCAAGCCAATCAAACAGGCCCATGAGCCAAATTACAGCCCATGCCCTTTTTATTTGGAGGGTAGTGACATACATGATAGTAAAATGAACTTTTACCCATTTTTAAGAGAGATAAAGGAGGGAAAGTGGGAATGGCAGCCATGTGGCCCTCCTCCTCCCTTCCCAAGCTCAGTTCTGAGCTCACACAGTAATTCCCAGCAGGATTCCTGGGGTGGTGGACACTTGGAGCTCATGAGGTGCATCCAAAGCTTGAGGCTGAATCATCATTAATGGAAACTTCCTATACAGCCATCTCCAGCAAAAACCGACCCTTCAATCACCTTCAGAGCGCTAAAGGGAGTTGAAATCGACATTTGGATCAAGGAAAATGGTAGAGAATCGCGATCGGGAGCTAGCTCGCCGGTGAAATCGTCGGCAATGGAACACCACCACCACACCTGCCACCAAGCCCATCTCCAGGTCCGTTTCTCCTCCCCTCCCTCTATGGTAGCGTTTTAGCTCATCTAGGAGAGATATCGTGATCAATTGATCCCGATTCCATGAGAGGATAATGTGAAAATGCCCAGATTTTCTTCTTACTAGGGTTCGCTAGAAGAGCTGCCTCCGACAGTCATGTCGCTGGCAATTGACCGCTGCGGTAGAAAGGTATTGTGCAGCAATACCACTCAACGCACTCAACGCTTTCTACGAAGCATTGAGATACTACCGCGGTGCGATAGTGGGCTTTCACGCAGCGATACCACTGACGCACTCAACGCTTTCGACGAATTTTTGAGTGACTATCATGCGGCGGTAGTGAGCTAACGCGCAGCGATAGCTAATTAAATTAGCATATGCCTCGGGAATGTACCGTTGATGCTTAAGATCACGCCAGTGAACCGGTCGCACAAGTAATATAAAATGTGGGCTTTCCCAAGTATCGATCTCTCAAGGAACACAGTAAGGTGGAGTTAATTTCGAGGAGGACTTGAGATTGAAGTCCTTAGGGTCGGCGGTAACGATGGGGGTTTTGATATTGCGGACAAAGAAAATAAAACACTATCAACTACTCCTATGCAACGCCGCTATGCGATGATTCGCCAGGCGGGATGGAAGATTAGTCGGGCCGCTATGCACCGAATCGCTAGGCGGATGGACGAGTAGGCTTGCGGATGAGGTGGTTAGAATGGCAGAATGAGGGTCGTGAGCACCTCTTCGTTACGCACGCTTCTAGCAATTGCTAGAACGACAAGGTGGATGGTGGTGGATGGAATATGGGCGCACCTCAAGTAAATATAACGAAAATATACAATCACATAGACATGATTACACATAAACGTATATTACACTAAACATAGCTTCATCAAATACAAAGAGTTCAACTACACATTCAACAACCAAACAAGAAAAGTGTGCGAAATCGACCGGATTCGAAGCCTTGCTGAGGATTCACGGTTGGAATCGCCGGGTTGTCAATCCGCGTCCAAGCTCGGTCCGCAACTGCGTCCGGGGTAGAGAAGGGCTGTCACCACCTAACAATGGCCCGTCTTCTTCGTGTCACAATCCGGTGTAGGATGGCACAACTTCTCCTAACTTGATGAAGAAATCTAGGTCAAGCTCTTCTTGTAGCTCAAGGATGAAGGAGGAGGCCGAGAGGAAGCTCTGGCTTGGATTTGGCAGTGAAATCATGCCCGGAGCACCTCCCTAGGGTGGAGATTGAAGGAGGACGGCGGAATCCCTCCTCGGAGATGAAAACGGCGGAGGAAAAATGAGCGATCCCGAATTAGGGCGGAACCTGCGAATTTATAGATTGCAGAAATTATAATGCACACAACCAGTGGCGCACGACCAGTGGTCGGGCGCACTATGTCCAGTGGTAGTGCGTTTGCCGCAGCCAGAATTTGGAAAAATATGGAATCAATGCACACGATCAGTGGCGCACGACCAGTGGTCGTGCCCACTGTGTCCAGTGATAGTGCGCATACCCCAGGCAGATTTTGGAAATCAGTGAACATTGCGCACGATCATCGGCGCATGATCAGTGGTCGTGCGCACTATATCCGATGATCGTGCGCAATATTCCTGCTTCAAAACGTCCCTGGAACACACACACGATCCATAAACCCAGCACTGATATGTGCAGACATTCCAGACAATCACAAAAAGGGAGTACAAACATTAAAAGTACAAAACAAATACACAACCACAGGCCTAAGTGTGCACTTCCTATGGAAATAAATATAAGATTAAATATATACGATAACGAACTAAAAGTGAAGTGCAAACGCGTGAAAACTAGCTCAGATGAGTCTAAAAAACCCTATATAAATCGGACTCATCACACCCCCAGACTTAACTGTTTGCGCGTCCCGAGCAAACAAAATCTAAGCAGATAGGAAAAATGATTTAGCTAACAAGGAAATTGCAATACAGAGTACCATGCGAAGTCGCTTGCTCGCGTGCGTAAAAATACAATAGAGAAAATTTCTAAGTATGCAGGATAGTTTATATTTTTCACAATGCGTATCAAAATTTTATTACTACTCAAAAATAGAATCGCGGTGAATCAACCGGCCACACATAGGAAGATTTAGGCAGGCCACTAAGGTGAGCTTTGCCAAAGATCGGGGCTCAGGATCACCTCCAAAGGAATCCACCAATATCGGGGACCATACGCTTGCCCGTTAACACTCTCTCCACGGCACTAGTTAGACTCAAGCGCAAATCTGTAGGACTTTAGGATAATCACGGGGCTTGGGTTACGGTGAGGTAAACAATGATAAAAAGAAAGGCTATGCAACTAACCCAAATGAGCTAGCCTAAAAAGAATCCAACCGCTAACCACAATATATGCAGGTACACCACACCTCCAGATTTAACTTTTAACAAATGGGTGTGTGCACCGCCTACTCCAAATATAATCACATTTCCAAAAAGATTTTCAATTTAAACTTTTTCTTTCACTTCTTTTTTCTTTACAAATATTTTTCTTTTTTTTTTCTTTTTCTTTTTCTTCATTTTAATTTCACAATTCAGCAGAAATAAACTTGGGAGCACTTCCACATTTTCACAAATAATAACACCACATCACATCCCAACATGAAAATATAAAACACTAAACTCGACTTGGGTGTGCAACTAGGATAGGCTATGGGGCTTTGGTGAATGAAGGTGGAGCTGAATCAAAAGAAGGGTAGGCACAACGGGGCTAGCGAGGATATGACGTTAGGAACGGTACAAAGCTCAACCGGGCCAAAATGATGGCCTACATCACGCTTACGCTTGACTAACAATGCACCTATGCTTCAAGAGTAGCTTGGGGAAAGTTCTTAGCCACCGAGAAATATAATCCTTCCTCCCGACTCGAGCAAAACGAGGCTATTGGCGGCTACACACATCCCTACACTACCGTTTGATTCATACCGGATTCACCAACTTTTGAGTAGAATAAGAAGTCTTTACGCAAATAGAAAAATATAAAACTATAAGCATACAAAAAAATTTAATCTACTCAAATTTCTACACGAGACGAGAGCAGTTGACTAGAAACACAACAAAGTCAACATTTTACTCTGTCTCACAATCCTAAGCCAGCACCATAATTTTCCCAAATCTAACAAAAGAAACGAGTTTAACTCACAGCACGCAAAAAGCTAAGCACGCGCTCATGTTGGTGCAGTGGTGTGTAGTGCAATGAACTAATCAAAATAAAACTATAAAGACTTCTAGTATGCACATGAGATGTGCACGTGCAAAAGGTAACAAAACTGGCTCTCCCCCAGACTTAAACTAAACGACGCATCATATGATGGAGAAATTAAAAATCATAAAGAGCTAAGGGAAGAGGTTACCCAATGCTCAGCTAGTGAGCATACCAGAAGACGCGTGGAAACCTGAAGCAGGTCCACCATACGAAGAATCACAACCCCGCTAATGCCATTTGCTATGAATACCTGCAGGGGTGAGCTCCGCAAAAACAAAACAAAAATATACAAACTACAAAGAAATACTAAAACTAACTAGACATGAAAAACAAAATGCGGAAAAATGAAAGATAAGTACTGGGGTTATTGTCATCCCAGCACGACTTATTAAATTCTATACAGTTTTAGCTAATGGGCCTATGAAATAAAAAGTGCACAGGTAACTGGCCTAATATCCGTTTCGGTAACGGGTACTGATACGGTGATAGAGCAGTTATCCCTCTACCTAAATAATCATACCTGCCCAACACAGGTAGAGGAAATAAGAAATAAGAAGAGGAGGAGCACTGGTCCTCGCTCATCTTATCACAAAATAAATCCTTACCTAGCAAGGTATCGTCTACAGGGAGTCTGCAGGAGGAGAAAGCGATGAATGGAGCTTCCTCAATAGAGGAGGAATCAACCTCCTCGCAAAAGAGGATGCTATCATCCATGACTCGATCTGAAAGCTCCAAGTCCTCCTGAAGCACCTGCGAAGACTCAACCCGCACAGGATCAGATACAGAAATGGGATCAAGAAATAAAGGAGATGAATAACTAAAAGAATCAGAAATAGGGGGAGTGGTCCCGGTCTCACTCCCAGCAGGATCCCGACATAGATCATCGACGGCGTCATATTAGTCATGGCGAGGGGAATCCACAAGCTCGAGGTCCTCGGTGGTGGTTTGGACCTCCTCATCCATCAAGGAAGTGGAAACTTCCTCAATAAAGAGGATCTCCTCATCAACACACCTCGGTGCGTCCACATGTTCCAAGACGTAATACTGTCCATTAATGAAAATAATATCCTCGTCAAACATGGGCACATCCTCAGGCTCAGAATCACAATCCGGCCGAACATCATCAACCGACTTACTAAAAATAGGGATAGATAATTCTTGCAAAGAAGGAGGAGGAACAACAGCATCAGAGAAAATATGTGCAGGTTCCTCCGAGGGTGAATCAACAAGAGGGGAAGAGTGCATGGGGAGAGACGGTGCCACAATGTCGTCACACCGATCAGCAGAAAGTCTGATGGGTATATCCGCAGCAGTCCCCCATAGACAAGGTGGTGCTGCGAACATATCATCAGAATCAAAAGGGGCAGCCGATTGAGAGGTGGATGGAATGAATCGGATACCCGGTTCATCATCCTCCTCCAACTGGCGCTAAAATTCTGCGCAATCTTTCAACACGTGGTCGGTGCTACGACAACACAAACATCGTTTTCCATTACTCCTCGGTACAGGTGGGACCGGAGAGGAATAAGAAAAAGATGAAGGCGTAGAAGAGGAGTGACCATAAGACCTGGGTTGGGTGTAGGAATTACCATAAGAAGACGGTGCTCCAAACACAAAACCACGAGAATTATGCTCCCATTCTTCAGTGGGGCACTCATCACTACCATGCCTATAATCCCCGCACCATTGGCAACGGATATTCATATAATAATACATGGTGCAACAAGAATAATTTACCAACAGAAAGTTTCTAAGCAACAATTAACTACACACCACAAATAAAAGAATAGGAAAACCTGCTACAGAAAAATTAAAACTAGAATAGGAACAAATAAAAACAAACACAAATGCTAAAAACTAAAACAAAGAAGAAAGTGATATGAACAAATGAAAAAGGGCTTCTATCTCTTATCTTCCTCTACAAAAACTCACACGACTGTGTTCCCCGGCAACGGCGCCAAAAACTTGATGCTTAAGATCATGGCAACGAACCAGTCGCACAAGTAATATAAAATGGGGGCTTTCCCAAGTATCGATCTCTCAAGGAACACAGTAAGGTGGAGTTAATTTCGAGGAGGACTTGAGATTGAAGTCCTTAGGTTCGGCGGTAATGATGGGGGTTTTGATATTGCGGACAAAGAAAATAAAACACTATCAACTACTCCTATGCAACGCCGCTATGTGATGCTTCGTCAGGCGGGATGGAAGACTAGTCGGGCCGCTATGCACCGAATCGCTAGGTGGATGGACGAGTAGGCTTGCGGATGAGGTGGTTAGAATGGCGGAATGAGGGTCATGAGCACCTCTTCGCTACGCACGCTTCTAGCAATTGCTAGAACGGCAAGGTGGATGGTGGTGGATGGAATATGGGCGCACCTCAAGTAAATATAACGAAAATATACAATCACATAAACATGATTACACATAAACGTATATTACACTAAGCATAGCTTCATCAAATACAAAGAGTTCAACTACACATTAAACAACCAAACAAGAAAAGTTTGCCAAATCGACCAGATCCGAAGCCTTGCTGAGGATTCACGGTTGGAATCATCGGGTTGTCAATCCGCGTCCAAGCTCGATCCGCAACTGCGTCCGGGGTAGAGAAGGGCTGTCACCACCTTCCAATGGCCCGTCTTCTTCGTGTCACAATCCGGTGGAGGACGGCACAACTTCTCCTAGCTTGATGAAGAAAGTTAGGTCAAGCTCTTCTTGTCGCTCAAGGATGAAGCAGGAGGCCGAGAGGATGCTCCGGCTTGGATTTGGCGGTGAAAGCTTGCCCGGAGCACCTCCCTAGGGTGGAGATTGAAGGAGGATGGAGGAATCCCTCCTCGGAGATGACAAAGGCGGAGGAAAAATGAGCGATCCCGAATTAGGGCGGAACCTGCGAATTTATAGATTGCAGAAATTATAATGCACACGACCAGTGGCGCACGGCCTGTGGTTGTGCGCACTATGTCCAGTGGTAGTGCGTTTGCCGCAGCCAGAATTTGGAAAAATATGGAATCAATGCACACGATCAGTGGCGCACGACCAGTGGTCGTGCGCACTGTGTCTAGTGATAGTGCGCATACCCCAGTCAGATTTTGGAAATCAGTGAACATTGCGCACGATCATCGGCGCACGACCAGTGGTCGTGCGCACTATTTCCGATGATCGTGCGCAATAATCCTGCTTCAAAACGTCCCTGGAACACACGCACGACCCCTAAACCCAACACTGATATGTGCAGACATTCCAGGCAATCACAAAAAGGGAGTACAAACATTAAAAGTACAAAAAATACACAACCACAGGCCTAAGTGTGCACTTCCTAGGGAAATAAATATAAGATGAAATATATACGATAACGAACTAAAAGTGAAGTGCAAACGCGTGAAAACTAGCCCAGATGAGTCCGAAAAATCCTATATAAATCGGACTCATCAACCGCTCGGCGGTAGTATGTTAACTCTGGCGGTAGCTTGCCACGTGGCAGTGCGGTGGAGGCTAGTTTGGGTGACAGAGCGATGTCCATTAGGCCAAGCGGCGACCGCCTTTGATACCGCGCGGCGGTAGTAGATACCATGACGCGGTAGCTTCCTACTAAGGGCTGGATTTGAGATTTCATTCTCATTTTCCTCTCTCACACTCTCTTGGTTCGTGAGCTTCTTCAGGGAAGAGGAGGAAGAAAGTCCAGGAGGCTAAGAGGAGAAGCAAACGAAGGTGTGCTTGTGATCGGGAGTACAAGTTGATGCTAAATCCGCGGAGAGCAAGCTGTGACTATGAGTTCCATCCAGATCAAAGAACAAGGGCATGGATCCTAAGCGATCTATAAGGGTAATGATATTCCTTCTTAGAGAAGTGAAATCCTCCTTTTTGCATATGCATGGAATCCCCCACCAAAAGGTGGAAAAGCAAAGGGAATACTGATGGGTTGATACATGATATCCTAGGATAGTTTTGCATATAGAATCCAAAACTCACAGTACAAAATAAGCATGATGTATGAAGCCCATCCGGATAGGTTGATCTGGATTAGTGATGTTTTATTTTGCATATCGGAGAATACTCTGAGTATAAATGAGTAGTTTATGGAGTCTGAAGGGTTGTGTCTGTGAATGGGAGTAGCAGGAAGTAATAGAGACACTCTCCATGAAAATACCCAGAAATACCATGACTGTGATAATCGTTGGATATCGCCTGGCGATAGTTACTATCATTGGCGATAGCTCTTAATGAGCTATATTTTGTGAAAGTCTAGTTCTTCTGGCATAACAGGATGCGACAAGTTTTTCTGGATAGGTTGTTAACGTCTAGCGATAGTGGATATCACTGGAAATAGCTCTGTTGGGTCCATTGATCCGAATGGCCCTAATTTGATGATGTCAAATAGTACAATAAGATACGCACAACTATATTCGATGTTTGTGTAATTTCATGTGTGCAGGATAGTCCTTGTGACAAAGATTAGGAAGGTGGACTCAAAGAAGTGGCTGGAAGGGGAGAAGATTTGCCTAAGTCCACAGGCGTTGAGTGAAATCTATTCACGCAACGCCAGGTAAGTAAAATTGTTGAGTATAGTCAGCCAAACAATTGGCAAGCTGAAAATGTGGCTAAGCCCATAGGCATTGAGTGAAGTCCACTCACTCAACCCTATAACATCAAAATCATTGAGTACTGCCCAGTCAGTCAAAGCCACATAATTTTTTTGTAGAATTTTGACTAAGTCCACATGCATTGAGTGAAGCTTACTCACTCAATGCCATGAGAGAGAAAATCTGCCTAAGTGTTAAGGCATTGAGTAATGCTTAGTCACTCAACTCCATGAGATAAAAAATCTATCCAAGTAGTTAAGCATTGAGTGTAGCTTACTCATTCAACGCCATGAGACAAAATCTGTCTAAGTAGTTAGACGTTGAGTGATGCTTATTCGATCAACGCCATGAGACAAAATTTGTCTAAGTACCAAGGCATACTCAATGCCATGAGTTAAAATATATCTAAGTAGTTAGGCATTGAGTGATGTTTACTCACTCAACACCATGGGGCTATAGCATCAAGCTGAGCTATGTGTTCAACGAATTGAGTTTTCACTATTCGTCGAGCTGAGCTCTGAGTTCGTCGAACTGAGGCCTGAGTTCGTCGAACTGAGCTTTCACTTTTCGTCAAACTAGGCTTTCACTTTTTGTCGAGCTGAGCTCTGAGTTCATCGAATTGAACCCTGAGTTCATCGAACTGATCTTTCACTTTTCGTCGAGCTAAGCTTTCACTTTTTGTTGAGCTGAGCACTGTGTTCGTCGAACTGAGGCAGAAAATATTTCTCAGTCTTTTGGCACTGAGTGATGGTCATTCACTCGATGCCTTTTCTACTAATGCTTGATTTTGTCTAAGTCTAGAGAGATGGTGACCACAGCAAAGTCAACAAAGTCAAAACAGGTTCAAATATTGTGGGAATGCTGCTAGAGGCGCTGGGGGTCAGTTGTCAAGATTTTGTCCACTATGAAAGAGATTTCTTGTTGGGGCCCACACAAAGCAAAGCGCCATTGAATCAGCCATCAATGGAAAGTAGGTGGCTGCATGATAAAATCACAGTCACCAATTCTGGTGGGGCCCACTGCTCAATGAGATGTTGATCGGCAAATTATAAAAGGAGCAGGATCAGATCGAGAAAAAGAGAACATCACTAACAATCAACACCAAGAATAGACGTAATTAGGGTTCTCTGGATTCACAATCTTGCGGCTGGACGATGTCTTCTTCCTCGTTTTCTTACTGAGCCAGAAGTTCAGATCAGAGAACTTGAACGTGAAAAGTGTTAGCTGCTGCAATACTCATCTATGACCGCTAGATCAGGATTGCTTCCTGAAAAATAAGAAGAAGAATTTTTTGCAAGTTGCTTCCAGAACAAGCCATGGTTCAATTGAAGATTTCTTTCAACTTATTTCTATGAAGAAGAAGATAGGGCTGATATTTGTTCAGTCCAGGAATACAGACCCTGAGAATTTTCTCTGGTGTCTGAGTATTTCATCTCATTGATATTCTCTATAAGATCCAATGTGTCATCTGAGAGTGGGATTCTTTAGCGAAACTGAGTGTAATCATATGGTATAAGGGCCGAGGTAGGATCTGTTGTAGATCTAAGAGTAGGATTCTTGTTAGAATCTGAGCAATAAGGCTTAGTGTCGGAGTGTAGTCCTGTGTAATAAAGGCCGAGGTAGGATCGGTTGTAGATCTGTGGTAGGATCTGTTATAAAGGTCGAGGTAGGATCCAATTGGGATCTGAGTGGTAGGATCTAGTTGGGATCCTGTTGGGATCTAGTTTGGTCGAAGTTTGAGGGCATAGCCATGGATTTTGTACACGGGTTGCCTTTCTCCCACTCTGGGCTTGATTCTATTTGGGTCATCATTGATAGATTGACCAAGGTAGCATGATTCATACCAGTCAGGAAGGACACTTCGGTTGCAGTATTGGTAAGATTATTTGTAGAGCTGTTTCTCAGATACCACGGCAAGCCCAGGACGATTGTCTTAGATCGTGATGGTCGGTTCACTTCTAGGGAGTGGAGGGCAGTGTAGGCATACTTAGGTTCTCAGCTTGCTTTCACCAACACTTTTCATCCACAGATTGATGACCAGACAGAGCGGACCAACTGGACCATGAAGGATATGTTTCTCTTGTGTATCTTGGATACAGGGAAACCTTGGAAGAGGTTGTTATCACTGATAGAGTTCTCTTATAACAACAACCACCAGGCAAGCACTGGGATGGCACCATACAAGACCTTATTGAAAGTATTGTTTTCAAGGCTAGCTTTACACCTAGAGGGGGGGGGGGGGGGGGGTTGAATAGGTTTTTGTGTCCGTTTAAGTTTTCTAATCCATTTATTAGATTACGATGTCTGTTGATTAGATTAGATTAGATCAGCTTTCAAGAACATTCACAAACAACACGGTAAATATATAATGGTTCCTCAATCTTGGGTACATCCACTGTCCCTTTGAGCCTATCTAACAGTGTGTTAGATTTGGCTCTCCCTCCAGAACTCAGCTTCTTAACAACTTACAGCACCGATCCCACAGGACCACACACAAGTCACATAGACCAACAACTTAGGCACTAAGCCAACCCAGGTCACAATAACCTATCACCCGGCACAAAGCCAAACACATGTCACTAAGACCCAACCTTTATACTATAGGCTTATAAACACCAGATTCACAAAGAATCTTTAAAGAAAACAGAAATAAAGAATGTGATGTTTAGACACCAGAGCAAGCTATGTGTCCCCTTCTTCTTGGAATGAGTAGATATCAGATCCAATATATTACTGTTGAAGACAATATGTAGACAGAAGAATCTTTCTTCAAACAACTTCCTTTTTCCCTGCAGAACTTATAGGTCTGCTAGCTTCAGATCCTACTGATGCAGATGGGGATTACTTCAGCTATCTCTTTCCCAGCAAGATTCTCTGTGCAGAACAACTTCTTCAGGCTCGACGAAAATGGCGAGGAAGAAGAAGTTCAGCCGCACTTTTGTCTTCAGAAAACCTAGACAAGGAATTCTCTGCTTGAGTCGATGATCTGATTCTTTATATCTCTAGCCGATTTAGCAGTGGGTCCCACCACCAAGATTAATGGCCGAGATTTAGCCAATCAACACACGCTTTCCATTCATTCCTGATTCAATGGCTCTTTATTATGAGTGGGCCCTAGCACTTAATGATGAAATACTCCTTGGTAATTGCAGAAGATAGCAAAAGCTGGCCCGCCAACGTCTCTGGCAGCATTTCCGCAACATTTGAATTTTGGTTGACTTTTGACTTTGCTGACGTCAGCATTACTTAGTATCTGTGGACTTAGCCAAAATTCCGCTTCAAGGCGTTGATAGCATTGAGAGAGCTTGCCTCACTCAACGTTGTTTGCCTTAGCAAAAATTTCTATGCCTTGGCATTGAGAGAGTAAGCTCCACACAATTCCAAACTACTTAACAAAATTTCTATTATCTGCATTGAGAGAGTAAGTTATACTCAACGCCTTTTGTCTTGGCGTTAAGAGAGTAAGCTCCACTCAACGCCAAACTACTTTAAAGAATTTTTGTTATCTGGCGTTGAGAGAATAAGCTACACTCAATGCATTTTTCCTTGGAGTTGAGAGAGTAAGATCCACTCAACGCCAAACTACTTAACATAATTTTTTTATTATGTGGCGTTGAGTGAGTAAGCTACACTCAACGCATGTGGACTCAGTCAAATTTTTGCTCAACATTTTTGTGGAGTTGACAAGCACAGCAACACTCAACGCTTTGAGTTGTATGGCGTTGAGTGAGTAGACCACACTCAATGCTTGTCTACTTGGCCACATTTTTAGCCAATTTTTCTAGGCTTAGAATGACTCAGCCTGACTCACAGCCTTATGCTTTATGGCATTGAGTGAGTCGACTACACTCAAAGCTTTTGTACTTAGCCATCCTTTTTGGTTATATTTCAGTTAGGCTAAGATAGTCTCAACGCTATAGGTTAGATGACGTCGAGTGAGTCGACTACACTCAACGCTTTTGTACTTAGGCAAATTTCTAATAGATACTATTGAATCCATACCTCTAGTGTTGAGTGAGCTTGCTCCACTCAATGCCTGTGGACTTGGTCGATTTTTGTATTGTTCCCAACAACCACTTCTTGTGTCCACATGTCCAATCAATATGAAATGGACAAACATGCACTCAAGAACTCAAATGCGCATCAAATACAGTTGATGTGTGTGACATTGAACTGTTTGACTTCTCACAAATCAGGGACATTGGGAACAATGAACCCAACAATCTCCCCCTATTTGATGAAGTCAAAACCTTATTATTGTCCTTGGTCAATATCACACACAACCTATATAGCAAAAAAAAATAAGTATGGAAATTTTGATAAGCTATGAGTAAGTGTAACTCATTTACTTACTCCCCCTGTTTTGTTGTAAGATGTTTGTCCTTTCTTGAGTGCCACATTACTTTCTTCCTTTTGCCATCTCTCCCATTTGCTATGACACCGTCTTGCTAGGACCTTCTCTCTACTCTTCTCTCCCCCTTTTGACTTCTGCATAATAGGCATATGGGGGCTGGCCTTCCCATTGGCTGACCTTCTTTCTTCTATCCATAGTAGCTTACTCCCCCTAAGTAGAAGAATCAGTGAACTGATACTACTAGGGAGTCTGTATGTCCAGCAAGAGAAACAATATCTGCACACAAAAAATAATACAAAAGAGAGTGCTTGAAGATATGCCAAGTTCAACATACCCAACTCAAATTTGAGGGTGCTGAACTTTGCTTCATCTAATTGCTTAGTGAAGATATCAGCCACGTGATTGTTTATGGGGACAAACTCAAGACTAATGTCTTCCTTCTCCACATGCTCCCTAATAAAATAATATCTTTTTTTATATGCTTATTTTTGCTATGTTGTTGGAGTTGGAGACCGGGCGGTCTGTCTTGGCGGGTTGGAGACCGCGCGGTCTGGCGGTTTGACTCGGCGACTTGTAAACCGGGCGGTCTAGCAATCTTCACAGGCGACCTCTCTGCATCTCTTATTGTAAGCCGTGCGGTTAGTACTTATGTCTAACCGCGCGGCCTGTGCGGTTTACTTTGTACAGTCCACTTAGCTTGTAAATTTTAGTCCCACATCTCTTATTTGTATTCTCTCTTCTCTCCTCCATTCTATATAAGGGAGGGCATACCTTTGTAATAGTTATCATTTTTGGATAATAAAATTTCGATTATTCAAAAGTTTATTCGGCTTGTTCTCTTCTTTTCGCTTCCTTTCTCTACTTTCTAACATGGTATCAGAGGACACGGTCTTTTCCTCCTGATTCTGTGCGCTCTCTGTTGTTCGCGGCTTGTCTTCCGCGTTCTGCGGCTTGTTCGCGGCTTGCCTTCTCCTCTGACCGCGCGGCTTGTTTCTGTCCGCTGCCTGTTTGCGCGGCTTGCTCTTCTTGTTTCTCTTCTCCTCCTGCTCTTTGTCGCAGCGACCTGTTTCCGTGTCGCCGCGCTCCTTGCTCTTTCCTGCCGCTCCGACTTCCTAGTCGCTGCGGTCTGTCTCTGTCCGCGTGTGTTGTCTCTGCACTCGCGGTTTGCTGCTGTGATCTGCCTGACCGTGCGGGTTGTTCCTTTCTTACCCGCATCTTGGTCGCGGTCACCTGCTCTTCTCCTCTCCTCTGTTCGCTCGGCCTTTTCAGTCCGCGCGACCTCTTCCCCGCTGTGCCCTTGACCGCATTCTCGCAACTGCTGTGATCTGCCTGACCGTGCGGGTTGTCCCTTTCTTACCCGCATCTTGGTCGCGGTCACCTGCTCTTCTCCTCTCTTCTATTCGCTCGGCCCTTTGCAGTCCGCGCGACTTCTTCCCCGCTGTGCCTTGATCTGAATCCTAGCCGCTCGTGTTCACTCGGCTTCTTCCCTTTTGTTCCCGCCGCAGTTTCACGCGGATTCTTCCTTGTTTGAGCGGCCTCTCCGCCTCTTTGCTCTTAGCCGCTTCTCTTATTAGTCGCCGCGACCTCCTAGTTTAGTCGTGCGGCTTGTGCTCTGCACCTTGGTCGTGGCCCTTCGTGCCGCTGGTGTGCTGTCACCAAGACCGCTGCAGTTTCTTCTTCCTCCCCTCATGGCTTTCGCCTCGGTTGTCACGTCTTCTGGTCGTGCACACGTTGTTACTCAGGGCAAATGGCTGATCGACACTGGTGCTACGAATCATATGACCGGCCATCTCCCGTGTTTCTCTCTCCTAGAAAAACATGCTCGCTTGCCCCCAGTTACTCTCGCTGACGGCTCTTCATCATCAGTTCATGGCACAGGGATAGTTCATGTCACCCCGTCTCTTCACTTGGCGGATACTCTATATGTGCCCCAGTTCCCGTGCAACTTATTATCTGTTACATCTCTTTGCAAGCAATTACAGTGTTCCGTCACATTTACTTCTACTTCTTGCTCTTTTCAGGATCCGGACTCCCAACGGACGATTGCTACTGGGACTGAGAGTGGCGGCTTATACTTCCTAGACAACATTTCTGCTTTTTCCACCTTCTCCTCCACCTCCACAGATCTTCTCCAATGGCATCTCCGCCTTGGTCATGCTCCTCCCCGTCTTCTTCGTCAACTTCTGCCCCACCTTCCTCCTCAAAGTCCTCCGCTCAACTGTGAGGCCTGTCAGCTTGGCAAGCATCACCGCTCCTCCTTCCCTCCAAAGCACGTTCGTAGCTCTACCCGTCCGTTTGATCTTATCCACTCCGACATCTGGGGTCCTTCTCCTACTCTTACCATTGGTCGGGGTAGTTCCTATTTTGTCACGTTCATTGATGATTTCTCTCGCTGTACGTGGGTGTATCTGTTAAAAGATCGCTCTGAATTATTCTCTGTATGGACATCCTTCTATCTCATGATCAAAACTCAGTTTGATGTTTCCATCAAAGTTTTTCGGTCTGATAATGCCGCAGAATATCTCAGTCGTGACTTCTCTACATTCTGCATGCAAAATGGGATTCTTCATCAAACTAGTTGTGTCTATTCTTCACAACAAAATGGTGTAGCCGAACGCAAAAACCGACACCTGCTCGATGTCGCTCGCACCTTGATGACCCAGATGCATGTTCCTCGCTCCTATTGGGGCTATGCTGTTCTCCTTGCCTGCTACCTCATCAATCGCATTCCCTCCACGGTTCTCCATGGCCAAACCCCGTTCTCCATTTTGTATCCGGGCAAGGAGCCGTTTCATCTCCCTCTCCAAATCTTTGGATGCACTGCCTTCGTGCATGCCCCTTCTGCCACCCGTGATAAGCTCTCCCCTCGCTCCACCAAATGTGTCTTTCTGGGGTATTCCACCACTCAGAAAGGCTACTGTTGCTTTGATCCCGTCCTTCGTAAGCAGTTCGTCTCTGCTGACGTCACCTTCTTCGAGAATACCTCCTACTTCTCGGATGCCTCTTCTCCTCTTCTCCCAGCTTCTGATTCTCCTGCCGTTCCCTTCGTTCCCTCGTCTCCTCCTACACTCTCCACCACTACACCGTCTCCACCCCCTCCTCTTCCTCCACCTCTCTCTCTCCCTTCCCCACCACCCTCTCCCTCCTCTCCGCTGCCGTCGCTCTCTTCTCCCGGGCCAGCTTTCTCTACCACGGATGCTCCGGATGCCGCGGGCCCGGCTGACCTGGATCTTCCTATAGCTCTTCGCAAAGGGGTGCGGACGTGCACCTTACACCCCCTTGCTGCTGTTGTTTCCTATGATCGTCTTACTCCTTCTCGCAGGGCCTTTGCACTGGCTATCTCTGCCACTGCCACACCCCGCTCCTATCAGGAGGCCCTTGCTATTCCTCACTGGAAGATGGCCATGGATGAGGAAATGGCGACCCTCACTGAGCGGGGTACCTGGACTCTTGTTCCTCCTCCCTTTGGCACTGATGTTGTTGGCTGTCGCTGGGTCTTTGTGGTCAAATTTAGCCCAGACGGCACTGTGGATCGGTATAAGGCTCGCCTTGTGGCTAAGGGCTTTACTCAGACCTATGGGGTTGATTACTTTGACACCTTCTCCCCTGTGGCTCGTCTCAGCACAATCCGGGTTCTTCTCTCTGTGGCCGTCAATCGGGATTGGCCAATTTCTCAGCTGGACGTCAAGAATGCCTTCCTTTATGGTGATCTTCACGAGGCCGTTTACATGGAGCAACCTCCTGGGTATGTTGCTCAGGGGGAGACACGAGTATGCCGGCTGCAGAAGGCAATTTATGGCCTCAAGCAGAGTCCTCGAGCTTGGTTTGACAAGTTCAGCGGTATTGTGGCGGCTGTTGGTTTTGTGCGAAGCTCTGCTGATCACTCTCTCTTTATTCGCAAAACTCCTTCTGGGCTGGTTGTTCTTGCTGTATACGTCGATGATATTCTTCTCACTGGCGATGACCAGGAAGGGGTAGCCCTGACAAAGCGACATCTTCGCCAACATCTGATCACTAAAGATATGGGCTCTCCAAAGTATTTTCTGGGGATCGAACTCTCTCGGAAGCCCGACTCCTTAGTTCTCTCTCAGCGTAAGTATGCCCTTGATCTTTTAAAAGAGGCAGGATTGACTGGAGCTAAACCTGCCCGATGTCCCATGGCTATTGGGGAGGACAAAACCTGGACAGATGATTCGCCTCTTCTTTCAGATAGTTCGCGGTACAGGCGTCTGGTTGGTAAGCTCATATATCTCACAGTGACCAGACCCGACATTTCTTATGCTGTGGGCAAGGTGAGTCAATTCATGCAAGCGCCCAGGGAATGTCATCTTCAGTCCGCCTTGCGGATCTTGGAATATGTCAAAGCAGCGCCTGGGAAAGGATTACTGTTTCAGAAGAATGGTCATCTGAGGATTGAAGCCTACTCAGATGCAAGTTATGCTGATGACAAAGGGGATCGCAAGTCTACCTCAGGTTTTTGCACCTTTGTTGGGGGAAATCTGGTGAGCTGGAAGAGTAAAAAGCAGTCTGTTGTCTCCAGGTCCAGTGCAGAAGCTGAGTATCGCAGTATGGCGTCAACCACTTGTGAGTTGAAATGGTTGCGGGCTCTCATGCTAGATTTAGGAGAGGTGTACAACCATCCTCTACCTATGTTCTGTGATAACAAGGCCGCCATATACATCTCCAAAAATCCGGTATTCCATGAAAGAACAAAGCACATTGAGGTTGACTGCCATTTCATTCGTGAAGAGATTTTAAAAGAACAGATTTGCACTCCGTTTGTCACATCTGATAAAGAGCTAGCTGACATCTTCACCAAGCCAGTCTCCGCCTCGTTTCTGCATGTTTGCGACAAGCTGGGCATGATTGATATATATGCTCCAGCTTGAGGGGGAGTGTTGGAGTTGGAGACCGGGCGGTCTGTCTTGGCGGGTTGGAGACCGCGCGGTCTGGCGGTTTGACTCGGCGACTTGTAAACCGGGCGGTCTAGCAATCTTCACAGGCGACCTCTCTGCATCTCTTATTGTAAGCCGTGCGGTTAGTACTTATGTCTAACCGCGCGGCCTGTGCGGTTTACTTTGTACAGTCCGCTTAGCTTGTAAATTTTAGTCCCACATCTCTTATTTGTATTCTCTCTTCTCTCCTCCATTCTATATAAGGGAGGGCATACCTTTGTAATAGTTATCATTTTTGGATAATAAAATTTCGATTATTCAAAAGTTTATTCGGCTTGTTCTCTTCTTTTCGCTTCCTTTCTCTACTTTCTAACATATGTGAGACAGGATTCCTAGCAATAGAAATAGTACTTGTAGAATCACAGTAAAGAGGAGTTCTACTTACCTGTAGGTTGTAATCTTATAACTGACGTTGGATCCACAGTAGCTGAGCACAACAGCTGTCTGCTGATATATATTCCGACTCAGTAGTGGATATAATCACAGTAGTTTGCTTCTTGCTGCTCCAAGAAACTAGCCTTCTTCCTAAGAACTGACAGGTTCTAGTAGTGCTTTTCCTCTCTTATTTGTAACCTGCAAAATCTGCTTCTTAAAATCTTGTTAGATTAAAAACCCTATTTCGAGGGTACCATAGGCCAAGATCTGGTGTGCCATTAAGATATCTCAAGATTCTCTTTGCAGCAGAGTAATGAGATTCTTTAGGGCAGGCCTGATACCTAGCACAGACACATGTGGCATACATGATGTCAGGCATACTAGCAGTCAGGTATCAAAGGGAGCCAATTATCCCTCTATACAAAGACTCATCAATAGGTTTTCCTGCCTCATCTTTGCTAATAGGCATACTTGATCCCATGGAAGTTCTCATGGTGGATAAATTATCCATACTATACTTTTTGAACTTAGACTGGGATATGGACAAGTCATCATCAGTATGTCTTACTTGGAGTCCAAAGAAAAACATGAGCTCACCTATGCTGCTCATTTCAAACTTACCTTGCATAAGTTTAGCAAACTTCCTGCAAAGTTTGTCATCAGTAGATCCAAAGATAATGTCATCAACATATATCTAGACTAGGATAAGCTTGCCCTTTGATTCCCTTAGAAATAGGGTCTTGTCTATCTTACCCCTTGAGAATTTATTATCAATGAGGAAGCTGGATAAGGTTTCATACCAAGTTTTAGGAGCTTGCTTTAGCTCATATAGAGCTTTCCTAAGCTTATACACAAAATTAGGAGAGTTAGGATCGACAAAACCTGGTGGCTGAGCCACATATACTTCCTCTTTGATGTCCCCATTCAGGAATGCTGATTTGACATCCATCCGGTAGACTCTGATTCCTTGATGGGCAACAAATGCAAGGAAAATCCCTATGGCTTCCAGTCTGGCTACTGGGGTAAAGGTCTGGTCAAAGTCAATGCCCTCTTCTTGTGTGTAGCCTTTAGCCACCAATCTGAAATTATTCTTGACAATAATGCCATCTTGATCCAACTTGTTCGTGTAGATCCACTAAGTCCCTATGACATTTTGTCCTTGAGGTCTTGGGACTAACTTCCAGACCTTACATCTCTTGAATTGGTCCAGTTCTTCTTGCATTTCTCCAATCCAGAACTTGTCCTTGATTGCTTCTTCAAACTTCTTTGGCTCTTCTTGAGACAAGAAGCTTGAGTAAAGAGCTATATTCATGTTCCTGCTTCTGGTCTAGACCCCATGATGTGCATCACAAATGATTTAATAAACTGGATGGCCCCTTAGATGTCTGGTAGCTGGAGGCAATCTAGCTGTAGCTTGCTAATCTTCAAGGTTTTTAGCTAGATGGTCTTCATTTTATTCAGGTATGTCTTCCCCTTCTCTTAGAATAGGCAGTCCATCATTATTTTCCTGGACTATGGGGGTAGCTTCCTTGATGGTCTGCTTGTCCATCATCTGCTCTATACCTGTAATACAAGAAGAGGAGGAGCTTGGCAGCTCACAGTTAACCATGTTGGATGCATCAAAAACAACATGCATTGACTCTTCTACAACTTGGGTAGTTAAGTTGTAGATTCTATATGTCTTACTATGAGTGTTGTACCTAACAAAGATCCCTTCATGGGACTTGACAGCAAACTTAGTTAAATGGACTTTTCTACTGTTGAGCATATAATACTTACAACCAAAGATCCTGAAATAGCTCAGGTTTGGTTTTCTGCACTTCAAGATCTCATAGTGAGTCTTTGTGTGGCTCTTAGTGATAGAAGACCTATTAAGGACATAGCATGCATTTTTAACCGCCTCAGCCCAGAAGTATTCTGGGAGGGATGAGTCACTGAATAAGGTTCTACCAGCCTCTATAAGATTCCTATTTTTCTTCTCAGTAATTCCCTTTTGATGGAGTATTTTAGGAGAGGAAAATTCTTGATGAATCTCTTACACTTCAAAGATCCTTGTCATACACTCAGACTGAAACTCAGTCTCATGGTCACTTCTGATTTTGACCATAGTGCTGTTAAATTCATTCTGAATTTGCTTGACAAATGTCTGAAAGGCATCAGGAGTTTCAGATTTCTTCCTTAGGAAGAACACCGAGGCAAATATGGAAAAGTCATCAATAACCACAAGGGTGTAGACTTTCCTACCTAGACTTTGAATTAACATAGGACCAAATAGATCCATATGCAAGAGGTATAAGGACCTCACTAAATCTTTGGAGCCAATGCTCTTGAAGTAGGCCTTAGTCTGTTTGCCCTTTTGGTATGCAGATCAGATACCCTCCTTAGTGCATTTATACTTAGGCTCATTCCTAACCAGCTCAATAGCTTACCCATGGTCCTATAATTTAGATGGACTAGCCTCTTGTGTCACTGGATATAGGAAGAGGCTTTCTCATCTGCAACTAGGCATACATGTGAGTCTTTGTTAGAGCATAGAAAATCTAAACAGTACAGATTTTCACTCATAGTGCATGTTAAGATGACCTCTTGGTCACTTAACCTCCCAATTTGGCACTCATCCTTGTGAAATACTATTTTATAGCCAAGATCACAGAGTGTGCTAATGCTTATCCGGTTGTGTTGCAACCCTTCGACATACGTTATTCTAGTGATAGTGACTATGCCGTTAGAGATCATACTAAAACCTCTAGTCACCCCTTTTTCTGACCAACCAAAGATGACCTTTGGTCCATTCTTTACAGGAATATAATCCTTCAGCATGCTCCTTGTTCCAGTCATGTTCCTTGTGTTGGAGTTACCATGGTGATCTGGAAGTGGTCAAACATGTAATCTCACTGCCAATGCGATATGAGCCTGCAGGGTCGCACATAAGAGATGTGGAGAAGTTGGATGATTGACTGTGTTGGTAAAGGTTACCAATCACTGACCTGAATGGGGTTATGGGCAAAGTGTTGCCTTAAAGAATAATCGGGTTGGGCAAATGTTGCCTTGAAGGACTGGTAAGAATAGTCGACCGAAGGTCGACGAGAATCGTCGAGAATGGTTCTCTGATTTTCGTCGATCGACGAGAATCGTCGAGAATGGTTCTCTGATTCTCGCCGATCGACGAGAATCGTTACTATGATTCTCGACGATCGACGAGAATCATCGACCGGAGGTCGACGGTCGACGATTATAGTCCACCCCGCGTTCGGCGAGAATCGTCGAGTATTGTACTCTGATTCTCGCCGATCCTAGGTGTTTCTCGCCGACTGATTCTCGCCGAATCTGCTTGATGATTCTCACTGATTGTCGTCGATTCTCGCCGATCGTCGCCGATTCTCGCCGACTGATACTCGCCGATTCTGGGACCCTATTTTTCTGGGAGGTCTGCGGATAGCGATTAACCTAAGTCTATTTATGCCTTCGGTATAAAAGGGACACTTAGGGTTTTCAGGAATCATGCTTAAGTTTTCTTGGCAGCCGATCGAACAAAAATCCCGCGACGGAAGTGTTCCGCCGTTCGTTCGCTCCGCCGATCCCGAATCCCGCCGACGGAAGGGTTCCGCCGCCGTGCTCGCTCCGTCGACCACCTCTTCTCCGGCGATCGTCGCTGGTGGTGCTCTTCCTGGCGCGGACCTAGCAGTCCGTGGAGAAGCAAGGTGCGGTCTTTCTCCTTCCCGATTTTCCATGCGACGGAAAGATCGGTGTTCTCCCGCTCGTGTGGATTTCTGCAGAGACGTGGACATCATTTCACGTAGAACTCGCCACCAGCAAGAACACGAAGCTTGGAGCATCTCCGTTGAGTTGTGACTCAACGCCACCGAGGTAATTTTTGCCTAGTTGTATGTTAACTTCTTGATTCAACTATCATGGCCTGATCCCATTTCTTTTGGGTTTTCTTGATGTTTTATTCTTCCGCTGCATGCATAAGCGTTGTGCCATCCTCATAGAGAAACCCAACAGTGGTATCAGAGGGAGGTTCCGGCCATGATTATTGTATTGGAAGTTTTGTTATTCCAGTGCGTGTAAACCTAGGGATTTAGAAGTGTTCTAAATGTCTAGATTTAGTCTTGGCACCCCGCCAAGAACTTCTGGAATTGCGTGGAAATTTCTAATTGTTAGAAATTGTAGTCTCCTTAGCAGTAACCATCCCTCGAGTTTGTTTTGGATTTTGAATCCAACATAGAGAGTTGAGCTTGTCTACTGCTTTAAGTTGAGTTGTCTTTGCCTTTGTCCAATGCATGTAAATCTGAGGATTTGGAAGTTTCCGGATGTTCAGATTTAGCCCTTCCTTCTATCAAATGTTGATGGTGTAAGGTTGTGCACATAAGGGATGCATGTGGTTTTAGAAAAATTGTGTAACAGCCCAAAGTTCTGAAACAGGAAAATTTGGGTGACACGGCCTGGGACACGGGCGTGTCCCAGGGCGTGTCAGGTGACACGGCCTGCGACACGGGCGTGTCGCAGGGCGTGTCCAGGTTGTGTCGACGATTGGGCTTTATCTCGACGATTTTTGCTCTCGACGATTCGTCGAGAGGAGGCACACGGCCCAGGACACGGGCGTGTCCAAGGCCGTGTCGCATGCTCGACGAGTTTTGCTCGACGATCGTCGAGTGTCGAGAAGTGGGTGTCGAGTGTTGAACACGGCCTGTGACACGGGCGTGTCACAGGGCGTGTCAAATCAGGCGACGAACTCAGCCCGCCGAAGGAATTCGACAGGGCGTGTCTTTGTGCCGTGTCTGGGCACACGGCCTGGGACACGGGCGTGTCACAGGCCGTGTGAAGTCTCGGGATGATTTGGGATTTTTTTCCCCAGGTACACGGCCACAGACACGGGCGTGTCTGAAGGCGTGTTGGTGACACGGCCCATGACACGGGCGTGTCCCGTGGGCGTGTCACTGGTTTGGATAAGTCGGTTGACCACCGCTTGAGGCACACGGCCAGGCACACGGCCGTGTTCGAGGCCGTGTCGGGTCAAAATTTGTGTTTTTGGCAGAATCGTGGCCGTCCATTCCTTCAGTCTGGATCCAAGGGCTGAAAGCTCTTCTTCTTTTTCCTTAAGGGCCGAAGTCAGAGAATTACTTCTCATTTTCTTTGGCCTTCATCTTTCTTCAAGAGAGAGAAAGAGAGAGAGAGAAAGGAGGAGGAAGAAGGGAAAGGGGCTGCTGCTGGTGGTGCTACGGTTTACCGACGAGAGATCCGAAGCCAGCGTTGCGGAGGAGACGATCTTGCGAGTCTTGCAAGCAAGCTTTCAAGCCATGGCACCGAAGCGATCGTCAAGGGTAACGACTTTTCTTCCTAGCCATGTGAAGGCTTCTGTTTTGGCATATCGTTTGATTCCCCCAGCAAGAGGTGGCTGTTTTTGGGAGTCGTTTGGGTGGATGCTTGAAATCCCCTTTGTATTGCATATAGATCCGGAAATGGAGTACGGAATAGGCATGCTGTGTGAAGCCCATCTGGACAGATTGTTCTGGATTGGTGATGTTGCATACGAACCGGAGAAGACTCCGTGATAAACGTGTCGTGTTAGGAGTCTACGGGTTATACCTGCGAAAAGGAGTAGCAGGAAGTACTGGGGTGGTAGCCCAGGAAAATAGCCTTGTGATGGTTTTGGGTCCAACCTGTGAATAAGGCACAGGAAGTACTGGTGGGATCAGGAAAGGCCCTTTTTGTGATGCTTGATGTCATAGGGTGTCCACCTGTGGAGCGAGTCACAGGAAGTACTGGTGTGCCCAGGAAAGACCCCTGACATTTGTACTTATGCGGTGTCCACCTGTGGAGAGAATCACAGGAAGTACTGGTGCGCCCAGGAAAGACCCGCTGTTGCTGTGAGGAAATGGGTATAGTGAAATACCCAGGCTTGAATGCCAGGAACAGGATTGGTGAGACCGACCCGCGCCTTTGATGTAGTCATGAGTACGCCGTACTCGGAGAAGGCAAGGCGATTTGAGCAACGGGGGGTGGAGGATCCGACCTGCGCTATGTCCGTCTGACGTGAGACCAAAAGTGCGGTCTATTGGAGCGCATAGCAAGAGTCTTCGGCCTGCGCGCCATGACACAATGGGGGGCTACGGGCCATCCCGGTGTCCGAGGACTAACTCCGGCTGCACGCCACGGAGTAAATGCTCAAGAGAGTTACCGTTGGGTGATAACCCTGATACGGTGGTGGGCAAGAGGTTGCCAGAACACCAAGAATGTGCCCTGAGTGCACGGACCGTTGAGCCGGGTGGCGGACGGTTGTGATGGCTTGTGTGCGTGAAAGCACTTTTTGATGATATAGCTTGCCATACTTGTACTCTGATATGCCTGCAGGGAAAATACCGCTGCCCCGAGAGAAGGGGTAGGGTCGTTATAATTTGGTCAGCTGAACGCTGACCGTTGCTTTTGTTTGCCACCGGTGGGTGGATTGTCCTTGCACAGGTACCGGAGAGCCGAGCGGGACACATAGAGGTTGATGCTCCTGCTGGTGTTGCTGCTGCTGCTAGCTGCTAGCCCTCGAAGGCTATTGTGTTCTTTTGCATGTTTTCTTTTATTGTGGCCGGCCTGCGCGCCAATATATTTTAGGCCACTGTTTGAAAGCCCTGTAAGGCCATAAGGCCAACTCTTGTGACATGGTGTAAGACATTCCTATATGTATATCAAATGTGGAATTTTATGTTGGGACATTCATGAGGAGTTCAAGTAGTTTAGGATTCCGCTAGAATGCTTGTGATAGGTGCGATGCGCTACTCTGGTATCATCCTGTACCTTCACCGACTGTTTTGTGGTATATCCTGTGGGGCCCCGGCCGGACCTTCTAGAATATATCATATGAACGGATGGGGTTGTTACAAATTGTTTTTCTTTGGATGTGCACATGGATCAAATATTGATCATGGTTAATTGTTAACCTATAATCAAAATCCCTTCATCAAATATTAAGTGTTCGGATGCCTTCTAATGGATGACACTCTTCCTGCCTCGATCGATGAAGTGTGGGCTTGCCAAAGCAAGGTGCATTAATCTATCTTGGTAAGGGTGCGAGCGGATAATTATGATATCTCAGTGTCGACATCGGGTCCAGCTTAACTAGGTGACCTCAAAGGTTGAGTGCCTAGAGGCATAGGGTTGGCATGCACCATATGATGGATGCGAGTAAGGAGTTATTCACCAACCATACAAGAATTGCATGAGGATGCAATTGGCAAGCGTTGCCTACCTAAATAACCGCATCGTGAGAGGAAATCCAAAGCTGACTCATTGTGTTGGTGAAATACGGATCTTGTCCACTAAGAGAGTAACTCGCATGAACTCTCCGAATTGTTAGTGAGGGCTATCATTTCGAATAAAATAGTGGGAGTGTTTTAATTGAAGTCCAAATTAAAATAAATTGTATTTGAAATTTTGGTACTAATTTTATTCTGTATAAATTCTTGTAGAATTCCATGGCAAGTGTTTCACACTCCACTTTATCTCTGAGAGCCATCCTTGAGAAGGATAAGCTCAGTGGGACTAATTACATGGACTGGTACAGGAACCTGAGAATTTTGCTGAATCTAAAGCAGCAAGCTTTAAAGAGGCAATTTCCTGAGCATGTTGTTTGGCCAATAGCTTGCTCTTCTTAAAATCCTGCATAAGCGCACCATAATTATCAATCAATTGATTGATGTCACCCTCAGATCCTGAGCCATCACCATCACTTGATGCAGAGGCATAGGAATCTGGAATAGATTCATAATCTAAACATACAGAGCTAGTGACAGAATTTACCTTGATTGGATCAGGCTGATCCTAGTTGATTTCTATATCTGACTTGGCCATTAGCCCAATGCAGCAACAATCATCTTCAAAATCCACCTCTGAATCACCATCTGATTTTGATAGAGAGGCCCTGTCTTCAATCCTGATGGCATGATGCACGTCCTCAACTTCTTCTTATAAAGCAGCCAGCCTTTTGATGTAGTCTGCTTCAACATCTCCTTCTTCAGTAGAGTACAACCCAATGTAGGCTTCTTCTTCTTTTGACTTTGATGAGGAGTCAGTCCAGCTCTTTTGCTTTTTGGCAATGAGGGATTTCTCCTTCTTGACGTTTTGCTGGTCATCCTTTTTCTCACATTATTCCTTCCTTTTGACTGGGCAGTCGGATATCACATGCCCAGGTTTTCTGCAATGATAGAAAATCATGTTAGAGGAAACATGTTTAACAGATTTGGAACCATACCTGTCCTCCTTAGAGTATTTTCTACTGCCCTTGTAGTAGTCATCCTTAGGATATGAGGAGGAGGAAGGCCTGCCTCTCCAGTGCTTCTTCTTCAGGAACTTCTAGAATTTCCTGGTGAAGGCAGCAAAGTCTTCACCAAAACATTGACAGTCTGATGTGCTTTCCTCTGATTTTCCAAACTCAAATTTAGCATCTCTTCTTGGTGGCGAGGGAGACTTCCTTCTGCTTCTGTTGGAGCCTTCAGCTTTGAATGTCACAGATTTGTACCTTGCCTGAGGCTTGTTGTTATTCTCCTCATCATTCCTGGTAGCCAACTGCATCTCATATGAAAGCAGCTTTCCAAAGACGATGTGAGGAGATTTTTCACCCAGCTTTGTCACTTCTCTTATGACACAGATGTTTTTGTCCCAGTCTCTAGAGAGAGATCTAAGGAACTTGTCATTTAGTTCATATTGACTGAAAACTCTTCCATAAGTCTTCAGCTCATTCACAATCCTGAAGAACTTATCATAACAGATGGTTATATTGTCCCCCTTGGATTGCTAGAACACCTCATACTTTTAGTTGAGCATGGACTTCCTGTCATATCTGACCTCATCTGTCCCCTCCATGTAGATCACAAGTGTTTCCCAAAATTTCATTTGTTGTTTTGCAATGGATCAGATTCTGGAGTGTAAAATCATCAACAACACTCATAATGATATTCTTTGCCCTCTTATCTATTGAGGCCAAGGACAACTCATCCTTGGTCATCTCATCATATGTTTCGTGGGTCTTGACATTGGCATCCAGTACTGAGACCATCATAGGGATGAGTGGTCCTTCTTCAACTGTAATATACATCGTAGGGTCAGCAGCTTCCAAGAACTACCTCACCCTTACATTCCAGATGTCAAAATCTTCCTTCCTAAAGAATGGAAGTCTCACAACACTCAGCTCCCTATTGGTCATTCTTAAACCCATGGAGACATACTTCTAGCAAACCTTGGAGATCTACTCAGACTATTAAGCCTTTAAAGAGCAACCTCCCTCTGATACCACTTGAAAGTCTTGTTTTCAAGGCTAGCTTTATACCTAGATGGGGGTGAATAGTTTTTTGTCGCTATTTAAGTTTTTGTTGAGATTATATTAGCCAGCAAGGTATGTGTATGTTGGACCGCGTATTTGGCTTGCCCATCGCGTTGCATGTCTGGGTGTTGACCCCGGTGGGCCCCCTTGTGGCGGAATATCCCCACGGTCCTGTGATTGGTGTTAATCCCACACCACCTGCAAACTTCTCCCCTTTGTGTTCATGTACCCTACCACCCTTCATCTCAATACCTGTGTTTTGAGATGAACTAATGGGTTGGCGGGTTCTAACTGTTTTCTAATCTGTTTATTTGATTACTATGTTTGTAGATTAGATTAGATCAACTTTCAAGAACATTCACAGATGACAAAGCAAATATATAGTGGTTCCCAAATCTTGGGTACATCCACTGTCCCTCTACACATATCTAACAGTGTGTTAGATTTGGCTCTCCATCCAGAACTCAGCTTCTAAACAGCTTACAACACTGATCCCACAGGACCACACACTGGTCACACAGACCAACAACTTAAGCACTACGCCAACCTAGGACACAAAGACCTATCACCCGACACAAAGCCAAACATAGGTCACTAAGACCCAGCCTTTATAGTACAGGCATACAAACCCCAGATTCACAAAGAATCTTTATAGAAAATGGAAATAAAGAATGTGATGTTTAGGCACCAGAGAAAGTTCTGTGTCTCCTTCTTGGACTGAGCAGATATCAGATCTAAGATATTGCTATTGAAGACAATATGTTGACAGTAGAATCTTTGTTCAAACAATTTCCTTTTTCCCTATAGAACTTGTAGGTCTGCAAGCTTCAGATCCTGCTGATGCAGATGAGGATTGCTTCAGCTATCTCTTTCCTAGCAAGGTTCTCTGTGCAGAACAACCTCTTCAGGCTCGACGAAAATGGCGAGGAAGAAGATGAAGTTCAGCCGCACTTTTATTTTCCGAAAACCTAGACAAGGAATTCTCTGCTTGATTCGATGATCTGATTCTTTATATCTCTTGTCGATTGAGCAGTAGGTGCAGCCACCAGGATTGACGGCCGAGATTTAGCCTATCAGCCCACGCTTTCCATTCATTTCCAATTCAACGGCTCTTTACTGTGAGTGGGCCCCAACACTTAATGATGAAATAAACCTTGGTAATTGCAGAAGATAGCAACAGATGGCCCGCCAACATCTCTGACTGTATTTCCGCAACATTTGAATTTTGGTTGACTGTTGACTTTGCTGACGTCAGCATGACCCAGCATCTGTGGACTTGGCCAAAATTCTGCTTCAAGGCGTTGATTTCATCGAGAGCGTTGTGAGAGCCTGCCTCACTCAATATTTTTTGCCTTAACAAAAATTTCTGTGCCTTGGCGTTGAGCGAGTAAACTCCACTCAACGTCAAACTACTTAACAAAGTTTCTGTTATATGGCATTGAAAGAGTAAGCTACACTCAAAGCCTTTTGTCTTGGTGTTTAGAGAGAAAGCTCCAATCAACGCCAAACTACTTAACCGAATTTCTCTTATCTTGCTTTGAGAGTGTAAGCTACACTCAACAGCTTTTGCCTTGGCGTTGAGCGAGTAAGCTCCACTCAACACCAAACTACTTAACAGAATTTTTCTATTATCTGGCGTTGAGTGAGTAAACAACACTCAACGCCTGTAGACTTAGTCAAATTTTTGCTCAACATTTCTGTGGAGTTGACTGCCACAACAATACTCAACGCTTTGAGTTGTATGTCGTTGAGTGAGTAGACCACACTCAACTCTTGTGGACTTGGCCACATTTTTAGCCAATTTTTCTAGGCTTAGACTGACTCAGCCTGAGTCATAGCCTTATGCTGTATGGCGTTGAGTGAGTAGACAACACTCAATGCTTTTGTACTTAGCCGTCCTTTTTGTCTATCTTTCAGTTTGGCTGAGATAGTCTCAACGCTATATGTTATATGGCGTTAAGTGAGTAGACTACAATCAACGCTTTTGTACTTAGGCAAATTTCTACTAGACACTATTGAATCCATACTTCTGGCGTTGAGTGAGTTTGCTCCACTCAACGCCTGTGAACTTAGTCGATTTTTGTGTTGTGTCCAGCAACCACTTCTTGTGTCCACATGTCCAATCAATATGAAATGGACTAACCTGCACTAAAGAACTCAAATGCACATCAAATTTAGTTGATGTGTGTGACATTGACCTGTTTGACTTCTCATAAATCAGAGACATTTGGAACAATGGACTCAACACTTATATTGATGGAAGTGTCGGACACCGCTATCTTGGGTGCAGGAGGAGGATCCAAGGGAACTTGGATCAGATTATATTGAGGACACAGACATGCACATTCGGCTGATCAGAGACAGGATGCTGGAGGTTCAGAGTAGGCAGACCAAGTATTACGATACAAGGCATTAGAAGGTAGAGTTCTATGTGAGTCTATCAAATACAATAATTTACCTAACTTTCTCAATCACAACCATTTTAGATTATATTTAAATATTAAAAAATATCAAATTTGTTCAAAGTAATTACTTTAATTTATATCATTAAATTTGTTAGCCGTAAGTTAGTTATTTGTTATTTCTTCCATCAATAAATATGACAGCTATGAGTCATCTAAAAAATTAATGGAATAATAAAATTCTAATTGTGGAAGTGCATATCCTTCTATAGAAGTTTTGCTACTGATCATGAGTGAGATCTGAAACCATTACAGAAGAGATCTCCTTGTTCATGAGTGAGGTATAACAGTCATGCAACAAAATGGTAGCAAAACCAAGGTTTCTTGTTTATTGTATACAAGCAGTCATTCGTGGGATCCACCTTATGTGTAATGTTCAAGAGCGACCATGCCCGTTCGTCACTCGTCCCATGTACTGTTTTCAACAAAACAAAATTTTTTATAGAAGATGGCGAGGGACACAGGTGCTCTGATTTCATCTGTGCACAGGTGACGTCCCATGTAAACAAATATTTTTGTTGCCACACAATGGACAGGTGACCCCTTGCATGGTTGTGTATATGTGTGTGTTGTGTGTTGAAACTATGTTGCACGGCAGTGGGAACGAGATACAATACATATGGATCCATGAAACATAATTTTATTTAAAAAAAAATAGATATGAGATAAGTTTTTTATTTAAAAGTACAAATTAATGTGAAGGCATGTTCGACATTCACGTCTTTTTTTGTTTTTTATATCTCACATATAATATACTAAATGAAGATAAAGTTTGTGTCACAAAAATATATCATATCCTAAATAGGTGTCTTGAATAAGTATGTAATCAATGATCTTAGAGTTGCTGAAACCAGCGTCATTGCTTAGCCGGATTAGTATGGTTTGATATACCCGAATTCGGCGGGATTGGACATGGTGATGGTGTCACGGAGCTATCAACGAGGTTGCAAAGGGTGCGTAGATGTAGACAAAGTGAGAGGACGACTTTCACTCTCTTACCTCACCACTTCCTGGAAAGGGTATTCTCACACCTGGCTTTGTATTGGTTCATGCGGAGTTTGGCTTTCGTTGTCATGTCGCTACCTTTCACCTGCTGAAGACGTCTTCTCCTTCCTAAACCTAAAAGAGAAAAGAACCTTATTTGCTTTCCCGTTGTCCTTCATCCGTTCTGTAAGCTCCTTCACAGTCGCTCCTCAACCTTCGGCTTACCAAACTGCCGTTCTCCGGTGATTGTCCCCCACTTGAACAAGTTCTAGCGGCTACATTTGGATTCTGACTGACCTAACAAAAGGGAGAGAATTCTTCTAATTTGCCCTACATTTGACTCTCACCACTTATCATTCTACATATTTTCTTCCAAGTGTCTTTCTCCATATCAACATCACAAAACACATTTTATTTTGCATTGTTAAGTATACGTAGACGTATACAGTAATATTTGAAAGCATTTATGAGTATACAGACTCCAAAATATTTGAAAGTATCGGGAAAATTTTTTTCTAAAATTAAAAGATAATTTTTTTAGAGTTTCGAGAAAAGATTTCCTAGAATTTCCTGACTCAAAAATATTTTGAATACAAAACATAGAGTCATTGTAGGAATTATTGATTTTCCAATCCACTGCTCTGATTTTAATAGAGAAAAATGATTGTGAATAGACAGATAGCCAAACAGCAAGGTTAAACTGGTAATTTTATCTGTGGTCCACATCAAGAAATATTCATCTTACAACTCTTCTTTAATATTGTATAGATAATAGATATATGACAGTCACTTCAACGGTAACTTCCATCATGACTTTGAATACTTCCTTACCCCATATTTCTCCCGGTTCAAAAGAGTATATTACTCTCTCATACAGATACAAAAAAGGTGGGAATGCCCAACAGAGAAAATGGAAAAGGAAAAAAAAGTAAAACCACAGCAACTATGCATCTGTTGGGATTGACATGTTGACCGGGCCCCACCGTTTTGGAGTTATTATGTCTCATTTATGCTTATTTAATGTATGAGCAAAAGAACTTTTATTTAATAGGTTAGTTGAGAGGTTGCATTTATTAGGAGAGAGTTTTGTTTGTTTTGCTTGGCCTATAAATAGGCCCCTTGTAGTTCATTTTAAGGTTGCTGTGAACAGAAGGAAAAATTCTCTCATTCTCTGTGTTTTCGGTTTTGAGTGTGGAGCGCAGCAGCACTAGAGGGAGTGAGAGTTGAGCCGGACGGTTTGAAGTTCGAGCCGGGCTGTTTGAAGTTCTCGCTGGGCTCGGTGATCTGGCCGCGAGGAGGTGCTCGCGGTTTGTACTCGCTGGAGGAGCGCGGCTCGCAGAGTTTGAGATCTCGCCGCGAGAGGAGGTACTCGCCAGATCGATCTCGCCAGTCGGTCTCGCCGGGTTGGTATCGCCGTAGCGCTCGCCTATTTGCTGCTCGCGTGGGGTTGGAGAGAGCAGCCCGCTGCAGCTCACCTAGCAAGGGTGCAGGTCGCCTGGGTGGAGCTCGCGAGAGGAGAGGACTACTCGCCGGGTGATAAACCGTGCGGGTAGGCGGCTTGTGGAGGCGGTCTCGTGATTGCACGTGTGTTTTTGGTGTTAAGTGGGATCGGTTTGTGGAATTGAGATAGCGCGGGAACCCATACACGTTTCCAACAAGTGGTATCAGAGGGAGGTTGGACCCCCTGGAAGTTACTTGGAAGTGTTCAGTGAAGAGTTGAGATGGAAATGGGAACCGTCATGCCGGGGCAAGTCCACAAGTTGACAAAGACAAATTACGGGAACTGGAGTATTCAGATGCGAGTGCTACTCGCCTCCAAAGAGTTATGTGAGATAGTTGAAGAGGGAGTCGCGGTGCTTACTGCCGAAGCGGAGGCAGCGTTGACTAACACTCAGAAGACAGCGTTGTGGGAAGCAAAGAAGCGGGACAAGAAGGCCCTATTCCTATTGTACCAAGGAGTTGATGAGGCGACGTTTGAGAAGATCTCAGATGCTGGGACATCCAAGGAGGCTTAGGAGATACTACAACGCTCCATGCAGGGAGTTGATAAAGCAAAGAAGGTTAAGTTACAATCCCTCGGAGCCCAGTATGAGGTGATGAGGATGCAAAGCTCGAAGAAGGTTGGTGACTACCTGACACGCGTACGGACGCACACAAATGAGATGAAGAGGAATGGGGAAACATTAGATGATGTTAGCTTCATGGAAAAGCTCCCGCGATCGATGTCCAAGAAATTCAGACATGTGGTTGTGGCCATTGAGGAGTCGAAGGATCCCACCGAGATGGCGGTAGATGAACTTGTCGGCTCACTGCAAGCCCATGAGTACCGCATGCTGCAGGATGATGACGAGTTGAGTGGCTTGGGAAAAGCACTCCAGACTCAGCTTATCTTTGGATAAAGCTCAGGAAGAGGAGGAGGCCATCGTGGTCGAGGCTACCAAGGAAGAGGTAGAGGAGGAAGAGGTGGAAGAGACTTCGGAAGAAATCAGTACAACCAGAAGGAGGCAGAGCAACCTCACGGTTGGAGATATGATGGAGGAGGAAGGGGAAGAGGCCAATGGAGACGCCAAGGCAGAGGACAAGGAAGGGACCAGGGAAGAGGTCAAGGAAGAGGAAGAGGAGATATGTCTCAGACTCAATGCTACAACTATAACAAGTTCGGGCATATGGGCTATGATTGTTGGGCTCCAAGGAAGGAAGGAGAAGCCAACCACTATGCTGAGACAAGTAACACGTGTGGCGACCCGATGATGTTCCTTACCATCCAAGGTGCCGCAGGAGGAAGGAACAGAGTATGGTACTTGGACACTGGCGCAAGTAACCACATGTGTGGAGATAAGGAGCTGTTCACCAGCCTTGAAGAAAATGGTGGTGAAGTCAGTTTTGGCGACGCCTCGAAGATATCTATGGAAGGAAGAGGAGTGATAGCGGTCACGATGAATGGGAAGGAGGTGCATATCAACGATGTCTTCTATGTGTCGGGCTTGAGGAGTAACATCCTAAGTCTTGGGCAGCTAGTGGAGAAGGGCTATCGGGTCCTGTTGAGGGATAACACCTTAGCTATGAAGGATAGTCAAGGAAGAGAGGTGGTGAGAGTGAAGATGGCGACGAATCGCCTCTTTCCTCTAAGTATGGATGTCAAGGAGACGACATGTCTTACAAAGACAGGAGAAGAAGAGGAAGCTTGGCTGTGACACCACCAGATGGGCCATCTGGGGTTCACAGGCCTGAAGTTACTATCCCACTCCAAGATGGTAGAAGGGTTACCTATGATCTCGCCTCTTTAGAGGGTATGTAAGGCATGTACCAAAGGAAAGCAGAAGAGAGAAATGTTCGAGGGTGGAAAGTCCCAGAGGGCGACAAGGCAGCTGGAGTTAGTCCATTCAGACATAGCAGGTCCGTTTGAGACGACCTCAGTAGGAGGCAGCCGATACTACATTACCTTCACGGATGACTATAGCCAAAAGTGTTGGGTGTACTTTCTGAGAGAGAAGGCTGAGGCATTTGACAAATTCAGGGAGTTTAAAACAATGGCTGAGAAGGAGAGTGGGCAGCCACTGAAGGTGCTTAGGATAGATAAAGGTGGGGAGTACACCTCTAGGCTGTTTGATGACTTCTGTAGAGAGTGGGGGATATCTCATCAGCTGACGACGACATACTCACCTTAACAGAACGGCGTGGCAGAGAGAAAGAACTTGACCATCATGAATATGTGAAGGAGTATGGTAAAAGGCAAGGGGTTGACTAAGAAGTATTGGGCGGAGGCAGTACAGGTGGCAGTGTACTTACTGAACTGTTGCCCAACGAAGAGTGTAAAGTTCAAGACGTCATTCGAAGCGTGGTGCAATCACGAGACCGCCTCCACAAGCCGCCTACCCACACGGTTTATCACCCAGCGAGTAGTCCTCTCCTCTCGCGAGCTCCACCCAGGCGACCTGCACCCTTGCCAGGTAAGCTGTAGTGGGCTACTCGCCAGATCGATCTCGCTAGTCGGTCTCGCCAGGCGGTCTCGCCAGGTTGGTATCGCCGTACCGCTCGCCGAGTTACTGCTCGCGTGGGGTTGGAGAGAGCAGCCCACTGCAGCTTACCTGGCAAGGGTGCAGGTCGCCTGGGTGGAGCTCGCGAGAGGAGAGGACTACTCGCTGGGTGATAAACCGTGTGGGTAGGCGGCTTGTGGAGGCGGTCTCGTGATTTCACGTGTGTTTTTGGTGTTATGTGGGATCGGTTTGTGGAATTGAGATAGCTCGGGAACCCATACACGTTTCCAACAGAATCTCCCAAAAGGCAGCAAGATGCAATCCTGTATCGGAGGACATCATTAGTTAGCTCTCTACTCTAGACGTTTTGACTCGATTATTCTAGCGTTGGCACCAAGCACATATTTTAATCATTCTTCAATCGGACAGCAACCCAAGCGGCAAAGTTAACGATTTTTTAGAGGGAAATAACAATGGTAGAAGTGGAAAGAAATGCATGCGCTAACTATACAACTATTTAACTTAACTGCATGAGTAAATGTTAAAAGCAGGGGAGCAGAGGGGTATGTCTGCCGGGGAGTTCCCAGTGCAGCAGAGATTTCACGGGATTTTGTTGGTTGGCTAGAAGAGTTGGTGGCTAAGGTTTATTTTTTTTAGGAGGTGGCTGGTTCGGGTAGGTAAAACAGGGGTTGGTGGAAATAAAAAGAAATGGCTCAGAGAACTTGCGGAGGAGGGTAAGAGGTGTCAGAAGTTCGCAATCAGTCGGCCGGAAACTGGAATCGGTCGACGAGTGGTGTTCGGAGCGGAGGCGCTGCGACTTCGCTGGTACAGGCGCGGAAAAATGAGGTTGGGATAGTTGCGGTCGGCAACTCCGGCTCAAACGCAGTTGACAAGGGCCGACTGTGGCTGGGATGCCACCAGAAGGCTCACCGGAGGCTATTCTTCACCGGAAGGCTCGCCGGAGAGGCGCAAGGAAGTGGTCGGGCGGAAAAGGGTTCGCTGGGTAGGGGAAATCGGCACTGACAGGAGGTCACGACGGTTTTCCAATTTTTATTCAGCGTACCGTCTGGACCGGTGAATGAGCAGTTTAATAGGAGGAAAATTTTGGTTTCAATCAATTGGGCAATTGATTATATGATAAATGGGGGGGGGGGGCTTCAGTGCCGTGAATAAGGAAGGGGGTTTTGGAAATCCAAGAGGTTTTAAATTTTAACTCCCAAATCAATTTTGATTAAATGATATAACATTGAATCAGGAATTGAAACTTTTCTCATGCAATTAAATTTGTGTCACGTAAAATATTGTCTCGTCTGCATCCTAATACCTTAGACAACCAGACCTCTTTTATTAATGGTCATGTTGGCCGGTCAAACCAACAAGCCTTAACATTAAAATTGAAAATGTCATACAATGACAACAACACACGTACAAATACAACACCCATAATGATAACAAAAGTATTTTAAATAAAATAAAACACACGCACACAAGATGAGCATAGCTCATCCGGATGCGACCACGGATGCATCAATTCTCCCGGGGTTGAAAGGACTCGACCCCGTCGAGAATTGGCAACAACCTGCAATAGTAAGATCAGGACGGAGTCGTCGATGCTCCGCGGCGCTTATCCATGAACTATCCAATATATTCCGGCCCTTCCATGAAACGAGATAACGTTGATAAGTACCGGTGCGCGTCTAAAACTCACGAACATCCTCCTTCATTCATGGCCAAAACACTTTTGTTGTCAAGACACTTTTTAACCTGAAATGGGACAAAACGCTTTTGTTGTAGCCTGTGATAGGTGCCCACAAGAAATCTCTCTTTCCTGAAAAAAGCAAGAACCCAATATCCTTCTGAAAAATTCAACTCGCGACGATATTTATCCGCCACATCCTTTTATTTCTCAGAAGATACTCGCAAACTGTTAGCAATCAACTTATGCAAAGATTTTAAATGATCGATAAATGTTAGCACATCAAAAGAGCTTCGTTCAAAAGAAGGAAGAGAGTGACGATCGAGTAATAACGAGACGGGGTAGCCATAGACTACCTCAAAAGGAGATTTAGTAGTTGAACGATTATTTGCGCTGTTATAAGCAAATTCTGCTTGCAGAATTACTAAATCTCATTGCTTCAGATGCTCTCCCGCTAGTCATCTAAGAAAATCACTCAAGCTTCGATTTACTACCTCAGTCTGCCCATCCATCTGCGTGTGATAGGCTCTACTAAATTCGAGATTTGTCCTAAGTTTTTCCCATAAAAGTTTCCAAAAATAACTCAAAATTCGAGTTTCACGGTCGGAAGTGAAAGAGCGGGGAATCCCGTGTAAACGTACAACGTCCAAAAAAAAGGTCGGTTACGTGTGTGGCATCAAACGTTTTTTTCAAGGAATAAAATTTGTAATCTTTGAAAAAATATCGAATCCACAGCAAATATCAAATCCACTCTTTGTTTGGTTCGGGGTAATCCTACGACAAAATCCATAGAGACTTCATCCCAAGGCCGCTCAGGCACGGAGAGTGGGGTGTAAAGACCGGTATTTTGGGCGTGCCCTTTAAACAATTCACAGGTTTTGCAAGTCTTAACGAAATTGGCAACTTCCTCCTTCATTCTAGCCCAATAAAATCTGGAGTTAGCGAGATCCAGAACTTTATTTTTCCCAACATGACCTCCTAACCCAGACGAATGAAACTCTTTTAGGCTCTATTTGTTTGGGTGTTTTTCTGCTCTGTTTTGGGAAAACGCCGCCGGAAGGAGGGTAAACAAATGAATCTCCGGCGGCATTTGCTCCGTTTTCACCCACCCGCCTTGAGAAACGCCCCAAAAAGCTTCATTTGGAGCAGCCACCTCCCCCCTCCGGTTCGAACACTCCGTTTCCACCCGCCGGATAGACCCGCCACCACTGAACCAAATGGATCCTTAATATGGTCTTCCTAAGTGGCCCCTCACAAATACAAAGGCAAGTCGCTTTGAATAAAAAATCTCACTTAAAATATATTCCGTGGTGTGATCGAAACCAGTAAGTTGGCATGCGTCCCAAATCTTACCGAAATAGAGGTCCTTTTGCTTATTCAAATCGAGGATATGCGGATGAAGGGTGAATAAGATATGCGACCTATGGCTAAGTGTGTCTGCTAATCTATTCTAAATGCATGGCCTATGCTTCAAGTGGAAGCTATACTCCTGAAGGAAGGCTGCCATTTGGCATGCCTGCGCATCTCCTTCTACGAGTTCAAGTGTCAAAGGGCATCATGATCGTTGTTAAGGATGAACTCGTGATGAATTAAATAGTGATGCTAGTGACGAAGTGGTTGAACGATGGCGTAGAATTTTAGATCAAAGGTGGAATAACGAGTCTTGGCCCCATTTAGCATCTCACTGAAAAACACGACAGGTCTTCCCTCCTAACTTAAGACATCTCCTATTTCAATAATCGAAGTGTCGTAATCTACCTCAAAGATTTTCTCGAAGTCAGAAAGTACTAGCACAGGAGCACTAGTCAACTTTTCCTTAATAAGAGTTAAGACACGCTCTGCTTCGGCCATCCAAATAAAATGACCCTTTTGAAGAGAGTCGGTCACAGGCGTAATCAGAGTGCTGAATTTCTAATAAACCAATGATAAAATGAGGCTAATCCATGGAAACTGTGGGCTTCAATGGTAGTCTTTGGACTCGGCCAAACTCAAACTGCTTGGATCTTTTCTGGATCAACCTTAAACCCATCGGCCGAAACAATATGCCCCAAGAAGGTGAAACTATCGGTCAAAAATATGCACTTCTTCAGGTTCACGTAAAGCTTGTTTTCCAAAAGGATCTGAAAGACCTGGCGCAAGTGCACAAGATGTTGTTTGAGATCATTGCTATAAATTAAGATGTCATTGAAATAAACAACAACACATACTCACATCAAAGGGCAGAAGACTTGATGTATAAGTCGCATAAAGGTACTATGGGCATTGGAAAGGCCGAAAGACATCACAAGCCACTCATAAAGTCCCTCCTCATTCTTGAAAACAGTCTTCCATTCATCCCCTAGTCAGATCTGGATTTGATGGTAGCTGCTTTTGAGATCGATCTTGGAAAAAATCTTGGACCCACTGAGCATGTCAAGCATATTGTCCAAACGATACTTGATGGTAATTTTGTTGATGGCTCGACTATCCACACACATACGCCAAGTTCCATCTTTCTTAGGGACGAGTAGTGCAGGAACTGCGCAGGGACTCATCCTCTCTCTAACATTACCCTTTTTAATTAGGTCGGTGACTTGACGGTGGAGCTCCTTGTGCTCTTTAGGGCTCATACGATAATGTGGTAAGTGAGGTTGTCAAGTTTCAGGTATAAGATCGATACAATTTTGTATATCTCGCATGGGAGGAAGATGATCAGATAGCTCATCGGGCATAACAGAAGAAAACTCAAAAATAAGGGGGAGCACTAAACTAGGCATCTCCGTGGGCACATGATTGGAATCTAGGCCGGCTAAAAGATAGACAACTTCACTCGCCTTCATCTCCTTCTGGAATTGGGGACCGGAAAGTAACATGTGGGCTAAAGGAAAGGAAATTGCTACAATAAGAGAAGTCGAGCTGCACTATGCGGGGAACGATCCAAGGGCTTAGGCAATGGCCCATTCTTCTGGGAAGAAGGAAGATCTTGCACCCACCGTGTTCAAAAGTGTATGAGTTCCTTGCGCCGTCATGAACTACGTGCTTATCAAACTGCCATGGTCGCCCTAACAAGATGTGACAAATCTCAATGGTTGCAACGTGACACCAAATAGAATCCTAGTAGGATGCCCCTATGGAAAACACTACTAAACATCAATGTGTGACTGGAATAGTCACGTAGCTAGTGACCCAAGACAAACTATAGGGTTTTACTAGAGGTTCGGTTCTAAGTTTAATCTTCCCTACGATGCAGCGCGACAAAATTTTTCATGCTCACGCTATCAATAATGATGAAGAAAAATTGCCCCTGTATGCGCGCGGTCGTACGAAAAATGTTATGTCTAAACCTAAGTTATCAAGGCGTGCGCCTAGGTGCGCTTGAGGTGCTGGGCGCGCTGCTGTAACGCCCCGAAACTCAAAAGAGCGACGGGAGGCGTTTTGGGCCAAATCTGGTATTTGGCAGGAGGCACACGGCTTGGGACACGGGCGTGTCCCAGGGCGTGTCAGGTTCGAGTCAATGATTTGGCCGCGAGGTCGACATTTTCGGTCGACGATGTGTCGAGACAGGGCACACGGCCTGGGACACGAGCGTGTCCCAGGGCGTGTCGAGCCCGTGTCGACGATCGGCCCGGAGAGTCGATATTTTCGCTTGCCGATGTGTGGAGATAAGGAACACAGCCTAGGGCACGGGCGTGTTCAAGGCCGTGTCGGGTGGTCGACGAACTTTGCTCGACGAAGTGTCGAGACAGTGAACACGGCCTGGAGCCCAGGCGTGTTCGGGTTTGACACGGGCGTGTCAAATAGGACACGGGCGTGTCCAAGACCCGTGTGAGTCTCGGGTTGTTTTCGGGGCTGTGTCGATGGGGGCACACGGCCAACCACACGGTCGTGTCAGTTAGAACACGGGCGTGTCCGATCGAACACGGGCATGTCAGATGCCCGTGTGTTTTTCGAGACACGTCGATTTTGACGGCGAATGAGGGACACGACCCTAGACACGGGCGTGTCACAGGCCGTGTTTGGCCCAGGTTTTATTCTTAAGCTACGAATCGTAGCCATTCGTTTCCTTATTTTGGGATCCGATGATTGGGTGTTTTTTTACTGGGATATACCCGGGTTTGGGCCTTTGAAACCCTCATTTCTCTTTTGTGTTTCTATTTCTAAGTCAAGAGAGAGGGGAGAGTAAAGGAAGAAGAAGAAGCCTAGATCCGGTCACCGGCAGAGCTTCGTAGCTCCAAATCGCGAACCGACTTCGGATCTACGGAGGCAAAGAGGGTGCGGTGCTTTTCATCCGCTTATATTTCCATGGCGCCAGGGAAGAACGCTAGGGTAACGATTCTCTACTTGAGCATGTGAAGCTCTACTTCTTTTGCATAGGGAAGCCCGCTCTTGCGAGTTTGCGGTGAGTTTGAGGCGTTCCTTCGGGTAGACATGAATAATCCCCATTGTGTACATGTAGAGTCCGTAATCGAGAACGGATATAGGCATGATGTGTGAAGCCTACCCGGACAAGTTGGTCTGGATCAGTGATGTTGCATTACATAAACGACTGGAGAAGACTCCGCGCAAATGTTTGTTTTTTCGAGTTTACTACGCGGTAGATTGCAGCAGGGAGCCTTGGGGGCTAACCTCGGGGTGCACCCGGAAAACTGGACAGATGAGTGAGCCTGCCGTCTTGGTGGCCTGGGATCCAACTTGTACATAACAGGGCTGTGTAATATTGTGCTTTAGATTCACGTGCTTCGGGGAAACTTAACTCGTGCCGATGATTTTAAATGTCATGGCAAGCGAGCAAAGGGTTGAGTGGAACCGTTCCTGCTCTATGCTGTTCGGTTTTTGGGGCCTACCGAGGGCATAGAGGTCGGGTATTTGGCTGCCGACGATTTTAAGTGTCATGACTTCTGCTTATAGACTGTTGATGATTTTAAGTGTCATAACTTCTGCCTAAAAGACTTAGATGCTCACGTGTGGTGCCGTCCAAGTGGCGGTGGTGGGACCGCGGTTTTGACCGGGTTCACCGAGAATGTGCCCTGAGTGCACGGGGTGTGTGGTTGTGTGAGCCTATGCTTGTGATGTAGTGACATTACTATACTGCATGATTATGCTAATAAACTGCAGGGAAGGAGCATCGCCGCCCCGATTTGGGGGCGGGATCGTTATAATTTGGTCAGCATTGCTGACCGTTGCCTTTGTTTGCCACTGTGCGGTGGTTTGTTGTTTGCAGGTGCTGCTGGACCAAGCAGTCAATAGAGAGCTCAAGCCCAAGTTTCTGTGCTGGCCCTCGAAGGCCTAATCTTTTGGTTGTTTTCTTTGTTCATGTATGGCCGGTCTGCGTGCCGAGGTTTGAAAACATGTAACTTTGAAGGAAACAATTTCTAAGACCTTAAGGCCAGTACTTGTGTATTTGTACTTCATTCCTTTGGGTTTGTTTAGTGGGCATTCATGCTATTTGTGCTGGGTTCTTTTTATTGCAACTTATAAAACTGCTTCCGCTAGAATGCTCTGTGTAGGACGTTGGATTGGTTGGATGGTTTCCATTGAGTAACCACACAGTCTGTCTGTGGTATATAGCGTCGGGCCGCGACCAGACCTACTGCTATATGCTATGCGACGGATAGGGGGTGTTACAATTTGGTATCATACTACTGGTTTTGGTCGGGCTTAAAATGAATTCGTGGACGAATTCTTTTAAGGGGTGGTGAGCACATGTGTCCGCGTCATCGTTATAGCAACAAAAGAACCCATGAATGTCCACTTAGGAATGAAAATACACGTGTTTGGGGAACCTGCGTGTTCCTATAATTGTTGCTTGCAATTTTGTTTGGTCGCTTAACGGTGTTTTGTACCACTATAGGTGACCAGAAGCAGTGCTGGGCCGTTGTAACGTCGAGTTTCTGTCACGACCCGCATTTTCTCCGTATTCAAAAATACGTCAAAGTAGAGAAACTAAGTGCCGTGATGTCACGCCATGCAGGGAACAACTGCAGATGCTCAGGCAACCCGTCCTCAAATTTACTTTAACTAAAAGATTTATATCTTTTAGTTAAAAACAATGCATATAAATTAATAGAGTTAATGACCGTGTCCCTCGGTCGGGTGGACTACTAGTCCAAAAGTGAGAAAATATATATATTTTACGCGGCGGAAAATACTGAGTTAGCTCATTTGTTAACCTACGTGAGAGTGAGGGTGCAGTATCATAAAATGATGATGTGACTTCTACATTTACTATATATATATATAGAAATCTTTTGTACGCTTAAAAGTAGTGGCTTTAGTAGTTGAAGTCATGCCACGTCAATATTCCAGAATGTAGTTTTGTATACTTTAAAATAACTAAATGCATCCTAACATAAATCCTTCCCAGAGAGTAAGAACAATCAGATAAAGAGTAACAACAGTAACAACATCAAGTAGTCCAACACAGAAAAGTCAAAGTCTATGGGCGTCAACAACTGACACAAACCCATAGTAAAATCTGACAAGTCTAAACAAAGACAAGTACCTCAAGCTCAGAGGTGGAATCAAACGGCCGCAGAAACCAGCAATAGCTGAAGCCCAACACTATTAGCTAAACCTGCTACAGCTCTGATCCTGAGGCATTCAAAAGAAGAACACCTTAGAAGCAAGTTACAAGAAGTGCAAGAGTAAAAGAAGACTACACAAACCTCAAAGAGAAGGAAAATGAAAAGCGACTGCAACAAAATGGTCAGCAGAGTAAAAGTAAGCAACAGTAAAACTAGCCGAGCAAGAAAGGCTCAACACAATATCAAGACAGAACAAGCACCAACAACAGAAGTTCAATCTTTCATTATTAATTACTATGCCGATGGAGAAACCCCAACACGCACAGCTTACCTAAGCATTAAGTACTATGCCGAGGGAGGACCCCAACGCGCACAGTTCATCTGAGCATTAAACACTATGCCGAGGGAGGACCCCAACGCGCACAGTCCATCTGAGTATAAGGCACTATGCCGAGGGAGGACCCCAACGCGCACAGTCCATCTATGTTTCTTTAGTTACATAATTGTATAAGCAGGGTTCATTTGTTTTTTTATTCATCATAAACACAAGGGATAACCAACCAAGTGGACTGCATAAGAGCATTTCAAGGTACAGCAAGTGAAGTTTAATAAGAAAAACGAACAAGATGATTTGATGGTTATAGCAACACGACAACCAATTTGTTTACCAATTCAATGGACTAGAATTTTGTGGTTAAGGCTTTAGGGACATCAAGCACAATTCTAGGAATAGAGCGGGGGGGGGGGGGGGGAATAGTTAGGATTTCAGGACAAGTATCTCAACAATCGAAACATAGTAAACTCAAACAAGTGTGGAAAAAGGGCAAAAATTTAGAATCAAGAACAAGAGGGAGAGCAAGTGTAACGCCCCCTATACGTCACGTAGCATATAGCAGTAGGTCCGGCCGGGTCTCGACGCCGTATGCCACAGACAGACCGGGTGGTTACTCATGGAAACCATCCAACCAATCAAAATGTCCTACACAGAGCATTCTAGCGGAAGCAGTTTTATAAAAGTTGCAATAAAGAACCCAGCACTAAAGCATGAATGTCCACTAATACCAAATAGGAATGCTATAAATACACCAGTACAAGCCTTAGGGCCTTACAAAAATTGTTCGCTTCATATTACATGTTTTACAAACCACGGCACGCAGGCCGGTCATACATGAATAAAGCAGTAAACACTCCAATTAGGCCTTCGAGTGCCGACTTCGCAAAAAGGGCTTTAGCCCGCTATTGACCGCTTGGTCCAGCGACACCTGCAAGCAACAAACCACCGCACGGTGGAAAAACAAGGCAACGGTCAGCAATGCTGACCAAATTATAACGATCCCGCCCCCAGCTAGGGGAGGCGATGCTCCTTCCCTGCATTTCATTAGCATAAGCGAGCAATATAATATTTTCATTTCATCACAGACCTTGGCTCGCACGGCCACACGCCCCATGCTCTCTGGGCACATTCTCGGTGAACCGGTCGATGTCACGTCAATAAAAGTCATAGACATTCCGGACTCACCACCGCCACTTTGACGGCCAAACCTATGAGCATTTTGTCTGCTTGGCCTGGGTCACGACAATTTAAGCCATAGACCGCCGAAGACCCTAATCTATGCCAACGACAAGTGCCACGTACCTTTAGGTCTCTTTAACCGAACGACATAGAATAGGTACGGTTCCATCTAACCCGTGCTCACATCGCAACGACAATTTAAGCCATTTGCGCGGGTCAAACTTCTCCCGAGTCGCATTTCCATCATAATTCACATAACCCAGTTATGTTCAAGTTGGCTCTCAGGCCACCAAGTTGGCAAGATCACGCATCCGCCCAGTTTTTCCGGGTGCGCCTTTGGGTAGAAAACCCGAAAAACAACCAATAGCACGGAGTCTTCTCCGGCATTATGCAATGCAACATCACCGATCCAGACCAACATGTCTGGGTAGGCTTCACACATCATGCCTATGTCCGTTCTCGCTTACGGACTCTAAACAACGGGGACTTCACATATCTACCCGAAGGAACGCCTCCAACTCACCGCAAACTCGCGAGAGCGGGCTTCCTATGCAAAGAAGAAGAGCTACACATGCTCAGGATGAGGATCGTTACCCTTACGTTCTTCTTTGGCGCCATGGAAAAGTAAGCTGATGAAAATCACTGCACTAGCTTTGCCTCCGTGGATCCGGAGTCGGCTCGCTATTTTTAGCTTCGAAGCTCCTCCAATGGCCGGATCTAGCCTCTTCTTCCTTCCTTGGATCTCCTCTCTCTCTAAGTTTTAGAAAGATAACCACTCATGAAAAGTGAGGGTTTCTAAGGCCCAATCCCGGGTATATCCCTTCAGAAACAACCCCCAGCCGTTGGATCATCAATTAAAGAAACGAACGGCTTTGATTCGGGACTTAAATGCCTAATCTGGACCGCACACGGCCTGGCACACGCCCGTGTCCAGGGCAGTGTGCCTCATTCGCCGTAAAAATCGACTCGCCTGGAACAACACACGGGCATCGAACACGCCCGTGTTCGACCTGACACGCCCGTGTTCCACCTGAAACGACCGTGTGGCCGGCCGTGTACCCCCATCGATTTAACCCGAAAACAACCCGAGCACTGCACCGGATCTAGGACACGCCCGTGTCCTTGCCCCTGTCTACCTCAACATGCCTGGGCTCCAGGCCGTGTACATGGTCTCGACACTCGACACTTTGTCGAGCGAAGATCGTCGACCTCACGACACGGTCTTGGACACGCCCGTGTCCTAGGTCGTATGCCTTGTCTCGACACATCATCGAGCAAAATTCGTCGACTCCCTGGGACGAGTGTCGACACGGGTCGACACGCCCTGCGACACGCCTGTGTCGCAGGCCGTGTGCCATGTCTCGACACTTCGTTGAACGCAGTGTGGACTTCACGGGCTGAGTGTCGACACGGGTCGACACGCCCTGCGACACGCCCGTGTCGCAGGCCGTGTGCCCTGTCTCGACACAACGTCGACAACAAAATGTCGACTTCACCGGCTGAGTGTCGACACAAGCTTGACACGCCCTGGGACACGCCCGTGTCCCAGGCCGTGTGCCTTCTGCCAGAACACAAAACTGGCCCAAAACGTCCCCCGTCGCTCCTTTGAGATTCGGGGCGTTACAACTCTCTTCCTCTTAAAAGAATTTCGTCCACGAAATTATATAAAGGAAAGATATGTACAAAACTGAAATTTGTACCTGAGCGGAACAACTCCGGATATTCGTCAAGCATAGTCTGCTCTCGCTACCAAGAGAGCTCCTCACGACCGCAATTGTCCCAACGTACCTTGACCATCCTGATCTCTTTATTGCGTAGCCGTTTGACCTCCGAGTCCTCAATCCGCACGGGCTTGACCATTGTCGTCAACCCACTATCCACCGACACTTGATAAACTGCGATCACTTGCGTAGCCTCTTGCACCGCCTTCCGAAGCACCGAAATATGGAATACATCGTGTTATCCACCAAGCTCCACTGAAAGCTTCAACCGATAGGACGCTTCACCAACTCGCTCCAGAACCTCAAACGGGCCAAGGTACCTCGGGCTTAGCTTTTTCAATCGCCGCACCCGCGAGACACCCTTGAACGGCTTGATCTTTAAGTACACATAGTCGCCCACAGCGAACTCCACGTTCCTGTGCTTGACATTATAGTACTTCGCTTGCCTGTCCTGAGCGATACGAAACCTCTCCCGAATGGTTCTCACCAAAGAAGTAGCATCCTCCACTTACAATCGCTTATACAACTTTGACTCACCCGTTTCTAACCAAGACAATGGCGTGCGACATTTTCTACCATATAGGGCCTTGAAGGGCATCATTTGAATACTCGCTTGGTAGCTATTGTTGTATGCGAACTTCACCAAATAAAGATGGTCTTCCCATTGCTTCCCAAAATCCAAGACACACATGCGGAGCATGTCTTCCATAGTTCTATTGACCCTCTCGGTCTGCCCATCCGTTTGCGGATGGAAGGCTGTGCTGAATTTCAACTTTGTCCCCGACATTTGTTGCACTAGCCTCCAATCATTGGACGTGAACCTCCCATCTCGGTCACTCACGATGCTGCGGGGCATACCATGAAGCCGTACTATGTTATCCACATAAAGTTTTGCCAACTTCTCCACCGAATCATGCTTCCTATGCGGAATAAAATGCGACACCTTCGTTAGCCGATCAACAACCACCCAAATGGCGTCGTTACCCTTTTGCGACCTTGTCAAACCTTGCACAAAGTCCATAGAGATGTCGTCGAATTTCCACTCCGGAATAGGCAAGGACTTAAGAAATCCTCCCGGCTTTTGGCACTCCGCCTTCACCAAGGCGCAAGTTTGGCACTTTGCTACGTAGAGCGCCACATCCTTCTTCAAACCCGGCTACCAAAACAGTTTCTTGACATCACGGTACATCTTCGTGCTCTCCGGGTGAATTGAGTACTTAGTATGGTGTGCCTTGTACAACAACTCCACCCGCAAATCACCCACACTTGGGACACACAGACGACCGTCTTTCCAAAGCAATCCATCCCCCACGACGAATTGGGAATTTGACCCATCCAGAGCCTCTACCATGAACTGTTTCATATGAGCATCCATATCCAAAGCCTGCCGAATACAATCAGCCAGGTCATATTGGACTTCAGTCCAATTCAGAACTGCTTCAGCACTTGATTTCCTATCCACACAAACAATCTCCAATGCCTCCAACTCCCGCACCAACCGCTCATCATGCACCGATAGCCAATTGGCTTGAGCTGGGGCTCGGCGACTCAACGCGTCCGCAACCGCATTCCCTTTACCAGACAAGTAGTGGATCTTGACTGTATAGTCCCCCAGGAACTCCATCCATCTACGCTGCCGCATATTCAGATCCTTCTGATCAATCAGATACTTCAGGCTCTTGTAATTGGTGTAGATATCAATCTTCACACCGTACAAATAGTGTCTCCACAGCTTTAAGGCAAAAATCACGGCCTCTAAATCCAAGTCATGGACCGGATAGTTCCTTTCATGCACTTTCAGCTGTCTCGAGCCATAAGCTATTACACTTCCGTGTTGCAGTAGCACGCAACCCAAACCGCTGCCCGAAGCATCACTGTAAATCTCATAACCTTTGGTCCCACATGGCGAACTCAGCACAGGCGCCGTGGTCAACCGACACTTCAACTCCTCAAAAGCTCGCGCGCACTCCGGCGTCCAAACGAACTTCTGCTCCTTCCTCGTTAAAGTAGTAAGAGGTAACGATATCAGTGAGAAGTTCTCTACGAAGCGCCTATAATAGCCGGCAAGCCCCAGAAAGCTCCGGACTTTCACTACCGTAGCAAGCTCAGGCCACTCCCGTATCGCAACAATCTTCGCCGGATCCACAACTGTAACACCCCCTATCCATCACATATCATATAGCAGTAGGTCCGGCCGGGGCCCGACGCCGTATGACACAGACAGACCGGGTGGTTACGCATGGAAACCATCCAACCAATCATAACGTCATACGCATAGCATTCTAGCGGAAGCAGTTTATAAAAGTTGTAATAAAGAACGCAGCACTAAAGCATGAATGTCCAATAATCCAAAATAGGAATGTTATACAAATACCCACACAAGCCTTAAGGCCTTACAAAATGTTTCACTTGATATTGCATGATTTACAAACCACGGCACGCAGGCCGGTCATACATGAATAAAACAGTAAACACTTCCAATTGGGCCTTCGAGGGCCGGCTTCGCAAAAAGGGCTGTATCCCGCTATTGACCGCTTGGTCCGACAGCACCTGAAAGCAACAAACCACCGCACAGTGGCAAAACAAGGCAACGGTCAGCAATGTTGACCAAATTATAACGATCCTGCCCCCAACTCGGGGCGGCGATGCTCCTTCCCTGCATTTCATTAGCATAAGCGAGCAATATATATATAGCCATTTCATCACAGACATTGGCTCACACGGCCACACGCCCCGTGCCCTCAGGGCACATTCTTGGTGAACTGGTCGATGTCACATCAATTAAAGCCATAAACATTCTGGACTCACCACCGCCACTTTGACGGCCAAACCTATGAGCAATTTGTCTTCTTGGCCTGGCTCACGAAACTTTAAGCCATCGACCGCCGAAGACCCTAATCTATGCCAACGGCAAGTGCCACATACCCTTAGGTCTCTTTAACCGAACGACATAGAACGGGTACGGTTCCATCTAACCCGTGCTCACATCGCAACGACAATTTAAGCCATTTGCGCGGGTCAAACTTCCACCGAGTCCCGTTTCCATCACAATTCACATAACCCGGCTATGTTCAAGTTGGCTCTCAGGCCACCAAGTTGGCAGGATCTCGCATCCGCCCAGTTTTCCGGGTGCACCTTTGGGTTAATCCCCAAGGCTCCCTGCTGCAATCTACCGCGTAGAAAACCCGAAAAACAATCAATAGCACAGAGTCTTCTCCGGCATTTATGCAATGCAACATCACCGATCCAGACCAACATGTCCGGGTAGGCTTCACGCATCATGCCTATGTCTGTTCTCGCTTACGGACTCTAAACAACGGGGACTTCACATATCTACCCGAAGGAACGCCTCCAACTCTCCACAAACTCGCGGGAGTGGGCTTCCTATGCAAAGAAGGAGAGCTACTCATGCTCAAGAAGAGAATCGTTCCCTTGCATTCCTCTTTGGCGCAATGGAAAAGTAAGCGGATGAAAAGCACCGCACTAGCTTTGCCTCCGTGGATCCGGAGTCGGCTCGCGATTTGGAGCTTCGAAGCTCCTCCAATGGCCGGATCTAGCTCCTTCTTCCTTCCTTGGCTCTCCTCTCTTTCTAAGCTTTTAGAAAGATAATAACCTATGAAAAGTGAGGGTTTCTAAGTCCAATCCCGGGTATATCCCTTCAGGAACAACCCCCAGCCGTTGGATCATCAATTAAAGAAATGAACGGCTTTGATTCGGGACTGAAATGCCCAATCTATACCGAACACGGCCTGTCACACGCCCGTGTCCAGGGCCGTGTGCCTCATTCGCCGTCAAAATCGGCTCGCCTGGAACAATACACGGGTATTGAACACGCCCGTGTTCGACCTGACACGCCCGTGTTCCACCTGACACGGCCGTGTGGCCGACCGTGTACCCCCATCATTTTTCCCCGAAAACAACCCTAGCACTGCACGGGTTCTAGGACATGCCTGTGTCCTTGCCCGTGTCACCTCAACACGCCTGGGCCCCAGGCCGTGTACACAGTCTCGACACTCGACACTTCGTCGAGCGAAGATCGTCGACCTGATGACACGGCCTTGGACACGCCCGTGTCCTAGGCCGTGTGCCTTGTCTCGACACAATGTCGAGACCAAAGTGTCGACTTCCCGGGACGAGTGTCGACACGGGCTGACACGCCCTGCGACACGCCCGTGTCGCAGGACGTGTGCCATGTCTCGTCACTTCATCGAACGCAGAGTGTCGACTTCGCGGGCTAAGTGTCGACACGGGTCGACACGCCCTGCGACACGCCCGTGTCGCAGGCCGTGTGCCCAGTCTCGACACAATATCGAGATCAAAATGTCGACTTCCCGGCTGAGTGTCGGCACAATCTTGACATGCCCTGGGACACGCCCGTGTCCCAGGCCATGTGCTTGTAGCCAGAACCCAAAACTGGCCCAAAACGTCCCCCGTCGCTCCTTTGAGTTTCGGGGCGTTACAACTCTCCCCCTCTTAAAAGAATTTCGTCCTCGAAATTATATAAAGGAAAGACATGTACAAAACCAAAATTTGCACCTGAGCGGAACAACTCCGGATACTCGTCAAGCATAGTCTGCTCTCGCTCCCAGGAGAGCTCCTCACGACCGCAATTGTCCCACCGGACCTTGACCATGCTGATCTCTTTATTGCGTAGCCGCTTGACCTCCGAGTCCTCAATCCGCACGGGCTTGACCTTTGTCGTCAGCCCACTATCCACCGGCACTTGATCAACCGCGATCACTTGCGTAAGCTCTTGCACCGCCTTTCGAATCACCGAAATATGGAATACATCATGTAAACCACTAAGCTACACTGAAAGCTTCAACCGATAGGCCGCTTCACCAACTCGCTCCAGAACCTCAAACGGTCCAAGGTACCTCAGGCTTAGCTTTTTCAATCGCCGCACCCGCGAGACGCCCTTGAACGGCTTGATCTTTAAGTACACATAGTCGCCCACAGCGAACTCCACGTTCCTGTGCTTGACATTATAGTACTTTACTTGCCGGTCCTGAGCGATAAGCAACCTCTCCTGAATGATTCTCACCAAAGAAGTAGCATCCTCCACTTCCGACCGCTTATACAACTTTGACTAACCCGTTTCTAACCAAGACAACGGCGTGCGACATTTTCTACCATATAGGGCCTCAAAAGGCGCCATCTGAATACTCGCTTGGTAGCTATTGTTGTAAGCGAACTCCACCAAATACAGGTGGTCTTCCCACTGCTTTCCAAAATCCAAGACACACATGCGGAGCATGTCTTCCATGGTTCTATTGACCCTCTCGTTCTGCCCATCCGTTTGCGGATGGAAGGCTGTGCTGAATTTCAACTTTGTTCCCAACATTTGTTGCACTAGCCTCCAATCATTGGATGTGAACTGCCCATCTCGGTCACTCACGATGCTGCGGGGCACACCATGAAGCCGTACTATGTTATCCACATAAAGCTTTGCCAACTTCTCCACCGGATCATCCTTCCTATGCGGAATAAAATGCGCCACCTTCGTTAATCGATCAACAACCACCTAAATGGCGTCGTTCCCCTTTTGCGACCTTGGCAAACCGTGCACAAAGTCCATAGAGATGTCGTCAAATTTCCACTCTGGAATAGGCAAGGACTTAAGAAATCCTCCCAGCTTTTGGCACTCTGCCTTTACCAAGGCGCAAGTTTGGCATTTTGCTACGTATAGCGCCACATCCTTCTTCAAACTCGGCCACCAAAACAGTTTCTTCACATCACGGTACATCTTCGTGCTCCCCGGGTGAATCGAGTACTTGGTATGGTGTGCCTCGTACAACAACTCCACCCGTAAATTTCCCACACTTGGGACGCACAGACGACCGTCTTTCCAAAGTAATCCGTCCTCCACGACGAATTGGGAATTTGACCCATCCAGAGCCTCTACCATGAACTGCTTCATATGAGCATCCATATCCAAAGCCTGCCGAATACGATCAGCCGGGTCATATTGGACTTTAGTCCAATTCAGAACTGCTTCAGCACTTGATTGCCTGTCCACACAAATAATCTCCAATGCCTCCAACTCCCGCACCAACCGCTCGTCATGCACCGATAGCCAATTGGCTTGAGCTGGGGCTCGGCGACTCAACGCGTCCGCAAACGCATTTCCTTTACCAGGCACGTAGTGGATCTTGAATGTATAGTCCTCCAGGAACTCCATCCATCTACGATGCCGCATATTCAGATCCTTCTGATCAATAAGATACTTCAGGCTCTTGTGATCGGTGTAGATATCAATCTTCACACCGTACAAATAGTGCCTCCACAGCTTCAAGGCAAAAATCACGGTCGCTAACTCCAAGTCATGGACCGGATAGTTCCTTTCATGCACTTTTAGCTGTCTCGAGCCATAAGCTATTACACTTCCGTGTTGTAGTAGCACGCAACCCAAACCGCTGCCCGAAGCATCACTATAAATCTCATAGCCTTCGGTCCCATATGGTGAACTCAGCACAGGCGCCGTGGTCAACCGACACTTCAACTCCTCAAAAGCTCGCGCGCACTCCGGCGTCCAAACGAACTTATGCTCCTTCCTCGTCAAAGTAGTGAGAGGTAACGCTATCCGCGAGAAGTTCTCTATGAAGCGCCTATAATAGTCGGCAAGCCCCAGAAAACTCCAGACTTTCGCTACCGTAACAAGCTCAGGCCACTCCCGTATCGCAACGATCTTCTCCGGATCCACAGCAATACCCTCTCCACTCACTATATGACCGAGGAACGCCATTGAGGATAGCCAAAACTCGCACTTCGAGAACTTGGCATACAACTGATTTCTCCTTAGCATCTCCAACACCAAATGAAGATGCTTGAAGTGATCTTCCTCACTTTGCGAGTACACCAAAATATCGTCGATGAAGATGATCACGAAATGGTCCAAGTACTCCCTGAAAGTCCTGTTTATCAAATCCATGAACACTGACGGCGCATTAGTCAGCCCAAACGGCATGACCGTAAACTCATAATGACCGTATCTCATACTAAACGCTGTCTTCGGGATATCACTCTCCCTTATTCGCAGCTGATAGTACCCAACCTTGAGATCCAACTTCGAGTACATCGTCGACCCGACTAACTGATCAAAAAGATCATCAATCCGAGGGATCAGGTACTTGTTCTTCTCCGTCAACTTGTTGAGCTCCCGATAATCAATACATAGCCTCAAGCTTCCGTCCTTCTTCTTAACAAAGAGGACCGGTGCGCTCCAAGGCAAAGAACTCGGGCACACATACCCTTGCTCCAACAACTCTTACAGTTGAACTTTCAGCTCTTCCATTTCCTTAGGCGCTAGCCGATAAGGAGATCGTGACACAGGCTTTGCACCTGGCACTAGCTCAATCGTAAAATCTATCTCCCATTGAGGCGGGGCTCCAGGAAGATCTGCGGGGAACACATCAGGGTATTCCGATACCACTGAAATACAATCCAACGTGGGCTTCGGATTTGCAACCTCCACTAGTGTAAAGAACAGCTCTGCACCGGCACGAACCGCCTTCACCACCTGAAGAGCAGAAATCAACGTCTTGCTCGACCCCTGTAAGCCCGTAAAAGTCATCTCACGACTTGATCCCAACTTGACTTCCTTGCTACCGCAATCTATATGGGCCTGCTGCTCCGAGAGCCAGTCCATGCCAAATATGACGTCGAACTCCACCAACGGAAGTAAAGATGCCCGAAGGTCGAACTCCTGATCCCCAATATGAATCTTAACATCGCAGATTCTATCCTCTCGCATCGAACACCCATTGGGCAACAACACATCCAACTTATCTTTCGCCATCGAAGAAGGGACTCCGATGCGTGATATAAATCCTTCGGACAAGAAGGAGTGTGAAGCTCCCGTATCGAAGAGTGCTCGTGCCGGATTTTCACAAATCAATACAAATCCTAAACAAGCAGTGGTAAGGTAACATGTGCATAACAAGTATTTAAAGAAATTGACTTGCTATAAATTACACCGTACCTGTGACCACATCAGCCTGTTTGATGGCCTCCTGTTGGCCAAGATTGTAGACCCTTGGTTTGGCCGGAGCATAATGGGATGCGGTCGGCTTCACCGCCTTTCCCTTCTCTTCATAAGTAGCTCCCGGCCTTCTCTCGGACTTAGGACGTCTACTCCAACAGTCACGGGCAAAATGCCCCGTCTTTCCACAAGTAAAACACGCACCCGGGGTCCGACCCGTAGTCGCCCCAGAAGCACCAGAAGGAGCTGGACCCGAAGTCCTATGCTTCTTGAAAGACCTCCGATAGCCAGCCTTTGAAGTAGTCGGCAATATAAATTCAGATTTCCTATCACCCAAGCTTTTCTTTGCTTGCACATTCTTCATGTCCTTCTCCAAGGACCGGGAAGTATTGACCAAGGTTAAGAAACCCTGCGTCATCGGCCCCGAAAGTAGTAATCTCAACTCATCTCTCAAGCCTTCATAGAAGAGATTAGTCTTGCGCTCCTCATCCACGATGGTGGAGCTAGCATAACGACTCAGACGAGTAAACTCGTGGAGATATTCATCCACGCTGCTCTCATGCTGAACCAACTTCAGAAATTCGTTCTCCAATGCTATCTTCTGCTTCGAAGGGAGGTATCTAGCCAAGAACAATCTCAAGAACTCTTCCATCGAGACATCACCAAGTTGCCTACCTCTCAATAAGTGCAGCTCCAATCCTTCCCACCACATTCTCGCTTCACCGTCCAGAAGGAACGTAGCGATGGTGGTCATTTGCCACTCCTCCATCTCTGTTGCTGTCATGACTCTCTTCACCCTGGAGAGCCAGTCTTTAGCCTGAGATGGGGTTCCCAACACCGAGAATAACGAAGGGTTAAAGCTCATTACATGCTTAAGCTGCCTCTCAGTTACCCTCCTTGGCACCACCGATTCCACAACCACTTGCTCCACTCTCCTCGGCTCAGCCTCTTGAAGAGGTTCCTGCTCCATCACAGGAGCGGGCTGCTACGTTTGCCTTGCAGGCTGCGCATTTATCACGGCCAACACCGCTTCAGCCACCAATCGTATGTTCTCAGACGTCAGAGGTGTTGCGGGAGCAACATCTGGTGCACTACTAGCCTCAGAAACTTGGCGTTCTGACGGCCCAACACCACTTCCGGTCACCTATAGTGGTACAAAACACCGTTAAGCGACCAAATAAAATTGCAAACAGTAATTATAGGAATACGCAGGTTCCTCAAACACGAGTATTTTCATTCCTAAGTGGACATTCATGGGTTCTTTTACCGTTATAACGATGACGCACACAATGTGCTCACCACCCCTTAAAAAGACTTCGTCCACGAATTCATCTTAAGCCCGATCAAAACCAGTAGTCTGATACCAAATTGTAACACCCCTTATCCATCACATAGCATATAGCAGTAGGTCCGGCCGGGGCCCGGCGCCGTATGCCACAGACAGACCGGGTGGTTACGCATGGAAACTATCCAACCAAATATAACGTCCTACGCAGAGCATTCTAGCGAAAGCAGTTTATAAAAGTTGCACTAAATAACCCAACACTAAAGCATGAATGTCCACTAATCCAAAATAGGAATGTTATACAAATACCCATACAAGCCTTAAGGCCTTACAAAATATTTCACTTGATATTACATGATTTACAAACTACGGCACGCAGGCCGGTCATACATGAATAAAACAGTAAACACTTCCAATTGGGCCTTCGAGGGCCGGCTTCGCAAAAAGGGTTTTAGCCAGCTATTGACCGCTTGGTCCAGCAGTACCTGCAAGCAACAAACCACCGCACGGTGGCAAAACAAGGCAATGGTCAGCAATGCTGACCAAATTAAAACGATCCCGCCCCCAACTCGGGGCGGTGATGCTACTTCCCTGCATTTCATTAGCATAAGCGAGCAATATATATATAGCCATTTCATCACAGACGTTGGCTCACACGACCACACGCCCCGTGCCCTCAGGGCACATTCTTGGTGAACTGGTCGATGTCACATCAATTAAAGCCATAAACATTCTGGACTCACCACCGCCCCTTTGATGGCCAAACCTATGAGCAATTTGTCTTCTTGGCCTGGGTCACGACAATTTAAGCCATAGACCGCCGAAGACCCTAATCTATGCCAACGGCAAGTGCCACGTACCCTTAGGTCTCTTTAACCGAACAATATAGAATGGGTACGGTTCCATCTAACCCGTGCTCACATCGCAACGACAATTTAAGCCATTTGCACGGGTCAAACTTCCACCGAGTCCCATTTCCATCACAATTCACTTAACCCGGTTATGTTCAAGTTGCCTCTCAGGCCACCAAGTTGGCAGGATCTCGCATCCGCCCAGTTTTCCGGGTGCACCTTTGGGTTAATCCCCAAGGCTCCCTGCTGCAATCTACCGCGTAGAAAACCCGAAATACAATCAATAGCACAGAGTCTTCTCCGGCATTTATGCAATGCAACATCACCGATCCAGACCAACATGTCCGGGTAGGATTCACACATCATGCCTATATCCGTTCTCGCTTACGGACTCTAAACAACGGGGACTTCACATATCTACCCGAAGGAACGCCTCCAACTCTCCGCAAACTTGTGGGAGTGGGCTTCCTATGCAAAGAAGGAGAGCTACTCATGCTCAAGAAGAGAATCGTTAACCTTGTGTTCCTCTTTGGCTCCATGGAAAAGTAAGCGGATGAAAAGCACCGCACTAGCTTTGCCTCCGTGGATTCGGAGTCGGCTAGCGATTTGGAGATTCGAAGCTCCTCCATTGGCCGGATCTAGCTCCTTCTTCCTTCCTTGGCTCTCCTCTCTCTAAGTTTTTAGAAAGATAATAACATATGAAAAGTGAGGGTTTCTAAGTCCAATCCCGGGTATATCCCTTCAGGAACAACACCCAGCCGTTGCATCATCAATTAAAGAAATGAACGTCTTTGATTCGGGACTGTAATGCCCAATCTGGACCGAACACGGCCTGACACATGCCCGTGTCCAGGGCCGTGTGCCTCATTCGCCGTCAAAATCGGCTCACCTGGAACAACACGCGGGTATCGAATACGCCCGTGTTCGACCTAACACGCCCGTGTTCCACCTGACACGGCCGTGTACCCCCATCAATTTTCCCCGAAAACAACCCGAGCACTGCACGGGTTCTAGGACACGCCCGTGTCCTTACCCGTGTCACCTCAACACGCCTGGGCCCCCGGCCGTGTACACGGTCTCGACACTCGACACTTCGTCGAGCGAAGATCGTCGACCTGATGACACGGCCTTGGACACGCCCGTGTCCTAGGCCGTGTGCCTTGTCTCGACACAATGTGGAGACCAAAGTGTCGACATCCCGAGACGAGTGTCGACACGGGCTGACACGCCATGCGACACGCCCGTGTCACAGGCCGTGTGCCATGTCTCTACAATTCGTCGAACGCAGAGTGTCGACTTCGCGGGCTAAGTGTCGACACGGGTCGACACGCCCGTGTCGCAGGCCGTGTGCCTAGTCTCGACACAATGTCGAGATCAAAATGTCGACTTCCCGGCTGAGTGTCGACACAAGCTTGACACGCCCTGGGACATGCCCGTGTCCCAGGTCGGGTGCCTGCAACCAGAACCCAAAACTGGCCCAAAACGTCCCCCGTCGCTACTTTGAGTTTCGGGGCGTTACAACAGCAATACCCTCTCCACTCACTATATGACCGAGGAATGCCACTGAGGACAACCAAAACTCGCACTTCGAGAACTTGGCATACAGTTGATTTCTCCTTAGCGTCTCAACCACCAAATAAAGATGCTTGAAGTGATCTTCCTCACTTTGCGAGGACACCAAAATATTGTCAATGAAGACGATCACAAAATGGTCCAAGTACTCCCTGTAGGTCCTGTTCATCAAATCCATGAACACTGATGGCACATTAGTCAGCCCAAACGACATGACTGTAAACTCATAATGCCCGTATCTCGTACTAAACGCTGTCTTCGGGATATCACTCTCCCTTATTCGCAGCTGATAGTACCCAGCCTTGAGATCCAACTTCGAGTACACTGTCGACCCGACCAACTGGTCAAAAAGATCATCGATCCGAGGGATCGGGTACTTATTCTACTCTATCAACTTATTGAGCTCCCGATAATCAATACATAGCCTCAAGCTTCCGTCCTTCTTCTTAACAAAGAGGACCGGCACGCTCCAAGGCGAAGAACTCGGGCGCACACACCCTTGCTCCAACAACTCTTGCAGTTGAACCTTCAGCTCCGCCATTTCCTTAGGCGCTAGCCGATAAGGAGATCGTGACACAGGCTTTGCACCTGGCACTATCTCAATCGTAAAATCTATCTCTCGTTGAGGCGGGGCTCCAGGAAGATCTGCGGGGAACGCATCAGGGTATTCCGATACCACTGAAATACAATCCAATGCGGGCTTCGGCTTTGCAACCTCCACTAGTGTAAAGAACAGTTCTGCACCGGCACGAACCGCCTTCACCACTTGAAGAGCATACATCAACGTCTTGCTCGACCCCTTTAAGCCCGTAAAAGTCATTTCACGACTTGCTCCCAGCTTAACTTCCTTGCGACCGCAATCGATATAGGCTTGCTGCTCCGAGAGCCAGTCCATGCCAAATATAACGTCGAACTCCACCAACGGAAGTAACGATGTTTGCAGATCGAACTCCTGATTCCCAATACGAATCTTAACATCGCAGATCCTATCCGCACGCATCGAACACCCATTGGGCAACAACACGTCCAACTTATCCTTTGCCATCGAAGAAGGGACTACGATGCGTGATATAAATCCTTCGGACAAGAAGGAGTGTGAAGCTCCCGTATCGAAGAGTGCTCTTGCCGGATTTTCACAAATCAAAACAAATCCTAAACAAGTATTGGTAAGGTAACATGTGCATAACAAGTATTTAAAGAAATTGACTTGCTATAAATTAAACCATACCTGTCACCACATCAGCCTGTTTGATATCCTCCTGTTGGCCAAGATTATACACCCTTGGTTGGGCCGGAGAATAGTGGACGCGGTCGACTCCACCGCCTTGCCCTTCTCTACATAGGTCGCTCCCGACCTTCTCTCGGACTTAGGACGTCCACTCCAACAGTCACGAGCAAAATGCCCCGTCTTTCCACAAGTAAAACACGCGCCCGGGGTGCGACTTGTAGTCGCCCCAGAAGCACCAGAAAGAGCTGGACCCGAAGTCCTATGCTTCTTGAAAGACCTCCGATAGCCGGACTTTGAAGTAGTCGGCACTTTGAATTCAGATTTCTTGTCACCCAAGCTTTTCTTTGCTTGTACATTCTTCATGTCCTTCTCCAAGGACCGGGCAGTGTTGACTAAGGTTATGAAACCCTGCCTCATCGGCCCCAAGAGTAATAACCTCAACTCATCTCTCAAGCCTTCGTATAATCGATTCGTCTTGGGCTCCTCATCCATAATAGTGGAGCTAGCATAACGACTCAGATGAGTAAACTCGTGGAGATATTCATCCACGCTCCTCTCACCCTGAACCAACTTCAGAAACTCATTCTCCAACGCTATCTTCGGCGTCGAAGGAAGGTATCTAGCCAAGAACAATCTCGATAACTCCTCCATCGAGACATCAACAAGTTGTCAACCCTTCAATAAGTGCAGCTCCAAACCTTCCCACCACATTCTCGCTTCACTGTCCAGAAGGAACGTAGTGATGGTGGTCATTTGCCACTCCTCCGTCTCCGTTGCTGTCATGACTCTCTTCACCCCGGAGAGCCAGTCTTCAGCTTGAGATGGGGTTCCCAACCCCGAGAATACCGGAGGGTTAAAGCTCATTACATGCTTGAGCTGTCTCTCGGCTGCCCTCCTTGGCACCACCGGCTCCACTACCACCTGTTCCACTCTCCTCGGCTCAACCTCTGGAAGAGGTTCCTACTATATCCCAGAAGCGGGCTGCTGCGTTTGCCTTGCAGGCTACGCATTTATCAAGGCCAACACTGCTTCGGCCACCAATCGTATGTTCTCAGCCGATAGAGGTGTTGTAGGAGCAACATCTGGTGCACTGCTAGCCTCAGAAACTCGATGTTCCGATGGCCCAACACCACTTCTGGTCACCTATAGTGGTACAAAACACCGTTAAGTGACCAAATAAAATTGCAAACAACAATTATAGGAACACGCAGGTTCCTCAAACACGTGTATTTTCATTCCTAAGTGGATATTCATGGGTTCTTTTACCATTATAACGATGACACACACAATGTGCTCACCACCCCTTAAAAAGAATTCGCGCAGCGGAAGCGTAGTGGGCCCATAACCCACATGTCGGAGGATCGAAACCTCCCTCTGATACCAAATTGTAATGCCCCCTATCCACCACGTAGCATATAGCAGTAGGTCCGTCCGGGGCCCGACGCCGTATGCCACAGACAGACCGGGTGGTTATTTATGGAAACCATCCAACCAATCATAACGTCCTACACAGAGCATTCTAGCAGAAGCAGTTTTATAAAAGTTACAATAAAGAACCCAGCACTAAAGCATGAATGTCCACTAATACCAAATAGGAATGCTATAAATACACCAGTACAAGCTTTAGGGCCTTACAAAAATTGTTCGCTTCATATTACATGTTTTACAAACCACGACACGCAGGCCGGTCATACATGAATAAAGCAGTAAACATTCCAATTAGGCCTTCGAAGGCCGGCTTCGCAAAAAGGGCTTTAGCCTGCTATTGATCGCTTGGTCCAGCGACACATGCAAGCAACAAACCACCGCACAGTGGCAAAACAAGGCAACGGTCAGCAATGCTGACCAAATTATAACGATCCCGCCCCCAGCTCGGGGCGGCGATGCTCCTTCCCTGCATTTCATTAGCATAAGCGAGCAATATAATATTTTCATTTCATCACAGACGTTGGCTCGCACAGTCACACGCCCCGTGCTCTCAGGGCACATTCTCGGTGAACCGGTCGATGTCACGTCAATTAAAGCCATAGAAATTCCGGACTCAGCACCGCCACTTTGACGGCCAAACCTATGAGCATTTTGTCTTCTTGGCCTGGGTCACGACAATTTAAGCCATAGACCGCCGAAGACCCTAATCTATGTCAACGGCAAGTGCCACGTACCTTTAGGTCTCTTTAACCGAACGACATAGAAAGAGTACGGTTCCATCTAACCCGTGCTCACATCGCAACGACAATTTAAACTATTTGCGCGGGTCAAATTTCTCCCGAGTCCCATTTCCATCACAATTCACATAACCCGGTTATGTTCAAGTTGGCTCTCAGGCCACCAAGTTGGCAAGATCACGCATCCGCCTAGTTTTCCGGGTGCACCTTTGGGTTAATCCCCAAGGCTCCCTGTTGCAATCTACCGTGTAGAAAACCCAAAAAACAATCAATAGCACGGAGTCTTCTCCGGCATTATGCAATGCAACATCACCGATCCAGACCAACATGTCCGGGTAGACTTCACACATCATGTCTATGTCCGTTCTCGCTTACGGACTCTAAACAATGCGGACTTCACATATCTATCCGAAGGAACGCCTCCAACTCACCGCAAACTCGCGAGAGCGGGCTTCCTATGTAAAGAAGAAGAGCTACACATGCTCAAGATGAGGATCGTTACTCTTCCGTTCTTCTTTGGCGCCATGTAAAAGTAAGCGGATGAAAAGCACCGCACTAGCTTTGCCTCCGTAGATCCGGAGTCGGCTCGTGATTTGGAGCTTTGAAGCTCCTCCAATGGCCGTATCTAGCTTCTTCTTCCTTCCTTGGCTCTCCTCTCTCTCTAAGTTTTAGAAAGATAACCACTCATGAAAAGTGAGGGTTTCTAAGGCCCAATCCCGGGTATATCCCTTCAGGAACAACCCCCAGCCATTGGATCATCAATTAAAGAAACGAACGGCTTTGATTCGGGACTGAAATGCCCAATCTGGACCGCACACGGCCTGGCACACACCCGTGTACAGGGCCGTGTGCCTCATTCGCCGTCAAAATCGACTCACCTGGAACAACACACGGGCATCGAACATGCCCGTGTTCGACCTGACATGCCCGTGTTCCACCTGACACGGCCGTGTGGCCGGCCGTGTACCCCCATCGATTTAACCCGAAAATAACCCGAGCACTGCACGGGTTCTAGGACATGCCCGTGTCCTTGCCCGTGTCTACCTCAACATGCCTGGGCTCCAGGCCGTGTACACGGTCTCGACACTCGACACTTCGTCGAGCGAAGATCGTCGATCTCACGACACGGCCTTAGACACGCCCGTGTCCTAGGCCGTGTGCCTTGTCTCGACACATCGTCGAGCAAAATTCGTCGACTCCCCGGGATGAGTGTCGACACGGGTCGACACACCCTGCGACACGCCCGTGTCGCAGGCCGTGTGCCATGTCTCGACACTTCGTCGAATGCAGTGTCGACTTCACGGGCTGAGTGTCGACACGGGTCGACACGCCCTGCGACACGCCCGTGTCACAGGCCGTGTGCCCTGTCTCGACACAACGTCGACAGCAAAATGTTGACTTCACCGGCTGAGTGTCTACACAAGCTTGACACGCCCTGGGACACGCCCGTGTCCCAGGCCGTGTGCTTCTGCCAGAACCCAAAACTAGCCCAAAACGTCCCCCATCGCTCCTTTGAGTTTCGGGGCATTACAGCAAGAACACCACTTGCCTTGATTTACCGGAAAAACTCTCCAAATCTCCACACGTCGCGATAGGATCCGAAATCAGGACGAAAATGTCCGAAATAACGGTTAGGGCCGAAAACCCTAACAAGAAAATCTCGAGAAACGGGGAAGAAATTACCACGAGGGTGCAGCTCTCAACGAGAGCTTTCTAGATCTACGATCGGTTGGAAATTCTGAGCACCGGAGCTCCGTTGGTGGTCACCGGAAGAAGAACAAACAGACAACCTTATCCTCACACGTCGCTCTGGTACGGAAGGCAGGAGAAATTCTAGGTCGGCTTAAAGATTAAGAAGAAACAGAAAGTATAAATACTCAATAGCAGAAAAGACCCGGTTCAACAAAACCGGCCCGACGGTGTCGACACCACTGTGTCGACACCCGATGGCAGTGTCGACAGAGATGTGTCGACACCCAACAGCACAGCGGTGTTGACACAACTGTGTCAACACCCGACGACACAGCGGTGTCGACACACCTGTTTCGACACCCGACGAAACAGCGGTGTCGACACAGCTGTGTCGACACCCGACGGCATAGCGATGTCGACACAACTGTGTCGACACCCGTCGGCTCAGAGGTGTCGACACAACTATGTCGACACCCGACGGCTCAACAGTGTCGACACAGCTGTGTCGACACCCGATGGCTCAGCCCTGCAGTGTCGACAAAACCGTGTCTACACCAGACCGCTCAGCTCGACAATCGTCGAAAAAAAGGAAAAACTCCATTCTACGAATTCTGTTCGAAAATTGTCGAACGCAGAAAGCAGGGCCGGGTCGTCGAACTCAACACCCAGAACCGCTGGACTTACAGAGAGCTCCGCTCGACGCTCCGTCGATCTCAGCACAACTATCGTCGAGCTCCGCTCGACGATTGTCGACATCCAAACAATGCCCAGAGAAACTAACAATCGTCGAGCTCCGCTCGACGATCGTCGAGCTCCAAGCAATGCCCGGAAAGGAAAAGAAATCGTCGAGCTCTGCTCGACGATCATTGAACCCAGATAGCGACCAAAAAGTAAAAGCGATCGTCGAGCTCCGCTCGACGATCGTCGAACCCAGACAGTGACCAGAAAGTAAAAACGATCGTCGAGCTCCGCTCGACGATCGTCGAACCCAGACAGCGACCAGAAAGCAAAAGCGATCGCCGAGCTCCTCTCGACGATCGTCGAACCCAGACAACACCCAGAGAATAAAATAAAATAAAATCAAACATAATAAGGTTGGTTCGACGAAATCCCAATCCTTTAGAAGGACTTCCTGAGAATCAAATCAAGCAGTCAATAATATAACAATTATCATGTTCAGATTGTTGAACACGGAACTATGAGATTAAAACAAAGGCTCAAACGCGCCATCAACTGCAGGCTAAAATAACGCCCTTACGTCATTATGACGTCAACAAGACGAGTAAATAATGCCGAAAAAAAACAGGGGCGTTACAGTCACCCCTCCAAAAAGGAAGTTTCATCCCGAAACTTGGAACACGAACGAAATAAGAGGACAGAGAATGAGACAAGATAGAATAATTGTTGAAACTAGAATACTAACCATGGAGACTATGAGAACTGCTGAGGATGAGATTCTCTCATCGCGGATTCCAATTCCCAAGTTGCACCTCTTGCATCCTGATTTCGCCTGAGATCCTTAACCATTGGAATTATTTTATTTCTTAGCACACGGTCTTGCGTCTCCATAATACAGACAGGTTCTTCAACATATGAGAGATTAGGCAGCAACTGGGGTACTGATTCAAGGACATGCCAATCACTACAGACACACTTTCGCAACTAGCTCACGTGAAACACGTCGTGAACACCAGGGAAAGAATCAGGCAACTCTAGTCTATAGGCAGAAACTCCAATGCGCTCCAGAATCTGAAAAGGCCCCACATACCTGAGATCTAGTTTATGGTTTCTTCCAAATCTTTTAATACCCAGCATCAGAGAGACCTTCAAAAACACCATGTCCCCAACTACAAACTCCTTATCAACTCTGCGCTGGTTTTCATACTTCTTGTATCGCTCCTGAGCTAACCTCAGCTTTTCACGAATATACATTACTAAAGTACTCATATCCTCCAGCACCTCCGGTCCGAGCAACGGCTTCTCGCCAACTTCTGCCCAAAATAGGGGAGTTTGACAACACCTTCCATATAAAGCTTCAAAGGGCTCCATCTGAAAACTTTCCTGATAACTATTATTGTATGCAAACTCCATCAATCCGAGGCATTTATCCTAAGCCCCACCATGGTCCAGAATATAGCATCTAATCATATCCTCCAAGATCTGGTTCACTCTCTCCGTCTAACCATTTGTCTGAGGATGATAGGCAGTAGAATACCTAAGGTCAGTACCTAGAGCTCCTTCAAGCTTTGCAAGAAATGAGGCATGAATCGGGAGTTTCGGTCTGACACAATACTCGTAGGTACACCATGAAGTCTGATAACTTCGTTCAGATAAAGCTCAGCTATCTTTTCCATGGAATAACTAATCTTGAAAGGCACAAAGTGGGTACACTTGGTTAGTCTGTCCACGATAACCCACACTGCATCATGCCCTCGGGGAGATCTATGCAAACCGGTAATGAAATCCATGGATAGACTCTCCCATTCCCAACTCGGTATATCTAAGGGCATTAACTTACCACCCGGACTTCTGTGATCAGCCTTGACACGCTGGCAAGATTAATATTCCAATACAAATCTTGCAATGTCATTCTTCATGCCTGACCACCAAACAATCTGCTTCAGATCTCTGTACATTTTCGTGGAGCCAGGATGATATGCCACACTGGAACCATGCGCTTCACTGCATATTTTTGATCGGATGTCCCCAACAGCGGGAATACAGTATCTGCCATGGTACTTTAGGGTACCCACGTCGTCAATTGTAAAGTCAGGTAATTCCCTTTTTTAAGTTCTACTACGGCGGTGCTGCAAGTCAGGATCGTCCTTCTGATATAGCCTAGTGAGAGTAATCCACGAAGGCTCAACCACCTCTAGGCTACTCGGCGAAGCGCTATTCCCTACGGTTATGTCCATGAGCAAGAACTCTTGTACAAGGGATTGTACCGAGAGGATAAAGATGTGTGCGGGCCTCCGGCTCAACGCATCTGCTACAACATTAGCCTTGCCGGGATGATAAAGGATATCGACTTCGTAGTCCGCAACATACTCTAACTATCGACGTTGGCGTAAATTCAGTTCCTTCAGAGTGAAGACATATTTCAAACTTTTGTGGTCCGAATAAATTTTGCACGACACTCCATACAGAAGATGTCTCCACAACTTCAAGGCATAAATGACGGCAGCAAATTCTAGGTCATGCGTAGGGTAATTCTTTTCATGCACCTTCAATTGTCTTGATCCATACGCAATCACTTTGCCGTCCTGCATCAACACACAACTGAGTCCAACTCACGAGGCATCCACATAAACAACATACTCCACTCCTTCCACTGGCAATGCCAATACGGGAGAAGAACACAAACGCCTCTTGAGCTCTTGAAAACCTTCCTCCCAGGCATCACTCCAAACAAAAGCTGCGCTCTTTGGTGTAAGCCTGGTCAACGGTGCAGAGAGAACAGAGAATCCTTCCACAAATCTTCGGTAGTAACCTGCCAACCCTAAGAAGCTCCTTATCTCCTTAGACTATGTAGGTCTCTTCCAATCCTAGACCGCAGCTATCTTTGTAGGATCCACTGAGATACCATCATTACTTACAATGTGTCCTAGGAATGACACCTGAGATATCCGGAACTCACACTTGCTAAGCTTCCCATACAACTTGTGCTCCCTCAGAGTAGACAAGACCAAGCGCAAGTGCAAGGTGTGCTCATCTGCATTTCTAGAATATACTAGGACATTGTCAATGAATACCACCACAAACGTATCTAGAAAATCTTTGAACACCCTGTTCATCATGTCCATAAAAGCTGACGGTGCATTCGTTAATCCAAATGACATTACTAGAAATTCAAAGTGACCATAACAAGAACGAAAAGCGGTTCGCGGAATGTCTGACTCCCGGATTCTCAACTGATGGTAACCTGAACGGAGGTCAATCTTTGAGAACACGGAGCTACCCCGCAACTGATCTAACAAATCATCGATCTTAGGCAACAAATATCTATTCTTAATTGTTACCTTGTTTAGCTCTCGATAATCAATGCATAACATCATCGTTCCATCCTTTTTCTTCACGAAGAGCACTGGTGCACCCCAGGGGGAAGAACCGGGTCTAATAAAACCGCACTGCAATACTCATCCAGTTGAGTACGCAGCTCCTCTAACTCACGCGGCGCCATGTGGTACGGTGCCTTTCCAATAGGGCGAGTGTCTGGCTCGAGGTCTATAACAAACTCCACCTCTCTCTCAGGAGGAAGTCCAGGAAGGCTAACTGGAAAAACATCCGGAAACTCACACACCACAGAAACGTCCTCTAACCGAGGCTCAACCGGTGCAGCTCCCAGAACATAAACGGAGAAAAGAAAAGAATCACAGCCAGACTCTAGAAATTTGCGAGCACGTACCGCAGAAATGATCGGAGATTCCTGACGCGGCAAATCGTACACACTCATGGGCTGACCATTGCTACCTCTGAAATCCAAGCTCTTGTGCTTGCACTGAATGACGACATCATAGCTGGACAACCAGTCCATGCCCAAAATCACGTCAAAGTCTTCCAGATCTAGCACCTTCAGATCCACAAATGCTAGAAATCCGCCTAGGGAGATGGGGCATTTTTGGATACCCTGGCTTGACCTCACCAACTCTCCTGAAGGAAATTTGACATTTATGGAGGTGTCTAACTGGTCGAGAGCCCAACGATGTTGGTCTACAAAACTCCTTGCCACAAAAGAGTGAGTAGCACCCGAATCGAACAAAACGCGCGCCCACTTATTCTTCACCTTAAATTCACCTAAACACATAGCGTGCACAACTAATATGCGAAAACCATAAATCTAATAAAAGAAATTACTAGCCGAGTCAGAGACTAACCTGCGATCACTTGAGTCGAAGATTGGGCTTCCTCCTTGGTCAGCACATTCAACTTTCCTTTGCCCTAGTTCATGAGAGGCGGGGGCGGTGGTAAAGTCTGCAACGGAACTGCATGCAGCGCAGGCTGGCTCTGCGGGCAATTAGCCCTCATGTTCCCCTTTTGGACACAGAGATAACAGGCTCCAGCCTTCCTGTGACAACGGGCCACATCATGCCCACTCCTCTGACAATAAGAACAGACAGGACCCCCTTTGGGAGCATCCTGGATCGCATGCACCTGAGACAGCTTCTACGCATCCAGTCTCTTAAAGCACTTATCGAAAGGGTGCCCTGGCTTACCACAGAAGCTACACGCCACTCTTCTATCCTTCTTTACTGCAGGGCCAGATGCCCTAGCACTTCCTCCATCGTCAGATTTCCTCTTGTCTTTCTTTTCAAGCGATCCCCGATTCTTTGTATTTTCTATTGCCTCAACCTTTAAGGCAGCTTCAACTACTTCTGCAAAGGTCTCAGACTTGTATGCGCAACCAACTGCTGGATGTCATACCTCAGACCACCCAGAAAATGCTTCACTCTGCCTTCTTCAGATGCTATCAGATTTGTGGCGAAACGAATGAGCTTGACAAACTCGACCTCGTACTCACCAACAGTGAGTTGCCTCTGCTTCAGGCATAAGAAGTTATTCATTAGGCGGTCTCGCTCGACCGATGGTAGGAACTTCTTCAGTACCATACTCTTGAATGATTCCCACAAGCACCCATCAGAAAGGTTCTCTTTTTCTATGGTCCACCAACTCTTCGCAAGACCCTTGAGCTGATATGCAACAATCATCACCTTTTGATCGGGAGAAACGCTAGAGTAGGAAAACATTTCTTCCATGGCAATAATCCAGTCATCCAATACCATGAAGTCTGCCCTAACGTCATAAGAAGGAGGTCCTAATCGCAGGAAGTGAGAAATGAAATTCATCTCAGGCGGCAGCGCGACTGGGGGAACTAGAGTAGTAGGGGGAGTAGGAACAGCTTGGTCCACAGCAGGGACCTGAGCTCTGGTCTACTGCCCGATGACGACAGCCAACAACGATTGCATCTGGGACTGCATGTCCACCATCTGCCTTGCCAGGGTCTCATTACTTTACCTCAGCGCTTCGATCACCGCTTCGCTCTGGGCACCAGAAGACTCACCCTCTGACTGGGGAGTCGACCTCGTCGCAACGCGCTGAGGTGGAATTCTATAAAACAAATGGATATCTAGTCAGAATTTGCCTAAGACATCACAAACTGGGAAAATATTCCCTAAACACACTGTTTCGGGTTCATATTTGACCGATACGAACAAAAGACTTATTAGGGACCTAACTTAAGACACTGAAGCTAAAAAACTTGAATACCCTGACACAGATCAGATCAGGAACAAACAAACTCAGATCAGATCGGAAAAAAACCGATACTTGCTCTTGCTGTTACCTTGCTCTGGGAAATCATAAAATGATGTTATGCTTCTAACTTGTGCCTATAATATGTATGCATGAATGTATAAATTTCATCTCAAATCATGGTTGTACATTTGTCATCATGCAGATCTTTAACTTGGCACGTGTGCTTATGCAATGATATGTTATGTATGCAGTGCTATGCATTCAAAAAAAGCCTTAGTGCACGGTATGAGCTGCGTACACATACAATGTTATGCATCCCATACTACATTATATTGTATGTAACGAAGAAAATAAAACGCGGTAATGGGCATCCATATGATGATGGTTATGCATCCCATACTACATAACTGTCACATGTTGCCACCTATGGTGGATCCATATACAAACACATATTATGCATCACATACTACATAATATGCCCCGTATACTTCTTATCATGCTATGAGTGTAGTGTTCTTGCTTCCATCAAAATCTATTGATGACATATTGGTGTGTGTATGCAATGTAATGATATGATTAGAGTTTTGCTTAAGGGGAAGTTATTCGACTGGCTTGTCAAACCAACAAACCCTCTTGCAAAACCTCCCTCTGATAGCAACTGTCATGACCCGCATTTTCTCCGTATTCAAAAATACGTCAGAGTAGAGAAACTACGCGCCGTGATGCCACGCCATGCAGGGGACAACTGCAGACGCTCATGAAACCCGTCCTCACATTTACTTAGAGTAAAAGATTTATAACTTTTACTTAAAACAATGCATATAAATTAATAGAGTTAATGACCGTGTACCTCGGTCGGGTGGACTACTAGTCCAAAGGTGAGAAAATATATATATTTTACGCGGCAGAAGATACTGAGTTAGCTCATTTGTTAACCTACGTGAGAGTGAGGGTGCAGTATCATAAAATGATGATGTGACTTCTACATTTACTATATATATAGAAATCTTTTGTACGCTTAAAAGTAGTGGATTTAGTAGTAGAAGTCATGCCATGCCAATATTCCAGAATGCAGTTTTGTATACTTTAAAATAACTAAATGCATCCTAACATAAATCCTTACCAGAGAGCAAGAACAATCAGATAAAGAGTAACAGCAATAACATCAGCAAGTATTCCTACACAGAAAAGTCAAAGTCTATGGGCGTCAACAACGAACACGAACCCATAGTAAAATCTGACAAGTCTAAACAAAGACAACTACCTCAAGCTCAGAGGTGGAATCAAACGGCCGCAGAAACCAGCAGCACTAGAAGCTCAACACTGTTAGCTAAACTTGCTACAGCTCTGATCCCGAGGCATTCAAAAGAAGAACACCTCAGAAGCAAGTTACAAGAAGTGCAAGAGTAAAAGCAGACTACACAAACTTCAAAGTGAAGGAAAATGAAAAGCGACTGCAACAAAATGGTCAGCAGAGTAAAAGTAAGCAACAATAAAACTAGTCGAGCAAGAAAGGCTCAACACAATATCAAGATAGAACAAGCACCAGCAACAGAAGTTCAATCTTTCATTAATAATTACTATGCCGAGGGAGAAACCCCAACGCGCACAGCCTACCTGAGCATTAAGCACTATGCCGAGGGAGGACCCCAACGTGCACAGTTCATCTGAGCATTAAACACTATGCCGAGAGAGGACCCCAACACGCACAGTTCATCTGAGTATAAGGCACTATGCCGAGGGAGGACCCCAACGCGCATAGTCCATCTGTGTTTCTTTAGTTACATAATTGTACAAGCAGGGTTCATTTATTTTTTTATTCATCATAAACTCAAGGGATAACCAACCAAGTGAACTGCATAAGAGAATTTCAAGGTACAATAAGTAAAGTTTAATAATAAAAATGAACAAGATGACTCGATGGTTATAACAGCACGACAACCAATTTGTTTACCAATTCAATGTAGTAGAATTTTGGGGTAAGGCTTTAGGTACATCAAGTCACAATTCTAGGAATAGAGGGGGGGGGGATAGTTAGGATTTCAGGACAAGTATCTCAACAATCGAAACATAGTAAACTCAAACAAGTTTAGAAAAAGGGCAAAAATTTAGAATCAAGAACATGAGGGAGAGCAAGAACACCACTTGCCTCGATTTACCGGAAAAACTCTCCAAATCTCCACATGTCGCAATAGGAGCCAAAATCTGGACGAAAATGTCCGAAATAACGGTTAGGGCCGAAAACCCTAATAAGAAAATCTTGAGAAATGGGGAAGAAATTACCATGAGGGCACAGCTCTCGACGAGAACGCAGCTCTCGATGAGAGCTTTCCAGATCTACGATCGGTTGGAAATTCCGAGAACCGAAGCTCCGTCGGTGGTCACCGGAAGAAGCACGGATGAACAACCTTCTCCTCACACGCCGCTCTGGTACGGAAGGCAGGTGAAATTCTAGGTCGGCTTAAAGATTAAGAAGAAACAGAAAGTATAAATACTCAACAGCAGAAAAGACCGGGTTCAACAAAACCGGCCCGGTGGTGTCGACACCCGACGGTAGTGTCGACACAGCTGTGTCGACACCCGACGACACAGCGGAGTCGACATAACTGTGTCGACACCCGACGGCACAGCGGTGTCGACACAACTGTGTCGACACCTGACGACACAGCGGTGTCGACATAACTGTATCGACACCCGACGGCACAGCGGTGTCGACACAACTGTGTCGACACCCGACGGCTCAGCGGTGTCGACACCCGACGGCTCAGTGGTGTCAACACAGCTGTGTTGACAACCGACGGCTCAGCCCAGCAGTGTCGACACAACCGTGTCGACACCAGACCGCTCCGCTCGACGATCGTCGAATAAAAGGAAAAACTCCATTCGACAAATTCTGTTCGAAAATCGTCGAAAGCAGAAAGCAGGGCCGGGTCGATGAACTCAACACCCAATTAGGCTAGGTGGTGACCTTAGGACCCAATATTTTAGGGTGAACTCACATGGGGCCAACGATAGTGTACAAGTTAACCCTGGTTAAACTAGCCCAAATCGAACACACAAGTGCAAATTGACCTCACCACTATGACCCTAACCCTAAAGGATGTAACATCCCACAAACAACTAGATCCATAGGAGGAATTTTATAATGACTGGGTCATTGCAAAGCCTTAAGAACATCAGGAGGACGAAGGGTGCCTAAGAAAATAGGTGAAAGCACCTTGGTCTGCAAATAGTAGTTCCTAGACACCAAAGCTAGGGTTTGGACATTTACTCTCAACATGACAACTTGACCCCACCATGTCATTCTCAACCCAATAGGGACCCTTGAAATCCCAAATAACCCATTAGGCGTCAACAAAGGGGTGGAATTGATTAGAGTCAACCCTAACCCTAGTTAGGTCAAATTGTCCTAATTTGAACTAAGTAGACGGAACCAAGTCACTAATGGACTTGGGTGGCCGCGGCAAGGGACTCAAGACACCTAGTTGACTATAAAGTCAACACCCCCAAGTCAATCTTAGTCGAACATAGCCCAAAATGGGGAAAAAAGCTAACCCCAACTACAATCCAATTTGGCTAGGCCCAATTATGATGGCCCACTAGCAATAGCAAGTAAAAACCAGCTATAATGCCACTGAAATTCTATAGGTGCTAACTAAGAGAGAGAAAGTGGGAGTTTCATTTAAGGGAGGAGAGGGAAAGTGGGGAGTCAATGGTGAAATGCAAAGAGGCTCTTCCCCTCCCCTTCTCTAAGCCACTACTAATCTCCTTTGACCGTTGGGAAGAGTTTGCCATCAAATCCAGCCGGCCAAGCATAGGAGAAAGCACCCTTTCACCATGGCCGAAAGCTTCCTCCAAGGCCATTAATGACCATTCATGCTCTAACCATTCCACTCCCCAAATTTACACCTCCATCAATTTTAAAAGCTCCCAAAAAATCAAAAGACTCTTTACATCACTGGTTTGGGGGAAAGATTGAGAATTTGGTTAGGAAAAAGCTGGGAGACCGTTAGACATGGCACACCACCACTACACTCACTGCCAAGCCCGTCTACAGGTCTAATCCTCTTCCTTCTTCTTTGTGCTAGATCTGTAGGCGGACTCTCCGTCAAAGACAGCCTCTCCGGCGGCTGTGCCACCACCAGACGGTAGGCACCAACTCGACAGAGGTGGTGGTGGCAGTGGTTGGCAAGGGAGGTGGCCGGGTGGCCGGGAATTGGTGCTGGAATAGCCCTAGTAAGAGATAATCCCAGTTGTTGGCTCATCGAGGATGATGACCAATAGCCGTTGGATCAGCTTGATCGATAAGCGCTGGCCAAGTTACTGTTATATATATTTAATAACATGTTTTTATGTTATACTATTTCAGCCACCTTGCTTTAATTTTTAAAAATACCTAGTGGAATTTTCTGTAAATATGACCAACATACAAAACCTCGCCCTTGGAGCCTAGTTTATTAAAAACTTGAAATCAACCCTTTTGGACCATTGGTTTTCCCTCAACACACTTTTTGGTGCAAGGTGTCCAAGGGTTAACCAGAAATTGAAATGAGTGCCCCAGTGAACCACTTAGTCAAATGCGCTGAAATTTTGACAATTGGTTGATTTGTCCATGGTCCACAACATATCCAAAAACAGAATTTTTTGAGATGATGTTTCTATAGTTTTTGTAATAATTTAGTAATTCATGTATGTAATTAAAATATGGTCAACGGACTTCAAAATTTTCTCAAACTCTGGTGGCTGACCAGAGGGGATATTATAAGTCTAAGAATAAAATATCAACCCAATTGGAGTTGATTTGGTGGGGTATCTTGGCGAGTAAATTTGGCCATTTAAAGGTAATACGTATAGTTATTCAATAGTGCACATAGAATTGTTGGGTGATCAACCCTTGAACTAAACAAGGTGAGACCTTAGTCTCTGACACATTAATACATGAAACATCCCTTAGGGTAGTTTTAGAAGCTTTTAGGGTTGGAATACACTAAAACCCTAGTTCAAGACTTAGGGTTGCCTGTTAGGGTTAAAGAAGGAACTAGAGTCAAACCTTCGGGTCTTGCATCAAAACTTTGTATATAGATTCATTGGGTGGAGAAACACCTTGGATAATTTAATTGGAATTTTAGGAGTAGGTTTCCCCCACCAATTACCTAATAGTTAGTATATGAAATTTTCTGTTAAGTGCTCAACACATATCATAACAACATGGAATGGTCATTAAAATTTGGTGAGGGACGTGTAGTGGTGTTATTTATGTCTGCAATTTTTATTATAATTTTTGGATGAAGAATTTTTGTACCTCCTTTGTAATTCTAGAATTTGATGACTAGGGAAATAATTTTGTTTTAGAATAAACTAAGCTCTAGAAAATTATGAAATTTGGTCAGTGAATTTTTTGGACCACAAATATGCCTTGTTAATTTTATTGTAATTTTTTGAAGAGAATAGTTAGGGGTTTCTTTACACAGTGCCTTATGTGGTGACCTATTCATTAATACATTTGTGTCAAAAAGAAATTTGATGATGATAAAATTTGGGCAGTGATACTTTCTGATCATATTTGACCTATGGTAATTTTATCATTTTTCTGAATGATTAAATCTTGTAGTTTCTATGTTAATTATTGTTCTCATCAAAAAGTTTATATTTTGGTTTTAGATATAATTCTTTTCTGAAAAATTATGAAACTCATATATTGTTATTATTTACTCACTAGATGTCTCTGCAAATTCTGGTGGGATCAATGCTTGTCGATATTTTATACTTTATGTTCAAAATCATAGGGGTTGATGACTTGGTGAAAATTATTTAAAGACAGATTTAATTAGGAAAAATACATGGTTCTGAATTTGGGCTAAACAAGTCAATAATAATTATAAGGTTGTATGCAATGTAATTTGAAGTATTTACTTTCATACACTTAGGTTGGGTCACTTGGTCTGCATATAGTAAAATTCAAGTATTTAAGATGAAAATGTAGGCCATGCATGGGTGATGATATAGTGGGTGCACCAGGATGGGTGGAGTCTTGATAAGGTCACCCTTAGTGACAAATTCTAAGTAGTCCGGGAAACGTGGAGATGGGATTGGGCTCGGGGTCGACGGAGTATCGTCTTTTCCCGGGGAATATAAACTCACTTAGGATTAGCAAAAAGGCACCGTGGGTAAAAGGTTTGGTAATAAATAGATACTCATAAAAGTAAGTGCCTTGCAAAAGGAATTTTGGGCTTCAGCCCATCGTAGTTCCTAGTGCCCCCGAGAGCCCTTAATAGGGAATGCCCCGGGCACTCCAAGGTTAACCCTAAACTGTGAGAATAAGCCGACTAAAATATTAACCTTTAATAAACCACCGTCATATACACTCACCCATTGCTTCGGGAGGATAGTTGGCACAGATTCACCAGCGGTGGGTTCGGTGTTGATAGAAAGATGGTTTAAGATTGAAGTGCCAATGGCTCGAGTACTTTTATAGTATGTGTGCATATGAATTAAATGGTGGGTCCTTGTTATTGGATGGTCATTCACACCAACATCGATATGTTGACTGGGCAAGTGTAAGTGTTAACTTAGCCATAAAAGACATGTGGTTTTGCAGGTGCTAGTACAAGAGACTCAGTAGCACCTGACTGTGGGTGTACTGAGTAGTACGCATGGTCTAGGCTGGGTAGTGTGAATACTGACCTAGGAGTGGGGAGGCCTAACCCACTGCCTCCGTTTGCCACTATAAGAGGTACCTGAGAGTCTAGTTAACCATAAATGGGGGAACTAAAGGTCTGTGCATATAGAGTCACATGAGTGTGTTGCACTTGTGTGGAATTCATCATTTATCATGCATAGCATTTCTTGTCATACATAACTTGCATAAAACCCCTACACACAAAGTATAAATTATTATGGGATATTATTTAAGTTAGGCCTTGTAAAATGATCCTTAACTTATAAATATGTATGAGCATTCTTATAAGCATAGGTTACTTTCTCGGTGATGATAGATAGCCGCTTACTTTTACTTTTAATTTGATGCTTCTAATATTCAACTACTTATACCTTCTCTTCATATGCCTAACATTATAATTTTAGATACTTTTAGCATATGATAGTAAGGGCCACTGTCACCTTCTCTTGCTTACTCTCCACTTTTAGTACCTTTCCGTTCATCCTCCTCTCATGGTGCCTAGGTGTTGCTAGGAGGAGGGAGGGGGACCAAGACTTTGTTTATACTAACGGCCAGATGGGCATAATACCAGGGACACCAGTTGGGAGACAGGGTGCAGCACCAGGGGAACTAGCATATTTAGGAGGAGGTGAACCAGCATAACCCCGGTGTGGCAGTAGCAGCAGCAACAATAGTTATGGGATCAATGGGAGACTGGTAGCTTTACTTCCACGAGCGTTATGTAGTGAGGATTATATGTACAGGGCAAGAGCCCTTTTATCTTCCTATCAGATTTAGTACTACTTGTTGTTCAGTTTTATGCCTAGTATGGACTTTATATACATATGTTACCATGTGATTATGGACTGGATTCATATCTATATATGTTTACTTCTTTTCTTTTGTGGTATATGGTCGAGTACTTGGCGGCAGAATCAACGATTTGTAGAGATGACCTTCACGGGAGTTAGTGTAACCACAAAGCGGTGGTTCTGGGCATAAGACCCAAAAAAACGGGTCTTACAAAGGAAACCCAAGTGACCCAAAAGCTTTATCATAGGGTCACCAAATTGGCCAAATTAAGCAAAATACCCTTTAGGTCAACTTAGGCCAATCATTCACCACTAGGTCCAATTGGCCCCCAAAACATGAAATTGACATCACTACCAGTCTTAAGACATCATAAGGGACCCAAATGACCAAAAGATCTATCATATGATAACCAAACTGGCCAAATTGACCAAAGTATCCTTTAGGTCAACTTAGGCCAATCCTTCACCATCAGGTCAAATTGGCCCCCAAAACATGAAATAGACCTGACTACTAGTCTTAAGACATCATAAGGGACCCAATTGACCCAAAAGCCCCATCATGGGTTCACCAATTTGACCAATGTCAAAAATAGCCCTAAATTGGTAAAATTCACACATATTGTCTAAAATGGCCCAATTAGGGCATCACCATGACACAATCAACATTGGGTGGTGTCAAGGGACTCAAGGCACACACATTGGAGCAGACCATAAATTAGTTGACCAAGTCAAACACCCCAAGTCAACCATGGCCAACATAAGGCCTAAATAGGAAACTTGGAGACCAGGTCAAAACTAATTGGGTTATGCCTTGCGCAAGGCCCATACCGCAAGACCATGAGCCAATTTACAGCCAAAGCTCCTTTGAATTTGAATGGAGGATTTCCATGGAGGGAAAGATAGGAAATTCACCTATTTGGAGGAGATAGAGGAGGATTTCATGGGGTGGTTGCCACTTGGCACTCATCTCCTCTTCCCAATGGCTACCAAGGGAGTTCCGATGCATGGGGAATGTCTTTCCATTACTCCAGCCAACTGACAGCTAGGAGAGAGGGAGAGAAGAGTCTTCAATTTTCATGTCCGACCACGCTCTCTCTTGGCCCTACTTATACACCCCTCCTCAGCCCCTTTCAAGCCTTTAATAACCTTTACCACCTCACAAGTTGTCGAGCCAGAGCTTTGGAGTGGAGCTTTTAATGGAGGATCGAAATTGGGAGGTGGATTTAAAGCTAGCTCATCTGCAATGGCGCACCACCACCAAACCTACCGTCAAGTTTGCATACATGTCTATTTCTCCTCCTCTTCCCTTATGTTAGACTCACAAATCCTTTAGGAGAGATATCGGGCTTAATTGAGCCCGAATGTGTGAGAAAATTTCAGAAAAATCCTTGAAATTTGCATTCTCAGGTTGGCCGGAAACCACCACCGCCGGCGACCAAACCACCACTGGGCGAAAACTACCACCTCAACGGAGGTGGTGATGGCGGTGGCCAGTGGGGGAAGTGGTTGTTTGGCCAGCAAATAGCTGTAGAAAAGCTACAAGATGGGGGCATTTTCGGCCCTTGGCTATACGGGGAAGAGATAATCTTCACCATTGAAAGTTATTTGATTATTAAATGATTAATATATTATATATATAATACGTGTGATTTTGTCCTAATAAATAAATCTTTTGATTGCAAAACTTGAAGCCCATAGGTGTAGAATCATGAAAAGTACCCAACATGAAAAAGCTAGCCCTAAGAGTACACTTTAATTTGAAATTGAAATCAGCCCATTTGGAGTATATACCTCCCTATAGGGCAGTTTTAGCAGGACTGGACCTTAGGAGGGGTCAACCCAAATTTCTTGAATAACTTCTAAATTGTTAAAGTTACGGGGTCACAATTTAGTACATGTATGCGTGGACACTAGATACACCTCCTGTACAAAAGTGGGAATTTTTAGACAACATTTTCCTATAGTTAGGTAAAATGTGATTTTTCATAAAAGTGAAATATTTTGGTGAAAAATAATTATAATGACCCCAAATTTTGGTGGGAGTCTCATTAGGGATATACAACGCTCTGGTAAAAATTTCACGTCCATTGTACCTTTGCACGTTGGTGAATCCAACTTGTGAGTGAATATAACTTGTACGTGTAAGTGGAAATGGTGTACCGGGAAACGGTCAGCTTGAGCTTATTAAATTATAATGACCCCACCCCTTTGACGGGGTGGTGGTGCTTCTTCCCTACAAGCAATTAGCATGTTTACATATCTAATATAAATGAGCAACTTAAGTACCATACATCACAGACGTTGACGCAACTAGCCAAATGTCTCGTGCACTCGGGTAACCATAATGGTATACCGAATTTACCCGAGTCCTACCTTTTGCCATCACAGGCATACTATAGTGAATAAAGCACCACAATGGTGAACTACGCTACTCCACCAGCATTCTCAGTCACATACTAGATGGTTCCACTTGAGCATTACTAGCCAGACCTATAACCTCGACTCACCCTTATGCTAACGACAGTGATGCAGGTTAGCATCCCCTTTCTCGTACATGACAAAACACACATTATGTTCCAAGGTTTCCACTCATGGCCACCAAAGTTGGGCACCCAAGGCGCACAACTTAACACACTAGCACATGGTCTCTGAGAGACCGGTTATGCATACAGCACAACAGAAGCCCACCAGGAGCTAATGCTAACGATACATCGATCCTATATAAACATTAAGGTATTTCCTGGAGCACACCTCCAGTACTAACTGCATCTCCGGGCAGACCCCCATTTCGAAACATTCAACTCTTACGGAGACTTCTTCGAAAACACACATAACATCACCAATCCAGACCACATGTCTGGATGGGTTCACATAACATGCCTAACACCGTACTCTCACTTTTGGGTACTAAATGCAATCAAATAACGTGGACGTATACATCGACCCGTCAAAGAACATCCATCACCCACCCGTCGGTGGGGAGGGGCTTCCATGCAAATTTTGTAAAATTAAGGGCTTCACCTGCCCAATAAAAAAAGCCGTTACCATTGACGCGTGTTTCAGAGCCATAGCTCGGTCATCACGGATTTTGTTTCCACATACTGGTCTGAGTTCCAAATCCAACACTTTGTCGCAATCCCTAGCCAAATTCTAGTTGCTCACCACCAACACCTCCAAGCAGCCTCCTCCTGTAAGAGTAAGCCCAACCCTAACCCCTCCTGGTCGGCCAAGAGGAGAGGGAGGTTGGCAAGGGAGAGAGTGATAGGGCTTCTCTTTGTTGGCAGTGACCGAGAAAAGGAAGGAGAAGGGAGGTCATGCTCAGCCCTTCCAGGGGCGACGGGAGAGAGGGATGGCGGGCTCTGCTTCTCCTTCTGGCTGCGACAGAAGAGAGGGATATTAGGCTCTGCTCCTCCTTCAAGTTGCTACAAGAGAGAGGGATGCTAGGCTTTTCTCCTCCTTCCAGCGGTGATAGTAGAGAGAGTTGTTAGGCTCGACTTCGTGTGAGAGAAAAACCGAGAGTAAGAGAGATTGAGAGATTGAGAGAGGGAGAGGGAAATAAGGAGAAGTAGTTGGGGGAGAGGGAAATGAGAGTGGAGGGGGTTTAGGTTTTATATAAAACCCTAGCCCGAATAGCTATCCGCAGACCACGCCCTCTAAATGCACCCCAAAATTAATTTAATTAAATGTGGGGCATTACAATTATCTCCTCCTTAAAGAAATTCCGTCCCGAATTTTAAAATACGAAAAACAAAATGAAACTCCTCATACCTGAGTAAAATAGATTGGGGTACTCCTCACACATGATCTCTTTTGGCTCCCAAGAGAGCTAGTCGAGATCATCCAAATGGGCTCTCACCATCTTGAGGGCCATTCTACGCAATTGTCATTTGTCGCTATTGGCGATGCAAATCAGTGTTACCTTGCTAGATAGGCAACTATCTACCGACACACTATTGTCCTCCAACACGGACTCGGGCTTATGCACCGCCTTCCTCAACACAGAAATGTGGAAGGCGTCATGCAACCCACTCAGCTCCGTCGACAAAGCAAGTCGGTAAGCTGCCTCGGCGATGCGCTCAGTGATCTCGAATGGCGCAAAAAACATGGGACTCATCTTCTTCAATAGTCGAACTCCTGACACTCCCTTGAAAGGTTTTATCTTCAATAACATAAAATCTCCAACCGCAAACTCCACGTTCCTGTGTTTGGCATTGTAATAGTTCAATTGACAATCTTGGGCAGTCAACAACTGCTCTCGAGTGATCAGAATGGATTCATTCACCTCCTCAACATCTTTGCATTTAAAAAGCTTAGTATCACCGATTTCTGCCCGTGCTAAAGGAGTATGACACCTCCTACCATAAAGTGCTTCGAGCCGAACCATCTGAATAATTGCCCGATCATTATTTTTATATGCAAACTCTACCGTGAAAATGCGATCTCCCCAACGCTATTCGAAATCAAAAACCCACACTTGCAACATATCCTCCATCATCCTATTTGTCCTTTCGGTCTACCCATCCATCTGTGGATGGAAAGTGGTGCTAAACTTGAGCTTCGTGCCCAGTAAATGATGAACATGTCTCCAATCGCCGGACGTAAACCATCCATCACAGTCGCAAACAAAACTACGAGGGACTCCATGTAATCGAACGATGTTCTCAACATATAGCTTTGACAACTTCACCACTAAATCATTTTTCTGATTTGCAATGAAATGCACAACATTAGTCAACAAATCAACAATCACCCAAATCGAGTCATTTGTATGTAGCGACTTTGACAATCCATGCACAAAGTCCATGGAAATATCATCTAATTTCCACTTCGGGATTGACAATGACTTCAAGAATCCTCCTGGTCGCTGGCACTCGACCTTCACCAACGCGCACGTTTGGCACTTTGCCAGGAAAAGAGCTATGCCTTTCTTCATCCCTGGCCACCAGAATAATGCTTTCATATTTTGATACATTTTTGGTCTCCAAGGATAAATTGCGTAATTGGTGAAATGAGCTTCGTACATCAATTCATCATGCAGCTTCCCATAATTACGAACACAAAGCCTGCCATTCTTCCGTAATTACCCATCCTTAAGTAGAAACTCTGTGTTCGGCCCTACAGAGGGCTCCGTCAAATAACGTTGCATTCTTGAATCAAACACCAAGGCAGATCTCATAAGGTCGACAATATCATACTGAACTTCCATCTAGCTAAGAAAGGTAGTGGAAGATGAACCTTGATCCACACAGGAGATTTCCAAGGCCTTAAGCTCACATGCCAAGCATTCATCGTGAGCTAAAATCCAACTTGCCTATGTCAGCTCTCGACCACTCCAAGCATCTACCACCACGTTCCCTTTCCCATGGGTATAAAGTATGTTAAAAGTGTAATCTCCCAGAAACTCCTTCCATCTCCTCTGATGCATATTCTAATCTTTCTGATCTATCAAGCACTTCAGACTCTTATAGTCGGTGAAGATTTCAACCTTCACGTCATACAAGTAATGTATCCACAACTTCAGAGCAAACACCACGACCACCAACTCTAAATTATGGACCGGGTAGTTTCTCTAATGCACCTTCAGCTGGAGCGAACCGTAAGCAACAACTTTCCCAAATTAACACAACACACAACCCAAACCACTGCTCGAGGTGTCACTGTACACCCGGTAAACTTCAGTACCACTCGACGAACATAGAATCGAGTCAGAAATCAATCGGTTTTTTATATCCTTGAAAGCTCACATGCACTTTGTCATCCATACGAGCCACAAATACTTCCTAGTCATCGTAGTAAGGGGAAGTTCAATCCGCAAAAAATTCTCCACAAGGCACCTGTAATAATTGATACGCCCCAAGAAGCTCTAGACTTCTGTTACATTCCTAAGCTCAGGCCACTCTCGGATCCCCACAACTATCATCGTATCTACCATAACACCCTCTCCACTAACAATGTGCCCCAAAAAATGCCACTGACGATAGCTAAAACTTGCACTTGGAGAATTTTGCATATAGATGATGAGTCCTCAGGACTGTTAAAACTATACGAAGGTGGTCGACATGGTCTTCCTCTGACTGCAAGTACACCAAAATATCTTTGATGAAGACGATAACAAACAAATCCAGTTATTCCTGGAACACTCTATTCATCAAATCCATAAAAATTGATGACGCATTTGTGAGCCCAAAGGCAATCACCGTGAACTCATAATGCCCGTTGTGGGTGCTGAAAGAAGTCTTTGGAATGTCCGACCCCTGTATCCTGAGATGATAATATCCAGACTTCAAATACAACTTTGAGTACACCGTGGATCCTACCAACTGAGCAAATGGGTCATTGATGCTGGAAATCATATATTTATTCTTTTCTGTAAACTTGTTCAACTCCCTAAAGTCTATACATAGGTGCAAACTACCATCCTTCTTCTTCATGAAAAGGACCAGTGCACTTCATGGTGATGGGCTCAGACGTATATACCCTTGCTCAAGGAACTCTTACAGTTGTACCTGCAGCTCTACCATCTTCTTTGGCGCCATACAATAAGAAGATCGTGACACGAGTTTAGCACCTGATACAAGCTCGATGCAAATATCGATTTCCCTCTGAAGCGGAGCCCTAGGAAGCTCATCTAGAAAAAACATCTGCAAATTCCGCTACAACTGCCAAGACATATAGCTAGGGCTTGTACTTTGAAGCCTCAACTAAAGCGAAGAATATCTTAGCGCCTTTCTGTGTTGCTTTCTCCTCTTGGAGGGTGGTCATCAGGGTTTTGATCACACCCCGTAGACCCGTAAAATGTGTTCCGCTTCCGCATTCACCATTTAACAAAACTTATTTTGATTTGCAATCAATGCACGTGCCCTTCTTTGTCAGCCAATCCATGTCAAATATGATTCCAAACATCGATCGTGGTAACAGCGCGGCATCCGAATCGAAGTCTTGGTGGAAAACCAAGACAAGCTGATACCAAATTTGTAACACCTCCATCCATCACAAGAAATATAACAGAGGATCCGGTCGGGGCCCCACGCCATATCCCATAGACAGTCGGCAGAGTTTCATGTTAATATCAAAACTACACAAATCCTAACTCAGAGTATTCTAGCGGAAGCTTTAAGTGTTCACCTTTGAACTCAAGCACACACGAATTTCCACTACAGATATATATCAGGATTTTCTTAGAGAAATACACCAAAGTCACTATAGCCCGACGATAGTCACTATCACCAGACGATAGTCACTATCGCCTGGCGACAGATAACAGTACATTAAAACTGTTCTGGCCTTAAGGCCTTACATTTATTCTTTATAGGTGTGGATTACAGACATCAGCACGCAGGCCGACCACACATGGAAGCAATAAAACTTTGCTTGGCCTTCGAGGGAAGGCATAGCAACATGGGAAGCAACACGCTATTTCCCGCTCGGCTCTCCATTAGCTGCATAGGGACAATCCACCACAAGGGCGGCAAACAAGGCAACGGTCAACTTTTAGCCGACCAAATTATTACGACCCTACCCCATACCCGTAGAAGCCGTATTTATTCCCTACATGCATAGCATTTATACAATAGATATATCACAAGGAGGCGCACTTAAGCACCAAAAAATATATCACAAACGAATGCCTCAACGACCAAACATTTTGTACACTCAGGGCACATTCTCGGTGTAACGGACTTCTCCAGGTCCCACCACCATCCACAGTCCCGAACTTGATGGTATACTTGAGCATTCTAGTCTTTACGGCACGGGGCCTAAGACTCTCATTATGGAAATGGGGCAAAATAATTACTTTAGGCAATCCAGCCCTAATGACATAACGCAGGTACAGTTCAGCTCTCTCCCATTGCTCAAATCCCTAGGGCAACCCCGATGGTCCCAGCCATCATGGAGAATAACAAGATGAGGGTCAGCCTCCCCTTTCCCTTTCGTATCTCTGGACTATCCTCGACTGCCACCCACCAGGACCCTAGGACCAGAGCTTGCAATCGACACATAATGGAACTCACGACCATTATCTCCTTTGGTGTAACACGGTACGGTGAGCGGGCCACAAGTTTCGCATGTGTCACCAACTCTGCAGTGAATTCAATCTCCTACTGGGGTGGAAGCCTTGGGAGATCCTTAGGAAACAAATCTGTGTACTCTGATACATTAGGAACGTCACTCAAACTAGACTTCGGCTCAACAACCTCCAACAGCATGAAGAACAACAACTCTGCGCCCTTCCAAACAATTTTGACTACCTGGAGTGCAGACATCAATATCTTGCTAGATTCTAGCATACCAGCAAACTTAGTCTATGGTTCTGTGTTTTGTCCCAGTGTGATTTTAATAAAGTTACAATCTATACAGGCACGCTGCTCTGTGAGCCAGTCCTTACCAAATATTACTTCGAACTCAGATATCGGCAGTACAGATGCCTCCAATCCATAATCCCGACTTCCAATATGTACCTTTGGACAACAAGACTTATACGCATGCATCACACATCTGTTAGGTAACATCACCTTTACTCTATTTGTCGACATAATAGTAGGAACTCCGATCCGTGATACGAAGTCCTCAGATAGAAACAAATGCGAAGCACTTCTATCGAACAGGGCTCTCACCGAATGGTCCTGAATAAGAACAAAGCATATACTTAACAAGTTATACACCGAAAATTCACAAGGCATAAAGTATATAAAGCATAAAAACTATACACTACTTGTACCTATGACGACATCAGCTTGTTTGATGGCCTCTTGTTGGCCATGATTGTACACCTTTAGCTGAGCTGGAGTATATTGGGATGTAGTGGACTACACCGCCTTTCCCTTTTCAGCATATGAAGCTCCTGCCTTTTTGTCCTTCCTTGGAAGGCCACTAGTACACTCACGGTAAAAATGTTCTAGCTTGCCACAAGTGTAACATATGAGCGGCCTCGCCCTAATGTTTCTCCAGAATTGACAGCAGAAGGAACCTATCTAGAAGACTTGGACTTCTTACCCCATCTCTTGCGGTAGTCAGACTTTCTAGGATGCGGTATTTTGAACTCATACTTTATCACAGCCATGTCCCTCTTGCCCTGCACCCTCTTCATGTCTTTCTCTAACAAACGAGTTGTATTCACCAACACTTGGAAACCGTGGTTCATCAGACTCGAGAGTAATAACCTCAGCTCATCTCGCAGTCCCTCATAGAACCTGTTGATTTTAAGCTCTTCATCTACAAATATAGACCCCGCATAACATCCCGACCTGGTAAAATCATGGATGTAGTAATCCACATTACCCTCACCCTGAGTCAACTGCTGAATTTCAATTTTTATGGCAAACAATAATCAATAGGAACACACAGGTTCCTCAAACATGTCTATTTTCATTCATAAGTGGACATTCTTGAGTTCATTTTGTGTTATAACAGCAAGCACAAACACATGTTGTAACAAACCATCCATCACAAAACATATAGCAGTAGGTCCGGCCGGGGCCCGATGCCATATACTATAAACAGACCGTAGTGTTACTAAATGAAACCATCATTCCAATATCACACATCCTATACGGAGCACATTCTAGCGGAAGCATTTTAAATGTTGCAAAGAAAAGAACCCAAGCCACAACATGAATGTCCACCAAAAACCCAAAGTAGGAATGAGCGTACAAATACACAAAGTACTTTGCCTTATGGCTTACAAGACTTTACTTAACAATAAATGTCTTCCATACATCGGCACGCAGGTCGGTCACACATGAGCATAAAAAGTAAACATTCTCCTGGTCCTTCAAGGGTCGGCTCAGCAACATGGGCGACAGCCCGCTACTTGACACTAGTCTCCGCAGCATCTTCAATCAACATTCCACCGCAATGGGGGCAAATAAATGCAATAGTCAGCTAAAGATGACCAAATTATAACGACCCCACCCCTAAATCGGGGCGGCGATGCTCCTTTCCTTCATTTTATTAGTATAACCAAACAAGATAGTGAATGTACAAGTTAAGCACACTTCACCACAGGCGTAGGTTTGCATGACCAAACACCCGGTGCACTCAGGGCACATTCTCGGTGAACCCGGTCCACCACCGGCCCAGGACGCCAACATCGTAAGCAATTTAGTCTTTATGGCCGAAGCCTAAGACCCAACCTCTATGCCATCGGTAAGTGCCAAGTACCTTAGGTCTCTTTAACCGAACCACAAAGAGCGGGTATGGTTCCACGCAACCCGTTGCTCACCTCGCCATGTAAATTTAAGTCATCGACGCGGGTCAAGCTTCACCGAAGCCCGAGTATCGATCATACAATTTTACATAACCCAGTTATGTACAAGTTGACTCCCAGGAAACCAAGATGGCAGAACCACGCATCTGCCCAGTTTTCCGGGTGCACCTTGGTGTTAGTCCCCAAGGCTCCATGTTGAACTCTACCACGTAGAAAACCCAAAAAAAACCATCGGCACGGATTCTTCTCCGGCTATTCATGCATAATGAAACATCACCGATCCAGACCAAATTATTCGGGCTGGCTTCACACACCATTCCTATGTCCGTACTTCGATTCCGGACTCTACATGCAAAACAAGGTGGACTATTCATATCCACCCAAAGGAACTCCTCACAATCACCGCATACTCGTGAGAGCGGGTTTCCTATGCAGAGGGGAAGAGGACTACACATGTCCAAGAAGAGAATCGTTACCCTAGAGGTTCGCTTCGGCCCCATGGAAAACTAGCCTGATGAAAAGGACCGCAACGGCCTCACCTCTACGGATATGGACTTTGTTTGCGATTCAGAGCTCCGAAGCTCCACCGGCGGCCGGAATTTGCCTTCTCCTTATTCCTTGCACTCCACTCTCTCTAACAATTTTAGAAAGATAAAGCATCAAGAGAAATGAGGGTTTAACCCTCAACTCCCGGCCTTATAACAACAAGGAGATCACTGGGTCGTTGGATCCTATTAGAGGGAAATGATCGACCACAAATCGCCCTGAAAATCACTTTCTTGGGCCAAACACGGCCTGTGACACGCCCGTGTCACATGCTATGTCTTACGATCGGAACACGATCATCGAACGCAGAATAGGACACGGGCTCAGACACGCCCGTGTACTACTTGACACGCCTGTGTCTGCTTATGACATGCTCGTGTCACGTGGCATTTTCCCCAAGCGACACAGGAAATCATTGCATCCCGACCAGGACACGGCCATAAGACATGTCCATGTAATCAGCTTGACACGCCCATGTCAGCCTCTCACATGCTCGTTTCTTGGACTGTGTACCTCACTCGACACCGCCCTGCCAACATAAAGCAGGACACGGCCTTGGACATGCCCGTGTCTTAGGCCGTCTGCCCGACCTCCATGGATCGTCGAATGCATTTCGTAGACCACACGGAAAATCATCGAACTCGTAGCATGACACGGCCATGGACACGCCCGTGTCCCAGAACGTGTGACCCTTATCAGGCCCTAGATTGGCCTTAAGACGCTACCAGATCATTTCCATATTTTGGGGCATTACAATTCTCCCCCCTTAAATGAATTTTGTCCCGAAATTATGGAATAGAAAGTACTCAAACTTAAACGGTACCTGAGTAGAAGAGCTTAGGATACTCCTCAAGCATGGTCTGCTCTCGCTCCCACGAAAGCTACTCACGACCGCATTTGTACCATCGAGTTTTGACCGTCCTGATGTATTTGTTACAAAGTCGCTTTACTTCAAAGTCCTTAATGCGAACAGGCTTGAACTTCGTCGTCAACCCATTATCAACTGGTACACGATCGACCGCAATCACTTGCGAAGGCTCTTGCACCGTCTTCCGCGACAATGATATGTGGAATAAGTTGTGTAGACCACTCAGTTCCACTAATAACTTTAGTCAATAAGCCGCTTCACCAATTCGCTCTAGTATCTCAAACGGATCAAGGTACCTCAGACTCAGCTTCTTCAAGAGTCGAACCCGAGAGGCACCCTTGAACGGCTTAATTTTCAGATTTACCGAGTCACCAACAGCGAACTCAACGTTCCTATGCTTGACATTATAGTGTTTAGCCTGCCTGTCCTGAGCGATCAGCAATCGTTCTCGAATTGTTTGCACCAACGAAGTGGCGCCATCGACTTCTTGTCGTTTGTACAGCTTCGACTCACTCATCTCCAACCAAGACAACGGCGTGCGATATTTTCTACCATTTAGGGCCTCGAAGGACGCCATTTGAATACTCGCTTGGTAGATGTTGTTATAAGAAAACTCTACCATGTACAGGTGCTCTTCCCACCATTTTCTGAAATCCAAGACGCACATGCAAAGTACGTCCTCCATCGTCCTATTGACCCTCTCGGCTGACCATCCGTCTGCGGATGAAAGGCCGTGCTGAAACTCAGCTTGGTTCCCAATATTTGTTGCACCAACCTCCAGTCATTGGACGTGAAGCACCCATCTCAGCCACTCACGATGATGCGGGGCACACCGTGCAGTCGAACAATGTTATCTACATAGAGTTTGGTTAGCTTATCCACTGAATCATCCTTCCTATTCGGAATGAAGTGCGACACTTTAGTCAATTGATCTATGACCACCCAAATGGCGTCGTTTCGCTTCTGCGACATTGGCAACCCATGCACGAAATCCATTGAAATATCGTCGAACTTCCACTCTATGATAGACAAGGACTTCAAGAAACCTCCAGGCTTTTGGCACTCTGCCTTCACCAAGGCGCACATTTGACACTCCGCCACATAAAGTGCTACGTCCTTTAAAAGTCATTGCCACCAGAACAACTTTTTCATATCTCTAAACATTTTTGTGCTCCCCGGTTGAATCGAGTACTTAGAATGATGAGCCTCGTACATCAATTCCTCTCGTAGTTTACCCACACTTGGGATGTACAGACGACTGTCCCTCCACAATAGTCCATCCTAAACAATAAATTGGGAATTTGACCCATCCAAAGCATCATCCATGATCTGCTTCAAGCTGTCATCCCCGACCAGAGCTTGTCGAATCCTATCAGCAAGGTCATACTACACCTCGGTCCAGTTCAATTGCGCTTTGGCACTAGTCTGCTTGTCAACAAAAGAGATCTATAATGCCTCCAAATCACGAATCAAACGTTCGTCATGAACCGAAAACCAGTTGGCCTGCGCGGCACCCTGCGACTCAATGCATCCGCCACCGCATTGCATTTCCCAGTCAAATAATGTATCTTGAATGTGTTGTCATCTTGGAATTCCATCCACCTCCACTGACACATGTTTATGTCCTTTGGATAAAACAAGTACTTCAGGCTCTTGTGATCGGTATAGATATCGACCTTCACACCGTACAGGTAATGTCTCCATAGCTTCAGAGCAAATATCACAGCCGCTAACTCCAAGTCATGTAATGGATAATTTCTCTCGTGCAGCTTCAGCTGATGCGAGTCATAAGCTGTTACACTCCCATGCTGTAGTAGAACACAACCTAAGCCACTGCCCGAAGCATCACTGTAAATCTGAAATCCTTCGGTCCCACTTGGCGAACATAGAATAGGTGCTAAGGTAAACCGACTTTTTAGTTCTTTGAAAGCTTGCGCACACTCCAGCGACCACCCAAACTTTTGATCTTTCCTCGTCAAAGTCGTGAGGGGTAACGTTATCCGCGAGATGTTCTCAACGAAGCGCCTGTATTAGCCGGCAAGTCCCAGGAAACTCCGGACTTCTGCCAAAATAGATAGCACAAGGCACTCACGTATCGCAACTATCTATGCCAGATCTACCACAATCCCTTCTCCACTAACTATATGACCAAGCAATGCTACCGAGGATAACTAGAATTCATATTTGGAGAATTTGGCATAAAGTTGATTCCTCCTCAATGTCTCCAACACCATATGCAGATGCTTGAAATGATCATCCTTGCACTGTGAGTACACCAATATATAGTCGATAAATACTATCACGAAGTGGTCCAGGTACTCTCTGAACGTTCTGTTCATCAAATCCATAAGCACGGATGGCACATTAGTTAGCCCAAATGCCATGATGTTGAACTCATAATGCCCATACCACGTGCTGAAAGCTATCTCGGGGATGTCACTTTCCCTTATCATCAACTCATAGTATCCAGATTTAAGATCCAATTTCTACTACACCGTTGACCCAACTAACTGATTGAACAGATTATCAATCCTTGGGATCGGATACGTATTCTTCTCTGTTAGCTTATTCAACTCTCGGTAATCAATACAGAGTCGTAAGCTTCCATCCTTCTTCTTAACAAAGAGGACCGGTGCGCTCCAAGACGATGAACTTGGACACACATACCGCTATTCTAACAGCCCTTGAAGTTGAACTTTCAGTTCTTCCATCTCCTTATGTACTAACCGATATGGAGAGTGTGACACAGGTTTGTCAACTGGCACTAATCCAGTGGTGAAGTAGATCTCTCTCTAAGGCGGGGCCTCAGGGAGATCTTCAGGGAATGCATCAGGATACTCAGAAAACTACCCACCTTATGGTTGCAATCAACATACGCACGTTCCTCTGAGAGTCACTCGGTACCAAAGATCACATCAAACTCCACTATCGATAGTAGCGATGCTTGCAAGTCAAATTCTTGACTCCCAATCTGTGTCTTTACGCAACACACTCTATCCGCAATCAGTGAACACCCATTAGGCAACAACACATTCAATTTATCCCTTGCCATCGAAAAAGGACTCCGATGCATAATACAAATCCTTCGGACAAAAAGGAATGTGAATCTCCCATATCGAACAGTGCTCTTATCAGATAATCGAAAATCAAAACAAAGTCTAGCACAAGCAGTCATAAGCTAACGCGCAAAAGGTAACAAATATATAAAGCATATCTACTTTTAACTAACTTATACCTGTCACCACGTCAGTCTACTTTATGGCCTCCTGAATGCAAGATTGTACACTCTAGGCTGGGCTGGAGCATAGTGGGATGCGGTCAACTCCACCGCCTTCCCCTTTTCCTCGTATGATGCTCCAGGCTTCCTCTCGGAATTCAAACATCCGCTCCAACACTCTCGGGCAAAGTGTCCCGGCTTTCCATAGTTATAGCAAGCACCTTTAGGTCGGCCTGTGGTTGCACCAGACCCACCAGAAGAACGGGCTGGACACGAAGTCTTAGCCTTCTTGTTCCACTTATAGAACTTAGACTTCGAAGATTTCGGCACCTTGAACTTCTTCTTTTGCATACCCAAGTCTTTGCATCCTTGGATTCGCTTAAGATCTCTGGAACTCTGTCCTATAGCTTCTCCTGACATACCTTTTTTTCTCTTCTATGCACCATCTTGACAATCTCGGACAAGGTTGAAACACCCAAAATCCCAAGATTGGGTTCAAGTTGGGTGACATGGCCTGGGACATGTGCGTGTCCTAGGTCATGTCCTGCTCTGTATGGTTGAGCAGTCTGTCGAGTGCTCGATGAACTGTACTCGACAAGTTCTCGAGAGGGAACATGCCCTGTGACATGGGCGTGTCAGAGGGCGTATCCCCCTCTGGTCGATGATATTCACTCGATGAAGAGAACGATTGAGGTGTGTCTGCTACCGTGTAAGGGCACACGACCTGTAATACGGGCGTGGCACAGGCCGTGCCCTTTTCTGGATTTGGACAGGGCAGTGAGGCCAGGTGAACACGGGCAGGGCACTGGTGTGTCTCTGGGCACACGGCCTATGACACGGGCATGTCACATTGTCGTGTCTTGATCGGGTTAAGATGAGTGTATTCCACCTGAGGTACACGACCACAGACATGGGCATGTCTGAAGACGTGTCAGGTCACACGGCCTATGACATGGACATGTCATATGGCCATGTACTGTTCTGGATGTGTCGGTTGTGTGGCGCTTAAGGTACATGGCCTGTGACACGGGTGTATCACATGTCGTGTCAGCCGAAAATTAGCCTTTTGGGGCAAAATTATGGTCGTCGATTTTCTTCAGCTGGGATCTGAGGGCCCAGGCTTCTCCCCCCTACTTTAAGGCCGAGAATGAGAAGAGAATTCTCATTCTTTATTTTGCCATTCTCTTTCTAAGGAAGTTAGAGAGAAGTGAGAGCAAGGAGGATGAGGAGAGCGGAGTCGGCCACCGGTGGAGCTGCTAAGTTCCGATTCGAGATCCGAGGCTAGTGTTGTGGAGGCAAGGCTGCTGTGGTGCTTTCCAGCCAGCTAGAAGTCCATTTCTCCGAAGAGGTTGTCAAGGGTAATGATCTTCTTTCTTGGACATGTGAAGTCCTTCCTTTTTGGCATATGCATGGGTTTCCTCCACCAGAGGGTCGATTTCAAAGGGATTCCCTTAGGTTGATTCTTGGAATCCCTAGTAGTTTGGCATATTGATCCGGAAATGGAGTACGGAATAGACATGCTGTGTGAAGCCCATCTGGACAGGTTGGTCTGGATTTGTGATGTTGCATCTATACACCGGAGAAGTCTCTATTGTTAAACATGTCGTTTATGGAGTCGACTGGTTGGACCTGTGAAGGGTAGTAGCAGGAAGTACTGGAGTGGTAGTCCAGGAAAATACCCTTGTGATGCTGTGATGCTTGATGGGTTGTACCTGTGAAGGGTAGTATCAGGAAGTACTGGAGTGGTAGTCCAGGAAAAGACCCTTGTGACGCTTGTGATGCTCGATGGGTTAGACCTGTGAAGGGAAGTAGCAGGAAGTAATGCTGCGGAAGTCCAGGAAAAGACCCTCTGATGCTTGTAATGCTTATGACGCTTGATGGGTTGTGCCTGTGAAGGGTAGTAGCAGGACGTACTGGCTTGGCAGTGTAGGAAAATACCCTCAAGTGTATGATATGAATGTACAGTTACGCCTAGGGATGGAAAATGAGTTCTGTCGTTAACGCGAGGCGTGGCACCTAGCTAGCCTATGAATGTGAAGCTAGTCCCTCGGGAATAGTCTTGCTATGTGTGAGCTTGATGAGCTCTTCAAAAGGCTTTATGCTAAACAGGTAAGGTGAAATCGACCCACGCCTTTTTCTTAGCCGCGAGTATATTGGTATTCGGTGATGGCAAGGCGACTTGAGCAGTGGGGGTGGTTGATCTGACCTGCGTTATGTCCGTCCGAATTGAAGACCTGAAAGTGTGGTCTGTTGGAGCGCATAGTGAGAGTCTTAGGTCTGCGTACCACTAAGACTAAAGTCTTCGGCTGCACGCCATGGAGAAAATGATCAATGTTATCGTTGGGTTTCGGACCTGATACGGTGGTGGGACCCTGGTTCGCCGGTACACCAAGAATGTGCCCTGAGTGTACGGATCGTCGGGCTGTGTGGCTGATGCTTGTGATGGAATGATTATGCGTGAGAGCACAATGTATGATATCTATATATCTGCATATAAATGACTATGCCTGCAGGGAAGGAATACCACTACCCCGGGTAAGGGGTAGGGTCCTTATAAATTGGTCAGCTGAATGTTGACTGTTACCTTGTTTGCCACTGTTGGGTGGGGTGCACTTGTACAGGTGCTGGAGAGCCGAGCGGGACATATAAAGTCTGAAGTCCCTACTGCAGCTGCTAGTACTGTTAGCCCATGAAGGCTAAGCTGAAAATATTGTGTTTTATTCATGTGTGGTCGGCCTGCGCACCGATGTTTGGAAGACACTTTTGTAAAGAATAACTGTGTTGGATCCCTAGTTTGGATTTGGGCTACGTTCACTGAGTTAGGATGTCTTTGACCCACCTTGTATAGTCAGGGTCATTGGTTGTGTCCTAGAGTCTAGGGTTTGTCCTTAGAACATCATCCTGTGGACCAGCCATCCTCCAGACTACCAGAGAAACTCAAGACTTAGAGATATCTTCAGCTCAAGGAAATGTGTTCGACGTTCGTCGATCTCAGCTCAACGAACCATATTACTTGGTCGACGATCTCTAGTCTACTATTTGAATCCTTCTCAGCCAGAGACTTCTCAAATTCTATCTAAGTCCACAATCATTCTTCGGTCGACGAATCGGGATCTCTATTCGACGAACGATGATTGTCAGTTCGACGAAGATTGTGGCAGAATTGATAAGTTTCCCTTGAAGACTAATTGCTATTGTCTGGCCGACGTACTCATCAGCTCAGCTCGAGGAACTGTGAAATTAGCTCGATGACTTCTGTTCTTTGTTCAACGATTCCAGACTTGGTCTTCTCCAGTTTTCCATCCCTTTTCTTGGTGATGATTCCTGAGTAATTAATGCTTAATCTTCTCGGAATGTTACCGTTAGAACGAGCATTGATCATGGATTATTACATGACATTTTTCCATGGGGCAGTTAGGGAATTCATTCATTGTGGCTTCCTTCTCAGGTCGACTACATTTACTGCTCAAGGATAAAGGATTTCGAATATGTTGTTTTTCAGCAAGTTTTCAGAAAAGAAAAAAAAGATTAAGCAGTCCTGCTGACACACATTATATTCAAGAAGTCTTACAGAAATCTAAAGTTTCACACACTGCAATCAGCCTAGGCCAGAGAACATCATCATCAAGAAGAAGAACATACAATCTCTATCAAGAGCCTTCTTCTTTCAACCCTACAGGATAACTTCAGAAGGACAACAATAACTCTATATGTCGAAGAAGTTCCTAAAGCAATCTCTTGTCAAGGAAATCAAGTTTTTGAAGACCTGTCACCCTGAAGCGGAGCTCTAGATTTCCTGATCCATTCAAGATCTCAGGGGGAGCAATCTGCTGAAATCAATCCAATAGTCTTCTCAGTTGTTATTGATAAAGAGAAGATACCTTCACCTTTTTCATCCTCTGTACAGGGTTTTAAGTCCCTTCAAAATTATTCCTGGTTGCAAGTCTCCTACCAAAAGACTTGAGGTTTTGGTTTTTGAGCACCTGAACAAAAGCTCATTGTTGTCAGGCACCTGATCAAAAATCTGAGTGGATTCCTACCAGGGTGGTAGAAGAGTGGATGTACCCAGGTTGGGGAACCACTATAATTTATTATGTCGTCTGGTTGCCCTTTTTCTTTTGTTTTGGCTGTGTTTTGTGATTTATTAGGTTGCTGTGCTTATTACTTTGTTTGCTAACCTGTTCACCTAGGATTACAACAAAAGTTATAAAGATTTTGTAAGAGACCACAATAATCTATTCACCCCCCCCCTCTAGAGTATTTCAGATCTAACCTTCACTTTCAATTGGTATCAGAGGGAGGTTGGTTACTATTGGTTGCACAGGCAAACACCTGAACCATAAAGATCCCTCTTGTTAGATCTAATTGTTTTATTTCCGTTATTAGATTTATTTCTTCACAGAATGGCTTAAAACAAAGATTATGCAAGCATCAGACCTCCAGTATGCAATCTTAACTGATTTGCCATCTAGAAGGCAAGAATCAAATTGTATATGAAATCTATTGATGAAGATATCTACAATTCTATTTTGACAGGTCCCCCCCGAACTCTTCACATTTTCTGCAACATCTTCAAGCACAACAGCAGTGCCACCACCTGAGTGGACTGAAGCCCGGAGGAAAGCCACAATTGCAGATGCAAAAGCAATGAACATCTTGGCTCAGACTATGTCAGATGATATATTTCAGAAAGTGGCTGAGTGCATCTCAGCCAAGGCCATTTGGGACTCTCTCAACCAAATGGTAGCAGGTTCATCTGATGAATGGAAAGACAGGAGATCAAATCTCATATCCCTGTATGAGAATTTTAAGAAGGATGAGGATGAATCAGTTGCTGAAATGTACAATAGGTTGAGCTCAATCATCAATGAGCTTAAAACCTTAGATAAAGATATCACCCTTACAAAGGTGAATGACAAAATCTTGATGTGCTTCCCTAGCTCTTGGGACTCAAGAATCTGGCCTATCAAAGAAGCCAGAAGCCTAAATGAGATATCAACTAAATCTCTGCTAGGCAAACTAAAATCTTACGAGCAGTTGATTAAATCAAGAGAAGCAGCTGAACAAAAATCAACAACTCTAGTGAGAAAAGATCACAGTATAACTTTCAAGGCATCAGAGGAAAGTGAGACCTCAACATCCAATGAAGAACTAATGAGCCTCTTTGCAAAAAGATTTTATAAGATGGCTAGAAAGGACTTCAGAAGAAAATCATCCAGGCAGGATGATAAGCCCAAATATGACAAGACACCAACCAAGGAGGTTGTGTGCTTTGGATGTAGAAAGCCTGGACATTACATCTCTGAATGTCCAGAATGCTAGAAGAAGGAGAAAAGCAGAGAAAAAGACTCCAGGAGAAAACACAGCAGCAGGCCCTCCTCCAGCAGGTACAAAAAGAGAGACAAAGCCTTTGTTGCTGAAACATGGAGTGATACTGAAGAAGAATCATCCTCCTCCAGCTCAAGTGTTGAAGCGGAAGAAGCAAGAAACAAGGAGGTTTGCCTTATGACAATAGATGCCTCGAGGAGCAGTTCAGGATCAGAAGGTGAATCTAAAGATGAGGCAGCCTCAGAGTCAGAGGCAGATCAGGTTCTTTCAAGTTTTGATTATAATTCTGATTCATTTAAAATTGAATTCAAGACTATGTTTTTAGATTTAATTAGTTCAGAGAAAGAAATAAAAACCCTTAGAGAAAAACTAGGAAATCTTGAATCTGTTAACTCAGAAAATCTTAAACTAAAAATCAACTAACTTCAGCAAATGAGCAGATAATTAAATTAAAATCTGATTTATATGAGGCTAAACAACTTGAACATTCTCTCAATGGAAGAAGTCTCAAGCTGATGGACATAACAAGCACAATAAATGCCAGATTAAATGGCAAGCTGGGCTTGGGTGCATCATCAGGTTTGCCCCCCATAATTAAGAAAAATATCCTTGTGACACCCATTAAATTTGTTTCTGCCAAGGGAAAAGAGAAGATAATAAACAAACCAATGTCTGAAAACAATCCAAAACCCACAGAAAAGAGCAATAAAAATCAAAAAATAGCTAATAAAAACAAGATTCAGCAGCATTCGTCAAACTCAGATCGTCGAAATGTGGCCCGTTCATCGAACCTAGATTGACGAACGTTGAACGCAAACTTCAGAAATAACAATTCGTCCAACTGCGATCGACGAACTTTGTATGGTTCGTCGAGCAGAGGTCGACAAACATGGGGCGCAGAAAATGACTATTGTCATTCTCTGAGCAGAGATCGACGATCTCAGCCCTATTCGTCGAACTCTGGTCGATGAACTTACAGAAACTCGTCGAACCCAGAAGGACCAAACTTAAATCATTTCTCTTACAGAAATTCTAAGCCAGCTAATAAACCATTCACTCCAGTAGCTGATTAGGTTATTCCACCTTTGAGATATCACCCCTTCGGTTATAAATCTCAACCTACTTTGTCAGTTATATCCAGCTTTTCATTTCAACAGAATAAAGGACCCAAGGTAACCTGGGTCAAGAATAATTAATTTTTGTTTTTCATTACAGGTGAAGAGCTGTCCAAGGGTGAGTCAGACCTGGTACTTAGACAGTGGTTGCTCCAAGCATATGACAGGCAGCAAGGACAATCTATCTAATTACAAGTCCAAGCTAGGACCAAAGGTGATCTTTGGTGATTCAAATAGTGCCCAGTCTGAAGGATATGGAGTAGTAAAGATTGGAACAGTTACTTTCAAGAGAGTAACATATGTAAGAGGACTCAAACATAACCTAATATCCATAAGCCAATTATGTGATGAAGGTTATCAGGTACACTTTAACTCTACCTCCTGTTCTACTATTAATAATGAAAACAAAACTGTTTTAATTGGAACAAGACAAGGTAACATATATCTAGTGGATTTTATTTCTGCCAAAACTGATGTTTGTTTAATCAATATCACTAGTAACCAAAATGAGTTGTGGCATAAAAGATTAGGTCATGTAAACCTTAAAAATATAGCTAGGTTATCTAAAGACAACCTTGTTAGAGACTTACCTTCTGGCCCCTACAAGAAGGAAAACCTATGCAGGGCTTGTCAATTAGGCAAGCAAACTAAAACTAGTTTCAAATCTATTAATAAGAGTGATTCACCTAGGATTTTGTATTTGCTTCATGTGGACATATTTGGACCCATTGCAGTACAAAGCCTAGGAGGGAAGTCTTACACTTTAGTAATTGTTGATGACTTCTCTAGATTCAGTTGGGTGGCCTCTCTGAGAACTAGGTCAGATACATTCAAGGTTCTTATAGATTTTCTCAGGACCATACAGATTGAGTTCTGTACTCATGTTGTATTAATCAGAAGTCATCATGGCATATAGTTTGAGTCACTTCTTATGCATGAGTTCTGTGAGAAGGAAGGTATCAGGCAGTGCTTCTTAGCCCCTAGAACTCCCCAACAAAATGGGGTAGCTGAAAGAAAAAATAGGACACTCATTGAAGCTGCAGGTACATTATTGGCAGATGCTTACATACCTCTATCCTTTTGGGCAGAAGCTGTAAACACTGCTAACTATGTCCTGAATAGAAGACTCATACATAAGCTGAAAAATAAGACCCCCTATGAATTGCTTAAAGGAAAGAAACCTAAAATCACATATTTTAAAGTTTTTGGTTGTATATGTTATATTCACACAAACTACAAAAGATACATTAGAAATGTTGAAACTGATGCCTCGATCTCCTGTGGAGTTCGCCCTTGGGGAAGGGGTGGTCTCGCACCTACTTCGCTCCTGCAAGAAAAACAACAAAGAAGACAAGGTGACACAGACCCAAGTGCTCGGCGGGGGAGGTCCCACCACAAACCCGGAAGATCTCAGAGCGCTTCCCCTCCTTAGCCAGAAGCCGAGCTAAGGTACCCTCAGAAAGCACTTGAAGATTGGAGCAGGATAGCATAGGGGAGAACCTGCTTTCTGGGGTACCCCTTGGGTCCTATTTATAGTTTTTAAAATCTGGACTGCCAATAACCAAAAGAACTGACCTGAAATTACCGGAAAACCCTTGGTCGGGTCTGCCAACAGCCAAACTCCACTGTTTTGAAGCGCTATGGGCAGACCAACAGGGGCAAAATAGTAAAAAGTACCTTATACGTCCAGGCGGGCTGGGGAGCTTTGACCACCTCGGCATTGTTAAATTTTCTCAACGTGGTCAGCAAGATAGCCCAAACACCAAATTAATATCTTCGGAACTACCCAGTTCGCACGCTGAACCTGCGGAAAACCTAAGGACTAGAGGTTGCACCCAACAAAATAATGGAAGCACAAGAAGGTCTTATTATGCATTCACTTCTTTACAATCCGAGGCATACATAGCGAGACATGATTTCGCTAGTATTACAGCTGTAAACAGAAAGAATCAAAAAACAAGCCGGGCGGACAGCACTCCAGTCCGCCGAGACCGCGAGGTCGCCGAGACCGCCGAGACCGCTGAGCTCGCCCAAGCTATGCTGCAATCCGCCGAATACCACGGAGTCCGCCGAGACCGCGAGGCCGCGCGGACAGACCGTTATTCGCCTCCTGCTGAACCCGAACTGAGGAACTCCCCTACCCGCCTGAAACCGGCGGACAGGTTATTGAATCTGGGAAAGTTGAAACAGAACTGACAAGCCGCAGAGCGACCTCCTGCTGAGTCCGCAGAGACCGCACACTTCCAAGCACTGACCGAAGTCACAGCCAGACTCCTGGCTCCTTGAAGTTATCCGCGCGACCTGCACACAGCAAACCGTCAGCCTGAAACAATCCGCGCGGACTGGAAAACACAGACCACAGCACTCGCCCAACCCAATTTACTGTTCACTCACGTTACTTAGGTTACTGTAGATGTGCCTGGGGGGTCCTATTTATAGGCAAGGTGAGGAGTGTGGTCACCGCCCAAGAGATAGCGACACCACCCTCAGTCCGCGCGAATACAACCACTGTCCGCTGAGTCCGCATGGACTTAGCCGGATACCAAGGAATCCGCCAGGAGCACGGCAACCGTTGACGAACCCTCTCCAGTCCGCCCAAGCTAAGCGGACAAGGCACCAGCCCGCAAAGCTCCAACTACTTCAGGACAGCAAACCCCCTTCAATGGCTGTCCGCACCAACCCGAGGCAGTCCGCAAGACTCACACCTCAATCCTCCACAAGTCCACGACCAAAGGCACAGCAACAGTCCGCCCGGTCACAGCGGACTTGGCGGATACGGCGGACACCATGAACTTGGCACAATGTGTGACCAAGTCCAAAACCATCAAGGGCCAGTGCGAGCATGGCGGACACAAAGTCCCGTCCGCCAAACACCCTAGCACAGACCGCAACCAGTCCGCGAGCTCCTTGCACTTGTCCAACACAGCAGCTACCTCCCAGACTCCAAACACCAGTCCGCCAACCGGTCTCCACAGCAAGACCTGCTGTAACACCTGAGCTCGACAAGGCCTCAGCCAAGCTCAAGGCCCAGTCCGCAACAGCCCAAACCGCGGACACACCAGTCCGCAAGGCTTCCCGCGAACTCGAACCTACCCGCCAACAGCGCAATCTTGCACCCGCGACCACTGAGCAAAGCACCAGTCCGCAAGCCTCTCTATCCGCAGATACCAGGCCGCACCAAACCGCGGACTCCATGCAACAACCCGCTCAGAACACAGCCGGCTTCCACCAGACTTTTCACCAGGCCGCAAACCTCAGTCCTCCCAGTCCGCCCAGTCCGCCAAAGCTGTCCGCCACAGGCCGCGCGGCCTGTCCCGTCACCCACTTCCACTTCACAAATTTCAACACTCCCCCTTGAAGTGAGAAGTGGTGACCAAGCCCAGCAAGCTGCGCAAGCATTCAAAGGGACCCTTCGACAGCGGCTTCGCGAAGATGTCAGCAAGATTATCTTCACTCCGAACATGCCCGACCAGCAGAGATCCTTCCAACACCTTCTCCCTGATGAAGTGGTGATCAATCTCTATATGCTTGGTCCTGGCGTGACACACTGGATTGTTTACCAGTTTGAGAGCACTCTCATTGTCACCCCGGAGTAAAGTAGGCCCTTGCACTTCTTCATGAACATCCTCTATAAGCCTCCTCAACCAAACGGCTTCCCGAGCAGCCAAGGCCGAAGCCTTATACTCCGCCTCCGTGGTTGAAACTGACACCGAGTCCTGCTTCTTGCTACACCACGAGATGCTAGCTGAACCGCAAGTGAACACATAACCTGAAGTAGACCTTCGATCATCCGAATCACCGCCATAGTCAGCATCCGTGTACCCGAGCAACGCAACCTCCGCGTCCCTTCTATAGAGGAGTCCCATCTCAGAAGTCACCTTGACATACTTCAGAATTCCCTTCGCCGCCACTAGATGAGATTGCCTTGGTTCAGCCATATACCGACTTACTCGGCCAACAGCATAAGCTATATCCGGCCTTGTAATCGTCAGGTAAATCAAGCTCCCAACAAGAGCCCTGAACACCAAGGGATCATGAAGAACCCTTCCCTCATCTCGACGAAGCTTTAGCCCAGGTTACAGTGGAGTAGAGCACTTCTTCCCTTCGCCCATGCCAAACCGCTTCACAATGCGATCAGCATACCCTTTCTGGCTAATGAGAACCCCGCACTCCTTCCTCTCCACTTCCAGACCAAGAAAGTGATGCAACTCTCCCAAGTCTTTCATCTCGAAGCATATAGCAAGCTCTCCCCTGAGCCTTGCTACTTCCTCCTCCGAGTTCCCTGTGATGATCATGTCATCCACATACAGTAGGACCAAGACTCTTAGCTCTCCCTTCTTCTTGACGAACAAGCTAGAATCCGAGTTAGAAGCCAGGTATCCACAGAATTATAAGTACTCTGCAATCTTCCCAAACCACGCTCGAGGAGCTTGCTTCAACCCATAGAGAGCCTTCCTGAGTTTGCAGACATAGTCCGGATGCTTCTCAGAGACGAAACCAAGCGGCTGATCCATGAAGATGTCCTTGTCAATCTCTCCGTAAAGAAAGGCATTCTTCACATCGAGTTGCCACAACCTCCATCCCTTGCTAGCAGCCAAGGCGATCACCACTCTTACAGACGTCATCTTCGCAACTGGACTGAATGTCTCCTCATAGTCTTCTCCATACTGCTGTGAGAATCCTCTTGCAACCAGGCGAGCCTTGAACTGATCAATGCTCCCATCAGCCTTCTTCTTCAACTTATACACCCACTTGCAAGTAACCGGAGTAATGCCATCAACCTTGGGCACAAGGTCCCAGGTTTCATTCTTTTTCAGAGCATCAATCTCTTCCTTCATGGCATCATCCCACTCCTTCACTCCAGTGGCCTCGTTGAAGTTTGCAGGCTCTCGCTCATCCAGAGGACCTGCAAAGAAGCAGGAGACAAAGCTCACTGCATTCCCATCACAGTACCGAGCCGGTGGCTTAACCACCCTCTTCGATATCCGAAGACACGGCTCCTTGCTCACGGCTTCCGTTGCTTCTTCAGGCTCCACTCCTACCTGGGGCAAGCATTGAGCAGTGCTCCCCCTGTTTCCTGAACCAGAAGGCTCAGCCTCGGAGTTCGAAGCAACAGGAGCTGCTAGTGAAACAGCAAGCTCCTCTTCCAAGCCTTCAGCAGCCTCCACCGGTGCTTCCTCAACCTTGCTACTTCTGGTAAGCTCCACCGAGCCACCTCCATATGACGTCAGCTCGTCAAAGACAACGTCTCTTGACACCACGAACTTCTTCGTCACAGGGTCCATGCATTTCCATCCCTTCTTCCGCTCATCATAGCCAACAAAGACAAGTTTCCTTGCCTTCGCATCCAGCTTTGTCCGTGAAGCATCCGGGACATGCACGTAGCAAGTTGAACCGAACACCCTAAGGTGTACAACACTCGGCTTCTCCTTCAACAACAGCTCAATAGGAGTCTTCATGTTGATAGGGCTGAGTGGCATCCGGTTGATAACATAAGCAACACAAGACATTCCCTCCGCCCAAAAGGACCTCGGGATATCTTTCGCATGCAGCCAGCATTTGCAGGTTTCCGTCAAATGACGGATCTTCCGCTCCGCTACCCCATTTTGTTGTGGAGTGTGAGCACAAGTAAGCTCTCGTTGGATCCCGTGCTTCCTGCAGAAGTTAGAAAACTCGGAGGAAACAAATTCTCCTCCGTTATCAGTTCTAAACTTCTTAACCCGCAAGCCAAGCCGGCCTTCTACCAACTCCTTGAACTCCACGAACAAATGGAAGGCTTCCGACTTCTCCTTTAAGAAGTACACCCAAGTATACCTTGAGTAGTCATCAACCAAAACAAGCATGTATTTGCTTCCACCAAGGCTGGCAGTAACAGTCGGTCCCATCAGGTCGCCATGAATACACTCCAATGGTTTCTTGCTCCTTGTTTGAGATTTATCAAACGGAAGGCGATGTGCCTTACCGTATTGACAGCCCGCACAAACATGCCCATCACCAAAGGAGGACAACATCGGCAACCCCCTCACCAGACTTCTACTCGCCATTGCCTTTAGCTTGTCCATGCCAACATGCCCCAGCCTCTCATGCCAGATAGCCGCACTATCATTGGCTCTCATCCTATCAGCATAGGCACTGGTGGAAAGAACAAACAAGTTCTTCACCCTCCTCCCAACATGAGCAACATCAGCCTTCACCGCTGATACGTTGCGAAGGAACCTCACATCTGTTGGCCCAAACAGAACGTGATACCCAGTGTCCACCGCGTTGGTCACCGAGAAGAGGTTCTTCTTCATGCCCGGCACGTGATACACACTCCTTAATGTGAGTGGCCCCTGATCACTACCTACAGACACGACCCCCTCCTTCTCTACTGCATAAACAGTATTATCAGCAGTGATAATAGCTTCATTACCTGAGTAAGCCTGCATGGAGGTGAACTTCGACTTGTCTCCGGTGAGGTGATGACCACACCCGGAGTCTATGATCCACTTGCTGTTGAAGTCCTCAGCAGATAAGGCCCGGACACAAGTGCCCGTCATGAAAGCTCCTCCCCATTCTGCTTCTTCACTTCGCGAGCAAGCTTCCTCCTTTCCCGCAGCATGCCCAGGCTACATTTTGACCTTGCAGTCCCGCTTGAAGTGCCCTCGCTGATGACACCGGTAGCACTTCAGATTCTTCTTCCAGTCCTTAGGAGCATTGCTCCTCTCCGGCGGATATGAAGTTGAAGCCTCCTTCTCAACAGCGGCCTGCACCTTCTTCTTCTTCTTCCCTTCCCATCCCTTCTTCTTGCCTGAGAAGAGAGCCTCGCTGCCTTCCTGATTCAGATTCACTCCAGCCATCTGCCTTGCTAAGCTCTCCTGCGAGACAAGCAGATTCTCCAGCTCCAGCAGAGACGGCTGAGTAGCCCACCCTTGAACAGATGTAACAAAGGCCACATACTCCATCCGCAAGCCGCGGATAATGTGCCTCTTCATCTTTGCCTCAGAGATAGGCTCATCAGGATCCAGTGCCGACAGCTCAGCACACAAGCTCTTCATCTTTAAGAAGTACTTGGAGATGGAAAGGTCTCCCTGAGTTGCCCTGGCCAACTCATTCTCCAGGAACTGAAGCCGCGCCACATTCTTCCTATTGAACAACTCATCAATGGTTGTCCAAATATCAGCAGCCGACTCACATCCAATGATGTGATCAAACAGTTCCGGAGAGACAACTCTCTTCAGAACGAACTCTGCCTTAGCATTAGTTCTTCTCCAGAGCCTCACCTGGTCAGCAGTACCGAAAGCAGCAGTAACTTCCTGTTTGTCGTCTCCACTAACAACTTCCCACAGCTCCTCGCCCAGAAGATAACTCTTCATGCACGACTTCCACTTCTTGTAGTTAGTCGGCGTTAGGATTTCAATGCCAAGACCTCTTGCTAAGCTTCCTTCCATTGCAACCACCTGTTGGTAACCTTCAGCAGCTCCGAGCAACAACACAGGTTGAACACCACTCAATCCCTGAGTAACAACGCTGGTTGACCTCCGCTCACGCAACTGAACCTCCGCAACCTCAGAAACCTCCCTCTGATACCATGTTAAATTTTCTCAACGTGGTCAGCAAGATAGCCCAAACACCAAATTAATATCTTCGGAACTACCCAGTTCGCACGCTGAACCTGCGAAAAACCCAAGGACTAGAGGTTGCACCCAACAAAACAATGGAAGCACAAGAAGGTCTTATTATGCATTCACTTCTTTACAATCCGAGGCATACATAGCGAGACATGATTTCGCTAGTATTACAGCTGTAAACAGAAAGAATCAAAAAACAAGCCGGGCGGACAGCACTCCAGTCCGCCGAGACCGCGAGGTCGCCGAGACCGCCGAGACCGCTGAGCTCGCCCAAGCTATGCTGCAATCCGCCGAATACCACGGAGTCCGCCGAGACCGCGAGGCCGCGCGGACAGACCGTTATTCGCCTCCTGCTGAACCCGAACTGAGGAACTCCCCTACCCGCCTGAAACCGGCGGACAGGTTATTGAAGCTGGGAAAGTTGAAACAGAACTGACAAGCCGCAGAGCGACCTCCTGCTGAGTCCGCAGAGACCGCACACTTCCAAGCACTGACCGAAGTCACAGCCAGACTCCTGGCTCCTTGAAGTTATCCGCGCGACCTGCACACAGCAAACCGTCAGCCTGAAACAATCCGCGCGGACTGGAAAACACAGACCGCAGCACTCGCCCAACCCAATTTACTGTTCACTCACGTTACTTAGGTTACTGTAGATGTGCCTGGGGGGTCCTATTTATAGGCAAGGTGAGGAGTGTGGTCACCGCCCAAGAGATAGCGACACCACCCTCAGTCCGCGCGAATACAACCACCGTCCGCTGAGTCCGCATGGACTTAGCCGGATACCAAGGAAACCGCCAGGAGCACGGCAACCGTTGACGAACCCTCTCCAGTCCGCCCAAGCTAAGCGGACAAGACACCAGCCCGCAAAGCTCCAACTGCTTCAGGACAGCAAACCCCCTTCAATGGCTGTCCGCACCAACCCGAGGCAGTCCGCAAGACTCACACCTCAATCCGCCACAAGTCCACGACCAAAGGCACAGCAACAGTCCGCCCGGTCACAGCGGACTTGGCGGATACGGCGGACACCATGAACTTGGCACAATGTGTGACCAAGTCCAAAACCATCAAGGGCCAGTGCGAGCATGGCGGACACAAAGTCCCGTCCGCCAAACACCCTAGCACAGACCGCAACCAGTCCGCGAGCTCCTTGCACTTGTCCAACACAGCAGCTACCTCCCGGACTCCAAACACCAGTCCGCCAACCGGTCTCCACAGCAAGACCTGCTGTAACACCTGAGCTCGACAAGGCCTCAGCCAAGCTCAAGGCCCAGTCCGCAACAGCCCAAACCGCGGACACACCAGTCCGCAAGGCTTCCCGCGAACTCGAACCAACCCGCCAACAGCGCAAGCTTGCACCCGCGACCACTGAGCAAAGCACCAGTCCGCAAGCCTCTCTATCCGCAGATACCAGGCCGCACCAAACCGCGGACTCCATGCAACAACCCGCTCAGAACACAGCCGGCTTCCACCAGACTTTTCACCAGGCCGCAAACCTCAGTCCGCCCAGTCCGCCCAGTCCGCCAAAGCTGTCCGCCACAGGCCGCGCGGCCTGTCCCGTCACCCACTTCCACTTCACAAATTTCAACAGACATGTTCTGCTTGCCTGCTGCTGCCGAGCTCCACTGCGAGGACGCGAGTTGTGGTTCGCTTGGCGAATGCCGAGCTCGGGGTCGCCGATCGTCGATCTCTGGTCGACGGACGCCGAGCTCGAGCTCGCCCCCTTTACTGCCGAGCTCGCCTATTGTCCTCAGCCCGATCTGCCTAGACCCTGGTGACCTTGCTCGCCGGACACGGGGTTGTACACAATCCCCGCTCTTTTTGAGCTTGTTAAAGCTCGGAAAGAAACATCTAACCCCAAGTGTGCGGCGAGCGCTGGTTGGCGAGTTGGAGGGAATCTTCTGGTGGGGGCCACCTGCGGCTATATATATGTACACCTGCCCACCTGCCTGACTCTTGCCATTCCATTTGCTACCCTGCCAAGATGCCTCTTCCTAAGGAGATCCAAGAGCGCATAGACCGAGCCCGCAAGGCCTCTGCAGCTCGCGTTGCCGCTCTGACGGCGGTCCCCGCGAAAGCTCCCCAAATCGACTCTGCCGAGCCCAGCTACAAAAGGTCAAAGCCATTCCCTGAGGCAGCTGAGCCCATTTTCAACGACCTGAGGGCCACCGTGGCTCGCGAGACCGGCTCTTCCACCCGAACTATTCTTGAGAAGGATATAGAGGTTGTCGTAGTTGGCAATGACCTGGACGGTCAACCAGATGGCGAGGGCGTCGCACCGCGAGAGCCCACACTGCGAGGGAGACCACGCTCGCCAACTCGAGATTCTCGGCACCGGATAGCCATCCCCGGGACCCGCCTGTTCTCTTTGGGATCCTGCCTGTGAGCTCGCAGAGGCCGAATTCGCCAGTGGGCTCCCCCCCTCCTCGCCAAACTGACATGGCCGCGGGGGCTGGTCTGGGGACCATTCCCACCCCGGGATTCGAGCTCATCTCGCCGGGGGCTTGCGGCCCAAGTCGCGGGAAGGATCTGAGGTTCATCCCTCCCCACACCTCCCTTGAGCTTCCGAGCTCGTCTGGTCAGTCCTGCTTGACTCCTTGTTTCATGAGTTTTTCTGCCTCTTTTTGCTAACACCTGTCTTCACAGCACTTCCCAGTCAATCGGCTGCCGAGGAATCCTCGCGGGCAGCCCACTATTCTCCCCTCCCTTCCCCGAGCTCGTTGGACTCTTACCTGGGTCCTGAGGTGGATCAAGGCGAGTTGACGAGGAGGGAGGTCAAGCTCCTCAAAAAGCTGGTGTGCGGGCTGCGCGAGGTGCAGGGGCTCAACGAGATGCTGCAGTGCGACTACGCACATCTTGCTGACGAGGTGCGCCGTTGCCAAGCTGGCGAGATGATGTCCCCCTCCAGGCTCCTGGACGAGATAGATGATGGTATCTCGGTTGCGCAGAGGAATTCCGGAAGGATCCGTGAGCTGCTACGCTCGCGGCAGCCTGGGGGGCGGGGGTCGCGAGGCCGGGGTAGGTAAGCGAGCGGCTCCTGTGCCGAGCCGACCGGCACTCGCATCCCGATGCCCTCCCTGCTTGCGCGCCTTGCTTTTTAAATCCTGAACTTTATTTCTGTAATAAATAACTCTTAGAAAATTCTTTATCATGTTACTTAAATAAAATGCTGCAATGTTCGACTTAGCCTTGGTGGGGATGCGCCGGAAGTCGGCAAGCCGGGGTGGCGAGCTGGGGTGGCGAGCTAGGGCGGCGAGCTGCATTGATTGGACAGCTTGCCCCCAATTTCTTTTCCTATAACTAGACCCCCCCCTCACCTACCTCGTACTGTGCCTTTATTGCTTTTTCCCTTCTCCCTGTGCTTTTCCTGCTCGCGCTCTACATCTGCCTCCGCAAATATGGACAAGGAGAATCCAGATGCCGATGGCCGCTCCAAGTGCACGCAGCACTTCACGGACTATTGATTCTTCGAGGGGCACACTAGCAAGGAGGAGCTCGCTGAGTTTGTGGCGGAGCGCGTGCCGCTGGGCTTTGAGGCTCGTAGGCCGAGACAGGGGGAGGCCATCAATACCTTTTATGAGGACGAGCTCGCCTTCCCCCTTTCACATTTCGAGGTGGGGTTACGCCTCCCCCTGTGGCCGGAGATCCGGAAAATCTTAAAATATTACGGAGCCGTGCCTGCGCAGCTGAATTCCAATGCCATCGCGATGATGGTGGCATTCACGAGTTACCTCCGGCAGGAGAGGATCGAGTTCAACCTGACGGTGTTCAGGAAGCTCTTCTCCTACAAGGCGACGCTGGACGGGGTCGCCTACATTGGCGGCTCGCTGATCAAAGTTCGCGAGATCGCGAACAAGCATCATACCTGGATGACCAAGATCGCCTTCATCAAGGGCAATCTCGGCAACATCCCCTACTCCCCTCAGCAGAAGGGCGAGGAGGTGTACCGCCTGCCGGCCGTGTCCGGCAACGACGACGAACTCCACAAATACTTCCTCCATAAAGACTTCGAGGTCGCCTTCCTGAGGAGGGGCCTCGACGCGCTCCCCCCTGTTCTGCCCGGCGAAGGTATGCTTCTCTCCTCACCTTGCCGAGTTTGCCTGACCGCCGAACTCGCCATATCATTGCTGAATTACTAACTTTTTCGAAGTGTTTTCCTGCAGGGGAGCGAATAATCCCTGTGAACCCGCCGTTCGCGGATCCGGGGCTCCATACCGACCCTCTTGCTCGCGAGAGGGCGACGGAGGCGGCCTGCCGAGATGAGGCGGCCCTCTCGCAACCCTCTTCCAGCAAGAGGTGACCTGTGGACGCGGGATCGAACCCGCCATTAGGCTAGTGACAAATAAAGAAGATGCGGAGAGCCCTGCTGGCTCCGTGGGGGCAACAACAACAACAACAACAACAGCCCGGCCCTAAGTACATCAGCTCGTCGGAGACCCCTCCCGACGCGTCGCCGGAGAGCCCGCTGAAGGAGATAACCAGCAAGGGTCGGAAAGGTGGCGAGGGCCCCTCTTCCACGACGGCGATCTCCCCTCCTCCATCGGCGAAGAGGGCTGCCCGCGAGCGCGCGCCGCCGAAGCAACACCCCCTCTTCAACTTCGGCGCGCGTTGGAAGGACTCGGCGGGCGAGCCCATGCTGCAGTGGGACGAGCTCGCTCCTTGAGTCTCCGTCTAGACTCTGCACCCCTCCTGGCATGACCATGAGCCTGCCACCGGTCACGCCTATGCCCTCGGCTTCAGCCTATATAGCCGGGAGGATGTCGAGGCCTACAAAAAGATGACCCTCCGGCAGCTCGGCCATGAGGGTCTGCAGTCCTACCTGCGGACCCTGGAGATGCATCACATGCTGGCACGCCGCAGCTTAGCCCTCAGCCACCAACTCGAAAAGGTCGAGCAGGCTCGCAACCTCGCCAAGGATAAGGTCACCGATCAGGCGAGGCAGCTCGGCGTAGCGGAGGGTCTACTCGCCCAAGCCGCCGGCGGGCTGGAAAGTGTCAAGCACTGTTTTCCTTTTTTACTCAGAATATTTTGTGCTGCTGCTAAATGGACTCTTTACCAGGATGCCAAGGCCGCTGGGGATCTTCAGGCTCACAACACCGAGCTGGGGGAGGAGGTCAACCAGCTGCGCGCACTCCTGGCCGCGGATGCCAAGGCTGCAGGAGAGCTCCAGGATCGTAATGCTGAGCAGGGGGAGGAGATTGGCCAGCTGCGCGCACACCTTGCCGAGCTGGAGGGCGCGAACACGAAGCTGAAGGGGGAGAATCAGCACCTCCTCAGTGAGGTCCGTCGCCAGGCGGAGATCATCTTCCCACCTCACGACATCGACCCCACCCTCCCCTACAAGAGCCCGCGGATCTTTGGCGAGGCTGACCTCGTCGAGAGATTGCGGATCAACTCCATCCAAGCCACCGAGTGCACCCTCCAGATGATGAAGGATTCTGGGGTGCTGGTGGAGGGGTGCGAGGGGATCTCGGTTCGGGACCTGATGCCGAGCCTATTCTCGGCAACGCCACCCAGCGAGAAGGAAGACAACCTGGACGTGATGTTCGGGAAAAGCTTCCAGGATCCTTCGGGTGACGGCGAAGACCAGTCCGGAGGAGGGGACGAGGCCTGAGGGTAGCCTGTACGTTTTTTTTTCCTTTTTTGTTCACTCGCCGAGGCGAGCTCCCTGTAATGACTTTTTGTAAACAATTAATGAAAGTTTTTGATCATACCCATGCCACTTCCTTTTCTTTTCTTTCTTTACTCTGTTTGTTGTGCTCTGAATATATGCGAGCGCTTCCCTACGCGACCTCGCCGAGACAGGTTCTGCGAGTAGAGTAGTTATGAGAGCGCGCCCGCGAGTGGATGCATTTTGAGTGTTCGCCGAGCCCCAAGCGATTCGGGGGCGAGTTGCTATCTGCCCTTGTCACGCCACCATAACTCGCATGCGAGCCATCCAGGTTGTGCCCGAAAAAAGAAGAGAATATTTTCCAAGTCAAACGGGCAAAGGGGTGAGATGCCCCGGCCTGGCTCGCCCTCCTTTGGCGAGGCCCGGGTCCGCGACCTACTCGCCAATGCCGAGCCGGGAATGACGAGTCCATACTCGCTCATGCAGAGTCCTCCGGCCTGGCTTACCTTCCTTTTTGATCATGTCGAGCTGGATTTGCCGAGCCCGAGCTCGCCTTGACAGAACCCCTTCCACCTTGCTTCCTGGCACTTTGAGACTTTGATCTTTATCTGACAGTTTCGAGGCCGACACCATCGAGTGACTTCCGGCCCTGTCAGCTAGGTGAGAGCCTGACAGCGGGATCTGCTCGAGGCCAAGGATGACACCGAGTGACTTCCGGCCTTGTCAGCTAGATGAGAGCCTGACAGCGAGATCTTCTCGGGGTCCAAAATACATTCCATCGAGTGACATCCGGCCTTGTCAGCTAGGTGAGAGCCTGACAGCGGGATCTGCTCGAGGCCAAGGATGACACCGAGTGACTTCCGGCCCTATCAGCTAGATGAGAGCCTGGCAGCGGGAACTTCTCGGGGTCCAAAATACATTCCATCGAGTGACATCCGGCCCTATCAGCTAGGTGAGAGCCTGACAGCGGGATCTGATCAAGGATAAGGATGACACCGAGTGACTTCCGGCCCTGTCAGCTAGATGAGAGTGTGGCAGCGGGATCATCTCGGGGTCCAAAATACATTCCATCGAGTGACATCCGACCCTGTCAGCTAGGTGAGAGCCTGACAGCGGGATTTGCTCGAGGCCAAGGATGACACCGAGTGACTTTCGGCCCTATCAGCTAGATGAGAGCCTGGCAGCGGGATCTTCTCGGGGTCCAAAATACATTCCATCGAGTGACATCCGACCCTGTTTGCTAGGTGAGAGCCTGACAGCGGGATTTGCTCGAGGCTAAGGATGACACCTAGTGACTTCCGGCCCTGCCAGCTAGATGGGAGCCTGGCAGCGGGATCTTCTCGGGGTCCCAAAACACATTCTATTCCTCTATGCAGGCTAGCTATGATAATACTAGAGAGTTGAAGAAATTTATTATAATCAAAGTGTCGCTTACATGCTTCAGGGGAAAAATTGTTTTAGGTCGTCACCACTCCAGTTGAGACTCAGGGTCTCGCCCTCTACATTTTGGAGTTGATAGCCTCCTGACCACAAGGCTTCCTTTACAATGAATGGTCCCTCCAATCTGGGATTGAGCTTCCCTACGGATGTCAACCTCCCTGCTGCATCCACCTTCTTTAGCACCAAGTCCCCTTCCACGAACTGTTTGACCCTGACATGCTTGTCAAAGTACTTGACCATTCTTCTTTTCACCTCCTCCTGTCGAATAGCAGAAAGGTCCCTCACCTCTTCCACCATGTCAAGGGAGAGCCTCAGTTCCTCCTCATTCTCCGCTTTCCATTCCTCATGGCCTTTTTTGGCCGCAACGACTCGCGGTGTTTGGACTTCAAATTCCATGAGGAGCACTGCCTCACACCCATGGGAGAGTTTAAAGGGGGTCTCTTACGTAGCCATGTTGGGGGTGGTCCTTAGGGCCCAAAGAACCACGGGAAGCTGCTCCACCTAGCTCCCCTTCAAATTCTCCACCTTCTTCTTGAGGAGGTTGACGATGATCTTATTTGCGGCCTCCACCTGCCCGTTGCTCCTGGGGTGATGGACCGAGGCGAATTTGAGGGCGATTCCAAGCTGTTCGCAAAAGCTGGTGAATTCGACGCTAGCGAACTGGGGTCCGTTGTCCGTGACAATGGCCTGGGGCAGCCCATGGCGACAGATGATCTCCCCCCAAATAAAGTTCCTGATTACCTGGGAGGTTACCTTGGCCAGCGCCTTCACCTCCATCCACTTGGAGAAGTAGTCAATCATCACTAGGAGGAACCTTCTCTGACCGCTGGCTTGGGGGAATGGTCCAACCAAATCCATTCCCCAAATTGCGAAGGGCCAGGGGGCCGTGATATTTCTGAGTCGCTGGGCCGGCTATAGTTGGAGAGGGGCAAATAGCTGGCACTTATGACATCTTTTTGCGAACTCTGCGGCATCTCGGCCCAGGCTGGGCCAGAAATACCCTTGCCTGACTAACCTCCCTTCCAGGGTCTGACTCCCGGAGTGACTCCTACATTCCCCAGAGTGGACTTCCTCCAAGATCATTCGTACTTCGCCCTCGGTCACGCAGCGAGCCAGCATCCCAGAGAGGGTCTTCCTGTACAGCTGCTCGTCCTGGAGGAGGTAATAGGATGACTTGTGCCTTAGCTTCTTCTTATCTGCCCCCTCCGGATACTCTCCCGTGGAGAGGAAAGCCATTACTGGGTCCATCCACGAAGTTTGTTGATCAATTTCCATGAGCTCCCCCTCTTCGATGGAGGGGCGGAACAGGTCGGTGATTGTACCCCCCACCTGGGGTCTATGCTTTGCTAGCTGATCGGCTTGTTCATTCTCTTCCCTGGGCACGTGTCTCATGGCGAAAGTTTGAAAAGTGCCTATGATCCCCTTTGACTTGGCCAAGTATGATCGCAGGGTGAGCTCCCTTGCCTCGAACTCCCCGTTGATCTAGGAAGCCACTACCATGGAGTCAGTAAGGACCTCCACATTCAATACCCCTAGCTCCCTTGCTAGACGAAGCCCTGCTATCACGACCTCATACTCGGCCTGGTTGTTCGTAATGGGAAAGTGTACCACCACCGTCTGCTCGATTCGGGTCCCTTGAGGGCTTTCTAGGATCACCCCCACTCCAAGGGAATGCCTCCGTGAGGCTCCATCCACCCTCACTTTCCAAGGAGTCTAGCGGGTGAGCTCTTCCTCCGCTACTTCAACCACGTAGTCGGCCAAGAAGTCGTCCATCGCTTGAGCTTTGATCGAGAGCCGCAGAACGAAGGAGACATCTAATTCGCTCAGTTCCACCGACCACTTAGCCAGCCTTCCTGAATGCTCCACCCCCTCGAAGATGTTGCGGAGAGTGTGGTCGGTCACCACTCGGATTGAGTGTGCCTGGAAGTAGGGTCGTAACCTCCTTGCCGAGATTATCAGGGCGAAAGCTAGCTTCTCCAAAATCGGATACCGGAGCTCGGCCTTCCTCAGGACCCGGCTCATGTAATAAATAGGGAGTTGTCTCTTCCCTTCTTCGCGAACTAAGACGGAGCTCAAGGCCTCCGTCCCGACCCCGAGATATAAGAACAGATCCTCCCCCTCCTTCGGCCCTTGGAGCCGCGGAGCCTGTGTCAACAGCACCTTGAGGGCCTGGAATGACTCCTCGCACTCCTTGGTCCATTCAAACCTCCGACCAACCCACAACGTTTTGAAGAAGGGGGAGCACTTCTCCCCTGCCCGAGAAAGGAAACGGCACAGCCCTGCTAGCTTCCCCGTCAGCCATTGGACTTCCTTAGCATTCCGCGGGGACCCAGCTCGAAGATAGCCCTGACCTTATCTGGATTTGGCTCGACTCCCGTGGGGGTGAGGAGGTGCCCCAAAAACCTTCCCCTGCTGGCCCCAAAGACACATTTTAGGGGATTCAATCGCGTTTTGTATTTGCGCAGGGTGGCAAAGGTCTCCTCCAGGTCCCGGAGGTGGGACTCCACATCCGGACTTTTGATCATGAGGTCATCTACATACACCTCCAAATTCCTCCCCCTCTGCTCCTTGAAGACTCCATCCATCATCTTCTGGTAAGTTGCCCCAGCATTCTTCAGCCCGAAGGGCATCATCTTATAGCAGTAGCATCCATCCCCTGTGATGAACGAGACATCCTTGATGTCTGGGGGGTGCATCCTAATTTAATGATAACCTGAAAAAGCATCTAAAAAACTCATTACAGAAAAACCGACGGCTGAGTCAACCAGCGCATCGATCCGAGGCAAAGGATAACAGTCCTTAGGACAAGCTTTATTAAGTAAGGAAAAGTCGATACCCATCCTCCATCGGCCGTCTCCTTTTTTAACCATGACCACGTTGAGGACCCAGCCGGGGTACTGAATCTCAGACACGAAGCTGGCCTTGAGGAGCTTCGCCACCTCCTCCATGATGGGCTCCGCCAGCTTGTCCGCAGTGGACCTCTTCTTCTGCTGAATGGGGCGTGTTCCCGGGTCTAGGTTGAGGCGGTGGCAAGCCACATCCACGTCAACCCCCGACATCTCTGCGGCGTTCCAAGTGAAGATGTCCACGTTCTTCTGGATGCACTCCAGCATCCTGCCTTGGTCCTCAGGGGTCAGCCCCCTGCTGATGCGGATCTTCTCCATCCTGCGTCCCCGGGTGAGCACCTCCAGCTCCACCACTTCTTCTGCAGCCTCCAGCCTGGACTGTTCCACCCATCCTTCAGCATCCCCTTCCTCTGGAATGGGGACCTCTACCTCCATCTCTTCTCCCCCGACCCTCACTTCGGCCACCTCCTCCAGGTCTCCTCCTGCCACCTCCTCCTCTGCGCAATTATTCCTTTCCAGCTCCTCCCTTCCTGCTTCCTGCTCGACTTCCTCCATCCTTCGCCCCATCTCCTCAGCTCCCTCCTGTCAGGAGATGGTGTTCACCGCAGTGACATAACACTCTCGCGCCACCTTTGTGTCCCCCCTGACCCTGACCTGGACCCCCTCAGCATTGAACCTCAAGCACTGATGGAAAGATGAGGGGACGCAGCGGAAGGCGCTGATAAGGGGCCTCCCGAAGATGGCACTGTAGCTGCTGGGGGCGTCCATATTGACGAACTTGCAGATTCGGGACTGCCCCCCCCCCCCAAGGTGACATGGAGGCCAACTCCTCCCTCTACTTCCTTCCTTTCTCCTGAAAACCCGAACAAGGGCCCGTCTGAGGCCAGCACCCTCTTAGCCTCCACTTTCATCGCGTCAAATGCCTTTTTGAAGACGAAGTTGACGGAGCTCCCGTTGTCCACGAGGATCCGAGAGACAGTGAAATTCTCGATGGCTGCCCTGATGACCAGCGCATCGCAGAATGGGTCCTCGTGGTCCGGCATATCGCTCCTGAAGAAAGTGATCCTCTCCTCCGGGGGTGGGGTTTGGGATGTGGAGGCGACGCTTTGCCGGTCCATCCCCTGTGATGAACGAGACATCCTTGATGTCTGGGGGGTGCATCCTGATTTAATGATAACCTGAAAAAGCATCTAAAAAACTCATTACAGAAAAACCGACGGCTGAGTCAACCAGCGCATTGATCCGAGGCAAAGGATAACAGTCCTTAGGACAAGCTTTATTAAGTAAGGAAAAGTCGATACCCATCCTCCATCGGCCGTCTCCTTTTTTAACCATGACCACGTTGAGGACCCAGCCGGGGTACTGAATCTCAGACACGAAGCTGTCCTTGAGGAGCTTCGCCACCTCCTCCATGATGGGCTCCGCCAGCTTGTCCGCAGTGGACCTCTTCTTCTGCTGAATGGGGCGTGTTCCCGGGTCCAGGTTGAGGCGGTGGCAAGCCACATCCACGTCAACCCCCGACATCTCTGCGGCGTTCCAAGTGAAGATGTCCACGTTCTTCTGGATGCACTCCAGCATCCTGCCTTGGTCCTCAGGGGTCAGCCCCCTGCTGATGCGGATCTTCTCCATCCTGCGTCCCCGGGTGAGCACCTCCAGCTCCACCACTTCTTCTGCAGCCTCCAGCCTGGACTGCTCCACCCATCCTTCAGCATCCCCTTCCTCTGGAATGGGGACCTCTACCTCCATCTCTTCTCCCCCGACCCTCACTTCGGCCACCTCCTCCAGGTCTCCTCCTGCCACCTCCTCCTCTGCGCAATTCTTCCTTTCCAGCTCCTCCCTTCCTGCTTCCTGCTCGACTTCCTCCATCCTTCGCCCCATCTCCTCAGCTCCCTCCTGTCAGGAGATGGTGTTCACCGCAGTGACATAACACTCTCACGCCACCTTTGTGTCCCCCCTGACCCTGACCTGGACCCCCTCAGCATTGAACCTCAAGCACTGATGGAAAGATGAGGGGACGCAGCGGAAGGCGCTGATAAGGGGCCTCCCGAAGATGGCACTGTAGCTGCTGGGGGCGTCCATATTGACGAACTTGCAGATTCGGGACTGCCCCCCCCCCCCCCCCAAGGTGACATGGAGGCCAACTCCTCCCTCTACTTCCTTCCTTTCTCCTGAAAACCCGAACAAGGGCCCGTCTGAGGCCAGCACCCTCTTAGCCTCCACTTTCATCGCGTCAAATGCCTTTTTGAAGACGAAGTTGACGGAGCTCCCGTTGTCCACGAGGATCCGAGAGACAGTGAAATTCTCGATGGCTGCCCTGATGACCAGCGCATCGCAGAATGGGTCCTCGTGGTCCGGCATATCGCTCCTGAAGAAAGTGATCCTCTCCTCCGGGGGTGGGGTTTGGGATGTGGAGGCGACGCTTTGCCGGTACATGGTGTGGAGGCTTGCCATGCGGGAAACCTCGACCCCCCCCCCCCCCCCCCCCCCCCCCCCCCCCCCCCCCCCCCCCCCCCGTGGATCACTCCGATCCCCCCTCGGGTTCCAACATCCACCCGGTCTTCGCAACGATCCTCCTCTGCCCGAGGCAGGACCTCGTCGATCCTCACTTCTTGCCGTCCTCCCTGCTGTTGCTGCTGTTGTTGTTCCCGATTCCCTCTCATCTCGAGGAACTCCGGGCAGGTGGCTGTGGCATGCCCCTCTTCCTGATGGAAGTCGCAATAGGGCAGCTCCACCCTGACCTCTCTTCTCCTCCTCCTCATGATCCCCCTCCTTGCTCCCAAGGCTATGGCCATGGTCTCCTCCTGATCGGGGAGTCGGGGCCTCTGGCCCTGCCTCCAGCCCATAGGGTGGAACTTATCTTGCCTCCCCTGGTAGTGACCCCTTCCGTAATACCCTCTCTGTGGCCCCTGCCCTTGCCACTCGGGTCTCCAGCCTAGCCGACGGTCGGGCTCCTGATGCCCCCACCTCGGCTGCTGCTGCCACTATAGCTGCCTTTTCTCCCTCTGCCTAGGATCCCCTCTTCTCTCCTCCTGTGTCTTTCCTCCTCTCGACTCCTTCTCTTCCTCCGTGGCCCACCTGGCCAGCTTCCTTGCAAACTCCGGGTTCGACGCCTCCCCGTCGACCTCCCTCGCTGCCCTCTCCATCAACTCCTCGTAGGAGAGGGGAGGAACCCTCTTCAGCTCCATTCGGAAGAAAACCTGCTGTAGGCCCAGGGTAAAGGCCATCATCAGACTATGGCCCGACATCTCCTGGACTTGAGTAACTTCCACCTTGAATCGGTCCACGTAGCTCCCCAACGTCTCGTTCACTCCCTGCTTAATGTGGAACAAAGACTCGGACTCCTTCTTCCTCTTCTTTGAGGTGGTGAATCTCAGCATGAACCCTCGACGCAGGTCCTCGAAGCAGTAGATGGAGCTGGCCGGGAGCTGGTGGAACCACTCCCTCACCTTCTCCCGGAGGGTGATGGCGAAGAGTCGACATTTGAATCCGTCCGACATCTGACGGATGGAGACCACATCCTCGAACCATTGGACATGCTGGACTGGGTCTCCCTTCCCGGTGTAGTAAGACATCTCGGGTTCCCTGAACCCATTTGGGACTAGAGCTGAGGAGACCAGCTCGCTGAAAGGACTGCCTCCCCCCACTGGGCGAGCCGGCGAGTCTCGCGAGCCCAGCTCGCCGAACCGGCCTCGGCCTGCCGAGCCGGGGAAGAGCTCTTGCCTGGGGAGCTCGCACCCCTGGCCTTCCTCGGCCACCTCCTTCCGAGCTCGCCTGCCGGGAGCATCCTCTCCCAAAGAGGGCGCGGCGGTGATCTGGGATGTCGGAGTCGAGCACTCGGCCCACGCGCCGAGTGCGGACTTGACGAGGCCCAGCACCTCGTTCCTGAAGTCTTCCAACATCCCCACCATTGCGAGAGGCGGGGGGGGGGGGGGGGGGCGGCGAGTTCTTCCTGTCAGATCCTTGTTCTCCTATCATTGAACTCGCTGAAGCTTTTCTGCACTGACCACTGTCCACGCTCACCGCACCAAAATGTTGAAACCGATTCCTCGATCTCCTGTGGACTTCGCCCCTGGGGAAGGGGTGGTCTCGCACCTACTTCGCTCTTGCAAGCCAAACAACAAAGACGACAAGGTGACACAGACCCAAGGGCTTGGCGGGGGAGGTCCCACCACAAACCCGAAAGATCTCAGAGCGCTTCCCCTCCTTAGCCAGAAGCCGAGCTAAGGTACCCTCAGAAAGAACTTGAAGATTGGAGCAGGAGAGCACAGGGGAGAACCTGCTTTCTGGGGTACCCCTTGGGTCCTATTTATAATTTTTAAAATCTGGACTGCCAATAACCAAAAGAACTGACTTGAAATTACCGGAAAACCCTTGGTCGGGTCTGCCAACAGCCAAACTCCGCTGTTTTGAAGGGCTATGGGCAGACCAGCGGGGGCAAAACAGTAAAAAGTACCGCATACGTCCCGGCGGGCTGGGGAGCTTTTACCACCTCGGCATGTTCTGCTCACCTGCTGCTGCCGAGCTCCAATGCGAGGACGCGAGTTGTGGCTCGCTTGGCGAATGCCGAGCTCGGGGTCGTCGATCATCGATCTCTGGTTGACGGACGCCGAGCTTGAGCTCGCCCCCTTTACTGTCGAGCTCGCCTATTGTCCTCAGCCCGATCTGCCTAGACCCTGGTGACCTTGCTCGCCGGACACGGGGTTGTACATGAAAGTTTGAGGCTAAGGCTGAAGAAGGGATTTTTCTAGGATACTCCCAAGTAAGCAAGGCCTATATGATTTTTAATAAATCCTCTCTTAAAATTGAAGAGTCAGTCCATGTATCTTTTGATGAAGCTAACATGTCTTATAAGGAGAAAGAGATTTCTACCAAAAGCTCTTTGCAGGTTCCATAACTGTGTGAGTCGATGGATGGACTAAACCTTACCCAAGAGATGTCAACCCATCCTTCTCCATAGGTTGTTGAAGACAATGAAGAAGAAAATCAAGTGGAAATGGCTGAACTTCCCTCAACAGCTAATAACATTCCTCAAGAGAAATTAATTATAGAAGCTGTTGCTGAACAAACTCCACCCACTGATCTTGTCACACTTAGAGATCACCCCAGATCTCAAGTTATTGGAGACATTTCAGCAGGTGTACAGACAAGGCATCAACTCAACCAAGACTTGATGCATGCCTGTTTTCTCTCTCAGATTGAACCTCTCTCCATCCATGAAGCTGAGCAAGATCCCCACTGGATCATTGCAATGCAAGAGGAACTGAATCAGTTTGAGAGATGTAGACTTTGGGATATGGTTCCAAGACCTCATAACTATCCAGTTATTGGAACCAAATGGGTCTACAGAAACAAGCTGGATACTCAAGAAAACATTGTGAGAAACAAAGCTAGGCTTGTTGCTCAGGGCTACAGGCAAGAGGAAGGAATTGACTATGACCAAACCTTTGCCCCTGTTGCAAGGTTAGAGGCCATAAGAATATTCCTTTCCTATGCAGCTCACAGGAGATTCAAAGTTTTCCAAATGGATGTCAAGAGTGCATTTTTAAATGGAGTGCTTCGAGAAGAGGTTTATGTGGAACAACCTCCATGTTTTATCTCTCTAACTCAACCCTCTTTTGTGTTTAAATTGTATAAAGCTCTCTATGGTTTAAAGCAAGCTCCAAGAGCTTGGTATGAGACCTTATCAAGCTTTCTTTTAGAGTATAAATTTATAAGTGGAACCATAGATAAAACCCTTTTCACTAGACATCATAAGGACCAAATCTCATTAGTGCAAATATATGTGGACGACATCATCTTTGGGTCTACTGATCCCAAATTGTGCAAGAGATTTGTTGACCTCATGCATTCCAAATTTGAGATGAGTAGCATGGGTGAGCTTTCTTACTTCCTTGTCTCCAAGTGAAGCAGCTCCATGATGGTATCTTCCTCTCCCAAGCTAAGTATGCTAAAGAGCTTATTAAGAAGTTTGGGATGGGTGATGCTTCAGGAATGAAAACACCTATGGATACCAATGATGTTGTGGATTCTGATGCAGCAGGGAAACCTGTAGATCAGAAGCTTTATAGGGGAATTGTTGGATCCCTATTATACCTAACAACTAGCAGGCCTGATATCATGTTTGCCACATGCCTTTTTGCTAGGTTCCAAGTGAACCCCAAAGAATCTCACCTTATTTTCTTAAAAAGAATTTTGAGATATATAAAAAGTTGTCCAAATCTAGGACTCTGGTATCCTGTAGAGTCATATTTTGAGTTAACTGGATACTCAGATGTTGACTATGCTGGATGTAGAGTGGACATGAAAAGTATCTCTGGAACTTGCCAGTTCCTGGGTATGAGACTTGTCTCTTGGTTTTGTAAAAAGCAAACATCAGTGTCTACACCAACTGTAGAAGCAGAATATATGGCTGCTGGCAGCTGCTGTTCACAAATGTTATGGATACAAAACCAACTCCTAGACTATGGTGTCAACTTAAATAATTCAACATTATTTTGTGATAACACTAGTGCTATTGCTATAACAAAGAATCCAGTTCACCATAGTAGGACTAAACATATTAATATAAGGCATCATTTCATTAGAGATAGTGTAGACAAAAATAAAATTAATCTAATCCATATTCCTACTGATTTACAGAGAGTAGATATTTTCACCAAACCCTTGGATGAGAAAAATCATCTGTTCTTTATAAATAAACTGGGAATGATCAATGGAGAAGAGTTAAATTAGTTTCTGTCTGCATTCGACGAATTCTCCAGAGTTCGTCGAACGGAGTTCGAGGAATTAGGGAAAGTTTGAGAGATGCTCGTCGAACGGCGATCGACGAATTCTCTGTGTGGAAACAATTTTTGATGACCTGAGATCGACGAACTTTTCTTCAGAAGATATTTCATCGAACGGAGTTCGACGAACTGTTTTCATTTCTTTTGGATGAGATCGACGAATTATTTATCTATAATTTATTTTGTCGACCTCAGTTCGGAGAACTGTTTTCATTTTTGTGGAACGGAGTTTGTCGATTCATATTCAGGAAAACCCTATATCTAGGTTTTCTTCGACCTCCATCCTGCGCTTCAGTTCCTGTTGCACTTGATCGCTGTTTGTCTCTCTTGCAGGTAATTAATGGGGGTTCCAACAAGCACCCTGGCTGTAATGAAATTCGATACTTGCTTTGATATGGACTTTGATTCATTTCAACATTTTGATCATATATCTCTTTACATTCTGGAACTTCTAGAAGAGCTGGATCTCAAGGATTTTATGACCAGGAGAATCAAACTGCATGCAACGGAGATTAAAGAATTGGTGTATACTTCTTCTGCTTCTGAGGACAACACCTTGACAGGAAATATCGGGGGTAATGTTGTTTCTTTATCCCCCGCCGTTATTTTTGAGATTTCTGAGTTGGTCAATGGAGAAGAAGAGCTGGATATAGATTCTGATGAGTATAGTTCGATGTTGAATCTGATGGGGTTTACTAGAAGTAACCCTAACAAGTTGTTAAAGAAACAACTTTCTGCCGCCTACCAGTTCTTGGCGGATGTTGTGGGAAACGTGTTGATGGGCAAGTACACCGCGCACGATTACATAAAAAGATACCAATTCCTTGTCATGTGCGCGGTGGTCAACAAGAGTCACGTTGATTGGGGAAAGATCTTCTTTGGTTTGATAAAGAAGAAAATCAGTAAGAAAGAGGTATGATTTGGAAGGATCCTGGGGATATTCCTTCAAGCAAAAGCTGGTGAATTCATGGTCTCCCCGACCATATTCATCAATGCTAGCAAGCGCCTCACATGCGCTTTGTTTGGCAGATGGGAGAGGATGATCTCTAAGCCATCCAAGGCTTCCTCCTTCTCCATCCCAGCTTCTGAGAGCATAAGGGCCGTGCGGGCCACTACCAACCCTGCAGAAGAGGTAATCCCATCTCCACAACCTGTTCCAGCAACCCATCTTCCATCTTAAACCAGTCTTCAAATTCCTTCAGCTTCCCCCATTCATGTTTCTCCATCAACTCATGCATCCCCTGCTATGTCTCCTCCAGCATCACCTCCTCCACCTCATCTGTCTAACATTCCACATTTTGATATACCATCCCCTTCTCCACCTCCACCGGACACCACCATGACAGATGCCATTCCACCTGTATCTCCTCCATCTGTTCACCTCACTTCATCTACTTCTCTACCATCATCAACTACTTCTCCATCTTTGGACCCCCCCCCCACTGTATCTACCATCATAACACTGCTCACTCCCCTCCTCAAATCCCTGATCACAGAGGTCATTACACCTCTTGTAAATTCTATCAATTCTTTATCTGCCCAAGTATCTCTTCTTTCTGCTTCCCCCTCTTCATTCAGGGGCTTGGCTCCAGGTTCTCCTGAAACCAGGCATGGGGAGATGCTCTGTGATGAAGCAGCAGTAAATACAACAGCAATTTCAGATGCAGCAACAGTTCCTCCTACAGCAGTCTCAGATACAGAAGCAGCAATTTTGACAGAATTTTATTCGGATTTGATTGACTTGATTCATTTTATGGATACTGACATTGACTTAGATGAGTTAGTTCCAGAGCAGATAAAAACTGTTGGTGATTTCCATTTGAATCCCACAGTTGATTTGGCTGTTTTGTTGAGATATTTTGATACAATTTATGTACAGTTCCCTTCTACTAAGCGATCCTTGGCTATTATTCCTGTCACCTCTCCAGTAAGTCCTACAGTTGCTATGCAACTTAGTGACAGTTTTGTTGTTCCAGAGCAAGCCATCTCTTCCCCCCTAGAAGAGATTTTTGCACCTATTTTTATTATGGATGATTCCCCAAGCCTGACCTGGATGTATTGATTCTAGCAGACATTGAGGAAGAGAATAAAGCTCAAGAAGAGCGCTCAGTCTTAATCAGTTCTCCAGTTCCAGTTCAACTTGCCAAGCCCCAGACCCCTGCAGCTACCCTAAGAGCGATTGATGCTCTATATAATAATCCTCAGGGCTCTGCAAGTGAAGATGATGAAAATGATGATGAAGAAGATTCAGATGAAGAAACTGCCAAGAAGAAGAAGAAAATGCTGTCAAAGAAAAGGAAAGCCCCTCCTCCTCCTACTCCTAAGCCAAATCAAACAGCTGACACTCCCTACTACATCTTGCATAACATCACTCCTTATAAAGGAATGCCAGCATGGATGTGGCTATCTAAAAATCAGCAAAAGGAGAGGAAAAGAAGTAGGAAATATTCTCCACCACCAGTTCAGAGATACAGGAGAGATCCTACTCCTCCTCCTCCTCCAGCTGCTGGTACTTCCAGTTCCTCAATTTCAAAGCATGCTCCTGTACAAACCCACCAAAGGTATCAGAGCAAGTCTTCAGGAGGTTACCAGCAGAAGCAACAATCTTCAGGCAATCAACAACATCAACAACAACAACCTCAGCAGCAATAGCAAGATGTATCTGTAGAACAGAAGGCTGACAGTCCCAAAAGACCATATTCACCTCCTGTTCCTTTTGAGGATCCTGAAATAGCTAACACTGCTAGAATGGCCAGATTCCAGGAACTGATTGCCCTCTCATTGATTAATAAAGTAAAAGCTGAAGGAAAGGACATTTCAGGATACTCAACTATGTCAAAATATAGAAAAGAAGAACTTAAAAGATTTGACAAAGTAAACAAACTTTTCAATGTTGATGACTATATGAAGCTCCATCCAGAGGCTGTTGTTCCCAGAGCCTCTCCTAAGAATATGTTTGGTATAGCTGATATGACAATAATTATAGCTCAAGCAGTTAATCCAAACAAAGAGATCAAATTCTCAAAGCCTATAGCTAGCAGCAACAGCAGCAAAGAGAAAGACAAAGACCAATTCAAGAAGAGCAAGATATGATCTAAGTTTTTCTTTCTTTTCCTGTTTTTGCTTTTACAACTCTCTGTTTATGTTTCTGAATAAAGCTTTTATATATCTGCTACATGTGTTATAAATTCTCTGTCAGATATATGCTTTTACTGCTTTGTTTCAGTCTGTGTCTTCACTTAGTGACCTCACCCAAATAGGGGGAGATTGTTGGATCCCTAGTTTGGATTTGGGCTAAGTTCACTGAGTTAGGATGTCTTTGACCCACCTTGTATAGTCAGGGTCATTGGTTGTGTCCTAGAGTCTAGTGTTTCTCCTTAGAACATCATCCTATGGACCAGCCATCCTCCAGACTGCCAGAGAAACTCAAGACTTAGAGATATCTTCAGCTCAAGGAAATGTGTTCGACGTTCGTCGATCTCAGCTCAACGAACCATATTCCTTGGTCGACGATCTCTGGTCTACTATTTGAATCCTTCTCAGCCAGAGACTTCTCAGATTCTGTCTAAGTCCACAATCATTCTTCGGTCGATGAATCGGGATCTCTATTTGACGAATGATGATTGTCAGTTCGACGAAGATTGTAGCAGAATTGACAAGTTTCCCTTGAATACTAATTGCTATTGTCTGGTAGACGAACTCATCAGCTCAGCTCGACGAACTGTGAACTCAGCTCGACGACTTATGTTCTTCGTTCAATGATTCCAGACCTGGTCTTCTCCAGTTTTCCGTCCCTTTTCTTGGCAATGATTCCTGGGTAATTAATGCTCAATCTTCTCGGAATGTTACCGTTAGAACGAACATTGATCATGGATTATTACATGCTATTTTTCCATGGGACAGTTAGGGAATTCATTCATTGTCGCTTCCTTCTCAGGCTGACTGCATTTACTACTCAAGGATAAAGGATTTCGAATGTGTTGTTTTTCAGCAAGTTTTTAGAAAAGAAAAAAACATTAAGCAGTCCTGCTGACACACATTACATTCAAGAAGTCTTATAGAAATCAAAAGTTTCACACACTGCAATCAGACTAGGTCAGAGAACATCATCATCAAGAAGAAGAAGAACATACAATCTCTATCAAAGGTCTTCTTCTTTCAACCCTACAGGACAACTTCAGAAGGACAACAATAACTCTATATGTCGAAGAAGTTCCTGAAGCAATCTCTTGTCAAGGCAATCAAGTTTTTGAAGACCGGTCACCCTGAAGCAGAGCTCCAGATTTCCTGATCCATTCAAGACCTTAGGGGGAGTAGTCTGCTGAAATCAATCCACTAGTCTTCTTAGTTGTTATTGAGAAAGAGAAGACACCTTCACCTTTTTCATCCGCTGTACAGGGTTTTAAGTCCCTTCAAAATTATTCTTGGTTGCAAGTCTCCTACCAAAATACATGAGGTTTTGGTTTTTAAGCACCTGAACAAAAGCTCATTGGTGTCAGGCACCTGATCAAAAATTTGAGTGGATTCCTACCAGGGTGGTAGAAGAGTGGATGTACCCAGGTTGGGAAACCACTATAATTTCTTGTGTCGTCTGGTTGCCCTTTTTCTTTTGTTTTGGCTGTGTTCTGTGATTTATTAGGTTGCTGTGCTTATTACTTGTTTGCTAACCTGTTCACCTAGGATTACAACAAAAGTTGTAAAGATTTTGTAAGAGCCCACAATACTCTATTAACCCCCCCCTCTAGAGTATTTCAGATCTAACATTCACTTTCAAACTGTACGACCATAAGGCCAAACGATGTTGTATTTGGCGGACATTCCTATATATATATGCTTGTTTATAGTAGTGGACACACATGGTTGGAGTTCTGAATTTATGTTAACAACTTCCATTAGAATGCTATGAGTTAGGATGCGCAACTCTGATATCATCCCGTGACTTCGCCACCTGTTTTGTGGCATATGGTGTGAGGCCCCGGCCGGACCTTCTATTATATTAAATATGAACCGATGGAGTTGTTACATTTTTGGTATCAGAGCCACGTAGGAACTCTTGAATGTCCACGTTGGTATGCAAATACACTTGTTTGAGTAACTTGACTGTTCATATCTTGTTGTTATTGCATGTTTGAGGTCGCTAATGTGTGTGTCTTGTTCACCTATAGGTGACGCGGAGTGGTGCTAGGCAGTCGGACCCCCAACGTTCTAATGAGAGTATGGCACCAGCTGAGGTGCCTATAGCTCTGCCTTCTGCGGAAACTGTTCAATTAGTTACTGAGGCACTGTTTTCCATGACTCAAGCACAGCCGACTGGGCAGGCACAAGGGCAGGCGCAGCCGGGATTGAGGCCAGAATAGATTGCGGCGAGGCCAGAACCTGTTGCGGATGTGGATCCTCAAGGAGCTGAAAGGCAGTTGAAGCAGTTCATTAGCTTTAATCCGCCGATGTTTACGGGTGTGGGATCCCCTACACAGGCGGAAGACTGGTTGTTGCATGTCAAGCGTATCTTGACGGCGATCAGGACAGACGAAGATCAGAAGGTCACCTTGTCGACCTTCTTGATGGAAGGAGAGGCTTGTCTATGGTGGGACGAGATGGAGTTACACCACTTAGTGGGTAGGCAGTTAACACAAGTGTCGATTGAGGAGTTCTCGCGACTATTTCTGGCCAAGCACCAACCAGCGGCACAACAGATTTCCAAGGAAAATGAGTTCCAACGGCTAACACAAGGAGAAGGTAGTATGGAGATGTACCTGCATGAGTTCACACAATTGGGAAGGTATGTGGGCTCCATCTTCGCCGATGAGCAGCGAAAAACCAATAGGTTCTATGAAGGATTGCAGGATGAGTTGCAATTCCTGCTTTCGAGTTCAGTGAACCAAGGTTTCCAGGCGTTGGTTGATACTGCGTGCGCGCTGGAGAAGGACATGAAGAGAGTGCAAGGAAATCGGTGATGTCGCCACCCCTCTACCTCCTCTTGATGATGATCCAGTTGCTGAGGCGCTACAACATAAAGACCTTCAGAGCCATGACGACGTTAACAGAAGACACCGCTACAACCTTCGCCCGCGACGTGCTAAACCCATTTGAAGACTATTTTAATTAATATATTGTGCTCTAATTACTTTTGTGCTAATATAAAATTATTCCAAGCTTGGTTAATAATTTTATACTCATTTTGGGACTTTGTAATATTTATTTCCTGCATTTTAACAAACATTTGGTGTGTATTTAGCCTCCCGGATGGATGAGATTCCATCTCCATCTTGGATGGTAAGATGTGTGTTGTAACTCCAATATAAGGAGCCTCTTTTATGAGAATGAGATTGAGAGAATTAAAAAGAAACCCTAACCCTCATTTGAGAGAGTTCGACCAAGGAGATTCCCCCTAGCCGCTGGCCAAGGTGTGAAGCTGCCGCCCCCCTTTGCTTCCTCCCCCTACTTCGGTGCGACGCCGGCATGGCATCCTTCGGTGCGACGCCGGCATGGCATCCTTCGGTGCGACGCCAAGGAAGAAGGTTGCAGCCCATTCGGTGCGATGCCAGTGGATCCGTGGAGAGAGTGATTCTCCCACCGTATCTAGTGTGTTCATGAAAATGGGTTGGGTAACTTCTCTTCCCTCATCTTTGTGATTTCTTGCTTGGTGTTGTGTGGAGTGAAAGAAATAGTGCCTAACCACCAAGAGGGGGGGGGGGTGAATAGGTGTACTTTTCCTTTTTAAATTCAAGGCAGAAACTTTGTACAATTAAACCTATATTTGCAATATTCTACAACTATTCAGCACAGCTAGCTCAGCAATCACAGAAACAATCAAACATAAAGTGCACACAGATTTTTATAGTGGTTCCCCAAGGTCTAGGTTCATCCACTTTCCCCCTTCGCCTATCTAGCAGTGTACTAGATTCGTCCTAACTTCTGCACTTCACCTCAGATCGTCAGATCTTACAGCAGCTCAGAACCTAAACCAGGTTCCTACAACTCAAGAGTGTCCCCACTCCTACAACTCAGGCAAATAGCCCTACCTCAGCCATCACCAAGACCTACACTCAGAGAACACAGTCTCCTACAACTCAGGCACAAAGCACTACCACTCAGTCTTCAACAAGACCTACACTCAGAGATCTAAATCTCTTACACTCAGCCTTTATAATATAGGCTTACAGCTCAGATCTATAATAGATCCTACATAAAATTGATTAAACAAAGTTTATGACCACTACCCTGAAAGAGATAGAGGGGATAGATGGCTTCTTGATGAGTTCTTGAAAGAACTTGGTAGATATCAACCTCCCTTAGCTTTCTTCAAAACTTCTTGATTCTGAACTCAGTAGGGTTGAATCTTCTGTGAAGTTGATCTTCAATAAGCTTCTGACTTAAGATCCAGATATCAATTTGAACTTTCTTTGCAGCCTGGTTCAGCAACTGCTTTTCTTAGATGGAGCTCTCTCTCTCCAACTTCTTTTGTATAATTACTTCTCTCTTAGTTGTTATTAGTTGGTTGTAATTGTTCTTCTATTAATATTCTTCTTATGTTGAAGGAGGAAGCCTTTATATAGTCTTCCTCCATGGTAACCGACTGATCCGGTTTCTAACAACTTTCTGACAGCTTTGACAATTGAGGTAGACCGGTTGAAATGACAGTTGTCAAGTCATCCAGTCACTTCTTGAAATCACTGTCTCTATCTGAAAGTGTCGAGACTGATCTTCATTATGTGTCGACACAAATAGACCAAGTGTCGACACAAGTTAACTAAGTGTCGACACTAGCCTTGGTGGTGTCGACACAACTCTTTGTGATGTTGTAACAGCTTCTCGACACTGCTTCTTCAGAATGTGTCGACACTGATTCTATGTGTCGACACAAGCCTTCTGTTGAATGTGTCGACACCGATTTTGTGTGTTGACACAAATACTTCTTCTTTAACACTTAGTTGAATTCTGCTGTGTGTCGACACATCTACTTTGTGTCGACACATGCCTTCTTGTGTTGAAACTTGCTGAGTGTCGACACATCTCCTTTGTGTCGACACAAGTACTTCTTTTACTTTAACTTTGTTAAAGCTTGCTGAGTGTCTACACAGCCTCTTAGTGTCGACACATTTGATGTCGACTAATCTTCTCTGGGTGTCGACACTGCTTCTAAGTGTCGACACAATTTATGTTGACAATTCTTCACAGTGTGTCAACACTCCCTATATGTGTCGACACTTTTCTTCTGGTGTCGACTCTGCCTTTCCTGGTGTTGACATAATTTACTCCAAGTGTCGACATAGCTTTTCTCTAGTGTCGACACAAGCCTTCATAAGTGTCGACACTGCTTCTCTAGGTGTCGACACATGGACTTAGAATTATTCCTGCAATCCTGCAGTTACTTAACCTGTACAGATAAACTCAAAACACATCAAATACACCTTGATGCATATCATTGAGTAGGGTGAGGCTTCTTCAAATCTGGTACACATTTTCCAATGTACCCAACAATCTCCCCCTATTTGGAGAAGTCATAACCCTTAGTCAATGATATACACCATTCATAACAAATACACAATATGATGTATAACAACATTATATGACAGGGTAATTACTGAAACAAAGCATATAAAATATTTTATCACAAAATGTTAATGCTAACACAATGAGCAATCATAAAAGATTTGTTTCAACTATCAAAAGTTTCGTTAATCAAAAGTGTACATGGATTTCAACACAAATCATTACAAATTTGTAAACTTAAGAAAATTTTATTCTATGGTTGCTCTGGCTCCTTGATGACAATGTCATTGCCTGATTGAATCTTGGCTTGAACTGGAGCATCAATGTCATCAGCAGGCTTCTTCCCCCTAAGATCTTGCTTCTTTAGTTCTTCAGCCCTTATCTTTTGTCTCTCAAAATAATGATAAGGCTTAGGAAAATACTTTTTAGGCCCCTGTACATTAGGAGGTAGCTTCCCAAGTTTAGTCTTTCTTCTGTATTGTACAATAGCCTCTTACCTGGCTTCATGTTTTCTCCATTCTTGGTCAGAGTACCATTTGCCCCTTTCTAGGAAATTAACCTTTGCAGCTTTCCAAGCAGTCAATATTATATTTCTAGACGTTGAGCTCCACTATTCAAAATCAGGCCTTAACTCTGCCTGTTCTCTGAATCTCTTCTTTGACAATAGAACTTCTTGCTCTTTCAAAACTGCATCTGACATAGGCTTGTCTACTTTCTCAATGATCACATTTTGATTTCCTTCAGGAGGGCTATACATAGACTGGACTTCTTGATGTATCATTTCAAAATCTGCAGGATGATAAATGACTTGAGCAATTTCAGCAGGCTCTCCTCCAAAAATAGCAGGGTTTATACCAGATTCATCAACATTATCATCATCACACATGGGTGGATATCCAAGGGTGGCTCTGATGCTGTTTGAAATCCATTTAGCATGGTCAGAGCCTGCTTTGACTAACACCCTCTCCCCCTTTATGACTTCTCTAGCCACATGATCTCTAAGATCATCCTTCTGAAACCTGATCTGTTCATCCATATAATTTACTCCATCTTTATAAAAACCCCTCAACTTCAACAGCAGTCCAAAAATAACCTTTTGAGAATCTTTAATAGCAGTTTTTACAGCAGTTATGCCTGCCTGGAATCCTTATCAAACTTTTCCTTATCAAACTCTAGCTTGGCTGTAGAATTATCAGCAGGTGGGGTAGTTGAAATGTTCTTTATTTCAGTAACAATTACATTATGAGAAGCAGTCAGATTATCATTCATCCGAATCTGATTTTCCAGGACATATCCTTGTTTTACTACCATATCATCAATCTGTGACTTTATCTTCTCTTGATGAGTGGCCAGATAAACCACTACATGACCTCCTTTATGAAAAAAGTCAGTCATTTCCTTCTTATTTTGATTCACTTCAAATCTTATAGATTTTATGTCTTGAGCCAGATCAAATTGAAGTGATTTATGTCCTTCATCCATATATTTTTATAAAGCCTTCCTTTGCTCATCCATTTTGATCTGCAAAGCCACCAACAAAGTGCTGTAATCAGCTATTGGGGCAGGTTGTGGAGCAACTGTTTGCAGTGCCTTCTTGTAGCTCTGGCTCCTTCTTTTGAAGACCATGAGCTTCCTTTTCTTGGCTTGAGCAACTTCTTCATCCTCAGAAGTAGAAGTACTGACAATATCTACCCTTTCCTTAGGACTAGGAGGCAATTCCTTCTCATTCCTTGGTAGCTCCCCCTGTGTCCTTTGCTCCTCATTCTCATTTCTAATTTGCTCCTCTTTATTTCTTGCAGTCTCCTCCTGAGACCTAACATGCTCCCCCTCAATATCTACCTGCTCCCCCTCAAAAGCTGCTCTCTCTCCCTCAAAATCAGTCTGTAATAAATCAGGGAACAACTCTTCTAGAGTAAACTCCCGTTGAGTAGGGACTGGAGAATCTCTTATCTCAGGAGCATTATCAGCAACTGATGTATCTTACATGACAACATCTTCTGGTTGACTATTTAAATGAGTTTGCTGATCAACATCAATTAAAGACTCAGTTAATACTTCATATTCTATATGGAAATTTGATTGATTAACTTCATGTATTACCTCAAGAATTGTTTGAGTTGTCATTTAACTGTCCAAGTGAGTAGGCTCAGCCACATGTTAAGGCTCCCCCTGGAGTGGATCCAGGTGGATGAGGCTAGCAGAAGGTTACTCCCCCTGCCTCTGTGCATCTTCATTCCTTATTGGTGACCTTCCAGTATTATCAGCTTCTTCATTAGAACTGAAAACTACTTGCTCCTCTGAGCTACTGGATGATTCAGGAGCCATTATGGCTTTCTTCTTCTTCTGTGGAGGTGTTGCCTTCTCTGGAGTAAGCATGTCCTTGGTTAACACCCTATCCCATCTTGAGATAATTATGATATCCATCTTCCTCATGTGGTTTATCTTAGAACCAGCAGCTTGGTTCATGACTTCTAGAATACTTTCGGCCAAGTACAAACTCATAATCCTACCCAGATTGAGCTTCTTGAGACTGTCCTTTATCTTTTCAAACATCACTACTGACCAATCAGTTTGTAGTTTAAAAATGATTCTTGTCATTAGGTTGAACATGTGAGCTGATATTCTATCATGCCCACCTGGCTTGCTCAGAATCACCTTCCCAACTACTTCAGATAAAAACTTTCCTTGCATGTTCATCCCTTTCCTGTTAAAAATTGATCTAATCTTCATGTTTGAATCTAGGCCACACCATTGCAGTGCCTCCCTTATCTTTGATGCAGGTACATCTTCCTCTTCTTTAGTTCTAGGTAGATGTAGAACTTTTCTTAGATTTTATGGGTGATTTTTACTTTTTCCCCATGGACTGTGGACTTAATCTTGAGTCCAGTTTCATCAAGGGTAGCTGCACTAAAGAATTCGAGTACCTCCTTCTTCCAAATCTTGGTTGGCTCAGACACTAGATACTCCAATCCATTCTCTGTAATTAGTGTTACTGTCTCCTTAATTTCAGATTCCGCATCGTCAAAGGCATGTCGTACTAGCTCATATCCTTCATTCACGTTCTCCTCAAGCTTAGGCGCCATTAGGGTTTTGAGAAATCCTGATTTTAGAGGAGAGGGAGTGTCGACACACAAGTTTGGTCTCGAAACTATGGAGAGCGTGTCGGCAAACAATGTTGAAGACCTATTTATACCTTTCTAAAATCAAAGGTGAAAAGGCGCGTCAAAATACTCTAAATGTGTCGACAATGTTGAAAAGTGTCGACACTTACGTCTAATGTCTCGAAATCGATGTTGACTACTATATGTCGACACCAATTATGATGTATCGACACTTATACATCTGCATTCGACGATTAGTCGATACTTCACTCGATGAAATCAGTGTGAAACCTAAGTGTCGACACCACCCTGGATGTGTCGACACCACCCTGGATGTGTTGACACCTACTCTGGATGTGTCGACACTAATTCTCTGAAGTGTCGACACACACTTTCTAGATGTGTCGACACCATTTCTCTAAAATGTCGACACCACTTCTTTGTGTCGACACAGACAACTCCTTGTGTCGACACCATTTTACTTAGCCAATTTTATGAAACTATTCTAAGTTTAACATTCCTAATTCTATTTTAAACTTATTGAATTTGGTTTCATCTAGAGGTTTAGTAAACATATCAGCAATCTGATTATCTGTTTTAACATATTCTAAGAAAATGTCCTCTTTTTCTACATATTCTCTAAGAAAATGGTATCTAATTTCTATATGCTTAGTACTACTATGTGAGACAGGATTATTGGATATAGAAATTACACTTGTAGAATCACAAAGTAATGGTGTTCTACTTACTTGAATACCATAGTCTACTAGCTGATGTTGAATCCATAAAAGTTGTGCACAGTAGCTTCCTGCAGCAACATATTCTGACTCAGCTGTGGAGATTGCCACACTGATCTGCTTCTTACTACTCCATGACACCAGCCTTCCACCTAGAAATTGATAGGTTCCTGTAGTACTCTTCCTATCTTCCTTGCAGCCTACAAAATCTGCATATGAATAACCTGTCAGTACAAAATCTTCATTCCTAGGGTACCAAAGGCCTAGATAAGGTGTGCCCTTAAGATATCTCAAAATCCTTTTGACTGCAGTCAGATGAGATTCTTTAGGGCATGCTTGGTACCTAGCACAGACACATGTAGCATACATGATATCTGTTCTACTAGCAGTCAAATATAGAAGGGAGCTAACTATCCCTCTATACAAAGTTTCATCTACAGGTTTTCCTTCATCATCTTTGCTTAAAGACATACTTGACCCCATAGGAGTTTTCATGGTAGTGGATGATTCCATACCATACTTCTTTATCAACTCTAGGGTGAACTTAGACTGACATATGGACAGGCCATCTTCAGTATGTCTTACTTGGAGACCCAAGAAGAACTTAAGTTCTCCCATACTGCTCATTTCAAATTTTCCTTGCATAAGTTTGGCAAACTTTCTGCAAAGATTACTTTTTGTAGACCCAAATATTATGTCATCCACATATATTTGGACTAGGATAATCTTGCCTTTAGATTTCCTAAGGAATAGAGTCTTGTCTATTTCCCCCTTGAGAATTTGTTCTCAAGGAGAAAACTAGACAGGGTTTCATACCAAGCCCTTGGGGCTTATTTCAACCCATACAATGCCTTCCTAAGTTTATAAACATAATCAGGTTTAAGAGGATCAACAAAACCTGAGGGTTGCTTTACATAGACTTCTTCCTTTAGATCTCCATTTAGGAAAGCTGACTTAACATCCATTTGGAATACCTTAAACCCTTGATATGTTGCATAGGCAAGGAACATCCTGATTGCCTCAAGTCTTGCTACTGGGGCAAAGGTTTGATCAAAATCAATACCTTCTTCCTGCCTATATCCTTTTGCAAAAAGTCTAGCTTTATTCTTTATAATGATTCCATTCTCATCCATTTTGTTACTAAAGATCCACTTTGTTCCAATAATGTTGTGGTCTTTGGGTTTAGGAACTAGCTTCCAGACCTTGCATCTTCTGAACTGATTCAGCTCCTCTTGCATGACATCAATCCAGTGAGGGTCTAGAACTGCTTCTTCAAATTTCTTTGGTTCCACTTGTGATAGGAAACTGGAGTAAAGAACAGTGCTCAGATTCTTGCTTCTAGTTTGCACTCCTTGTCTTGGATCAGCAATTATCTGATTTGCTGGGTGATCCTTTAAGTGTCTATTTGCTGGAGGCAGTTTATCTTCATGTTGAGCACCTCCAGCCTCTTCATTTAGCTGCACCTCTTGGTCTTCTTCAGTATCTAGAGAGTCTTGTACTCCCCCTGTGCAGCAGCCACCATTTTCCACTTGCTGAGTTGCAGTAGAACCTTCTATAATGGTAAGCTTGTCCATCTTCTCATTTATACCTGTAGAGCTGCATACACTACTTGGCAACTCACTGTTAATCAGTCTTGCTTCATCAAAGACTACATGTATAGACTCTTCTACAACTTGAGTAATCAAGTTATAGACCCTATAAGCCTTACTATTGTTGATGTACCCAACAAAGATCCCCTCTTGGGATTTGGCAGCAAACTTTGTTAGATAAGACTTGTCATTGTTAAGTATATAGCACTTACAACCAAAGATCCTGAAATAGGATAAATTTGGTTTTCTGCCCTTCACAGTCTCATAGGGAGTCTTTTTGTGGCACTTGGTGATAGTAGTGATGGCGACATTGTCCCACCATTTGCTCGTGATGATCTTGACCGTTTGATTTGTGGCGATGATGTACCGTCATTTGTTCATGATGTCGTTGCAGATGGTGCTGACGAGTTCTTTGGCGAGCTCCATGGCGGCGCCGGGTCCATGCATTATGTTGATCGTCGCCGCAACCGTACGTTTGAAAACTCGGATGGACGATGCTGCAACAATAATTTTGATGCACGCCATCGCCGCTACAACGCCATCACCGTGACAATTATTTTGCTACAACACCATCGCTCCTACAACGCCATCGTCGCGATAATAATATCGCTACAACGTCATCGCCGCTACAACGCCATCGTCGCGACAATAATCTAATAATTATAGTATTATATTATATTTATTAATTTTCTTGTTTCATTGTTTTAATTTGAGAGTTTTTATTTCATGCATTTAGCTATTGTATTTGTTATATCATGTTTATGATGAGTGCATATAATCATCATGTGTTTATTTTATTTGAATGGAGGAGATTGAGTGGTGTAAGCTATAAAAGGCCATGTTTATGAAGGATTGAAGAGAAGAATGAAAAGAAAAAAAAAATCTAGAATTCAAGTTTTGAATTTTCCCCCTCTTTCCTTTTTCCCTCTAAGGCAAATTTTGGCCCCTCCTTGTTTCTCCTCCTCTCTTGGCCGCAGGCCTCATCTTCTTCACATCTCTTCCCTCCTCTTGTCTTCTCCACAAAATCCTTTCTCCTCTCCACTACGAGTAACAAATCAAAGAACTCCTATACTTGAAGAATTCGGCCAATATCCTTTCCCCCTCCATGGGTGATTTCGGTCAAGGACAACAACTTCGGCGACGACGAACCTTCTCCGACGTGAAGCAAGGAAGGTGGACGAGTTTCTCTCCGTTCGGCGTGACTCCGGCGGAGCCGTGGAAGAGCGAACCATTTTTCATCGGAATCATCTATTCCGATTGGGGTAACGAAAATTACTACTCTTGTGTGATTCCCTCTTAGATAGATCTTGTGGTGGTTTTCTTTGGCGTTGCTTCCGAACTTTTGAATTCATCGTGGTTTTGATCCGAACGATATTGTTATCTTCTTTTGATCTATTTTAAGTTCGTGAGGATTGACGGATCTCGTTTTCTTTTTGTTGGGAGAGATCTACCATTTCCGAATCATTTACTTTTGGTGGATCTCTTTTGGTACAACACACGCTCGAACGGATCGGGTCGATCCATTTCACTTGAGAGAATATTGGTTCATCGCCTCTATTTGATCTATAAGGGTGTAGCGAACCCGTACGTTAGCATTAGGTTGATATTATTGTGAATCGGGTGCGCTGCGTTTAAATTGTGCGAGCGTAGAATTGAAACGAGTGAGAACAATTCAGTGTCTTTGTCCGTTGCGGCTCGTCAGGAATCGTAGCCTGCATCAATTTGGTATCAGAGGGAGGTTCACGTCAATTTCTTAATTGACACCCTCCCCCTTTTATTTGCACGTCGGCACGTATGTTTCTAGTTCGTTTATTTGAAAATTTAACAAAAAAATATTTGTGGTCTGCCAATAGCGGTGTAAATTTCTTATTTTTCAGTCAAATTTTTTTAAAAAAATTTTAATCAACCTTATATTTTTTTGAGCAAGAAAATACAAAAAAAATTATTCATTGCCTTAGTGGTTTAGCGGGAACAATTCCATCTATAATAATTATATAGGATCAGAGTCATTATTCCATTGCGCATGTGCATCAGATTCGAGTAGAAAATTTTCTGTCCCGTCACCACTAAAATGGACCATGATGTTAACGTTTCTCGATTCAAATCTTCTGGATCCATGTAGAATGTAAGGAAACATGTTCATTCACCTATAATGGATGAGAGTAAGGACTTGTTTAGGCAACTAAAGGCTAACCAAGCGGCACCACCACCCCCTAGTCAACCCCACTATCATCTGAACTGTTGCCCTGAGCGAGAAGTTAACGTTTTTAGGTCATCTAGGAATGTTGCACCCACCTACGATGGATTGGGAGGTCCTCAGATCTTCCTTAATTAGGTTGTTGGGATGGAACGTTATTTCGAGTGTCTTTGTCTATGGGACCTCCACAAGGTCCCAGTGGCGAGCAAGCAGTTAGTGGGTCGAGCCCAGACTTTTTGGTTCAACGAGGAAAGACATATTGGGTCTTCTATAGGCTGGCCGATCATGAAGAGCCTCCTCACCGATCGGTATGCTCCTGCATGGATGTTTGATGAAGCGGCTACGTTACGCCAGGGCACTAGACCCATATCTGATGATTGGAGTGACATAGTCCCTCAGTATAGACCCTTTCCACAGGTTGGTAGAGCTACCCATAACATACATGCACCCACCTATGAAGGAAATGAAAAGGTGAGGTCCCCTATCCCTAGTTCTGTACAAGTGACTGCTAGGACTTCCATGAGCCCGCATGGTGAGAGTAGTCCTATCTGTAGGAGCAGACAAATGATTACGACATGTGAGTTTAGTGGTGTATCTGATCTTGGCTCTATTGTGCGTCCTATTCCGAATACACCCGTAGTTATTTTTGAGTCTCCTCCTGAGCTGCCTGATCTAGTCGTTGACTCTCCTGATGAGTCTGCGGTAGTGTCTAAGACTGAGCCCGCCACTGTGGGTGAGACCGACTTAATTGATGAGCTTAGTGATGACGAGGAGTTTGGTTACCCCAGTGACATGGAAGAGGAACTCCCCTCTAAAGTGTCACCCCATGGGATTACTCGGTCTACCCTCGACGTTATTCATAATCCGTCACATATGGTAGCTGAGGAATATTCTGATGATTCTATGTTAGTAGATGTACCTACAGTGTTGGAAGATTTACCTTATGAGGGAAGGTTATTTTTGGATGTCTTTAGCGCTGAGAACCCGAAAGATATTTCTTTGATGTTATCATCATTGCCTGAAACTCAAAATGAATTAGAAATTTTGCCGGGTTCGATTTTGCCCATTTCTGAGACCTTTATTGATTTTGATTTGGATGACGTATCTAGTGTGTTGGAAGAATTTCCTAGCGAGGGAGTTGTCCTTTTGGATGACGTTATTGATGTAGACCCGGATGAGCATCCTTTGATGTTGTCTCCATCGCATGAAGTTCATGATGATTTTGATTCTCTCCTGGGTGTGATTTTACTGACCCTCCCTCCCGCTCCATTGACCCAACTAGCACATATTTTAGGACACGAATTTATTATATCTAGTCCAAGACAGTTGGTATTGTCTACGTTAGTAACCCCTCCGTTGGGCAGGTTTCGTAAGATAGGTATTAGTGAGTTGATAGAATTCGTGTTCAGTCTTGTCACAAATTTTTGTAGTTTTGTATCCTTCAGACGTCCTATGAATAATCAATTCTCTGATTTTATGCTTACGATGAGGTCGTCTATTGTGCCCATTTCAGATTTCGTGATGGGTGTGCCCATTGGTTTGTGTCCGCTAAACTTTCAATATAAATTAAATCAATTAGACTATTTATCACCGATGCCACCTGATTTAGTTTCGTTACATCCAACGTATAAATCAAGTGATTTTGCACAAGAATTCAGGCTCCAAATTCACAATTTACATAAGCACATTCATGAAACGTTTACCCCCCAACATGCATTTTATAAATCTAATGCTAACGTACATAGAAGAGTATCTCAATTTAATGTTGATGATTTGGTCTTGGCGCGTCTCATTCCTGAACGGTTGCCTTCGGGCTCCCTAAAAAAGTTAGCGAATTGGCGAGCTAGTCCTTTCCGAATTTTAATGAAGTTAGGAGAAAATGCTTATCTTTTGGAGATACCCACCGATTGGGGTATATACCCCATTTTCAATGTTTTGGATTTAACGCCTTATGTTTCTCCACCACTTGACTTATTTGCCTCTCCGTTTATTTCGTCCACTATGTTTTCTAATGGTTTGAGGGATGAGCTGGGTCGTGGATCGCGCTCTCTTACGGTTTCCACTGGAGGTATGTTGAATGTTGATGTCGAAACTTTTCCACCTTCTTTGACTAATGCTTTTCCAAGGTTCCCGAAGACCTTCTTTTGCCTGACATGTGTTATTTGATGTGGCATGACCACGCTATTACAACTAGGATTATGGGGCCAGATTTGCCCCATGTTGCTGCTGCTTTCGACTGTTCTCCCCTCACGGGCCACTCATCGGTGATGAGTAATTTTGAGTGGGGGAGGATTGATGGCGACGTTGTCCCACCATTTGCTCGTGATGATCATGACCGTTTGATTTGTGGCCATGATGTACCACCATTTGTGCATGATGTCGTTGCAGATGGTGCTGAAGAGTTCTTTGGCAAGCTCCATGGCGACGCCGGGTCCATACATTATGTTGATCGTCGCCGCAACCGTACGTTTGAAGACTCGGATGGACGAAGCCGCAACAATAATTTTGATGCACGGCATCGCCGCTACAACGCCATCCCCGTGACAATTATTTTGCTACAACACCATCGCTGCTACAACGCCATCATCGCGACAATAATTTCGCTACAACGTCATCGCCGCTACAACGCCATCGTCGCGACAATAATCTAATAATTATAGTATTATATTAAATTTATTAATTTTCTTGTTGCATTGTTTTAATTTGAGAGTTTTTATTTCATGCATTTAGCTATTGTATTTATTATATCATGTTTATGATGGGTGCATATAAACATATGTGTTTATTTTATTTGAATGGAGGAGATTGAGTGGTGTAAGCTATAAAAGGCCATGTTTATGAAGGATTGAAGAGAAGAATGAAAAGAAAAAAAAAATCTAGAATTCAAGTTTTGAATTTTCCCCCTCTTTCCTCTTTCCCTCTAAGGCAAATTTTGGCCCCTCCTTGTTTCTCCTCCTCTCTTGGCCGCCGGCCTCATCTTCTTCCCCTCTCTTCCCTCCTCTCGTCTTCTCCACAAAATCCTTTCTCCTCTCCACTACGAGTAACAAATCAAAGAACTCCTCTCCTTGAAGAATTCAGCCAACATCCTTTCCCCCTCCTTGGGTGATTTCGGTCAAGGACAACAACTTCGGCGACGACGAACCTTCTCCGACGTGAAGCAAGGAAGGTGGACGAGTTTCTCTCCGTTTGGCGTGACTCTGGTGGAGCCGTGGAAGAGCGAACCATTTTTCATCGGAATCATATATTCCGATTGGGGTAACGAAAATTACTACTCTTGTCTGATTCCCTCTTAGATAGATCTTGTGGTGGTTTTCTTTGGCGTTGCTTCCGAACTTTTGAATTCATCGCGGTTTTGATCCGAACGATATTGTTATCTTCTTTTGATCTATTTTAAGTTCGTGAGGATTGACGGACCTCGTTTTCTCTTTGTTGGGAGAGATCTACCATTTCCGAATCGTTTACTTTTGGTGGATCTCTTTTGGTACAACACACGCTCAAACGGATCGGCTCGATCCATTTCGCTTGAGAGAATATTGGTTCATCGCCTCTATTTGATCTATATGAGTGTAGCGAACCCGTGCGTTAGCATTAGGTTGATATTATTGTGAATCGGGTGCGCTGCGTTTAAATTGTGCGAGCGTAGAATTGAAACGAGTGAGAAGAATTCGGTGTCTTTGTCCGTTGCGGCTCGTCAGGAGACGTAGCCTGCATCAAGTAGCCCTATTGATCACATGACATGCAGTATTTATTGCCTCAGCCCAGAAATTTTATGGGAGAGAAGTGTCACTCAATATAGTTCTACCAGCCTCTATCAATGTTCTATTCTTTCTTTCAGCAATACCATTTTGTTGTGGTGTTCTTGGAGAGGAAAATTCCTGAAATATCCCAAATTCTTCACACAGTTTTGTCATACTTTCAGACTGAAATTCAGTACCACGGTCACTTCTGATTTTGACCACTGTACTGTTCGACTCATTCTGAATTTGTTTAACAAAACTATATAAGATACTTGGGGTTTCAGATTTTTGTCTAAAAAAGAACACCCAGGAATATCTAGAATAGTCATCTACTACCAAAAATGTATAGACCTTCCTACCTAGACTGTGAACTAGCATTGGACCAAATAGATCCATATGCATGAGGTAGAGACACCTCTCTGAATCCTTGTTTTCAAGGCTATGAATGGTGGATTTGGTCTACTTGCCTTTTTGATAAGCTGAGCATATCCCATCCTTTATACACTTAACTTGAGGAACATTCCTCACTAACTCTTTGCTAAAGAGTTGGCCAATAGTCTTGTAATTAAGATGGGATAACCTCTTATGCCATTTGACACAATGAGAGACTCTCTCATCATCTACAAGATAGATAGGAGAAACATTATTCTCACACACAAAGTCAAGACAATAAACATTTCTCTTCCTATATCCTGTCAAAATGATCTTTTGATCACTTGACCTTTTGATATGACAACCATTCTTGACAAATGAGATGTCATATCCTAAATCACTCAGCTCACTTATGCTTATAAGGTTATTTTTCAAACCTTTCACATAGGCCACTTGAGTGATAGTAATCTGGTTACTAGAAATGTTACCAAAGCCTTTGATGATTCTTTTTTCTGAACCACCAAAGGTAACTTTAGGGCCATCCATGATCGGTGTATAGTCCTTCAGCAACCCCCATGTTCCAGTCATGTGCCTGGAACATCTACTGTCCAAGTACCATATTGGGGCATGGCAACTTGGACTCACTTGCAATAAAGTCTAGTTAACCTTAGAACCCTAATGAGTTTTGGGTCCTTGGTTCTGATTAGCCTGAAATCTAACAAATCTGCCTGTAGGTCTTCTCACAGGCTGACTGTTATTCTCCTTGACACTACAATTATGCCAACAATCTATAGCAAAGTGGCCTACTTTGCCACAACACCAGCACTCAAACTTGTTGTTCCTTTGTTTAGGTACAACCATAGCTGAATTATCTACAACAGGCTTCTTGTTCTGTGTTGGGGCTTTGCCTTTAGATTTGGACCTAGCAGTCCAGGCAGGTTTTTTAAACCCTAATCCAGCCTTACCCTTTTGAGGCACAAACTCATCTATCAAGGGTAAAATAGATTTAGGTTTAGAAAAGCTAGCCACAATATCATTCTCTTTCTGAAGTCTAACCTCCAGATTTCTAATCTGATCATTCTTGAAATTGATTGTGCCCATTTGAATAATAGTTATGTTCTTCAATCTGGCAATCTCATTCAGTTTTTGATCTAACAACTTCTCTGAATCTACTGCAGCCAACTTAAGACTAGCAATCTCCTTTGCCTGAGTTTTGGCCAAGGTTTTGCTTTTCTTCAAGGCCTGCAACAATTCCCTATATTCATCAATTAACTGATGAAAATCTCCTTCAGATTCAGACCCACCCACATCACTTGATGCAGATGTATCTGACTCTAACTCAGTACTATAAATTGAATGAGAAGAAGAACTTTGTACCTTACTTGGTCCAGGCTGATCCTGGATCTTGTCTCCTTCAGATATAACCATCAGTCCCTTGCACTGATGGTCTTCATGCTCAAAAATTGATTTCATTAGCTGTATGAACTCATCTTCTTCCTCTTCAGCAATTAATTCAATGTAGGCTTCAGCTTCTAATTTTGTTTTTGAAGATGACTGGTCTGTCAGACTCTTGTCTTTCTTAGCAACAATGGACTTTTCCTTTTTGCTCTTAGCCTGAGTCTTCTTTTTGTCAGCTGACTTCTTCCTCTTTTCAGGACAGTTAGCCACTATATGTCTCTGTCTATTGCAGCAATAACATACAATCTTTGAAGATGTAGCTTTGCTTGGCTTGGACCTGCTTCTGTCATTCCTGGATGACTTTCTCTTCTGATAGTAGTCATCTTTTGGCTGAGAAGTGGAAGGCTTAGATCTCCACTGCCTCTTCTTTAGAAATCTTTGAAATGCCTAGTAAAAGCAGCAAAGTCTTCATCACTTTCACGGCTATCAGAACTCTTGCTATCTGAATTATCTGAGACAGCCTCAGCAATTATTTTAGGTGGAGATGGAGACTTGCTTCTATACTTCTTAATGGCTTCAGTCTTGAAGGCCACTGATCTTTCCCTGTGCTCCACTCTAGTATTCTACTCTTCCTCCTTTCTAGCCATTAACTGCATCTCATAGGATAGTAGTTTTCCAAACAAAGTTGGAGGAGGTATATCAGTAAGTTTAGCCACTTCCCTAATGACACAAACCTTGGTGTCCCAGTCCTTAGTCGGGGATCTTAAAAACTTGTCATTCAGCTCATAGTTGCTGAGGACTCTTTCATAGGACATCAACTCATTAACTATCCTATAGAACTTCTTGTAATATTCTGTAATGCTATCAGACTTTCCTTGTTTAAAGCTTTCATATTCCTGATTTAACATTGACTTCTTATCTTGTCTTACTTCCTCTGATCCCTCCATATAGACTATTAATGTGTCCCACATTTCTTTAGAGGTTTTACAATGAATTAAGTTCTGAAATGTTGAATCATCAATGACACTAACAATGATATTCTGGGCTCTCTTGTCCATAGTGGCCAGGATGATTTCATCTTTAGTCATTTGAGAAAAGTCCTTGGGAGTTTTCTGATTTGCATCCAGAATGGATATCTTCATTCACACATATGGACCTTCTTTAACTGTAATATATATCCTTGGGTCAGAAACTTCCATAAAGAGTCTGACCCTCTCTTTCCATATGCCAAATATCTCTTTTCTACATATTGGCAATTTCATTGACCCCAGCTCTTTGTGATTCTCACTAGAACCCATTTTCTTGATTCTTTCTTGATTCTTAAATCTGCCTTAAGGATCTCACTCTGACTATTAAGTCCTTCTTTGAGGAACCTTGCTTTGATACCACTTGAAAGAAATAGTGCCTAACCACCTAGAGGGGGAGGGGAAATAGGTGTACTTTTCCCTTTTAAATTTAAGGCAGAAACTTTGTACAATTAAACCTGTATTTGCAATATTCTACAACTATTCAGCACAGCTAGCTCAGCAATCACAGAAACAATCAAACACAGAGTGCACACAGATTTTTATAGTGGTTCCCCAAGGTCTGGGTACATCCACTTTTCCCCTTCGCCTATCTAGCAGTGTACTAGATTCGACCTAACTTCTGCACTTCACCTCAGATCCTCAGATCTTACAGCAGCTCAGAACCTAAACCAGGTTCCTACAACTCAGAGTGTCCCCACTCCTACAACTCAGGCAAACATCCCTACCTCAGCCTTCACCAAGGCCTACTCTCAAAGAACACAGTCTCCTACAACTCAGGCACAAAGCCCTACCACCCAGTCTTCAACAAGACCTACACTTAGAGATCTAAATCTCCTACACTCAGCCTTTATAATATAGGCGTATAGCTCAGATCTATAATAGATCCTACAGAAAATTGATTAAACAAAGTTTATGACCACTACCCTGAAAGAGAGAGAGGGGATAGATGGCTTCTTGATGAGTTCTTAAAAGAACTTGGCAGAGATCAACCTCCCTTAGCTTTCTTCAAAGCTTCTTGAATCTGAACTCAGTAGGGTTGAATCTTCTGTGAAGTTGATCTTCAATCAGCTTCTGACTTAAGATCCAGATATCAATCTAAAACTTTCTTTGCAGCCTGGTTAAGCAACTGCTTTTCTTAGATGGATCTCTCTCTCTCCAACTTCTTCTGTATAATTACTTCTCTATTAGTTGTTGTTAGTTGGTTGTAATTGTTCTTCTATTAATCTTCTTCTTCTGTTGAAGGAGAAAACCTTTATATAGTGTTCCTCCATGGTAACCGGCTGATCCGATTTCTAACAACCTTCTGACAGCTTTGGCAATTGAGGTAGACCGGTTGAAATGACAGCTGTCAAGTCATCCAGTCACTTCTTGAAATTATTGTCTCTGTCTGAAAGTGTCGAGACTGATCTTCATTATGTGTCGACACAAATAGACCAAGTGTCGACACAAGTGGACTAAGTGTCGACACTAGACTTGGTGGTGTCGACACAACTCCTTGTGATGTTGTAACAGCTTATCGACATTGCTTCTTCAGAATGTGTCGACACTGATTCTGTGTGTCGACACAAGCCTTCTGTTGAATATGTCGACACTGATTTTGTACGTCGACACAAATACTTCTTCTTTAACACTTAGTTGAATTCTGTTGTGTGTCGACACATCTCCTTTGTGTCGACACATGCCTTCTTGTGTTGAAACTTGCTGAGTGTCGACACATCTCCTTTGTGTCGACACAAGTACTTCTTTTACTTTAACTTTGTTGAAGCTTGCTGAGTGTCGACACAGTCTCCTGGTGTCGACACATTTGATGTCGACTAAGCTTCTCTAGGTGTCGACACTGCTTCTAAGTGTCGACACAATTTATGTTGACAATTCTTCACAGTGTGTCGACACTCCCTGTATGTGTCGACACTTTTCTTCTAGTGTCGACTCTTCCTTTCCTGGTGTCGATACAATTTACTCCTAGTGTCGACACAACTTTTCTCTAGTGTCGACACAAGCCTTCATAAGTGTCGACACTGCTTCTCTAGGTGTCGACACATGGACTTAGAATTTTTCCTGCAATCCTGCAGTTACTTAACCTGCACAGATAAACTCAAAACACATCAAATACACCTTGATGCATATCATTGACTAGGGTGAGACTTCTTCAAATCTGGTACATATTTTCCAATATACCCAACATGGAGGTTAAGCAACCGTAGTTTCCGTGAATTTAAATACGATCGCTTGCTATTTCTGAAATTGATTTCATCGTTAATAAACTTCTATAATCCGGATCGGGTATATCATATTCGCTTGACTGGATCTTGGCCTCTAGCCAAGGTTTTACTCTATAAAAGGAGTGACAACCTTTATGTTGATTTGGGGAATCATCTGACTCTATTTCCTGATCGTTATTTTAGATTCGATAACTCCTCCGTGTGTTCTTATGTGCTGCGTGTGAGCCGATCCGTGACGATTCGATAGATGCTTGTGTAGGTGCGGTAGGACTAAAGCGTGTTAGGCATGGGTGGTCTAGTTGTGTCTGTGTCGCTCTCCAAATGACGGACCCCCGCTACGTCAATTTGTTATCAAAGCGAGGTTGTCGCATCTTCTTAGTTGACATGTACTCGCTTGAGTTTTCTGAACACCCGCTGTCAAAACAAAAAAAAAATATTTTTCTGGTCTGCCAATAACGCTCTAAAAAGTTTATTTTTCAGCGAAAATTTTAAAAAAAAACTTTTAACGATCTACGTTTTAATCACTTCGGGAAACTATAAAAATATTTTATCTTCCATATAGGTACAACCCAAGGAAAAATCATCTTCCAAAATATTTTATAAACATGTATGCGCACTAGACTAGGAACGGAGTACACTACACCTTCGTCGTCTAGGATGGCTATAAATTAACACAGGGATCCCAACGTTGAGGCCATAGAGGGATTGCCTAACGATATGACCGAGCTTAGGGCCATGTTAGCACAAACCTTTTAAATCAAGGAGGTCCTCATCCACCAAACCAAGGGCCGCCACCTCCTCCCGATAATGTTGGGCAGCCCAACCGGCACAAACCGGCCCATGATTTTGATTCTGACGGAGACTTCCCCCGAGTGCCCCCTCGAGAACACTGCCCCGAGCGTGTCATTAATCTTACTAGATCCATTAAGATCAACGCCCCCACTTATGATGGTTTGGGAGATCCCTAGATCTTCCTTACTTGGGTAATGGATATTGAGTGCTACTTCGAGTGGCACACTCTTACGGACCATCAAAAGGTCTAGGTTGCCAGGATGAAGCTAACTGGTCATGCTAAAACTTATTGGCTGAACGAGGAGCGTAGGCTAGGAACCACGCACGGGGTCCCACTTATTGGATGGGCCGTAATGAAGAACCTATTGATCGGTTAGTACGTTCCCGCGTACCATCGAACACAGATGTTCGATGAGCTTTCCACCCTGCGGCAGAGCTCAAATTTGATGGCTGAATGTATGACAGAGTTGAAGGACCATATAGTGCATTGTGATCTTAGGGAGAACCCCGAGGTCACCTTATCTAGATTTCGCAATGGTCTATCTTCCGTTATCCAACGAAATCTCCTACACTACGGACATACAGATTTGAACAAACATTTCAATGCCACCCTCGACATTGAAAAACATTTAGCCTCTAAGGCTCACTCTCGTTATTCCAACATAAAGGGAAAGTCCACACCTGGGGCATCCTCATCCACATATCAGGATAATGGAAAGTTTCGGTCCAACAAGTCTAAATCAGTAGTTATCACGGCTAGGAATGCTAAGAATCCCGCCAGTGAGCGTATCCCTATAGGAAAAGTTAGTAAGTCAAATACAACATGTTATGCTTGCGGTGTCCAGGGCCACTATGCCTTTGAATGCCCAACTAAGACCAAGGCCATAGCCCTATTAGATTCGGCTACCGACCCCGCTGATCTACTTTACGATGCCGCTGAAGAGAGTGAACCAGATGGAGTCCTTAGTGATTTGGAGGACGACTCCCACCTTATGGTGATGTGTTGTATCTTGACCACTCCGCGCCCGCTAGATGACTGGAAGAGGACGAATATATTCTCCTTGATTTTTAAGAGGGGTGAGAAGTTGTGCAAGTTGATCATCGATAGTGGTAGTTGTGTGAACGTCATTTCCGAAAATACCATTACACGTATGTCCCTGACCACACAACACCACCCAACACCATATCAGGTAGCTTGGATCAACAAGGTTACCATTCCAGTCACCAAGAGTTGCCTAGTGCCCCTCTCATTCAAGTCCAATATAGATGAGGTGTGGTGTGATGATCTCCCTATGGATGCTTGTCACGTGTTTTTAGGCCACCCTTGGCTTTACGACCGCGATGTGACACACTTTGGTAGAGCCAACACGTATGAATTTAAATTTGACGGTAAGGTCATTAAATTTAATCGGCCTGTATGGCCGATTAAGGACACCAATGTTCCGGTTGAAAGCAAGGCGCTGAGTCTTGTGGGTAGGAAAGATTTTATCAAGGATTCATTTCTAGATGGAGCGATGTATGCACTCGTACTTATGAGTACAAGGACTGATACGATAGTGATGGGTGACTTACCTAGGGGGCTACGGGTTTTGTTAGAAGAATATGAGGACGTCTACCCGGATGAGCTACTCTTGCTGTTACCACCGCTTCGGGATATACCCCATGCAAAAGACCTTATCTCCTGTTCATCCCTACCCAACCAGCTCCATTATAGACTCCATCCCACTGCCCACAAGGAACCACAGACCCAGATTGAGGACTTGGTAAAGAAGGGGTTCATTCGACCTAGTATGAGTCCATGTGCCGTTCCAGCCCTACTTGCCCCCAAGAATGATGGAACATGGCTAATGTGCATTGATAGCCGTGCTATCAACAAGATTACCATCAAGTATAGGTTTACTATCCCGCGATTAGATGACCTCTTAGATTTCTTATCTGGCGCCACCCTCTTTTCGAAGTTGGATTTACGGAGTGGGTATCACCAGATTCGGATCCGTGAGGGAGATGAGTGGTAGACTGCGTTTAAATCTAAGGATGGGTTATATGAGTGGCTTGTGATGCCCTTCGGGTTATCCAATGCACCCAACACCTTCTCCCGGATGATGACACACGTCTTTCAGCCATACATGGTGAAGTTTGTGGTAGTTTATTTCGATGATATCCTAGTCTATAGCACCACCGCTGCCGAGCACATCTCCCACATGCAGGTGATTCTTTCCACTTCGCGGAAGGAGACATTATTTCTGAACTTTAAGAAGTGCACGTTCTTTGTTCCTTAGGTAGAATTCTTACGTTATATCGTCGGGTCTGAGGGCATACGAGTTGACCCTGGAAAGGTTCAAGTGATAAGGGACTGGCCCGAACCCACTAGCCTACGAGAGGTGCGTAGTTTCCATGGATTAGCTACTTTCTATCACCATTTCATACGGGACTTTAGTAGCATTTTGGCTCCTATTAGAGATTGCATGAAGAAGGGTGAGTTTACATGGTCGAAGTCCGCCACCTTTGCCTTCCAACATATTAAGAAGATTATGACCGATGCAGGGGTGTTACTTCTACCTGACTTGACCAAGGTCTTTGAGCTTACATGCTATGCATCTGGGGAGGGAATAGGATGTGTCTTAAGTCAAGAAGGTCACCCGGTCAGTTACTTTAGTGAGAAGTTAGTGGGAGCCAAGCTGAATTATTCAAACTACGATATGGAGTTTTATGTTGTTATTCATTATTTGCATCATTGGAGGCACTATCTTCTATCCAAGGAATTTGTGATCCTCTCCGACCATGATGCTTTTCGTTTCATCAACGGTCAGCATAAAATCAGTCCGCGTCATGCTAAGTGGATAGCCTTCTTACAGGCATACACGTTTACACTCAAACACCTTAAGGGGTCCGATAATCGCGATGTTGATGCCCTTAGCCGCCTTATCTTATTGCTATACACCATGCAAGTCCACATTATAGGGTTCGAGCGCATTAAAGATGAATATGCCACTTTCCCGGATTTTCAAGAGTTGTATCTATCCGCCAAAGACAGCTCTCCCATGACTCTTTTGGCCTTTACGCTTCGGGAAGGTTATCTCTTTAGGCATGGAAAGCTGTGTATTCCGCATTCCTCGTTACGACATCACATTATTTGGGAGTTACATGGCGGCGGTTTGACTGGGCACTTTGGGCGGGATAAAACCATTGCACTTGTTGAGGAGAAATTTTATTGGCCTAAACTTAAGGCAATGGTTGGAGGAGTAGTGAGTAGTTGTCGTACTTTGGCGCGACGCGATATGGCGAGCGGGCCACAGGTTTCGCAGCTGGCACCAACTCAATCGTGAAGTCCATCTCCCGCTGGGGTGGTTGCCCACGAAGATCCTTAGGAAACACATCTGCAAACTCCTAGACAACTGGAACATCATTCACATTGGCCTTTGGCTCAACAGCCTGAATCAGCGTGAAGTATAACTCCATGCCCTTACGAATAGCCTTGACGACTTGGAGTGCAGACATCAAGGTCCTGCCCACTCCTCGCATACCCACGAACTTAGTCTCATGCTCGGTATTCTGGCCCAATGTGATCTCTTTGGCATTACAATCAATCAAGTCATGCTGCTCCGCGAGGCAGTCCATACCAAAGATCACATCAAATTTCGATATCGGCAGCACATATGCGTTCAAACAGAAATCCCGACTTCCAATTTGAACTACCACATCGCCAGCACTATCCGCAAGCATCAAAAAACCATTCGGTAGTAACACCTTTACGCTATCTGCCTTCACATGACAAGGTACTCCAATTCGAGCTACGAAGTCCTTAGACAGAAATGAATGCTAAGCACCTGTATCAAATAGTGCTCTCACCAACATGTTTCGAATCATAACAAAGCCTATGGCAACCATATCACACACAAGCCACATATAAAGCATGCAATACGCAAAGCAATTCAATAAATTAAATCGTACCTGTGACGACATCACTTTGCTTTATGGCCTCCTGCAGGACAAGATTGTAAACTCGGGGCTGCGCTTGGGACGTAGAGGACTCCACCACTGCCTTTCCCTTCTCAGCATAAGACGCTTATGCCTTCTTTTCTCCCTTTGGCAGACCAACCAGACAATCACTAGCGATATGCCCCAATCTTCCACAAGAAAAGCAAGTACGAGTCTTCAGCCTTGAATTGGCCCCCAACATTGCACCCGATGCAACCGTAGAAGGAGCTTGTCCAGATGACCTGGACCTCTTGCCCCATTTCTTTTTATAATACAATTTTCTAGGTCGGGGCGCCTTGAACTCTGGCTTTGTCATAACCAAGGCCCACTTGACGTAGCGGGGGTCCGTCACTCGGAGAGCGACACACACACAACTAGGCCACCCATGCCTAACACGCTTTAGTCCTACCGCACCTACACAAGCATCTATCACCTCGTCACGGATCGGCTCACATGCAACACATAATAACACATGGAGGATTGATGTCGCCGCCCCGCTAACTCCACTTGATGACGATCCAGTTGCCGAGGCACTACAACATAAAGACCTTCGGAGCCATGACGACACTAACAGAAGACAATGCTACAACCTCCGCCCGTGGCGTGCTAAACCCATTTGAAGACTATTATAATTAATATATTATGCTCTGATTACTTTTGAACGAATATAAAATTATTCCAAGCTTGGTTAATAATTTTATACTCATTTTGGGACTTTGTAATATTTATTTCCTGCATTTTAACAAACATTTGGTGTGTATTTAGCCTCCCGGATGGATGAGATTTCATCTCCATCTTAGATGGCTAGATGTGTGTTGTAACTCCTTTATAAGGAGCTCTTTTATGAGAATGAGATTGAGAGAATTAAAAAGAAACCCTAACCCTCATTTAAGAGAGCTTGACCAAGGAGATTCCCCCTAACCGTCGGCCAAGGTGTGAAGCCACCGCCCCCTTTGCTTCAACCCACTACTTCGGTGTGACGCTGGCATGGCTTCCTTCGGTGCGACTCCAAGGAAGAAGGTGGCAGCCCATTCGGTGCGACGCCGGTGGATCCGTGGAGAGAGATCATATGAACTACCACTCCCCAAACCATTAGAAAGTTTGGTGGAAGGAGAAGACAACAAAGAATTCAACTCTGGTGGAGGCGAAACAAACAACGTCAAATCCGAGACATTAAAATGGTGGAGATACCCCAATCAGCAGACAAATCCAAAATGAAAGCATTGTCTTCTTGCTTCTTTATAATCCAAAAAGGGCTGACGCGATTTGGTGCTAACGTTTTTAACAGTGCCAGTTGGCAGTCGTTCGGGAACTAACCGGACTAAGACCAGATCACCAATCTTAAAGTGTGACACTCTCCTATATAGATTAGCATGCGCTTGATAAGACTCTTATTGAGAAGCCAAGGTAGCCCGTATACGTGCATGTAGGTCCTGAATGTGTTGGGCGAAGGATTGTGCAAACTGACTTGCTGTATGCTGGGGGCAACAGAACCAAGTCAAGTGGTGACGGGGCCTTGTTCCCGTGAACAATATCGTTTGGAGACATACCCGTGGACCTATTTTTGGAATTGTTGTAGGCTAATTGGGCATGGGGAAGAAGTAAATCCCAAGTACCCTTGTGCTCGCTTACTAGACATCTTAGAAGATTTCCCAAGCTTCGATTAATCACATCCGTCTGCCCATCGGTTTGGGGATGATAGGCGGCGGAAAACAATAATTTGGTACCCATTAAAATCCATAGCATTTTCCAGAAATAACTCATAAACTTGACATCTCTATTCGAGATTATTGTCTTTGGCACTCAACGGTGACAAACAACGTTGGTAAAATATAGTTTTGCAATGTGAGACGCATCGTTAGTCTTACTACACGGAAAGAAATACGTCATTTTAGAAAACCTATCCACAACTACAAAAATAGAATCGTGACGTAGAAAAGTGATGGGAAGGCCTAAAATTAAATCCATACTAACGTCTTCCCACAGTATGGAAGGGACGAGTAGAGGGGTGCACAACCCAACATTTGATTTAGTGCCCTTAGAGACTTGACAAGAGTTGTTGGAGCAGGGATATATACGCCCAGGTATGTCACATTGGAGCGCACCTGTTCTGTTTGTGAAAAAGAAGAACGGTGGTTTGTGGCTATATATTGACTATCGTGAATTGAATAAGCTGACAGAGAAGAACAGGTATCCGATTCCACTGATAGATCAATTATTCGATCAGCTGGTGGGATCAACCGTCTACTTGAAATTGGATTTGAAATCTGGATATTACCAGTTGAGGATTCGGGAAGGTAACATTCCTAAGACCGCATTTGGAACACGCTACGATCATTATGAGTTCACGGTAATGTCGTTTGGGCTATGCAATACGCCATCGGTGTTTATGGATCTAATGCACCGAACGTTCCGAGAGTACTTGGACCTGTTCGTGATTGTATTCACTGATGATACCTTGGTGTACTCTCAATCTGAAGAGGATCACGCAAACCACTTGCGGTTGGTGTTGCATACCTTGCGAAGGAATAAGCTCTATGACAAGTTCTCGAAGTGCAATTTTTGGTTGTCGTTGGTGGCTTTTCTTGGCCATGTGGTAAGTGGAGAGGGCATAACAGTGGATACGTCAATGATAAGAGCCATTAAGGAGTGGTCGGTGTTGTCTTGGGTGGCCGAAGTCAGGAGTTTTCTTGGACTAGCAGGCTACTACATACGTTTTGTGGAAAACTTCTCGCGGATCTCTTTGCCTCCGACCACACTGACGTGAAAGGATTAGAAGTTTATTTGGACGCCGGAGTGCGCGCGAGCTTTTGAAGAGATAAAGAGTCGGTTCACCACGACGCCTGTGTTGACATCGCCATGTGGTACCGACGGATATGAGATTTATAGTGATGCTTTAGGGAGCGACTTTGGCTGCGTTCATCTGCAATTTTGGAAAGTGATTGGTTATGGCTCACGCTAGTTGAAAGTGCATGAGCAAAATTATCCCATCCATGACCTGGAGTTGGCGGCGGTGATCTTTGCACTAAAGTTATGGCAGCATTATCTTTATGGCCGAAAGGTGGATATCTTTACAGACCATAAGAGCCTAAACTACTTATTGTAGCAGAAGGATTCGAATATATGACAACAAAGGTGGATGAAGTTCCTTGGGGACTACAACTTTAAGATTCATTATACTCCTGGGAAGGGAAAAGCGGTCGCTGATGCCTTGAGTCGCAGGACTCCGTCGAGGGCAAATTGGTTACAGTTGCACGATGATCATCTGATCTAGGATTTGGAATCGTTAGAGATTTCTTGTGTTGACCAGAATTGCACAGTTGATGCATGTTAGAACTGGACGGAGGTATAATATGACCTTGCAGACAAGATTCAACGAGCATCGGAGTTGGATGAAAGTCTCCAACGCTATGCAAAAGATGGGCTGGATGGCCAATTCTCCTGGGATGACGGCCTTTTGCGGAAAGAAGGCGGTTTGTGCGTCCCAAGTATGGGGAAGTTGCGAGAAGAATTGATGTAGGAAGCTTAATTTACAAAGTACTCAATTCACCCCGTGAGCACAAAGATGTTCAGGGACATGAAGAAGCTGTTCTGGTGGCCAGGACTAAAGAAAGATATCACTCAGTATGTGGTTAAATGCCAAATGTGTGCTTTGGTGTAAGCAGAATTCCAGAAGCCTGGCAGTTTCTCGAAGTCGTTGCCGATTCTGAAATCAAAGTTCAATGATATTTCAATGGATTTCGTGCACGGGTTGCCGAGATCTCAACTTGGAAATGATTCAATCTGGGTGATAGTAGACCGGTTGACGGAAGTGGCGCACTTCCTTCCAAACAAACAGGATGATTCAGTGGAAAGTTTGCCAAAGCCCTATATGGAGCAGATCGTACAACTATATGGAGTTCCTCGTAGGATCGTAAGTGATCGTGATGGGCGATTTACATCAAATGATTGGAGGCTAGTCAATCAGCTGTTGGGCACGAAGTTGACGTCTAGTACGCCCTTTCATCCCCAAACGGATGGCCAAACTGAAAGGACCAACAGAACCATGGAGGATATGCTTTGAATGTGGACCCTGGACTTTGGGAAGAGGTGGGAAGATCATCTCTATATGGTGGAGTTTGCCTACAATAATAGTTACCGAGCGAGCATCGGTATGGAACCATTTGAAGCTCTATATGGTCGGAAGTTCCGTACACCATTAGCTTGGACAAAAGCAGGTGATTCCAAACTATATAGGCATAACGAAGTCGATGAAGCTAACTCGACGATACGCGCTATTACAGAGAGGCTACTGATAGCCAAGGATTGACAAGTGAAGTACTACAACGCCAAGCACCGAAACGTGGAGTTTGCGGTGGGTGATTGGGTATACTTGAAGATAAAACCCTTCAAAGCCGTGTCCAGGATTCGGTGTCTGAAAAAGTTAAGTCCGAGAAATCTTGGTTCGTTTGAAGTTGTGGAGCGAGTTAGGGAAGCTGCATATTGGCTAGCTCTTTTGGCAGAATTTAGTGGATTACATGTTGTGTTTCACATCTCGGTGCTTCGGAAAGCCATCAAAGATCAAGCTCAACTGATCGAGAATGATCGTGTGTCAGTGGAGTATGGGCTAATGACGAAAGTTAGGCCTATTCAGATCGAGGATCGAGCCGATGAACGGTTGCAGAACAAGACAATCGGGATGGTCAAAGTCTGGAGGGACAATTGTTGTCATGAAGATCTAACATGGGAGCGAGAGCAGACCATGCGAGCTGAATTTACCGAGCTGTTTGTGTAAACTATTATGTAGTGCGTGTCAAGGTGTATTAAACTTTAGTGAAGTTATAACATCTTGTTTTTGAGTTCCTTACTATGTGCAAATTTTGGGATGAAATTTATTGTAATGAGGGGAGGGTTGTAACACCCCAAATCTCAAGATTGGGTTCAGGTTGGGCGACACGGCCTGGGACACGAGCTTGTACCAGGGGGTGTCCTGCTCTGTATGGCTGAGCAGTCAGTCGAGTGCTCGACGAACTGCACTCGATGAGTTCTCAAGAGGGAACACGCCCTGTGATACGGGTGTGTCCCCCTCTAGTCGACGATCTTCACTCGACGAAGAGCATGCTGGAGGCGTGTCTGCTGCCATGTAAGGGCACACGGCCTCTGACAAGGTCGTGGCATAGGCCGTGTCCTTTTCTGGATTTGGCCAGGGCAGTGAGGCCTGGTGAACACAGGCAGGGAACGGGTGTGTCTCTGGGCACACAGCTTGTGACACAGGTGTGTCACATGGCCGTGTCTTGCTCGGGTTAAGATGAGTGTATTCCACCTGAGGTACACGGCTACAGACACGGCCGTGTCAGGTCACACGGCCTGAGAGACGGGCGTGTCACATGGCCATGTACTATTCTGTATGTGTCGGTTGTGTGCCGCTTAAGGTACACGACCTTTAATACCGGCATGTCATAGGCCATGTCAGCCAAAAATTAGCCTTTTGTGGCAAAATTGTGGCCGTTCATTTTCTTCAGGTGGGATCTAAGGGCCTAAGCTTCTCCCAACTACTTTAAGGCCGAGAATGAGAAGAGAATTCTCATTCTTTATTTAGCCATTTTCTTTCTAAGGAAGTTAGAGAGAAGAGAGAGGAAGGAGGAGGAGGAGAGAGGAGCCCACCACCGGTGGAGCTACTAAGTTCTGATTCGAGATCCGAGGCTAGCATTGTGTAGGCAAGGCCGCTGCGGTGCTTTCTAGCCGGCTAGAAGTCCATTGCTCCAAAGAGGTCGTCAAGGGTAATGATCTTCTTTCTTGGACATGTGAATTCCTTCCTTTTTGGCATATGCTTGATGGGTTGTACCTGTGAAGGATAGTAGCAGGAAGTACTGGAGTGGTAGTCCAGGAAAAGACCCTTGTGATGCTTGTGATGCTCGATGGGTTGGACCTGTGAAGGGCAGTAGCAGGAAGTACTGGTGCGGAAGTCTAGGAAAAGACCCTCTGATGCTTGTAATGCTTATGACGCTTGATGGGTTATGCCTGTGAAGTGTAGTAGCAGGAAGTACTGGATTGACAGTCCAAGAAAATACCCTCAAGTGTATGATATGAATGTACGGTTACACCTAGAGATGGAAAATGAGTTCTGTTGCAAACGCGAGGCATGGCTCCTAGCTAACATATGAATGTGAAGCCAGTCCCTCGGGGTCAGTCTGGCTATGTATGAGTTTGATGTGCTCTTCAAAAGGCTTTATGCCAAACAGGTAAGGTGAAACTGACCCGCTCCTTTTACTTAGCAGCGAGTATGTTGGTATTCGGTGATGGTAAGACGACTTGAGCAACGGGGCGTGATTGATATAACCTGCGTTATGTCCGTCCGACTTGAAGACCTGAAAGTGCGGTTTGTTGGAGCGCATAGCTAGAGTCTTAGGCCTGTGCACCACTAAGACTAAAGTCTCCGGCTGCATACCATGGAGCAAATGCTCAATGTTACCCTTGGGTTTCGACCCTGATACGGTGGTGGGACCCTGGTTCTCTGGTACACCAAGAATGTGCCCTGAGCATACGGATCGTCGGGCCACATGGCTGACGGTTGTAATGGAATGCTTGTCGGTAAGAGCACAATGTGTGATATCTATATATCTGCATATGAATGACTATGCCTGCAGGGAAGGAATACCACTGCCCCGAGTAAGGGGTAGGGTCGTTATAAATTGGTCAGTTGAATGCTGACCGTTGCCTTGTTTTCCACCGTTGGGTGGGCTGCCCTTGTACAGGTGATGGAGAGCCGAGCGGGACATATAAAGGTTAAAGTCCCTGCTGCTGCTGCTGTTAGCCCTTAAAGGCTAAGCTGAAAATGTTGTGTTTTATTCATGTTTGGTTGGCCTGCGTGCCGATATTTGGAGGCCACTTTTATAAAGAATAACTCTAAGGCCATAAGGCCAAACGATCTTTTATTTGTTGGACATTCATATATATATTTATATATGCTTGTTTATAGGAGTGGACATTCATGGTTGGAGTTCTAAATTTATGTTAACAGCTTCCGCTAGAATGCTAAGAGTTAGGATGCGCAACTCTGATATCATCCCGTGATTTCGCCGTCTGTTTTGTGGCATATAGTGTGGGGGCCCCGGCTGGACCTTCTATTATATACTATATGAACGGATGGAGTTGTTACAAAAGTTCCCTTCCTTGCCACAAGTATGACAAGTGTAAGTAGCTTTGCTAGTATATGTTCTAGCCCTCTTTTTCAAAATTCTGCAGTATGCATCCTTTGTAAGACCTACAAAGTTCGGTACCCTACACACTAGCACCTGAAGGTCTTTCCCCAAATCTACTTCCAAAGATCTAGCCGACTCCAACAAAGCTCGAATTCCCAATAATTTTGGTCCCAGTAGTAGGACTCGTAACTTGCCACGCATACCATTATAAAATCTATCCACTATAGACTGCTCGTTCTCCAACTCAAAGCCTGGGTAGCGCCTTATCATAAGAAACGCCTGTAAATATTCATCAATCGAGTGCGCTCCCTGTACTAAAAGCATATTCAACTGCTGACCCGATGGTCTGCTAAATGTCATTTGCTCCAACACACCACCTGACATTGAAGCCACCTCAGGGACAAAGGGTTGCACATTCCTTCCATGTTGTGGATTGGTCACAACAAACACCGCTTCAACTACCCTTCTTATGGTTTCAACAAAAGGAGGTATCTCAGGCACATTGTTGGGTGCACTACACTCCACTAAATGTTGCCATTACGACTGCCGCGCATCACTCCTAGTCACCTATAGTTGTAAAAACGCTCAATTAGGCGACACACAAATTGCCTAAAGGCAATCATTGTAATGCTCAGGTTCCTCAAACAAGTGTATTTTAATTTCTAAGTGGACATTCATCTGTTCTTTTTATGTTATAACAATGATGCACATACATGTGCTCACCACCCATTAAAATAATTTGCCAGCGAATTCAAATAAGCAAGATCGAAACTGGTAGTCTGATACAAAATTGTAACACCCCTATTCGTCATATAGCATATAGCGGTAGGTCTGGCAGGAGCCCGACGCCACATACTACAAATAGACCGAAGAGTTACTAAATGAAACCATACTTCCAATATCACACATCCTACACAGAGCACATTCTAGCGGAAGCATTTTAAATGTTGCAAAGAAAAGAACCCAAGCCACAACATGAATGTCCACTAAAAACACAAAGTAGGAATGAGCGTACAAATGCACAAAGTACTTGGCCTTATGGCCTTACAAGAGTTTACTTAACAATAAATGTCTTCTATACATCGGCACGCAGGCCGGTCACACATCAGCATAAAAAGTAAATATTCGCCTTCTCCTTCAAGGGTCGGCTCAGCAACAGCCACTAGGCTCCGCAGCACCTGTAATCAACATTCCCCCACAACGGTGGCAAACAAAAGAAATGGTCAACTAAAGCTGACCAAATTATAACGACCCCACCCCTAAATCGCGGAGGGAGCGCTCCTTCGCTGCATTTTATTTGTATAACCAAACAAGATAGTGAAAGTACAAGATAAGAACACTTCACCACAGGCATAAGCTCGTACGACCACACACCCCGTGCTCTCATGGCACATTCTCGGTGAACCCGGTCCACCACCGCCCCCAGGATGGCAACATCATGAGAATTTTAGTCTTTAAGGCCGAAGCCTAAGACCCGCCCTCTACGCCATCGGTAAGTGCCAAGTACCTTAGGTCTCGTTAACCGAACCACATAGAGCCAGTACGATTCCACTCAACCCGTTGCTCACCTCGCAATGTCAATTTAAGTCATCAACGTGGGTCAAGCTTCCCCGAAGCCCGAGTATCGATCATATAATTTTACGTAACTTAGATATGTACAAGTTTGCTCCAAGGCCACCAAGATGGCAGAAACATGCATCTACCCATTTTTGCGTGTGTACCTTGAGGTTAGTCCCCAAGGCTCCGTGTTGCAATCTACCACGTAGAAAATCCGAAAACAACCATCCACATGGAGTCTTCTCTGGCTATTCAGGCATAATGAAACATCACCGATCTAGACCAACTTATCCGGGTAGGTTTCACACACCACGCATATGTCCGTACTTTGATTCCTGACTCTACATGCAAAACTAGGTGGACTATTCATATCCACCCGAAGGAACACCTCACACTCACCTCATACAAGCGAGAACGGGTTTCCTATTTAGAAAGGAAGAGGACGACAAATTTCCAAGAAGAGAATCATTACCCTAGAGGTTCTCTTCGGCCCCATGGAAAAATAGCGGGATGAAAAGTACCGCAACGGCCTCGCCTCCATGGATATGAACTCGGTTTGCGATTCGGAGCTCCGAAGCTCCACCGGCAGTCGGATTTCTCCTTCTCCTTCTTCCTTGCTCTCCCCTCTCTCTAACACTTTTAGAAAGAGAGCCTCAATAGAAATCTAGGTTTAACCCCCAACTCCTGACCTTATAATAGTAGGGAGATCATTGGGTCGTTGGATCCTATTAGAAGGAAATGAACGACCACGAATCGCCCTGAAAATAACTTTCCTGGGCCGCACACGGCATGTGGCATGCCTGTATCATAGGCTGTGTCTCATGATCTGAACATAATCTCAAATGCAGAACAGGACACGAGCTCAGACACGCCGTTTACTGCTTGACACGCCTGTATCATGCTCTGACACGCCCGTGTCCTAGGTCGTGTACCTAACTCGACCCCACCCTACCGACACATAGCAGGACACGGCCCTGGACATGCCCGTGTCTCAGGGCATATGCCCGACCTCCAAGGATCGTCGAATGCATTTCGTCGACCACACGGAAAATCGTCGAACTCGTAGCAGGATACGACTATGGACACGCCCGTGTCCCAGGCCGTGTGACCCTTATCAGGCCCCAGATTGGCCTTAAGACTCTACTAGATCATTTCCGTGTTTTGGGGCGATACACGTGCTCATCACCTCTCAAAAGAATTCGACCACGAAGATTCACACAGCTATTTCTTCCCGTACTTATTAGGCACCCATTGGGTAAGAGTGCAACCAACTTTGCCTCTACCAACTTAGAAAGCACTCTGACTCACACCACAAAGTCTTGTGATAAGAATGAGTGTAATACAACGGTGTGGAACACTGATCTAGCCGGATGATTGAATACTAATACGAAACCGAACTGTACAACCCCGTCTTCGCTGATTGGACTCAACAAGGCGGAGTGGAGCCCTCGAGATACGCTATGGGATCATAAGCTCTAGACGAGCTGGGTTAGCCGGTTTGCACATGCCTAGCTGGAAGCCGGCTCGTTGGAGCGAGTCTGCATCTGCCTAGGATGAAGGTAAGATGCGGGAGCTGGCCCGCATACACCTAGCAGATGGTAGAGTCGGGGTAGCCGGCTCGCATCCGCCCGGGTGGCGGGTGAGCCGGGGGAGCAGGCCCGCATCTGCCTAAAAGGCACTCGAGATGTGAGTATCCAACCCGCCTCTGTCTATGAGGCGGGCGAGTTGCATGGACATGGCTTGCACTCACCTAAGAGACTGAAAGTGCAAGTTAGATCTGATATACTCTAGAGGGGGGGGGGGGTGAATAGAGTATGGTGCTTACCAAAAACTTTTTACAGCTGTTGTTGTAAACATAAGTGAACACGGAAGAAAATAATATAAAGTAAATGTAAACACAAAGCAATCACAGATCACAGCCAGAAAACAAAAGAAAAATAAGCAACCAGAAGACACAAGGAGCTATAGTGGTTCCCCAATCAATCTGGGTACATCCACTCTTCTACCACCCTAGGGAGGAATCCACTGCAGGATGAGTTGATCAGGTGTCCTGGGCACCAATGGGTTTTGATCAGGTCCCCAAAAACCAAACCCTCAAGTCTTTTGGAAGGAGACTTGCAACCAGAATAATTTTGAAGGGATTTAAAACCCTGTACAGGAATGAGAGAGAGGGTGATAGTGTCTTCTCTGTCAACAGTCAGAGAGAAGACTTGTGGATTGATGTAGCAGCTCTTGCTCCCCCTGATATCTTGAATTGGTCAGGAATGCTGGAGCACTGCTTCTGGGTGATAGGCCTTCAATGACCTAGAATTCCTGGACCAGAACTGCTTCAGGAACTTCTTTGACAGATGGATTGATTGTTGTCCTTTGAAGTTATCCTGTGAATAGAGAGAAGAAGACTCTTGATTAAATTTAGTCGTTCTTCTTCTTCTTCTTGAGAGAGTTCTCTGGTCAAGGCTGATTGCAGTCAAGAACTTTTGATTTGAATGATTGTTCTTCTGCAACTTTTGAGTATCTTTTGTACTGTAATTTTTGAACTCTGCTTGATTCTCTATTTTCTTGTGTCTCTCCCTATGTCTGTGTCTGTCTGACTAAGGGATATTCAAACTTATTTTTTGAATTGTCGAGCAGTAATTACAATCGGCCTTTGAAAGAATCAGCCATCAATGAATTTCCCAACTGTCACGTGGAAAAACGGCATGTAATCATCCATAGTAAATGCGCGTTCTAACGGTAACATTCCGAGAAGATCTGGCATTAAATATTCAGGAATCAGCGCCAAGAAAAGGGACGGGAACCTTGAAGAAAACCAAATCTGGATTCGTCGAACGAAGAACACATTTCGTCGAGCTGAACTTGTGTTCGTCGAGCTGAGCTTGCGTTCATCGAGCTGAGCTTGATAGAGTTCATCGACCATACAATCTTCATACATCTGACAGACATTCTTCATTCGTCGAGCTGAGAAACAGAATCGTCGACCTGAGAAAAGTTCTGGACTTAGACATAATATCCTGCATCTGCTGAAATGCTGTGTCGACATAAGCTGGTGTCGATAGATTGATCTTGGTGTCGACACAAATCCTCTAATGTCGACAGAAGCTAGTGTCGACTGAAATCCTGGTGTCGACACAAGTTAGTGTCGACTGAAATCCTGCTATTGACACAAGTCGACTGGTGTCGACACAAACCCTAAGTGTCGGCACAGATTCTCTGAGTCCAGAAATCATCGAGTAGAGATTATCATTTATCGACCTGCGAAGCTGACTTCGTCGACCTGAGAAGCTGTGAACTTGAGGTCCAAGTTCGTCGAGCTCAGAATATAATTCGTCGACCGAAGCTTGAAGCTGGACTTAGAAAAATTTGAAGTCCTTTTGACTTTGGCTTGAAGCAGAAATTGAATTTTCGTCGAACAGAGAACTTAGATCGTCGAGCTCAGCACTACGAATTGTCTCACGATCGTCGAGTGCAGAATTCCTTTCGTCGAGCTGAGTTCGACGAACGTCGAACTCACTTTACTTAGTCTTGTAAAACTTGTGAGTCTGGAGTCTCTGAGGGTCTTGAAGAAAGCTGGTCCATCTGGAGTTGAGCCTAAGGACTTAACCTAGACTCTAGGACACAAATTGACCCTGGCTATACAAGAGGGGTCACATCCTAAGTCAGTGAACCTAGCCCAAATCAACAAGGGATCCAACAATCTCCTCCTATTTGGGTGAGGTCACTAACAGAGACTCAAAACAGAAAAATAAAGCAAGAAAAGAAATATATCTAACAGAGAATTATAACACATGCAACAGATATATATATACACAGCTTTGCTTAACAGATAGCACAGTTTTAAAACAAATAACAGACAGAAAAGAATCAACAAGAAAAGTTACTTCTTTGGCTTCTTCTGCTGAGATTTGTCTTCTGCTATCTTTTCTCCTGTCTTCTTGAAAATGATTTCTCGGTTAGGATTTTGAGCTTGAGCCACTGTCATGGTCATATCAGCTGCCCCAATAATTTTCAATGAAGTAGCCTTGGGGACAACTGCTTCTGGATGAAGTTTCATATAGTCATCAACATTAAATAATTTGTTACCTTTGTCAAATCTTTTCAGCTCTTCCTTTCTATACTTTGACATGGTTGAAAGACCAGAAATATCTTTTCCTTCTGCTTTGGCTTTATTTATCAACGATAGACCAATCAGCTCTTGGTATCTAGCCATTCTTGTTGTATTAGCAGTCTCTGGATCTTCAAAAGGAATTGGAGGGGAGTCTAGCTTCTTTGGGCTTTTAGATTTTTGTACTTTAGAACTTTGTTACTGCTGCTGCTTATGTTGTTGACTACCTGAGGAGGATGGCCTCTGCTGGATGCTTCCAGAAGATCTCCCTGATTGTCTTTGATAAGTTTGCATTGGGGCAGATCTCTGGGAGCTAGAGCCACTGGTACCAGCTGCTGGAGGAAGAGGAGGAGGAGGATCCTTCCTGTATCTGTGCACTGGAGGAGGGGAGTATCTCCTGCTTCTCTTTCTATCTTTCTACTAGTTTTTGGAGAGCCATATCCATGCTGGCATTCCCTTATATGGAGTCACATTGTGCAGAATGTAGTAGGGAGTGTCTGCAGTGGGATTTGGCTTGGGAGGAGGAGCGACCTTTCTCTTCTTTGCCAACAATCTCTTTTTCCTTCTAGCTGCATCCTCATCAGAATCAATTTCATTATCATCAGATTCTGAATCCTGAGGTGTATCATACAATGAATCCAAAGCTTTTAAATCTTTATCAGAAATAACAGCCTTTGCTGGAGGAGGGGCAGAAGGTTCAGGAATAGGAGTATCAATAAAAGAAGAATTATCTGTATAAGGTTCAGAAACACAAGAGATAGAGCTATCAGCTATTGCCTTATTCTCTTCTTTAATATCTGCCTAAATAAGCTCATCTAGAGTAGGCATTGGAGAGTCATCCATAATAAAGTCTGGTGCTGAAACTGGCACTGGAGTATCTTCTGGAATGACCTCTGGGCTGGAAGCTGAGAAGGAGGCTGAAGCTGAGAGAGCAAAATTATCACAGAGTTGCTTGACAACTGCTGGACTGACTGGAGAGGTATAAGGTACCATAGCCAAATAAGGCTTAGAGAAATCTGTTGGAGGGAGTTTCATATGTACAGTATCAAAACTTCTCAACAAAACTGATAAATTCACTGTGGGATCTAAATAGAAATCACCAACAGGAGTTATTTGAGCAACCGACTCATCCAGATCAATGTCAGTATCCATGAAATGAATTAACTCAGACATCTCAGCATCAATGTCTTTCAAAATTGTGGTATCTTCATCTGAATCTGAATCTGCTGGAGAGGGAACTATTGTGACTGCTGCTGCTGTTGTATCTGCATCTGCTGCAACTTCATCACAGAGCATCTCCCCCTGCCTGGGTTCAGAAAGACCTGGAGCCAGGCCCCTAGATTAAGAGGGGACAGCAGATAGACGAGAGATCTGGGAAGATAAGGAATTAATGGAGGTCACAAGAGGTGTAATGGCCTCTTGGATCAAGGATTGGATAAGAGGGGTGAGCAAGGAAATGAGGGTATATGGATCAAATGGGGAAGGGGATGGAATGAGAGGAGGAATAACAGATAGAGTGGGGCATCTTGCATGATTGCATCTGATGGTATATCATAAGATGGGATGGTGGATAAGTGTGGGGGAAGAGGAGACTGAGGAGGTGTAGGAATAGGAATGTCCTGAGGGGAATCTGGAGGAGTGGGTTGTTGATGAACTTGCAAGGGGCAAGATGGAGGTGGAGATGGAATGTTTGTCAGGTCAAGTGGTGGTGATGAAGGAGGCGTAGGTACATGAGGAGGCTTCTTTGGAGGAAGAGGTGCTGGAATAGATGGTTTAGATGGAGGAACCTCTTCAATAGGGTGGGGAGCAGCCTTTACAGCCCTTGTGCTCTCAGAAGTTTGGAGGAGGAGGAGGAAGCCTTTGAGGGCTTGGAGATGGTCCTCTCCCACCTGCCAAATAGAGCGCAAGCGAGGCGCTTGCTGGCGTTTATGAAGATGGTCGTGGAGACCATACATTCAGCAGCCTTCTCTTTGAGGAAGATACCCAATATTCTGCCAAAGCAGACTTCCTTTTACTGTTCTTCTTCTTGATCAATTCAAAGAACACTTTACTCCAATAACCTGTCGCTTATTCACTACTGCACACATTATCAGAAATTGGTGACGGGTGATATAGTCGTGAGCAGAGTTCTTGGCCATCAGAATCTTTCCCGTAATATCTGCCAAAAATTGATAGGCGACGAATAATTGCTTTTTCAACAACTTATTAGCGTTGTTCCTAGAGAAACCCATTAATTTTAGCATATCACTGAATTCCTCAGAATCCATTTCCATATTGTCTTCTCCATTCACTAAGCTAAATATTTCAGAGAGAACTATGGGAGAGAGGGAAACAACATTGTTCCCTATATTGCCGGTCAAAGTATCTTTCTCAGAAACAGTAGATGTATATACCCATTCCCGTATTTCTGTTCCATGAAGTTTGATGCGCCTGGTCATGAAGTCCTTTAAACTAAGTTCTTCCAATAGTTCTAGGATGTATAGAAAAATGGGGTCAGAATGTTGAAACGACTCAAAGTCCATGTCGAAACTGCTGTCAAACTTCATTGCAACCAAAGCACCTGAGGGAATCGCCATTGATGTCCTGCAAGAAAAACACAGAGAGAAACGGCGATCAAGAGCAAGGGAACTGAAAGCGCGGGACGGAGGTCGAAGAAAAACCTAGATATAGGATTTTCAGAATATGAATCGACAATCTCCGTTCCACGAGAAAGAAAAATTCTTCGAACTGAGCTCGACGAAATAAAATATAGACAGATAATTCGTCGATCTCATCCAGAAGAATCGAAAACAGTTCGTCGATCTCCATTCGATGAAATGTCTTCTTGAAGCAAAGTTCATCGATCGCTGGTCGACGAAAGTTGTTTCCCCACACAGAGAATTCGTCGATCTCCATTCGACGAGAATCTCTCAAACTTTCCCTAATTCGTCGAACTCCGTTCGACGAACTCTGGAAAATTCGTCGAATGCAGACAGAAACTAGGTTAACTCTTCTCCATCAAACATTCCCAGTTGATTTATAAAGAACAAATGGGTTTTCTCATCCAAAGGCTTGGTGAAAATATCTGCTCTCTATAGATCAATAGGAATGTGGATCAAGTTAATTTTCTTTTTGTCCACATTATCTCTAATGAAATGATGTCTTATTTCAATATGTTTGGTCCTAGAATGGTGTACTGGATTCTGTGTTATAGCAATAACACTAGTATAATCACAAAATAAGGTTGAATTATTTAAGTTGACACCATAATCTAAGAGTTGGTTTTGTATCCATAGCATTTGTGAACAGCAACTACCAGCAGCCATGTATTCTTCTTCTTCAGTTGATGTAGACACAGATGTCTGCTTTTTACAAAACCAAGAGACAAGTCTCATACCAAGGAACTGGCATGTTCCAGAGGTACTTTTCTTGTCCACTCTACATCCAGCATAGTCAGCATCTGATTATCCAGTTAACTCAAACTCTGACTCTACAGGATACCAGAGTCGTAGATTAGGGCAACTCTTTATATATCTCAAAATTCTTTTTAAGAAAATAAGGTGAGATTATTTAGGGTTCACTTGGAACCTAGCACAAAGGCATGTGACAAACATTATGTCAGGTCTGCTAGCTGTTAGGTATAATAGGGATCCAACAATTGCCCTATAATTTTTCTGATCTACAGGTTTCCCTGCTGCATCAGAATCCACAACAACATTTGTAGTCATAGGGGTTTTCATCCCTGAAGCATCCCATATCCCAAACTTTTTGATAAGCTCTTTAGCATACTTAGCTTGGGAGAGGAAGATACCATCTGGGAGCTACTTCACTTGGAGACCAAGGAAGTAGGAAAGCTCACCCATGCTACTCATCTCAAATTTTGAATGCATGAGGTCAGCAAACCTATTACACAATTTGGGATCAATAAACCCAAAAATAATGTCATCCACATATATTTGTACTAACAGTATTTGGTCCTTATGAAGTCTAGTGAAAAGTGTTTTATCTATGGTTCTCTTATAAATTCATGCTCTAAGAGAAAGCTTGCTAGGGTCTCATACCAAGCACTTGGAGCTTGCTTTAGACCATAGAGAGCTTTATGCAATTTAAAAATAAAAGAGGGTTGAGTTGGTGAGATAAAATCTGGAGGTTGTTCTACATAAACCTCTTCTTGAAGCACTCCATTTAGAAATACACTTTCGACATCCATCTAGTAGACCTTGAATCTCTTGTAACCTGCATAGGCATGGATTATCCTAATGGCCTCTAACCTTGCAACAGGGGCAAAGGTTTGGTCATAGTCTATTCCTTCCTCTTGTCTGTAGCCTTGAGCAACAGGCCTAGCCATGTTCCTCACTATGTTGCCTTGAGCTTCCAACTTGTTTATGTAGACCCATTTGGTTCCAATAACTGGGTAATTATGGGGTCTTGGAACCCAATCCAAAACTCTACATCTCTCAAACTGATTGAGTTCCTCTTGCATTGCAATGATCCAGTGGGGATCTTGCTCTGCCTCATGTATGGTGAGAGGTTCAATTTGAGAGAGAAAACAGGCATGCATCAAGTCTTGGTTGAGTTGATGCCTTGTCTGTACACCTACTAAGATGTCTCCAATTACTTGAGATCTGGGGTGATCTCTAAGTGTGACAAGATTAGTTGGTGGAGTTGGTTGAGCAACAGCTTCAGTATTTAATTCCTCTTGGGGAATGATGCTAGCTGTTGGGGGAAGTTCAGCCACTTCCTCTTGACTTTCCTAATCACTATCTGCAACATCCTGTGGAGTGGGATGGACTGATACCTCTTGGGTAAGGTTCAGTCCATCCAAATACTCACACAGTGGTGGAACCTGCAAAGAGCTAATGGTAGAAATTTCTTTCTCTTTGTATGACATGTTAGTCTCATCAAAAGATACATGAACAGATTCTTCAATTTTAAGAGTTGATTTATTATATACCCTATAAGCTTTACTGATCATGGAGTATCCCAGAAACACTCCTTCATCAGCTTTTGCTTGAAATTTTGCTATGTATCTCTTGTCATTATTGTGAATGTAACAAATACAAACAAAGATTTTAAAATAATCTACTTTAGGTTCCTTCCCTTTGAGTAATTCATAGGGAGTCTTGCCCTTCAGTTTATGTATTAAACTTCTATTCAACATATAGTTGGAGGTGTTCACTACCTCTGCCCAAAAGGATAGAGGAAGATGAGCATCTGACAACAATGTAGTGACAGATTCAATAAGGGTTCTATTTTTCCTTTCAGCTACCCCATTTTGTTGAGGAGTTCTAGGAGCTGAGAAAGTGTGTCTGATCCCTTCACTCTGACAGAACTCTTGCATAAGAAGAGAATCAAACTCTGTCCCATGCTCACTTCTAATCAAGGCAATGTGAGTGTTGAACTCAATCTGTATGCATTTGAGAAACTCTGTCAAACACTTAAAGTTATCAGACTTTTTCCTCGGAAAGAACACCCATGTGAATCTAGAGAAGTCATCTACAATCACTAAAGTATAAGATTTCCCTCCTAAGCTTTGTACTGTAATGGGTCCAAAAAAATCCATGTGTAACAGATACAAAATCTTAGGTGAATCACTCTTATTAAGTGACTTGAAACTATTTTTGTTTTGCTTGCCTAATTGACAAGCCCTGTAGAGTCCTTCCTTCTTGTAGGGGCCAGAAGGTAGTCCTCTAACAAGATTGTCCTTGGATAGCCTAACAATAGTTCTAAGGTTTATTTGTCCTAATCTCTTATGCCATAGTTCATTAGGTCTACTAATAGAGTTGAACAAGCAAATATCTACTTTAGTTGAAAGAAGGTCTACTAAATAGATGTTACCTTTCCTTTTACCTGTCAAAACAGTTGTGTTGTCCTCTAATTTGATCTTGCATAAGGATTTGCTGAAAGTCACTTGATAGCCTTCATCACATAGTTGACTGATATTGATCAAGTTGTGCTTCAGTCCTTCCACATAGGCTACTTTCTTGAATGTGACTGTGCCAATCTGGACTGCACCATATCCTTTTGTTAGTCCAAAGTTTGAATCACCAAATATTACTTTGGGTACTAGCCTGTCCTTGAGGATGTGAAATTGTCCTTGTTTCCTATTATGTGCTTTGAGCATCCACTATCCAGATACCATTGCTGGTTTGATGTTGGATAGGTCTTCACCTGCACATAAAATAATTTACTTGTTTTTGACCAAGTTTACCTTGGGCCTAGGTTGATAACCTTTGAATTCAGAAATAAAAGACATCCCTGGTTGGCTCTTATAGCCTTCAGGATGATATCTCCTTGGAGGTATTATCCATTCAGTATAAGGGTTAAATCTTTGGGATGAAGAACCTCTAGGATTGAACTTTGATTTGCCTTTGAAAGAGTTTTCAAAACTCTGAGCTCTGTTCGACGATCTCTGAGCTGAGTTCGACGATCTTGGGTCAGATCGCCGAGCTCCGTTCGAAGATCGACCATGCCAGAGTTCAGGGTTCAGGGTTCGTCGACCTGAGTTCGACGATTTAGCCTGAGATCGTTGAGCTCCATTCGACGATCGTCGAGCTCTATTCGACGAATTCTGTTGAACTTTGGTTTTCTTAGGTAGATCAGAATTATTCTTAGCTACCTCTGCAACTCCCTTACCTTTATCAGAGATAAATTTAATTGGGGTTGATAATGCTATAGGTTAGCTGGATGAAGTACCCAAGCCCAGTGTACTGTTGAATCTTGAGTTCACTATGCTTGTGATGTCCATTAGTTTGATACTTCTCCCATTGAGGGATTCTTCAAACTTCTTGGCCTGTGATAGTTCACTTTTCAGTGAAGCTATCTGCTCCCTACAGCATTCCAACTCCTTAGAGAGTTTGAGGTTTTCTGATTTTAAGGTGCTTTGTTCAGATAGTTGATTTCTGAGAGAAATAATTTCTTTTTCAGATTTCAATAGATCTAAACAAAGTGCCTTAAACTCACATTTAAAGTCCTCTGAATTGAAATCAAATGAGTCTATTACCTGGTCCTCTTCAGATTGAGTCCCTGATTCAGATTCTGACTCTCCTGCATCAGAATTTTGTTGTGAGGCATTAATAGCCATCATGCAGAATTCTTTTTCTTCAGCATCATCTTCATCATCACTTGAGCTGCATGAAGCTTCAGATTTTTCTTCTGTCTCACTCCAAGATTCAGCTACAAACCCCTTCCTAGTGTGTTTGTTCTTACTGGAGGAGGGTTTGCCATTGCTGTTCTTCCTGAAGTCTTTATCTTTTCTTCTCTCCTTCCTGTCCTTTTTGTCCTTATACTGATTTTCTGGACAGTCAGACACCATGTGGCCTGGTTTCCTGCATCCAAAGCAAATAATCTCTTTGTTACTTGATTTGTCATACCTTGGCTTATCATGCCCTCTGGAAGACTTTTTCCTGAAATCTTTCCTGGCCATTTTGTGGAATCATTTGGCCAGTAGGCTTAGCAGCTCCTCATTGCCTGTGACTTTGTCTTCAGGCTGATCTTCAATGGCTTTGAAAGCTATTGACTTCTCTTTTCTGACTGCTGGTGAAGCAGCCTTCTGCTCTTCTTCTCTATTTTTGATGAGCAGCTCATAAGACTTGAGCTTGCCCAAGAGAGCTTCAGTTGTGATCTCATTTAAGCTTCTGGCATCGTTGATTGGCCAGATCCTTGAGTCCCAAGTGCTTGGGAAGCACATTAGGATTTTATCATTTAGCTCAGTTAATGAGATCTCCTTGTCCAAAGTTTTCAGCTCATTGACTATGAGACTGAGTCTATTATACATGTCTGCTACTGACTCAGCTTCTCCTTTCTTGAAATTCTCATACTTGGTTATGAGATGAGATCTTCTATCTTTTCCCACATCAGCAGATCCTGAGACTATCTCAGATAGCTTGTCCCAGATGTCTTTTGCTGAGTTGCATTCAGATACTTTCTTGAATATTTCATCAGACATAGTCTGAGCTAAAATGTTCATAGCCCTTGCATCTGCAACTTTCCATTTCTTGATTTCAGCATCTGTTCCTGAAGGAGGTGGAACAACACTTGTACTTGTATTTTCTGGGGGTCTTGGACACACTGTCAAAACAGAATTGAAAATGTCTTCATCAATAGAATTCATGTATAGTCTAATCCTTGCCTTCCAAAGTGCAAACTTAGATAGATTGCACACTGGAGGTCTGGTGCTAGCATAATCTTTGTTTTGGGACATGTTCTGTGAAGAAATAAATCTAAAAAAAACTTAAACAAGCAGATCTAACTAGAGGGATCTTTGGGTTCAGGTGTTAGCCTGTGCAACCACTAAGGTGTGGTATTTTTAACCAACCTCGCTTTCATACCAATTGAAAGTGCAAGTTAGATCTGATATACTCTAGAGGGGGGGGGGGGAGGGGTTAATAGAGTATGATGCTTACTAAAAACTTTTTACAACTGTTGTTGTAAACCTAAGTGAACAAGGAAGCAAATAATATAAAGTAAATGTAAACACAGAGTAATCATAGATCACAGCCAGAAAACAAAAGAAAAACAAGCAACCAGAAGACACAAGGAGCTATAGTGGTTCCCCAATCAATCTGGGTACATCCACTCTTCTACCACCCTAGGTAGGAATCCACTACAGGATGAGTTGATCAGGTGTCCTGGGCACCAATGGGTTTTGATCAGGTCTCCAAAAACCAAACCCTCAAGTCTTTTGGAAGGAGACTAGCAACCAGAATAATTTTGAAGGGATTTAAAACCCTGTACAGGAATGAGAGAGAGGGTGATAGTGTCTTCTCTGTCAACAGTCAGAGAGAAGACTTGTGGATTGATGTAGCAGCTCTTGCTCCCCCTGAGATCTTGAATTAGTCAGGAATGCTGGAGCACTGCTTCTGGGTGACAGGACTTCAATGACCTAGAATGCCTGGACCAGAACTGCTTCAGGAACTTCTTTGACAGATAGATTGATTGTTGTCCTTTGAAGTTATCCTATGAATAGAGAGAAGAAGACTCTTGATTGAATTTAGTCGTTCTTCTTCTTCTTCTTGAGAGAGTTCTCTGGTCAAGGCTGATTGCAGTCAAGAACTTTTGATTTGAATGATTGTTCTTCTGCAACTTTTGAGTATCTTCTGTAATGTAATTTTTGAAATCTGCTTGATTCTCTATTTTCTTGTGTCTCTCCCTATGTCTGTGTCTGTCTGACTAAGGGATATTCAAACTTTGTTTTTTGAATTATCGAGCAGTAATTACAATCGGCCTGGGAAAGAATCAGCCATCAATGACTTTCCTAACTGTCCTATGGAAAAACGGCATGTAATCGTCCATAGTCAATGTGCGTTCTAACGGTAACATTCCGAGAAGATCTGGCATTAAATATTAAGGAATCAGCGCCAAGAAACTGGACGGGAACCTTGAAGAAAACCTAATCTAGATTCGTCGAACGAAGAACACATTTCGTCGAGCTGAACTTGTGTTCGTCGAGCTGAGCTTGCATTCGTCGAGCTGAGCATGATAGAGTTCGTCGACCAGACAATCTACTTACATCTGACAAACGTTCTTCATTTGTCGAGTTGAGAAACAGAATCGTCGACCTGAGAAACGTTCTGGACTTAGACAAAATATCCTGCATCTGCTGAAATGCTGTGTTGACATAAGTTGGTGTCAACAGATTGATCTTGGTGTCGACACAAATCCTCTGGCGTCGACTGAAATCCTGGTGTCGACACAAGTTAGTGTCGACTGAAATCCTGGTGTCGACACAAATCCTAAGTGTCGACACAGATTCTCTGAGTCCAGAAATCATCGAGTAGAGATTATCATTCGTCGACCTGAGAAGCTGACTTCGTCGACCTGAGAAGCTTTGAACTTAAGGTCCAAGTTCGTCAAGCTCAGAATATAATTCATCGACCGAAGCTTGAAGCTGGACTTAGAAAAATTTGAAGTCCTTCTGACTTTGGCTTGAAGCAAAAACTGAATTTTCGTCGAACAGATCGTCTAACTCAGCGCTACGAATTATCTCACGATCGTCGAGCACAGAATTCCTTTCGTCGAGCTGAGTTCGACGAACGTCGAACTCACTTTACTTAGTCTTGAAAAACTTGTGAGTCTGGAGTCTCTGAGGGTCTTGAAGAAAGCTGGTCCATCTGGAGTTGAGCCTAAGGACTTAACCTAGACTCTAGTACACAAATTGACCCTAGCTATACAAGAGGGGTTACATCCTAAGTCAGTGAACCTAGCCCAAATCAACTAGGGCTCCAACAGAGGCAATCGAGTCATAGGAGTCGAGCCGCACCCATTTAACACATCCCCTGTTATGATAGTATAATATGCGTCCGGCCGGGACCCCACAACATACAAACGCCACAGCTTTAGACTTAAAAGATGATATGAACTACAAAATCTCAAAACTCAAGACCAAAAAATAGCGGAAACAGCAAACAAGACCATAAGCTATCCACATATAAGAGTATCGAAATGGCCTTAAGGCCTTACAACAAAAGCGAGTCCAACAGTCCAAAAAGATAACATCAAGCATCAATGTGCATGAGCACTCCTAAACTACTTCGGCCTGCAAGTCGAAAAACAAGAGTATCAAAACATACAATGCTACCAAAAATATAGCTAGTACAAACAGAAAAACTTCAAGAGGCTTAGGATCATTTTGCCGGTGAGCTAGCTCTTGCTTGCGATCCTTGCCCTGTAAAAATTGTTTGTAAAGTGGGTCAGCAAAGGATGACCTCAAATTGTGTAACCAACACATCTCCTCCCGGCCGCCCCTAACGGTGCCCGGGGTACCCCTCTAACCTACAAGTCAGCACTTCATATACCATATACAAAACATGCAAAACACTAAGACAACATGTTTTAATGTCTCAAACAACAAACACGTTTTTTATGTTGAGCATATAATAATAAGGGGCCTACTATGCAGCATGTAAGCAAAACTCGGGCTTCACACAAGGCACCCTATTGCGCATGCATCTAGCACATCATCAAAACATCTGTGTACTTCAACTTTCCCCATTGGCGTTAAGCCACAAATAAAAAGGGACACTGCAATTCCCCTAACGGCATACAAGCTGCCATACGGAACTCTTGCCAAGGCCCCACCTGCTCATGGTCTTAGTCCCGGGCTTGCCTGCAAGCTCTGTCTTCTCGTGTCTGGATTCCATTTCACACACTGACCGATTCTAAGAACCCTTACTGGACCCCACCCGCTCATGGCCTCATTGCCCCGGCTTGCCCCAAGATTGGCGTTCTCGTCAGTCTAAAAGAAGGGGACTAGTCTCGCCGGGACACTCTCCCCAAATGACTTGCATGTCACGGGATAGCCAGCCGACCACGAAGACAAAGCCGCGCCTTAGCACATCACAATCCATAATCATTCCCACCCTAATCCGTCGTTTGTACGGCAACGTCCCCATGCACCAAGGAAACCATCTACCGCCAATGCGGGGCTAACCTTGTGCACCAAGGAAACCATCTACCACCACTGCGGAGCTAACCTTGTCCGGTTCCGGCTACACGTACTCACTCGAGAAAAGGGGGAAAACAAAAAAAATCACCAACGGAATCTTGCCGCAACGGATTTCAATAAAATCCTTAAAGCTCGTTATGCAACATCACCGTGTCAGACTAACGGTCGCGACCACGACTTCACCCACCATGCCTAATCCACTAATGGAGTGGATCTCTAATGCAAAATCAAGTCGGGGATGGAATCAATCGACCCGGATGTTCCCTTAAACCATGGCGACCCAACCCCTCTCATTTGAGAGATTTGGTGCCCAAAAGCTTGAAAGAAAAGATGCTAAACATGCATCCTAAAATCAAGAGGAGAATTGTCGTTACCTTACGACCCCTCTTCCTAGCCTTGGAAATTTAGCCGGATGAAAACCACCGCAACAGACTTGCCTCTGCGGATCCGGACTCGGTCGCTATTTGAGGCCCCAAAGCTTCTCCGGCAGCCGGATCTCTCCTTCACCTTCTTCCTTGCTCTCCCTTCTCTCTAGAACTGAGAAAGAGAGTACTTGAAGAAGAATGAGGGTTTCAAACCATATTCCCGGACAAAACTCAGCCATGACAGCTCTGAACCATCAGATCCAAAAAGATGGAAACGAACGGCCACGATTCGCACTTAAAACCAAAATTCCTGTGCCGAACACGCCTTGAGACACGCTCGTGTCCAAGGCCATGTGCCTCAATCGACGCTGAAACCATCGCACCCAGAATAGGACACGGGCTCTGAACATGCCCGTGTCAAAGTTGACACGCCCGTGTCACTCAGTACACGCCCGTGTGCCTGGGCGTGTTCGTCGATCGACACGGGACCAAACACAACCCGAGTAGGACACGGGTACGCAACACATCCGCACATTTGACACGCCCGTGTCATACACGAACAAGCCTGGGCTCTAGGCCGTATTTACCCCCTCACACGGCCCGTCTCATAACCCGAGCAGGATACGGCATGGGACACGCCCGTGTCTCAGGTCGTGTTCGACCTCTTAACGATCGTCGAGCACATTTTCGTCGACCATGCGAAAATCGTCGAACCCGAACACGACACGGCCATGGACATTCTCGTGTCCAAGGTCGTGTTCACTGTCTCGACACTTCGTCGAGCTCAATTTGTCGACCACCCGAGTTCTTCGTCGAACCCGAGCACTAGACGGCCATGGACACACCCGTATCTTAGCCCGCGTGTCCCTTGCCAAGACCGAAACTTGGCTCTGAACGTTGTCCGTCCCACTTTCAAATTTTGGGGCGTTACAACTCTCTCCCCCTTAAAAGAATTTCGTCCCGAAATTACAGAAAGTAAAAGGTACACAAAATGTAAATGATACCTTAATGGAAAAACTCTGGATACTCCTCTAGCATGGTTTGACCTCTTTGTTCCGCAATTGCCGAATTTCTGAATCCTCTTTAGCAACTGTACGAACTCGCATCCTCAAGTCCTCTTCTATCAGGACCGATGCTGATTCGATCACCATACTAGCCTATACTAAGGCTTTCCTCAAGATGGAGACATGGAAGACGTCGTGTAATACACTCAGCTCTGCGGACAACGCAAACCTATACGCTGCTTCTCCCACCCATTCTATAACTTCAAAAGGCCCCAAAAACCTTGGACTCAACTTCTTGAGTCAGCGAATGCGCGAAATGCCTTTGAACGGCTTGATCTTTAAATAGACCCAGTCGCCTCCCGCGAAATCCAGCTTCCTATGACAAGCATTAAAATATCTTGCTTGCCGATCTTGAGCCACTTTCATGTGCCCTTGAATGGTTCACACCAGCTCTCATGCATCAGCTACCACTTCTTTTCCCAAACGTTTGGTGTCTCCCGCCTATGTCCAAGACATCGGTGTTCGACACCGCCTCCCATACAAAGCTCCGTATTGTGCCATCTTGATACTTGTTTGGTAACTATTGTTATAGACGAACTCCACCATGAAGAGGTGATCCTCTCACTTCTTACCGAAGTCCAGAATACACATCCTTGGCATATCCTCCATAGTACGGTTCGTCCTTTCGGTTTGCCCGTCAGCTTGAGGATGGAAAGTCGTGCTGAACTTTAGCTTCGTGCCCAGAATTTTCTAAAAAAACTTCCAGTCCTTGGACACGAAACGTCCATCGCGATCACTAACTATACTCTTAGGAATCCCATGTAGTCGTACAATGTTGCGAACATACAGCTCTACCAGCTTCTCCACACCGTCCTCCTTCCGATTTGGGATGAAGTGAGCCACCTTGGTTAAGCGATCCACAATCACCCAAATCGCGTCGTTACCTTACTGCGATCTAGGTAACCCATGTACAAAGTCCATGGAGATATCATCGAATTTCCACTCGGGGATTGGAGAGGATTCAGGAACCTGCCCGGCTAGTGATACTCATCCTTCACCAAGGCACAAGTTTGGAATCGATTCACATACAAAGCTATGTCCCGCTTCAGTCCAGGCCACCAAAAGGATTTCTTCATATCCAGGTACATCTTTGTACTGCCCGGGAGAATGGAGTACTTTGTGAAGTGAGCCTCAAACATCAACTCCTCATGGAGCTTGCCGAACTGCGGTACACAAATCCTTCCATCCTTCCTCAGGATCCCATCAATAAACTCCCAGGCGCTGCTCTCGCCGTTTTGAGCTTCCACCACATAAGGTTGAAACTCCATATCCAAACAAGTCACTTCCCGAATACGATCAGACAAATCGTTCTGCATTTCAATCCAGTTCAACAAAGCCACGCTAGACTCTCCCCTTGCTACACACTCCAAGCCGAGGGACTCCCATTTCCAGCACCAACCCCTCATCATGAGCTTCGATCCAATTCCCTTGCCCCGAGTATTTTCTACTCAAGACATCTGCCACGACATTGCCTTTGCCTGACGTATACTGTATTGCCACCTCGTAGTCTCCAAGAAACTCGACCCACCTGCGGTGCCGCATATTCAAGTCCTTCTAATCTACGAGATACTTCCGGCTTTTTTGATACGTGAAGATCTCCACCTTCGCACCATAAACATAGTGCCGCTATAATTTCAACCCGAAAATTACCGCCGCCAACTCCAAGTCATGGACGGGGTAATTCCTCTCGTGAGGCTTCAGCTTTCTATACCCATAGGCTATCATACTGTCATGTTGCACCAATACGCAACCCAAACCGCATCCCGTTGCGTCACTGAAAATTTGAAATCCTTCGGTCCCTTTCGGTAGACTTAGGATTGGAGCCGTCATCAGCCTTTCCTTCAGCGTCTCAAATGCCTGACTGCACTCCTGAGTCCACACAAACTTCTAATCCTTACGAGTTAGTGACGTGAGGGGTAGAGCTATTCGTGAAAAGTTTTCTACGAATCTTCTATAGTACCCAGCTAGTCCAAGAAAACTTCAGACTGCCGCAACGGTTCTCAAGATCGGCCAATCTCTGATGGCTTCCACTTTTGTTGGATCTACCGCCAACTCATCTCCACTAATCACATGGCCCAAAAATGCCACCTTCTCTAGCCAGAACTTGCACTTTGAGAACTTTGCATAAAGCCGGTTCTCTCTCAACGCTTGTAAGACTACTCTCAAGTGAGTCTCATGCTCCACCTCCGATTTGGAGTACACTAGAATGTCATCAATAAAGACAACTACAAAAAGACACCAAGTATTTTCGAAATACTCGATTCATCAAATCCATGAATACGGATGGTGCGTTCGTCAGCCCGAACAGCATCACCGAGAACTTAAAGTGACCATACCTCGTATCAAATGCTGTCTTGGGTATGTCATCGTCTCGAATTCGCAACTGATAGTATCCTGACTTCAAGTCCAACTTTGAATACACCACCGACCCTACCAGCTGGTCAAATAGGTCGTCTATCCGAGGAATCAGATACTTATTCTTGACAGTCAATTTATTCAACTCTCGGTAGTCTATGTACAACCGCATACTACCATCTTTCCTCTTCACGAACAACACAGGCGCACTCCACGGTGAAGAACTGGGTTTGATATATCCCTGCTCCAACATTTCCTACAACTGTACCTTGAGTTCGGCCAAATCCTTTGGTGACATCCTAAACGGAGGACGTGACACTGTCCTAGCCTCTAGCAATAACTAAATCGAAAAAGAAATCTCCCGTCGAGGAGGTGCTCCAGGAAGTTCATCCGGAAACACATCCTTGAACTCTGCCACTACGGGCACTTCCCCAAGTGATAACTTGGAAAGGCGAACCCTCCAATATTGCTACAAAGGCTACTCCCCCTGGTTAAGTACCTGCACTAACTGTATGGCCGAAATCAAGGAACAAGCCACTCCATTAAGGCCCTCAAACTTGACTTCTGTCTATCCTACGCTTCTTAGGGTCACCACCATGGATAGGCAATCAATACTAGCACACTACTCTGCTAGCCAGTCCATTCCCAATATCACATCAAACTCAACCAATGGTAGGACCGCTGCTATAAAAATGAAGTCAACTCCGCCTAGCTCCCAACAAATGCGCCCTTTTTCCCCGGTGGTCATGGTTGACCCATTGGGCATGCGCACCTTCAGCTCTTCTTCCAACAAGAATGACCCAACACCAATTCTCTGGATGAAGCTTTCCGCAAGAAAGGAGTGTGACACTCCCGTATCAAACAATACCCTAGCGGGGTATCCGGAAACTAACACAAAGCCTAAAATATAGACATCAAATATAACGGTCTGAAAGTATGAAGCACAAGGTTAAAATTAAACATCCACATACCTGGCACCACATCGGGTTGGCAGATCGCTTCCTGCTGTCTAAGTTTGTAAGCCCTTGGTTGCACTGATTAGAACCGAGTTGCGCTAGACTCCGCCATCTTCCCTTTCTCTACGACACTGGGGCCGGAGCGCACAGTCTGCTCCTACCTTGCCTCCTGCTCCGCACCTCCTTGATTACAAAAACGAGCAATGTGCCCCACCTTACCATAATTGAAGCACGTTGGTGGTCCCTTAGAGTGAGACCCTCTGGACGTCCATTTACTTTTCTCACCAGACTTGAATGTGTGGGGCTTTTTCCTCCACCTATTCCCTTCAGACATTCCTTGGGATTGAGGAGGCTTCCCTTCCCCTTGCTTAGGCGCAAAACCCTTACGACGTTGGCTTCGCTCCAGATCACTCTCCAACGTCCTGGCAGCCTCAACCAACTCATTGAAACCACCTCTCTTCATGGCGATGAGGGGTTGCCTTAGATTCTCCCTTAGCCCCTGGTAGAAGAGGTTATCCCTCTCCTCATCTTCTGCCATTGTCGTTCCTGCATAATGACCTAACCGAGTGAACTCTTGTACATACTCGTCCACCGTCTTGTCCCACTCCACCAAATGCAGAAACTGTCTTTGGAGGGCCAATCTTGTCGAAACAGGAATGTACTTTTTCAGGAAAGCATTCCCAAACTCTATCATGGATGGGGTGCGTCCAGGAAACTGGCGGCCGTTATTGCTCACCCACCATAACTTTGCGTCTCCCTCCAACCTGAAGGCCGCAAAATAAGATTTCTTCTCCTCTGGCATCTCTGTCGCCCTCAAAAGTTCTTGCATCCGTGCCCACCAATCCTCCTCATCAGTCGGAGAACCAACTCCCTTGAACGTGGGAGGATGGAAGCTCAGAAAATACTACATTTGCCGGTCTCCATGCCTGACCACCACACTTCTGGCCAACGGCTCTTCTCGCCTGGATTCTCCGCCCGGCACGGCCGTCGCCGTATCTGGTGTAGCAGGGGTTGCTACCTGAGCTGTAGCTGCAGCTTGGGCTGCCACCATTGCTTCTGCAAGCATGCGACAGAAGTCGGCCGGGTTTACAACCATGCCCAAAGGACCCTGAGCAGTAGCGCTGCTCGCTGAAATCTCTTCTCTTGGTCTCGAGGTATTCTCCTCATTGCTTGCACTCATAAGAAAAGCAAGGAAACAAGGAATCAGTCTCTTAAACGTAAGACTCAAACATAAGGACACTCATGGTCCCACGTTACTCCTATGTGGATAACTTCTATACACACTGACTTTGGACGTAACGTGGCTCTGATACCAAATTGTAACACCTCCCCTGTAATGACCGTATAATATGGGTCCGGCCAGGGCGCCACAACATACAGATGCCACCACTTTAGCATTAAAAGATGATATGAACTACCCAATCTCAAAACTCAAGACCAAACGACAGCGGAAACAACAAACAAGACCAGAAGCTATCCACATATAAGAGTATCAAAACGGCCTTAAGATCTTACAACAAAAGAGAGTCCAACAGTCCAAAAAGATAACATCAAGCATTAATGTGCATGAATACTCTCAAACTACCTCGGCCTGCAAGCCGGAAAACAAGAGTATCAAAACATACAATGCCACCAAAAATAAAGCTAGTACAAACTGAAACACTTCATGAGGCATAGGCCCTTTTTGCAAGCGAGCTAGCTCCTGCTTGCGATCCTTGCCCTGTAAAAATTGGTTGTAACGTGTGTCAGCAAAGGGTGACCTCAAACTATGTAACAAACACATCTCCTCCCGGCCGCCCCTAACGGACACCGGGGTACCCCTCCAACCTGCAAGTCAGCACATCGTATACCATATACAAAACATGTAAATCACTAAGAGAACAGGTTTGGATGTCTCAAATAACAAACACATTTTCTATGTTGAGCATATAATAATAAGGGGCCTACTATGCAGCATGTATGCAAAACCTGGGCTTCACCCAAGGCACCCTATTGCGCATGTATCTAACACATCATCATAACATCGAGGTACTTCCACTTTCCCCATTGGCGTTAAGACACAAACAAAAAGGGGCAATGCAATTCCCCTAACGGAATACAAGCCGCCACATGGAACTCTTGTCAAGGCCCCACCCGCTCATGGTCTTAGACCAGGGTTTCCTGCAAGCTCTGGCTTCTCGCGTCAGGATTCCGTTTCACACACTGACCGATTCTAAGAACCCTTGCTGGACCCCACCCGCTCATGGCCTCATTTCCAGGGCTTGCCCCATGCTTGGCATTCTTGTCAGTCTCACAGAAGGGGACTAGTCTCACTGTGATACTCTCCCAACATGAATTGCACGTCACGGGATAGCCAGCCGACCACGGAGACAAAGTTGCGCCTTAGCACATCACAATCCATAATTATTCCCACCCTAATCCCTCGTTTGTACCGCAACGTCCCCGCGCACCAAGGAAACCATCTACCGCCAATGAGGAGCTAACCTTGTCCACGTAGGAAACCATCAACCGCCATTACGGAGATAACCTTGTCCGGTTCCAGCTACACATACTCACTCGAGAAAAGGGGGAAACACAAATATCACAAACGACAACTTTCCGCAACGGATTTCTACAAAATCCTTAAAGCTCGTTATGCAACATTACCGTATCGAACTAACGATCGCGACCATGGCTTCACCCACCTTGCCTAATCCACTAACAGAGTGGATCTCTAATGAAAAATCATGTCGGTGACGGACTCAATCGACCCGGAGGTTCCTCTTGAACCATGGCAACCCAACCCCTCTCATTTGAGAGATTTGGTGCCCAAAAGCTTGAAAGAAAAGATGCTAAACACGCATCCTAAAACCAAGAGGAGAAGTGTCGTTACCTTATGACCCCTCTTCCTAGCCATGGAAACTTAGCTGGATGAAAACCACCGCAACGGAATTGCCTCCACGGATCCGGACTCGGCTCGCTATTTGAGGCCCCGAAGCTTCTCCGGCAGCCGAATATCTCCTTCACCTTCTTCCTTGCTCTCCCTTCTATCTAGAACTTAGAAAGAGAGTACTTGAAGAACAATGAGGGTATCAAAGCCTATTCCCAGACATAACTCAGCCATGACAGCTCTGAACCATCAGATCCAAAAAGAGGAAAACGAACGGCCACGATTCACACTTAAAACCAAAATTACTGGGTCGAAGATGGCTTGAGACACGCCCGTATCCAAGGCCGTGTGCCTCAATCGACGCCGAAACCGTCGCACCCAGAATAGGAGACGGGCTCTGAACACCCCCATGTCAAAGTTGACACGCCCGTGTCACTCAATGAACGCCCGTGTGCCTGGGCGTGTTCCTCCATCGACACAAGACCAAACATAACCCGAGGAGGACATGGGTACGCAACACGCCCGTGTCACATTTGACCTGCCCGTGTCATACACGAACACGCCTGGGCTCTAGGCCATGTTTATCCCCTCACACGGCCCGACTCACAACCCGAGCAGGATACAGCCTGGGACACGCCAGTGTCTCAGGCCGTGTTGGTCCTCTCGACGATTGTCGAGCACATTCGTCGACCATGTGAAAATCGTCGATCCCGAACACGACACGACCATGGACATGCACGTGTCTAAGGCCGTGTTCACTGTCTCGACACTTCGTCGAGCTCAGTTTATCGACCACCCGAGTTCTTCGTCGAACCCGAGCACCAGACGGCCATGGACACACCCGTGTCCTAGGCTGCGTGTCTCTTGCCAAGACCGAAACTTGGCCCTGAATGCTGTCTGCCCCTCTTTCAAATTTTGGGGCGTTACAACCCATCCAGGGGGCTGGCGAGCTGGTTCACGCTCTCCCCCATATGTGGGGTGCTAATAGCATGTATTTAATATAATTTTATATGTCAATAGACCTTTCAAACTTCAGAGTTTTGCTATTGGCAGTCACACCTTGGATTACGTATAATAAAATATAAAGGCGGACTTACGCTATTTATAGGATAGACTCAGAAATCTATAAAAAGACAAAAAGGGGTACCTCAAGGGGGAAGATGCTCATTTATGGTCTTGTAGCGCGTTCTGAGGTGCCCTTAATTCAGCATTGTCTAAGGTGAGGACGCTGTAACACCCCAAATCCAATTTTTGACCTAAGTTTGGAGTACATAGCCTGGGGCACGGGCGTGTCACAGTCCGTGTCCTGCTCGGGTTAGCATCCTATCGAGAGTTCGACGAAATGCGCTCGACGAAATTTTCATGAGGAAACACGCACTGCAACACGGGCGTGTCAGGGAGCATGTCCTCCTCTGGTAGACGAATTTCACTTGAGTAGATGAGATCGATGAATCCTCGAGAGAGAGGGTACACGGCCTGTGATACGGCCATATCACAGGGCCGTGCCCCGCTCTGTATCTACTCGAGTGGGTCTCGAAAGGTTGTCTCGAGTAGGTTTCAAGCATCTCGAGTAAGGCGCTTGAGAGCTATATACGGGCGTGTCAGCCATATGACACGGGCGTGTCCTGTCCAATTACTCGAGTGGTGCTCTCAAGTAGTTCTCGAGTGGGTCTTGAGAGCGGGCGTGTCAGCCATGTGACACGGGCGTGTCACATGGACGTGTCCCGTTCTAGATAAGTCAGTTCTTATGCGGCTTAAGGTACACGCCTGGTGACACGAGCGTGTCACGGGGCGTGTCAGACCCGAAGAGTCAATTTCAGAGAATTTTGTGGCCGTCCATTTTCTTCAGCCAGGATCTGATGGCTCAGGCTCCTCCCTGCTGCTTTAAGGCCGAGAATGAGAAGATAATTCTCATTATTCACTTGGCCATTATCTCTCTAAAAAGCTAGAGAGAAGGGAAAGCAAGGAGAAGAAGGAGGAGGAGGAGAAGAGAGTCGGCTACCGGTGGAGCTTGAGAGTTCCGATCAGAGGTCCGAGGCCATATTTGTGGAGGCAAAGCTGCTGCGGTGCTTTCCAACTGGCTAGAATTCCATGGCTCCAAAGCTATCGTCCAGGGTAACGATCTTCCTTCTCGGACATGTGAAGTCCTTCCTTTTTGGCATGTGCAAGGATTTCCCCCGCCAAAGTGTGTATTGTGAAGTGATTTCCTTGGCTTGATTCTTGGAATCCACACTAGTTGGCATATAGATCAAGAAATGAAGTACGAAATAGAGATGTTGTGTGAAGCCCATCTGGAAAGATTGGTCTGAATTGGTGATGCTACATTTGCACACCGGAGTGGATTCTGTGGTTAAACGTGTAGTTTATGGAGTCAAGGGTGAAAGTGAGGGGTTAGATCAAGAGTACTATAGAGGGGGGGGGGGGGTGAATGAGTACCTTTAAAATTTCAAACCTTTTGGTGTAAATAGAACTTCTGCAGAGTTGATCAGACCTGAGATAAAATAGACTATCACAGGTGCAGCAGAGTATAAACTAATTAAACACAAACACAGCAATCCTAACTAGCACAACCACAGCAAGAACAAAAAAAAGAGCAACCAGACAAAACAAGAATTTTATAGTGGTTCCCCAACTTGGGTACATCCACTCTTCTACCACCCTGGAAGGAATCCACTCAGGTTTTTGATCAGGTGACTGCCACACATGAGCTTTTAATCAGGTGCTCAAAAACCAAACCTCAAACCTTTTGATCAAGTGACATGCAATCAGGAATAACTTTTGAAGGGAGTTAGGAACCCTTTTTACAGTGGGGGATGAGAGATAGATTTTGTCTTCTCTTTCTCAAATACACTCTGAGAAGACTTAAGTGGATCTTGATGTTAGCAAAGGCTCCCCCTGAGATGTAGAATGGTTCAGGAAGTTGGAGCTTTGCTGCAGGGTGATAGTCATTCAAACTTTTGCTTTGACTAGATGAGCTCCAGGAACTTCTTGACAGATATTGTAGTTGTTGTCCTTTGAAGAATCCTGGAAGAAGACAGAAGAAGACTCTTGATTTTGATTAGCTGTTATTCTTCTTCTTCAGATTGCTTTGATGTTTCTGGTCTAGGGCTGTTTCTCTGTATCACTGTATGTTGTATTACTATGTAATTCTTATTGTGTTCCAGAGAACTGTGTATTTATTCTATCTTCTGTACTCTCTGATCACTCGTTTTTTAGGAAGAGAAAGGAAATCTCTTTTATATTTTCCATGTAAATTTTCAATTTGATATTTGAATTTCTTCTGCATTCATTGCTGACGGCCTTGGGAATATTTACATTGATTGGTTTCCCCAACTATCCCATTGAAATACGACAAAATAATAATCCTGAAGAAGACCATAATCAATGCTCCGTCTAACGGTAATATTCAGAGAATATTTTAGCATTAATTACTCAGGAATTATTGCAATAGAATAAGGACAAAATGATGAAAATAACCAAGTCTGGAATCGTCAAACACAGAACAGAATTCATCGAGCTGAGTCGACAGTTCGTCGAGCTGAGAAGTTATGTTCGTCGATCTGATAACAGCTATTCGTCGAGCTGAGATCCAAGATCGTCGACCTAAGAACAGACAACTGCTTTCTCCAGAACCTTGTCATTTCTGTGCATGAAGTTTGTCGATCTGAGAATAAAACTTCGTCGACTGGAGTTCAGTATACCATGTTTCTTGGACTCAAAAATGTTTTAAGTAAAATGTCCAGAAATCGTCGACCTGAGAACTAGTTTCGTCGAGCTGAGAACTTCTAACTGCTAGATAAGTCTTGCCAGGATTGTGGTCTAAGTTCGTCGAGCTAAGAAGGTGAATTCGTCAACTGGAGTATGATCCTGGACTTAGAATATTTAGTTGCTTCTGGAATAAGATGTTGAAGTAGAATACCCATAGATTGTCGACCTGAGAACTAAGTTCGTCGACTGGAGTTCAGAGAAATTTTGGACTTGAAATATTGAAGTATAGTGTCTATAAGTTGTTGACCTGAGTACCAAGTTTGTCGAGCTCAGCTTAGAGAATTGTCTCTGAGTTCGTCGAGCTGAGCATGACTTTCGTCGACCTGAGTTCGTCAAACTCATTTTCTTGAGTCTTTGAAATTTCTAAGTCTTGAGTCTTTTTGCAGTCTATTGATGGCTGGTCCATGTAGTGATGACTCTATGGACTTGGCCTATACTCTAAGACTCATACATGACACTTGCTATAAATGTTGGGTCAAACATCCTAACTTAGTGAACCTAGCCCAACTCCAATAGAGATCCAACAATCTCCCCCTATTTGGGTGAGGTCACTATTACAGACTCGTAATAAAAAAAATTTATAAAGCAAGAAAACATATATCTGGCAGGAAAATTAGCATATGCAGCAGATATATATACAATATGCTTTGTATCAGGAATTAAATAAGCAGTTTTTATCTTAACTCGGAAAGACTAAAGATAGTTTAAGTATCATTTCTTTTGCTTTTTTCCTTGTGCTTCTCCTCTTTGCCTTTCTCTCTAGACTGAGTGAATATGATTTCCCTGTTGTGATCTACAGCTTGCACCTTTTTCAAAGTCATGTCAGCAGCCCCTATGATTTTTAGAGATGTAGCCATGGGCACTACTGCTTTTGGATGCAGTTTCATATAGTCATCAACATTGAAAAATTTATTATCCTTAGCAAACCTGTTGAGCTCTTCCCTTCTGTACTTGGACATTGTTGTGTATTCAGATGGATCCTTCCCTTCAGCTCTAGCTTTGTTGATCATGGAAAGGCCAACCAGTTCCTGGAACCTGGCCATCCTTATTGTTGTAGCTATCTCAGGATCTTAAATTAGTACACGAGGGGAAGCAAGTATGTTGGAGCTTTCAGCTTTTTGATGTTCAGGGAGTTGTTGCTGTTTTTGTTATTGATGGTGCTGTTGTTATTGTTGGTGCTGCTTGTTAAATGAATAGTGTCTCTACTGGCTGCTTCCTGAAGATGAAATTCTACCTTATTTTCTTTGGTATGTTTGAAACTGGGTAGACCTTTGAGATGTTGTGCCTGAAGCACCAGCAGCTGGAGGAGGAGGTGGAGGAGGATCCTTTCTATAACTTTGAGTAGGAGGTGGTGAATATCTTCTGCTCTCCTTTGTCTCTTTTTGATCATTCCTGGACAGCCACATCCATGCTGGCATGCCCCTGTAAGGAGTGATATTCTGGAGTATATAATAAGGTGTCATTTGCTGGGTTGGGCTTTGGAGCAGGAGGTGGAGGAGCTTTCCTCTTCTTGGAAACTTTCTTTTTCTTGGGTTCTTCATCTGATTCCTCATCTTCATCCTCATCATCATCAATAGAGTCCTGAGGATTATCATATAATGCATTTAATGCTTTTAGGGCTTCAGTAGATATTGGAGGTTTCTCAGCCTGAGAGGGAGCTGGAGGAGGAGCTGCAACTGGAGTTGGAGCAGGAGCTGGAATTGAAATTGGAGAGCTATATATAACAGTGCTTTCAGTAACTGTCTTATTTTCCTCTTCTATATCAGCCATGATCAATGCATCCAGATCAGGCATAGGTGAATCATCCATTACAAAAACCGGGGCAAGAGGAGATGAGACAATGGGTGAAACAGCTCTAGGAGTAGATGGATTGGCTGGAGTCTCTGCTACTACAAAACTGGCCTTTAATTGCTTGGCAACTTTGGGGCTTATGGGTGAGGTGTATGGTACTATAGCCATTGATGTCTTAATGCTATCTTCTGGAAGTATGTTGAAATAAGCTGTATCAAAAACCTTCAATAAATCTAACAGATCTACTGTGGGATTAATAATATAATCACCAACAGTAGTTATTTCTTCTATGGCAGACTCATCCAGATCCATGTCAGTATTAATGAAATTAATGAAATCAAATAATTCATCATCAGTAGTTGTTGCTGCTTCTTCTGATGCTACTGCTGTTACTTCTACTGCTACTTGTATTGCTGTTACTGATACTGCTACTGCTGGTACTATTGCTTTTGATACTACTGCTGCTACTGCTTCTTCATCAAGTATCTCCCCCTGCCTGGTTTTAGTGGAAACTGAAGCCAGGCCCCTTACTGAAGAGGGGGGCAGCAGAGAGGGAAATGATTTGGGTAGCAAAGGAGGAGATCAAAACAGGAAGAGGTGAGATAGCCTCTATTATAAGATTTTTGAGGAGAGGAGTAAGAAGTGCAATAAGAGAAGAAATGTTGGATGGAGCCAACAGTGGAGTGGTAGAGGGGGTGGCAGAGGGTGCTGGAATGGAGACAGAAGTGGGGATGGTAATAGTTGGTGGAGTAGGAGGGAGAGCATCTTTCATGTGGACATCTGGAAGAGAGGAAGTATGAGGAGGGGAAGTAGGTAGAGTAAAGAATGGGATGTTGTCCAAATGGTATGGTAAGGGAGATGAAGTTGGTGAGAGACTGGGTGTACCATGGGGGGACTGAGGTGGGGTTTGTTGAGGGGATGGAGAAGGAGAGGGTTGGTGAAATTCTTGAAGAGGAGGAGAGGGAATATCAGTGATATCTATTGGTGGAGAATTGGCACGAGGTGGAGTTGGAGTAGGAATATGAACAGGTTGTTGTGGTTGTTGTTGTGTTTGTTGTAGAGAAGGAATGGTGGAAGAGGATGGAGGTGGAGAAGGGATCTCATCAGTAGGGTGGGGAGTGGCTGGAGCAGCCCTAGTACTCTCAAAAGTTCTGATGGAAGAGGAGGAACCCTTGGAGGGCTTGGTGATGGTCCTATCCTATTTGCCAAAAAGGGCACAAGTTATCCTCTTAGAGGCATTGATGAATATGGTCTGGGAGACCAGGGATTCAGCAGCCTTGTTTTTCAGGAAGATCCCTAAGATCCTTCCAAAACAAACTTCTTTCTTAGTATTATTTTTCGTAATCAGATCAAACATGATCTGAGCCCAGTTTACCTTCTTATTATTTACCACATCACACATAACCAGGAATTGGTGCCTGGTTATGTAGTCATGGGCTGTGTGCTTGCCCAACAACACTTTTCCCACAATGTCTGGTAGAAACTTGAACTCAGCAGACAGATGTTTCTTAAGTAGTTTGTTAGGGGTTTGTCGAGAATAACCCATCATACTTAGCATCATATCAAACTCCTCAGTATCCATTTCCAATTCTACTTCACCATTACTTAATCCAAAAATATCTGTTAAAACAGCGGGGGTGAGGGAAACAGTATTACCCGTTATAGTTCCAGTCATGGTGTTGTCATCTGTTGTAGAAGAAGTATACACCCACTCTCTGATCTCAGTGGTAGATATCTTTATTCTAGTGGACAACAGATTTTTCAGTTGCTGGTCTTCAAGCAGTTGCAATATTTCCAGGAAGATGAGGTCGGAATGCTGGAAGGAATCAAAATCGACAACAAACCCGGTGTCAAATTTCATTGCCGCAAGAGTTCCTGCTGGAATTGCCATTAGACCACCTGTAAGAGATAAATGGAGATCAAGTGCAAAGGAACTGAAAGCGTGGGATGGAGGTCGAAGAAAACTTAGATATATGGTTTTCCAGAATATGAATCGACAACCTCCGTTCCACGAAAAATAAAATAATTCTTTGATCTGAGGTCGACGAAGTAATTTACAGTTAAATAATTCGTCGAGCTCAGTCTGAAGATTTGAAGACATTTCATCGAGCTAAGTTCGACGAAGGTTTTCTGAATTAGATTCGTCGAACTTCGTTCGACGAAAGTGACTTCACTCACAGAGAGTTCGTCGAACTCCATTCGACGAATGTCTCAAGAACTTTCCCCAGTTCGTCGAGCTTCGTTCAACGAACTTTGGAAAATTCGTCGAGTGCAGACAGAAATTAAACTAAGGCTTCTCCATTGATCATTTCAAGCTGATTTATAAAGAACAAGTGATTTCTTTCATCCAAGGGTTTGGTTAAAATATCAGCTCTTTGTAAATCAGTATAGATATATACAAGTTTAATTTTATTTTTGACTACATACTCTCTAATGAAATGATGCCTAATGTCTATATGCTTAGTCCTACTGTGATGGACTGGACTTTGTGCTATCGCTATAGCACCTGTGTTATCACATAAGAGAGTTGAAATATTTAAGTTTATGCCATAGTTTAGGAGTTGGTTTCGGATCCACAACATCTGGGAACAGCAACTGCCAGGTGCTATATATTCTGCTTCAGCAGAGTATGTCCACACAGATGACTGCTTCTTACAAAACCAAGAGACTAATCTCATACCAAGGAACTGGCAGGTTCCTGAGGTACTTTTTTTGTCCACTCTACATCCAGCAAAGTCAGCATCTGATTATCCAGTTAACTCAAATTTTGACTCAGTAGGATACCATAGGCCTAGACTGGGACAACTCTTTATATATCTCAAAATTCTTTTTAGAAAAATAAGGTGAGATTCTTTAGGGTTCACTTGGAACCTAACACAAAGGAATGTGGCAAACATGATATCAGGTCAGCTAGCTGTAAGATATATTATGGTCCCAACTGTGGAAACCACCAACAATGCCCCTATATAATTTCTGGTCAACGGGTTTCCCATATGGATCAGAATCTATTACAATATTAGTAGCCATAGGTGTTTTCTTGGCTTAGGCATTAGTCATCCCAAACTTCTTAAGAAGCTCTTTAGCATACTTAGCTTGGGAGATGAAGATGCTATCAGGCAGCTGCTTCACTTGGAGTCCAAGGAAGTAGGAGAGGTCACCCATGCTACTCATCTCAAACTTAGAATGCATGAGGTCAAAAAACCTTTTGCATAGTTTAGAGTCAGTAGATCCAAATATGATGTCATCCACATAGATTTGTACTAACAAGATTTTATCCTTATGATGTCTAGTGAATAGTGTTTTATCTACTATGCCTCTTGTGAAATCATGCTCTATCAGAAAGCCAGCTAAGGTCACATACCAAGCTTTTGGAGCTTTCTTTAGACCATAGAGGGCTTTATGTAATTTAAATACATGATAAGGATGGGTTGCAAAGATGAAACCTGGAGGTTATTAAACATATACTTCTTCTTTTAGTACTCCATTCAGAAATGCACTCTTTACATCCATCTGATATACCTTGAACTTCTTGTAGGCAGCATAAGCCCGAAAAATTCTGATGGCCTCTAACCTTGCAACTGGTGCAAAGGTTTGAACAAAATCTATGCCTTCTTCTTGCCTATATCTTTGAGCAACAAGCCTAGCCTTATTTCACACAATTGTACATTGGGCATCTAGTTTATTTCTATATACCCATTTGGTTCCAATGACTGGGTAGTCTTTGGGTCTTGGAACAAAATCACAAACTCTACATCTCTCAAACTGATTGAGTTCCTCTTACATAGCAATGATCCAGTGGGGATCCTTCTCAGTATCATGAATGGATTGAGGCTCAACTTGAGAGAGAAAATAGGCATGCATCAAGTCTTGGTTGAGTTGATGACTTGTCTGTACACCTACTGACATGTCTCCAATCACTAGAGATCTAGGGTGATCCCTCAGTGTGACAAAATCATTTGGTAGAGTTGGTTCAGCAACAACATTTTGAATTAATTCCTCTTGTGGAATTGAGTTTGTTGTTGGATGAGGTTGAACTTCTTCCAACTGTTCTTCTTCACTGTCTTCATCAACCTGTGGAGAAGGATGTGTTGGAGACTCTTGGGTGAGGCTTAGTCCATCCAAATTCTCACACAAGTGAGGTAACTACAAAGGATTACTGGTATAAACTTCTTTCTCCTTGCAATACATGTTAGTTTCATCAAAGGTAACATGTATAGACTCTTCAATTTTTAAAGATGATTTATTAAACACCCTATAAGCTTTTCTTACTTGGGAATATCCTAGAAAAATTCCCTCTTCAGCCTTAGCTTTAAACTTTATAATGTATTTCTTGTTATTATTATGTACATAACAAATACAACCAAATACTTTAAAGTAGGTGATTTTAGGTTTCTTCCCTTTAAGTAATTTATAGGGAGTCTTATTCTTTAGTTTACATATCAAACTCCTGTTTAGTACATAATTTGCTGTGCTTACAGCCTCTGCCCAAAAGGATAGGGGCATGTAAGCAACTACAAGTAATGTGTCTGCAACTTCAATTAGGGTCCTATTTTTCCTTTCAGCTACCCCATTTTGTTGGGGAGTTCTAGGAGCTGAGAAGCAGTGCCTGATACCTTCCTTCTCACAGAGCTCATGCATTAGAAGAGACTCAAACTCTGTACCATGATCACTTCTGATCAATCCAACATGAGTAGAGTACTCAATCTGTATGGTACTGAGAAAATCTGTAAGAACTTTAAAGGTATCTGACTTAGATCTCAGAAAGAACACCCAAGTGAACCTTGAGAAGTCATCTACAATAACTAGTATAGGATTTCCCTCCTAGGCTTTGTATAGCAATGGGTCCAAAGAGATTCATGTGTAGAAGGTACAAGAGCCTAGGTGAATCACTTTTATTTACTGATTGAAAGCTAGATTTAGTTTGCTTGCCTAGTTGATAAGCCCTGCAAAGGCCTTGCTTCTTGTAGGGACCAGAAGGTAAACATCTCACAAGGTTGTCTTTAGATAGCCTAACAATGTTTTTCATATTTACATGTCCTAGCCTTTTATGGCATAATTCATTCTGATTACTAATTATGTTAGCAGATATCTGAATTGCAGAATGAAAATCAACGAAGTATATATTTCCTTGCCTATTCCCAATTAAAATATTTTATTTTTCTTTATTAGAAATGATACAAGATGTTGAGTTAAAATGTACATGATAACCTTCATCACATAATTGGCTTATGGAGATGAAGTTATGCTTGAGTCCTCTTACATAAGTCACTTTCTTGAAGGTGACTACTCCAATTTTCACTTCTCCATAGTCTTCTGAATGGCCACAGTTTGAATCACCAAAGATTACCTTTGGTCCCAACTTGGACTTGTAGTTGATTAAATTGTCCTTGCTGCCAGTCGTATGTTTGGAGCAACCACTGTCCAGATACCATGTTTGATTAATCACTGGACAACCCTTTTCCTGCAATAAAAACAGTTAGTTGTTCTTGACCCAGGTTATCTTGGGTCCTTTATATTGCTGATATGAAAAACTAGATATCACAGAAAATTCTGGTTGAGATTTGTATCCTAATGGATGATATCTTCTATGTGGAATTATCCAATCAGCTAATGGATTAAATGGTTTTCTGGATTTAATAGAGTTGTTGTTATAGTTATAATTTTTGTTAAGTCTTTCTGGGTTCGACGAAATATTGTGAGTTCGCCGACCAGAAGTCCGTGAATTAGGATGAGATCGTCGATCTCTGACCAGAGAATGAACATAGTCATTCTATGTGCCCCACGTTCGTCGATCTCTGCTCGACAAACCATACAGAGTTCGTCGATTGCAGTAAGACGAATAATTTTAGTTAAACTCTGCGTTCAGAGTTCATCGACTAGAGTTCGATGAGCTGGCCACATTTCGTCGACCTGAGTTCGACGAAATCTGCTAAACTTTATTTTTACATGTTTTATTGTTTCTGTTATTTTGATTTTTAAGGTTGGGCATTTCTTCTGTGATTTTTTATTAGTTATTTTTTCTTTGCCTTTAGTAGAAACAAACTTGATGGGGGTTGATAAAATATTTTTCTTAAGAATGGGGGGCAAACTTGATGAAGCACCCAAGCCTAACTTGTCATTTAGTCTGACATTAACAGTGCTTGTAATGTCCATTAGCTTGTGGCTTCTCCCATTGAGAGATTACTCAAGTTGTTTGGCCTCACATAGCTCAGATTTTAAAGCAATAGTTTGTTCATTAGCTAATGTGAGTTCATCTTTTAGCCTATTATTTTCAGAGATAACATTTTCTTGATTTCCTAGTCTTTCCCTAAATGTCTTAATTTCTTTTTCTGAATTTATTAGATCAATGCACATGGTTTTAAATTTAGATATGAATGAATCAGAACTATAATCAAAAGAAGAAAGTACCTTATCAACTTCAGATTCTGAAGCTTCTTCACTGTCAGATGCATCTTCATCTGACTGGCTTCTGAAAGCATCAATGGCCATGAGGCACACTTCTTTGGCCCTTGCCTCTTCTTCTTCTTCACTGGAGCTGGAAGATGTGGATTAATCTTCTGTTTCACTCCAGCTTTCAGCTACAAAGCCTTTATCCTTCTTTTTATATTTGCTGGAGGAAGGCCTACTGCTATGCTGTCTTCTAGAATCCTTCTCTCTTTTATTCTCCTTCTTCTGATTTTTTGGACATTGTGAGAGGAAGTGTCCAGGTTTTCTGCAGCCAAAGCAAACCACTTCTTTAGTGGGGGTTTTGTCATACCTTTGCTTGTCATCCTGCTTGGATGACATTTTTATAAAGTCTTTCTTTGCCATTTTGTACAATCTTCTGGCAAATAGACTCATCAACTCTTCATTGATTATTGGATTCTCTGTCTCCTTAGCAGTTTTAAATGCAATGTTGTGCTCCTTCCTTGCTGCTGGAGGTTTTCTCTACTCAGCTGCTTCTCTGGATTTGATGAGCTGCTCATAGGACTTTAGTTTTCCTAAAAGAGATTCAGTGGAAATCTCATTTAGGCTTCTGGCCTCCTTGATGGGCCAGATCCTTGAATCCCATGAGCTTGGGAAGCACATAAGGATTTTGTCATTCACCTCTGTGAGGGTGATATCCTTATCCAATGTCTTTAGCTCATTGATGATTGAGCTCAATCTATTGTACATTTCTACAACTGATCCCGCTTCCTCCTTCTTGAAATTCTCATATTGGGATATGAGATTGGATCTTCTATCCTTTATTTCATCTGCAGATCCAACCACCATTTGGTTAAGGGATTCCCAAATGGCCTTGGTTGATGTGCATTCAGCCACCTTCTGGAATATATCATCAGACATAGTTTAGGCCAGTATATTCATGGCTTTAGCATTAGCAACTCTAGCTTTCTTCTGTACTCCAGTCTACTCAGGTGGTGGTACTACATTAATGCTGGATGTTGCTGTAGAGGTAGATGCCTGAGGGGGACCTGTCAAGATAGAGTTGTAGATATCTTCATATATAGAGTTCATATACAATTTAATTCTTGCCTTCCAGATGTCAAACTTGTTTAGATAGCATAATGGAGGTCTAGTGCTTGCATAGTCTTTGTTCTGTGCCATGCTATGTATATATTCTTAACAGAAATATAAAGCAGATCTAACTCAGGATCTTTGATTCAAGGGTTAGCTTGTACAACCAAAGGAATCCAAGCTCTGATAGCAATTGAAAGTAAGGGGTTAGATCAGGAATACTCTAAAGGGGGGGGGGTGAATATAGTATCTTTAAATTTTCAAACATTTTTGGTGTAAATAGAACTTCTGTAGATTTGATCAGACCTGAGATAAAATAGACTATCACAAGTGCTGTAGAGTATAAACTAATTAAACATAAACACATCAATCCTAACTAGCATAGCCACAGCAAGAACAAAAAAAAAGAGCAAACAGACAACACAAGAATTTTATAGTGGTTCCCCAACCTGGGTACATCCACTCTTCTACCACCCTGATAGGAATCCACTCAGGTTTTTGATCAGGTGACTGCCACCATTGAGCTTATGATCAGATGCTCAAAAACCAAACCTCAAGTCTTTTGATCAGGTGACTTGTAACCAGGAATAACTTTTGAAGGGAGTTAAGAACCCTTTTTACAGTGGGGGATGAGAGATTGATTTTGTCTTCTCTTTCTCAGATACACTCTGAGAAGACTTAAGTGGATATTGATGTTTGCAAAGGCTCCCCCTGAGATGTAGAATGGTTCAGGAAGTTGGAGATTTGCTGCAGGGTGATAAGCCTTCAAACTGTTGCTTTGACCTGATAAGCTCTAGGAACTTCTTGGCAGATATTGTAGTTGTTGTCCTTTGAAGAATCCTGGAAGAAGTCAGAAGAAGTCTCTTGATTTTGATTAGGTGTTCTTCTTCTTCTTCAGATTGCTTTGATGTTTCTGGTCTAGGGCTGTTTCTTTGTATCACTGTATGCTGTATTGCTGTGTAATTCTTGTTGTGTTCCAGAGAACTGTGTATTTCTTCTATCTTCTGTATTCTCTGATCACTCATTTTTTAGGAAGAGAAAGGAAATCCCTTTTATATTTTCCATGTAAATTTTCCATTTGAAATTTGAATTTCTTCTGCATTCATTGCTGACGGCCTTGGGAATATTTGCATTGATTGGTTTCCCCAACTGTCCCATTGAAAAATGACAAAACAATAATCCTGAAGAAGACCATAATAAATGCTCCTTCTAACGGTAATATTCAGAGAATATTTTAGCATTAATTACTCAGGAATTATTGCAATAGAATAAGGACAGAAGGATGAAAATAACCAAGTCTAGAATCGTCGAACAGAGAACAGAATTCATCGAGCCGAGTCCACAGTCCGTCGAGCTGAGAAGTTATGTTCGTCGATCAGATAATAGCTGTTCGTCGAGCTGAGATCCAAGATTGTCGACCTAAGAATAGACAATGACTTTCTATAGAACCTTGCCAATTCTGTGCATGAAGTTCGTCGAGCTGAGAATAAAACTTCGTCGACTGGAGTTCAGAATACCATGTTTCTTGGACTCAAAAATGTTTTAAGTAAAATATCCAGAAATTGTCGACTTGAGAACTAGTTTCATCGAGCTGAGAACCTCTAACTGCTAGATAAGTCTTGCAAGGAATGTGGTCTAAGTTCGTCGAGCTAAGAAGGTGAATTCGTCGACTGGAGTATGATCCTGGGCTTAGAATATTTAGTTATTTCTGGAATAAGATGTTGAAGTAGAATACCCATAGATCGTCGACCTGAGAAATAAGTTCGTCGACTGGAGTTCAGAGAAATTTTGGACTTGAAATATTGAAGTATAGTGTTCATAAGTCATCGAGCTGAGTACCAAGTTCGTCGAGCTCAGGTCAGAGAATTGTCTTTAAGTTCGTCAAGCTGAGCATGACTTTCGTCGACCTGAGTTCGACGAATGTCGAACTCATTTTCTTGAGTCTTTGAAATCTCTAAGTCTTGAGTCTTTTTGCAATCTATTGATGGCTGGTCCGTGTAGTGCTGACTCTAAGGACTTGGCCTATACTCTAAGACTCATACATGACCCTAGCTATACATGTTGGATCAAGCATCCTAATTTAGTGAATCTAAACCAAATACTACTAGGGATCCAACAAAGGGGTTGGACCTGTGAAAGGTAGTAGCAGGATGTATTGGAGTGGTAGTCTAGTAAAAGACCCTTGTGATGCTTGTGATGCTTATGATGCTCGATGGGTTGGACTTGTGAAGGGCAGTAGCAGGAAGTACATGTGTGGAATTCCAGGAAAAGACCCTCTGATGCTTGTAATACATATGATGCTTGATGGGTTTTTCCTGTGAAGGGTAGAAGCAGGAAGTATTGGCTTGACAGTACAGGAAAATACCCTCAAGTGTATGCTATGAACGATAAGGTTAAAGCTATGGATGAAAAATGAGTTTTGTCGCTTCCGCTGGGTGTGCCACCTAGCTAACCTATGATTGTGAAGCCAGTCCTGCGAGGATATTATGGCTATTTGTGAGATTGAAGAGCTTGGAAAAAGGCTTTGTGCTGAACGGACAAGGGAATGCCGACCCGCAATAGTCTGGTCATAGAACTAACGATTTGAGCAATGGGAAAGGTTGAATTGTATCCGCGTTATGGTTCTCCGCCATGAGTGTCTGGATGATGGGCATTCGGTAGAAACGCATAGCGAGAGTGTTAGGCATGCGCGCCAATAAGACTAAAGTATCCGGATGAATTCCATGGAGCAAAATGCTCAAGTTTGTCGTTGGGCTTCGGGCCTTGAATGGCGGTGGGCGACTTGTATATTCGGTACACCAAGAATGTGCCCTGAGTGCACGGATCGTCGGGCCACGCGGCTGACGGTTGTGATGTCTTGCTTGTGCGTGAGAGCATAATGTGGGATATATATCTGCATGTGAATTGTTATGCCTGCAGGGAAGGAATATCACTGACCCGGGAAAGGGGTAGTGTCGTTATAAATTGGTTAGTGGAAGGCTGACCGTTGCCTTGTTTGCCACCAATGGGTGGGCTGTACTTGTACAGGTGCTGGAGAGCCGAGCGAGACATATAAAGGCTGAAGTCCCTGCTGCTGCTGCTAGCCCTTGAAGGCTAAGCTGAAAATGTTGTGTTTTGTTCATGTGTGGCCGGCCTGCGCCCCAATATTTGGAAGCCACTTTTTAAAGAACAATTTGTAAGGCCATAAGGACAAATGATATTGTATTTGAAGTACATTCCTATATAAATGTGGGTGTTTATATTAGTGTACATTAATGGTTGGAGTTAAGCATTTATGTTAAAACCTTCTGCTAGAATGCTATGAGTTAGGATGCTTAACTCTGATATCATCATGTGACATCGCCGCCTATTTTGTGGCATATGGTGTGGGGCCCCGGCCGAACCTTCTATTATATGTTATATGAACGAATGGAGTTCTTACAGAAGCTCTCTAAGATCTTCTGGGTGTGATTTGCGACCTTCGTGCTGCATCCATGGGTCATTCTTAAATAGTAAGTTTCTTATTGAGTGAGCTCATTCAGAGAAGTAAGTGTGCGGTCACCCCATATTACGGTACGAACTACACGGAAACTGGTTTTCAGTTTCAACATTTTGGTGCTATGAGCTTGGAGCGTGACCAGCACAGAAAATACTCATTAAATTCAATGACTAAAGGCAAAGGATAAGGAGCTGATCTGGCTGACTCACCACATCCCCCTCCACTGGCCACACTTGGAATGTTCGATGACTTCAAGAAGGAAGTCAGAGATCTGGTACTCTTCGCACTCGCAACTCATGGCGAGTGCTCGACTCCCTCTATTCCATTAGTCATTGCCCCATCTCTGGGCAAGAAAGCCCCCGTCAAGTGACCTGGGAAGGAGGTCGAGGGGGAAGACAATATGCAAGACCTCTCAGGGGACGTAGTTCCCCATTTCGGCGAGTGTGGGTAGGGTCGGCGAGGTAGAGGTGCGGTATCGCCCTTATCGCCCTGCAGGGGAAGGAAGACCTTTTAACGAGCTCGTCGCATCCGCCCCAGTCCCAGAGGTGTTCCGTGAGCTGGATATGTCCTGCTACACTAGCAGGGTTGATCTAGTCTAGCAAGTCCAGTGGTTTGAGGATGTGGTCTAAATCCTGCAGATGTCTCATGCTTTAAAGTGTGGTCTCTTCGCCATAACCTTTAAGATTATGGCAAGGGATTGGTTCCATCGGCTTCCCCCCAGCTCCATATACTGCTTTGAGGACTTGAGTCGGGGGTTCCTGCTAATGTTTTCAACTTCAAAAAAGAGGAAGAAGGAATCAGAGTCCCTCTTTCTCATCAAGCAGGTGGTGGATGAGATGCTGGGGAGTTACGTCGATAGGTTCCAGGAGGAGGTTCTCCAAGTTCAGGAGATGCCTGGGCATACCCTCATGAAAGCCTTTACTTTGGGGCTGTGACAAGGGTTCTTCTGAATGGAGTTAAAGCAGGTCCCTCCACTGTCCTTCGAGGAGTTGATGGAGCGGGCAACAAAGGTGATCGAGGGAGAAGCAACAAATCTGGCATTTGCTAGGAGATTATCCAAGTTGGTAGAAGAAGAGGTGAGAGAGATATGTGGAGGTAGGAATCTGGAGGTGTTGAGGGGAGAGCCCAGACAACAACATTAGCTGCCAAGATGGGGTCATCAAGAGCTGAATAACCAGCTGGGTTGGAGGTAGCAGGAGTGGCATGGTCGGGGCAAAGGAAGAGGTTTCCACGGAGCGAGAAACCATCAAGGGGGGCAAGGCCAGTTCAACCCCCTAGTCTGGAGGCATGGCTATAGAGCCCCCTCTCCATGAGCAGCACCATGCTATGTGAAAGTGGCCTCTAATACTAATTGTAAGAGTTGGATAGATTTACTTTGCACTAGAGGAGGGGTGAATAGGGTATTTTAAAAACATAGTTTATTTTTATAGAGGATTTAAAAACTAGTGATATATATATAAATATATATATATATATATATATATATATATATATATATATACACACACACACACATATATATATATATATATATATATATATATATATATATATATATATATATATATATATATATATATATATATATAAAGAAAACAAAAATCATAGCACACAAATGAGAAGAATAACAATCACAGATGACACAAGGAAATTTATAGTGGTTCCCCAATAAATCTGGGTACATCCACTCTTCTACTACCCTGGTAAGAATCCACTACAGGTTTTTCATCAGGTGCCCTGCCATCATAGGTTTTTGCTCAGGTTCCCTGTCACCAAAAGATCTAGCAACACTTTGAGCTTTTGATCAGGTGCCCAAAAACCAAATTATGTCTTCTGATCAAGTGACTTAAGAACCAAGGGGTTTAACTTTTGAAGGGATTTATAACCTTGTACACAGTTTATAAAAATAAACAAAAGTGATGATGTCTTCTCTTTCAAGATTCTCTGAGAAGATTGGTGGACTGATGTTGAAGCAAAAATATCCCCCTAATTTGAGTAGTGTTTATGATCAGGAGAGGGAGTCTTTTCTTCTGGGTGTAGGCCTTCAAGAATGTTATTTTTCTCTAGTAGAACTTTTGGACTGATATGAATTGTGTTGTTCCTTGGAGAGTATGTGTTGATCTGTAAGTCTCTAAGTCAGTATCTCTAAGTCTGTATGTATGAGTCTGTAACCTTGAGGGAGCAATCTTCTATACATATATATATATATATATATATATATATATATATATATATATATATATATATATATATATATATATATATATATATATATATATGCTAAGAGGAATTCAAATATTTGAATTAATCGACTCTGAAACGTCTGAGTAATTCCCGAGAATGGTAACTGCCTTGGAAATTGATTAGCCTTAAAACTCTGTGATAAATCCATATTTAATGCTGCCTCTAAATGACTATATTCGTTAGAATATTTGCATTAAATATCAGAGTCATAGATGTCTATAATTAAGACTTTAAATTATCCTGCCTTCAAAATATATAACACTTTGAAATTAAGCCTGAAACTATTCAGCCTTCTGTAAATAATACTGCCTAAAATACTCCCAAGAATTAGTCGAACTCAGCAAGCATTTTATCGACCTGAGCATGGAATTCGTCGAACTGAATCTTCTTTTTTGTTGACCTGAGCTTAGAGTTCATTGAGCTAGCTTGACATTCATCGAGCTGAGTTTCTGAGTAGAGATCAGAGTTCGTCGACCGGGGCTCAAAGTTCGTCGAGCTAAATTTCAGAGTTAAGACTCTGATTCGTTGAACTGAGCATGTTATTCGTCAAACGCAGCTCTACTATCATCGATTGCAGCTTTGCCTTTGTCGAACTAATTTTTTTGCATTCGTCTAACTGATTTTCTATTGGTGTTCTTCTAAGGCAATAAGTCTGGAAATATCCTATGACCAAAGACTTTACAAGGTGGGTCAAACTAATCATCCTAATTGTAATCCTAGCCCAAATCAGTAATAGGGTTCCAACACTATGGAGATAAATCTAGAGAGGAGGTGGAGAGGTGTTTAAAGGAGAAGGCTGAAAGACAGGACGGAGCTGCCCTACTGTGATTTCCACTAGGAGGAAGGCCATACGAGACCACCTGCCCGGAGTTTTTGGAGATGAGTGGAGCAAGAGAGCAGGCCCCGCCGCAGCATCGACACAGTCAAGAGGTGCAGATGGAAGAAGTTCTGCCAAGAGTGGAGGAAGAGGACAGGTGCGAGGATTAGGACGAAGTCGGAGGTTGAGGATGGATCAGAGTGATCCATGGGGGGGGGGGATCGATGCCGTCCCCAAATGAAAAATCACCTTCTCCTAGAAGTATATATTGAATCATGAGGATCCATTTTACGATGTGCTAGTAATCCAAGCCGCCATCAAAAATTTCATTGTCTCCTGGATCCTCATCGACAATGGAATGTCCGTCAATGTCGTTTTCAAAAATGCGTTTGACGCAATGAAGGTGGATGCCAACAGGGTACTCGACTTAGATTGACCTGTGTTTGGGTTCTCCGAAGAGAAAAAGGAGGTGAAAGCAGAAGTAGGGCTCCATATCATCTTGGGGGGTCAGTCCAGAAACTACAAATTTGTCATTGTGGGCGCTCATAGCAGCTATAATGCATTATTTGGGCGGCGCCTCATCAGAGCCTTCCACTGCGTACCCTCGTCCTTCAACCAATTCCTCAAGTTTAATGTCGAGGGAGTCTAAGTCTGGGTCCGGGGAGACCATAAGGAGGCGAGGCAATGTTACATCACCGCGGTCAACACTATCTCGTGGTAGGAGGGAGCTAAGGAGATGGAGAGAAGAATGGAGGAGTTGTCCAGACAGGAGGCCGTGGGAGGAGAAGAGGAGATGGAGGTGGAGGAGGTGGAGATCCACACCCGTGTGGGGGGATTAGAGGAAGTTTCGGAGGACCAGACCAAGGTGATGGCAGTGGAGGAAGTCGAGGAGGATGCCCTCGTCCCAAGTAGAGGGCAACATGCGAGTGGCAAGAACGGTACCGACTGGAAGTGTTCGAAGAAGTGGTGGAGCTGAAAGTCCTCACCCAGGGGCGAAAGGTGGAGAAGGTTTGGGTAAGTGGGGGGCTGAGCCCGTAGGATCATGAGAAGATATTGGAGTGCATCCAAAAAACGTGGATTTCTTCGCATGGAGCACGGAGGACATGCCAGGGATTGATTCCGATATGGCTTTCCACTGCCTCAATCATGATCCCTATGCTTGCCCCATCCAACAGAAGAAGTCCATCGTTGACACGTTGGCCGAGTCTATTCAGGAAGAGGTGGGTAGGATTCCAAAAGATAGGGTTTGTATTGGAGATCGAGTACCCATGCTGGTTCTCCAAAATGGTAATGGTCAAGAAGGGAGACGGGCACTTGAGAATGTACATTGATTCTCACTTTTAAATAAAGCCTATCCTAAGGAGTATTATCTCCTGCCTCGAATCGACGAGTTGGTTGACTCAGTTGTCAGATTTTCTTTAATGAGTTTTCAAGATGCCTTTTCAGGTTACCACCAGATCAGAATGCACCGGCCAAACATAAAGGATGTTTCCTTAATTACAGGGGATGAGTGCTACATTTAAAAGATGATGCCCTTTGGGATGAAGAATGTAGGTGCAACATATCAAATAATGATGGACTTAATCTTTCGGGAGCAAAAGGGAAGTAATTTGGAGGTGTACGTGGATGAACTCATGGTGAAGATTCGGGATGCAAGATCTCACCTCCAGGATCTAGTGGGGACCTTCAACACCTTGTGAAACTATAATATAAGGCTGAATCCCCTGAAGTGCATTTTTGGGGTAAGCATGGGAAAGTTCATGGGTCACCTCCTTACTCCTATATGGTTGGAACTCAATCCTGATAAGGTGAGTGCGATCATGGAGTTGGAGTCACTGACAAATGCCAAAGAAGTCCAGCGCCTGACAGGGAAGCTTGCATGGCTGAGCAGGTTCCTCTTCCGGGCAAGAGAGAAATGCTCTCCATTCTTCAAAGAGCTGAGGGGAGGCCAAAAGTTCGAATGGTCCAAAGAGGGCGAGGAGGAATTCCAATCCCTGAAGAGATAGCTCACTCAGGCTCTGCTTCTCTAGGGACACGAGGAGGTGGAAGATCTATCACTATACCTTGGAGTTGGGGCCGAGGCCGCGAGCTTCATCCTGGTTTAAGAGGAGGGAAAGAAGCAGCTACTGATCTATTATATGAGGAGGGTCTTAAGGAAGGCAAAGCTTCAATACTCGATCCAGGAGAAGATGGCCATCGCTCTAGTAATCTCGACTCGTAGTCTCCGACCGTACTTTCATGCGCATTCAATCTGAGTGGTGACTGACCATCCCCTCCACAACATCTTTGAGGGGGTGGAGCATTCAGGGTGGCTTGCAAAATGGTTGGTAGAGCTAAGCTAGTTTGAAATATCATTTGTCCCTCGCCTCTTGATAAAGGCCCAGGAAATGATCGACTTCTTAGCTGACAATGTGGTTGAGGTGGCAGAGATGGAGCTCACTCGTCTGATTCCGTGGAAGGTGATGGTGGATGGATCCTCGAGAAGACATTCATTGGGAATAGGAGTAATCCTGGAAAGTCCTCATGGAAAGAGGATAGAGCAAATGACGGTCTTTATTTTCCTATTACAAACAATAAAGCGGAGTATCAGGCGGTAATCACAAGGTTACTTCTGGAAAGGGAACTAATAATGCATGACATTGAGGTGCAAACTGACTCCCTGGTGGTGTCCTCTCAAATTGATGAGAAGTTTGAAGTAAGGGAGTCTACTCTCCATTTATACCTAGAGAAGGTGAAGGGCATCATGGGCATGTTCCAAACATTTTCGTTCCGACATGTGCCGCGAGAAGAAAGTGTACAAGTAGATCAATTTGCTAAGTTTGGACCCCGTGTGGGAGGAACCATAACCGACCTATTCCGTCCTTCTTTTGAAGAGGGGGAGCTGATGGAGGTGAACCAGGCCCCCTTATGTATGGACCCCTTTATAGTTTTCTTATCCACGGGAGGATTCTCAGAAGGCCTGGACAAGAAGCGTTTCATGTATAAGTCGACGCACTACCTAATGCATAATGCCAAGATGTACAGGAAGACCCTCTCGAGATTTCTGTCATGTTGCATGGCTGAGGAGAAGTCCATGGGAATCTTGAAGGAAGTCCATTCCGGTGAGTGCGGGAGCTACTCAGAATGCAGGACTCTAGAAGGTAGGATAGTGAGGCAAGAGTAGTTTTGGACGACCCTGGGAAGCGATGTCGCTGAATTCACAAGGAAATATTAGAAGTGCCAGTTGTTCGCTCCCCTCTAACTGCAACTGACTCAGAGGCTCAGAAGTATCATTGTTCCCCGACCCTTCGCTATTACGGGAATGGATCTCGTGGGGCCCTTCCCCTAGGCCAGTGGGAAGAGAAGGTTCCTGTTAGTTATGATCGATTATTTCTCTAAGTGGTTGGAGGTCAAGTAACTGGCCAAGGTGACCTTTCAGGGGATTCACAAATTTATATGGGGGGAGATCATTTGTTGGAATGGGTCGCCGTAGGCCATTATCACGAAAAATTGGCCACAGTTCGCTAGTGCAGAGTTCATCCGCTTTTGTGGGATAGACTTCAAGTTCGCATCTGTCCATCACCCTCGGAGCAACGAGCAAGTAGAGGTGGCAAACAAGATCATCGTAAACTTGTTAAAGAAGAAGGTGGAAAATTTGAAAGGGGGAGCTGGGTGGAGCAATTCCCTTCGGTCCTTTGGGCCCTGAGAACCACGCCCAATACTGCCACAGTGGAGACTCCCTTCAAGCTCTCCCACAGCAGTGAGGTAGTACTCCCAATAGAATTCGAGATCCGGACGCCATGAATAGTGGAGGCAGGGGAAGGTAGTGAGGAATGGAGGGTGGATGAGTTGTAAATATTCGTATTTTTACGTACTTTATATAGGTTGTTTAAGTATATTTTTGTAGTTTTTATTTACTTTTGTTCAATAAATTGTTCCTTTTTGTATATAATCTTCTAACTTAGCTTTATTTTGTTTTCTTAAAATTCTATAGAAAGAGTTGAAAAAAAAACCAAAGTACATGCCCATGACCTCCATGTCACTCCCGTGACATGGGCGTGTCACTTTGATTCCAGTGAAAAGCTGCCGCAAAAATCTTGCCACGGCTGCCACACCTGTGTCATGTCTAACACGCCCGTGTACAGTCTGACATGCCCGTATCACGCCACTCTACACTTGACGCTTCCAGCAGACTCGACACTCAATGCCAGTCGAGGCTCGACACCACCGACACACCCGTGACGTTACAGAAAAGCCCGTGTCTGTCCTAGAGTTTTCAACCCAATCCAAATGTCCTGTCAAAACCGAAGTACATGCCAATTTCATTCGACGCACGCCCGTGACCGCCCAAACTTTTCAAGACAAGACATCGCTAGCAGGGAAAGGACTCGATGCCTTGTCTAGTCATGCCCCCTACACGCCCGTGTCATTTTGACACACCCATGACAGTCACTGGGACTTCTAGAAGCTTCCAGAACTAAGCCAGCTCACCAAATTTTCTGATTCGCCTGCACGGCTGTACCGACACACCCCCCTTACACGCCCGTGACTAGGGCGTGTAATTTCAAAATTTTGTCTATAAAAAGAAGTTTGATGTTAAGGCCAAGGGTTCACTTTTTTGAACCATTTTGCTTAGGGTAGGGCTTCTAGAGTGATTTCCATGCTATGTAAGGAGAATTTTCTCCCCCTCTCTATAGTGTTTGTTTTAACTTAATAAAAATTGTTGATTTTCTCTCCTTATATCGTATTTGAATGCATCTGACTGCCCCTCCTTAAGTGATCTTTTATCTTTGTTTTTCTTTACTTTTGTGTGTGTGTGTGTCTATGATAGTATTTCATGCTTTTATTTTTTTTACTTTGGTTTGTTTTAGTTTTTTTCTATTATGTTAGGAATTGTTAAGCTAGTTTTCCTTATCTTGCCCTTTAGATTTGTTTAGGTTTAGTATTTTGCACTTTTTTTATTTCATTCTTATGAATTTATAAAGGTGTTTTAAAGGTGGCTTTTATCTTTTGTGTTTACTTAGTTTTTTTAGTTTGTATAACTTTTTAGTTCTGTTTAATTTTATTCCCACTTTTTATGCACTTTTATAAAGTTATAAGAATGAAAAAGTCGTTATTTTGATTTTTCAATCACTTTGATTTTGCTTTTATTTGAAAATATTTCTCCTTCTTTAACTTTTATTTTCTCTTTTTATGCATTTTCAGCAAATTCTAATGGTAAAAATATAATCTTTTAAATTTTTAGATAACTTCATTTTTATCCTTTTTTGTTGTGCGCGTGAGTGTATGAGTTAGTTTGTTTTTTCTTTCTTAAATTCCTGTAGAGTTCATGTGTGTATGAGATAGTTTTTTCTGCTTTCATATCCCGCGTACTCGTTTGAGTAGGACTTGTCATTTTCTGCCTACTCATTTGAGTAGGACTTGTCATTTTCCGCCTACTCATTTGAGTAGGACTCGCAATTATCATTTTCATTTCCCTCCTACTCGTTTGAGTAGGACTTCTCATTTTATAGCTTTCATTTCCCGCCTACTTGTTTGAGTAGGACTTATCATTTTACAGCTTTCATTTCCCGCCTACTCGTTTGAGTAGGACTTGCACTTTACTACTTTCTTTACAGCTTTCATTTCCCGCCTACTCGTTTGAGTAGGACTTGCAATTTTACAACTTTAATTTCCGACATACTCGATTGAGTAGCACTTGTAATTTTACAACTTTCATTTCCCACTAACTCATTTGAGTAGGATTCGCCTTTTATAACTTTCTTTACTACTTTCATTTCCTGCCTACTCGCTTGAGTAGGACTTGCCTTTTTCAATTATGTAATTATTCTATTCATAAGCAGTCCCCATACCGATGAGTGATTAATCACTCTTAGCCCTCAATATCGAAGAGCATTGGGACATTTAAAATCGCTTTAAATAATTAAAGGTCATCTTTTTCTCTTTAATTAAAAAACTTAAGGTTTACCCGGGGTATACGATACGTAGAACCACATATCGATGTGTGGGCTCTATTTCCATTATCCATACGCTAGCTAGCCGAGATACCATACGTATGGACCGATCACCCTTGGGTAAAGGGAGTTCCGCACTTATCCTCGAGAGAGGAGGCGCGGAATTTTACCGGATTGGGTAGCCCCCCCAATAACGTGGTTGTTAGCATAATGCGTGCGTTAAGAGGAATCCTTCGTCGAATTGTCTTAATGTTCAGCTGAGCGATAGTCCTAGAGATAGGTGAGCTCATTTTTAGGGAACCTCCATGGCCAAGTCGCCTCCTTAATTAATTTGAAATTTTGGGTCTCTAGTTATTAAAAGTTATTTTAGTTCAAATTCGATTCCGTACTGGTGCGCTATTTTTTCATCAGCTTTTTCAAGTCTATTTTTTGTTTTTATATAACCATGTTATTTAGTTAATCACCCAACAATTTATTTTCGGTAAAATAATAGTCGCGCCAGGGTGGAGTAGAAATAGTCAACTCGTCCCCGAGAACAATATGACCTTGATATGCCCCACTTGAATATCCTGTACTACATGTGATTTGTGCACTTGCCTCCTTTTGTTAAAACTCAGTTTTAACTTTTATATCTAATAAATCTGCGTGCCCCGACCACCCTAATTGTTAAATCAAACCAAATAAATAAACCACCAAAAAAATAAGGCCCGGGGCGCCGCGAGTTTTAACAATCATGGGTCTAGAACGAGAACGAGCCACGACTCTCCCTAGATATGGCGGAGGTGTTGCGCGACTTGAAAATGATTCGGCAGGAAGAAGTCATGCGAAATATGGCAAAATACTTCAAAAAGCATATCGGGATCAAACAATATGTAAAGGAGGACTTGGTCTTGAAAAAGGTCGACGTTGCAGGAAGGTCGGCTGCTGTCGGCATGTTGAATATTAATTAGGAAGGTTCCTATATAGTCGAATATGTCTTGAAGTTGGGGGGATACCACCTCCAGAATGTGGAGGGGGAACCCCTCAGTCTTGCCTAGGCCGACGATTACTTAAAATGCTTCTATCCATGAAATTGAATCATAAAATAGTACTATCCCGCTCTCTTGTCTGTCTTTTGATGGTTCACTTGCTTGACATAAGGAATGTGAAGAATGACTGGTCAAGAGAAAATTCTGGTTGATGCACAACACCAATCTTCAGGATACTACTAGCTGATTGGGCCGGTTAAAGCACCCAGTCACTGGCCAAGTGAAAAGTCCGGTTGATACTCAACACTAGCCACCAGGCTCCTACAAGCTGTTTGGGTCGGTGGAAGTGCTTGGTGGTTGGCCAAGAGAAAAGTATGGTTGATGCACAACACCCGCCATCAGACTTCTACTTGCTGATTAGGCCAGTGGAAGTACCCATTGGCTGGACAAGAGAAAAGTCTGGTTGACGGACAACACTCGCCATCAGGATCTTACTAGCTAATTGGGCCGATGGAAGCGCCAGGTGGCTGGCCAAGTGAAAATTCTGGTTGATCCTCAACACCCGCCATCAGGCTCCTACTAGTTGATACGGCTGGTGGAAGAGCCTGGTGGCTGGCCAAGTGAAAAGTTTGGTTGATGCTCAACACCCACCATTAGGGTCCTACTAGCTCATTGAAACGGTGGAATCGCCCGGTGGCTGTCGAAGTGAAAATTCCAGTTGATGCTCAACACCCGTCATCAGCCTCACACTAGCTGATTGATTAGGTGGAAGCACACGGTGGTTTGCCAAGTGAAAAGTTCGGTTGATGCTCAACACCTGTCTGGCTCCTACAAGTTGATTTGGCTGGTGGAAGCGCCCGGTGGCTAGACAAGTGAAATGTTTGGTTGATGCTCAACACCCGCCGTTAAACTCCTACTAGCTTATTAGTCCGGTGGAAGTGCCCGTTGGATGGCCAAGTGAAAAGTCTGGTTGATGCTAAACACCCACTGTAAGGCTCCTTCTAGCTGATTGGGCCGATGCAGGTTCCCGGTGGCTGGCTAAGTGAAAAGTTCGGTTGATGCTCAACACCCACCGTCAGGCTCCTCCTAGCTGACAGGGGGTGAATGGAAATTCTTAGTGGCCCATAAAAGGTAGAATCAGAGGAATGAGCTTTGCCGAGGGAGAGCACTCATGGCGCTCAGGTGCCCGTTCGATGAGTTCCCCATGGCACCCGCGAGGCGACCCAAGTGACGAGCTCTCATGAAGTGAGAAACTGCAAAAGCTGTATTGACCCTAGGCCTCCAAGCTGGTCAACCAGAATATCCATGGGGAACAACAAGCGAGGTCTCAGTCATGTGGGGTGCTCTTGAGTTCTTTAGGAAGCATCTCGACCGAGTGAGGCATGGCTCGCATGAGCTGAACACCTATGGCGTGGGATAGAAGGTGCATAGACCTAGATCTCGAGGGCACCACGGTAGACGCTCTCTGAATTAAGGAGGAGGGTCGCCACTTGCGGGCCGATTGACGAAGGTCTCGTCACTACCTACACTAAGTCTTTAAGAAAAGCACGTGCGCACTAACGAGGGGTGGATTCAGACATGGCGAGTGAGAAGACCAAGCCAGGTTATGAATAAAGAAAAAGAAAGTTAGATTGTCAATAACAGTAAAAATAGCGAGGTCAACCATCATCCATTCAACAAAAGAGCATGTACATTGATAAGAAGTAGTATATTAAAGAACAAAAAGTATGGGCTCAGCCCACGTATCCAATATTACAAAATAATTACAAAAAATAAATATACATGTTCAACGAACAAAAATCAATGTAGCTTGCAGACTCTTCAGGGCAAGCCCTCGAGTGATACAGTATCTCGTAGGGGGATATAAGAGTCGTCGCCCGGCTTTGGGACCTGGATGAACAGCTCTGGGACCACGTATTTCGACGTAAGCCTCGAACCCTTACTCGCCACCAGGCCCGCCTACTACATGATCTGGAGGGTGAACCGTGCCGCTTTGGTCGAGTTCAGCTGCAGCAGCTCGTCGACCTCATGCTCAGTGTACCGCAGTTGCTACTGCTAGAGTGCGGTGGGAGAGCTGTTGATTCCAACACCCGAACTCGACCCTCCGGCTGCTTAATCTCCTTCTCCAAGTTGACAATTTGGCAGTTGAGGAGCTTGGTCGTCACTGTGTCCTATAGAAGGTAGTGAAAAAGATGCTTTAGCGCAAGAAGATATTCTAAAAAAATGAGGTAAGAATTTCGGGGCTCATCACCCTTCCCAAGTACTCAGCGAGGATGGCATCGGAGGAGTCAGCCCTCTTCTTGTGACGTTCCTCCTCCTCGAGCATGAGGCAATGCGCTTGGTACTTGTTAGTGGCGTTTCTCAAGTGCTCGACGGACTTCCTTTCCACCTACATGCAGCAATGATCCACCATGTGAGCCAGCTCCAAAGCGCGGAGTCGTGCCCGAGCGCTCTCGTACACCAACACTTGCGTGGACTCCTCGTCGAAGATCGATTAATTATCCCGCTCATAGAGGCCGAAGGAGAAGGCGAAGGCTTCCCTGCCAAATGTTTCCTGCTCCATCCAGGTCGGTAGAAGGGTCGAGATAGAGGCCCTATTTTCCCCCTTATCCCACATCAGGAGGTGCTTGTCGAGCTCATCAATATGATTCTCGCCGTAGCTGAAGTTTCGGTTGCCCCTCGACATGAGCTTGTTGGCAAGCTCCTATTCTTGTGCCTTGGAGGTGCTGAATGCCTCTCTATGGGATCCGCTGGCGAGAGCTATAAGGATTGCGGCCTTCTCAGGGTGAGGGTCCGCCGACTATTTCCTCTTTATCGGGGTGTGGGGGGTTCGCCACCCTTGGTCTTCGATTTCTTTGACGTGTGCTTTGAAGGAGACTGCTTGCGAGCGGCCCACTTTTGAGGTACGAGGGGGGCCAGAACCTCTTGATGCGTAGCTGCTTCTGTGAGGGCAAGCTTGGCGAGCTCTCTCATATGGATAGTGTGGGGGATGTCTCGCTCATCTACAGTTACCAAAGGTCGATAAGAACTTAAAATGAAGATAGGGGAATAGTGGGGGCGAGTCTGAGTAGCCTTACCTTCCCGGGTGGAACGGGTGCAAGGCTGTCGATGTCACAACCAGCATTTTCTCAACATTTAAGTTATATCAGAGTAATAGAAAATAGGCGCCGTGATGCCACACCGTGCAGGCGATAACTGCAGGCGCTCAGTCAAAACCCCAAACTCTACAGTTTATATTAAATCCATAAGTTATTAAGTAAAATCCATTTAAAATTGGATGGACATATCCCTCGGCATAGTGGATCAACTAGTGCACGAGTAAAAGTATAGTTATACGATGCGGAAAATACTTTGGTTATGTTGATTAACACCCTACATGAGTATAACACCCCCAAAGAACAACTCATGACATGCAAGTCCCTAGATTTATTATAAGTATAGAAATATATTCTTTACGTTAGCTAGAAAATAGTATTTAAATTTTGTAAATATGAGATGTACAAAGTACAAGTAGTAATATTTTTTATAGATGAAAATACCTAACATGCAACCTAGCATAAAACATTCTCAAAAAGAAAAAAAACAACCACAAAAGGCAAAACTAGCAGCTTAGCAAAGTATTCAGCAATTCAAAAGGAAACCACTAGTGGGTGTCAACAAACTGACACGAACCCACTGATCAGTATGAGTGTCTGTTCTAAAAAGAAAAAAACAAGAAACTACCTCTCAAGGTAGTGGAAATCACTGCAACACTGCAGTCCACAAGCTAACTCCAAATCTAGCTGCTCAACCGGCTACTGCTCAGAACCTGAGGCATTCAAAGAAAGAACACTTCACCAAGAGAAATACAAGTGACAAACAAAACTGTCAGTAAACAAGGGAGTAGCAAGAATACTAAACCCAAACCTGAATAACTGTCAAAAGAAAACACATCAAACTAACTAGAGATTTAGAACAAAGAGTTAACTTATAAAGTTAAAAGTTAATGAAGTTTGCACCAAGTGCGAACGGAGTTATACTCCGAAAACAATCTACCAGGAAGGGCAGAAACATCATAAGATTAATCCATAAGAAACAAAAAAGCGGCAAATGCTTAATAAACACGTGAATCATTAACACCGTAATGCAACCGGATCTGAGTCGGACCAAACCCGTCAAACCCGAACAAGCAGACCCAAACATATCAAAAATAGGACTGCGGTGGTGGCCATCTGATCCAACACAACCCAACAGCCCAAAAACGAGAACCAAACATGCCCGGGTGTAATGATTCACGAAACTAAGCCAACCAAACCAACCACATATATCCAAACACCCATAAACCCAAACTCAACAAATTCAGCATAAAACCGACGAGTCTAGCTTGGCAAGACTAATCCTTAGTGATACACGCCAAATCGGTGAAAGGGCACAAAGCTAAGGAAAAAGCGTCTAGTGCAGTCAACGCACTCTACGCCACAACTCAGCACACTCAATACTTAAACACAGCAGCAAGAATCAGATGATGGCATTGAGTGAGTTCAGATCACTCAATGCTTAAACACAGCAATAAGAATCAGACGATTGCATTGAGTGAGTTCAGCTCACTCAACGCTTAAACACTTAGCTACCAAAAATAGATGATGACCTTGAGTGAGTTCAGCTCACTCAGCGCTGTCGATGCTATAACACTTAGATTTGCAGAGACAAAGTGACGACATTGAGTGAGTTCAGCTCACTCAATGCTGTCGAAGCTTTATACTTAACTTCCCGAAAAAAAGAGTGACGACGTTAAGTGAGTTACGCTCACTTAACACTGTCAACGCTTTTACACTTAGACTCCAAGATTTCATGATGACGTCGAGTGTATACAACACACTCAATGCCTCGTTGAGTGTAGGTAGCACTCTCAATGTCTTTTGACTTAGCTTCAAATTCTGATGGCGTTGAGTGTATGCAACACAATCAACGCCGCGTTGAGTGCACTCAACACACTCAACACTTTTACACTTAGTGCTACAGACCTCTCAACAAGCCGTTGACTGTAATCAACACACTCAACGCCGCGTTGAGTGCACTCAACGCACTCAACGCTTTTGGACTTAGGCTTGAAATTGGATTCAGTGCTAAGGATACACTGAACCCCTAAGGGCTATACTCAATGCCTAGTGTTATACTCAATGAATCTTGCTTCGTTCGACGAATTAGCTCAGCTCGACGAACTCCGTTCGACAATTTGCGATTTATTCATAGAACTACATTCGACAATTTTCCTCTGTTCGTCGAACTCTGTTCGGCGAATTAGCTTCACTTCGACGAATGCTAACCACTCCAAACTGACAACTACTCCAAGAAACTAATACATTGAATGATATGATTGTTGAACTTGGCCAGAAACAAATACCATAAAGCTGATCGACAAAGGCCGCATCTAACCCTATTCCCAAAAACTACTACAAAAGGAAGAACAGTAAGGAATATATACAGGAATAGACAAGCTTGGCAAGTTGAAGAAGTCACTACTTGCCTCAAATCGCCAATCCGGCCACATAAATGCTCCTGAAACTTCCGGAGCAACACTTCCTGAAACTTTTGAGGACGAAAGAGGGTCAAAACCGCCTACCTAAACTTCTAAAAATCCAAGAAACAGGAAAAGCTTACTGTAGAAACATAGATCTAGGCGAGATCTACCCGAATCCACTCTCCAAAGAAGAAATCGAGCAACAAAACTCCAGAAATCAGCAGCCGAAGGCTTTGGAAAGTCTGCCGCTGTCATTCTTCCGCAATAAGGCGATGATTTCACGAGGTAGTCAATTGAATAGGGTTTGAAGTGATGGGTTCTATTTATACTACTTTTATCCGATTATTTTATTATATGATAACATAATTAATTAAATAAAACATCAAAACGACTCGAAAACCAAACTTACCCGAAATTTTACGAAAATCGCATCGTAGCAAAATATCGATGCTACGAACCCAACGACGCAGTCAAAATTAAGTTTCGATGAAACAAACTCTGGTAAACACCTCCCGAAGCCAAAACACAAGCATTCCCAAAGTCGCTCCACCGAGTCACCAAAACAGACCCAGCTTGCTAGGAAATCTTACAAACTGGATAAACCCAACCACACATATAGAAAACATAAGAGCTAAAACCACGCTCTAACAACGACAAATACCAAAGACGTGTCAACGTAATGCCCTGATGTCATAACCACGCCAGATAATGAATTAATCCAAATATCCAAAAATCGGTGGCGTTACAGTCACTCCCCCTAAAACAAAGTTTCGTCCCCAAACTTTACGCACCAAAAGAATACACAAAGAGAAAATAATCAAAGATTATAGAAGGGGAAATTCATACCGTAAGAAACTAGGAGAATAGATGAGGATGAGCCTCCCTCATCGCTTACTCTAACTCTCAAGTGGCGCTTTCCACGTCTTGGTTTTGCCACAAAACTTTAACCATTGATATTGTTTTCCTCCGCAACACTCGATCTGGAGTATCCAGTGTAACAGGCCAATTTTCGGAAAACAGGATTTTTGGGTGACACGGCCTGGGACACGGGCGTGTCCCAGGGCGTGTCAGTTGACACGGCCTGCGACACGGGCGTGTCGCAGGGCGTGTCGAGGTTGTGTCGACGATCGGACTTGGTGTCGACGATTTTCGCTCGACATCGTCGAGAGGGGCACACGGCCCAGGACACGGCCGTGTCGGATGCCGTGTCGTTTGCTCGACGACTGTTACGCGACGATCGTCGAGTATCGAGTTTCCCATGAGGACACGGCCTGTGACACGGGCGTGTCACAGGGCGTGTCAGTGGGCGTCGAACTCAACTCGACGTCTCGGGCTGAGGCGTGTTTGCGGGACACGGGTGTGTCCTGGTGCACACGGCCATGAACACGGGCGTGTGCTAGGCCGTGTGCCAGGCCGTGTGAAGTCTCGGGTTGTTTTGGGATTATTTTTGTTGAGGTACACGACCTCAGACACGGGCGTGTCTGAGGGTGTGTCGAGGACACGGGCGTGTCACACGGGCGTGTTCTGGCTGGATTGAGTCGGTTGTCTGCCGCTTAGAGGGACACGGCCTGTGACACGGGCGTGTCACAGGGCGTGTCGGGCCGTGTTCAGGATTTTCTGGCCAGATCTGAGCCGTTTGTTTCCCTCTTCCTGGATCCAGTGGCTGGGCTTTGTCCAGGTGTTGTGAAGGCCGAGACAAAGAGGATAAAACCCCTCTTTTCCCTTCTTCTTCTTCTTCATCTTCATTCCAAAAGAGAGAGAAGAAAGGCCAAGGCAAGAGGGAAAGGGAGGAGTCTTTCAGCTGCTGTAGGAGCTGCGGAGTGCGGAGCGAAGATCCGAGAGCGGATTCTTGAAGGCAGAGCCGCGGCGGTGATTTCCATCCGGCTACTTCATGGCGCCGAAGCGATCTTCAAGGGTAACGATCTCCTTCTTGGACATCGAAGTCCTTTCTCTATACATGTGCTTGGAATCCTCCACCAAGAGGTGGATCGCGGAAGTGATTCCTTTGTTGTGTCTGCATTTAGAGCCGGAAATATAGAGTACGGCGTAGGCATGTTGTGTGAAGCTTATCTGGACCGGTAGTCCGGATTGGTGATGTTCATGGGTAAACCGGAGAAGACTCCGTGGCTTTGATGATGTGCAAAATGGATTTCTGTTGTGCTGAATGTATGGATGTGATGATTGTGAGGAGGCTTTGGTGAAGCTCCTAGCTATGAGATGATCAATTAGTAGCACGCCTGGTTAGTGCGAGATACGCCCGGTTTGTTACACCACTAGGGTGGGTTGATCCAGTTAAGGTAGGATCGATGGGTGGCAATGCTAGGGGAGCCGAGTTAAACCCGGGTTGCTGCACCACATGGGTGGGTCGATCGGACTAGGAGGGTGATCGATGGGTAGACAATGCCTGGGGAGCTTAGATAAACCCGGCTTGCTACACCACATAGTGTGGGTCGGTCTGCTCTGTTTGTGATGCTGTGAGGATGGACCTCTGAGTGGCTTGGGCGGGATGTCGCCAGCCTACGAGCTGGTGGACTAGGGCCGGTCAACCAACAAGTTAACACCTCGAGAGACAGCGTTGTACGACGGTGGATTCCGGTACGCCAAGAAGGTGCCCTGAGTGCACGGAGCGTTGGTGGACTCCAGCGTTTGTGATGTGATGTGTTTGTTAGTTAGTGGAATAAAGAGAATGATCTATCTATGATGTGATTTGGTGATGTTTGCTGATGCTTGATGAGAAAGGAAGCACTGGATACAGGGAAGGAACCACTACCCCGGGTAGGGGGTAGGGTCGTTATAATGGGTCAGCAATGCTGACCGTTACTTTGTTTTCTGTGTTGGTTTGGATGATGAATTGCAGGTGCTGCAGTTTGGAAAGAATAAGTGGATTGGCTAGCCTGGTGTTCTTAGTCCTTGAGAGCTATGTGAAGAGCTGTGTTTGGATTTCATGTGTGGCCGGCCTGCGTGCCGATGTACGAAATTGTTATTGTGTAAAGAGGAACCTGTAAGTCCATAAGGCCAGGGTGTGTGAGTTGTATACATTCCTGATGTTGTTATATATAAATATGGTATTTATATATTGGTGGACATTCTGGTTTGAGTTCATGCTAACAAGAAAAATGCTGCGCTAAAATGGAATGAGTTAAGGATACGCATCGATTTTGATTTCCACACGTAATTCCTTCGCTTGTCTGTGCTATATGGCGTGGGGCCCCGGCCGGACCCACTGTTATATGTCATGTGACGGGTGGGGGCGTGACAAAGTGGTATCAGAGCCAGGTTGAGATTGTTTGGGAGGCGAGAACATCAAGGAACTCATGAATGTCCACTAGGAATGTATGTCATGCACATGCTGTGCGTGCGGGTGTAGTCAATGTAGCAGTCCCATTATGCTTTGGCCGTATTAATGGTGTTCTGTACATTGATAGGTGGCGAGGGATGGAGCTGGGCCGTCTGAGCCCCAGCGGTCTGATGAGAGTGCAGCACCCGTGGAAGCGCCGATGCCTCCCTCGGCAGAGGCTATACGGGTGGTAGCGGAGACAGTGCTTGCAGTGTTACAAGCACAACCAACTGGACAGGCAAGACCTGGTGGAAGGCAAGAGCATGCTGCCGAGGTGGTGGAAGTGCAAGCAAGTGACGATGCCTTGTCACGTTTTATGCACTTTCATCCACCGACGTTTGGTGGAGTGCTTTCACCAACGCAGGCAGAAGATTGGTTGGCAAGAGTAAAAAGGATCCTAACCGCAATCAGGACGGTCGAGGAGCAGAAAGTGATGTTGGCCACTTTTCTGTTGGAAGGAGATGCGAGATTGTGGTGGGATGAAATTGAAGTGCACCACTTGGCAGGTCGAGGTTTAATGGAGGTTTCAATGGAGGAATTCACCCAACTATTTTTAGCCAAGTATGTGCCAGTGTCGTAGAGGATTGCGATGGAAAATGAGTTTCTCCGTTTGGTTCAGGGTGAGCGAGATATTGATACCTACCTGCATGAGTTTACAAGATTGGGGAGATATGCGGGAACTACCTTTGCGGAGGAAGCACGAAAGACAAATCGGTTTTATGAAGGATTGCGGGACGAATTGAGGTTGGCACTTCCGAGTTCGGTGAGCCAAGGCTTCCAGGCGTTGGTCGATACAGCTCGTGCCTTAGAGAAGGATATGAAGCGAGTACGAGAGAATAAGAGACTGGCAAGGGAAAAGTCAGAGTTTAAAATGTCACCACCGGATCAATCGAAGTTTCGACGACAAGAGAAGAAAAGATTTAGACCGGTGGAATTAGCTCCGTCGACTGTTTCTTCGGGGGCGACGTATGGGCCAAGACGTGTGGATACACGTATCTGCTATAAATGTGGGCAGCAAGGACACATCGCAAAATTCTGTTGGAATGTCCCTCCAGGGAGTGAGAAAAAGATGGGTGCGTCCTATGAAGAAAAGGGAAAAGCAGTAGCCGAATCATCTGCACCCCGGACGCAATCTCGCTTTCATGCGATGGAAGTGCAAGAGCCGCAAAGCTCAGTTGGTGAAATTCAGCCTCGAGCGTTTCATTTATCGTTAAATCGCGAATTTCAAAATCGGGAGGCTGAGCGGAAGTGAACTGCGATGTGAATCATGTCGATGCTCTGAATGTTGTGTATGTAAACTATGTTTTGATATCCGGCGTGATGAAAGCTGATGTGCATCACTTTTGACTGAATCGGGAATCGGAACTTGGTGAATCATCCATCGTGATGTATGTAAATGATGTTTCTATAGCGTTGGAGATCTCTATAATAGCTTGGTGCACTTGTGATTGTGAGGAGATAAATCAAGCATGTTGTTTTGTTTTGAGGTCTTATGTGGCTGAATGTGCACAAGTGGAAGTTAGGGATGTTTGTTGTGTTGTCTGTTTGTTAGTGTGTGTGGAGGCTTGGGGTGTATGATTTTGTGATGTTGTGACTAATTGGCTGTTTGGAGTCAAATTTCGAGGACGAAATTATTTGAAGGAGGGGAGGATTGTAACAGGCCAATTTTCGGAAAACAGGATTTTTGGGTGACACGGCCTGGGACACGGGCGTGTCCCAGGGCGTGTCAGTTGACACGGCCTGCGACACGGGCGTGTCGCAGGGCGTGTCGAGGTTGTGTCGACGATCGGACTTGGTGTCGACGATTTTCGCTCGACATCGTCGAGAGGGGCACACGGCCCAGGACACGGCCGTGTCGGATGCCGTGTCATTTGCTCGACGACTGTTACGCGACGATCGTCGAGTATCGAGTTTCCCGTGAGGACACGGCCTGTGACACGGGCGTGTCACAGGGCGTGTCAGTGGGCGTCGAACTCAACTCGACGTCTCGGGCTGAGGCGTGTTTGCGGGACACGGGTGTGTCCTGGTGCACACGGCCATGAACACGGGCGTGTGCCAGGCCGTGTGCCAGGCCGTGTGAAGTCTCGGGTTGTTTTGGGATTATTTCTGTTGAGGTACACGGCCTCAGACACGGGCGTGTCTGAGGGCGTGTCGAGGACACGACCGTGACACGGGCGTGTCACACGGGCGTGTTCTGGCTGGATTGAGTCGGTTGTCTGCCGCTTAGAGGGACACGGCCTGTGACACGGGCGTGTCACAGGGCGTGTCGGGCCGTGTTCAGGATTTTCTGGCCAGATCTGAGCCGTTTGTTTCCCTCTTCCTGGATCCAGTGGCTGGGCTTTGTCCAGGTGTTGTGAAGGCCGAGACAAAGAGGATAAAACCCCTCTTTTCCCTTCTTCTTCTTCTTCATCTTCATTCCAAAAGAGAGAGAAGAAAGGCCAAGGCAAGAGGGAAAGGGAGGAGTCTTCCAGCTGCTGTAGGAGCTGCGGAGTGCGGAGCGAAGATCCGAGAGCGGATTCGTGAAGGCAGAGCCGCGGCGGTGATTTCCATCCGGCTACTTCATGGCGCCGAAGCGATCTTCAAGGGTAACGATCTCCTTCTTGGACATCGAAGTCCTTTCTCTATACATGTGCTTGGAATCCTCCACCAAGAGGTGGATTGCGGAAGTGATTCCTTTGTTGTGTCTGCATTTAGAGCCGGAAATATAGAGTACGGCGTAGGCATGCTGTGTGAAGCTTATCTGGACCGGTAGTCCGGATTGGTGATGTTCATGGGTAAACCGGAGAAGACTCCGTGGCTTTGATGATGTGCAAAACGGATTTCTGTTGTGCTGAATGTATGGATGTGATTATTGTGAGGAGGCTTTGGTGAAGCTCCTAGCTATGAGATGATCAATTGGTAGCACACCTGGTTAGTGCGAGATACGCCCGGTTTGTTACACCACTAGGGTGGGTTGATCCAGTTAAGGTAGGATCGATGGGTGGCAATGGTAGGGGAACCGAGTTAAACCCGGGTTGCTGCACCACATGGGTGGGTCGATCGGACTAGGAGGGGGATCGATGGGTAGACAATGCCTGGGGAGCTTAGATAAACCCGGCTTGCTACACCACATAGTGTGGGTCGGTCTGCTTTGTTTGTGATGCTGTGAGGATGGACCTCTGAGTGGCTTGGGCGGGATGTCGCCAGCCTGCGAGCTGGTGGACTAGGGCCGGTCAACCAACAAGTTAACACCTCGAGAGACAGCGGTGTACGACGGTGGATTCCGGTACGCCAAGAAGGTGCCCTGAGTGCACGGAGCGTTGGTGGACTCCAGCGTTTGTGATGTGATGTGTTTGTTAGTTAGTGGAATAAAGAGAATGATCTATCTATGATGTGATTTGGTGATGTTTGCTGATGCTTGATGAGAAAGGAAGCACTGGATACAGGGAAGGAACCACTACCCTGGGTAGGGGGTAGGGTCGTTATAATGGGTCAGCAATGCTGACCGTTACTTTGTTTTCTGTGTTGGTTTGGATGATTAATTGCAGGTGCTGCAGTTTGGAAAGAATAAGTGGATTGGCTAGCCTGGTGTTCTTAGTCCTTGAGAGCTATGTGAAGAGCTGTGTTTGGATTTCATGTGTGGCCGGCCTGCGTGCCGATGTACGAAATTGTTGTTGTGTAAAGAGGAACCTGTAAGGCCATAAGGCCAGGGTGTGTGAGTTGTATACATTCCTGATGTTCTGGTTTGAGTTCATGCTAACAAGAAAAATGCTGCGCTAAAATAGAATGAGTTAAGGATACGCATCGATTTTGATTTCCACACGTAATTCCTTCGCTTGTCTGTGCTATATGGCATGGGGCCCCGGCCAGACCCACTGTTATATGTCATGTGACGGGTGGGGGCGTGACATCCAGAATGTGGACAGGCATCTCAACATAGGAAAGCTTGGGCTCCAACTGGGGCACAACATCAAGAATCTGTCAGTTGCTGAGCACACATTTCCACAACTGGCTCACATGAAACACGTCGTGCACACCAGGGAAATTTGCGGTCAATTCCAGCCTAAACGTTGATACACTAATACGCTGAACAGCCTTAAAAGGTCCCACATACCTTGGGTCCAACTTATGATTCTTACCAAACCATTTTACTCCAGACATCGGGGAAACTTTGAGAAACACCAAGTCCCCTACAACAAACTCCAAATCATACCTACATCGATTGACATTCTTCTCATACCGTTCCTATGCTATCCGAAGCTTTTCATGAACAATCTTCACAGAAACGTCGATTTCTTCTAACGCTAAAAGACCCAGCAACGGTTTCTCACCGTCCTCGGCCCAAAACAAAGGGGTTCTGCATCGCCTCCCAAACAAGGCCTCAAACGGGGCCATCTGCAAACTTTCTTGATAACTATTATTGTATGCAAACTCCATCAATCTTAGTCGCTCATCCCACGCTTCTCCATGGTCCAAAATGTAACATTTGAACATATCTTCCACGATCTGGTTCACTCTTTACGTTTGACCGTTTGTCTGTAGATGATAGGCAGTGGAATACTGCAGATCGGTACCCAAACCCTCCTGTAAACTCTTCCAAAAGCGAGACGTAAACCTGGAGTCTCGATCTGATACAATACTAATTGGCACTCCATGTAATCTAATGACTTCATCTAAATATAGCCCAACAATCTTCTTAATGGTGTAATCAATCTTAAAAGGCACGAAGTGAGCACACTTCACTACTCTATCAACAATAACCCAGACTGAATCATGTCCTTGGGGAGATCTTGGTAGTGCAGCAATGAAATCCATTGAGATACTCTCCCACTTCCAACTCGGAATTTCCAATGGTGTTAGCTTGCCACCAGGTCTGCCATGATCGGCATTTACTCGCTTGTATGTAAAACATTCTGAAATGAACTTCCCTATATCACCTTTCAATCTGAACCACCAGGTGATCTGCTTCAAATATTGGTACATCTTAGTTGAACCTGGGTGGTGGTCAACACTGGAAAAATGAGCCTCACTGCACAACTTAACTCGAATATCTTCAATATTGGGGATGCAAAATCTAACCCGATACTTCAAGGTACCCGCGTCATCGATCGAAAAATCTGGCAACTCTCCTTTCTCAGTTCTCTTATAAAAGGTGAAACAGATCAGGATCTTCCATCTAATGCAATCTTGTGAGTGCAATCCATGAAGGCTCAGCTACCTCCAAACTACATGACGAGTTACAACTCCCAATAGAAATACCCATCAAGAGAAATTCTACTACCAGTGAATCCACAGAAAGATTAAAAATTTTCCCCGTCTTTCTACTCAGAGCGTCGGCTACCACATTAGCTTTGCCCGGATAGTACTGGATCTCAACATCATAATCAGCAATATACTCTAACCATCTTCGCTGGCACAGATTCAACTCCCTTTGAGTGAAAATCTACTTTAAACTTTTATGATCTGTATAAATCTTTCATATTGTGCCATACAGCATGTGCCTCCACAACTTTAGGGCATAAATCATTGCTGCTAATTCTAGATCATGCGTAGGGTATTTATTTTCATGTACCTTTAGCTGTCTCAACCCATATGCAATTACCTTCCCTTCCTGCATCAGCACACAACCCATACCAACATGCGATGCATCTACACACACCCCATACTCTAACCCTTCAGTAGGCAGAGACGAAACTGGAGCAGTGCACAATCTCTTATTCAATTCTAGAAATGCTTCCTCGCACTTATCGATCCAAATGAAAGCTGTGTTTTTCTGCGTAAGTTTAGTCAAAGGAGCAGATAACGTAGAAAAACCATCAATAATAGCCAGCCAACCCTAGGAAGCTCCTTATCTCCTTGGGGGTGGTGGGCCTATTCCAATCCATAACAACAGTTACCTTCTCTAGGTCAACATAAATTTCATCTTTATTTACCACATGACCCAAGAAAGAAACCTGAGGCAACGAAAACTCACACTTACTTTGCTTGGCATACAACCTATGCTCCCTCAAGGAAGACAAAACTAAACGCAAGTGCTGGACATGCTCAACGGCACTGCAGGAAAACACCAAAATATCATCTATAAACACGACCACGAAACGGTCCAGAAAATCCTTTAACACGTGGTTCATCATATCCATAAAGGCAGAGGGAGCATTGGTCAAACCAAAGGACATTACCAAAAACTCAACATACTCATGCCGTGAACCTAAAGCAGTCTGTGGAATATCTGTCTCACGAATCCTCAACTGATGGTAGCCTGAACGAAGATCAATCTTTGAAAACACAGAGCTACCATGCAACGGATCAAAGATGTCATAAATCCTAGGCAGGGGATATCGATTCTTAATTTTGACTTTATTCAGCTCTCTATAGTCAATACACAACCTCATTGATCCATCCTTTTTCTTTACAAACAAGACGAGTGCACCCCAAGGCGAAGAACTTGGCCAAATATAACCACTCAGGAGAAACTCATCCAACTGAGTACGCAACTACTCCAACTCACGTGGGGCCATCCAGTACGGAGCCTTAGCAATAAGACGGGTAGACGACTCCAAATCTATGACAAACTCCACGCACCTCTCAGGCGGAGGACCAGGAAGATTAGCTGGAAAAACTTCTAGAAACTAACGCACCACCGGAATCTCCTCCACGCGCGTCAAGCTAACAATGCTTTCTTAACCAAACAAGGAAAACACCCCGAATTTACCAGCTTTCGAGCACATATCGCAGATATAATCAGAGAAACTTGGTGCATAAAACCATAAACACTCCCATTTTGACCGTTGTCCATCTTTAAGTCCAAGTGCTTAACCTTGCAATGGATAACCATATCATATTTGGACAACCATTCCATGCCCAAGATCACATCAAAATCTTCCAGGTATATCGTCTTTAAATCAGAAACTGCTAGAAAATTGCCTAACAAAATCGGACAACTATAGATACCCTGGTCTGACACCACCGAATCACCGGAAGGAAACTTGACTTGAAATGCATCACCGACTTGATTGAGAGTCAAACGATGATGCTCAACAAAGGCCCTAGCCATAAACGAGTGGGTAGCACCGGAATCAAAAAGAACACATGCCCTACAGTTCTTTACTTTAAATTTCCCTATAAAAACACTTACATAACTAATTGGAATACCTCGAAACTATAGATAGAAGCTAAACAGAAACAAACCAGGTTAGAAACTAACCTAAAATCACTTGGGTAGAAGTCTGGGCCTCCTCCAGAGATAGCACATTCAGCTTTCCCTTCCCTTTATCTACAGGCTGCGGCGGTTGCAAGGCCCGAAGCAGAACTGGCTGCAGCATAGGATAAGACTGCATGCACTTTGACTTGATGTGGACTTTCTATCCGCACTAAAAGAAAATTCTAACCTTATCCCAACAGTGGGCAGCATCAAGCCCCTTCCTTTTGCACGAGGTACAAACCAAATCTCCTTTAGGAGCACCCTGGATCGCCTGGATCTGCTCCTATTTCTGAGCTCCTATCCTCTTGAAACATTTCTCGAATGGCTGTACTGGCCGGCCACAGAAACTTTATATTTCTTTGCTCCTCTTCCTCAACGCAACACCGGATTCTTGGGAATTCTTACTCTCACCAGTCTTCCTCTTATCATTTCTCATTTATTGTCCTCGGTTCTTGGCATTGTCAATTGCCTCAACCTTAAGGGCTGCTTCGACTGCTTCAGCATAACTCTTTGATCTATAAGCACTTGCCAACTGCTGGATGTCACTCTTCAGACCACCCAGAAAATGCTTGACTCTGCTGTCTTCAGAAACTACTAAATTTGGGGCGAACCGGCTTAACTTGCTAAACTCCACCTCATACTCACTCACCGTGAGTTTCCACTACTTTAAGTGCAGGAAATCATTTAACAAACAGTCTCGCTCGACCGACGGCAGAAATTTCTTCAGCAAAAGCTCCTTGAAGACTTCCCAAGAACATCCATCCTTCAAGTTTTCCTTCTCCCTTAGCCACCAATGCTTTGCCAAACCTTTGAGTTGGTAGTCAACAAAAATTACTCTCTGGCCCACTGAAACTTCGGAGTAAGAGAACATCTCCTCGATGGCTTTAATCCAATCATCCAAAGCCATGATGTCTGCCCTAACATCATAGGTAGAGGGTCCTAATCGTTGGAAGTGCGAAATGAAGGTCATCTCTGGTGGCAGCACAGCTGGGGGCACCAGAGGAGCATGAGGAACTGGAACACCTTGACCCACGATCGGGTCCTGAACTCTAAGTGGTTGTCCTGCAATGACAGTCAACAAGGTTTGGATCTGCGACTGCATCTCAACATTTGCCTTGACAAAGCTTCATTGCTCTCTCACATTCCTTCAATCACGACCTCGATCTGAGCACCAGATGATTCACCCTCTAACTGGGGATTCGACCTCATCGTAGGACATCTCGACATGCTAATAATTTAAACAAGGAACTAGTCAAAACCTAGCTTAATCGCTAGAACCAAACAACCTAGTACAGACGAAACATACATTAATACTTGCTCTTGCTGCAAACTTGCTCTGGGAACTATATAAATGATGGAATTCTCAAACCTAGGAGGATATACCATCATTCTATTAATTCTTGTGCAAAATCCATGAATGCATGAATTTGTATTCTTTTGACTCAAAACAATGTGTGTACATATATCATCATATTAATCTTTCGCTTTGCACGTAAGCAAATGCTATCTTATATTATGCATGATGTGCTATGCATTCTAAAAAGGCCTTAATGCATGTTATAAGCGGCAAACACATGAAATATTATGCTTCCCATACTACATAATATCACATGTAACGAAAAATTAAAATGTGCTAATGGGCACCCATGCGATGATGGTTATGCATCCTATACTACATATCCGTCACATGTTGCCACCTATGGTGGATCCATAAACAAACACATATTATGCATCCCATACTACATAATATGCCCTGTATACTTCTTATCATTCTATCAGTGTAGTGTTCATGCTTCGGCCAAGACATCCTGATGACACATCGGTGTGTGAATGAAATGACACTACACAACTAACACTAACAAAAGAAGGTTGATCGACCAATTGGCAAAGCAACCTCCCTCTGATACCAACTATCACAACCCGCATTTTCTCAACATTTAAGTTATATTAGAGTAAGAAAAAATACGCGTCGTGATGCCACGCCGTGTAGGGGATAACTGTAGGCGCTCAGGCAAAACTCCAAACTCTACAGTTTATATGAAATCCATAAGTTATTAAGTAAAAACCAGTTTAAATTGGAAGGCCGTATCCCTCGACATAGTGGATCAACTAGTCTACGAGTAAAAGTATAGTTATACGCTGTGAAAAATACTTTGGTTATTTTGATTAACACCCTACATGAGTTTAAACATCCCCAAAGGACAACTCATAGCATGCAAGACCCTAGATTTTTTATAAGTATATAAATAGTCTTAACGTTAGCTAGAAACTAGCAGCTTAGCAAAATATTCAACAATCCAAAGGAAACCACCAATGGGCGTCAACAAACTGACACATACCCACTGATCAGTATGAGTGTCTGTACTAAAAAGAAAACAACAAGGAACTACCTCTCAAGGTAGTGGAAACCTTTGCAACACTGCAGTCCACAAGCAAACTTCAAACCTAGCCACTCAACGGGCTATTGCTCAGAACCTGAGGCATTCAAAGAAAGAACACCTCATCAAGAAAAATACAAGTGGCAAACAAAACTGTCAGTAAACAAGGGAGTAGCAAGATTAGTAATCCCAAACCTAAGTAGCTGTCAAAAGAAAACACAGCAAACTAACTAGAGATTTAGAACGAAGAGTTAACTTATAAAGTTAAAAGATAACGAACTTTTCACCAAGTGAGAACAGAGTTATACTTCAAAAACAATCTGCGAGGAAAGGCAGAAACAACATAAGATTAATACATAGGAAACAAAAACGGGGCAAAGGCTTAATAAACACGTGAATCATTAACACCGTAACGCAACCAGATCTGATTCGGGACCAAACCGGTCAAACCCGAACTAACAGACCCAAACATCTCAAAAACGGGACTATGGTGGTGGCCATCTGATCCAACACAACCCAAGAGCCCAAATACAAGACCCAAACATGCCCGAGTGTAATGATTCACAAAACTAAGCCAACCAAACCAACCACATATATCCAAACACCCATAAACCCAACTCAACAAATTCAGTAGAAAACCGATGAGTCTAGCTTGGCAAGACTAAGCCTTAGTGATACACATTAAATCAGTGAAAGGGCACAAAGCTAAGGAAAAAGGCTCGAGTACACTAGATGCCACGTCGAGTGCAGTCATTGCACTCGGCGCCATAACTCAACACACTCAATTCTTAAACACAGGAGCAAGAATGAGATGATGAAGTTGAGTGAGTTTAGCTCACTCAATGCTTAAACACAATAGTAAGAATCAGATGATGGCGTTGAGTGAGTTCTGCTCACTCAATGCTTAAATAGTTAGCTACCAAAAATAGATGACAACGTTGAGTGAGTTCAGCTCACTCAGCGCTATATACGCTATAACTCTTATATTTTCAAAGACAAAGTAACGACGTTGATTGAGTTCAGCTCACTCAACACTTTCGAAGCTTTATACTTCACTTGCCGAAAAAAAGAGTGACGACGTTGAGTGAGTTAAACTCACTCAATACTGTCAATACTTTTACACGTAGACTCCAAGATTTCCCGATGGCATCGAGTGTATACAGCACGCTCAATACCGCGTTGAGTGTAGGTAGCACACTCAACACCATTTGACTTAGTCTCAAATTTTGATGGCATTGATTGTATGCAACGGACTCAACGCCGCGTTAAGTGCATTCAACACACTGAATTCTTTTACACTTAGCGACGCAGACCTCTCAGCAAGGATTTGAGTGTAATCAACACACTCAACGCCGCGTTGAGTGCACTCAACTCACTCAACACTTTTGGAATTAGGCTTCAAATTGGATTCAGTGCTAAGGCTACACTCAAAGCCTAAGGGCTATACTCAACGCCTAGGGCTATACTCAACGAATCTTGCTTCGTTCGACGAATTGGCTCAGCTCGACAAACTCTGTTCGACGATTTGAGATTTATTCGTCGAACTCTGTTCTACGATTTTCCTCTGTTTGTCGAACTCTGTTCGACGAATTAGCTTCAATTCGATGAACGCTGACCACTCCAAACCGACAACTACTCCAAGAAACTAATACAATGAATGATATGATAATTGAACTTGACCGGAAAAAATACCATAAAGTTGATCGTCAATGAACGGATCTAACCCTATTCCCAAAAACTACAAAAAAAGAAAGAACAGTAAGCAATATATACAGGAAAAGATAAGCTTTGCAAGGTGGAGAAGTCACCACTTGCCTCAAATCGCCAATCTAGCCATGTAAATGCTCCAGAAACTTTCGGAGCAACACTTCCTGAAACTTTTGAGGATGAAAGAGGGTAAATACAGCCTACCTAGACCTCTAAAAATCCAAGAAACTGGAAAAGCTTATCATAGAAATGTAGATATAGGTGAGATCTACCCAGATACACTCTCCAAAGAAGAAATTGAGCACAAAAACTCCAGAAATCTGCGGCCGAAGGCTTTGGAAAGTCGGCTGCTCTCGTTGTTCCGCAACAGGCCTATGGTTTCACAAGGGAGACAATTGTATATGGTTTGAAGCAATGGGTTGTAGTTATACTGCTTTTATCAGATTATTTTATTATAGGATAACATAATTTATAAAATAAAACGTCAAAATGACCCGAAAGCCAAACTTACCCGAAATTTTACGAAAACTGCACCGTAGCTAAATACCGATGCTACAAACCCAATGATGCAATCGAAATTAAGATTCGATATACAAAACTCGGGTAAACACATCCCGAAGCCAAAACACATGCATTCCCAAAGACGCTCCACCGAGTCACCAAAACAGACCCGACTCGCTAGGAAATCTTGCAAACATACTATACCCACCCAAACACATAGAAAACCTAAGAGTTAAAACCACGCTCTAACAACGGCAAATGCTGAAAATGTGTCAATGTAACGCCCTGACGTAATAACCATGCCAGATAATGAATTAAACCAAATATCGAAAAATCGGGGGTGTTAAAGTCGACGTTCCTTCTAAGGAACGTGACCTCGAAGTTCTACCCCGGGAAGAACCCGAATAGGTCGGCTTCATGGCCCCTAGGATGGGAGGATGGTAGCTCAACTCGCTGTGCTACACCGACGAGAAGGGAACGTTGTCGAAGTCCTCCTCGATGAAGATAAATTTTCGTAGCCAATTATCGCTCTTGTTCACTATTTCCCGAACCTTCATGTGGTTACTGGAGAAGTAGGTGGTGTTGTCCTTACTCTCCCGGAAGGAGAATAAATTTCGGAAGATCGCAAGACTAAACTCGATCTGCTCCTCTCGCCGGAAGAAAAATAATGCGACCACCACAATGATGGTGTTCGGGGTTAGTTGGCCCATGACAACCCCAAAGTATTTAAACACCTATCACACCTCTGTCCACAGGGGAAGTCGCAGCCTCGCATCGAAGTGGCAGTGGGGATCACGAGCTTGGCATCGTAGAGGTCGTTGATCTTATCGAGCTCTCCCGGGCATCTCACCTCAAACCTGGGCGAGATGAAGTTGGCGATCACCGAGAGGTGCTCATTTTCAGTAAGATTGCCGCAGTGGAAGGAGTAGTTTCAGAAGGTACATGCGCATTTCCCTCGCCGCTCAGCCTCTTCACCATCTCCTCCCATCTCGCGAGCTGGTGAGTGGGTGGTGTGCTGGATACCTCTAGAGTAGTGGTGAGCTGGGGCAAGCGTGAGATGCACGGGTCAAGCACTCGAGAATGAAGGGAGCACAGAGGGGAGAGTTAATGTGGTAGGTAGATAAGGGGCATAGAGGGTTGTTTATAGAAGTAAAATATCATTCAACGCTTCGATACTCGAGCCCTCCCCCAAATTCCTACTATATACTCGCCACAATCCTAATACATTAAAATCTAAGCGGTGCCAAAATAAGAGGCGAGAGAGAGGCTCTTATATATAAACACAAAGACCATTAGCGGGCAAATATAATCCCAAATGTTAAAAGGTGTTGAAGCTTGTGGAGATCGGGCGACTTCACATCTAGCCGTAACGGTTAGCTTGTCTCTCCGGTCTAGCGGTTTGAATAGCGGTCTGTGTTGTAGCTCTCCACCATGTTTTTTTGAGGCCGCAATAGTGCAACAGATGTTAGCCGCGGCGGTCTGGTGGTTAGTCATTGTCGTCTAGTGTGTGGCTTCTGCAGTTTGGTGATCTCACAGTGGCTGATAGATGGTTTAGCGCATGTGCGGTATGGTGGCGTCCTGCAGCTGCAGTCTGATGGTTAGCTACAACTGCGGTCTAGTGGCAACCCGCAGTTGCGGACTTGTGTCCTGGTCTCGCGGTCTTGCCCTAGCTATGCATCAGGCTTTCTTGTAACTGCCAGGTGTACTGTTCTTCATTGTATAGTGTGCAGTTTGACCTTGTCAAACCGCATAAGACGCGTGAATTGTATTTAATCCCACATCGTTTGTTATAATTCTCTCATCTCCCCCAGTTTCTATAAATACGGGGGCATACCTCTATAATAATTATCTTTTTAGAGCAATAAAGTTTGCATTTTATTTAGCTCTTTGTCCATTTTTTACATGGTATCAGAGCAAACTGATCCTTTGCTTGAAGGAGATCACGGTTTATTGTTTTAACAGTGCGGCCTCTTTCACCGGGTTCATCCGGCTTCTTCTGGCATGCCCAGTTTCTTTCCATTCCCTTCTCTCCCTAGCTTCTCGTTGTTCTTGCTGCTTGCTTCTTATTGGGTGTTTCTGTTAGCCCGGATTTCTCTACTGCATGCTCTTCTTTGCGAGTTTCGCCTTTTGATCACAACTTCCTCCTGTGTTGGAACCCCGACCGTTTTAGGGTTGGTTTGGGCTAAGTTCACTATTAGGATTGCTTATATTTACCCACATTGTATAGTCTAGGGTCATAGTTTTTTTTTCAGAGTCTAAGTCAAGACATCAAACCTAGAATGATTGGTTTTCATCTTTAGAAGACTTAGAAGACAGAAGACCCCCAGAGAAAATAGTTTTCTAAGAGCAGAAAAAGTCGTTCGGAGATTGCGAAACTAAGCTCAACTTTCGTCGATCAGAGTTCGACGAACTCAATTATTTATCTGAGCTGAGTTCGACAAAATATTAGCTTATCTCGACGAACTCAACTTCTTCTTTGAGCAGAGTTTGACGAAATCTTAGCAAAGATCGACGAATTCTGATTTCTTCCGAGAAGTTCAGCTCGATGGAATGACTATCTCAGTTCGACGATCTTGGAGCTCAGATTGGTAGTGAATTTTCTATTCAGAGATCTTGGATCTAAGCTCGATGAAAGAGAGGTTTTAGTTCGACGAAATTGGATCTTTGGTTGACGAAACAGATTCAGTTCAACTACGTTCTCACAGGTTCTGTTCGACTAATTTCCCTGCAGATTTCCATTATTGACTAAGGCGGTTTGATTTCAGAATTTATTATTATATGCCTATGAATGCACTGATAATTAATGCTTCATATTCTCAAGAACATAGTCGTTTCAAGGTAGCATTAAATATGGTATTCACAGAGTAATTATTTGGCTAAATTGTTGGGACAGTTGAGGAAACAAATTAAAGACAATTTCTAGTCGTTCAACTCTCAGATTATCTGCAGTTAATCAAGGATGAAATTCAAAATTCAAATGCTAATTTCTGCAAGGAACATAAAAAGATAGCTTTTAGAAGATTAAAGAACACACAAACAATACATACACAGACACAGTGATTACAGATTACAGAAGAAAAAGAATTATTATACAGAAAACTGAAGGAAGAATAGCTTCACACAAAAAAATCAAGTTCTTCATCAGTTTTGCTTAAGGAATTTTCAAAGAGACAAACAATGTTCATCAGTCTGAAATTTTCTTCAAGATCTTCCTCCAGTTGAAGTCCTATGCCCTGAGCAAAGCTCTCCTTCTCCTGACCATTCTATATCCCTGGGGGAGCTTTGAAAACATCAAATCCACTAGTCTTCTCTTGGACTGTTGACAGAGAAGAACATCATCACTTTTCTTTTCCACTGTGTACAACATTATAACTCCCTTCAAAGGTTAACCCCTTTGGTTGTCAAGTCTCCTAATCAAAAGACTTGGATTGGGTTTTGGCCACCTGATCAAAAGCTCAAAGGGTTATGAGATCTCCCATGAAATTGATCTTGTGGTGATAGGAAACCTGAGCAAAAACTTATGGTGGCAGGGCACCTGAACAAAAACATGTTAGTGGATTTCTACCAGGGTGGTAGATGAGTGGATTTATCTAGTTTTGGAAAACCACTATAAATTCTTTCTGTCATCTGGATTGCTCTATTTTTTATTTGCTTTGCTGTGATTGTTTTTGTTTTTATTTTCTCTCTATACATATAGCTATCATTTATTTTAATTCTGCTATAAAAAATAATCAAGTTTTTAAAATACTCTATTAACCCCCCCCCCCCTGTAGAGTTAAGACAGATCTCTCCCTCACTTTCAATCGGTATCAGAGGGTAAGGTTATTTGGTTTCACAGGCTAACACCTGAACCAAAAGATCTTTGATAGATCTTTTTATTTCTAGTGTCTTTCCTATATCATGGCATAGAATAAAGAATACTCAAGCACCAGACCTCCAGTGTGCAACCTTAACAAGTTTGCACTTTGGAAGGTAAGGATCGAATTGTATATAAATTCAATTGATGAAGAAATCTATAATTTAATTTTGATAGGTACTCCCACTCCTACTGCAAAAACTTTAACAAGTACCTCAGCAGTTCCACCACCTGAGTGGACAGAAGCTCAGAAGAAGTGGAAGATGGCTGATGCTAAAGCCAGGAATATTCTAGCTCAGGCTATGTCTGATGATATCTTTCAAAAGGTAGCTAAATGCACATCAGCAAACGACATTTGGTATTCTCTCAATCAAATGGTTGCTGGCTCTACTGATGAAAGAAAAGATAGAATATTTCATCTCATTTCCCAATATTAGAGCTTCAAGAAAGAAGAGTCAGATTTAGTGACAGCATGTACAACAGACTAAGCCTAATTGTCAATGATCTGAAAGACCTGGATAAAAATATCTCACTGACTAAAATAAATGACAAGATTCTTATGTGCTTCCCCAACACAAGGGACTCCAGGATCTGGCCAATCAAGGATGCCAGAAGACTGAATGAAATATCCACTGAGTCTTTATTAGGCAAGCTCAAATCCTATGAGCAGTTTATCAAGACTAGAAAAGTAGCTGAAGAGAAGACATCCTCGTCAGGAAGGAAAGAGCAAAACATTGCTTTCAAGGCATCTGGAGAATCAGAAGCTCCATCAGCAAATGTAGAACTCCTAAGCTTGTTGTCCAAAAGATTTTACAGGATGGCCAAAAAAATTTTAGAAGGAAGTCATCTAGACAAGAAGACACACAAAGATGTGACAAAACTACTACAAAGGAGATTATCTGCTTTGCTTGCAGAAAATCTGGACACATTCTTCCTAAGTGTCCAGAGAATCAGAATAAGGAGAAAAGAAGAGACAAGGACTCCAGAAAGCAGTACAACAAGCCCTCCTCAAGCAAGCATAAGAGGAAGGAGAAAGGCTTTGTTGCAGAAACTTGGATTGAGACAGAAGAAGAATCTTATTCTTCCAACACCAATGAAGATGAGGAAGAGGCTAAAGCTAGAGAGATTTGTTTGATGGCTAGCAATATATTAAGCAATCCATCAGAAGCTAAAGAATCAGAAGCTGAAGATTCTGAGTAGAAGAGGCTCAGGTAATATCCTCCTTTGATTTTACTTCTGAACTTTTTAAAACTAAATTTAAGATACTGTGAAAAGACCTAATTAACACAGATAAGGAAATCAAACTTCTCAGAGATAAATTGATTGAATATGATAACTTGATTTTTCAAAACATTAAATTAAAAGATGAACTAGATGTTGCTTCTGCACAAATCATCTCATTAAAAATTGAACTAAACGAGGCTACAAATTTTGAAGAGTCCCTTAATGGGAGAAGTATAAAATTAATGGACATCACTAGCACAGTAAATGCTAGGCTCAATGGTAAACTAGGACTAGGAGCATTATCTAGTCAACCCCCTATTCTTAAGAAAAATATATTATCTACCCCCATCAAATTTATTTCTGCTAAGGGTAAAGAGAAAATTATAGAAGTTAACAATAAACCAATAGAAACTTCACAGAAAAATCAATCAAAGAAAAATAAAAATAAAAATTCACATAAAACTACTGTTCAACAAAACTCGTCGAACTCAGATCGACGAAATCAGTATTTTTTGTCGAACAACGATCGATGAACTCTAAACCCAGGATTTGAGTATGATTACTCAAGACAGGGTGCTCCACGAAATCAATATGTTTCGTCGAACAGAGATCGACGATCGTGGAATGCAGAAAATGGGTATTATCATTCTCTGAACCGAGATCGACGACATCAATACTTTTCATCAACCTCAGCTCGACAAACTCAAATAAATTTGTCTAAATCAAACTTGGAAAACAAAAAGTTTAATTTTAATCAAACTAAATATCAGAAACCAAATCTTGTAAATCCCTTTACTCAATGGATAATTCCACCTAAAAGATTTCACAACTTAGGATACAAAGACCAACCTGATATTCTTACATTTCTAGTTTTAAATTTGAAAAGAATCAAGAACCCAAGGTTACCTGGGTCAAGAACATATAATCTTTTATTTTGCAGGTAAAGAATTATCCTAGCGCAGAGAAATAGTGGTACCTGGATAGTAGGTGTTCAAAGCATATGACAGGCAGTAAGGACAATTTAACCAACTACAAGTCAAAGCTTGGACCAAAGGTGATCTTTAGAGACTCCAACAATGGTCAAACAGAAGGCTATGGGAATGTCAAGATTGGAGTTGTCACCTTCAGGAAAGTTTCCTATGTTAGTGGTCTAAAACATAACTTGATATCCATAAGACAGTTTTGTGATGAAGGTTATCATGTATCTTTTAACCAATCTTCTTGTATTATTGCTTTTATAGATAACAAAACTGTTTTAACTGGGCTTAGACATGAAAATATCTACTTAGTTAATTTTGAGTCAGCTAGTTCAGAAATCTGTTTGTTCAATCAGATTAGTAATAATAATGAATTATGGCATAAAAGAATAGAACATGTTAATCTTAGAAATATTGCTAAATTATCTATGGACAACATTGTTAGAGGCTTGCCTTCTGGCCCCTACAAGAAGGAAGGCCTTTGCAGGGATTGTCAATTAGGCAAGCAAACTTAAAATAGCTTTATATATATTAATAAGAGTGATTCACCCAGGATTCCGTACCTGCTACACATGGATCTATTTGTACCCATTGCTGTACAGAGCTTGGGAGGGAAATCTTATACTTTAGTTATTATAGATGACTACTATAGATTCTCTTGGGTGTTCTTTCTGAGAAACAAGTCTGATAAATTTAAAGTTCTTATAGATTTTCTTAAGAGCATCCAAATTGAGTATTCTACTCTTATTGCATTGATCAGAAATGATCATGGCACCGAGTTTGAATCTCTTCTCATGCAAGAATTTTGTGAGAACGAAGGTATCAGGCACTATTTTTCTGCTCCTACAACTTCTCAACAAAATGGGGTAGTAGAAAGTAAAAATAGAACCTTGATTGATTCTACAGAGACATTACTTATAGATGCTTTCTTTCCCCTATCCTTTTGGGCAGAGGCAGTTAGCATAACGAACTATATTCAGAACATAAGTTTAATATATAAACTTAAGGGTAAGACTCCCTATGAATTGTTTAAAGGGAAGCAACCTAAAGTTGACTATTTTAAAGTATTTGGTTGTAAATGTTATATTCACAATAATAATAAGAAACATCTTAGAAAGTTTGAAGCCAAAGCTGTAGGGGAAATTTTTCTTTGATATTCCCAAGTCAGTAGGCCTATAGGGTTTTCAATAAATCAACTTTAAAAATGAAAGAATCTGTACATGTAACTTTTGATGAAGCTAACATGTTTTACAAGGAGAAGGATTCTTCTACCAGAGATTTATTGCAGGTACCCCAACTATAATATCACATCCTTCTCATCATGTTGATGAAGATAGTGAAGAAGATATTATTGAAATAATTACTGAACCTACAACAGATCACATAATTCAACAAGCGGAATTAATCCCAATGCTGTTGCTGAACCAACTCCTCCTGCTGATCTTGTCATACTTAGAGATCACCCTATATCTCAAGTGATTGGAGACATATCAGTTGGTGTGCAAACCAGGCATCAACTCAACAAAGATTTGATGCATGCTTGCTTCATATCTCAACTTGAGCAAAAACTTGTGGTGGCAGGTCACCTGAACAAAATCTTGTTAGTGGATTCCTACCAGGGTGATAGAAGAGTGGATGTACCCAGTTTTGGGAACCACTATAAAATCTTTGTGTCGTCTGGATTGCTCTATTTTTATTTTGCTGTGTTGTGATTGTTTTTGATTTTATTTTCTCTCTATACATATAGCTATCACTTATTTTAATTCTGCTATAAAAACTAATCAAGTTTTTAAAATACTCTATTCACCTCCCCTCTAGAGTTAAGACAGATCTATCCCTCACTTTCATCCTGGTCGCTGGTGTGTTGTCACCTTGATCGGACGGGCTCTAGATCTTCTCTTTCTTCTTCTTGGCGTGGTACTTTGCATGTCCGTTGTCTCTGCGACTTGTTGTATTTCCGCAGTTTTTCATCCTTGTTGTGATTTCTGGCTTTTGGTCATGGCATTTTGTCCTTGCCACTGGTGTGTTATCACATTTACTGGGCAGACTCTTGGCCTTCTCCTTCTTCCCGCATGATATACTCTTGCGCCGTGTTTCTTCTTTGCTGCTAGTACCATATTTTGGTCGCGACCTCCTTTCTAGACGCTGGTGTGTTGACATCATGACCATGCCGTGTCTTCTTTTTTCTGCGACCTTTCCTGTGGTCGGTTTCTTCTACTCCTTCTTTGCCTACTTGTTCTTGTGCGGCTTGTTCTTGTGTGGTTTGTTGCTTTCCAAACTTGTTCTTGTGCGGCTTGTTTCTAAGCGTGCAGTTAGTTTTTCTACATTCCAGTTTCTTCTTTTGAATGGCTTCCCTTCTCTCTTCTACTACTTGTGCTTTTTTGGCCTTCTCTAACAAGTGGCTTATTAACTCTAGTGCCACTTGTCACATGACTGGTAACTCTCGTTTGTTTTCCTCTTTGCTTAAAAAGAACAGGTTGTCTTTTATTGTTATTGCTAATGGGATTTCTGCTCCTGTGTGTGGTATTGGCACTGTGCATCTCTCTTCGTCTTTGCTGCTCGAGCACACTCTCTATGTCCCTAGTTTCCCGTGCAATTTACTCTCTGTTCATGCTCTTTGTGCTACGTTAAATTGCATAGTTATTTTTACTAGCACAACTTATTTTTTCTTGGATTATGTCTCGAAAGCTATAATTGCTACTGGTACTACTATTGGTTGCCTTTTTTATCTTGACCAGGCCGTTTCTCTTTCAGCTGCTTCCTCTATTCAGTTGTGGCATCATCGTCGTGGTCATCCTCCTTCTCTCCTCATTCATCAACTTTTTATGGATCTTCCTTTAGAAGATTTGCCTTTGAACTGTGAAGCTTGTGTGTTGGGTAAACATCATCGCACTTCTTTCCCAGCTCGAACGTGCCGTTGTTCTTCGAGACCTTTTGAACTAGTTCACTCTGACATCTGGGCTCCTTCTCCTGTTGCGACTGTTGGTCTAGGAAACTTGTACTTTGTCACATTCATTGATGATTACTCCAGATGCACTTGGCTTTATCTTTTGAAGGATCATTCTGAATTGTTCTCTGTATTCACTGCATTTTATAATGAGATCTTCACATAGTTTCATGTGCCCATTCAGGTTATTCGGACTGATAATGCCAAAGAATATGTCAGTAATCAATTCTCTGACTTCTGTGCAAGTAAGGGTTTGGTTCATCAAACCATTTGTCCATATACGACACAACAGAATGGCATTGCTGAGCGCAAGAATAGTCATCAGCTGGATGTTGCACACAGTCTTTCTTTGTAGATGAATGTCCCTCGGTCTTATTAGGGACATGCGGTTCTCCTCTCTTGCTATCTCATTAACCATATTTTGTGATCTATTCTTCAGGGAAAGACTCATTTTTCTATTTTGTATCCCGAGACCAACCCCTTTCCTTTACCGCTTAAACTTTTTGGCTGTATGCCGTTTGTCCACATACCTTCTACAGGACGTGACAAGCTTTCTCCTCGCTCTGTTAAATGTATATTTCTTGGTTACTGTCCTACTCAGAATGGCTATCGATCTCTTGATCCTCTTCTGCACAAACAATATATTTCCGCTGATGTCACCTTTTTTGAGGATACACCATATTTCTCTCCAACTTCCCCCCTTTTGCCCTCAGATATTTCTTCTTCCCTACATATTGTCTTGGCACCTCTGTCAGAGACTGTTCTTTTTCCCTCTACTCCTATTTCCCCGTATCTTTCTCGGGGGCCTGATGTGTTGCCCTTAGAGCCCTTGATTCCTCCTGCTGGATCTCCTATTTCTTCTGATAGTGCCTTGCCTCATTTTGTCAACACTGATCTTGATCTTCTGATTTCTCTTCAGAAGGTTGTTCAAAATTGCACCAAATATCCTGTTCATGATGTGGTCTCTTATGCTCGGCTTTCTCCATTATATCGGAGTTTTGCTCTGGCCCTCTCTGCTAATGTTGTTCCTAATTCGTATCAAGAGGCGCTTATGATTCCTAATTAGAAATCTGCTATGGATGAAGAGATGCAAACTCCTACTGAACGGGGTACTTGGACCGTTGTTCCTATGCATCCCGGTGCTGACGTGGTTGTCTGTCGCTGGGTCTTTGTTATAAAGTTCTAACCTGATTGGTCTATTGACCGTTATAAGGCTCAGCTTGTTGCTAAAGGGTTCACGCAGACTTATGGTGTGGATTTCTTTTACACTTTCTCTCTTGTGGCAAGGATTACTACAATCCGGGTGCTTTTTTGGTGGACGTCAAAAGGGAATGGAAAATGTCTCAATTGGATGTGAAAAATGCCTTTTTTATGGTGATTTACAAGAGAATGACTTTATGGAGCAACCTCCGGGGTATGTTGCTTAGTGGGAGTCTCAGGTCTGTAAACTACGAAAGACAATCTATGGCCTTAAGCAAAGTCCCAGAGCCTAGTTCGACTAGTTCAATGAGGTTATTTCATTGGTTGGGTTTACTAGAATTGCTGCAGATCACTCGTTATTCATTCGGAAGACATTAGTTGGTCTTGTTGTCCTTCTTTTTTATGTGGATGATATTATTCTCACTGGGGATGATAGAGAAGGTGTGGAAATGACAAAGAAGCATCTCCTTAAGCATTTTGTTACTAAAGAGATGGGTCTCCGAATTATTTTCTGGGCATTGAGATATCCAGGAAACCTGGTTCTGTTGTTCTATCACAGAGAAAGTATGCCTTTGATCTTCTGAAAGAGACAGCTCTTCTTGGAGCTAAACCAGCTCGTTCTCTGATGTCGGTTAGAGATGACAAGTGTTGGAGTGAGGACTCAACTCTTCTTGTGGACATCACAAGGTACAGGCGGCTTGTGGAGAAACTCATTTATCTGGCTGTCACAAAACCAGATATTTACTATGTTGTTGGAAGAGTGACTCAGTTTATGCAAGCTCCCGGAGAATGTCATCTGCAGCTTGGACTAAAAATCTTAGAGTATGTAAAAGGTGCACCAAGAAAAGTGTTCTTATTCCAGAAAAGGGGACATTTGAAGGTTGAGGCTTATTCCGATGCTAGCTATGCAGATTATAAGGATGATAGGAAGTCTACCTCTGGTTTCTGCACTTTTGTTGGAGGTAATCTTGTCAGCTATAAGAGCAAGAAGCAGGTAGTGGTTGTCAGGTCAAGTGCAGAAGCTAAATATAGAAGCATGGCCAGGACTGCCTATGAGTTGAAATGGCTGCGGACACTCTTGCTTGATTTAGGAGAGTTTTATGATCATCCTCTTCCCATGTTCCGTGACAATAATGTTGCCATATATATTTTGAGAAATCCAATCTTTCATGAGAGGAGAAAACATATTGAGGTGGATTGTGACTTTGTCGGGGAAGTGATTTTGAAGAATTGATTCTGCACTCCATTTATTACATCAGATATAAAGCTGGCAGATTTCTTCACCAAACTTATCACTCTTTTTGGGGAAGTTTGTAGCAAGCTGGGCATGGTGGATATATATGCTCCCGCTTGAGGGGTAGTGTTGAAGCTTGTGGGGGTCGGGCGGCTTCACATCTAGCAGCATCGGTTAGCTTGTCTCTCCAGTCTGGCGGGTTGGAACAACAGTCTGTGTTGTAGCTTTCCAGCAGGTTATTTTGAGGATGCAACAGTGCAACAGATGTTAGCCGCAGTGGTCTGGTGGTTAGTTGCTACGGTCTAGTGTGTGGCTTCTGCGATCCTGTGATCTCCTAGCAGCGGAGAGATGGTTTACCGTAAGTGTAGTCTGGTGGCATCCTGCAGCTGTGGTCTGATGGTTAGCCGCAACTGCGGACTGGTGGCAACCCGCAGTTGCGGTCTGGCGGCCTGGTCTGACGATCTTCCCTTAGCTATGCAGTGGGATTTCTTGAAACCACTAGGTGTACTGTTGTTCATTGTATAGTGTGTGATTTGACCTTTTCAAACAGCATAAGCCACGCAGATTGTATTTAGTCCCACATCATTTGTTGTAATTCTCTCATCTCCTCTACTTTCTATAAATAAGGGGGCATACCTATCTAATAATTATCTTTTTGAAGCAATAAAGTTTGCAGTTTATTTAGCTCATTGTCCATATTTAACAAAAGGGGAGGGGTTTAACATCCCGAGAGAGAAAAAAGAGAAGACATTAATTAAATTCGTAATCGCATGCCGCGGGCTGAGACCCAGGAGGCAAGTACGACCCAGGTTTGCAGGATAGAAATAAGAGTGTGGTGGTGATGGAGATGACGGCCCTCAACATGTCGAAGATGATGACGACGTGCTTACGGAAGATATTTCTCCTCCTCCAGATAAAGACTTGCGGCGCCGTGACGACCATCTGGAGCGACGGCAAAATATCCGGCCGCGGCGCAAACCAATATATTAATAATTATTATTAATAAATTATTATTAATTATTAAGGTACTTTTTATGTTTTTTTATTATTATTTTATTTTACAATGTTATTTAATTTCATGTATGATGGGTGCCTATAACAATCAATTGCTATCTTTATTTAATGTCTTTAATTATTATTTTGTTATGACATGATGGGTGCCATTATCCATCATGAGTGGTTTAATATTGTATGGTGGAGATTGAGTGGTGTAACCTATATATAGGCCTTTTCATAAAGGATTGAGTAGAGAATGAAAAAACTGAAAACCAAGGATTCAAATTTGAATTTCCCCCCTCCTCACTCTACCCCTCTTGGAAAATTCGTTTCCTCCTCCTCCTCCTCCTCTCCTCCTCTCCAAAATTTTGGCCTCCCCCTTTCTTTCCCCCCTCTCTACCTCCTTTCCAATATTCGACCAAAGCCTTCAATACCTCTCCCAAAACCAGCACCTTCATCAACCACACCAAGGACCGCTATCACCTTCCCCTCACCAAAAAAAAACGATCAACCCCTTCCTTGAAGAAATTCGGCCAAGGCCAAAGGCTTGTTGTTGTGGATTCTTAAACCCCGACGTGAAGCGATGAAGGAGGACAAGTTCCTCTCCTTCCGGCCTGACTCCGGTGGAGTCGTTGAAGGTCGAACCAAGTAGAGAGTAATCAGAATCATCCATTCCGATTGGGTAACGAATATATCTTCTACACTGTGATTTTCCCTCTTGATAGATCTTGTGGCATATGCGTGTTGCGTGGCTTGTGAAACACTTGAATTTTCGTGGTTAATTTCTTCATAGATCTTGTTGGTGTTTTCTTTTTTCCGTTTAAGTTCGTGAGGCATGGAGGCCCTCGTTTTATTTTGTTGGGAGAGAACCACCCTTGTCCGAATCATTTGTTTTCGGTGGATTCTCTTTTGGTACAACAACGCACAACCGAACTGTGTGGGTTCCTTTCGCTTGAGAGGACCTTGGCCTATCGCCTTGGTATTATCTTGAAGGGCTTTGTGAACTCTCCGTAATCTCTGAATATTGAAAACACAAATTGTGTCATTGCTGCGTTTAAGGCTTGAGCGTGGCGTGAGATTTATCGGGGAGCGTTGGGTTAGTTACGTCGATCACCATAACGCCCAAAAGGACTAGCCTGCATCAATTTGGTATCAAAGCGAGGTTCACGTCAATTTCTTAATTGACACCCTCCCCCTTTTATTTTCACGTCGGCACGTACATTTGTAGTTCGTTTATTGGAAAATTTAACAAGAAAAATTTTTTGTGGTCTGCCAATAGCTGTGTAAATTTCTTATTTTTCAGTCAAATTTTTTTTAAAAAAATTTAATAAACCTCATATTTTTTCGAGCAAAAAAATCTATTTTATATAATTATAATCTTAGAGGCTAAGCGGGAACAATTCTATCTTTCCTAGAATTAGTTGTTCAGGTACCCTTTCTTTGCGTTCACACAAAATCCGGATCGAGTGTCCTCTCCGACACTGAAATGGCTTTTGACGTTAACGCTTCCAATCGTCCCCTGACTTATTTACACACTAATATTTTTACCTATGATGGTTATGGGGATCCCAAGTATTTTAGATATTGCCTTGAGGGGGTAGAAACCTATTTCGAATATAACCAATTGGGCCAATACCTAAAGTTTAGTGTAGTCCGAGAGCGGTTAAGGGGTCGAGCCCGCAATTTTTGGCTGAATGAAGAGAAAGAGTGCGGTGCTGCTAGCTATCCTTATCCTTGGCCGCACATGCGAAGAATTCTCTCAGCGAAATTTGATTCCGTCTAACGCCTTAATACTAACCTGACACCTGATAGCCAGTATTATTATGGCACTAGAACCAAGCCGGATCATAGGAGTGATATATTATCCCAAGATAGGTCCTTTCCCCAGGTTGGTAGAGCTACCACTAGCGTACCTGCACCCACATATAGAGGAAGGGAAACAGTGAGGTCCCCTAACCCGAGTTCTGTACATGTGACTGCTAGGAATGCCATGAGCCCGCGGGGTGAGAGTAGTCCTACCCGTAAAGGTAGGCAAACGATTACGACATATGTGTCAAGTGGCGCTCCTGATCTTGGCTCTATTGAGCATCCTACCCCGATTACGCCCTTAGGCCCTATTAAGTCTCTCCACGAGTTGCCTGAATTAGTCATTGACTCTCCTATTGAGTCTGAGGCTGTGTCTAGGACTGTGCCCATCACTGGGGACGAGGCTGAATATGCTGGTGATTTGAGTGACGATGAGGAGATTGGTTACCCTAGTGAACTAGATGAGGATTTCTCCTCTGAGGAATCATCTCCTCTTCCTTTCGGTGACGTTTCTGAGGCGTCTCCCTTAATAGTTTTGGAGTCTTCTGATGACCCTGTGTTGGGTCCGACGTTCCTTCACTTGACCCATGGCGCTTTGCTACTTATTTAAGAAATTAAGTAGCGCCCTCTCCAATAGTCCAGGATTTTGGTGCAGTTGGGTATGCGCTTGATCCTTCAATTCGTATCAGAGGGAGGTTACGGGTTCAAGACCGGGGGGGGCTATTAAATCCTGATTTTTCCCTTCTACCTGTGTGGGTCCGACGGGTCAGGCAACCATGGACATGTGGTAACCCCACCTTTGAGCCAAGTGGGCCATGTGGTAACTCCACCTCTGAGCCGACGTGGGCCGGGGGCGGGGGGGGGGGGGGGGGGGGGGGGGGGGGGTGGGGGATTGTGGGGTCCGGCGTTCCTTCACTTGACCCGTGGCGCTTTGCTACTTATTTAAGAAATTAAGTAGCGTCCTCTCCAACAGTTCGGGCTTTTGGTGTAGTTGGGTATGCGCTTGGTCCTTCACCCTGAGCCAGAAGACATTCCGACTGAGTCACCCTATGTTGAGAGCTTACCTGTTACTGATTTAGGTGATGACCTGCTAGAACACGAGCTAGTTCCTTCTAGCCCGGAACATATTGAGGTGCCCATTTATTTAGCTTCCCCGTTAGATCAATCCAGTCGGATAAGTGCGAGTGAGGACCACAATATAATAATGATTGGTCCAGGATTGGTAGATGTCTCAACGGTGTTGGAAGAGTCACCTTGGGATGGATGTTTATCTTGGGATAATCTTAGTGGGGTACATCCGGGAGATAGTTCATTGATATTATCATCGTTGCTTGAGGGTCATACTAAGTTAGATTCTCCACGGGATTCGATTTGCCCAACCCTCCATCATGATTTAGACAATGTACGTACTTCGTGGGAAGATTTGGTTAGCGAAGGATGTGTCGTTTTGGATGATTTACCCTATGTGGTAAGGCTATTTATGGATGACGGTAGCATTGAGGACCCGATAGACATTTCTTTGATGTTAGCTCCTTCGCCAGATGCCTAAAATGGATTAGAAATTTTGTCGAGTACGATTTTGCCTACTTTTGAGAACAATACTGATTCTGATTTGGACGAATTATCTAGTGGGTTGGAAGACATGTCGACTGAGTTGGTAGAGTCACCCCGTGATGAATGTTTATCTGATAGTGAGTTAGATGCTGACGATCGGCTGAGTTTTCGGTAAGGACGAATCTACTGCTTGATTTTTTCCTTTGATTTTGATGGCTTGCACCCAGAGGATTTTTCTTGGACATTAAATCCATGTTTTGACGGTGAGTATGATTTAGTTCCTTCTCCAGAATCGACTATGTGGACTCCTCCTCCAGTTAACTTGACTTGATTAGTTGACTTGTTACTGAACGAGCTTGTCATTTCGAGCCATAGATATCTGGAGATGTTTACTTATCTAGCTCCCCCATTAGACTTACCCAGACGGATGTGTGTGAGCGATTTGTTAGTTATCGCATTCAGTCTTTCCACTACTTTTCATTGATCTGACTATGTTGTTCCTAGGGTGGACCGTTCATCTGACCGCTTGGCGTTGGGTAAGACTTCGTGTTGGACTGCTAGTGATTCCATTGCGATGGTACGTTTTGATGTGGTGTCCCTTAGACACAATTATTTGCCAAGCCCGGTCGCTTGCATTTATCCTCCGCCTTTTGATGATCCGTGCATGCACACATTAGTGAATCTAGTTAGGTATGTTGAGTTGTGTCTCCCGCACTACCTTTCAACTACGGGAGCATCCAACTCTATAGTTGCTGATGAGCGTTTTCCGCAGGCATTTCATTGTGAAATTTTTAAATCAAAATTTAAATCTAAATTTAAAATTATGACGTTGGACTCCACGGAAATCATTAATGAATTTAAAGCACCCGTGCCACCAGACTTAGTCCCGTTATTTTCTACTGTTAACTCAAGTCATGTTGCACATGGATTCACCCCTCACGGTTTTAATTTAATTAGGCGCTTTCTTAACATCTTATTTTATCAAAAACATCGTTTAAATTACTTGCAAGTCTGTATCGGAGAGTCTCCCACCGTTATGTGGATGATTTGGTTTTGGCTTGTCTCACCCCTAAACCGATGCCCCCGGGCACCTTAAAAATATTAACGAATCGGCAAGTCCATCCTTTGCAAATCTTAAGGGAGTTTGGAAACATGATATTTATTTTAGAATTCTCCACTGATTGGGTCATAGCTTCTATTTTCATCGTTTCATATTTTACGCTTCATGCTTCTATGCCACTTGAAATATCTACCTTTCCGTATATATTTTCCACTTTATTCTCTTTGGGTCTAGGTAGTGAGTTTGTGCTTGGATCGCTATCTTCATCGGTTTTCACTAGAGGTACGTTGGTTGTTGATGATGAATTTTGTTTTTCTTTATTGCATAATGCGTTGCCAAGGTTCCCTAGGAACATGTTTTTGCATGATAGGATACTCTAGGTTGTTGTGCCCTCCACTCCTAGTGGTGATGTGTGACGCTTCGTGGTTCTAATGGATGATGCTTTCCCGCACCTGTACAATCAGATCTACTCATTGGTGATGAGTATGTTTGAACGGGGGAGGATTGATGGAGACGACGACCCTCAACATGTTGAAGACGATGACAGCGTGCTTACGGAAGATATTTCTCCGCCTCCAGATAAAGACTTGCGGCGCCGTGACGACCATGTGGAGCGACGCCAAAATATCAGCCTGCGGCACAAATCAATATATTAATAATTAATAATAATTATTAATAATTTATTATTAATTAGTAAGTCACTTTTTATGTTTGTTTTTTTATTATTTTATTTTGCAATGTTATTTAATTTCATGTATGATGGGTGCCTATAACCATCAATTGCTATCTTTATTTAATGTCTTTAATTATTGTTTTGTTATGACATGATGGGTGTCATTAGCCATCATGAGTGGTTTAATATTGTATGGTGGAGATTGAGTGGTGTAGCCTATATATAGGCCTTTTCATGAAGGATTGAGTAGAGAATGAAAAAATTGAAAACCAAGGATTCAAAATTTGAATTCCCCCCTCCCCCCCGCCCCCTCCTCACTCTTCCCCTCTTGGAAAATTCATTTCCTCCTCCTCCTCTCCACTCCTCCTCTCCAAAATTTCGGCCTCCCCCTTTCTTTCCCCCCTCTCTACCTCCTCCTTTCAAATATTCGACCAAAGCCTTCAATTCCTCTCCCAAAACTGGCACCTTCATCAACCACACCAAGGACGGCTATCCTCCTCAATACAAACCCGACCACCACCTTCCCCCTCACAAAAAAAAACGATCAACCCCTTCCTTGAAGAAATTCGTCCAAGGCCAAAGGCTTGCTGTTGTGGATTCTTAAACCCTGGCGTGAAGCGACGAAGGAGGACAAGTTCCTCTCCATCCGGCGTGACTCCGGTGGAGCCGTTGAAGGTTGAACCAAGTAGAGAGTAATCGGAATCATCCATTCCGGTTGGGTAACGAATATATCTTCTACTATGTGATTTTCCCTCTTGATAGATCTTGTTGCATATGCGTGCTGCGTGGCTTGTGAAACGCTTGAATTTTCATGGTTAATTTCTTCATAGATCTTGTTGGTGTTTTCTTTTTTCCGTTTAAGTTCGTGAGGCGTGGCAGCCCTCATTTTATTTTGCTGGGAGAGAACCACCCTTGTCCGAATATTTTGTTTTCAGTGGATTCTCTTTTGGTACAACAACGCTCGACCGAACCGCGTGGGTTCCTTTTGCTTGAGAGGACCTTGGCCTATCGCCTTGGTATTATCTTGAAGAGCTTTGCGAACTCTCCGTAATCTCTGAATATTGAAAACCAAAATTGTGTCGTTGCTGCTTTTAAGGATTGAGCATGGCGTGAGAGTTATCGGAGAGCATTGCGTTAGTTATGTCAATCACCATAACGCCCAAAATGACTAGCCTGCATCAGGTGGGCTCAATACTGGATCCATTTATACTAACCCCTGCCACGTACCGTGGAACGAGGAGGCAGATGAGGGTTGTACTCGCGAATCTCCAAGAGCACTTGCTAGGCGATATCGACCGCTTCCATATCCCAGTGTAGTTATTCCTCAGCCCGCGCGAGGTTAAATCCTGGTGAGGTCGTCCTGTCACCATCTTCTTGGTGCCTCCCGCCCTCCAAGACCCCAAAGCGCCCCTCCGTGTCTGCCTTGTTGTCATCCACCCTATCACAGATCTCCCGTAGCATCAGGGAGTGCTTCCGGAATAGCTCGATCACTCGTTTCTTCATCCCCTTAGCATCCCGAGGGTTATCTAGGTAGTCTGCGATCTAGTCTGTGGAAGGGGGGAGGAGAATGCTCCTCGCTTAAGTCGATGTCGGATGATAAGACCCCATGAAAAATTGAAAAAGAAGAAGGGTTAGCGGGGCAGCAGGACAACAACGGGCGAGCATGTATATGAACTAACTCGGTGTCAGCACATCTCCCGAGCTGACAAGCAGGAGGGAGGCACTTGGTTGGCCTTAGAAGGGCTCGCAATCGAGATCCTCAAAGGTTTTTCCCAACCCGTTGCAGGCCGGCAATTATGGAGCCTACGGAGGCAGGTCGTTGGTCAATGGGGTGGAATCTACAAAAGCAAGGGTAATCAGATATGAGGGATGACCGGTCAAAAGGAGAAGATGAGAAGTCAAGAACTCACAGGTCACGAGGGGCAGAGTGCTCGATACCGCGAGATGGATGGATCCTGTAACTGAGGGGATGACTCGAACAAGTTCGGGGAAAGATGTCCCGGGTCCACTCCCCTACCTCTATCCTCGTGAGGTGTCTCCTGCGAAAGGTGAGTTATATCAGAATCAGCGCAACATGGAATAAAGTAACCAACCCACTTACTTGGGGGATGGCTTCAGAACCAGCCACCAGATTAGAAGGGGAGGCACCATCCTGAGAAGGCCACTTGATCATCTTGTCCTTCTTTGTCCTGAAGGAAGAGCTAGGCGAACTTCGAGCCAGCTAGAGGGCGGCGTCAGTGACCTGCGACCGTGTGGCATCCCTTGTAGCCTCCAGGTGAGTACGCATCTCCTCTAAGATAGGCATCATGCACACCGCTAACGTAACACGTAGAAAAGGAAGAACGAGGAAGTCAGTGAATTACTTTGAGGCTATCGATATATATAGAGCACGAAGTTAGGCCCCACCAAAGATTCCCTCGAGCTCAGCAAGCACTCACCGAACACTCACGGTTAGATGATTCTTTTTGAGCTTTGAGAAAGCTCATAAAGAGCGAGGATTGTGTACAACCCTATGTTTGTCGAGTGGACCTAATAAGGCGGAGTGGAGCCCTTGAGATAGGCCATGGGATCATAAGCTCTAGGCGAGCTGCGCTTTCCGGTTTGCACCCTCCTAGAAGGAACACGACTCGCAGGAGCGAACCCACATCTGCCCAGGAGATGGGTGAGCCAAGTGTACTGGTCCGCATATGCCTAGCAGACGGGCGTGCTGGGGCAGCCGACCCGCATCCGCTCAGGAGGCTAGCGAGCCGGGTGAGCTGGCCCGGATCCGCCTAGAATGAAGTCAAGCCACAGGCATCCGGCTTGCCTCCGTCTTGGAGTCGGGGAGCCACAAGGACCCAGCTTGCACTCTCCTAAGAGGTAGGCAAGTCGTAGGAGCCGGGCCACACCCGTCCACTGGGCTGGCGAGCTGGTTCGTGCTTTACCTTGTATATGGGGTGGTAATAGCATGTATATAATGTAATTTGGAATGTTAGTAGCCTTTTCAAACAAGAAAGTGCCTTTTCGTTGTTGGCAGACCCACCTTGGGCTGCGTATAATAAAACAAAAAGGCAGAGTTATGCTATTTGCATGCCAGACTCATAAATCCATAAATAGACCCACATAGGTACCTCAAGGGGGAAGCTGCTCAATTCTAGTCTTATAGTGCTTTCTGAGGTGTCCTTAGTTCAGCATTCGATAAGAAGGGGAAGCGCACTAAGATCTTCGGGGTGTGCGGTGGGACCACTGTGTTGCAGTCGTTGGTCATTCTCTAATCCTAAGTTTCCGGTTGAGTGAGCTGATCGGGAGAAGTAAGTGTGTGGTTGTAACACCCCAAAATGGAAGAAGAACTTTGGGTAGCTATCACCGGCCGACAGTGGGTATTGTTGGTGATAGAGATAGCCCTCGACACTTTCGAGCATTGAGTAAACTAGAAGAATCATTGAGTAAGGGACTATCCCATGGCGATAGTGGGTATCGTGCTGCGATACCACTCAATGCACTCACCGCTATCAATGAATCATTGAGTATACTAAACGCACTCAAAGCTTTCGACAAATCGTCGTGTAAGCTATCGTATGGCGACATTGGGAATTTCCAGGAGATACCACCACGTGAGGTTCGATAGGTGTCAGATGGCCGCACGGTGGTCGAAGTGTGATGGTCAAGGCAGTTACTATTGCTATCGCCATGCGAAGGCCGATATCGCGCGGCGATGTCATTTTATTTTACTATTCAACTGAATTTGTGGCCATTACTTCCTTTTTATGAGATGATCATGTGGCTGCGATTAATCCCGAGATCACTTATCCAGAGGAGAGCTGGAGATAAGTTTCATTTTACTTCTCCCTCTCTCTCTTCATCTCATGTTGCTCTCTAGGTAAGGAAGAAGGCTAAGACTGAGCTTTGAGAAGTTTGGTGAAGGATATCCTATGGTTAGAAACAAGAACCAATGCTAGATTAGTGAAGTGGAAAGCGAGGTGCTCCTTTCCAACTGGACAGAAAAGCGTTCATGGCACTGAAGAAAACAATAACGATCTTCTTTCTTGGACAAGTGAAGTCCTCCTTTTTCATATGTATGGAATCCTCCACCAAAAGGTGGAGAATCGAGGAGATTTGGACGTGATGATACGTAGTATCCCCGAGTTTGATTTTGCATATAGATCCGGAAATCGCCGTACAGAATAGGCATGCTGTGTGAAGCCCATCCAATAGGTTGGTCTGGATTGGTGATTTTTTCTTTTGCGTGACTAAGAAGACTCTGAGTATAAACGAGTACTTTATGGGGTCTGTATGTTGTACTTGTGAAATGAGAGTAGAAAGAAGTATTGGGGGGGTGGAGGGAGGGGGGCTCTAGGAAAATTCCAAGAAAGTACCATAGTTTGCATAACTATTGGATATCGTCGGGCGACGGCGAGTATCGCTGACAATAGCTATTGTCGAGTGTTTCTGGCACTACAGGATGCTGCAAGGTTTCCTGGATAGAAGTTCCAGTTGTAGCTGAGTATATAGACAGATGAGTGTTCTGTCGCTAATGTTAGGCGATAGTGCCTATCGCTGGCGATAGCTTCCACATAGCTTTGGACTTACAGAGCCTGTCTCGTAGAGACTGATGGGCTAGCAGGTGAGCTTTGAGCCTCGGTGCCATGCTATGGTCGTGAGTGTCATAGTGTGTCAATTGCAGGCTCTAGTCCCGGGGACCTTTTGTGTGCAATTCAAGGAAAGGCCATAGAGCCGAATGGGAAAGGGAGGCTGACCCACCTCTTGTCATTCTCCATGATGGTTGGGACCGACAGCGTTGACCTAGCATTTTGAGCCACGGAAAAAAGCTTAAATGTACCTGTGTTATGTCGTTCGGGCTCGATTGCCTAAAGTTGTTGGCTTGCACCGTTGATATAATGAGAGTCTTAGACCCAGTTCCAGAGAGACTAGAATGCTCAAGTATACCATCAAGTCCGGCACTGTAGATGGTGGTGGGACTCGGAGAAGTCTGGTACACCCAGAATGTGCCTTGACTGCACGGAACATATGGTCGTTGATGCATTCGCTGGTAATATATTGTTTGGTTCTTAAGTCCCCCTCTTTAGGATATATCTATTGTATAAATTCTATGCCTGCAGGGAAGGAATACTGCTGCACCAGGTATGGGGTAGGGTCATAATAAATTGGTCGGCTGAAAGCTGACCGTTGCCATATTTGTCGCCCTTGTGGTGGATTGTCCCTGTGCATGTGCTGGAGAGCCGAGTAGGAAATAACAGGTTGCTGCCCTTGTAGTTATGCCGACCCTCGAAGGCCAAGCGAAGTATTATTGCTTTCATGTGTCGCCGGCCTGCGTGTCGATGTCTATAATCCACACCTAAAGAATAAATGTAAGGTCTTAAGGCCAAAACAGTTTTAAAGTACCGTTAACTGTTGCCGGGCGACAGTGACTATCGCCAGCGATATTGACTATTATGTATTATGTTGTAATATTCCTGAGTTTTTTTATAAGTAGACACTTCTATAATACTTGAGTTCAAAATGTTAGGTCTTGGAGCTTCTACTAGAATGCTTTGAGTTAGGTATGTGTAGTTTTGATATTAACATGCAAATCCGTCGGCTGTCTGTGGGATATGTCAGGGGGCCCCGGCCAGACCCTTTGTTATATTTTATGTGACAGATGGAGGTGTTACTATTTTGGTATCAGCTTGTTTTGGTTTTCCTTCTACGAATTCGTGGTCGAATTCTTTTGAGGGGTGGTGAGCACATGTTTGTGCTTACCGTTATAATACAAAATGAACTCAAGAATGTCCACTTAGGAATGAAAATACACATGTTTGAGTAACCTGTGTGTTCCTATTGATTGTTGTTTGCCTTTGAGTAGTCGCTAAAATGTGTATTTTACACATATAGGTGACTAGAAGTGGTGCAGGAAATCTGAACAGCAACATTCTTTATAGAGTGCGGCACCGGCTGAGGTGCCAACACCTCCTTTGTAATGTCCATTATTTTTCGGTAATTATTTAATCCTCTTGTTGACGTCATAATGTTGTAAGGGCATTACGTTAACGTTGAGTTGACGATGCAACACCGTTAAGGGATTTTCGCGTCTGTTCGGTCGGGTCGGCCATATTCTTGAATTCTTCTTGTAATTGGAAAATTTTGCTTTTTTAAATTTAGTTAAATAATTTTAGACTTGCTCGTCAAGTTTCGTCACGATCCGAGCGATATTCGGTCCTCGGCAATTTTTCCGAAGTTTTGTAGAATTTATATTCGCAGTAGACTTTGAAAATTAATATCTCAAGAACAACTCATCGGATTTTGGTTCTGTCTTCGCCGTTGTATTCGTAGTGTCAGTGTTCGCCTACAGTGTGAGTTTCATTCAATTCGGCGCGCGTTTGGGCCTCCGTTTTGATCTCGTATTTCCTTATTTAAGAATACAAAAATATTTTTATTTTAATATTATGACACTAGTCAAAAATGTCATTTACTATTCATGTATATAGTTTAGTATTTTTGGATATATTTGCAAAGAATCCAGTGTTTATTCAATTGGTTAATTTGTTTTCTAAGGTATTGAGGGGTTCTTCTCGAGTAGTACAATGTTCTTCTCGAGTAGTACAATGTCCTTCTCGCGTAAGCTTCTATTCCTCTCGAGTACTGCTGCATGCTGTCGAGTATTGCCTTCCTTGCTCTGGAGTACTAAATTTTAGTATTCGAGTACCCTGTTTTCTACTTCTCGAGCACCTGTAATCTTGTTCTCGAGTACTGTAGATTCTTCTCGAGAATTTTGTTCCACTCTGCGTTCGAGCGTCATTTTGAGGGTCAAAACGGTGTCGTACTGAAAATTGGTTAATATGAAATTTGTTCGTCTCGACGAGATCTACAACTTTTACGTTGAACACGTTTTGATTTGAAAGTGATCCTAAATCACTATTTTGCATTTTCCGCACACCCTCTCATAAATAACCCGTTTTTTCCTATTTAGAAAAAAACTTTTTATAAATACATATATATATATCTATTACTATTCTAAAAAAGATATATGGTTGTATGCCAATAGCGTGAGTTCGAAAATAGGATGAAAATAGGTGGTCGTCAGATTTGACTATTTTAATCCTCAAGCGTTGGATCTTGGCCTGTAAATAGCGATTTTGGTTTGCATATAAAAAAACCAAAAATCACTCAATCCTCTCTCTCCTAAATCCCGCACAGAAAAACCGCACCCCCCCCCCCATTTTGCGGCCTCGCCCACCGCCGGAGGCCTGACCGGCGGCCCCCGACAGGCTCCCCGGTGGCAGGCGAACCTGCCGGGGGCCGCCGGTCAGGCCGCCGGTGGCTCCGCCGCCGGCGGTGGGGGAGGCCGCAAATTCGCCGGGGGGAGGGGATTTTTCTTTTTTATATATAAAATTTAAAATATTAATATATATAATATATTAAAAACGTAAATCATATATTATAAAAATTAATATATATAATATATATTTTTTATATTAATATATAAAATATTTTAAAAATGAAAATTTAAATTACTATAAAAATTTAACTTATAAAAAAGTTTCGACGTCGTCACAGGGGGCAGGGGGAGCTCATCGGGGGGGGGGGGGGGGTGCTGGCGGAGCCTTCCGGGGGTGGTGGGGCGGGCGAAGCCCGCCGTCGGCGGCCAAGTACTGTGGCGCGTAGCCATCGGGCCGGGGGCCCGTGACTGCGACTCGTATATATATACATATATATATATATATATATATATATATATATATATATATATATATATATATATATATATTCTGATACTTAAGATAATTAGAAAGAAAACTTTATCTTCTTTCTCAAGTTTTGACCGAATTAGAGAGAGAGAGTGACAACGAGGGTTCTAAATTCGTGAAGCTTCGGATCGCTGCCGTCGGAGCTACGGTACTCAGAATCGCAAACCGAGCATAGATCCGGAAAGCTCTCGCCGAGATATTCACGTTCATGGTAAGTATTTCTCATTTCATGGATTTTTTCGTCAGGGTTTTCCGCCCGAACCTCTCTCTCGGCCTTGATCTTGTAGATTTCGGCTGTACCACCGTGGTGCCATGGGTCCTCCATGGACTGCTGGTAGGCCGGGCAGCGCTAGGGGTCCTCCCTAGGTCGTTACAAAAAAGTGCAGCTCAACTGATGATAATCCTATTTGTAGTAGTGTGTTATCAAGGGTTGTTGGTTCAAAGCCCCGTGCCAACAACCCTCCGCTGCTGAGAAATAGGTACGGATATTTGGTTGGGGTGTATGGCCTCCAGGCCTTGTAGATTTCGACTGTACCACCGTGGCGTCATGGGTCCTCCATGGGCTGCTGGTGGTCCGGGCGGCGCTAGGGGCCCTCCCTAAGTCGTTACAAAAAAGTGCACTCTTTTGTAACGACCTAGGGAGGACCCCTAACGCCGCCCGGCCCACCAGCAGTCCATGGGTTTATGGTAGGCCGGGCGGCACTAGGGGTCCTCCCTAGGTCGTTACAAAAAAGTGCACTTTTTGTAACGACTTAGGGAGGGCCCCTAGCGCCGCCCGACCCACCAGCAGCCCATGGAGGACCCATGGCGCCACGGTGGTACAGCTGGAATCTACAAGATCAAGGCCGAGAGAGAAGTTAGGGCCGAAAATCCTAACAAAAAACTTCCGAAAAATGAGAAATACTTACCACGAACGTGAAGATCTCGGCAAGAGCTTTCCGGATCTATGCTCGATTTGCGATTCTGAGCACCGTAGCTCCGACGACTGCGATCTGAAGCTTCACGAATTTAGAAGCCTTGCTGTCACTTTCGCTCTCTGTTTCGGTCAAAACTTGAGGAAGAACATGAAGTTTTCTTTCGAATTTATCTTAACTATCACAATATATATATATATATGTATGCATTTATATAAAAATTTGTCTAAATAGGAAAAAATGGATTATTTATGAGGGGGTGTGCGGAAAACTAAAATAGAGATTAAGATGTCTTCAAATCGAAAAGTGTTCAACATAAAAGTTGTAGATCTCGTCGAGACGAACGAATTTCATATTAACCATTTTTCAATATGACACTGTTTTGAACCTCAAAATGATGCCCGAACGCAGACTGGAATGAAATTCTCGAGATGAATCCACAGTACTCAAGAACAAGATTACAGGTACTCGAGAAGTAGAAAACAAGCTACTCGAGTACTAAAATTTAGTACTCGAGAGAAATGAAGGCAATACTCGACACCAAGCAGCAGTACACGAGAGAAATAAAAGCTTATGCGAGAAGGACATTATACTACTCGAGAAGAACCCCTGAATACCCGAGAAAACGAATTAACCAATTGCATGGACAGTGGATTCTTTGCAAATATATTCAAAACATTAAACTATATACATGAATAGTAAATGACATTTTTGAATAGTGCTATAATATTAAAATAATCATATTTATATACTTTTAAATGAGGAAATACGAGATCAAAACGGATGCCCAAACGCGCGCCGAATTTAACGAAACTCACACCGTAGGAAAACACTGACGCTACGAACACAACGACAAAGACGGAACCAAAATCTGAAGAGCCGTTCTTGAGATACTAATTTACAAAGTTTACGGGTAACATAAAATTCTACAAAACTTCGGAAAATCGCCGAGGCCCGAATATCATTCGGATTACGACGAAACTTGACGAGCAAGTACAAAATTATTTAACTAAATTTCCAAATGCAAAATTTTCCAATTACAGCAAGAATTCAAGAATATGGCCGACCAAAACAAACGGACGTGAAAATGCCTTAACATTGTTGCGATGTGTACTCAACGTTAACGTAATGCCCCTTACGTCATTATGACGTCAACAAGAGGATTAACTAATTGCCTGAAAATCAGGGACGTTACATCCTCCTTCTGCGAAAGTAGTGTGATTAGTTATTGAGGCAGTGTTTGCAATGATTAATGCACAACCGACTAGGCAGGTGCTTCCTACAAATGTGCCAGTATAAGTTAGTGAACCCGAGCCTATAACTACTAGGCAAGTGTGTAACACCCCCTATCCGTCGCATAGCATATAGCAGTAGGTCCTGCGGGGGCCCGACGCCATATACCACAGACAGACCGGAAGGTTACTTAATGGAAACCATCCAACTAAGAATCAACGTCCTACACAAAGTGAATTCTAGCGGAAGCAATTTAAAAGTTGCAATAAATAAAGAACCCTGCCAACAGCATGAATGTCCACTAAACAAAATCAGAAGGAATGAACGTACAATATATAAGTACACGACCTTATGGCCTTACAATAGTTTACTTAAATAAAATGTGTCTTCCAGACCTCGGCACGCAGGCCAGTCACACATGAATAATACAAGTAAACATTCAATATAGGCCTTCGAGAGCCGGCTCAGCAACAAGTGCTTTTTTCCTACTATTTACCACTTGACTCTGCAGCACCTGCAAGCACAATCCACCGCGACGGTGACAAATAAAAGCAACAGTCAGCTATGCTGACCAAATTATAACGATCCTGCCCACAAACTCGGGGCGGCGATGCTCCTTCCCTGCACTTTATTAGCATTGCGATATAATAAAGAAATTACACAACATCACAGGCGTAGGCTCGCACGGCCACAGACACCGTGCTCTCAGGTCACATTCTCGGTGAACACGGTCAAAGTCCGCTGACTCACCACCACTCCGTAGGCGGCAATATCTCGTAAGCATTATGGTCTTTCAGGCCAATGCCTAAGACCCTCCATCTATGCCAATGACAAGTGTCATGTACCTTTAGGTCTCTTTAACCGAACGACATAGAGCGGGTACGGTTCTGCCTAACCCGTTGCTCACACCACCCTGTCACCTTAAGACATGGGGGCGGGCCAAACTTCCCCGAGTCCCAATCTGATCACACACTTCACATAACCCAGTTATGTGCAAGTTGGCTCCCAGGCCACCAAGTTGGCAGAATCACGCATCTGCCCAGTTTTTCGGGTGCACCTTGGAGTTAGTCCCCAAGGCTCCCTGTTGCAATCTATCGCATAGAAAACCCGAAAAACAAACATCTGCACGGAGTCTTCTCCGGCCATTCATGCAATGCAACATCACCGATCCAGACCAACTTGTTTGGTTAGGCTTCACACATTTTGTCTACGTCTGTTTCTCGATTACAGACTCTACATTCTAAACAACTAGGATTATTCATGTCTACCAGAGGGAAGGCCTCACACTCACCGCAAACTCGCGAGAGCGGGCTTTCTATGCAAAGGAAAAGAGGACTTCACATGTCCTAGGATGAGAATCGTTACCCTAGCATTCCTCTTTGGCTCCATGGAAATCTATGCGGATGAAAAGCACCGCAATGTCCTCGCCTCCGTAGATCCGAAGTCGGCTCGCGATTTCGGGCTCCAAAGCTCCGCCGGTGGCCGGATCTAACTACCTTCTTCTTCCTTGCTCTTCCCTCTCTCTATAACTTTAGAAAGAGATTACTTGGATGAAATGAAGGCATTCAAACCCTATTCCTGGGTATAAACCCAGCCTGGACAGCCCTGAACCGTCGGATCCCAAAATAAGGAAACGGTCGGCCTCGATTCGTACTTGAAATCCAAAACCTGGGCCGAACACGGCTTGTGACACGCCCGTGTACAAGGCCGTATGCCCCATTCACCGTCGAAAGCGTCGCATCCTGAAAAGTACATGTGCTCTCGACACGCCCGTGTCCAACTTGACACGATCGTGTCATACAGTACACGGCTGTGTAGCGTACCGTGTTCCTACATCGACACAGGACCAACACCAACCTGTGAAGCACACGGGTATTGGACACTCCCGTGTCCCAAATTACACGCCCGTGTCACACTCGAATCGTAACACCTCCCCTGTAATTAGTGTATAATATGGGCCCGACCGGGGCCCCACAACATACGGACGCCACAGCTTTAGTATTATAAGTTGATATAGCTACCCACACTCAAAACACTTTGCACAACACAGCGGAAACAAAAGCAAGACTAGAAGTTATCCACTACAAGAAGAGTAAAACAAATGTCCTTATGGCCTTACAGCAAGTGTCCAAAATCAAAAAAATACAGCAGTCATGAATGTGCGTAGCACTCCTAGTCTACCTCGGCATTCAAGTCGGACAAAAAGAGTCTCAAACATACAACATCATATAAGTAAAGCTACAAAAAGAAAAGCACTTCATGAGGCTTAAGCATTTCTGGCCGGCGAGCTAGCTCCTGTATGCGATCCTTGCCCTGTAAAATTTATTAGTAACGTGGGTCAGCAAAGGCTGACCTCAAACTATGTAACAACACATCTCCTCCCGACCGCCCCTAACGGACCCCGGGGTACCCCTCCAACCTGCAAGTTAGCACTTCGTATGAAATAATCATAAGCAATAAAAGTAACTACAGAAACAGGCTTGGATGTCACACACATCATACATGTTCTCTACTAGTTGAGCATATAATAAAAGAGCCTACTTATGCAATCATGTATGCAATAACATGGGTTTCACCCAAGGCACCCTAACTCGTATGCATCTAGCACATCATCACATCATATGGGTACTCAACGATTCCCCATTTCCATAAAGCCGCAAACAAAGGGGGTCACCATTTCCCCCAACGGCTCACAGGCCGCCTCATGGAACTCTTGTCAAGGCCCCACCCGCTCAAGGTCTTAGACCCGGGCTTGTCTACAAGCTCTGACGTCTCATGTCAGGATTCCAACAAATACAAAACTAACCGTTTCTAAGAAGCCTTGCCGGACCCCACCCGCTCATGGCCTCATTGCCCGGGCTTGCCCCCATGCTTGGCTTTCTCGTCAGTCTCACAGAAGGGGACTAGTCTCGCCGGGACACTCTCCGCACATGACGTGAACGTCACGGGATAGCCAGCCAACCACGGAGACATAGCCACGCCTTGGCACATCACAAACCAAGACACTTCCAACCTAGTCCCTCATTTATACTGCACCGTTCCCGCGCACCAAGGAAACCATCTCCAACTCATGCGGAGCTAACCTTGTCCACCAAGGAAAACATCTACCGCCACGAGGAGCTAACCTTGTCCGGTTCCGAGTACACGTACTCACTCGATAAAAAGGGGAAAAACATCACCACATCATAAACGGTGTCTTGCCGCAACGAAATATCTACGAATCCTTAACGTTCGTATACAACATCACCGAGTCGGACTAACGGTCGCGACAACGGCTTTACCCACCATGCCTAATCCACTAACGGAGCGGATCTCTAATGCAAAATATGCCGGGGATGGACTCAATCAACCCGGAGGTTCCTCTTGAACCTTGGCAAACCAAAACCCCTCTCATTTGAGAGTTTGGTGCCCAAAATCTAGAAAGAAAAGATGCTAAAGACATGCATCCTAAGACCGAGAGGAGAAGTGTCGTTACCTTCCGAATCCTCTTCCTTGCCATAGCGAAAAAGCCGGATGAAAACCTTCGCAACGATCTAACCTCCACGGATCTGGACTCGGCTCGCGATTTGGAGCACCGAAACCTCTCCTACAGCCCAAACTCTCCTTCTCCTTCTTCCTTGTTCTTACTTCTCTCTAGATCTTTAGTAAGAGAATGCTTGGAGAAGAATGAGGGTTTTCAACACTATTCTCGGACTTAACTGCTAAAGAAATGATCTGAACCATCAGATCCTAAAACCAGGGAAAGAAAAGGCCACGATCCGATAGAAAAATAAAAGACCTGGGCCGAACACGTCCTGGCACACGCCCGTGTCCTGGGCCATGTGCCTCATTCGCCATCTCAAATCGACGCACCTGGAATAGCACACGGGCATATGACACGCCCGTGTTCGATTCGACACACCCGTGTCCCCAATGACACGGCCGTATGGACGGCCGTGTGCCTCCATCGACACGACCCCGAAACCAACCCGAGAAGTGACACGGCCTGGGACACGCCCGTGTCCCAAGCCGTGTGCCAAGTCTCGACACTCGTCGACAGCCTTTGTATCGACACTGCGGAAAAACGTCGAGCGAAGATCGTCAACCAAGTGGGACACGCCCTGTGACACGCCCGTGTCACAGGTCGTGTGCCTCATTCTCGACACTCGACACTCGTCGAGTGAACATCGTCGACTGAAGTTCGTCGACAAACCCATACGGCCTTGGACACGCCCGTGTCCTAGGCCGTGTGCCTTTTCTCGACACACTGTCGAGCGAAAGTGTCGACACCCCGGGCTGAGTCTCGACACGACCTCGACACGCCCTGCGGCACGCCCGTGGCGCAGGCCGTGTGCCCTAGTCTCGACAAATTATCGAGCGAAAGTGTCGACACCCCGGGCCGACTGTCGAAATGGGCTCGACACGCCCTGCGACACGCCCGTGTCGCAGGCCGTGTGCCCCCTGCCAGAAACCAAAAATTTCCAGAAATGCAAATCGACCCTCTCTCAAAACTGGGGTGTTACAACTCTCCCCTACTTAACAGAATTTCGTCCCGAAATTACAAAACAAAATGGTACAAAAACGTAACTTGTACCTGGAATGAAGAGTTCTGGATACTCTTCTAGCATGGCCTGTTCTCGCTCCCAAGAGAACTCCTCTCGACCGCAGTTGTCCCATAGGACTTTCACAAGTTTAACTTCTTTATTCCGCAACTGCCGAGTCTCCGAATCCTCTATAGCAATTGGAAGGACTTGCGTCCTCAAGTCTTCCTCAATCGGCACCGATGCTGGCTCAATCACTACACTAGCCTCCACCAAGGCTTTCCTCAAAACGTAGACGTGGAAGACGTCATGCAATCCACACAGCTCCGCGGACAACGCCAGCCGATAGGCTGCTTCTCCCACCCGTTCAATAACTTCAAAAGGCCCCAAATACCTTGGACTCAACTTCTTGAGTCGGCGAATCCGTGAGACGCCTTTGAATGGTTTGATCTTCAAATAGACCCAATCACCTACCGCAAACTCCAACTTCCGGTGATGAGCATTAAAGTATTTTGCTTGTCGGTCTTGCACCACCTTCATATGCTCTTGAATGGTCAGTACCAACTCACAAGCGTCTACTACCACCTCTTTTCCCAAAATTTTGGTGTCTCCCGCCTTTGCCCAAGACATCGGTGTTTGACACCGTCTCCCATACAGAGCTTCGTATGGCGCCATTTTTATACTTGCTTGAAAACTATTGTTGTACGCGAACTCCACCATGAAGAGATGATCCTCCCACTTTTTGCCGAAGTCAAGAATGCACATTCTCAACATATCCTCCATAGTACAGTTCGTTCTCTCTGTTTGCCCGTCAGTTTGAGGATGAAACGCCGTACTGAACTTTAGCTTCGTGGCCAAGCTCTTTTGTACCAGTCTCCAGTCCTTGGATGTAAACTGTCCATCTCGATCACTAACTATGCTCTTAGGAATTCCGTGCAGTCGCACAATGTTGCGAACATACAACTCCACTAGCTTCTCCACGCTGTCCTCTTTCCGATTTGGGATGAAGTGAGCCACCTTGGTTAGGCGATCCACGATCACCAAAATAGCATCATTACCCTGCTGTGATCTAGGCAGACCATGCACAAAATCCATGGAGATGTCATCAAATTTCCATTCAGGGATTGGAAGGGGCTTCAGGAACCCGCCCGACTTCTGACACTCGGCCTTCACCAAGGCGCAAGTTTGGCAACGATTCACATACAAAGCTACGTCCCGTTTCAGCCCTGACCACCAAAAGGATTTCTTCATATCCAAGTACATCTTTGTACTGCACGGGTGAATGGAGTACTTTGTGAAGTGAGCCTCAAACATCAACTCCTCACGGAGTTTGCCGAACTGCGGTATACAAACCCTTCCGTCCTTCCTCGGAATCCCATCAATCATCTCCCATGCGCTGTTCTCGCCCGTTTGAGCCTCCAACACAAATGGTTGAAACTCCACATCCAACCGAGTTGCTTCCCGAATGCGATCGGTCAAGTCATTCTGCACTTCGATCCAGTTCAACTGAGCCACACTGGACTCGCCTCTCACAAAACATTCCAAACCAAGGGACTCACATTCCCGTACCAACCGCTCATCATGAGCTTCAATACAATTCTCCTGCCCTGAGTACTTTCTACTCAAAGCATCCGCCACCACATTGGCTTTACCTGGCGTATACTGAATTGCCACTTCGTAGTCTCCAAGAAACTCAACCCACCTGCGTTGCCGCATGTTCAAGTCCTTTTGATCCAAGTGATACTTCAGGCTTTTGTGATCCGTGAAGATCTCCACCTTTGCACCATATACATAATGCTGCCATATTTTCAACGCAAAGATTACCGCCGCCAACTCCAAGTCATGGACGGGGTAATTCCTCTAATGAGGCTTCAGCTGTCTAGACCCAAAAGCTATCACCTTGCCATGTTGCACCAAAACGCAACCCAAACTGCATCCCGATGTGTCACTGAAGACCTGAGATCCCTCGGTCCCTTGCGGTAGACTTAGGATTGGAGACATCATCAGTCTCTCCTTCAGTGCCTCAAATGCTTGACTACACTCTTGAGTCGACACAAACTTATGATCTTTACGAGTGAGTGAGGTGAGGGGTAGAGCTATATGCGAAAAATTCTCCACGAACCTCCTGTAATACCCGGCTAGTCCAAGAAAACTTCGGACCTCCGCGACGGTCCTCAAAACCGGCCAATCTCTAATGGCTTCAACTTTTGTTGGATCCACTGCCACCCCATCCCCACTAATCACGTGGCCCAAAAATGCCACCTTCTCTAACCAGAACTCGCATTTGGAGAATTTTGCATACAACTGATTCTCCTTCAACACTTGCAAAACCACTCTCAAGTGGGTCTCATGCTCCACTTCCGATTTGGAATACACCAAGATGTCATCAATGAAAACAACCACAAAAGAATCCAAGTATTCCCGAAATACCCGATTCATAAGATCTATGAACATAGATGGGGCGTTCGTCAGCCCGAACGGCATCACCATAAACTTAAAGTGTCCATACCATGTACCAAAGGCAGTCTTGGGTATGTCCTCATCATGAATTCACAGCTGATAATAGCCTGACTTCAAGTCCAATTTTGAATACACCACTGACCCTACCAACTGGTCAAATAATTCATCTATCCGAGGAATCAGATACTTATTCTTGACGGTCAGTTTATTCAGCTCTCGGTAGTCTATGCACAGTCGCATGCTACCGTCTTTCTTATTTACAAACAACACTGGCACACTCCACAGCGAAGAACTGGGTCTGATATACCCTTGCTCCAACAGTTCTTGCAACTGCACTTTGAGTTCTGCCAACTCCTTTGGTGCGATCCTAAACGGAGGAGGTGACACCGGCCTAGCCTCCGGCACTAACTCGATCGAGAAATCGATCTCCCTCCGAGGAGGCGCTCCAGGAAGTTCATCCGAAAACACATCCATGAACTCTTCCACAACGGGCACTTCCTCAGAAGTCAGCTGGGAGAGACGAACCTCCAATAACGCTACAAGTGCTACACCACCCTGGTTAACCGCCCGCATCAACTGCATGGCCGAAATCAAGGAATAGGCCACTCCACATAGACCCTCAAATTTGACCTCCGCCTGCCCTCTGCTCTTTAGAGTCACTACCTTAGATAGGCAATCAATACTGGCACGCTGCTCTGCAAGCCAGTCCATGCCCAAAATGACATCGAACTCAACCAACGGTAAAATCGCTGCTACCAAAATGAAGTCAACTCCATCTAGCTCCCAACAAATGCGCACTTTCAGCTCTGCTCCCGACGAGAAAGACCCAACTCCTATTCTCCGGATGAAGCTCTTCGCAAGAAAGGAGTGCGATGCTCCCATATCAAACAATACCCTAGCGGGGTATCCGGAAACTAATATGAAGCCTACAACATAGACATCACACAAAAGGGGTCTAAAAGTATGAAGCACAAAATTTCAACTTAAATTTTCTTCATACCTGTCACCACATCGGTTTGGCGGATCGCTTCTTGCTGCCCAAGGTTGTAAGCCCTTGGTTGCAACGGTTGGAACCGAGAAGCGCTCGACTCTACCATCTTCCCTTTCTCTACAGCACTGGGGCCGGAGCGCACAGTCTGCTCCTACCTTGCCTCTTGCCCCGCTCCTCCTTGGGGGCAAACACGAGCTATGTGCCCCACCTTACCGCAGTTGTAACACGTCGGCGGTCCCCTAGAGTGAGAACCTCCAGGCGTCCAATTACTCTTCTCACCGGATCTAGAAGTGTGAGGCTTCTTCCTCCACCTACTCCCTTCAGACTTTCCATGAGATTGGGAAGGCTTCCCTTCCCCTTGCTTGGGAGTAAAACCCTTATGGCGTTGGGTTCGCTCCAAATCACTTTCTAAGATCCTGGCAGCCTCAACTAGTTCATTGAATCCTGCCCTCTTCATGGAGATGAGGGGTTGCCTCAGATTCTCCCTTAGCCCCTGGTAGAAGATGTTATCCCTCTCTACATCATCTGCCATCGTCGTTCCCGTGTAACGACCCAAACGGGTGAACTCCTGCACATATTCATCCACCGTCTTGTCTCGCTGCATTAAATGTAGAAACTGCCTCTGAAGGGCCAACCGTGTCGAAATGGGAATGTACCTCTTTAGAAACGCAGCCCCAAACTCTTCCACCAACGGAGTGCGTCCCAGGAACTGGCGTCCGATATGGTTTACCCACCATAACTTGGCGTCTCCTTCCAACATGAACGACGCATACTCAGATTTCTTTTCTTCTTGCGTCTCTACCGCCCTCAGAAGCTCTTGAATACGAACCCACCAATCCTTCGCATCCGTTGGCGTACCAACTCCCTTGAATGACGGGGGATGGAAGCTCAGGAAATACTTCAAGTGTCGGTCTCCATGTCCGACAACTGCCCTCTCCTCCAAAGGCTCCACTTGCCTGGATTCTCCTCCTGGCACGGCCGTCGCCATGTCCGGTGTAGCAGGGGTTGCTACCTGAGCTGCCGCTGCAGCTTGGGCTGCCACCATCGCTTCTGCGAGCATGCGGCAGAAGTCGGCCGGGTTTACACCCATGCCCAAAAGACCTGGAGCAGTAACACTGCTCGCCGAAAGCACTTCTCTTTCTCTCGACGTTCCCGCCTCGTTGCTTGCACTCTTCAAGAAATAAGAAACAAGGAATCAGTCTCAAATCTCCAGACTTAAACATAAGGACACTCATGGTACCGCGTTACTCTTATGTGGATAACTTCTCTACGCATTGACCTTGAATCTAACCTGCCTCTTATACCAAATTGTAACACCTCCCATGTAATGAACGTATAATATGGGTCCGACCTGGGCCCCACAACATACGGACGCCACAGCTTTAGTATTATAAGTTGATATAGCTACTCACACTCAAAACACTTTGCACAACACAGTGGAAACAAAAGCAAGACTAGAAGTTATCCACTACAAGAAGAGTAAAACAAATGGCATTATGGCCTTACAGCATGTGTCCAAAATCAAAAAAAATACAGCAGTCATGAATGTGCGTAGCACTCCTAGTCTACCTCGGCATGCAAGCCGCACAACAAGAGTCTCAAACATACAACATCATATAAGTAAAGCTACAAAAAGAAAAGCACTTCATGAGGCATAGGCCTTTCTGGCCGGCGAGCTAGCTCCTGCATGCGATCCTTGCCCTGTAAAATTTATTAGTAACGTGGGTCCGCAAAGACTGACCTCAAACTGTGTAATAACACATCTCCTCCCGACCGCCCCTAACGGACCCCGGGGTACCCCTCCAACCTGCAAGTTAGCACTTCGTATGCAATAATCATAAGCAAGAAAAGAAACTACAGAAACAGGCTTGGATGTCACACACATCATACATGTTCTCTACTGGTTGAGCATATAATAAAAGGGCCTACTTATGCAATCATGTCTGCAATAACCTGGGTTTCACCCAAGGCACCCTAACTCGTATGCATCTAGCACATCATCACATCATATGGGTACTCAACGATTCCCCATTGGCATAAAGCCACAAACAAAGGGGGTAACCATTTCCCCCAACGGCTCACAGGCCGCCTCATGGAACTCTTGTCAAGGCACCACCCGCTCAAGGTCATAGACCCGGGCTTGCCTACAAGCTCTGACGTCTCATGTCAGGATTCCAACAAACACAAAACTGACCGATTCTAAGAAGCCTTGTCGGACCCCACCCGCTCATGGCCTCATTGCCCGGGCTTGCCCCCATGCTTGGCTTTCTCGTCAGTCTCACAGAAGGGGACTAGTCTCACCGGGACACTCTCTGCACATGACGTGAACGTCACGGGATAGCCAGCCGACAACGGAGACATAGCCATGCCTTGGCACATCAGAAACCAAGACACTTCCACCCTAGTCCCTCATTTGTACTGCAGCGTTCCCGCGCACCAAGGAAACCATCTCCAACTCATGCGGAGCTAACCTTGTCCACCAAGGAAAACATCTACCGCCACGAGGAGCTAACCTTTTCCGGTTCCGACTACACGTACTAACTCGATAAAAAGGGGAAAAACATCACCAAATCACAAATGGCGTCTTGCCGCAACGAAATCTCTACGAATCCTTAACGTTCGTATGCAACATCACCGAGTCGGACTAACGGTCGCGACAACGGCTTCACCCACCTTGCCTAATCCACTAACGGAGCGGATCTCTAATGCAAAATATGCCGGGGATGGACTCAATCAACCCGGAGGTTCCTCTTGAACCTTGGCAAACCAAAACCCCTCTCATTTGAGAGTTTGGTGCCCAAAAGCTAGAAAGAAAAGATGCTAAAGACATGCATCCTAAGACCGAGAGGAGAAGTGTCGTTACCATCTGACTCCTCTTCCTTGCCATGGGGAAATAGCCGGATGAAAACCTTCGCAACGATCTAACCTCCACGGATCTGGACTCGGCTCGCGATTTGGAGCACTAAAACCTCTCCTACAGCCCAAACTCTCCTTCTCCTTCTTCCTTGTTCTCACTTCTCTCTAGATCTTTTGTAAGAGAATGCTTGGAGAAGAATGAGGGTTTTCAACCCTATTCTTGGACTTAACTCCTAAAGAAATGATCTGAACCATCAGATCCTAAAATCAGGGAAAGAAAAGTCCACGATCCGACAGAAAAATAAAAGACCTGGGCCGAACACGGCCTGGCACACGCCTGTGTCCGGGGCCGTGTGCCTCATTTGTCGTCTCAAATCGACGCGCCTGGAACAGCACACGGGCATCCGACACGCCCGTGTTCGATCCGACACGCCCGTGTCCCCAATGACACGGCCGTGTGGACGGCTGTGTGCCTCCATCGACACGGCCCCAAAACCAACCCGAGAAGTGATACGGCCTCGGACACGCCCGTGTCCCAAGCCGTGTGCCAAGTCTCGACACTCGTCGACAGCCTTTGTGTCGACACCGCGGAAAAATGTCGAGCGAAGATCGTCGACCAAGCGGGACACGCCCTGTGACACGCCAGTGTCATAGGCCGTGTGCCCCATTCTCGACACTCGACACTCGACACTCGTCGAGTGAACATCGTCGACTGAAGTTCGTCGACAGACCCACACGGCCTTGGACACGCCCGTGTCCTAGGCCATGTGCCTTGTCTCGACACACTGTCGAGCGAAAGTGTCGACACCCCAGGCCGAGTGTCGACACGGCCTCAACACGCCCTGCGACACACCCGTGTCGCAGGCCGTGTGCCCTAGTCTCGACACATTATCGAGCGAAAGTGTCGACACCCCGGGCCGAGTGTCGACACGGGCTCGACACGCCCTGCGACACGCCCGTGTCGCAGGCCATGTGCCCCTGCCAGAAACCAAAAATTTCCAGAAACGCAAATCGACCCTCTCTCAAAACTGGGGTGTTACACGAACACACCTGGGCTCCAAGCCGTGTTTCTCCACAAACTTAACTCAGCCAACTAACCGAGTAGGACACGGCCTAGGACACGCCCATGTCTCAGGCCGTGTTTGCTGCTCAACGATCGTCGACTGAAATTCGTCGACCACACGACCATTGTCGAACCCGAGCACGACATGCCCCTGGGACATGCCCATGTCCCAGGCCGTGTGACCCCTACAAAATTCCAAAATTGGCTGAAAATTCCTTTCATCGCTGTTTTGAGTTTCGGGGCGTTACAACTCTCCCCCTCTTAAAAGAATTTTGTCCCGAAATTACATAAAGGAAAGATAAAAACAAAACTTAAATGGTACATGAGTGGAATAACTCCGGGTACTCCTCAAGCATGGTCTTCTCTCGCTCCCATGAGAGCTCCTCCCGACCGCAGTTGTCCCAATGTACCTTGACCATCTTGATCTCTTTGTTACGCAACCGCTTGACTTTCGAGTACTCAATGCGAATGGGCTTGACCTTCATCGTCAACCCATTATCGACCGGCACTTGATCGACCGCAATCCCTTGTGAAGGCTCTTGCACCGCCTTCCGCAGCACCGATATGTGGAATACATCATGTAGACCACTTAGCTCCACTGATAGCCTCAATTGATAAGCTGCTTCGCCAATCCACTCCAGAACCTCAAACGGTCCAAGGTACCTCGAGCTTAGCTTCTTCAAGCACCGCTCCCGCGAGACACCCTTGAACGACATGATCTTCAAGTACACCCAGTTGCCGACAGCGAACTCCACGTTCCTATGCTTGACATTATAGTACTTAGCTTGGCGATCTTGAGCGATAAATAATCTCTCTCGAATCATTCGAACCAATGACATTGCATCTGAAAGTGCAACTAGATCTGATATACTCTAGAGGGGGGTGAATATAGTATATGGTGTTTTAAAACTTTTTAAAAGCTTTTACAACAATTGTTGTACTATGTGTGAGTAGGGAAGCAAATATAAATCTAATCACAGAACTAAGCTATGCAAAAACTAAGCACAAACAAATCAAGGCCAGAAACAAAAAAGTAAACAAGCAGAACCAGAGGACACAAGGAAATATAGTGGTTCCCCAAACTTGGGTACATCCACTCTTCTACCACCCTAGGTAGGAATCCACTGCAGGATGAGTTGATCAGGTGTCCTGGGCACCAATGAGCTTTTGATAAGGTGCTCAAAAACCAAAGAAGATTTTTTGATCAGGTGTCTTGACCACCAATGAGCTTTTGACAAGGTGCTCAAAAACCAGATTCAAACTTTTGAAGGGAGTTTGAGAAACCCTTTACAGAGTGGGGGTGAGAGAGTGATGACAGTCTTCTCTTTCTCAAACAACTGAGAAGACTAAGTGGATTGATGTCAAAGCTCCCCCTGAGTCCTTGAGATCTTCAGGAAGAAGAGCTTTGCTGAGGGTGATAGGCCTTCAAAGATAGATCTCCAGCAATAGATGATTTCAGCAAGCTGAAATGTTGAGTGTCTGGAGTCTTGAATTGATGTTGGCCTTGAACACTTTGAGAGCTGAAGAGATCTGAAGATTTTTTAAAGCTTGATCTCTTTGATGAGTGTTCTTCCGAATTCTTTTTGACAGAAGTTTTTGAGTGAGTCTCTGTGTTCTGAGTTGTGTGTCCTCTTCTTGTTAATCTCTATTGATTCAAAAACATTCTGTATTTTATTCTCTGTTCCAGAATAGAATATCACTCTGTCAAAGATAGCCGTTGGTCTACATTGATTGCATCCTTAATTGCAAAAACTCTTCTGGAGGAAAGTCCACAGAATTATTCCTTGAAAAATCCCTTGAAACTTGGTCCAGAAATAAATGAAAACGGCTAGCAAATCTCTGAATTAATTGCAGAATAACTCCTGTCTGATTTGAATTTGAATTCTGGAAGTTATCTGAAATCGTCGAACTGAGCTCTGCTATCGTCGAGCTGAGCTCAGCGAACTGAAAAAACTTAAGCAGCAAAATAATCGTCGATCTGAGCTCAAAGATCGTCGAACTGAGATCAGAGATAAAGATCCAATGCAGAGTCAAAATCGTCGAACTGAGCTCACCGATCGTCGAATGGAGTTCGACGATATTATGAAGTTGAGCTCAGCGATCGTCGAGTGGAGCTCGACGATCTGCCGAAGTTGAGCTCGACGATCGTCGATCTGAGTTCGACGAATCGTCGTGCTGAGCTCGATGATCAGACTTAGTCTCCAGACAGAAAAACTTGGTCTTCAGGGCAGCTTCCAATCCTAGACTTCTAACCCTTAGACTCAATTCTAATTGACCTATAAAGCTATACAGAAGGTCAAACAAAGGTTCCTAGAGACATAGTGATCCTGACCCAAATTAGTAATAGGGTGTTCCAACAATCTCCCCCTATTTGGGTTAGGATTACTATTTACAGACTTTGGAAATTCAAATAACAACATCATACAATCAGAAAAGCATAAAAACAACAGCAGCTAGACATTGCAGAAACATCACAGAGATATATATATATATATATATATATATATATATATATGGCATCCAGATAGCAGTCAGAAAATCCAAAGATTGTCACCTTACAGAGTTACTTCTTCTCTTTGCCTTTAACCATTTTGATTTCTCTGTTTGGATTTAAGGCTTCCTTGTTGGACCTGGTGTCATCAGCTGCACCCAAGTATGTTTGCTTTGAAGTCCTGGGAACCACAGCAGCAGGATGCAACTCCATATATTTGTCTGCATCAAAGAATTTGCTGGAGGCATATCTCTCTAGTTCCTTCTGTCTTTGCTCTGACATAGTAGAAATATTGGAAGTGTCTAGCCCTTGTTCCTTGGCCTTCTTTATCTGATCTAATGCAGCCAACTCCTTCATCCTAGCAGTCCAAGCAACAGGATTTTTCTCAGGATCCTCAAATGGTACAGGTGGCTCATACCTGTTGGAAGAATTATCTTGAGGAGGCCTAGCAGACACTATCTCTCTTAGCTTGTAGGGGAATGGACCAGAAGTAGTATCAGATGAAACATGTCCTCCCCTGGAGTATGGGTGCTGCCTGGAATGCCCTTTAGAATAAACCTGAATATCTCTTTGACTACCCCTGTATCCTCCTCTCCTGGAATAAGAACCCCTAGGCTGGCTTTCCCTTTGGTATGATCTGGCATGGGGTTGGTAGGGAGCCTGGCTTCTAGATGGGGCTTGACTTGCAGAGCTGTCACCTGCACCTGCATCAGGAGGAGGTGGTGGAGGAGGATGAGGGTGCTAGAACTGGGAGGAGCCCTTCTCATACTTTCTCTTCTTTTTCATTGCTTTCAGCTGATTTTTGGAATACTGCATCCAATGTTCAGTAATTTGGCAGTTATGCAGAATATAATAGAGAATATCATTATCATCCTTTACTTTTGCAGGAGGAACCCTTTTCATAGCTTTGCTTCTAGCCTTCCTCTTCCTGGCAATAGTAGCAGCAGAGTCATCAGAGTCTGTCTTGAACTCATCAGACTCAGAACTCTGGTCATCATATATAGCATCTATTTTCTTCATCAATTCTTTCTTCAACTGAGCAGCAGCAGATGAGGCAGAGGCAGAAGGAGCAGCAGCAGGGACAGCAGCATAGACAGCAGCAGAAACAACAGCAGATTCAGCAGTAGATACAGCAACAGATTTAGCAGTAGATACAGAAGGAGAAGCAGAAACAACAACAGTAACTTCAGGAGTGATGGCAGCAGCAACTTCAGTAACATCAACAAAATCTTCAGTAGGCTCAAAATCAGTGGCCTCTGTCATCAGAGAATCCTTGGATATCTGCTCATCAGAGGCAGTTGGAATTTCAGCAGCAGCAAAAACAGTCCTTTCTTCAACAGCAGCAGCAACAGTAGTTATTGAGAGCACAAAAGAAGATATAATGTTGGGGTCACAGCCAGAGAAAGGCACCAGTGCCTTGGACAAATCTTCTGGGGGCTGGACAACATTAAGCTCTGGGAAATAACTGAAGTATGCAGTATCAAAGGCAGAAAGCAAAGACCTTAGGTCTATTGCCAAGACTGCAGTAGGAGTCACAGCAGCAGGAGCAGCAGATACAAAAACAACAGCAGCAGCAGCAGTATCATCAACAGCAGGAGCAGAAGCAGCAGCAACAGCAGCATGAAGGCTTGCTTCATATGGCATCTCCCCCTGCCTGGATACAAATACATCTGTATCAATGCACACTGCTGGAGGTGCTGCCTGAGGAAGGAGGGAGGAAAGCCTGGCAGAGAGAGCTGCCACTGACTGTTGTAGAGGAGCTAGGGAGGCCTCCATAAGAAGAGAGAGCCTGGGGGAAAGTCGCTCATACAACTTGTCAGCTAAGGCTGGGAGATCTACATGCTCAATAGCAGGAGCAGAGGTAGATGGAATAGGGATGGCTGAGGATGCTGGAAGTGGAGGGCTGGAGAGTGGAATGGATGGCTCAGGAGTGGGGATGGTGGATATGGAGGATAAGGGGATGGATATGGATGGAATGAATGTTGGTTGGTCAATGATGTGGTGGAGGAGATCTTGGAATGAGGTTGAGGAGGAGGGTAATTCTGGAGGAGATGAGGGGGAATCATCCATGTAGGAGTCATCCAGAAGGGTGAAGGATGGTATGGATGGGGAAGAAGTGACATCTGGGTGTGGATATGAGAATAATGGGTGGAAGTGGTCTGCTGGTGGAGGTAGAATTGGGTCTGGAGATGGGATAGATGTTGGAGATGGGCTGGAGATGGTAATTGTGGATGGAGCTGGAATGGTGGATGGAAGAGGTAGGGTTGGACTTGGAGGAGGAGGAGAGGCAGCAACAGCAGCAGCCGGATCTTCTGCAGGAGCAGAGACCTGTGGGAGAGTGACTCTTGGAGTCCTGGTGCCTGAAGGAGCACTGGAGGAGGGCCTGCTTGGCTTGCTGATTTGCTTGTCCCACTTGCTAAAGAGGGCACAGGTGAGTCTCTTGGAGGCATTTATGTGCACTCCAGAGGAGACCAGCAAGGTAGGGCACTTGTTCTGCAGGAAGACTCCAATAATCCTTCCAAAATTTACAAAGCTTTTATTGATTTTCTTCTTTATTAGGTCAAAGAAGACCTCTCCCCAGTTCAAACTTTTCTTATCTACCAGAGCTCCCATGAGGCAGAGCTGATGTCTGGAGATAGTGTCATGTGCAGAGTGCTTTACCAACAGTACTTTTCCTACAACATCTGCTAGGAACCTGTATTCAACAGACAGGTTCCTTTTGAATAACTTGCTAGGGTTTCCCTCTGGATGACCCATCCTGGCAAGTATATCAGAAAACTCCTCCCCATATAATTCAGCAGTTTCTTCTCCATTTCTCAAACCAAAAACCTCTGTTAAAACTGTGGGGGTCAGAGGTACCTGAGTTCCAGCAATGGAGCCAACTATAGTAGAGTTGTCGAGATTGTGAGCAGTATAAACCCATTCCTTTATTTCATCTGAGGCCAGCTTTATCCTGGTGGTCATGAGGGCAGACAAGTTTTGATCCTTGAATAAGCTCAGAATGTCTTGGAATATTTGATCAGTGGTGTTGAACGATTCCAGGTCAATGTCGAAGCCTGCATCAAACTTCATTGCGGCTAGGACAGCAACTGATACGTCCATTGTACCTGCAAAAACTTAACAAACAAAACGACCAAGTGTAGAGCTGTTTGGAGGGAAGAAGATTCTTGCAGAGAAATTGAAAGCGCAAGAGAGAACGACGGCGAAAAATGAGTTTTATATTAGGGTTCGACGCAGAATTGGAGAGATCGTTGAACTCAGTTCGACGATCGAGGCTTCTAAAGGAATCTGAAGAAACTCCAACATCGTCGATCTCCGTTCGACGATCTTGGAAGGCGTCGAGCTCCATTCGACGATCGTTCAGTGAACATAATCGTCGAGCGTCGTTCGACGATCGTTGACCGGAAGAGATAGTTCATACTATCTGAGAGGCGCTGAACTCAGTTCGACGATTCTGGAAATCGTCGATCTCCGTTCGACGATCTGTGTGGAAATCGTCGAGCGCAGTTCAGAGATCAGAAAAATTCTAGACACTAAGAAAAATCAGAATTTTTGCCTAGTCTTGGTCAATTTTTAGCTTTCAAAATCTTGGAGCTTATTTAAGACTTCCTCCATCTAACATTCCTAACTGATTTAGGAAGAAGGTGTGTTTCTTTTCATCCAAAGGCTTGGTGAAAATATCTCCCCTTTGTAAATCAGTTGGGATATATTGCAATTCAATTTTATTCTTTTCAACATTGTCCCTTAAGAAATGATGCCTAATCTCTATGTGTTTTGTCCTACTATGGAGGACTGGATTTTGATCTATGGAAATAGCACTTGTATTGTCACAAAAGATTTTTGACTTCTCTAAGTTGTAACCATAGTCTAGGAGTTGGTTTTGAATCCACAATATTTGTGAACAACAACTGCCTGCAGCCATATATTCAGCTTCAGCAGTTGAGGTTGACACAGATGTTTGTTTCTTACAAAACCAAGAGACAAGTCTGTCACCAAGGAACTGACAAGTTCCACTGGTGCTTTTCCTGTCAATTCTACATCTAGCATAATCAGCATCAGAGAATTCAGTTAAATCAAATGCTGAATCTTTTGGATACCAGAGACCTAGATTTGGACAACTTTTAACATACCTAAGAATCCTCTTTACTAAAGTGAGGTGTGACTCTCTAGGGCTAACTTGGAACCTAGCACATATGCATGTAGCAAACATTATATCTGGTCTACTAGCTGTAAGATACAGTAAAGAGCCAATCATTGCTCTATATGTTGTCTAATCAACAGGTTTCCCATGTTCATCAGCATCCAATACAGCATTGGTAGGCATGGGTGTTTTCATACAAGATGCCTCAGACATACCAAATTTCTTAACCAGCTCATTAGCATATTTGGTTTGAGAAATAAAGATGCCTTCAGCATGTTGTTTGACTTGCAATCCTAGGAAGAAGGATAGTTCACCCATGCTACTCATCTCAAATTTAGAATGCATCAGGTTAGAAAACCTTCTGCACAATTTTGAGTCAGTAGAACCAAAAATGATATCGTCTACATAAATTTGCACTAGTAGGGTATGGGACTTATGGGTTCTAATAAAAAGAGTTTGGTCTACTCTACCCCTTATAAACCCATTTTCCAAGAGAAAGCATGCTAGGGTCTCATACCATGCTCTAGGAGCTTGCTTGAGACCATATAATGCTTTATTTAGTCTAAAAACATAATCAGGATAAGTTGGAGAGATAAAACCTGGAGGTTGTCTGACATAGACTTCCTCTTTGATGTCTCCATTTAAGAAGGCACTCTTGACATCCATCTGATAAACCTTGAAGCCTTTGTAAGCTGCATAAGCGAGAAATATTCTGATGGCTTCCAATCTTGCAACAGGTGCAAAAGTCTGGTCGTAGTCAATTCCTTCTTCTTGAGAATATCCCTGGGCAACTAGCCTTGCCTTGTTCCCTATAATTACTCCTTGATCATCCAGTTTGTTTCTGAATACCCATTTTGTTCCAACAATGGAATGATCCTTAGGCTTTGGCACTAGTTCCCATACTAAGGTTCTCTCAAATTGATGCAACTCCTCTTGCATTGCAATGATCCAGTGTGGATCTTGCTCTGCATCTTGAATGGACTGAGGTTCAATTTGAGAAAGGAAGCAGGTGTGCAACAGGTTTTGGTTGACCTGATTTCTGGTTTGCACACCAGCTGAGAGTTCTCCAATTATTTGGGTAATTGGATGGTCTCTTGATGTTACTAGATCAACAGGGGGTGTTGATTGTTCACCAACCTGTGTTGTTGTTTCCTCTTGTGGTACAACAACTGGCTCTTCAAGTGGTGGTTCAATATGTTGAGCATTATTTTCATCTTCACTGCTTTCATCCTCTTGAGCAACCTGTAGCTTGTTCATATCTTCAACTAGAGAGTGTTCCTGCAAAGGTTCTATGGTAGAAGAAATCTTCTCCTTGAAAGACATGTTAGTTTCATCAAAAGAAATGTGAACAGATTCCTCAATTTTCAAAGATGATTTATTATAGACCCTATAGGCCTTGCTGATCATGGAGTATCCCAGAAATACTCCTTCATCTGCTTTGGCTTGAAATTTTGCTAAGTATTTCTTGTCATTATTGTGAATATAACAAATACAACCAAAAATTCTGAAATAGTCAACTTTAGGTTTCTTCCCTTTGAGTAATTCATAGGGAGTCTTTCCCTTCAGTTTATGTATCAGACTTCTGTTCAGCACATAGTTGGAGGTGTTCACTGCCTCTGCCCAAAAGGATAGAGGTAGATGAGCATCTGACAACAATGTAGTGGCAGATTCAATAAGGGTTCTATTTTTCCTTTCAGCTACCCCATTTTGTTGAGGAGTTCTAGGAGCTGAGAAAGTATGCCTGATCCCTTCACTCTGACAGAACTCTTGCATAAGAAGAGAATCAAACTCTGTCCCATGATCACTTCTGATCAGGGCAATGTGAGTATTGAACTCAATCTGTATACATTTGAGAAACTCTGTCAGACACTTAAAGTTATCAGACTTCTTCCTTAGAAAGAACACCCAAGTGAATCTAGAGAAGTCATCTACAACTACTAAAGTGTAGGATTTCCCTCCTAGACTTTGTACTGTGATGGGTCCAAATAGATACATGTGTAACAGATACAATATCCTAGGTGAATCACTCTTATTAAGTGACTTAAAACTGTTTTTAGTTTGCTTGCCTAATTGACAAGCCTTGCAGAGTCCTTCCTTCTTGTAGGGGCCAGAAGGTAGTCCTCTAACAAGGTTGTCCTTGGAGAGCCTAGCAATAGTTCTAAGGTTTAGATGTCCTAATCTCTTATGCCACAACACATTTGGTCTACAGACTGAATTAAACAGACAAATATCTATATCAGTTGAAAGAAAATCTACTAAGTAGATGTTACCTTTCCTTTTACCTGTCAACATAGTTGTGTTGTCCTCTGACTTGATTTTGCATAAGGTTTTGCTGAAGGTCACCTGGTAGCCTTCATCACATAGCTGACTGATGCTGATCAGGTTGTGCTTCAGTCCTTCCACATATGCTACCTTCTTGAAGGTTACTGATCCAATCTGTACTGCACCATATCCCTTAGTTTGTCCAAAGTTGGAATCACCAAAGATAACTTTGGGTCCAAGCTTGGCTCTGAAGGATGTGAGGTTGTCCTTATTCCCTGTCATGTGCTTAGAGCACCCACGATCCAAATACCATTGCTGGTTAGATGTTGGATAGGTCTTCACCTGCACATGAAACAATTCACTTGTTTTTGACCCAGTTTACCTTGGGCCTAGGTTGATAACCTCTAAATTCAGAAATGAAAGACATCCCTGGCTGACTCTTATATCCTTCAGGATGATATCTCCTTGGAGGTAAAATCCATTCAGTATAAGGGTTAAAGGTTTGGGATGAAGAACCCTTAGGATTCAATTTTGACTTGCCTTTGAAAAAGTTTCCAGAGCTCTGACCTCTGTTCGACGATCTTGGAGCTGCGTTCAACGATCGTGGGTCAGATCGTCGAGCTCCGTTCGACGGTCGACTATGGCTGAGGTCAGGTATATGAGATCGTCGACCCGCGTTCGACGACTTTGGCTGAGATCGTCGAGCTTCGTTCGACGATTTTTCCTGAGATCGTCGAGCTGCGTTCGGCGATCGTCGATCTTCATTCGGCGATCGTCGATCTCCGTTCGACGATTTTTGCTGGGACTTAGTTTTCTGAGGCAGATCAGAATTTTTCCTAGCAACCTCTACAACTCCCTTTCCCTTGCTAGAAATAAACTTGATGGGAGTTGTTAGGACTATAGGTTGGCTGGATGAAGCACCCAAGCCCAGTGTACTGTTGAATCTAGAGTTCACTGTGCTTGTGATGTCCATCAGCTTGATGCTTCTCCCATTAAGGGATTCTTCAAGCTTCTTGGCCTCAGAGAGCTCACTTTTCAGTGTAGCTATCTGTTCCCTATAGTTCTCCAACTCCTGAGAGAGTTTGAGGTTTTCTGACTTTAAAACATTTTGTTCATATAATTGATTTCTGAGAGAGATAATCTCTTTCTCAGACTTTAGTAGGTCTAAACACAGTGTTTTAAATTCAGATTTAAAATCTTCTGAACTAAAATCAAAAGAACTAATTACCTGATCTTCTTCAGGTTGAGTTTCTGAGTCTGACTCTGACTCTTCATCCTCTGAATTGTGCTGTGAGGCATTAATTGCCATCATGCAGAATTCCTTTTCTTCTGCATCATCCTCATCATCACTGGAGCTGGATGAGGCTTCTGACTCCTCTTCAGTCTCACTCCAGGATTCAGCAACAAACCCTTTTCTTGTATGCTTATTCCTGCTTGAAGAAGGTTTGCTATTGCCATTCCTTTTGGGTTCCTTCTCCTTTCTTCTTTCTTTTCTGTCCCTTATGTCCTTGTTCTTGTTCTCTGGACAGTCAGGAACTATGTGCCCTGGTTTCCTGCAACCAAAGCAGATAATGTCTTTGTTATTGCCAATGGACTTGTCATACCTTGGCTTATCCTGCTCCTTGTGTGATCTTCTTCTGAAGTCCTTTCTGGCAATCTTATAGAATCTTTTGGCCAACAAGCTGAGAAGTTCATCATTGCCTGTAGCTTTTTCTTCAGGCAGATCTTCAGTTGCCTTGAATGCTATGGTCTTCTCCTTTCTTGTGGCTGGTGAAGCAGCCTTCTGTTCTTCCTCTCTGTTCTTGATGAGTAGCTCATAAGATTTGAGCTTACCCAACAAGGCTTCAGTGGTGATCTCATTCAGACTTCTGGCATCCTTAATTGGCCAGATTCTTGAATCCCAAGTGCTGGGGAAGCACATTAGGATCTTGTCATTAAGTTCTGTCAGAGAGATCTCTTTGTCTAATGTCCTCAGTTCACTGACAATTAGACTCAGTCTGTTATACATGTCTCCCACTGACTCAGTCTCTCCCTTCTTGAAGTTCTCATATTGGGAGATGAGATGGGATCTTCTGTCCTTTCTCTCATCAGCTGAGCCTGAGACTATTTCTGAGAGTCTATCCCAGATTTCCTTGGCTGAATTACATTCAGCTACCTTTTGGAATATGTCATCTGACATTGTCTGGGCTAGGATGTTCATAGCCTTGGCATCAGCTACTTTCCACTTTTTGATGTCAGCATCTGTTCCCGATGGAGGTGGAACAGCATTTGTACTTGTACTTTCTGGGGGTCTTGGACACACTGTCAAAATAGAATTAAATATATCTTCGTCAATAAAATTCATGTAGAGTCTAATCCTTGCTTTCCAAAGTGCAAACTTTGACAGATTGCACACTGGAGGTCTGGTGCTAGCATAATCTTTGTTTTGGGCCATGATTTGTGCAAACAAAATCTAATAATAAAATACAAAAGAAAAACAGATCTAGTTTAGGATCTTGGGGTTCAGGTGTTAGCCTGTACAACCAATCAGGTATGATATGTTTAACCAACCTGGCTCTGATACCAATTGAAAGTGCAACTAGATCTGATATACTCTAGAGGGGGGTGAATAGAGTATATGGTGTTTTTAAAACTTTTTAAAAGCTTTTACAACAATTGTTGTACTATGTGTGAGCAGGGAAGCAAATATAAATCTAATCACAGAACTAAGCTATGCAAAAACTAAGCACAAACAAATCAAGGCCAGAAACAAAAAAGTAAACAAGAAGAACCAGAGGACACAAGGAAATATAGTGGTTCCCCAAACTTGGGTACATCCACTCTTCTACCACCCTAGGTAGGAATCCACTGCAGGATGAGTTGATCAGGTGTCCTGGGCACCAATGAGCTTTTGATAAGGTGCTCAAAAACCAAAGCAGATTTTTTGATCAGGTGTCTTGCCACCAATGAGCTTTTGACAAGGTGCTCAAAAACCAGGATTCAAACTTTTAAAGGGAGTTTGAGAAACCCTTTATAGAGTGGGGGTGAGAGAGTGATGACAGTCTTCTCTTTCTCAAACAACTGAGAAGACTAAGTGGATTGATGTCAAAGCTCCCCCTGAGTCCTTGAGATCTTCAGGAAGAAGAGCTTTGCTGAGGGTGATAGGCCTTCAAAGATAGATCTCCAGCAATAGATGATTTCAGCAAGCTGAAATGTTGAGTGTCTGGAGTCTTGAATTGATGTTGGCCTTGAACACTTTGAGAGCTGAAGAGATCTGAAGATTTTTGAAAGCTTGATCTCTTTGATGAGTGTTCTTCAGAATTCTTTTTGACAGAAGTTTTTGAGTGAGTCTCTGTGTTCTGAGTTGTGTGTCCTCTTCTTGTTAATCTCTATTGATTCAAAAACATTCTGTATTTTATTCTCTGTTCCAGAATAGAATATCACTCTGTCAAAGATAGCCGTTGGTCTGCATTGATTGCATCCTTAATTGCAAAAACTCTTCTAGAGGAAAGTCCACAGAATTATTCCTTGAAAAATCCCTTGAAACTTGGTCCAGAAATAAATGAAAACGGCTAGCAAATCTCTGAATTAATTGCAGAATAACTCCTGTCTGATTTGAATTTGAATTCTGGAAGTTATCTGAAATCGTCGAACTGAGCTCTACTATCGTCGAGCTGAGCTCAGCGAACTGAAAAAACTTAAGCAGCAAAATAATCGTCGATCTGAGCTCAAAGATCGTCGAACTGAGCTCAGAGATAAAGATCCAATGCAGAGTCAAAATCGTCGAACTGAGCTCACCGATCGTCGAATGGAGTTCGACGATATTATGAAGTTGAGCTCAGCGATCGTCGAGTGGAGCTCGACGATCTGCCGAAGTTGAGCTCGACGATCGTCGATCTGAGTTCGACGAATCGTCGTGCTGAGCTCGACGATCAGACTTAGTCTCCAGACAGAAAAACTTGGTCTTCAGGGCAGCTTCCAATCCTAGACTTCTAACCCTTAGACTCAATTCTAATTGACCTATAAAGCTATACAGAAGGTCAAACAAAGGTTCCTAGAGACATAGTGATCCTGACCCAAATTAGTAATAGGGTGTTCCAACAGCATCTTCCACCTCGTGGCGCTTGTACAACTTTGACTCACCCGTTTCCAACCAAGACAACGGCATGCGACATCTTCTACCATAAAGGGCCTCGAAGGGCTACATTTGAATGCTCGCCTGGTAGCTATTGTTGTAAGCGAATTCCACTAAGTATAGGTGATCTTCCCACTACTTCCTGAAATCCAGGAGCACATGCGAAACATGTCTTCCATTGTCCTATTGACTCTCTCAGTCTGCCCATCCATCTGCGGATGAAAGGCTGTGCTGAAACTCAGCTTTGTTCCCAACATCTGCTGCACCAGCCTCCAATCATTGGAGGTGAACTGCCCATCACGGTTACTTACGATGTCGCGGGGCACACCGTGAAGCCGCACAATATTATCCACGTATATCTTTGCCAATTTCTCCACAGAATCATCCTTACTACGTGGGATGAAATGTGACACTTTTGTTAGACGATCTACGATCACCCAAATAGCGTTTTTTCCCTTCTGCGACCTTGGCAAACCATGCACAAAGTCCATAGTAATGTCATCGAACTTCCACTCCGGAATAGGCAAGGACTTCAAGAATCCTTCCGGCTTTTGGCATTCCGCCTTCACCAAGGCACATGTTTGACACTTCGCCATGTACAGTGCAACATCCTTCTTAATTCCTGGCCACTAGAACAATTTCTTCATATCACGGTACATCTTCGTGCTCCCCAGGTGAATTGAGTACTTGGTATGATGAGCCTCGTACATCAATTCCACCCGCAATTTGCCCACAATTGGGACGCACAAACGACCGTCTTTCCACAGCAATCCATCCACGACCTCAAATTGGGAATTTGACCCATCGAAAGCCTCAATCATGATTTGCTTCATGCGGCCATCCATATCCAGAGACTGCCGAATCCGATTAGCCAGGTCACACTGTGTAACACCCCCTATCCGTCGCATAGCATATAGCAGTAGGTCCGGCCGGGGCCCGACGCCATATACTACAGACAGATCGGGTGGTTACTTATGGAAACCATCCAACCAATCTCAACGTCCTACACAGAGCATTCTAGCGGAAGCAGTTTATAAAAGTTGTAACAAAGAACCCAGCATTAGAGCATGAATGTCCACTACTACAGAATAGGAATGTTATACTAAATACTCAAAATAAGCCTTAAGGCCTTACAAAATGTTGCACTTTAAATTACATGTTTTACAAACTACGGCACGCAGGCCGGTCACACATGAATAAAGCAGTAAACACTTCCACTTGAGCCTTCGAGGGACGGCTTCACAAAAAGGGCTTTAGCCCGCTATTGACCGCTTGGTCCAGCTGCACCTGAAACCACCGCACGGTGGCGAAAACAAGGCAACGGTCAGCAATGCTGACCAAATTATAACGATCCCGCCCCCAACTCGGGGCGGCGATGCTCCTTCCCTGCACTTCATTAGCATAAGCGAGCAATTTATAACAATAGCCATTTCATCACAGACGTTGGCTCGCTCGGCCACACGCCCCGTGCACTCAGGGCACATTCTCGGTGAACCGGTCGATGTCACGTCAATTAAAGCCATTAACATTCCGGACTCACCACCGCCACTTAGACGGCCAAACCTATGAGCAATATGTCTTCTTGGCCTGGGTCACGACAATTTAAGCCATTGACCGCCGAAGACTCACATCTATGCCAACGGCAAGTGCCACGTAACCTTAGGTCTCTTTAACCGAACGACATAGAGCGGGTACGGTTCCATCTAACCCGTGCTCACATCGCAACGGCAATTTAAGCCATTTGCGCGGGTCAAACTTCCACCGAGTCCCATTCTACCACAAGTCACATAACTCGGTTATGTTCAAGTTGGCTCTCAGGCCACCAAGTTGGCAAGATCTTTTATCCGCCCAATTTTCCGGGTGCACCTTTGGGTTAGTCCCCAAGGCTCCCTGCTGCAATCTACCGCGTAGAAAACCCGAGAAACAACCAATAGCACGGAGTCTTCTCCGGCCTTATGCAATGCAACATCACCGATCCACACTAACATGTCCGGGTAGGCTTCACACATCATGCCTATGTCCGTTCTCGCATACGGACGCTAAACAACGGGGACTTCACATATCTACCCGAAGGAACGCCCCCAACTCTCCGCAAACTCGTGAGAGCGGGCTTCCTATGCTAAGAAAGAGAGCTATTCATGCTCAAGATGAGGATCGTTACCCTTGCGTTCCTCTTTGGCGCCATTGAAAAGTAATCGGATAAGAACAACCGCACTAGCGTTGCCTCCGTGGATCCAGAGTCGGCTCGCGATTCGGAGCTCCGAAGCTCCTCCAATGGAGGATCTAGCTCATTCTTCTTCCCTTAGCTCTCCTCTCTCTCCAAGGATTTAAAAAGAGAACACTTAAGAAAAGTGAGGGTTTTCTAAGCCCATCCATGGGTATATCCCTTCAGGAACATCCCCCAGCCGTTGGATCTCAAAACAAGGAAACGAACGACTTTGATTCGGGGCTGAAATGCCCAATCTGGACCGAACACGGCCTGGCACACGCCCGTGTCCAGGGCCGTGTGCCTCATTCACCGTCAAAATCGAATCACCTGGAACCTCACACGGGTATCGAACACGCCCATGTTCGACCTAACATGCCCGTGTTCCACCTCACACGGCCGTGTGGCCGGCCGTGTACCCCATGATTTTTCCCCATTTTCAACTCGAGCACTGCACGGGTTCTAGGACACGCCCGTGTCCCGACCCGTGTCACCTTGACACGCCTGGGCTCCAAGCTGTGTACACGGTCTCGATACTTCGCGGCTAAGTGTCGACACGGGTCGACACGCCCTGCGACACGCCCGTGTCGTAGGCCGTGTGCTATGTCTCGACACATTGTCGACACCAAAGTGTCGACTTCGCGGGACGAGTGTCGACACGGGCTGACACGCCCTGCGACACGCCCGTGTCGCAGACCGTGTGCCATGTCTTGACACATCATCAAAGCACAGTGTCGACATCGCGGCTAAGTGTCGACACGGGTCGACACGCCCTGCGACACGCCTGTGTCGCAGGCCGTGTGCCCAGTCTCGACATAATGTCGAGACCAAAGTGTCGACTTCCCGTCTTAGTGTCGACACAGGCTTGACACGCCCTGGGATACGCCCGTGTCCCAGGCCGTGTGCCTGCAGCCAGAACCCAAACTGGCCCAAAACGTCCCCCTTTGCTCCTTTGAGTTTCGGGGCGTTACAACTCTCCCACTCTTAAAAGAATTTCGTCCACGAAATTACATAAATGAAAGACATGTACAAAACCAAAATTTGTACCTGAGCGGAACAACTCCGGATACTCGTCAAGCATAGTCTGCTCTCGCTCCCAAGAGAGCTCCTCACGACCGCAATTGTCCCACCGGACCTTGACCATCCTGATCTCTTTATTGCGTAGCCGCTTGACCTCCGAGTCCTCAATCCACACGAGCTTGACCTTTGCGTTAGCCCACTTCCACCGACACTTGATCAACCACGATCACTTGCGTAGGCTCTTGCACCGCCTTCCGAAGCACCGAAATATGGAATACATCATGTAAACCACTTAGCTCCGCTGAAAGCTTCAACCTATCGGCCGCTTCACCAACTCGCTCCAGAACCTCAAACGGTCCAAGGTACCTCGGGCTTAGCTTTTTCAATCGTCGCACCCGCGAGACACCCTTGAACGGCTTGATCTTTAAGTCTACATAATCGCCCACAGCAAACTCCACGTTCATGTGCTTGGCATTATAGTACTTTGCTTGCCGGTCCTGAGCAATAAGCATCCTCTCCCGAATGGTTCTCACCAAAGAAGTAGCATCCTTCACTTCCGATCGCTTATACAACTTTGACTCACCCGTTTCTAACCAAGACAACGGCGTGCGACATTTTCTACCATATAGGGCCTCGAAAGGCGCCATCTGAATACTCGCTTGGTAGCTGTTGTTGTATGCGAACTCCACCAAATAAAGGTATTCTTCCCATTGCTTTCCGAAATCCAAGACGCACATGCGGAGCATATCTTCCATGGTACTATTGACCCTCTCAGTCTGCCCATCTGTTTGCGGATGGAAGGCTGTGCTGAATTTCAGCTTTGTTCCCAACATTTGCTGCACCAGCCTCCAATCATTGGACGTGAACCGCCCATCACGGTCACTCACGATGCTGCGGGGCACACCATGAAGCCGTACTATGTTATCCACATAAAGCTTTGCCAGCTTCTCCACCAGATCATCCTTCATATGCGGAATAAAATGCGACACCTTCGTTAATCGATCAACAACCACCCAAATGGCGTCGTTCCCCTTTTGCGACCTTGGCAAACCGTGCACAAAGTCCATAGAGATGTCGTCGAATTTCCATTCCGGAATGGGCAAGGACTTAAGAAATCCTCCCGGCTTTTGGCACTCCGCCTTTACCAAGGCGCAGGTTTGGCACTTCGCTACGTATAGCGCCACATCCTTCTTTAAACCCGGCCACCAAAACAGTTTCTTCACATCACGGTACATCTTCGTGCTCCCCGGGTGAATCGAGTACTTGGTATGGTGCGCCTCGTACAACAACTCCACCCGTAAACTGCCCACACTTGGGACGCACAAACGACCGTCTCTCCAAAGCAATCCGTCCTCCACGATGAATTGGGAATTTGACCCATCCAGAGCCTCTACCATGAACTGCTTCATATGAGCATCCATATCCAAAGCTTGCCAATACGATCAGCCAGGTCATATTGGACTTCAGTCCAATTCAGAACTGCTTCAGCACTAGATTGTCTATAAACACAAACAATCTCCAACGCCTCCAACTCCCGCACCAACCGCTCATCATGCACTGATAGCCAATTGGCTGGAGCTGGGGCTCGGCGACTCAACGCGTCCGCAACCGCATTCCCTTTGTCAGGCACGTAGTGGATCTTGAATGTATAGTCCCCCAGGAACTCCATCCATCTACGCTGCCGCATATTCAGATCCTTCTGATCAATTAGATACTTTAGGCTCTTGTGATCGGTGTAGATATCAATCTTCACACCGTACAAATAGTGTCTCCACAGCTTCAAGGCAAAAATCACGGCCGCTAACTCCAAGTCATGGACCGGATAATTCCTCTCGTGCACTTTTAGCTGTCTCGAGCCATAAGCTATCACGCTTCCGTGCTGCAGTAGCACGCAACCCAAACCGCTGCCTGAAGCATCGCTATATATCTCATAGCCTTCGGTTCCACATGGCGAACTCAGCACAGGCGCTGTGGTCAACCGACACTTCAATTCCTCAAAAGCTCGCGCGCACTCCGGCGTCCAAACGAACTTATGCTCCTTCCTCGTCAAAGTAGTGAGAGGTAACGCTAACCGCGAGAAGTTCTCTACGAAGTGCCTATAATAGCCGGCAAGCCCCAAAAAGCTCCGACTTCTGCTACCGTAGCAAGCTCAGGCCACTCCCGTATCGCAACAATCTTCGCCGGATCCACAGCAATACCCTCTCCACTCACTATATGACCGAGGAATGCCATTGAGGATAGCCAAAACTCGCACTTCGAGAACTTGGCATACAACTGATTTCTCCTGAGTATTTCCAACACCAAATGAAGATGCTTGAAGTGATCTTCCTCACTTTGCGAGTACACCAAAATATCGTCGATGAAGACGATCACGAAATGGTCCAAGTACTCCCTAAAAGTCCTGTTCATCAAATCCATGAATACTGACAGCGCGTTAGTCAGCCCAAACGGCATGACCGTAAACTCATAATGCCCGTACCTCGTACTAAATGCTGTCTTCGGGATATCACTCTCCCTTATTCGCAGCTGATAGTACCCAGCCTTGAGATCTAACTTCGAGTACACCGTCGACCCGACTAACTGATCAAAGAGATCATCAATCCGAGGGATCGGGTACTTATTCTTCTCAGTCAGCTTGTTGAGCTCCCGGTAATCAATACATAGCCTCAAGCTTCCGTCCTTTTTCTTAACAAAGAGGACCGGTGCGCTCCAAGGCGAAGAACTCAGGCGCACATACCCTTGCTCTAACAACTCTTGCAGTTGAACTTTCAGCTCCGCCATTTCCTTAGGCGCTAGCCGATACGGAGATCGTGACACAGGCTTTGCACCTGGCACTAGCTCGATCGTAAAATCTATCTCCCGCTGAGGCGGGGCTCCAGGAAGATCTGCGGGGAACACATCAGGGTATTCTGATACCACTGAAATACAATCCAACGCGGGCTTCGGCTTTGCAACCTCCACTAGTGTAAAGAACAGTTCTGCTCCGGCACGAACCGCCTTCACCACCTGAAGAGCAGACATCAACGTCCTGCTCGACCCCTTTAAGCCCGTAAAAGTCGTCTCACAACTTGCTCCCAGCTTGACTTCCTTGCTACCGCAATCTATATGGGCCTGCTGCTCCGAGAGCCAGTCCATGCCAAAAATGACGTCGAACTCCGCCAACGGAAGTAAAGATGCCTGCAGGTCGAACTCCTACTCCCCAATCCGAACCTTAAGATCGCAGATCCTATCCGCTCGCATCGAACACCCGTTGGGCAACAACACATCCAACTTATCCTTTGCCATCGAAGAAGGGACTCCGATGCGTGATATAAATCCTTCGGACAAGAAGGAGTGTGAAGCTCCCGTATCAAAGAGTGCTCGTGCCGGATTTTCACAAATTAACACAAATCCTAAACAAGTAGTGGTAAGGTAACATGTGCATAACAAGTATTTAAATAATTAACTTGCTATAAATTAAACCGTACCTGTCACCACATCAGCTTATTTGATGGCCTCATGTTGGCCAAGATTATAGACCCTTGGTTGGGCCGGAGCATAGTGGGATGCGGTTGACTCCACTGCCTTTCCCTTCTCTTCATAAGTAGCTCCCGGCCTTCTTTCGGACTTAGGACGTCCGCTCCAACAATCACGGGCGAAATGCCCCGTCTTTCCACAAGTAAAACACGCGCCCGGGGGTCCGACCCGTAGTCGCCCCAGAAGCGCCAGAAGGAGCTGGACCCGAAGTCCTATGCTTCTTGAAAGACCTCCGATAGCCGGAATTTGAAGTAGTCGGCACTCTAAACTCAGATTTCTTCTTACCCAAGCTTTTCTTCGCTTGCACTCTCTTCATGTCCTTCTCCAAGGACCGGGCAGTATTGACCAAGGTTAAGAAACCCTTCGTCATCGGCCCCGAGAGTAGTAATCTCAACTCATCCCTCAGGCCTTCATAGAAGCGATTAGTCTTGCGCTCCTCATCCATGATGGTGGAGCTAGCATATCGACTCAGATGAGTAAACTCGTGGAGATATTCATCCACGCTCCTCTCACCCTGTACCAACTTCAGGAACTCATTCTCCAACGCTATCTTCTGCGTCGAAGGGAGGTATCTTGCTAAGAACAATCCCGAGAACTCTTCCATCGGAACGTCTATCAGTTGTCTACCTCTCAAATGATGCAGCTCCAATCCTTCCCACCACATCCTCGCTTCATCGTCCAGCAGGAACGTAGCGATGGTGGTCATTTGCCACTCCTCCGTCTCCGTCGCTGTCATGACTCTCTTCACCCTGGAGAGCCAGTCTTCACCTTTGAGATGGGGTTCCCAACCCCGAGAATAACAGAGGGTTAAAGCTCATTACATGCTTCAACTGCCTCTCAGTTGCCCTCTTTGGCGCCACCGGTTCCACAACCACTTGCTCCACCCTCCTCGGCTCAGCCTCTTGAAGAGGTACTTGCTCCAACACAGGAGCGGGCTGCTGCGCTTGCCTTCCAGGCTGCGCATTTATCACGGCCAACACCGCTTTCAGCCATCAATCGTATATTTTCAGCCGACAGAGGTATTGCAGGAGCAACATCCGGTGCACTACTAGCCTCAGAAACTCGGCGTTCTGACGGCCCAACACCACTTTGGGTCACCTATAGTGGTACAAAACACCGTTAAGCGACCAAATAAATTACAAACATTAATTATAGGAACACGCAGGTTCCTCAAACACGAGTATTTTCATTCCTAAGTGGACATTCATGGGTTCTTTTCACTGTTATTACGATGACGCACACAATGTGCTCACCACCCCTTAAAAATAATTCGCCCACGAATTCACTTTAAGCCCGACCAAAACCAGCAGTCTGATACCAAATTGCAACACCCCCTATCCGTCGCATAGCATATAGCAGTAGGTCCGGCCGGGGCCCGATGCCATATACTACAGACAGACCGGGTGGTTACTTATGGAAACCATCCAACCAATCTCAACGTCCTACACAGAGCATTCTAGCGGAAGCAGTTTATAAAAGTTGTAACAAAGAACCCAGCATTAGAGCATGAATGTCCACTAGTACAGAATAGGAATGTTATACAAAATACTCAAAATAAGCCTTAAGGCCTTACAAAATGTTGCACTTTAAATTACATGTTTTACAAACCACGGCACGCAGGCCGGTCACACATGAATAAAGCAGTAAACACTTCCACTTGGGCCTTCGAGGGCCGGCTTCGCAAAAAGGGCTTTAGCCCGCTATTGACCGCTTGGTCCAGCTGCACCTGCAGGCAACAAACCACCGCACGGTGGCGAAAACAAGGCAACGGTCAGCAATGCTGACCAAATTATAACGATCCCGCCCCCAACTCGGGGCGGCGATGCTCCTTCCCTGCACTTCATTAGCATAAGCGAGCAATTTATAACAATAGCCATTTCATCACAGACGTTGGCTCGCTCGGCCACACGCCCCATGCACTCAGGGCACATTCTCGGTGAACCGGTCGATGTCACGTCAATTAAAGCCATTAACATTCCGGACTCACCACCGCCACTTAGACGGCCAAACCTATGAGCAATATGTCTTCTTTGGCCTGGGTCACGACAATTTAAGCCATTGACCGCCGAAGAATCACATCTATGCCAACGGCAAGTGCCACATAACCTTAGGTCTCTTTAAACCGAATGATATAGAGCGGGTACGGTTCCATCTAACCCGTGCTCACATCGCAACGGCAATTTAAGCCATTTGCGCGGGTCAAACTTCCACCGAGTCCCATTCTACCACAAGTCACATAACTCGGTTATGTTCAAGTTGGCTCTCAGGCCACCAAGTTGGCAAGATCTCGTATCCGCCCAGTTTTCCAGGTGCACCTTTGAGTTAGTCCCCAAGGCTCCCTGCTGCAATCTACCGCGTAGAAAACAAGAAAAACAACCAATAGCACGGAGTCTTCTCCGGCCTTATGCAATGCAACATCATCGATCCAGACTAACATGTCCGGGTAGGCTTCACACATCATGCCTATGTCCGTTCTCGCATACAGACGCTAAACAACAGGGACTTCACATATCTACCCGAAGGAACGCCCCCAACTCTCCGCAAACTCGCGAGAGCGGGCTTCCTATGCTATGAAAGAGAGCTATTCATGCTCAAGATGAGGATCGTTACCCTTGCGTTCCTCTTTGGCGCCATTGAAAAGTAATCGGATGAGAACAACCGCACTAGCGTTGCCTCCGTGGATCCGGAGTCGGCTCGCGATTCGGAGCTCCGAAGCTCCCCCAATGGCGGATCTAGCTCCTTCTTCTTCCCTTAGCTCTCCTCTCTCTCCAAGGATTTAGAAAGAGAACACTTAAGAAAAGTGAGGGTTTTCTAAGCCCATCCACGGGTATATCCCTTCAGGAACATCCCCCAGCCGTTGGATCCCAAAACAAGGAAAACGAACGGCTTTGATTCGGGGCTGAAATGCCCAATCTGGACCGAACACGGCCTGGCACACGCCCGTGTCCAGGGTTGTGTGCCTCATTCGCCGTCAAAATCGAATCACCTGGAACCTCACACGGGTATCGAACACGCCCGTGTTCGACCTGACACGCCCGTGTTCCACCTCACATGGCCCTGTGGACGGCCGTGTACCCCATGATTTTTCCCTATTTTCAACCCGAGCACTGCACGGGTTCTAGGACACGCCTGTGTCCCGACCCGTGTCACCTTGACATGCCTGGGCTCCAAACCGTGTACACGGTCCCGACACTTCGCGGCTAAGTGTCGACACGGGTCGACAGGCCCTGCGACATGCCCGTGTCGTAGGCCGTGTGCTATGTCTCGACACATTGTCGACACCAAAGTGTCGACTTCGCGGGACGAGTGTCGACACGAGCTGACACGCCCTGCGACACGGCCGTGTCGCAGGCCGTGTGCCATGTCTCGACACATCATCAAAGCATAGTGTCGACTTCGCGGCTAAGTGTCGACACGGGTCGACACGCCCTGCGACACGCCGTGTCACAGGCCGTGTGCCCAGTCTCGACACAATGTCGAGACCAAAGTGTCGACTTCCCGTCTTAGTGTCGACACAGGCTTGACACGCCCAGGGACACGCCCGTGTCCCAGGCCGTGTGCCTGCAGCCAGAACCCAAACAGGCCCAAAACGTCCCCCTTTGATCCTTTGAGTTTCGGGGCGTTACACACTGAACTTCTGTCCAGTTCAAAAGTGCTTTGGCATTTGTCTGCTTGTCTACGCAAGAGATCTCCAACGCCTCCAACTCCCGAACCAACAGCTCGTCATGGACCGATAGGAAATTGGCTTGAGCTGGGGCCTACGACTCAACGCATCCGCGATTGCATTGCCTTTCCCAGGCACAAAATGATTTTGGACCGTGTAGTACCTGTAACGCCCCGAATTTTGTGTGCGAGTTGGTCGCGGAAAAAAGAGTTTTTGGTGCCTGTAGGGGTACACGGCCTAGGACACGGGCGTGTCCAAGGCCGTGTCTGGCTGGTGATTTTTTTGGTCGTTTTCAACCCGAGAAGGACACGGCCAGGAACACGGCCAGATGACCGGGCGTGTCATCCGACACGGGCGTGTGTTCAACCTGTGTCCCTACCCGTATCCTGATGGGTCGTGTCCGTTGCCGTGGCGGTTATGCGTGACACGCCCACGAACACGGGCGTGTCGAGGAACCCGACACGGGCGTGTCAGGTCAGACACGGGCGTGTCTGGCCCGTGTGCGTTTCTCAGTTCAATGATCGTGCCTGGATCGAGGCACACGACCATGGACACGGCCGTGTGCCAAGCGTGTGCGGCCCAGGTCTGGGGAATTTTGTGCAGATCCGAGCCATTCATTTTCTTTAATTAGGATCCGATGGCCCAGATTTAACCCTGCTCTGTTAAGGCCGGGAATAGGGAGTTATTCCCTCATTTTTCTCTCCAAAGTTCTCCCCTTCCAAAGTGGGAGAGGAGAGGAAGAAGAAGGAGGTTTCCGGCCGCCGGCGGAGCATCGGAGTACCGTTTCGAAATCGGAGAGCGGATCCGTGGAGGGAAGGTCATTGCGAAGAGTTCTAACCGCGTAGTTTTTCCATGGCGCCAAAATGGACTACAAGGGTAACGATTCTCAACTCGAGCGCTTGAAGCTCTTTCTTTCTGCATAGGGAATCCCGCTCCGCGAGTATGCGGTGAGTGCGTGGTGTTCCTTGGGGTTGACGGGAATAGTCCCCCTTGTGTTGCATGTAGAGCCGAAATCGTAAGTACGGGCATAGGCATTGTGTGTGAAGCCTACCCAGACGTGTTTTGTCTGGATCGGTGATGTTGCATTTGAGGTGGTTTTGCCGGAGAAGACTCCGTGCTTTGGATTTTTTCGGGTTTCCACGCGGTAGATTGCAGCAGGGATCCTTGAAGGTTAGCTTCAAGGCGCACCCGGAAAATTGAGCGGAAACGTGTTCTGCTAACTTGGCGGTCTGGGAACCGGCCTTGATCATAACTGGGTTATGAGATTGTTTTGGAAAATTTGGGATCCGAGAGAAGCTTGGCCCACACAAAGTTCCTTAAATTGGACATGCGGCGTGAGCAACAGGCAAGTGGAATTGGACCTAGGCTATGTGGTTCGGTGCGAGAGACCCGAAGACGGGGACTGGCCGTTGGCATAGTCGGAGCCTTAAACGGTGGTCAGAAAGGCTAAATGCTCACATGTTGTTGCCATCCTGGGGTGGTGGTGAATGCACTGATGGGTCAGGGTTCACCATGAATGTGCCTGAGTGCACGGGGTGTTTGGCCGTGCGAGCCTACACCTGTGGCGAATTATAATTGCGCTATATATATATTGTTGGGCTAATGTTATGCAGGGAAAGAGCACCGCCGTCCCGAGTAAGGGTGGGGTCGTTATAATTTGGTCGACTTTTAGCTGACCGTTGCTTTATTTGCCACCATGCGGTGGTATGTGCTTGCAGGTGCTGCGGAGCCGAGCGCCAAATAGCGGGCTGGAGCCCATGTTGCTGTGCTGGCCCTAGAAGGCCGTAGAATAGTTTTTATTTATATATTTCATGTGTGGCCGGCCTGCGAGCCGATGTATGTAAAACACTATTTATGAAGTGAACATTTGTAAGGCCATAAGGCCATGTACCTGTTTCTGTGTATTTGGGGTTTCATTCCTGTTGTTGTTGCTGTGGACATTCATTTTGATGGATTTATTTTTGGGTTCTTTCAACTTTAAAAATCTTCCGCTAGAATGCTCTGTGATTAGGACGAGTAGTCTTAATTGGTTGGTTTGATTATTCATTTAGTAACCCTCCCGACTGTCTGTGGTATATGGCGTCGGGTTCCAGCTGGACCTTCTGTTATATGCCATGCGACGGATGTGGGTGTTACAATTTGGTATCAGACTTCTGGTTACGGTCAAGCTTAAATGAATTCGTGGGTGAATTCTTTTAAGGGGTGGTGAGCACATGTGTGCGTCATCGTTATAACATCAAAAAGAACCCATGAATGTCCACTTAGGAATGAAAAATACACTTGTTTGGTGGAACCTGAGTGTTCCAATGATTGCTTTTAGCAATTTGTTTGTTGTCTAATCGTGTGTCTTTGCTAATTTAGGCAGCTGGGAGCGGTGCTGGTCAGTCAGAGCGTCCGCAATCAGCGGAAAGTAGTGCACCAAGGGACGTGCCTGCTACACCTCCTTCAGCGGAAACCATCAGGATGGTGGCTGAAGCCGTGTTCGTAATGATAAATGCCCAACCTGCAGGGCAAATGCATCGCAGACCTCCTGCAAATGAGCAAGAACCGGTTAGGGCGGCAGAGCCGAGAGTGGTGGAACGCGCGGCAGTTGAGTTAGTAGAGCCAAGGAGAACTACAGAGAGGCAGCTAAAGCACGTGATGGGCTTTAATCCTCCGAGGTTTAATGGGGTTGGAACACCAACTCAAGCTGAGGACTGGCTCTCTTCCATAAAGAGGGTGTTGACGGCCACAATGACTGAGGAGTGGCAGAAGACCACCATAGCGACTTTTCTTTTGGAAGGAGAAGCGAGGATGTGGTGGGACGAGTTGGAGTTTCATCTTCTAGTGGAAAGGCAGCTTGCGGATGTGCCGATGGAGGAATTTTCAAGATTGTTCCTAGCCAGATTTGTACCTTCTGCTCAGAGGTTGGATATGGAGAATCAATTTCTTGGTTTGACTCAGGGATCCAGAAGCGTGGACGAATATCTGCATGAGTTCACACGGTTGGGTCGTTATGCTGGTGCTATGTTTTCAGAAGAAGAGAGGAAGACCAACCGATTCTATGAGGGTCTTCGCGGCGATTTACAGTTACTCCTTGCTGGGCCTAAGGCGCAGGGCTTCCTAGCCTTGGTCAATTCAGCCCGATCATTGGAAAAGGTTGCGAAGAAGGTTCAAGAGAAGAGGGACCCAGTAGAAAGGAAGACCGAGTTCAAGGTGCCAAGTAACAAGACAGGTTTCCGCAGATGGAACAAGAAGCGGAGGACTTCAAACTCAGCCCTTCGGCTGATGCTTTGGGGGCAACTACAAGTCGAGTCCCCGGGGCTTGCTACAACTGCGGGAAGACGGGGCATTTTGCTCGAGAGTGTTGGAGCGGACGTCCAAAGTCCGAGAGGAGACCTGGAGCGACTTATGAGGAGAAGGGGAAGGCGGTGGAGTCAACCGCATCCCATCATGCTCCAGCCCAGCCTAGAGTCTACAACCTTGGCCTACAGGAGGCCATTAAGCAAGCAGACGTGGTGACAGGTATGAGTTAAATTACAGTGGTTTAACTTTTATAGTTGTTACCTTCGTATTTGTTAGCTTACGTTTGTTAGTGCTAGGCTTTGTGTTGATCTTTGGGTTTCCGGCGAGAGCCCTTTTTGATACGGGGCATCACATTCCTTCTTGTCTGAAAAGTTTATATCGCGCATCGGAGTTCCGTTCTCGATGGCAGAAAACAAGTTGGATGTGTTGTTGCCTAATGGGTGCTCAATGCATGTGGATAGGGATTTGTTGTTGTGAAGATTCGGATTGGAGACCGGGAGTTTGATTTGCGGGTGTTGGTTCTACCATTAGTGGAGTTCGACGTAATTTTCGGTATGGATTGGCTCTCGTAGCAAAGTGCATGTATTGATTGCAACCGTAAAGAAGTCAAGTTGGGTCTGGACACTGAACGGGAGACTACTTTTGCGGGCATGAAGGGGTCAGGGAAAGTTCTGATATCGGCCCTTCAGGTGTTCAAGGAAGTTCGGTCTGGGGCAGAACTGTATGTCACTCTAGTGCAGACTGCGACGCCTAAACCTAGTTTGGGCAACATCCCAGTTGTGTCCGAGTATCCTGATGTGTTTCTAGATGATCTCCCAGAAGCCCCTCCTCAGCGGGAGATAGACTTACTATAGAGCTGGTACCGGGTGCCAAACCGGTGTCACGCTCCCCTATAGGATAGCCCCAAGAGAAATGGCAGAGTTGAAGGTGCAACTGCAAGAGTTGCTAGAGCAAGGTTATGTGCGTCCAAGTTCGTCGCCTTGGAGCGCACCAGTTCTCTTTGTTAAGAAGAAAGATGGGAGCTTGCGGCTTTGTATCGATTATCGGGAATTGAACAAACTTACGGAGAAGAACAAATATCCAATCCCGAGGATTGACGATCTATTTGATCAGCTGGTTGGATCAACTGTATATTCGAAGTTAGATTTGAAGTCCGGTTACTATCAGTTGAGGATAAGGGAGAGCGACATCCCAAAGACAGCATTTAGTACGCGGTTTGGGCATTACGAGTTCACGGTTATGCCGTTTGGGTTGACGAATACGCCATCCGTATTTATGGATCTGATGAATAGGACGTTCAGAGAATACCTGGATCAGTTTGTGATAGTATTTATCGATGATATCCTGGTGTATTCGCGGTGCGAGGAGGATCATTACAAGCATTTACACATGGTGTTGGAGACATTGAGGAAAAGTCAGTTGTATGCAAAGTTCTCCAAGTGTGAGTTCTGGTTATCCTCGATAGCGTTCCTTGGTCATGTTGTCAGTGGAGAAGGAATAACTGTGGATCCAGCGAAGATAGTGGCGATACGGGAGTGGCCTACTTGACTACGGTGGCAGAGGTCCGGAGTTTTCTGGGGCTTGCTGGCTACTACAGGCGCTTCGTAGAGAACTTCTCGCGGATAGCACTACCACTCACGACGTTGACAAGAAAGGATCAGAAGTTTGTGTGGTCTCCGGAGTGCGAACAGGCTTTTGAAGAATTGAAGAGGCGGTTGACTACGGCGCCCATTTTATGTTCGCCAAGTGGAACCGAAGGGTTCGAGATCTATAGTGATGCTTCGGGCAGTGGTTTGGGCTGTGTTCTGCTACAGCATGGGAGAGTGATAGCTTATGGTTCACGACAACTGAAGGTTCATGAGAGGAATTATCCGGTCCACGACTTAGAGTTAGCGGCCGTGATATTTGCTCTTAAGCTTTGGAGGCACTATCTGTACGGTGTGAAGGTCGATATTTACACCGATCATAAGAGTTTGAAGTACCTATTGGACCAAAAGGATTTGAACATGAGGCAGAGGAGGTGGTGGAGTTCTTAGGGGACTACACCTTCAAGATACACTATGTGCCTGGGAAGGGAAATGCAGTGGCGGATGCGTTGAGTCGTAAGATACCCGCACAAGCCAATTGGTTATCAGTACATGATGAGAGATTGGTCCAAGAGTTGGAGGCATAGGAAATATCTTGCGTCGATAAGCAGTCAAGTGACGAGGCAAAACTGTTTTGGACAGAGGTGCAATGTGACCTAGCGGATAGAGTTCGGAGGGCTTTGGTTCAGGATAGCAGCATGAAGCAAATCTTGGATGAAGCTTTGGATGGGTCAAATTCCCAGTTTGTGGTTGAAGATGGGTTGCTAAGGAAGGACAGTCGTCTATGCGTTCCTAGTGCGGATAATATTCGGGAGGAGTTGATGTATGAGGCTCATCATACCAAGTACTCAATCCACCCGGGAAGCACTAAGATGTATATAGACATGAAGAAATTATTCTGGTGGCCGGGTTTGAAGAAGGATGTGGCACTTTATGTGGCCAAGTGCCGTACTTGTGCATTGGTGAAGGCGGAATGCCAGAAGCCCGGAGGTTTCTTGAAATCCCTTCCTATCCCAGAATGGAAGTTCGACGATATATCTATGGATTTTGTGCACGGTTTGCCGAAGTCGCAGAAAGGAAATGACGCCATTTGGGTGGTCGTAGATAGATTGACAAAGGTGTCGCACTTTATCCCAGTGAGAAAGGAGGATCCAGTGGAAAAGTTAGCCAAACTCTACGTGGATAATATTGTACGATTGCATGGTGTGCATAGAAGTATTGTTAGTGATCGAGATGGACGCTTCACGTCAAATGACTGGAGGTTGGTGCATGGTCTGTTGGGTACTAAGCTAAAGTTCAGCACAGCATTTCACCCGCAGACAGATGGCCAAACCGAGAGAGTCAACAGGACTATGGAGGACATGCTTCGCATGTGCGTCCTAGATTTCGGGAAGCATTGGGAGGATCACCTGTACATGGTGGAGTTTGCTTACAACAACAGCTTTCAGACAAGCATTGGAATGGCGCCTTTCAAAGCCTTGTACGGAAGGAAGTGTCGTACGCAGTTGTCTTGGTTGGAGGCAGGCGAATCAAAGTTGTATAAACGTCAAGCGGTGGAAGATGCCACTTCAATGATACGGACAATTCAGGAAAGGCTGAAGATTGCTCAGGATAGACAGTCAAAGTATTACAATGCCAAACATAGAAATGTGGAATTCAACGTTGGCGACATGGTATATTTGAATATCAAGCCGTTCAAGGGTGTATCGCGGGTTCGACGCTTGAAGAAGCTGAGTCCGAGATACCTTGGACCATTTAAAATCCTGGAGCGTGTTGGCGAGGCGGCGTATAGATTAAAGCTGTCGACGGAGTTGAGTGGGCTGCATGATGTATTCCACGTATCGGTGTTGCGTAAGGCAGTGCAAGAGCCTTCGCAGATCGTTGCGGACAATCAGGTACCGGCTGACTATGAGTTAACAACAAGGGTCAAGCCAGTGCGAATTGAAGATGTTGCAGTCAAACGACTCCGCAATAAGGAGGTCCGAATGGTTAAAGTCCGTTGGGATAATTGCGGACGTGAGGAGCTTTCTTGGGAGAGAGAGCAAGCTATGTTGGAGGAATACCCCGAGTTATTCCACTCAGGTATCATTTAGCTTTTGTGTACCTTTGCTTAATTTCGGGACGAAATTCCTTAAGTGGGAGAGATTTGTAACTCCCTGAATTTTGTGTGCGAGTTGGTCGCGGAAAAAAGAGTTTTGGTGCCTGTAGGGGTACACGGCCTAGGACACGGGCGTGTCCAAGGCCGTGTCTGGCTGGTGATTTTTTGGTCGTTTTCAACCCGAGAAGGACACGGCCAGGAACACGGCCAGATGACACGGGCGTGTCATCCGACACGGGCGTGTGTCAACCCGTGTCCCTACCCGTGTCCTGATGGGTCGTGTCCGTTGCCGTGGCGGTTATGCATGACATGCCCACGAACACGGGCGTGTCGAGGAACCCGACACGGGCATGTCAGGTCAGACACGGGCGTGTCTTGGCCCGTGTGCGTTTCTCAGTTCGACGATCGTGCCTGGATCGAGGCACACGGCCATGGACACGGCCGTATGCCAAGCCATGTGTGGCCCAGGTCTGGGGAATTTTATGCAGATCCGAGCCATTCATTTTCTTTTATTAGGATCCGGTGGCCCAGATTTAACCCTGCTCTGTTAAGGCCGGGAATAGGGAGTTATTCCCTCATTTTTCTCTCCAAAGTTCTCCCTTCCAAAGTGAGAGAGGAGAGGAAGAAGAAGGAGGTTTCCGGCCGCCGGCGGAGCATCAGAGTACCGTTTCGAAATCGGAGAGCGGATCCGTGGAGGGAAGGTCATTACGAAGATTTCTAACCGCGTAGTTTTTCCATGGTGCCAAAACGGACTACAAGGGTAACGATTCTCAACTCGAGCGCTTGAAGCTCTTTCTTTCTGCATAGGGAATCCCGCTCCCGCGAGTATGCGGTGAGTGCGTGGTGTTCCTTGGGGTTGACGGGAATAGTCCCCCTTGTGTTGCATGTAGAGCCGGAATCGTAAGTACGGGCATAGGCATTGTGTGTGAAGCCTACCCGGACGTGTTTTGTCTGGATCGGTGATGTTGCATTTGAGGTGGTTTTGCCGGAGAAGACTCCGTGCTTTGGATTTTTTGGGTTTCCACGCGGTAGATTGCAGCAGGATCCTTGAAGGTTAGCTTCAAGGCGCACCCGGAAAATTGAGCGGAAACGTGTTCTGCTAACTGACGGTCTGGGAACCGGCCTTGATCATAACTAGGTTATGAGATTGTTTTGGAAAATTTGGGATCCGAGAGAAGCTTGGCCCGCGCAAAGTTCCTTAAATTGGACATGCGGCGTGAGCAACGGGCAAGTGGAATTGGACCTAGGCTATGTGGTTTGGTGCGAGAGACCCGAAGACGGGGACTGGCCGTTGGCATACTCGGAGCCTTAGACGGTGGTCAGAAAGGCTAAATGCTCACATGTTGTTGCCATCCTGGGGTGGTGGTGAATGCACTGATGGGTCAGGGTTCACCATGAATGTGCCCTGAGTGCACGGGGTGTTTGGCCGTGCGAGCCTACACCTGTGGCGAATTATAATTGCGCTATATATATATTGTTGGGCTAATGTTATGCAGGGAAAGAGCACCGCCGTCCCGAGTAAGGGGCGGGGTCATTATAATTTGGTTGGCTTTTAGCTGACCATTGCTTTATTTGCCACCGTGCGGTGGTATGTGCTTGCAGGTGCTGCGGAGCCGAGCGCCAAATAGCGGGCTGGAGCCCATGTTGCTGTGCTGGCCCTAGAAGGCCGTAGAATAGTTTTATTTATATATTTCATGTATGGCCGGCCTGCGAGCCGATGTATGTAAAACACTATTTATGAAGTGAACATTTGTAAGGCCATAAGGCCATGTACCTGTTTCTGTGTATTTGGGGTTTCATTCCTGTTGTTGTAGCTGTGGACATTCATTTTGATGGATTTATTTTTGGGTTCTTTCAACTTTAAAAATCTTCCGCTAGAATGCTCTGTGATTAGGACGAGTAGTCTTAATTGGTTGGTTTGACTATTCATTTAGTAACCCTTCCGACTGTCTGTGGTATATGGCGTCGGGTTCCAGCTGGACCTTCTATTATATGCCATGCGACGGATGGGGGTGTTACAGTACCCCAGGAACACAATCCATCGCTGTTGTCGCATGTTTAGATTCTTCTAATCTAACAAGTATTTCAGGCTCTTGTGGTCGGTATAGATATTGTTGAAGTTGGTGACCGGGCAGTCTGGCGGTTTGTCTTGACGGGTTGAAGACCGCGCGGTCTGGCGGTTTGTCTCAGCCGGCTTGGAGACCGGGCGGTCTGGCGGTCTACCCTGGCAGTCTCTCTTCCCTCTGTTGGTAGCCGCGCGGTTAGCTCTGCTGTCTAACCGCGCGGCTTGTGCGGGTTGTTTTGTATAGACCGCTTAGTCCTGTAAATTATAGTCTCACATCTCTTATTTGTATTGTCTCATCTCTCCTCCATTCTATATAAAGGAGGGCATACCTTTGTAATAAATACAATTTTTGGATAATAAATTTCAATTATTCAAAAGTTTATTCGCTTGTTCTCTCTTTTTCTCTACTTTCTAACATGGTATCAGAGCAGGTTGTCCTGTTGCGGGGGTGTGTTGAGACTATATTTGCCAGCAGGACATGTGTGTGTGGGACCGCATGTTTGGGCTTTCCCCATCGCGTTCCAGGTCTGGGTGTTGACCCCGGTGGGCCCCCTTGTGTGGCGTAATATCCCCGCGGTCCTGTGGTTGGGCTTAGTCCCACATCGCCTGCAGACTTCTCCACTTTGTGTTCATGTACCCCGCCACCCTTCATCTCAACACCTGGGTTTTGAGATGAACTAATGGGTTGGCGGGTTCTAACATCCTACTCGGGTAGTTGGCCGAGTTGAGTTGGGGGAGAAACATGGCCTGGAGCCCAGGAGTGTTTGGGTGTGACACGGGCATGTCATTTGGGACACGGGCGTGTCCAATACCCGTGTGCCTCATGGGTTGGTGTTGGTCCTGTGTCAATGGAGGAACACGGCACGCTACATGGTCGTGTACTGTATGAAACGGGCGTGTCAAGTCGGACACGAGCGTGTCTAGATCCCGTGTACTTTTTGGGATGTGACAGTTTCGATGCCAAATGGGGCACACAGCCTTGGACATGGGTGTGTCACAAGCCGTGTTCGGCCCAGGTTTTGTATTTCAAGTCCGAATCGTTGCCATCTGTTTCCTTATTTTGGGATCCGACGGTTTAGGGATGTTCAGGCTGGGTTTATACCCAGGAATAGGGTTTGAATGCCTTTATTTCATCCAAGTAATCTCTTTCTAAAGTTCTAGAGGGAGGGGAGAGCAAGGAAGAAGAAGGGAGTTAGATCCGGCCACCGGCGGAGCTTCGGAGCCCCAAATCACGAGCCGGCTTCGAGTCTATGTAGGCGAGGACAGTACGGTGCTTTTCATCTGCATAGATTTCCATGCCGCCAAAGAAGAATGCTATGGTAACAATTCTCATCCTAGGACATGTGAAGTCCTCTTTTCCTTTGCATAGGAAGCCCGCTCTCGCGAGTTTGCAGTGAGTGTGAGGCGTTCCTTCGGGTAGACATGAATAGTCCCTGTTGTTTAGCATGTAGAGTCCGAAATCGAGAAACGGACATAGGTATGATGTGTGAAGCCTACCCGGACAAGTTGGTCTGGATTGGTGATGTTGCATTGCATGAATGGTTGGTGAAGACTCCATGCGAATGTTTGTTTTTCAGGTTTTCTACGCGGTAGATTGGAACAGGGAGCCTTGGGGACTAACTCAAAGGTGCACCCGAAAAACTGGGCAGATTCATGACTCTGCCAACTTGGTGGATTGGGAGCCAACTTGCACATAACTGGGTTATGTGAAGTGTGTGATCGGATTGGGACTCGGAGAAGTTTGGCCTGCACCCATGTCTTAAGGTGACAGGGTGGTGCGAGCAACGGGTTAGGCGGAACCGCACCCGCTCTATGTTGTTCGGTTAAAGAGACCTAAGGGTACATGGGACTTGGCATTGGCATAGATGGAGGGTCTTAGGCATTGTCCGGAAAGACCATAATGCTCACGAGATATTGCCACCCAGGAGGTAGTGGTGAGTCAACGGACTTGGACCGTGTTCACCGAGAATGTGCCCTGAGAGCATTGGGTGTGGGGTCGTGCGAGCCTTCGCCTGTAATGTTGTGTAATTTCTTTATTATATGGCAATGCTAATAAAGTACAGGGAAGGAGCATCGTTGCCCCGAGTTTGGGAGCGGGATCATTATAATTTGGTCAGTATATCTGACCGTTGCTTTTATTTGCCACTGTTGCAATGGATTGTGCTTGCAGGTGCTGCGGAGCCAAGTGTTAAATTGGGGGCAAAAAGCCCTTGTTGCTGAGCCGGCCCTCGAAGGCCTATATTGAATGTTTACTTATATTATTCATGTGTGACTGGCCTGCGTGCCGAGGTTTGGAAGACAAATTTTATTTAAGTAAACTATTGTAAGGCCATAAGGCCGTGTACTTGTGTATTGTACGTTCATTCCTTCTGGTTTTGTTTAGTGGACATTCATGTTATTGGGAAGGTTCTTTATTTATTGCAACTTTTAAATTGCTTCCGCTAGAATGCACTCTGTGTAGGACGTTGATTCTTAGTTGGATGGTTTCCATTGAGTAACCTTCCGGTCTGTCTGTGGTATATGACGTCGGGCCCCGGACGGACCTACTTCTATATACTATGTGACGGATAGGGGGTGTTACAATTTTGTATTAGACTACTGGTTTCGGTTAACTTAAATGAATTCGTGGGCAAATTCTTTTAAGGGGTGGCGAGCACATGTATGTACGTCATAGTTATAACATAAAAAAACCCATGAATGTCCACTTAGGAATGAAAATACACGTGTTTGGGGAACCTGCGTGTTCCTATAATGGTTTTTTGTAATTTTGCTTGGTCGCTTAACGTTGTTTTGTATAACTATATGTGACCAGAAGTTGTGCAGGGCCGTCAGAACGACCGATTTGTGAGGCTAGTAGCGCACCAAATGATGTGCCTACAACACCTCCCTCAGTAGAAACCATACGATTGGTGGTCGAAGTGGTGTTTGCTATGATCAGCGCGCAGCCTACAAGGAAAATACAGCAGCCCGCTCCTATGATGGAGCAGGTACCACTTCAAACGGATGAACCGAGAAGGGTGGAGCAGGTGGTAGGGGATGCCTTGGTGCCTAGGAGAGCAACTGAAAGGCAGCTCAAACATGTTATGGGCTTCAATCCTCCGGTGTTCTCGGAGACAGGAACAGCATCCCAAGCAGAGGATTGGCTCTCCCGAGTGTACAGAGTACTGACAGCTACTGAAACGGAGGAGTGGCAAAAGACCACTATAGCTACATTCCTGTTGGACGGTGAAGCTAGGCTGTGGTGGGATGGTTTGGAGCTACATCACTTGAGGGGATGACAACTTATAAATGTCTCGATGGAGGAGTTTTCGAGACTGTTCTTGGCAAAGTACCTTCCCTCGGCTCATAGGATAGCATTGGGAAATGAGTTCTAGAAGCTGACACAAGGAGAGGGTAGCGTGGATGAGTACCTCCACAAATTTACTCGGTTGGGTCGGTACGCTAGCTATACATTCGTGGATGAGGAGCGTAAGACAAACCAATTAAATGAAGGTTTGGGAGATGACTTTAGACTACTGCTCTCGGGGCCTATGACGTAGGGCTTCTCGACCCTGGTCAATACGGCTCGGTCGTTGGAAAAGGATTTGAAGAATGTGCAAGTGAAGAAAAACTCTGGTGATAAGAAGACTGAGTTCAAGGTGTAGGCTAACTCAAATCCTGTGTACAGAAGGTGGTCTAAGATGGCTAGGACTTCGGGTCTCGCCCCTTCTTTTGGTGCTTCTTGGGAGACTACGGGTCGGACCCCGGGCGCTTGCTTTACTTGTGGAAAGCCGGGACACTTTGCCCGGGACTGCTGGAGCAGACATCCAAAGTCCGAGAGGAAGCCGGGATAAACATATGAGGAAAAGGGCAACGCGGTGGAGTCAACCGCATCCCATTATGCTCAACCTAGAGTTTATAATCTTGGCCAGCAGGAGGCCATCAAGCAAGTGGATGTGGTGACAAGTACGGTTTAAATTTATAGCAAGTTAATTTTTAAATACTTATTATGCACATGTTACCTTACCACTACTTGTATAGGCTTTGTTTTGATTTGTGAGAATCCGGTGAGAGCACTCTTTAATACGGGAGCTTCTCACTCCTTTTTGTTTGAAGGATTCATATCGTGCATCGGAGTACCTTCTTCGATGGCGAAGGACAAATTGGATGTGTTGTTGCCGAATGGGTGTTCAAAGCGCACGGAGAGAATATGTGCCGTTAAGATTCATATTGGGAGTCAAGAGTTCGATTTGCAAGCATCTTTACTACCACTGGTGGAGTTCGACATGATATTTGGCATGGACTGGCTCTCGGAGCAGCAAGATTATATTCATTGCAGTGACAAGGAGGTCAAGTTGGGAATAGGATGTGAGATGACTTTTACGGGCTTGAAAGGGTCGAGCAAGACTTTGATTTCTGCTCTTCAGGTGGTGAAGGCGATTCGTGCTGGAGCAGAGCTGTTCTTCATGCTAGTGGAGGTTGCAAAGACTAAGCCTACGTTAGACAGTATTTTAGTGGTATCCGAGTACCCTGATGTGTTCCCTGGCGATCTTCCGGGAGCCCCACCTCAACGGGAGATTGATTTCACCGTCGATCTAGTGCTAGCTTCGAAACCTATGTCACGCTATCTGTATCGGCTAGCGCCTAAGGAGATGTCGGAGCTTAAGGTACAACTTCAAGAGTTGTTGGAGCAAGGGTATGTGCATCCAAGTCAATTGCCTTGGAGCGCACCGGTCCTTTTTGTTAAGAAGAAGGACGGAAGCTTGAGACTTTGTATTGATTACCGAGAACTGAACAAGCTAACGGAGAATAACTTGTACCCGACTCCAAGGATTGATGATCTCTTTGATCAGTTAGTCGGGTCATTGGTTTACTCGAAATTGAATCTCAAGTCCGATTATTATCAGCTGTAGATAAGGGAGAGTGATATCTCCAAGACAGCTTTTACTATGAGATACGGGCATTACTAGTTTATGTTCATGCCGTTTGGGCTGACGAATGCGCCGTCAGTGTTCATGGATCTGATGAACAGGACTTTCTTGGAGTACCTAGACTACTTTGTGATCGTCTTCATCGACGACATATTGGTGTACTCGCAGAGTGAGGAAGATCACTTTAAGAATCTACATTTATTGTTGGAGATGCTGAGGAGGAATCAAATGTATGCCAAGTTCTCCAAATGCGAGTTTTGGTTGTCCTCAGTAGCGTTCCTTGGTCACATAGTCAGTTGAGATGGAATTGCAGTGGATCCGGCGAAGATTGTTGCGATACAAGAGTGTCCTGTGCTGTCTACGGTAGCGGAAGTTCGAAGTTTTCTGGGGCTTGCCGGCTATTATAGGCGCTTCGTGGAGAACTTCTGGCAGATTGTGTTACCCCTTACGACTCTGACGAGGAAGGAGCAGAAGTTTGTTTGGACGTCGGAGTGCGCGTGAGCTTTTGAGGAGCTGAAACGTCAGTTGACCATGACACATGTGTTGAGTTTGCCGAGTGGGACCGAAGGTTTTGAAATCTATAACAATGCTTCGGGCAGGGGATTAGGTTGTGTCCTACTGCAGCCTGGAAGTGTGATAGCGTATGTCTCACGACAGCTAAAAGTGCATGAGAGGAATTATCCCGTCCATGACTTGGAGTTAGCGACCGTGATTTTTGCCTTGAAGCTGTGGAGGCACTACTTGTACGGTGTGAAGGTCGATATCTGTTAGAAAGTAGAGAAAAAGAGAGAACAAGCGAATAAACTTTTGAATAATTGAAATTTTATTATCCAAAAATTGTATCTATTACAAAGGTATGCAAATAAGAGATGTGGGACTATAATTTACAGGACTAAGCGGTCTATACAAAACAACCCGCACAAGCCGCGCGGTTAGACAGCAGAGCTAACCGCACGGCTACCACCAGAGGGGAAGAGAGATTGCCAGGGTAGACCGCCAGACCGCCCGGTCTCCAAGCCGGCTGAGACAAACCGCCAGACCGCACGGTCTTCAACCCGTCAAGACAAACCGCCAGACCGCCCGGTCACCAACTTCAACACTCCCCCTCAAGCTGGAGCATATATATCGATCATGCCCAGCTTGTCGCAGATGTGGAAAAAGGAAGCGGACACCGGCTTGGTGAAGACATCTGCCAACTCGTTGTCGGAAGTGACAAAAGGAGTGCAAATCTGTTTCTTCAATATTTCTTCCCGAATAAAATGACAGTCGACTTCTATGTGTTTTGTTCTCTCATGAAAGACCGGATTTTTGGAGATGTGTATCGCGGCCTTATTATCACAGAACATAGGAAGAGGATAGTTGTAAACCTCTCCTAAGTCAAGCATGAGAGCCCGCAACCACTTCAACTCACATGTAGTCGATGCCATGCTGCGATATTCTGCCTCTGCACTAGACCTGGAAACGACAGACTGTTTCTTGCTCTTCCAACTCACAAGATTGCCTCCAACAAATGTGCAGAAACCTGAAGTCGATTTGCGGTCCCCTTTGTCATCTGCATAGCTTGAATCAGAGTACGCTTCAACCCTAAGGTGACCATTTTTCTGAAATAGGAGTCCTTTCCCTGGAGCAGCTTTAATATACTCCAATATCCTCAGAGCAGATTGTAGATGACACTCCCTCGGAGCTTGCATGAACTGGCTCACCTTGCCAACAGCATAAGAGATGTCGGGTCTGGTTACCGTGAGATATATGAGCTTGCCCACCAGATGCCGGTATCTTGTAGGATCGGAGAGAAGAGGTGAGTCATCTGTCCAAGTTTTGTCTTCTCCAACAGCCATAGGACATCGTGCAGGTTTAGCACCAGTCAGTCCTGCCTCCTTTAAAAGATCAAGAGCGTACTTCCGTTGTGAAAGGACCATGGAGTTGTGCTTTCTAGAGATTTCAATCCCCAGAAAGTATTTCGGGGAGCCCATATCCTTTGTGACCAGATGTTGACGAAGGTGTTTCTTGGTCATAAATACCCCATCCTGGTCATCGCCAGTAAGAAGAATGTCATCAACATAAACCGCAAGAACAACAAGACCAGAGGCGGTTTTCCGAACAAACAAGGAGTGATCTGCAGAGCTTCTTGTAAAACCAATGGCCGCAACAATGCCACTGAACTTGTCAAACCAGGCACGAGGACTCTGCTTGAGGCCATAAATAGCCTTCTTTAGCCGGCATACCCGTGTCTCCCCTGAGCAACATACCCAGGAGGTTGCTCCATGTAAACATCCTCCTGCAGATCACCATAGAGGAAGGCATTCTTAACATCTAGCTGTGATATGGGCCAATCCGGTGACAGCCACAGAGAGAAGAACCCGAATAGTGCTGAGACGAGCCACGGGAGAGAAAGTGTCAAAGTAATCAATCCCATAAGTTTGGGTAAAACCCTTGGCAACCAGGCGAGCCTTATAACGATCCACACTGCCATCCGGAAGGAACTTCACCACGAAGACCCAGCGACAACCAACAACATCTGTGCCGAAAGGAGGAGGAACAAGGGTCCAGGTACCCCGTTCAGTGAGAGTAGCAATCTCCTCATCCATGGCAGCTTTCCAATGAGGAATAGTAAGGGCCTCCTGGTAGGAACGGGGGGTGGCAGTGGCCGAGATAGCCAGTGCAAAATCTCGGCGAGCAGGGGTAAGACGATCATAGGAAACAACTGCAGCAAGCGGGTGTTGGGTACATGCCTGAATCCCTTTGCGAAGAGCAATTGGGAGATCCAGGTCAGCAGGTGCCTCAGTATCCGGAGTATCAGTGGTGGAGAGAGCTGGCCCGGGAGTAGAGAGATATGGAAGAGGAGTGGAGTGAGAAAGCAGAGTAGAGGGTGGAGAGGATGAGGATGGGAAGACGGTGGAGTGGGTAGAGAGGGCGGAACAGCAGTGGGAGCAGAGGGAATGGATGAGTTGGAATGAGAAGTAGGATCAGGAGGAGTAGAAGAGGAAGCGGGAGAGAAGTAAGAGGCATTGTCAAAGAAGGTGACATCCGCAGAGACAAATTGCTTGCGAGTAACAGGGTCAAAGCAGCAATATCCTTTCTGAGTGGGAGAGTAGCCCAGAAAGACACATTTGGTGGCACGTGGTGAGAGTTTATCACGGGTGGCAGCGGGAGAGTGCACAAAAGCGGTGCACCCAAAGATGTGCAGAGGGAGAGGAAAGGGATCCCTGTCTGGATAAAGAATGGAGAAGGGGGTAGCACCGTGGAGAACTGTGGAGGGAAGGCAATTGATGAGATAGCAGGAGAGGAGGACAACATATCCCCAATAGGAGCGAGGAACATGCATTTGAGTCAACATAGTGCGAGCGACATAAAGGAGGTGACGGTTTTTGCATTCCGCCACCCCATTTTGTTGGGAGGTGTAGACACAACTGGTTTGACGGATAACACCATGGTGATTACAGAAGGAGGAGAAGTCGTGGCTAAGATACTCCTTAGCATTGTCAGAACGAAGGAGTTTAATAGACGCATCAAACTGAGTCTTAACCATAGAATAAAAGGAAGTCCAAACAGAGAACAGCTCGGAGCGATCTTTGAGAAGATATACCCACGTACAGCGCGAGAAATCATCAATGAAGGTGACAAAATAGGAACTACCCCGACCGATGGTGAGGGTAGGAGCGGGACCCCATATGTCAGAGTGAATGAGGTCGAACGGACGGGAAGAGCCCCGACTTTGCGTTGGTGGAAGGAGGAGCGGTGATGTTTGCCAAGTTGACATGCATCACAGTTTAGAGGAGGATGATGAGGAGGGAGGTGCGGCAGTAGTTGGCGGAGACTGTGGGGAGGAGCATGTCCAAGGCGAAGATGCCATTGGAGAAGATCTGTAGAGGAGGAGGAGAAGGAAGATAGAGCAGAAACGTTGTCGAGGAAGTAGAGGCCACTACTCTCAGTCCCGGTAGCAATCGTCCGTTGGGAGTCTGGATCCTGAAAAACACAAGAGCTAGGGGTGAATATGACATAACACCGTAGTTGCTTGCATAAAGAAGTAACCGATAATAAATTGCACGGAAACTTGGGCACATAGAGGGTATCAGCCAGGCAGAGAGATGGAGTGACTTGAACCATGCCCGTCCCATGGACCGGGGAGGGAGATCCATCAGCAACAATGACCGGGGGCAGCTGAGCATGTGTGTCAAGAAGGGAGAAACATTGAGGATTGCCTGTCATATGATTGGTGGCACCAGAGTCGATGAGCCATCTTTCACGAGTAACAACATGAGCACTACCAGAAGAGGTGACCACGGAGGCGGACAGGCTGGAGGAGGGGAAAGCCATGGAGGCAAGAGAGGAGCAAGCCGCGACGATAAGAACAAGCCGCGAGAAGAGAAAAGAGCACCAAGCCGGGCGAATAAAAAACAGTTCAGGCGGCTAGGAAGGCCGCTACCAAGAAGCAGAGCAAAGCAGAGGGAAAGAAGTTGCACGGCTTGAAAAAGTCGGGCGAACAGAAGAGAACAGGTCGCACGGCAAAATATGAGGCCAGTGCGACTAGCAAGCAAGAGCGGGTAGAAGGGAACCACAAGGAGAGTGCGAACAGAAGCGGCTAGCAAGAGGTCAAAGGCACAGCGGGGAAGAGGTCGCGCGAACTGAAAAGGCCGAGCGAACAGAAGAGAGGAGAAGAGCAGGTAACCGCGACCAAAATGCGGGTGAGAAAGGAACAACCCGCACGGTCAGGCAGATCACAGTAGCAAACCGCGAGTATAGGGACAAGCGGATAAGGGAAAGCAGACGCGGACAGGGAGAAGAAGTCTGCAGCGGGTAGAGACAAGCCGCAAAGACGAAGAAGTCGAAGAGGCAAGAAAGAGCAAGCAGCGCGGCGACAAGGAAACAGGTCGCTGCGACGAATAGCAGTAGGAGAAGAGAACCAAGAAGAAGCAAGCCGCGCGAACAGGGCAGCGGTCAGAAACAGGCCGCGCGGATAGAAACAAGCCGCGCGGACAGAAGAGAAGGCAAGCCGCGAATAAGTCGCAGAACGCGGAAAACAAGCCGCTAGAAGCAGTGAGCGCACAGAATCAGGAGGAAATGACCGTGTGCTCTGATACCTTGTTAGAACCCGCCAACCCATTAGTTCATCTCAAAACCCAGGTGTTGAGATGAAGGGTGGCGGGGTACATGAACACAAAGTGGAGAAGTCTGCAGGCGATGTGGGACTAACCCCAACCACAGGACCGCGGGGATATTCCGCCACACAAGGGGGCCCACCGGGGTCAACACCCAGACCTGGAATGCGATGCGGAAAGCCCAAACATGCGGTCCCACACACACGTGTCCTGCTGGCAAATATAGTCTCAACATAGGACACGGCCTGGCACACGCTTGTATCTCAGGCCGTGTTCGCTGCTAGACGATCATCAACTGAAATTCGTCAACCACATGGCCATCGTCGAACCCGAGCACTACACGCCCCTGGGACATGCCCGTGTCCCAGGCCATATGACCCCTACCAAATTCCAAACTTAGCACAAAATGCCTTCCGTCGGTCTTTTGAGTTTCAGGGCATTACAAAGTGCCTACTGAGGCTAGGATTGAGAAGCGAATGACTGAATGGCAGCTAAAGCACTTTATGAGTTTTAGTCCACCTATATTTATGGGTGCAGGATCCCCAACGCAGACATATGACTGGCTTTTATGCGTCAAGAGGATATTGATGGCAATTGAGACAGAGGAGGGACAAAAGGTCACATTGGACACTTTCCTGTTGGAAGGAGAGGCTCGACTTTGGTGGGATGAGTTGGAGTTACACCACTTCACGGGAAGGCAACTATCAAAGGTATCGATGGAGCAATTTTTGAGACTGTTCTTGGCAAAGCATCTACCATTTTCGCAACGAATTGCCATGTAAAATGAGTTTTAGCTGTTGACTAGTGTGAGGGTAGTGTGGATGACTACCCCCATGAGTTTACCAGGTTGGGACGTTATGCGGTGTCTACATTTTCTGATGAAGAGCGTAAAACCAATATGTTCTACGAGGGGCTGCGAGAAGAGCTGAGGTTATTGCTCTCGGGTCCGATGAACCAAGGTTTCCAAATGTTGGTGAACACACGCTATGGCTATTATGAGTTCACTGTAATGTCGTTTGGGCTAACAAATGCGCCATCGGTATTCATGGAATTAATGCATCGAACATTTAGAGAGTACTTGGAACTATTTATGATCGCCTTTATTGATGATATCTTGTTGTACTCTCAGTTCGAAGTAGATCATGCAAATCATTTGCGAATAGTTTTGCATACCCTGAGGAGAAACACGTTTTATGCCAAGTTCTCAAAGTGCTAGTTTTGTTGTCGTCAGTGGCTTTTCTTGGCCATGTTGTTAGTGGAGAAGGTATTGCGGTGGATCTGACAAAGATAATTGTGATACGAGAGTGGCCTGTGTTGTCATCTGTAGAAGAAGTCTGGAGTTTCCTAGGGCTTGCTGGCTACTACAGGTGCTTCGTAGAGAACTTTTTGCGGATAGTCTTATCTCTCAATACGCTGACGAGGAAAGATTAGAAGTTCGTTTGGACGCCTGAGTGCGCGCGAGCTTTTGAAGAGCTAAGGAATCGTTTGACCACGTCACCTATTTTGAGTTCATCATGCGGTACAGATGGCTATGTGATTTATAGTGATGCTTTAGGGAGTGGCTTAGGCTGTGTTATTGTTCAGTTTTGTAAAGTTATTACTTATGGCTCACGCCAGTTGAAAGTGTATGAGCAGAATTATCCAGTCCATGATTTGGAGTTGGCGCCTCTTATTTTTGCACTTAATGTATGACATCATTATTTATATAGCATGAAAGTTGACATCTTCACGGACCCTAAGAGTCTAAAATACTTAGTTGATCAGAAGGATATAAATATGTGGCAACGGTGGTAGATAGAGTTTCTCGGGGACTACACCTTCCAGATACACTATACTCCCGGGAAGGGAAATGTTGTCGCAGATGCCTTGAGTCGGTGGACTCCGGTAAGGGAATGTTGGTTGTAGATGCACGATCAATTTTTGGAGTTCTTATTCTTCTAATTTCACTGTGCGCACAAGTGTTGTACCACCCTAGAAAAACACAACAGTGGTATCAAAAGGATGTTCAATGTGATGATCATTGTATCAGAAGTTGCTAAATCCATTGCATGTAGATCTGAAATTTTTAGAATTGTTCTAAGATGCCTAGATCTATTCCAGGAACAAGTGTTGTGCCCCTTGGACCCCGTTAGGGGCTCTTCCCCTATGACCCCTCCAGGGGCGAAGCCCCTTGTAACCCCGCCAGGATCGCATGGGATTTTGTTGTGATATCATTGTGACTCCTTAACAGTAACCGACACTCTTATTGGTTTGTGAAACCAAGTATGTGTAAGATTTTTAATTGCATATTGTGAGACGAGCTCGTCTTCTATATAAGTGGAGTTGGTTTTGCTCATGTCCAATGTGTGTAAATCTAGGGATTTATAAGGGTTCCAAATGTTCAGATTTAGCCCAGCTCGTCAAGTGTTGATGATTTTATTGTGCACATCTGGGATGTATTTTGATTATGGTTGTTGTTGTTTCATTTTGTGGATGTGCACATTAGTTAATTGTTAACCATGATTAAGTGGTAATCAACTATTTAAAAATCTCTTAAGCAATTTTAAGTATTCGGATGCCTTCCGATGGATGACACAATTCCTGCCTCGATCGATGAAGTGTGGGCTTGCCATGTCAAGTTGCATTAATCTATATTGGTAATGGTGTGCGAGGATAATTGTGATATCCCACTTCGATATTAGAAACTTAACTGGGTGACCTCAACGGTTGAGTGCCCAGAGGCATAGGGTTGGCATGCTCCATATGATGGATGCAAATAAAGAGTTATTCAACAGCCATACAGAAGTTGCATTGTGATTCAATTGGAAAGCATTGCCTACCTAAATAACTGCATTGTGAGAGAAAAGCAAAAGTTGACTCATAGTGTAAGTGAAATATGGATCTTGTACACTAAGAGATTAACTCGCATATACTCTCCAAATTGATATCGAGGGTTGTCAGTTTAATAAAAATAGTGGAAGTTATTTTGATTAAAGTCCTTGTCGAAAGAATAAAATGTATTTTGAAATGTAGTACTGAGTTTACTTTGCTTGATTCTTGTAGAATTTTCATGGCAATTGGTTCACACTCCACCTTATCCCTTAGATCCATCCATAAGAAGGAGAAGCTGAGTGGTACGGATTATTTGGACTAGTATAGGAGCTCGAGAATTGTTCTCAGGCAAGAGCAAAAGCTCTATATTTTTAAAGAGGAATCCCCTGAAGAGCCTACCGGGAATGCGTCCCGTGCTGATAAGAATGCTTATAAGAAGTATCTTGATGACTCCTTAGATGTCGAATGTCTCATGCAGGAATCCAACAACTCTAAGCTCCAAAAGCAACATAAGAACATGGGTTGCAAGGAAATTGACGAGCATCGCAAGAAAATGTTTCAAGGGCTAGCTCGCGAAGATATTTGACATCACTAAGGCATTGGTTTAGTGTAAGATGGGAGCTCAAGACATAGTAGGGATTCACGTACTCAAGATGATTGGGTATATAGAGAACCTTGAGCGACTAGGCTTCCCTCTGGGCCAAGAGTTGGCCACAGACCTGATCCTACAATCCTTGCCAGACAGTTATGAGCAGTTTGTCTTAAACTATAACATGAATGAAATAGACAAGATACTGCCTGAGCTCATCGGCATGTTGCAAACTGCTGAAATCATCATGAAGTAGACCAAGCTTGTTACCACATACTGATGGTGCATAAAGACAAGGGCAAGGCCAAGGGTTTCAAAAAGTCAAAGGCAGGACCTAAGTCTACTTTGGAGCCCAAGTCTTTAGCACTGAAGAAGAAAGGCTCTGCGAAGGATGGGAAATGCCACCAATTTGGCAAGTCTGGTCATTGGAGGAGGAACTGTCCTTTGTACATCGAGGGTCTACGTAAGATGAGGGGAGTTATGACTTCCGCTTCAACTATATATGTTATAGAGATAAACTGTTTTGATGCTTCATCATGGGTATTGGATACCGGATGTGCTCTCACATTTGTATAAATATGTAGGAAGTGGGAAGGAGAAGATTGTTGAGTAAAGGAAAGGTGGACCTGCATGTTGGTAATGGAGCAAGAGTTGTTGTTGTCGCGGTGTGTGCTTACCGTCTTTCTTTGCCCGGTGGGATTGTAATTGAATTAGATAATTATTATTTTGTTTCATCCATAACTAGAAACATTATATCTATTTCATGTTTGGACATGATTAGATTTTCTTTTATTATTAAGAACAATTGTTATTCTATATTTAAGAATGATGTTTGTTATGGAATAGCCCAAATGTTTAATGGTTTATATGTTTTAAAGTTAGACCATCAGATATATTATATAAAAAATACTAAAAGACTAAAAACGAATGAATCGTACTCTGCGTACCTTTGACATTGTCATTTGAGCCATATAAATGAGAAACACGTATCCAAGCTCCATAGAGATGGACTACTAGACTCATTAGATTGTGAATCATTTGAGAGATGCAAATAATATTTATTAGGCAAGATGACTATTGTTCCTTTCACTGGTTTCAATGAGACGACTGGTGATATCTTGGGTATAGGACATAGTGATTTATGTGGGCCGATGAGTTTTATGGCTAGAGGTGGGTATTTATACTTTGTTACATTTACTAATGATTTTAGTAGATATGGATACATATATCTTATGAAGTGTAAATCTGAAACCTTTGAAAAGTTCAAAGAGTTTAATAACAAAGTAGAGAACCAGCTGGGTAAGAAGGTTAAAGCACTCTACTCTGATCGAGATGGTGAATACCTATGTAATGAGTTTCGTGATCATCTGAAAGAGTATGCTATTGTATCACAACTCACTCCACCTAGAACACCGCATTATAGTGGTTTGAATGAGCGGAGGAATCGTACTCTATTAGACATGGTACGATCGATGATGAGTCATATAGATATGCATATTTCCTTTTGGGGTTTTGCTGTAGAAACTACTGCATTTACACTAAATCGTTCTCCAATAGAAGCGGTTCTAAAGACATCATACGAGATATAGATTGGGAAGCATCCTAGAATATCGTTCCTTAAGATTTGGGGCTATGAGGTATATGTGTGACGACAAATCCCCAACAAGCTAGAACCCATGTCATATAAGCGTCAAATGCCCAACAAGATGGAACCCAAGACAGATAAGTGTTATCTTGTGGGGTATCCTAAGGAAACTAAAGGGTACTATGTCTACCTACCGTCCGAGGGCAAAGTGTTTATCGCAAGGACCTGTGTCTTTCTTGAGAAAGTGTTCTTAAGTCGAAATACTACTAATATAGAACTTGAAGAAGTTCAAGAACCACAAAGTATGAATGAACCAGAATTGGAACCTGAGCCAGGACTACAAGTTGTTGTAGCTAGAGAGCCTGCTTAGGAAACACAAGTTCCACGTAGATCTAGTAGACCAAGGTTTGAGCCTGAGAGATTTGTATTTCTCGTATCTCAAATAAGTAATGTATTGCTTATGGATGATAGCGATAAGCCAAAAACCTACCAAGAGGCTATGAGTGGACCAGACTCCGAGAAGTAGCTTGAGGCCATGAAATCTGAAATGGACTTCATGTATGAGATAGAGTATGGACCTTGGTGGAACCACGTGAAGGGGTACGACCCATAGGGTGCAAGTGGGTCTTCAAGAAGAAGACCAATATGGATGGAATGTACATACATTCAAAGGGTGGCAGGTCGCTAAGGGTTTCAAGCAAATTCATGGTATTGACTATGATAAGACCTTTTCCCATGTTGCCTCGGTTAAGTCCATCAGATTTCTTCTTGTTATTGCTGCATATTATGACTACGAGATCTGGCATATGGATGTGAAAATAGCTTTACTAAATGGGAATATCCTTGAGGAAGTGTATATAACACAACCCGGGGGTTTTGTATCTCCAGGTGAAGCCACTAAAATATGCAACCTACAGATAGAGATCCATTTATGGATTAAAATAAGTTTTTATAAGTTGGAATCTTCGTTTTGATGAAAATATCAAAGAGTTTACTTTTATCAAGAATGAGGATGAATCGTGTGTTTACAAATGCATTTGTGGGAGCATCATTGTCTTTCTAATATTGTATGTAGATGTCATACTACTGATCGAGAATGACAAACCGACCCTACAACTTATTAAGAACAACCTATGGAACTGTTTTTATTTGAAGAACTTGAATGAAGCAACTTAAATACTTGGTATTAAGATCTATAGAGACAGATCAAAAAAGCTGTTGGGTTTGACCAAAAGTACATACATTGATAAGGTGTTGAACAGGTTCAACATGCTTGAGTCCAAGAAAGGATTCTTACCCATGTCTCATGGTGTGAGTCTCTCTAAGGACCAATGTCCTAAGTCTTGTGAAGAAAAGGACACATGAAGTTTATTCCAATATTCTTCGGTAATTGGGTCAATCATGTATGCAATGATATGTAATCTACCTGATGTCTCTTATTCCTTGAGAATGACTAGTAGGTATCAGTCTGATCCTGATGAAAGTCATGGGATTGCCATTAATAATATCCTAAAATACTTGCGAAGGACTAAGGATAAGTTCTTGGTGTTTGGTGGATAGGGAGAGCTCGTTGTAAGGGGTTACACATATGCTAGCTTTCAAACTAATAGGGACGACTCAATGTCTCAGTCAAGTTTCATATTTAGCCTTAATGGAGGCGTTGTTAGCTGGAAAAGTTCCAAGTAGGTGACAGTTGCCGATTCTACATCTGATGTTGAGTATTTCGCCTCTACAAATGTAGCGAAGGAGGCTGTATGGAGTAGGAAATTCATCGATGAGATAGATGTAGTGCCGAGCATTGTTCATCCTGTAGATATCTACAGTGACAACAACAATGCAATTGCACTTGCTTCAGAACCTATATCTCATCAGCACTCCAAGCACATACTTCGGCGCTTATACGTTAGCAGAAGGAAAGCATGATGGTCATATTAGATCTATGGATATACGATATCTTAATGATCAGCTCTAGTGTGAGTCTTGTGGATTATATGTTTGTTGGTTGTAATATTTTGTTTGATGAATAAAGTATTGTATGCATTTCATTTATATATCTTGGTAAGTTGTTTTATTGTATTATTATTTCTATTGTGATAGAATAGTTAACTGTAAAAATTCCCTTAGAATGTTTTCTTCCATAGGAGTCAAGTAGTGACTTGAAAGTGAGAACCTATGATCTTAGAAGCTTCATTCTTAAGAGGTCTTTGGTTGTTGTATCAGCTTAGAAGATAGGGCGATGATGATACATTTAAGACTAGCACGTGTGTTGACTGATGACCCATCCTCACAGGTCATGATATTGTGATATCAAGTCGTTACTTGGGTACTTATTATGAACAAGTTGTACTGGACGGACCCACTATGGGAATAGTTTGTGGATTGTTACATGAATGTGTCACAATTATGGCTCAAGTGGCAATGGTGTTTGTGGTCCTTTGACCTGAAGTCACAGCATTCATCGAGTGAGGAAGAACGTTCTTTGATGCTATCAAAAGTCCAGTATTTAGAAAGTTGGATGATAAAGGTGATTATTGGGTATGTTACGAATCATTTCAGTATTTGTGTGTGAGTAGAGATGGGATTTGTCCTCCTATATGACAGGAGTTGCATCCACGGGCCCCTTGATGGAGTGGGACTGCAAAATGCATGACCATGCTTGGTTGAGTCAATATATGATATTGGGCTCCCCAATTTCTGGACGTCCATTCTAGATAAGGAAACTAGGATTGACCAATTATGAGGGTGACACGGTCTATACCTCTAGTTCTATCCGGATATAAAATAAAAAGGGACATGACAACATTGATACATTGGTCATAAAAGCTTTCGAGTTTTAAAATCTTATTGCTTGTGGTGCAATGATGCATTGCTAGATGCTGCTCATTATTTGTGAAGCTTTTGTTTGGTACTTTCAAGATCAAGTGGGAGACTATTGGTATTACCATGGTGATCTGGAAGTTATCAAACATGTGGCTTCACTGCCAATGCGATATGAGCCTTTTGGGTCGCACAAAAGAGCTCTTGAGAAGTTGGAAAGGTTTTTGTTGGCCTTGCTCAAATGACCAAGCCTATGACATTTTGGATATGGAGGAATTTCATTCCGGGACCTGTATTGTGAATATGGGTCATCATGTAAGTTATCGGAAGAAAGCTAAGGGAAATTCATCGAGTATGGACGAGAGGTTTCGACGAATGGTCGAGATTCGTCGAGTATCATCGTGACATCTCAACGCTTCCATCTTAGATTTGTCGAGTATCATCAAGACAACTCAATGATTTATCGAGTATCATCGAGACAACTCAACGCTTTTGTTTTGGATTCGTCGAGTATCATCATGACTGATTCGATGAGTTAGACCTCGATTCATCGTATATCGCCTTGATACTCGGATGATTTGCCCTGTGTCGATTTGTCAAATATTCACGTGTTAACTCGACGAATAGTTTTTATTCGTCGAATATCAAAGTGATACTCGACGAATTCTGTTTCAACCAGTTTATTTCCTTTAAGTCCAATTCGGGGGCTTTGTTAACACTAATTGGTTTAGTGCAACGTATATATAGGATATGTACAACTGAACCGAAGAAGTAACTATTCATTACCGACCTAATCCCGCGACGGCCTCTCCCTCCCAACCACAGAACTGTTGCACAAGTCGTGGATGCTGCTTGCTGCCTGTTGAAACCGAAAACCGGTCTCTGTGGAGTTCACCCTTGGATAAGGGGTGATCACACACCTACTTCTTTCTTACAAGCAAAATGACAAAGGAAGAAAAGAGGACCAAACCCAAGGGCTCAGCGAGGAGGACCCACCACACACCCGGAAGATCTTATAGCGCTTCCCCTCCTTAACCAAAGGCCGAGCTAAGGCTACCTCAGAAAGTGCTAAAAGACTAAGGAGCAAGTGAGTATGAAAGCGTGCTTTCTGAGGTGCCCTTGGTTATTATTTATAGATTTCTGGAAACGGCCTACAAATAGCCAACCTCTGCTGTTTTGAACAGCTATGTGTAGCCCAGCTTGGTTTGCCAACATCATAACTCCGCTGTTCAAACAAGCTATTCGCACCCATGGGAGGGGCATCCAGGTAATTTTACCACTGGGCCCCACTGTGCAGATCCCATGGACTTGGAGGTCAACTTACCACTGCTCTTCGTGCCCAGGGGGCGGGTGTGACCTTGCTCCCGCAACTCACCCTCTCCTCTTGGGCAAGTGCGAGCCAGGTCGCCGCGACCCGCTAGTGCCTCTACCGAGGCGGGCTGGCGGCCAGGGCGCTTGCAGAATAGCGGGCTGGCCCGATCTCATACTGCCGCTGCGGGAGCTCAGGAAGGGGACTCGCTGATCTTGACCCATCGAACCCAACCTCGAAAAATAGCTCGACAAATGTCGAGCCCGAACTCTGCTCGAAAAATGTCGACCCAAACTCTGCTCGATGAATTCTTAGCGTGCGAGAGATAAAGAGAGGGGAAGGGCCCGCTCGCACGGCTCGCTCGCCTGACTTGGGCAAGAGAGAGCTGGCCATCCGCTGCCTGCCCGCCTATTGTTCTGATGTAGGAAGGGCGCCCTGGTCCGCACGCCTGGTCTGGAGGGCTCATTCGGTGAACACAGGGTGGTACACAATCCCCGCTGTTTTTGAGTTTGACCAAGCTCGGAAAGAATATCCAACCAGCGTGTTCGGTGAGTGTTGTTCTGAGCTGTCAAGGAATCTTCTAGTGGGTCACACTCCCTGGCTATAAATATACCACCGAGCCCTTAGGTGAATCCCTATCTTCTTTTGCCTTTCTGCGGTAACTGTAGCTGCACCATGCCAGTTAGTGAGGATGTGTGAGACCGGCTAGAAGCTGCGAGCCAAAAGACCAGGGAAGAGGCCATTGAGGCCGCACCGTGGTTGGCGCGTGGGTCTCCCGGCCCTCTCTTCAGGCCAGTAAAAGGAAAGATTGTCAGGCGGTATCCGTCAAATGACTTCTCGGGCTTAAACTCGGCAGCAGACACCGAGGTTTTCTTAGAGGTATTCGCACCTCCCTCCTAGCTTGTCGCTTCATTTCTGACTTTTTCCCTTGCAGGTGTCGTCGCATGAAGAGGGAGGCAGTGGGGAGGAGGATTGTTCCCTCCCGCTGTCAACTGAGCGGGTCGCCAGCCCCACAGGCATGGGGCATCCCCCCGGATACCCCTCGGTCGCCACTTCCCCCCGGGCTAGGGAAATCCCTTGCATCACTCGAAGGAGAACCCTTCCAGGGACGGCCAGGTTCCTCTTGAGTGTCCACCAGTGCGGGGGGCATGCCAACCCCTGGTAAGCTCTTACTTGGCACTTGTTTGGTTCTCGTCGGTCCCCTTTGACGTTTCTCACTTGCAGGTTATAACGCGGTCTCATCCAAGAAAGAGATGAGCAAGGCATATTCACCTCCCCCTGACGCGGAGGTTGTTTTAGACTATCTGGGCGACCCGACATATGCGGCGGGGATGAAGAGACAAGTGACGCGGCTATTTCAGAAACATACTATGCTGTTATAGGAGATCTTCAAGAGGGTTGACCGGGACAAAATTGCAACAGAGGCGCAGCTCGCGGGTATGGAAGGAGCGCGGGGCCCACCTGAAGGGGAGGAGGTTACTTCTCCTTGCGTGCATATTACGCGGGCCGAGAAGTGGCTAAGGCATGCCACAGAGGAGGTCGGCCTGGCCCAGCAGCAGCTGGTGGCGGTTCGCGATTACCACTATCCTCACGTGTTGTCCTAGGCCGGGACACAGAGGCGGGGCCGGTGGAAATGGATCCAGTACTGATCCGCCTACCCACTTCCCTCGGTCTAAAGCTGGGTCAGGCCGCATCCGCATTTTAGGCCAACTTGCTTAGGAGGGTTTCTTATTTTGGAACATTTTATCGTCTGTAATAATTTGAGACTTCTCTCGCCCGTCGGCGGGCTTAATTCTGACGCACGTTATTTCTATTGTGTTGTTATCTGGTTTTCTCTCCGTAGGCATGGATGAAGCCATCTTACTCGCCCACTGCCTTTTTAAGGCGGGTGCGAGGCCTTTGAATAAGTTTTTCGAGCCAGCCATCCTGATCTTGGCGGGAGCGGGCCGGGAACCCGCTAGTTGTGAGTCTCCCCGGCTGTCCTATGGTTTCAGACGGATGCCAACCATCGCTCGACTGCCTCTTGTGCGGACGTGGGGGGACATGATCCGCTGCCACACGGTCCTTGCAGCGTCGTTGCGAGCCGGTAAGCTGAACCATCAGGCCTGATTTTTGCTATCTGCACTTTTGCCGCCAGTCGAAGATTTTCCCGCCCTTTTTCTTTCTATAAATAGGACACGCCTGCCCTTACTTATCCATCATCTTTAAGCTCCTCCTTTCATGCTCCCTGCGAATCCCGACCCGCTTGTTTCCTGTGGAGATTTCCTCACACGCTCAGCAAACTTTCTGCGAGATAGGTGGTGGCAGCGGCAATGTGGACCGGCGGGGCAAGTGCGCTTGGACATTTTTTGAGCACGACTTTCCCCGTGCCGTCATTTCTGAGTGCGATTTCCTCGACTCCCTCAGTGATCACGCCCCTCCTGGCTTCGTGGTGAGGCGGCCTGGGGAGGGTGAGAAGATAAACGAACTCTCCAGAGGAGAGCTCACCATTCCATTGGCGCACTTCGAGGCGGGCCTCGGGCTCGCACTATGGCCGGAGGTTCGCCTAATTCTGAAGTACTTCGGGGTCGTCCATGGCCAGAGGACCCCGAACTCCATGGTGGTCATGGCCGAGTTCGCCTGCTTCTTTCGGGAGGAGCGGGTCGAGTTCAGCCTCGCAGTCTTCAGCAAGCTGTTCTCTTTCCGCGCGAATAAGGACGGGACCGCCTACTTCTCCAACACCCATCTCAAGGTGCGGGAGACCATTAAAAAGAGCCACAACTGGCTCAAGAAGTTCATGTTCATCAAGGGGGTCTTAGGAAACGTCCCCTTCTCGCCAGTTCAGCTCAGCGAGGCGAGCTACCGCCCCCGTAGCCTGGGGGGCCACGAAGCGGACCTGTGCGGGTTCTTCACCGGGAAGAACTTTGAGGTCGTGTGCCTGCGCCATAACCTGGACAACCTCGCCACTGTCCCGCCTGGGGGAGGTAAGATACTCGCAATTCCCCTTTTCACTTCACTATTTTCTTTTCTTGCTTTAACTTCCCTTTTCGCATGCGAGCAGGACATTCCACTGCACCCCCCTTATGAGAGTGCCCAGGTCGCCCTCAGCGGGCTCGCCCGCGCTCAAGCTGCGGACGCCATATAGTGCGAGGTCACGGCGTCTGCCCCCAAGATGTGGCCGAGCCGCCAACAGCCTTCACTGCCCCCTCCCAAGAAGGTGAAGACTACGGGTGAGGTGCCCACCGTGGGCTAAAGGAAAGGCAAGGCCCCGGCGATCCGACCGATCGAGGATCCCTCCCCCACGACAGCTTTGGGCAGCGACGCCCCCGGCGAGGCGGCCTGTACTTCTGGGCCGTAGAAAGAAGCGCGGACCGCCGCGAAGCCGGTGCGTATAGGGCACCGCAACTTCGGCTTCGGCGAGAGGTATCTGGACGAGCTCGTCGTCCCTCTGCTATTATGGGACAAAGAGTCAACTTGGGCGGTGATATCCACCCTACTGCCGAGCTGGCTGGAGCAGGAGTCAATCAGCGAGGAGGCTTACAACTTCTCATTTGTCCTCTACTCGCGGGAGGACGCCGCCATCTATGACGAGGAGGCGACGCAGGTGCTGGTGCACGAAATCGCGCAGGCCCAGCTCCGCGGCCTGTAGCTAGCCCATATGGTCGACCGGCGCTGTACTCAGTTGGAGAGGAACGCCACCTCGCTCAAGAAGATGGCAGACGAGAAGGAGGAGGCCCGCAAGCTCTCTCAGGAGGAGGTGGGCCTTTAGAGGAAGCCGGCCGATGCGACCGAGGCTACCCTTGCCCAGTACCTGGGATGGGAGGTATGTCCCTCAGCCCGCATTTACTTCTAACCGCTGTTCCTCTCTCATGATTATCCCTTAGCCATCTTCCCCTGTGCAGGACGCGGTAGCGGCTAGCCGTGTGGGCACCGAGATCGCCACCCTCTGCCAAAAGAACCAAGCGTTGGAGGCGCGGGTGCGCGAGCTAGAGGCCGCCGCGGTCGCTCCACCGCCAGCCAGTAGCAGCTGCCAGCTCGAACATTACACCGACTATGAGCTGGAGGTGGTGATACAGAAGAATGGTGCCAGCACTGCGAAGTACACAGTCCAGATGCTTCGGCGGGCCGATCTCATCAAAGGAGAGGGAGCGAGTCTCTCTGCGAGCGATGTGGTGTCAGTGTTATTCGTTCTGGTGCCAGATCCGACGGACAAGTCCTATCAGTGCCTCTAGGATTTGTCGCCCGGGAGCTCGTGTCGCTCTTATTTCCACGCCTTGCCCCTCGTATATATATATTTTGCTTGTTGAAATATAAGTGCGGGTTGTGCCCTGATTTTGTAACCTACTTTTTAATGAATGATTCTCTGCTCGCCTTATGTATATATTCGTTACTGTTGCTTGTAGTTGTTTGTGCGTTCTATGTTCTCTTCCTTCTTATATTCGCGGTCGGCCTTTATACTTCTGCTCGTAATCTTTCGTTCTGTATCATGTCGGCGAGGTCGCGCGCCCACTAAAGACTTAGGTCGGGAATCATAGGGTACTTAGTTAGCCAACCCGCGAGCGGCGACCTACCTCCATATCCCGGGTCCTCCGTGCCGCTCGCCCGCTCGCTAGAAGGGGCGAGCCTGCTCGTCGCATACCCGGGCCGTCGGGTTTCTTGTCAGTCGACCCACTTGCGACGCAACCTGGGTTCCCTCCACTTTGGCCGTTATCCTGGGAGCTAGGCGGTTATGTTGGATCTAATTCGTTAATTCCGCGACTTCTTCCTTGTCGACTCCAACAAGTGACATCTAGCCCTGCCAGCTAAGTGATAGCCTGGCAGCTGGATCAGCTCGGGGTCTGAGTTGACACCATCGAGTGACATCTTGCCCTACCAGCCAAGTGAGAGACTGGCCGTGGGTTCTGTTGGAACACCCTATTACTAATTTGGGTCAGGATCACTATGTCTTTAGGAAACCTGTTTTTGACCTCCTGTATAGATCTAAAGGTCAATAAGAATTGATTCTAAGGGTTAGTACTTAGGTTTGGAAGCTGCCCTCAAGACCAAGGTTTTTCAGTTTGAAGACTAAGTCATATCGTCGAGCTCAGTACGACGAATCGTCGAACTCCAATCGACGATCGTCTAGCTCAACTTCGACGGATTGTCGAACTCTATTCGACGATCGCTGAGCTCAACTTCAACAAATAGTCGAACTCCATTCGACGATCTTCGAGCTCAGTTCGACGATCTTGACTTCAGTATTGATTCTCTATCTCTGAGCTCAGTTCGACGATAGTTGAGCTCAGATCGACGATCTCTGTTGCTGTCTAAGTCCAAATCGCTGAGCTCAGTTCGACGATAGTGGAGCTCAGTTCGACGTTTTTCTGAAGAGGTAAATGATTTTCAAGATTCAAATTCAGAACAGTTAAGGAGTTATTCACAGCAATTAATTCAGAAGATTTTCTAGACGTTTTCATTTATTCTGGACCAAGTTTCAAGGGATTATCAAGGAATGTTTCTTTGGACTTTCCCCCAGAAGACAATTGCAATTAAGGATGTAATTAATGACAGGCCGACGGCTATTCTTGACAGAGGATCATTTCCTATTCAGAACCAGGGAATAAAACTCAAGATTTTTGAAAAACTGACACACAACACAGATAAGCAGAACAAGAAGAACAAGAATAAATTTTTCTCTAAACAACATCTTTCTCAACATCAATTGTTCTCAAGAGCAAAAGAGAAAGAGCTGTAGACATTCTCTCTCTAAAAGAATTCATACAAGAACACACAACCAAGGAGATCAACCATCTGAAATCTTCAGATCCCCTTTGATTCAAGTGTTCAAGGCCAACATCTTTCAAGACTCCAGACACCTAACATTTCAGCTGTTGCTGAAATCATCATTTGCTGGAGATCAACTTCTGAAGGCCTATCACCCTACAGCAAAGCTTCATTTCCTGAACATCTCAAGAACTCAGGGGGAGCTTTGACAACATCAAATCCACATAGTCTTCTCAGCTGCTTTGAGAAAGAGAAGACTTCCATCACTCTCTCATCCCCATCTCTGTAAAGGGTTTTTCAAACTCCCTTCAAAAGTTTGTGCTTGGTTTTTGAGCACCTTGTCAAAAGTTCATTGGTGGCAAGACACCTGATCAAAAAATCTGATTTGGTTTTTGAGCACCTTATCAAAAGCTCATTGGTGCCCAGGACACCTGATCAACTCATCCTGCAGTGGATTCCTACCTAGGGTGGTAGAAGAGTGGATGTACCCAAGTTTAGGGGAACCACTATAGCTCCTTGTGTCTTCTGGCCTGCTTGTCTTTATTTTTGTTTCTGGCTGTGATTGATCTGTGATTAGTTAGGATCTGTGATTAGTTTCTTTTGTAGATTGTAACAATTGTTTAGATCTTTTATTTGCTTTCCTGTTCACTCAGATTGCAACAATTATTGTAAAAAGTTTTTAAGCACCATACTCTATTCACCCCCCTCTAGAGTATATCAGATCTAGCTGCACTTTCAATTGGTATCAAAGCGAGGTCGGTTAAACATACCACACCTTGGTGGTTGCACAGGCTAACACCTGAACCTCAAGATCCCTAGTTAGATCTGCTTGTTGTAGATTTTATTATTAGATTAGTTCTTCACAAATCATGGCCCAAAACAAAGATTATGCTAGCACCAGACCTCCAGTGTGCAATCTGTCCAAGTTTGCACTTTGGAAAGCAAGGATTATATTATACATGAATTCTATTGACGAGGACATTTTTAATTCTGTTTTGACGGTTTGTCCAAGACCTCCAGAGAACACAAGCACAAATGCTATTCCACCTCCATCAGGAACAGATGCTGATATCAAGAAGTGGAAGGTAGCAGATGCAAAGGCTATGAACATCTTAGCCCAGACCATGTCTGATGACATCTTTCAAAAGGTGGCTGAATGTAATTCAGCAAAGGAAATCTGGGATAAGCTCTCTGAAATATTCTCAGGATCAGCTGATGAAAGAAAGGACAGGAGATATCACCTCATATCCCAATATGAGAATTTCAAGATGGGAGAAGCTGAGTCAGTTGGAGATATGTATAATAGACTCAGTATGATAGTCAATGAACTAAAGACTTTGGATAAAGAGATCTCACTGAATGAACTTAATGACAAAATCCTAATATGCTTCCCAAGCACTTAGGATTCAAGGATCTGACCAATCAAGGATGCCAGAAGTCTGAATGAGATCACCATAGAAGCTCTTTTAGGCAAGCTCAAATCTTATGAGCTGCTCATTAAGAACAGAGAACAAGAGTAGAAGGCTGCCTCACCAGTCACAAGAAAAGAGAAGACAATAGCCTACAAAGCAACTGAAGATCAGCCTGAAGACAAAGTCACAGGCAATGATGAGCTGCTCAGTCTGTTGGCCAAAAGATTTTACAAGATGGCCAGAAAGGACTTCAGAAAGAGATCATACAAAGAGCATGATAAGCCAAGGTATGATAACTCAATTAGTAAAGAAATTGTTTGCTTTGGTTACAGGAAACTAGGGCACATTGTACCTGACTGTCCAGAGAACAAAAACAAGGATAGAAGGGATAAGAAAGAAAGAAGAAGAGAAAAAGACTTCAAGAAAAATGGCAATGGCAAACCCTCCTCAAGCAAGAACAAACACACAAGGAAGGGATTTGTTGCTGAATCCTGGAGTGAGATTGAAGAGGAATCAGAAGCCTCATCCAGCTCCAGTGATGATGAAGATGATGCAGAAGAGAAGGAGTTCTGCATGATGGCAATCAATTCCTCTCAACATAATTCAGATGAAGAAGAGTCAGAGTCAGACTCAGAGACTCAACTTGAAGAAGACCAGGTAATTAGTTCTTTTGATTTCAATTCAGAGGACTTTAAATCTGAGTTTAAAGCATTTTGTTTAGACTTACTAAAATCTGAGAAGGAAATTATCTCTCTCAGAAATCAATTATCTGAACATAGTTCCTTAAAGTCAGAAAACCTCAAACTCTCTAAGGAGTTGGAGTGCTGTAGGAAGCAGATAGCTTCACTGAAAGGTGAGCTATCAGAGGCCAAGAAGCTTGAAGAATCCCTTAATAGGAGAAGTATCAAGCTGATGGACATCACAAGCACAGTGAGCTCCAGATTCAATAGTACACTGGGCTTGGGTGCTTCATCCAGACAACCTATAGTTCTAACAACCCCAATCAAATTCATTTCTGATAAAGGAAAGGGAGTTGTAGAGGTAGCTAGAAAGAATTCTGATCTACCTAAGAAAACTAAGTCCCAGCAGAAATCGTCGAACGGAGCTCGACGATCGCCGAACGCAGATCGACGATCTCAAGCAAAATCGTCGAACTCAGGTCGACGATCTCTAATTCCTGAACTCTACCACAGTCGACCGTCGAACGGAGCTCGACGATCTAACCCAAGATCGTCGAACGCAACTCCATGATCGTCGAACAGAGATCAGAGCTCTGGAAATTCTTTCAAGGGCAAATCAAAATCCAATCCTAGGGGTCCTTCATCCCACAGCTTTAACCCTTATACTGAATGGATAATACCTCCAAGGAGATATCATCCTGAAGGTTATAAGAGTCAACTTGGGATGTCTTTCATTTCTGAGTTTAAAGGTTATCAACCTAGGCCCAAGGTAAACTGGGTCAAAAATAAATGAATTATTTTATGTGCAGGTGAAGACCTATCCAACATCTAACCAACAATGGTACTTGGATAGTGGGTGCTCTAAGCACATGACAGGAAATAAGGACAACCTCTCATCCTTTAAAGCCAAGCTTGGACCGAAAGTTATCTTTGGTGATTCAAACTTTGGACAAACTAAAGGATATGTTGCAGTCCAGATTGGGACAGTGCCATTCAAGAAGGTAGCTTATGTGGAAGGACTGAAGCACAATTTAATAAGCATCAGTCAGCTATGTGATGAAGGCTACCAGGTGACTTTCAGCAAAGCTTTATGCAAGATCAAGTCAGAGGACAACACAACTGTGTTGACAGGTAAAAGGAAAGGTAACATCTATCTAGTAGATTTTCTTTCAACAGATGTAGACATTTGCCTATTTAATTCTGTTTGTAGACCTAATATTTTATGACATAAGAGACTAGGACATTTAAACCTTAGAACTATTGCTAGGCTATCCAAGGACAACCTTGTTAGAGGACTACCTTCTGGCCCCTACAAGAAGGAAGGACTCTGCAGGGCTTGTCAATTAGGCAAGCAAACTAAAAATAGTTTTAAGTCACTTAATAAGAGTGATTCACTTAGGATTTTGTATCTGTTACACATGGATCTTTTTGGACCCATTACAGTACAAAGCATAGGAGGGAAATCTTACACTTTAGTAGTTGTCGATGACTTCTCTAGATTCACATGGGTGTTCTTTCTGAGGAAGAAGTCTGATAACTTTAAGTGTTTGACAGAGTTTCTCAAATGTATACAGATTGAGTTCAATACTCACATTGCCCTGATCAGATGTGATCATGAGACAGAGTTTGATTCTCTTCTTATGCAAGAGTTCTGTCAGAGTGAAGGGATCAGGCATACTTTCTCAGCTCCTACAACTCCTCAACAAAATGGGGTAGCTGAAAGGAAAAATAGAACCCTTATTGAATCTGCCACTACATTGTTGTCAGATGCTCACCTTCCTCTATCTTTTTGGGCAGAGGCAGTGAACACCTCCAACTATGTGCTGAACAGAAGTTTAATACATAAACTAAAGGGCAAGACTCCCTATGAATTACTCAAAGGGAGGAAACCTAAAGTTGATTATTTTAGAATTTTTGGCTGTATTTGTTATATACATAATAATGACAAGAGATATTTAGCAAAATTTCAAGCTAAAGCTGATGAAGGAGTGTTTCTGGGATACTCCATGATCAGTGAGGCTTATAGGGTTTATAATAAATCATCTCTTAAAATTGAGGAATCTGTTCACATATCATTTGATGAATCTAACATGTCTTTCAAGGAGAAGAACACTTCTACCATAGAACCTTTGCAGGTACATTCTCTTGTTGAAGATTTGAACACAAGGAAGGGATTTGTTGCTGAATCCTGGAGTGAGACTGAAGAGGAATCAGAAGCCTCATCCAACTCCAGTGATGATGAAGATGATGCAGAAGAGAAGGAGTTCTGCATGATGGCAATCAATGCCTCTCAACATAATTCAGATGAAGAAGAGTCAGAATCAGACTCAGAGACTCAACTTGAAGAAGACCAGGTAATTAGTTCTTTTGATTTCAATTCAGAGGACTTTAAATCTAAGTTTAAAGCATTATGTTTAGACTTACTAAAATCTGAGAAGGAAATTATCTCTCTCAGAAATCAATTATTTTAACATAGTTCCTTAAAGTCAGAAAACCTCAAACTCTCTGAGGAGTTGGAGTGCTGTAGGGAGCAGATAGCTTCACTGAAAGGTGAGCTATCAGTGGCCAAGAAGCTTGAAGAATCCCTTAATTGGAAAAGTATCAAGCTGATGGACATCACAAGCACAGTGAACTCCAGATTCAATAGTACACGGGCTTGGGTGCTTCATCCAGCCAACGTATAGTTCTAACAACCCCAATCAAATTCATTTCTATAAAGGAAAGGGAGTTGTAGAGGTAGCTAGGAAGAATTCTGATTTGCCTAAAAAAACTAAGTCCCAGCAGAAATTGTCGAACGGAGCTCGACGATCGCCGAACGCAGATCGACGATCTCAGGCAAAATCGTCAAACTCAGGTCGACGATCTCTAATTCCTGAACTCTACCACAGTCGACCGTCGAACGGAGCTCGACGGTCTAACCCAAGATCGTCGAACGCAACTCCACGATCGTCGAACAGAGATCAGAGCTCTGGAAATTCTTTCAAGGGCAAATAAAAATCCAATCCTAGGGGTCCTTCATCCCACAGCTTTAACCCTTATACTGAATGGATAATACCTCCAAGGAGATATCATCCTGAAGGTTATAAGAGTCAACCTGGGATGTCTTTCATTTCTGAGTTTAAAGGTTATCAACCTAGGCCCAAGGTAAACTGGGTCAAAAATAAATGAATTATTTTATGTGCAGGTGAAGACCTATCCAACATCTAACCAACAATGGTATTGAATAGTGGGTGCTCTAAGCATATGACAAGAAATAAGGACAACCTCACATCCTTTAAAGCCAAGCTTGGACCCAAAGTTATCTTTGGTGATTCAAACTTTGGACAAACTAAAGGATATGGTGCAGTCCAGATTGGGACAGTGACATTCAAGAAGGTAGCTTATGTGGAAGGACTGAAGCACAATTTAATAAGCATCAGTCAGCTATATGATAAAGGCTACCAGGTGACTTTCAGCAAAGCTTTATGCAAGATCAAGTCAGAGGACAACAGAACTGTGTTGACTGGTAAAAGGAAAGGTAACATCAATCTAGTAGATTTTCTTTCAACAGATGTAGACATTTGCCTATTTAATTCTGTTTGTAGACCTAATATTTTATGGCATAAGAGACTAGGACATTTAAACCTTAGAAATATTGCTAGGCTATCCAAGGACAAACTTGTTAGAGGACTACCTTTTTGCCCCTACAAGAAGGAAGGACTCTGCAGGGCTTGTCAATTAGGCAAGCAAACTAAAAATAGTTTTAAGTCACTTAATAAGAGTGATTCACGTAGGATTTTGTATCTGTTACACATGGATTTTTTTGGACCCATTACAGTACAAAGCCTAGGAGGGAAATCTTACACTTTAGTAGTTGTAGATGACTTCTCTAGATTCACATGAGTGTTCTTTCTGAGGAAGAAGTCTGATAACTTTAAGTGTTTGACAGAGTTTCTCAAATGTATACAGATTGAGTTAAATACTCACATTTCCCTGATCAGAAGTGATCATGGTACAGAGTTTGATTCTCTTCTTATGCAAGAGTTCTGTCAGAGTGAAGGGATCAGACATACTTTCTCATCTCCTAGAACTCATCAACAAAATGGGGTAGCTGAAAAGAAAAATAGAACCCTTATTGAATCTGCCACTACATTATTGTCAGATGCTCACCTTCCTCTATCTTTTTGGGAAGATGCAGTGAACACCTCCAACTATGTGCTGAACGGAAGTTTAATACATAAACTAAAGGGCAAGACTCCCTATGAATTACTCAAAGGGAAGAAACCTAAAGTTGATTATTTTAGAATTTTTGGATGTATTTGTTATATACATAATAATGACAAGAGATATTTAGTAAAATTTCAAGCTAAAGCCGATGAAGGAGTGTTTCTGGGATACTCCATGATCAGTAAGGCTTATAGGGTTTATAATAAATCATCTCTTAAAATTGAGGAATCTGTTCACATATCATTTGATGAATCTAACATGTCTTTCAAGGAGAAGAACACTTCTACCATAGAACCTTTGCAGGTACATTTTCTTGTTGAAGATTTGAACAAGTTATAGGTTACTCAAAAAGTGGAAAGCAGTGAAGATGAAGAAAGCATTCAACATACTAAAGAAAAATAGCTTGAAGAGCCAGTTGTTGTACCACAGGTGGAAACAACAACACAGGTTGGTGAACAATCAACACCCCCTGTTGATTTAGTAACATCAAGAGACCATGCAATTTCCCAACTAATTGGAGACATCTCAGCTAGTGTGCAAACCAGAAATCAGGTCAACCAAAACCTATTGCACACTTGCTTCCTATCTCAAATTGAACCTCAGTCCATTCAAGATGCAGAGTAAGATCCACACTGGATCATTGCAATGCAAGAAGAGTTGCATCAATTTCAAAGGAACAAAGTTTGGGAACTAGTGCCAAAGCTTAAGGATCACTCCATTGCTGGAACAAAGTGGGTGTTCAGAAATAAATTGGATGATCAAGGAGTAATTGTAAGGAATAAGGTAAGGCTGGTTGCTCAAGGATATTCTCAAGAAGAAGGCATATACTATGACCAGACTTTTGCACCAGTTGCAAGATTGGAAGCCATCAGAATCTTCTTAGCTTATGCAGCACACAAATGCTTCAAGGTATATCAGATGGATGTAAAGAGTGCATTTCTCAATGGAGACATCAAAGAAGAAGTCTATGTTAGACAACCTCTAGGTTTTATCTCTCCAACTTATCATGATTATGTTTTTAAGTTGAATAAAGCATTATATGGTCTCAAGCAAGCTCCTAGAGCATGGTATGAGACCCTAGCATGCTTCCTTCTGGAAAATGGATTTATAAGGGGTAGAGTAGACCAAACTCTTTTCATTAGAACCCATAAGTCCCATACCATACTAGTACATGTTTATGTAGATGATATTATTTTTGGCTCTACTGATTCAAATTTGTGTAGAAGGTTCTCCAACCTAATGCATTCTAAATTTGAAATGAGTAGCATGGGTGAGCTATCCTTCTTTCTAGGATTGCAAGTCAAACAACATGCTGAAGGCATCTTCATTTCTCAAACTAAGTATGCAAATGAATTGGTCAAGAAATTTGGTATGTCTGAAGCATCCTGTATGAAAACACCCATGCCTACTAATGCTGTATTGGATGCTGATGAACATGGGAAACCTGTTGATCAGACAACATATAGAGCAATGATTGGCTCTTTACTGTACCTTACAGCTAGTAGACCTGATATAATGTTTGCTACATGCATATGTGCTAGATTCCAAGTAAGCCCTAGAGAGTCACACCTAACTTTAGTAAAAAGGATTCTCAGGTATGTTAAAAGTTGTCCAAATCTAGGTCTCTGGTATCCAAAAGATTCAGCATTTGACTTAACTGTATTTTGTGATGCTGATTATGCTGGATGCAGAATTGATAGGAAAAGCACCAGTGGAACTTGTCAGCTTCTTGGTGACAGACTTGTCTCTTGGTTTTGCAAGAAACAAACTTCTGTGTCAACTTCAAATGCTGAAGCTGAATATATGGCTGCAGGCAGTTGTTGTTCACAAATCTTGTGGATCCAAAACCAACTCCTAGACTATGGCTACAACTTAGAGAAGTCAAAAATCTTTTGTGACAACACCAGTGCTATTTCTATAGCTCAAAATCCAGTCCTCCATAGTAGGATAAAACACATAGAAATTAGGCATCACTTTTTAAGGGATAATGTTGAGAAGAATAAAATTGAACTTCAATATATCCCAACTGATTTGCAAAGGGGAGATATTTTCACCAAACTCTTGGATGAAAAGAAACACACCTTCTTCCTAAATCAGTTAGGAATGTTAGATGGAGGAAGTCTAAAATAACATTCAAGATTTTTAAAACTTTAAAAATTGACCAAGACTAGGCAAACATCTTGATTTTTTTAGTGTTTAGAGTGTATTTCTAGTCTCTGAACTGCGCTCGACGATTTTCCCCCAGATCGTCGAATGGAGATCGACGATTTCCGAAATCGTCGACTTGAGTTCAGCGTCTCTCAGATAGTGTTCAACTATATCTTCCGGTCAACGATCGTCGAACGGCGCTCGACGATTTTGTTCTCTGAACGATCGTCGAACCGAGCTCGATGCTCTCCAATATCGTCGAACGGAGATCGACGATATTGAAGACTCTTCAAATTCCTTTAGAAGCCCTGATCGTCGAACTGAGTTCAACGATCTTTCCTTTTCTGCGTCGAACCCTAATATAAAATTCATTTTTCGGCCGTCGTTCTCCTTTTGCGCTTTCAATCTATGCAAAAATTCTCTTTCCCTCCAAACATCTCTACACTTGGTCGTTTTGTTTGTTGATTTTTGCAGGTAACCATGGCCGTTTCCGTTGCCGTTCTTACCGCAATGAAATTCGATGCTGAATTCGATATAGACATGGAGTCTTTCAGCACCACTGATCAAGTTTTTCAAGATATTCTGGAACTGTTCAAGGAGCAGAAGCTTGCTACCATCATGTCCACAAGAATCAAGTTGGCTGCTGATGAGATTAAGGAGTGGGTCTATACTGCCCACAACTAGGGCCAAAATACAGTGGTTGGTTCCATTTCTGGAACCCAGGTACCCTTGACTCCTGCTATTCTGACAGAAGTTTTTGAATTAAGTTCTGGAAGATATTCTGCTGAATTATCTAGAGAGGAATTTTCTAATTTGCTTGCAAGAATGGGTCACTCTGATGCTAACCCTAGCAAGCTGCTGAAGAAGAACCTAGCTGTGGAATACAAGTTCTTAGCTGATGTAGTAGGAAAAGTTCGGTTGGCCAAGCACTCAGCACATGATACTATCTCTAGGTATCAGCTGTGCTTGATGGGAGCCATTGTGGATAAGAAGCAATTGAACTGGGGAGAGGTCTTCTTTGACCTGATTAAAAAGAAAATCAATAAGAACTTTGTGAATTTTGGGAGGATCCTAGGGCTCTTTCTTCAGAACAGATGCCCTACCCTACTAGTATCTTCTGGGATACATATTAATGCATCAAAGAGATTGTCCTGCGCCTGTTGGGTACATTGGAATAAATGTACCTGATTTGAAGAAGCCTCACCCTACTCAATGATATACATCAAAATGTATTTGATGTGTTTTGAGTTTAGTTGTGCAGGTTAAGTATTTGCAGGGAAAGCTTAAAAGTTTCTAAGTCCATGTGTCGACACCTAGAAGAAAAGTGTCGACACTTAAGAAGACTTGTGTCGACACCCAGAGAAGCAGTGTCGACACTTGGAGTAATTGTGTCGACACTAGGAATGCAGAGTCGACATCAGAAGAAAAGTGTTGACACATACAGGTTGTGTCGACACACAATGAAGAAATGTCCAGTGAAGCAGTGTCGACACTTAGAAGCAGTGTCGACACCCAGAGGAACTTTGCCGACATCAGAAAGTGTCGACACTTGGAGGCTGTGTCGACACTCAGCAAACTTCAACAGAGTTTAAGTACAAGTGTTGACATAATGAAGAATGTGTCGACACACAGCAAAAGTCTCAAGACATGAAGAAAGTGTCGACACTAGGAGGCTATGTCGACACTCAGCAAAGTTCAACAAATTCTAAGTACAAGTGTCGACACAAAGGAGATGTGTCGACACTCAGCAAGTATCAACACAGAAGGCAAGTGTCGACACTAGAAAATGTGTCGACACTCAGCGAGTATCAACACAAGAAGAAGTGTCGACACAAAGGAGTTATGTCGACACTTACAAGAATTCAACTAAGTACTAAAGAACAAGGAGTTGTGTCGACACACAATATCAGTGTCGACACATGTTGAAGAAGCAGTGTCGAGAAGCAAATTCTACAACACAAGGAGTTGTGTCGACACCATGAAGGCTAGTGTCGACACTTAGTCTACTTGTGTCGACACTTAGTCTATAAGTGTCGACACTTAAAGACTGACTGTCTCAACACTCTCAGACAGGTACAGAAAATTCAAGAAGTGACTGGATGACTTGACAGCTGTCATTCCAGCCGGTCTACTGTAAATGTAAGAGATATCCGAAGGTTGTTAGGAACCGGATCAACCGGTCACCATGAAGAAGGCCTATATATAGGCTTATTCTGTCAATAGAAGATTTTGATTGAGAAGAAGATTAAGCAATTCATTGAAGAATCAATTCAAGTGAAGATCTAAGTAGTTGGAGAGAGAGAGATATCCTTCCAAGAAGACAGCTGTTGAACCAAGCTGGGAAGACAAGTTTCAGATTGAATTCTGAATCTTAAGTTGCAGTGATTGAAGATCAGCTGCATAGAGAATCAACCCTACTGTGTTCTACATTTAAGAAGCTTTGAAGGAAGCCAAGGGAGGTTGATCTCAGCAGAGTTCTTTCAAGAACTCGTCAAGAAACCTGTCAACTCTTCTCTCTTATTCTGAGTTGAGGTTATATACATTGTATTTTTAATTTCTTGTAGGATCCTTAGGGATCTGAGTTATAAGCCTAAAATTATAAAGGCTGAGTGGTAGGGCTTTTGTTCCTCAGTGTAGGAGATTCATTTCTCTGAGTGTAGGCCTTGTGGCTGAGTGTAGGTCTTTGTGAAGACTGAGTGGTAGGGCTGTTGAGCCTGAGTTGTAGGAGTGGGATCACTCTGAGCTGTAGGAACCTGGTTGGGGTTCTGAGTGTAAGATCTGAGGATCTGAGGAATAGTGGAGGAGTTTGGCTGAATCTAGTACACTACTAGATAGGCGAAGGGGAAACTGGATGTACCCAGACCTTGGGGAACCACTATAAAACTGTGTGTACTCTGTGTGTGTATTATTCTGTGGTTGTTGTTCTATGTTCTGTGAAATCTGTGATTAAATCTGCCTAAAAGTTTAAAAAAGATTAAGGTCACCTATTCACCCCCCCCCCTCTAGGTAATTAGGTACAATTTCTTTCAAGTGGTATCAGAGGCAGGTTGCTCAAAAAGGACATAACTGTCTGAGTACAAGATCCTGTTGGCAGATTCAGTATAATCAAGTGCATAATCAAGAAAATCAAGAAAATGGGTTCCACAGAGAATCACAAAGAACTTGGCTCCATGAAGTTGCCAATTTGTAGAAAGGAGATTTTTGGCATCTGGAAAGAAAGGGTTAGACTATTTATGGAAGCCTCTGACCCTAGAATCTATATCACAGTCAAAGAAGGGCCATATGTGCCTATGAAAGTATCAGTCCTAGATGCAAATCAGAGAACCCCTAAGGACTTTTCAGAGATGACTAAAGATGAGATTATTCTGGCCACCATGGACAAGAGGGCTCAGAATATAATTGTAAGTGCAATAGATGATGCCACATTACAGAATTTGATTCACTGTAAAACATCAAAGGAAATGTGGGACACACTGATAGTGTACATGGAGGGCTCTGAAGAAGTTAGGCAGGATAGAAAGTCTTTGTTAAACCAAGAATATGAGAGCTTCAGACAAGACAGGTCTGATAGTATAACAGAATGCTACAAGAATTTCTATATGATTGTCAATGAGTTGATGTTCTATGGATGAGAATTCAGCAATTATGAGCTGAATGATAAGTTCTTGAGATCCCTAACTAAAGACTAGGATACTAAGATTTGTGCCATAAGGGAAATGGCCAAGTTAGCAGACATTCCTCCTCCAACATTGTTTGGAAAGCTGTTATCCTATGAAATGCAGCTAATGGTAAGGAAAGAAGAGGAGAAGACTACCAGAGTTGAGCATAAAGAAAGAGCTGTGGCATTCAAGACATATGCCACCAAGAAATATAAAAGTAAGTCTCCATCTCCACCTCCAAAAGTTGCTGATACTGAGACAGATGAGTCAGAAAGTAAGAATTCTGAAAGCTGTGAGAGTGATGAGGACTTTGCAGCTTTCACAAGACATTTTCAGAAGTTCCTAAAGAAGAAACAGTGGAGGTTTAAGCCTTCCACTTCACTGAAGTCATCAAAGAATGATAGGAGAAAGCCCAAGTCAAGTAGAACTACATCTTCAAAGATAGTGTGTTATTGTTGTAACAAACAGGGACATGTTACTGCTGACGGTCCAGAGAAGAGAAAAGAGTCAACTGATAAGAAGAAGACTCAGATCAAGGGCAAAAAGGAAAGGTCCTTTGATGCAAAGAAGGACAAAAGTCTGTCAGATATGTCTTCTTCAGAAACTGATTCAGAAGCTGAAGCTTACATTGGACTGTTTGCTGAAGAAGAGGAAGAGGAGTTCATCCAGTTAATGAACTCTATATATGAGCATGAGGACAGTCAGTGTCAGGGACTGATGGCCTTATCAAAAGGAGATAAAATCCAGGATCAGCCTGGACCAAGTCAGGTATAAAATTATTCTGATAGTTCAATTTCTAGTGCTGGATCAGAATCAGATTCATCAGCATCAAGTGATGAGAGTGAATCTGAATCTGAAGTAGATATTCATCATTTGATTGATGAATATAGAGTATTGTTGCAAGCTTTAAAGAAAAGCAAATCCTTGGCCAAGAGTCAGGCTAAGGAGATTGCCAGTCTTAAAGTTGTTGCAACAGATTTTGATAAGTTGATTGATCAAAAACTAAATGAAATAGCCAGGCTGAAGAACATAACTGTTATTCAGATGGGGACTATAACATTCAAGAATGATCAAATCAGAAATCTGGAGATTAGTCTTCAGAAAAAGAGAGATATAGTTGCAAGGTTTTCTAAACCAAAATCTATTTTACCTTTGATAGATGAATTTGTATATCAAAAGGGTAAAACTAGATTAGGGTTTACACAACCTGTTAGGACTGTAAAGTCCAAGTCTAAGGGCAAAGCCCCAGTACTCAACAAGCCTGTTGTAGATAGAACAGCCAGGGTTGTACCAAAGCAAAGGTATAACAGATTTGAGTGCTGGTGTTGTGGCAAGGTAGGCCACTTTGCCATAGACTGTTGGCACAATTCAAGTGCCAAGGTGAGTAGCAATCTGCCTGCTAGAAAAGCTACAGGTAGTTTTGTTAAGAGGCAAACTAAGCAGCACCAAGGACCCAAGAATTCTTTGGGTTCTAAGGTTAACTAATCTGTTTTGTAGGTGAGTCCAAGTGACCATGCCCCAATATGGTACTTGGACAGTGGATGTTCCAGGCACATGACTGGAACTAGGGGATTGCTAAAGGACTACACACCAATCAAGGATGGTCCTAAAGTCACCTTTGGTGGTTCTGAAAAAGGAATCATCAAAGGTTTTGGTAACATTTCTAGCAACCTTATAACAATTACTCAAGTGGCTTATGTTAAAGGTTTGAAACACAACCTCATTAGTATAAGTCAGCTGAGTGATTTAGGATATGACATCTCATTTGTCAAAGATGGTTGTCATATCAGGATATCAAATGATCAAGAGATCATTCTGACTGGTTATAGGAAGAGAAATGTCTATTGTCTAGACATTATGTGTGAGAACAATGTTTCTCCTGTGTGTCTTGTAGCTGATGAGAAAGTCTCTCATTGTGTCAAATAGCACAATAGGCTAGCCCATCTTAACTACAAGACAATTAGCCAACTCTATAGTAAAGAGCTAGTGAGGAATGGTCCTCAGGTTAAGTGTATTAAATATGGGATATGCTCAGCTTGTCAAAAGGGCAAGCAGACTAGATCCACCTTTAATAGCATTGAAAATAAAGATACTGTGAGGTGCTTATACCTCTTACATATGGATCTTTTTGGTCCTATGCCAGTTCACAGCCTAGGTAGGAAGGTCTACACATTTGTAGTTGTAGATGACTACTCAAGGTTTTCCTAGGTATTCTTCCTTAGACAGAAATCTAAAACACCTAGTATCTTTTATAGTTTTGTCAAACAAATTCAGAATGAGTTAGACAGTACAGTGGTCAAAATAAGAAGTGACCATGGTACTGAATTTTAGTCTGATAGTATGACAAAGCTATGTGAAGAATTTGGGATATTTCAGGAATTTTCTTCACCAAGAACACCTCAGCAAAATGGCATTGCTGAAAGGAAAAATAGAACCTTGATTGAGGCTGGTAGAACCCTATTAAGTGACACATCTCTCCCAGAATATTTCTGGGCTGAGGCAGTAAAAACTGCATGCCATGTAATTAATAGGGCTACTATCACCAAAAGTCACAACAAGACCCCCTATGAGATTGTGAAAGGCAGAAAACCAAACCTATCCTATTTCAGGATCTTTGGTTGTAAATGCTATATACTTAAAAATAGTAAGTCTTACTTAACCAAGTTTGCTGCCAAATCCCAAGAGGGGATCTTTGTTGGGTACATCAACAACAGTAAGGCTTATAGGGTCTAAAACTTGACTACTCAAGTTGTAGAAGAGTCAGTACATGTAGTATTTGATGAAGCTAGACTCATTAATAATGAATTGTCTAGAAGTATTTGCAGCTCCACAGGTGTGACTGAAAAGATGGACAAGCTTACTATTGAAGAAAGTTCAACTGCAAGACAGCAAGTGGATGATAGTGGCTGTTGTCAAGGGGGAGTACTAGATGCACCTGATGCAGAAGAAGACCAAGGGGTGCAGCAAGTTGAAGCAGCTGAAGGAGTTCAACCAGAAGCCAGGCTGCCTCATACTAATAGACATTTAAAAGATCATCCAGCCAATCAAATTATTGGTGATCTAAGACAAGGGGTACAAACAAGGAGCAGAAATTTAAGTTCAGTACTCTACTCCAGTTTTCTATCTCAAGTTGAGCCAAAGAAATTTGAAGAAGCCATCCTAGACCTTCATTGGATTGAGGAAATGCAAGAGGAGCTGAACCAGTTCAAAAGATGTAAAGTCTGGGAGCTTGTTCCTAAACCAAAAGACCACAACATAATTGGGACTAAGTGGATCTTCAGGAACAAGATGGATGAACAAGGAGTGATTATAAAGAACAAAGCAAGACTGGTTGCTAAGGGATATAGGTAGGAAGAAGGTATTGACTTTGATCAAACCTTTGCTCCAGTAGCCAGACTGGAGGCAATAAGAATATTCTTGGCCTATGCAACCTATCAAGGGTTGAAATATACCAAATGGATGTTAAGTCAGCCTTTCTGAATGGTAATCTGAAGGAAGAAGTCTATGTGGAACAGCCATCATGTTTTGTTGATTCTACTAAACCTAATTATGTCTATAGACTTAGGAAGGCTTTGTATGGGTTAAAACAAGCCCCTAGGGCTTGGTATGAAACCCTGTCTAGTTTCCTCATTGAGAATAAATTCACAAGGGGGAAAATAGACAAGACTCTATTCCTTAGGGAATCCAGGGGCAAGATCATACTAGTCCAAATATATGTAGATGACATCATATTTGGGTCTACTGAAAGTAGTCTTTGCAAAAAGTTTGGAAAACTTATGCAAGGACAATTTGAAATGAGCAGTATGGGGGAACTTAAGTTCTTCTTGGGTCTCCAAGTTAGACAGACTGAGAATGGTTTATCCATATGCCAGTCTAAGTTCACTCTAGAATTAATAAGGAAGTATGGTATGGAATCATCCAGTACCATGAAAACTCCTATGAGGTCAAGTATGTCTCTTAGCAAAGATGATGCAGGGAAACCTGTAGATGAGACTTTATATAGAGGGATAGTTGTCTCCCTATTGTATTTGACTACAAGTAGACCAGATATCATGTATGTTACATGTGTCTGTGCTAGGTACCAAGCTTTCCCTAAAGAATCTCATTTGACAGCAGTCAAAAGAATACTGAGATATCTTAAGGGCACTCCTTATCTAGGCCTTTGGTACCCTAGGAATGGAGACTTTGAACTGACAGGTTATTCAGATTCAGATTTTGCAGGCTGCAAGGAAGATAGGAAAAGTACAACTGGTACCTGTCAATTCCTAGGTGGAAGACTGATATCATGGAGTAGCAAGAAGCAAACAAGTGTGACTATCTCCACAGCAGAATCAAAATATGTTGCTGCAGGAAGTTGCTGTGCTCAACTTCTATGGATACAACATCAGCTAGAATACTATGGTATGCAAGTAAGTAGAACACCTCTATTTTGTGATTCTACTAGTGCTATTTCTATTGTAAATAATCCTGTCTCCCATAGTAGGACTAAGCATATAGAAATCAAATACCATTTTCTAAGAGAACATGTGGAAAAAGGAGATATTTCACTAGAATATATAAATACAGATAATCAACTAGCTGACATGTATACTAAGCCCTTAGATGAAAGCAAATTCAATAGGTTCAAAATTAAATTAGGTATGATAAACTTAGAATAAGTTTTCAAAATTGGCTAAGTAAAATGGTGTCGACACACAGAGTTGTTTATGTCGACACAGAAAAGTGGTGTCGACATTTCAGAGAAATGGTGTCGACACATCTAGACAGTCTGTGTTGACACTTAAGAGAATTTGTGTCGACACATAAATGGTAGGTGTCGACACATCCAAGGTGGTGTCGACACTTAGGATTTACTCAACATTAGTCTGGTAAAGTCTCGACTAAGTGTCGAGCTAAGTAGTGTCGACACATAAATAAGTGTTGACACATATATTCTGTCGACTATACTTGTGTCGACACATAGTTGTCGAGACATTATAAGTCTGTGTCGACACTTTTCAATAGTGTCGACACAATTTAAGTATTTTGACGCGCCCTTTCATCTTCGATTCTAGAAAGGTATAAATAGGTTTTCGCCAGTGTATGTCGACACGCTCACCAAAGTATCGAGACCAAACTTGTGTGTCGACATCTCTCTTCTCTAGATTCAAATTTCTTCAAACCCTAATGTAGCCCAAGCTAGAAGAGAATGTGAATGAAGGTTATGAACTCGTACGGCGTGCATTTGATGACGCAGAACCTGATATCAAAGGCGTGATAACCCTAATCGCAGAGACTGGGTTAGAATTTCTTGTTTCAGAGTCGATCAAGATCTGGAAGAAGGAGGTCCTGGAGTTTCTGAATGCAGCAAAACTAAATGAATCAGGACTAAAGATTAAGTCAAGCGTTCATGGTGCAAAGGTGAAGGTCTCACCTAAGAGTCTGAGAAAGGTACTACAACTACCTAGAACTAAGGAAGAAGAAGATGTTTCTGCTTATAAGACTAGAGAAGCATTGACATGGTGTGGTTTGGACTCTAACATGAAAATTGGATCTGTGTTCAATAAAAAGGGAATGAACATGCAAGGCAAATTTCTATCTGAAATTGTTGGCAAGGTCATACTGAGCAAGCCTGGAGGGCATGATAGAATATCTGCTTATATCTTCAGTCTAATGACAAGAATTATCTTCAAACTAGAAACTGATTGGACTGCAGTTGTGTTTGAGAAGATAAAGGAGAGTATGAAGAAGCCCAATTTGGGTAGGATTCTAAGTCTTTGCCTTGCTGGAAGTATTCCAGATATAATGAACCAAGCTGCAGGTTCAAAAATTAACCACATGAGGAGAATGGATTTGAGGATCTTCTCTAGGTGGGATAGAGTCTTGACCAAGGAAATGCCAACTCCTGAGAAAGAAACACCCCGAAAGAAGAAGAAGAAGAAGACAACCCCTGTGGCTCAAGAATCATCCTGCAGCTCTGAAGAGCATGTAGTGTTCACTCCACATGAGGAAGACACTAGAAATGCTGGCCAATCTCCAACAAGACAGGAAGATGCAGAGAGACAGGGGGAGCTACCCACATCAAGCTCAATACACCAGGATTCAATCTATGGGGAGCCTCTACTTGTGGAAGAGCCAACTCCACTAGAAAGTGAACAAGCTACCCACACAATCCTTAAGGTAATAACTGAAATTAATAAATTAGATTACCCTATTGAGGATGATGTTTTGTCTGATTCATTACCTAATGTTAATCAGCAAACACAGACACATAGCCAACCCCAAGATGTTGTCATGGAGGACACATCTGTTGCATATAAAGTGGTTGATGAGCTTAGAGATTCTCCACCCCATCATCAACAGGAATTTACCTTAGAAGAACTGTTCCCTGACCTTCTCCAAACAGACTTTGAGAAAGAAAGTGCTACTGCTGAGGGGGAGAAAGCAATTATTGAGGGGGAGCATGTGGAGAATATAGAGAAAACTGCAGGCAAAGAGACTGAGAAGCAAAAGGAAGCTGAGCAACCACCAAGGACTGAGAAGGATTCACATCCTAGTCCTAAGGACAGGGTTGATATTGCAAGCACATCTGCTTCTGAAGATGAAGAGGCTGCAAGAGCCAAGAAAAGGAAATTCCAAGTCTTTAAGAGAAGGAGCCAGAATTATAAGAAAGCTTTACAAACAATTTCACCACAGCCTGCACCACAGCCAGCCCCATCTACTGACTACAGTTCTTTGATGGTGGCTATGCAGCTTAAGCTGGATGAGCAAAGGCAAGCTCTGGAAAAGTATGTGGATGAGGGGCATAAGTCACTGCAATTTGATCTGGCCTAAGACATCAAGTCAATCAGGTTTGAAATGAATCTGAACAATAAAGAGATGACTGACTGCTTTCATAAAGGAGGGAATGCAGTAGTCTTTTTGGCTATTCATCAAGAAAATATCAAGAAACAAATTGAAGACATGGCAGTAAAGCAAGGCTATGTCCTGGAAAACTAGATTAAAATGAATGACAATTTGACTGAATCACACAATGTGATAGTCACTGAGATGCAGAATCTGGCTGCTGCTCAAACTAAATCAAGGACTACTGCCCAGGAAGAGTTTGATAAGAAGTTCCAAGAGCACATCACTGCTTTTAAGACTGTTCTTGAAGACTCTAAGAAGGCAATAACTGAACAACTTCAGAAGTTCAAACCCTTCTATAAGGATGGAGTTAATTATCTGAATCATCAAATAAGATTTCAGAAAGATGATCTGAGGGATCACATTGAAAGAGAAGTCATAAAGGGGGAGAGGGTGTTAGTCAAAGTAGGCTCTGATCATGCAAAGTGGATTTCCAATTCCATCAGAGCCACCCTTGGATATCCTCCATTATGTGATGATGACAATGTTGCAGAGTCTGGTATTAATTCTGCATATCTTGGAGGAGAGCAAGCTGAAGTAGCTCAAGTGATCTATCCTCTACCAGACTTTGATATGGTACATCAAGACATACAATCAATATATAGCCCTCCTGAGGGAATTCAGAATGTCATCATAGAAAAAGTAGTTCAGCCAATGGCAGAGGCTATACTGAAAGAACAAGAGGCTCTGCAGAAAGAACAAGAAGCCCAATTGTCCAAGAAGAGATTCAGGGAGCAAGCTGAATTGAGTGATGATTTTGAACAATGAAGCCCCACTTCCAGGAATATTATCTTGACTGCATGGAAGGCTACCAAGGATAATATCCAGGATAGAAACAAGTGGTATTCTGAACTGGAGTGGAGGAAGCATGAGACCAGGCAAGAGGCAATTGTGCAATATAGAAGAAAGGCTAAGATGGGAAAGCTACCTCCTACTACCCAAGAGCCTAGCAAGTACTTTCCAAAGCCTTATCATTACTTTGAAAGACAGAAGATCAAAGCTGAAGATTTGAAAAGGAAGGATCTTAAAGGAAAGAAGCCTGCTGCTGCTGCTGAAGACATTGAAGCCCCAGTCCAAGCAAAGATACAATCAGGAAAGGGCATTGTGATCAAGGAGCCTGAGCAGCAATAAGATAGAAATTTTGATTAAGTTTACTATGTGTAATCACTTGTATTAAAACTTTCTGTAAACTTTTGAATAATGAAAATGTTGAAGTTCTTAGAACTATGTGATATGTGTTAAATTTATTACATTATTATTCTGAGATATTTATGTATACATGTTTGTTTATACATGTTTATGTGCTTACCCTGTTATATAATCCTGTTTTACATCATACTGTGATTTTGTTATGTATGGTGTATATCATTGACTAAGGGTTATGACTTCTCCAAATAGGGGGAGATTGTTGGGTACATTGGAATAAATGTATCTGATTTGAAGAAGCATCACCCTACTCAATGATATACATCAAAATGTATTTGATGTGTTTTGAGTTTAGTTGTGCAGGTTAAGTATTTGCAGGGAAAGCTGAAAGGTTTCTAAGTCCATGTGTCGACACCTAGAAGAAAAGTGTCGACACTTAAGAAGACTTGTGTCGACACCCAGAGAAGCAGTGTCGACACTTGGAGTAATTATGTCGACACCAGGAATGCAGAGTCGACATCAGAAGGAAAGTGTCGACACATACAGGTTGTGTCGACACACAATGAAGAAATGTCCAGTGAAGTAGTGTCGACACTTAGAAGCAGTGTCGACACCCAGAGGAACTTTGTCGACATCAGAAAGTGTCGACACTTGGAGGCTGTGTCGACACTCAGCAAACTTCAACAGAGTTTAAGTACAAGTGTTGACATAATGAAGAATATGTCGACACACAGCAAAAGTCTCAACACATGAGGAAAGTGTAGACACTAGGAGGCTGTGTCGACACTCAGCAAAGTTCAACAAATTCTAAGTACAAGTGTCGACACAAAGGAGATGTGTCGACACTCAGCAAGTATCAACACAGAAGGCAAGTGTCGACACTAGAAAATGTGTCGACACTCAGCGAGTATCAACACAAGAAGAAGTGTCGACACAAAGGAGTTGTGTCGACACTTACAAGAATTCAACTAAGTACTAAAGAACAAGGAGTTGTGTCGACACACAATATCAGTGTCGACATATGTTGAAGAAGCAGTGTCGAGAAGCAAATTCTACAACACAAGGAGTTGTGTCGACAACATGAAGGCTAGTGTCGACACTTAGTCTACTTGTGTCGACACTTAGTCTATAAGTGTCGACACTTAAAGACTGACTCTCTCGACACTCTCAGACAGGTACAGAAAATTCAAGAAGTGACTGGATGACTTGACAGGTGCCATTCTAGCCGGTCTACTGCAACTATCAGAGATGTCAGAAAGTTGTTAGGAACCAGATCAACCGGTCACCATGAATAAGGCCTATATATAGGCTTATTCTGTCAACAGAAGATTTTGATTGAGAAGAAGATTAAGCAATTCATTGAAGAATCAATTCAAGTGAAGATCTAAGTAGTTGGAGAGAGAGAGAGCTCCTTCCAAGAAGACAGCTGTTGAACCAGGCTGTGAAGACAAGTTTCAGATTGAATTCTGAATCTTAAGTTACAGTGATTGAAGATCAGCTGCATAGAGAATCAACTATACTGTGTTCTACATTCAAGAAGCTTTGAAGGAAGCCAAGGGAGGTTGATCTCAGCAGAGTTCTTTCAAGAACTCATCAAGAAACCTGTCAACTCGTCTCTCTTATTCTGAGTTGAGGTTATATACATTGTATTTTTAATTTCTTGTAGGATCCTTAGGGATCTGAGTTATAAGCCTGAAATTATAAAGGCTGAGTGGTAGGGCCTGTGTGCCTAAGTGTAGGAGATTCATTTCTCTGAGTGTAGGCCTTGTGGCTGAGTGTAGGTCTTTGTGAAGACTGAGTGGTAGGGTTATTTAGCCTGAGTTGTTGGAGTGGGATCACTCTGAGCTGTAGGAACCTAGTTGGGATTCTGAGTGTAAGATCTGAGGATCTGAGGAATAGTGGAGGAGTTTGGCCGAATCTAGTACACTACTATATAGGTGAAGGGGGAAAGTGGATGTACCCAGACCTTGGGGAATCACTATAAAACTGTGTGTACTCTGTGTGTGTATGATTTTGTGGTTGCTGTTCTATGTTCTGTGAAATCTGTGATTAAATCTGCCAAAAAGTTTAAAAAAGATTAAGGTCACCTATTTACCCCCCCCCCCCCCTCTAGGTGATTAGGTACAATTTCTTTCAATGCCCTCTTTGGCAAATGGGACAGGCAGATAACAAAACCCAGCAGGCCTTCTGCAAGCACAACTTCAGGCACAAGGACTATAACAGTCACTTCCCCTCAAGTCTCTGCCCCTACAGATGACTTTCCTGCTGCTGCTTCTCCTCCTCCAACTCTTATTTCATCCCCTCCAGTTCCATCCACCATTCCAACTTCCTCCACTATCATCATTTCCAGCCCTTCTCCAACATCTATTCCATCTCCAATCCCCACTCTTCCTATAACAGAAGAAATATTCCATCCATTACACCACTACCCTTAACCAGACATTGACACATCATCCACCATTCCATCTTTCAATCTTCTTGATGATTCCTTCATGGATGACTCACCCTCATCCCCTCCTGATCTACCCTCCTCATCAACTTCATATCAACAGCTTCTACAAGATATTATTGATCAACCCACCTTCATACCCTCTATCTCCATACCACTGTCTTCCATTTCCACAATCCCCTCACCTCAACCATCACTTCCCCCATACACCAGCTCTCCACCACCATCACTAGTAGCTCCACCTCCATCCTCTACCTCTGCTCAATTGCCTGCTGAGCAAGTAGATATTCCAGCCCTAGCTGACAAGTTATATGAACTGATAGCTCCCAGGCTTTTACTTCTATTGGAGACCTCCTTGGCTCCATTACTTCAGTCAGTGGCAGCCCTTTCTGCCAGGCTATTCTCTCTCTTCCCTCAGACAATCCCTTCATTTGGGTGCCTTGATCCAGCTGTATCTGAATCCAGGCAGGGGAAGATGCCTAATGAAGTGGTGAGATTGCCTGCTGCTGCTATTTCTTCCGTTCCTGCTACTGCTGCTGTTTCCCCAACTCAAGCTCCAATTCCACCTCAAGTTGCTGTCTTTTCAGTAGACCTCAGGTCCCTGCTCTCAGATTTTGATTCAATTTATTTCAGTTGTCTTCCAGAGAAAGTTGCAGTCCAGCCATCAGAGGATCTTTCCAAGGCCATTGTGCCCTTCTCAAGTTGTGACACCAGTGTTATAACTTCATTCATCAATTCCCACTATACTTCTGAGCCTTCTGGTTCCAGTGATGCTGCTGCTATTCCTGCTGAAAATATTGTTGCTGCTGCTGTCAGAGATGATGCTGCTGATGTTCCAGTTTCTGATGATATACATATGACAGAGGCATATGATTTTGAGCCTGCTGCTATTGCTGATGCTGAAAATATTATCTCTGAAAGTAGTGTATCTGAAAACGTTTTATCTGAATCAGTTGCTGCTCCAGTTACTACTGATATTACTGCTGCTGTATCTTCTACAAGTTTTGCCACAGAAAGCTCTGTGTCTGTAGTTACTACTGCTACTGATACAACTTATGTTGCTACTAGTGTTGTATCTGCTGCTGACACTACTGCTGCTTCATCTGCTCCAACCCAACTTCAGAAAGAGTATTTGAAAAAGATTGATGCTTTATATGATGAGCAAAGTTCTGAAAGTGATGAATTCAGGACTGATTCTGATGATTCTTCTGCCACCATAGCCAGGAAAAGAAAGGCAAGGAGCAAAGCTATGAAAAGGGTGCCTCCAGCCAAAGTCAAGGACACTAATGATATTCCTTATTACATTCTTCATGACTGCCCCATTACTGAGCATTGGATGCAGTATTCCAAGAACCAACTTAAAGCCATGAAGAAGAAGAGGAAGTATGAGAAAGGATCTTCTCAGTTTCATCATTCACATCCTCCTCAACCTCCTCCTCCTGATACAGGTGCAGGTGGAAGGTCAGCTGCTCAACCTTCTGCTAAAAGCCAAACCACCTATCAGCCTCATGCAAGATCTTATTATAGGGGAAGCCAGTACAGAGGTTCTCAATTTAGAAGAGGAAGGTATAGAGGAAGCCAGAGGGATTTCCAAGTCTACTCCAAGGGCTATTCTAGACAACATCCATACTCTAGGGAAGGACAAGCTTCATCAGATACAACATCAGGTCCTTTTCCCTATAAGTTAAAAGAAGTAGTCTCCTCCAGAGCTCCTCCAGATAATCCATCTAACAGATATGAGCCTCCAGTGCCCTTTGAAGATCCAGAAAATAACCCTACTGCATGGACTACCAGGATGAAAGAGCTAGCTGCCCTGGATCAAATCAAGAAAGCTAAAGAGCAAGGCAGAGATACCTCAAGCTTTACTACATTGTCTGAACAAAGAAAGAAAGAACTGGAAAGATATGCCTCAAGCAAATTCTTTGATTCTGAAAGATATATGGAGCTGCATCCTGAAGCTGTGGTACCAAGGCTCAAACAACAAACCTCTTTAGGTGCAGCAAATGACAGAAGATCCAAAAAGGAAGATCTCAATCCTAATAGAGAGATCAAACTTATAAAGAGCAAGAAGAAAGAATAATTCTGTAAGGTGACAATTATTCTGATTTCTGATTTCTGTCTGGGATAATATATATCTGTGCTTCTAAAATGTCCTGCTTATTGCATTTCTGTATTGTTGCTTTGTATGTTGTTATTTAATTTTTTTTTTCAAATTCTGTAAATAGTAATCCTAACCCAAATAGGTGGAGATTGTTGGAACACCCTATTACTAATTTGGGTCAGGATCAATATGTCTTTAGGAAACCTATTTTTGACCTCCTGTATAGATCTAAAGGTCAACTAGAATTGATTCTAAGGGTTAGTAGTTAGGTTTGGAAGCTGCCCTCAAGACCAAGGTTTTTCAGTTTGAGGACTACGTCATATCGTCGAGCTCAGTACGACGAATCGTCGAACTCCAATCGACGATCATCTAGCTCAACTTCGACGAATCGTCGAACTCCATTCGACGATCGCTGAGCTCAACTTCAACAAATCGTCGAACTCCATTCAATGATCTTCGAGCTCAGTTCGACGATATTGACTTCAGTATTGATTCTCTATCTCTGAGCTCAGTTCGACGATAGTTGAGCTCAGATCGACGATCTCTGTTGCTGTCTAAGTCCAAATCGCTGAGCTCAGTTCGACGATAGTGGAGCTCAGTTCGACGTTTTTCTGCAGAGGTAAATGATTTTCAAGATTCAAATTCAGAACAGTTAAGGAGTTATTCACAACAATTAATTCAGAAGATTTTCTAGCCGTTTTCATTTATTCTGGACCAAGTTTCAAGGGATTATCAATGAATGTTTCTTTGGACTTTCCCCCAGAAGACAATTGCAATTAAGGATGCAATTAATGACAGGCCAATGACTATTCTTGACAGAGGATCATTTTATATTCAGAACTAGGGAATAAAACTCAAGATTTTTGAAAAACTGACACACAGCACAGATAAGCAGAACAAGAAGAACAAGAACAAATTTTTCTCTGAACAACATCTTTCTCAACATCAACTGTTCTCAAGAGGAAAAGAGAAAGAGTTGTAGACATTCTCTATCTAAAAGAATTCATACAAGAACACACAACCAAGGAGATCAACCATCTGAAATCTTCAGATCCCCTTTGATTCAAGTGTTCAAGGCCAACATCTTTCAATACTCCAGACACCTAACATTTCAGCTGTTGCTGAAATCATCATTTGCTGGAGATCAACTTCTGAAGGCCTATCACCCTACAGCAAAGCTTCATTTCCTGAACATCTCAAGAACTCAGGGGGAGCTTTGACAACATCAAATCCACATAGTCTTCTCAGCTGCTTTGAGAAAGAGAAGACTTCCATCACTCTCTCATCCCCATCTCTGTAAAGGGTTTTTCAAACTCCCTTCAAAAGTTTGTGCTTGGTTTTTGAGCACCTTGTCAAAAGTTCATTGGTGGCAAGACACCTGATCAAAAAATCTGATTTGGTTTTTGAGCACCTTATCAAAAGCTCATTGGTGCCCAGGACACCTGATCAACTCATCCTGCAGTGGATTCCTACCTAGGGTGGTAGAAGAGTGGATGTACCCAAGTTTAGGGGAACCACTATAGCTCCTTGTGTCTTCTGGCCTGCTTGTCTTTATTTTTGTTTCTGGCTGTGATTGATCTGTGATTAGTTTCTTTTGTAGATTGTAACAATTGTTTAGATCTTTTATTTGCTTCCCTATTCACTGAGATTGCAACAATTGTTGTAAAAAGATTTTAAGCACCATACTCTATTCACCCCCCCCCCCTCTAGAGTATATCAGATCTAACTGCACTTTCAGGATCTGCTCGGGGTCTGAGTTGACAACATCGAGTGACATCCAGCCCTGCCAGCTAGGTGGGATCCTGACAGCGGGATTTGCTTGGGATCTGAGTTGACACCATCGAGTGACATCCAACCCTGCCAGCTAGGAGGGAGCCTGACAGCGGGATCTGCTCGGGGTCTAGGTTGACACCATCGAGTAACATCTAGCTCGGCCAGCTAAGTGAGGGCCTGGCAATGGGATCTACTCGGGGTCTGAATGGATTCCATCGAGTGACATACAGCCCTTCCGGCTAAGTGAGAGCCTGGCAGCGAGATCTGTTCGTGGTCTGAATGGATGCCATCGAGTGACATCCAGTCTGGCAGCTAAGTGAGAGCCTGGTAATAGGATCTGCTCGGGGTCTGACTGGAGACCATCGAGTGACATCCATCCCTGCCAGCTAAATGGGAGCCTGACAGTGGGATCTGTTCGGGGTCCGGGTTGACACCATCGAGTGACATCCAGCACTATCAGCTAAGTGAGAGCCTCGCAGCGAGATTTGCTCGGGTCTTGAGTTGACACCATCGAGTGACATCCTGTCCTGCCAGCTAAGTCAGAGCATGGCAGCGGGATCTGCTCTGGGACTGAATGGACGCTATCGAGTGACATCCAGCCCTGTCAGCTAAGTGAAAGCCTGGCAGCGAGATCTGCTCGGGGTCTGAATTGACGCCATCGAGTGACATCCAGCCATGCCAGCTAAGTGAGAGAATGACAGCGGGATCTACTTGGGGTCCAGGTTGGCACCATCGAGTGACATTCATCCCTACCAGCTAAGTGAGAGCCTGGCAGCGGGATCTGTTCAGGGTCTATGTTGACACCATCGAGTGACATCCAACCTTGACCGCTAGGTGAGAGACTAACAGCGGGATCTGCTCGGGGTCTGAGAGCACTTCACCCTTTAGTATGAGTTACTGCGATAGAATTGGCACATCAAGATACTTTATTAAGAACAAAAACCACTTACATGTTTCAAGGATAAAAGCGCTTCAAGTCGTCACCGCTCCAGGTGAGACTTAAGGTCTCGCCCTAAACATTTTGGAGTCTATACCCTCCTGATCTAAATGCCTCTTTTACAGTGAATAGACCCTCCCAGAGGTTCCCCACGGTTGTCGACCTCCCTGCTGCATCCACCTTTTTCAGGACCAAGTCCCCCTTCACAAATTGTTTGACTCTGACGTGCTTGTCAAAGTACTTGGCCATTCTCCTCTTCACCTCTTCCTGTCGGATGGTGGAAAGGTCACGCAGCTCCTCCACCATATCATGGGAGAGACGTAGTTCGTCCGCGTTCTCTGCCGGCCATTCTTCCATGACTTCTTTTGCCATAGCCACCCGGGGCGTTTGTACTTCAAATTCTATGGGGAGCACTGCTTCACATCCGTGGGAGAGTTTGAAGGGAGTCTCCCCTATTACTATATTGGGGGTGGTCCTCAGGGCCTTGAGGATCGAGGGCAGCTGCTCCACCCAACTCCCTTTCAAGTTCTATACCTTCTTCTTCAAGAGATTCATAATGATCTTATTCGCAGACTCCACCTGCCCGTAGATCCTGGGGTGGTGGACTGAGGCAAACCTGAGGTCGATCCCGAGCTTCTCGGAGAAGCTAGTGAATTATGCGCTGGCAAACTAAGGCCTGTTGTCCGTGACATTGGCTTGGGGCAGCCCGTGGCGGCAGATGATCTCCCCCAAACGAAGTTTTTGATGACTTGGGAGGTCACCTTGGCCAGCGCTTTCACTTCTAGCCACTTAGAAAAGTAGTCAATCATCACCAACAGGAACCTCCTCTGTCCACTAGCCTGGGGAAACGGCCCGACCAAGTCCATTCCACAGATTACGATGGGACAGGGGGCTGTGATGCTCTTGAGGCACTGCGCCGACTGTAGTTGGAGGGGGTCAAATAACTGGCACATGTGACATCTTCTCGCGAACTCTACAGTGTCACGGCCCAGGGATGGCCAGAAGTATCCCTGCCTGACGATCCTCCCTTCCAGGGTCCGACTCCAGGAATGACTCTGACACTCCCCGTAGTGGACTTCTTCCAAGATTCTTTGCACTTACATCTCGGCCACGCAATGGGCCAACATCCCTGAGATAGTCTTCCTGTAAAGCTGCTCGTCCAGGAGGAGGTAGTATGTCGATTTGTACCTGAGCTTCTTCTCGTCCACCACCTCTGGATACTCTCCCGTGGAGAGGAAAGTTATGACCGAGTCCATCAACGAGGGTCGCTGATCTATCTCCATGAGCTCTCCCTCTTCAATGGAATGGCGGAATAGGTCAGTGATAGTCCCCCCCCACCCGGGGACCATGTTTTGCTAGCTGATCGACCTGCTCGTTTTCCTCCCGCGGCACGTGTTAGATGGAGAAGGTTTGGAATGTGGTGACGACCCCCTTCACTTTGGCCAGGTATAATCGTAGGGTAGGTTGCCTTTCCTCAAACTCCCCTTTGATCTGGGAAGCTACCACCATGGAGTCGGTGAGGACCTCCACGTCCAACACTCCCAGCTCTCTGGTCAGGCGCAACCTTGCTATCACGGCCTCGTACTAGGCCTGGTTGCTGGTGATGGGGAAGTGCACCACCACCGTTTGTTCGATTCCAGTTCCCTGGGGGCTTTCCAAGATCACCCCCACCGCAAGGGAATGCCGCCCTGAAGCGCAATCTACCTTCACCTTACATGGAGTCAGACGAGTGAGCTCTTCCTCCGCCACCTCGATTACATAATCGGCAAAAAAGTCAGCCATTTCTTGAGCCTTGATTGAGAGGCTAGGGATGAAGGAGATGTCGAACTCGCTTAACTCCACCGACCACTTGGACAACCTTCCTGAATGCTCCACCCCCTCAAAGATGTTGCAGAGGGGATGGTCAGTCACCACTTAGATAGAGTGTGTCTGGAAGTAGGGCCGCAACCTTCGGGCCGAGATGATCAGGGCGAAGGCCAACTTCTACAAAATTGTATATCGGAGCTTGGCCTTCTTTAAAACCCGAATAATATAGTATACAGGGAGCTACATCTTCCCCTCTTCACGCACCAAGACAGAGCTCAAGGCCTCCATTCCAACCCCGAGATACAAAAGCAGGTCCTCCCCCTCTTTCGGCCCTTAGAGCAACGGAGCCTGCGTCAACTCATTTTAAGAGCTTGGAATGCCTCCTCGCACTCCTTGGTCCACTCGAATTTTTGACCTCACCTTAGAGTTTTGAAGAAGGGGGAGCAGTTATCCCCGGCCCGGGAGAGAAACCGGCTCAATCCTGCCAGCTTTCCCATCTACCATTACACCTCCTTAGTGTTTCGCGATGAACCTAGCTCCATAATAGCTTGACCTTATCAGAATTTGGCTTGAACCCTGCGGGGGTGAGGAGGTGCCCCATGAACTTCCCCCTACTGGACCCGAAGACACACTTCAGGGGGTTCAGCCGCATCTTATACTTGTGCATGGTGGAGAAGGTTTCTTCCAAGTCCCGAAGGTGAGAGTCCACAACCTGACTCCTTATCATGAGGTCATCCACGTACACCTCAAGGTTCCTCCCCTTCTATTCCTGGAAGACCCTGTCCATCATCTTTTAGGTCGCACAAATCAAATGGTTTAGTTCTTAATTGAGGTCTTTTAACACAAGAGATTAATTTAACATGCATAATCCTTGTTTGCCAAATAATACCACAACATTCACAACACCTAAAATTATGACTCCTAACCGCTCCAATATTTGTCGTGTATAACGCAATGTCACAACCACAATCCGAGAAGAACTTGACTAAAAAGTACGATCCAAAATTAGTCTTGTTCGCTCCCAAAAATCCGAATATAACATTAAGGTTCGTCAATCCTTTAGAGATCTAATAATGGCTATTTGCCAATATTTGGATCAAGCAAAAAAGGATCCACCCGATCCGGATTCGATTAATGAAATTGAAGAACATAAACAATAAAATCAGATTTTTAAAATGACGGATTCAAAAGCCGCGGATAAAAGTCGATGTCTCGCAACCTCCTACTAATTAACAAAGGAATCACACAAGAGTAGATATTTTCGTTACCCAATCCCAAGCAATAGACCTTCAAATCTTCCACTAGGATGAGTGGAGGAATCACACGACGAAGGTGGAAAGATCCACTTCCACGAAATTCCACGGAGCCGCACCGGAAGGAGAAGACGCACGCCGTTTTCTTTGAAGTCACCGGAGGAGATCCACGGAAGATGATACGTGAAAGTTCCTTAGGATTCTTCAAGAGGGAATAGAGGGGATTAGAGAGAAGTGGTCGGCCACAAGAGCTTAGAGGAAGAGGGAAGATATGTGGCCGGCGGCCAAGGAGATGAGGGAGGCGGCGGCTAGGAGAAGGCAAGAGAAAGAGGGGGGCTGAATTTTGTCTAAGGGGGAAGAGAGAGATAAGGGGGAAATTCAAATTTTGAATTCAAGTTTCAATTTTTCATTCTTTTCCTAAATCCTTCATAAACATGGCCTTTTATAGCCTACACCACTCAATCTCCTCCATTCAAATAAAATAAAAACATGATGGTTATATGCACCCATCATAAACATGATATAACAAATACAAGAATTAAATACATGAAATAAAAACTCTCAAATTAAAACAATGCAACAAGAAAATTAATAAATATAATATAATACTATAATTATTAGATTATTGTCGCGACGATGGCGTTGTAGCGGCGATGACGTTGTAGCGAAATTATTGCCGCGACGATGGCGTTATAGCAGCGATGGTGTTGTAGCAAAATAATTGTCACGGTGATGGAGTTGTAGCGGCGATGGCGTGCATCAAAATTATTGTTGCGGCATCGTCCATCCAAGTCTTCAAATGTACGGTTGCGGCGACGATCAACATAATGCATGGACCCGGCGTCGCCATGGAGCTCGCCAAAGAACTCGTTAGCACCATCTGCAACGTCATCATGAACAAATGGCGGGACATCATCGCCACCAATCGAACGGTCACGATCATCACAAGCAAATGGCGGGACAACGTCGCCATCAATCCTCCCCCACTCAAAATTACTCATCTCCGATGAGTGGCCCGTGAGGGGAGAACAGTCAAAAGCAGCAGCAACATGGGGCAAATCTGGCCCCACAATCCAATTGGTAGTAGCGGGATCATGCCACATCAAATAGCACTTGTCAGGCAAAATGAAGGTCTTCGGGAACCTTGGAAAAACATTAGTCAAAGAAGGTGAAAAAGTTTCGACATCAACATTCAACATACCTCCAGTGGAAACCGTAAGAGAGCGCGATCCACGACCCAGCTCACCCCTCAACCCATTAGAAAACATAGTAGATGAAATAAACAGAGAGGCAGATAAGTCAAGTGGTGGAGAAACATAAGGCGTTAAATCCAAAACATTGAAAATGGGGTATATACCCCAATCGGTGGGTATCCCCAAAAGATAAGCATTTTCTCCTAACCTCTTTAAAATTCGGAAAGGACTAGCTCGCCAATTCGCTAACTTTTTTAGGGAGCCCGAAGGCAACCGTTCAGGAATGAGACGCGCCAAGACCAAATCATCAACATTAAAGTGAGATACTCTTCTATGTACGTTAGCATTAGATTTATAAAATGCATGTTGGGCGGTTAACGTTTCATGAATGTGCTTATGTAAAATGAAAATGTGTGCGCCAAATGCTATTGCAGGCAGACTTGACATGTAAAATAGCGGTAACGGAACTACTTGAGATGGAACCATGGGAACTAAATATGGTGGCGCCAACGGAAAGTAATAGGGTGACACTAGTGGAACTACATATGGTGGCACCAACCCAACGAGATCTGGTGGTACCAACGGAATGCGATCCGGTGGCACAAAAGATGGCCACATCATTAACGTACTCTCAGAGATTTGGTTAGTTTTAGAAAGTCGAGTGGCTACCAAATTAATGAGACATTCATCATGACCAAACACGAAATCTATTATCAGACTACGAGACATGTCCCAAGGAGGGTCCAACATGGATGGTAAAATAACATGACTCAAAGCAGGCAAAATAAATTCATGTCCGAAAGGATCCGCTAGTCGGGTCAACATATCAGGAGGGAGAGCCGGTAAAGCTAAAACCAGGAGAGAGTTAAGATCGCATTTAAATTCACGCAATGGAGTTAGCATCAGGGGACGCTCATCCGGGTCTACTTCTATGTCGTCTTCCAAAAATATAACTCTCTCGCTAGGACATTCTTCCAACTCATAAATCACGACATCAGTAGCAGTACAGATCTCATGAATGGGAGCATCGATAGATTCTGGAGGAGGGGCTAAGTCATGCCCAATATCAAAATACGGATTTATCGTCCAAGTAAAATTCTCCGGGTGCAAACCATTAAAGTCATATGAAAATTCAAACAATGGATTCGCCCTTACAGAAAATTTGTCTGACATGTCTACCAATTCATTAGATATATCATGTAATTCAGAATCAATGGTCGGGTCATAGGTCGGCAATAATGATACGAGATCTGGGGGCACTAACGGGACCTCATCTGGGGGAACTGGCAGAATGAAGCCAGGGGGCACTGTAGAACTCCTGAAATCAATCGTACCACACTCATGTCCCAAATGATCAGTACGTCGAGTCAACGGGTCAAGGGAACGAGTCGGTAAAATCAAACTCGGGGTACAATCCAAAAAGTCGTCCAATAATGCAATTTTTTTGCTTACAATTTCTTCTGACACATTATCCAAGTTATTTAATTTAGAATCAATTATGGTCTCAGACAAGGGTAGAATTGAGCCCGACAGAAGCTTTAAATCGGGAACGTCAGATAAAGGTGTTTGCATTAAAGAAATATCGTTCGGGCTCATAGTACTAAAATCATTCAAGCATAACTCGTTCACCAACGGTAAGTCTTCCCAATCAGTCGGAACGTCCAATATATCAGGATCATCAGAACAGTCCTCAATATATCTCGGTCTAACAGGATCCGGCTCGAGTCCAAACAGATCATCTCCTAAGTCACTATTAAGTAAACTCTCATCATCAGGTAAATTGCTGACCGACTCATGTGTAATCTCAGCAGGAGTAACCGTAGGATCCAAAATGTCGTCGAGGGGGAGTAGGGATGACTCCTCAATGGTGGAATCCTCATCCAGGTCACTAGGGTAACCAATATCCTCATCATCACTATAATCGTCAGGGATAGCAGCCTCATCCTCAGTGACGGGCACCATCCTAAGCCTTTCCTTTGACTCATTGGAGGATTCAATAACTGGAGCAGGCAACTCACGGGGAGAATCAAAAGGTTCTATGGGCATAATCATGGGATGACACGCAATAGAACCAAGATCAGATACGCCACTAGACTCAAAGGTAATAATCTTCTGACGTGAGTGAACCTTTCTCCTAGGAGGTCGGAGCTTCTCAATCTCCAAAGCCGTACTAAAGGTGAGGTCTAGGTCGGTGTGACAATAATGTAGTAAGCCGTACTCACTCACAGGCTCGGTGTTGGTAGTACGGAGATAGGCGGGATCAAATTGATCTGAAAGGAGGCTACGCATCGCCTGCCAATTATGTTGATAACCACCAACACGACGCTCTTCGTTCAGCCAAAATAACTGGGCCTGACCTATTAACCGTTCTCGGGCAAAGTGAATCTTTTGGGGGTCATCCCATCCATAACACTTAAAATGAAGTTCGATACCCTTAAGCCAATCCCTAAAAATTTTAGGACACCCTAAACCGTCATAAGTAGGACAAGTGTGGCATTGCCTAGGGGGAAACTTAGTCATGGCTTTATCATACCAAAAGTTCAACCGGGAAACGTGAACGTCATAGGCCATAATTTTGGATTTTTTGAAATTGGAAATTTGAATTTTGAATTTTAAACTTTGAAATTTGAAATTGGAAATTTGAAATTTTGAAATTTGAAATTTGAAATTTAAATTTTGAAGTTTGAAATTTGAAATTTGAAATTTTGAAATTTGAAATTTGATATTTAAATTTTGAATTTTAAAATTTGAAATTTGAAATTTGAAAATTAAATTTTAAATGTTGAAATTTGAAATTTGAAATTTTGAAATTTGAATTTTGAAATTCGAAATTTAAATTTTGAATTTTGAAATTTGAATTTTGAAATTTTGAAATTTGAATATTTAAAATTTGAAATTTAAATTTTGAATTTTGAAATTTGAAATTTAAAATTTGAAATTTGAAATTTTGAAATTTGAAGTTTGAAATTCGAAATTTGAAATCTGAAATTTGAAATTTAAAACTTGAAATTTATTTGTTTTAATTTGAAAAGGGGGAGGAGTGCCAATTAGGAAATTGACGAGAACCTCCCTCTGATACCAAATTGATGCAGGCTACATCTTCTGACGAACCGCAACGGACAACGACACTTAATCATTCTCTCACATTCCAATTCTAGGTCGCACAAATCAAATGGTTTAGTTCTTAATTGAGGTCTTTTAACACAAGAGATTAATTTAACATGCATAATCCTTGTTTGCCAAATAATACCACAACATTCACAACACCTAAAATTATGACTCCTAACCGCTCCAATATTTGTCGTGTATAACGCAATGTCACAACCACAATCCGAGAAGAACTTGACTAAAAAGTACGATCCAAAATTAGTCTTGTTCGCTCCCAAAAATCCGAATATAACATTAAGGTTCGTCAATCCTTTAGAGATCTAATAATGGCTATTTGCCAATATTTGGATCAAGCAAAAAAGGATCCACCCGATCCGGATTCGATTAATGAAATTGAAGAACATAAACAATAAAATCAGATTTTTAAAATGACGGATTCAAAAGCCGCGGATAAAAGTCGATGTCTCGCAACCTCCTACTAATTAACAAAGGAATCACACAAGAGTAGATATTTTCGTTACCCAATCCCAAGCAATAGACCTTCAAATCTTCCACTAGGATGAGTGGAGGAATCACACGACGAAGGTGGAAAGATCCACTTCCACGAAATTCCACGGAGCCGCACCGGAAGGAGAAGACGCACGCCGTTTTCTTTGAAGTCACCGGAGGAGATCCACGGAAGATGATACGTGAAAGTTCCTTAGGATTCTTCAAGAGGGAATAGAGGGGATTAGAGAGAAGTGGTCGGCCACAAGAGCTTAGAGGAAGAGGGAAGATATGTGGCCGGCGGCCAAGGAGATGAGGGAGGCGGCGGCTAGGAGAAGGCAAGAGAAAGAGGGGGGCTGAATTTTGTCTAAGGGGGAAGAGAGAGATAAGGGGGAAATTCAAATTTTGAATTCAAGTTTCAATTTTTCATTCTTTTCCTAAATCCTTCATAAACATGGCCTTTTATAGCCTACACCACTCAATCTCCTCCATTCAAATAAAATAAAAACATGATGGTTATATGCACCCATCATAAACATGATATAACAAATACAAGAATTAAATACATGAAATAAAAACTCTCAAATTAAAACAATGCAACAAGAAAATTAATAAATATAATATAATACTATAATTATTAGATTATTGTCGCGACGATGGCGTTGTAGCGGTGATGACGTTGTAGCGAAATTATTGCCGCGACGATGGCGTTATAGCAGCGATGGTGTTGTAGCAAAATAATTGTCACGGTGATGGAGTTGTAGCGGCGATGGCGTGCATCAAAATTATTGTTGCGGCATCGTCCATCCAAGTCTTCAAATGTACGGTTGCGGCGACGATCAACATAATGCATGGACCCGGCGTCGCCATGGAGCTCGCCAAAGAACTCGTTAGCACCATCTGCAACGTCATCATGAACAAATGGCGGGACATCATCGCCACCAATCGAACGGTCACGATCATCACAAGCAAATGGCGGGACAACGTCGCCATCATGAGGTCATCCACATACACCTCAAGGTTCCTCCCCTTCTATTCCTGGAAGACCCTGTCCATCATCTTTTAGTAGATCTCCCCTGCATTCTTCAGCCCAAAGAAAATCATTTTGTAATAGTATCACCCATCTCCCGTGATGAACGAGACATCCTTGACGTCTGGGGGGTGCATCCTGATTTGGTGATAACCTGAAAACGAATCTAAAAAAATCATTACAGAAAAACTGACGGCTGATTCAACCAGCGTGTCGATTCGAGATAATGGATAACAGTCATTAGGGCATAAATTATTAAGCAAGGAAAAATCGACACACATACGCCACCGACCATCTCCTTTTTTAACCATGACTACAATGGAGACCCAGCCGGGGTATTATATCTCGGATACAAATCCGGCCCTTAGAAGCTTTGCCACCTCCTTTCTGATAGGCTCGGCCAGCTTGTCCACGGTGGACCTCTTCTTCTGCTGGACGGGGCGTGCTCCCGGGTCCAAGTTGAGATGGTGGCAAGCCACATCCGCATCAACCCCCGACATCTCCGCGGTGCTCCATGCGATGATGTCTACGTTCTTCTGGATTCACGCCAGCATCCTGCCTTGAGCCTCCATGGTCAGCCCTCTGCTGACGCAAATCTTCTACACCCTGCCTCCAAGGGTGAGAACCTCCAGCTCCACCACCTCTTCTACAGCCTCCACCCAAGACTACTCCCTCCATTCTCCGATTTCCCTCTCCTTTGGGACGAGAACCTCCGCCTCCACCTCTTCCTCCACGGCCATTGCCTCAGCGAAATCCTCCTGGTGTCCTCCTGTCTGAAAGTTAGGGGGATAGATCTTAACTTAACTAATTAGAGTTATATGTAAATATATCACAATACAAAGTAAATAAACAAAGAAATCAAGCAACACAGAAGAGACAGAAGGATTTTATAGTGGTTCACCAACCTGGGTACATCCACTCTTCTACCACCCTGGTAGGAATCCACTCAGGTTTTTGATCAGGTGCCTGACACCAATGAGCTTTTGATCAGGTGCTCAAAAGTCAAACCCTCAAGTCTTTTGATCAGGTGACTTGCAACCAGGAATCCCTTTTGAAGGGAGATGACAACCCTTCACACAGTTGGGGTGAGAGAGAGAGTTGATTATGTCTTCTCTGTCAACAGTTAGAGAGAAGACTTGTGGATTATTGATGATGGTAGTAAAAGCTCCCCCTGAGATGTTGAATGGTTCAGGTTTGCAGGAAGCTTTGCTGCAGGGTTATATGCTTTCATAGTGAAGATGATCTCCAGTAAGCTTTTAGATTGATATTGATTAGTTGTCTGATGAAAGCTTTGAGCAGATGAACTCTAATGATTATCTTCTTTGATGATGCAGAGTTCCTCTTTCTGTAGATAGCCTTTACTGTCGTTCTACTGTTCTTATTCTTGTCTTGCACTGTTTCTTCTATATCTACTGATTCAAAAACATTTTAATGATTTATCTTGAGTGTAATCACTAATTGATTCCCTAGAATGGTAATTGCTTTGGGAATCAATTAACAATAATTCCAGATTTTCTTCTTAATTAATGCAGCCTCCAAACGGCTATATTCAGACGAATATATGACATTAATTCTGATGGGAATTATCTACTTTAATTAAGCCTTAATTAATTCCGCCAGCTGTAATTAATCCACCTGGAAACTCAACATAGAATTCGTCGACCGGAGCCTACAGTTCGTCGAGCTCAGCTTCTGTGTTCGTCGACCAGATAACTGGCTTGAGTTCATCGATCGTCGACCTGAGTTCGACATTCGTCAAACTTAGCTAGATTTCGTCGAGCTGACCGTCTTGCTTGAGCCCTGAGTTTGTCGACGTGAGTTCAGGGGATGAAATCAGAATTCGTCGACTTGAGTTCGACGTTCGTCGAACTCAGTTCAACTATCGTCGAGCTGATATTCTGACTGGTGCATTAATTGGAATTCTTCTGAGTAAATCTGGAGATAAACCTATGACCCATGACTATACATTTTGGGTCAATCTAAACAATCCTAATAGTGATCCTTACCCAAATCAGAACTGGGGTTCCAACAATCTCCCCCTATTTGGGTAAGGACACTATTTACATAAAAACAAGTAAAAATGCAAAGCAAAAAAAAAACAATCTACTTGAATTATAAGAATGTTCAGCAGATGTACATGGGTGCTTTGAAAAATAAAAATAAATAAAAGAAAACTATTCTATTGCTGTATGTTTCAAAGCAGTTTCCTCTTTGTAAATCAAACAATCTTCCCTATTTACTTTTCCTTGCCCAAATTCCTTGTCCAAATTTGAGTAGACTTTATAATCTGTTAGAATAATTAGTTCCTCTATTGTTGTAGCCTTTTTCAAATAATTTCTCAATATACAGCCACTGATATATCCTTGATATTGGCTGAGACTATTGATTTTGACTACTGTCAAATCTCACTGCTTCATTGTGGTAAAGTATGACTTGTCTTGTCAAGAGAGGTTAGAAGTTATGGACTCATATTACCTTGGGTCCTGGTTCTTTTTTATGATAATCAGAAATAAAAGAATATTCAGGTTGATATTTGTAACCTAATGGATGAGATTTCCTAGGAGAGATGAACCATTGGGTAAAAGGATTGACAAAATTTTGAGTTTGATTATAATTTTCAAATGGATACAAATTTCTGTTTTGAAATTCTGAGTTCGACGATTTTATGTTGAGATCGTCGATCTGCGTTCGACGAACAGTATTGATCTCGTCGATCTCGATTCACATAGTAATAATGACTACTATCTGTGTTCTACGATTGTCGATCTCTGCTCGACGAAAAATGATGATATCGTCGATCTCCTTTTGCTGAGTAGTTAAACCCAACCTCTAGGTTCATAGATCGCCGATCGTCGTTCAATGAGTAATACTGAGATCGTCGATCTTGGTTCGACGACTAATTTTGAACAAAAAATTTCTGAATATTTTTAGTTTGTTTTGGTAAAAATTGAGTTATTTTATCTAAATTTATTATCTTTTCTTTGCCTTTAACTGATTCTAATGAAGCTAATCTTTTTGAGGTAATTGTTAAGTCTTCTTTGAGTTGAATGTTTTCAGAAGATAAATTAATTACTTTTTCTCTGAGAAATTTTATCTCCTTCTCAGATAGAATCAAATCATTGCATAAAATTTTAAAATCTTCTTTAAAATGTTCTGAAGAGAAATCAAATGAGGAAATAACCTGATCCTCTTCTGATTCTGCTATTGATTATTCATCATATTCAGATTCCTCATCATAGCTGCTGCAAGATGCATGATTGCCATCAAGCATAATTCTCTTGCTCTTATTTATTTTTCATCCTCAGTTGTACATGATGAAGCTTCAGAGTCACTCTAAGAGTCAGCTTTAAATGTTCTTTCTTTTGCTGATCCAGCAGCCATTGTTGTGAGGGAGTCCCAGATTTCCTTTGTTGAGGAACATTCAGCCACTTCTTGAAAAATGTCATCAGACATTGATTGAGTCAGGATGTTCATTGCTTGTGCATCAGCAATCTTCAGCCTTTTCTGGGCATCTGTCCCTTGAGATGATGGAATAATATTTGGACTTGTTGTATCCACTGATTGATAAGGACCTGATAAGATGGAATTAAAAATATTTTCAAAAATGGAGTTCATATAAAACCTAATCCTTATCTTCCATAGTGCAAGCTTATCTATACTACACATGGGTAGTCTGATGCTTGAAAACTCATCAATTTGTGCCATGATAACTCTAAAGATATTTAAGATATATGAGATCGTTTTGGTTCAGGTGTTAGCCTTTAAAACAAAAGTAACCCGTTGTGATACAAATTGAAAGTTAGGGGGATAGATCTTAACTTAACTAATTAGAGTTATATGTAAATATATCACAACACAAAGTAAATAAACAAAGAAATCAAGCAACACAGAAGAGACACAAGGATTTTATAGTGGTTCCACAACCTAGGTACATCCACTCTCCTACCACCCTGGTAGGAATCCACTCAGGTTTTGATCAGGTTCCTAACACCAATGTGCTTTTGATCAGGTGCTCAAGTGCCAAACCCTCAAGTCTTTTGATCAGGTGACTTGCGACCAGGAATCACTTTTGAAGGGAGATGACAACCCTTTACATAGTGGGGGTGAGAGAGTTGATTATGTCTTCTTTGTCAACAGTCAGAGAGAAGACTCGTGGATTATTGATGGTAGCAAAAGCTCCCCCTAAGATGTTGAATGGTTCAGGTTTGCAGGAAGCTTTGTTGCAGGGTGATAGGCCTTCAAAGTGAAGATGATCTCCAGTAAGCTTTTAGACTGATATTGATTAGTTGTGTGATGAAAGCTTTGAGCAGATGAACTCTGATGATTATCTTCTTTGATGATGCAGAGTTCCTCTTTCTGTAGAAAGCCTTTACTGTCGTTCTACTGTTCTTGTTCTCATCTTGCACTGTTGCTTCTGTATCTACTGATTCAAAAACATTTTAATTGATTTATCTTGACTGTAATGACTAATTGATTCCCGAGAATGGTAATTGCTTTGGGAATCAATTAGCAATAATTCCTGATTTTCTTTTTAATTAATGCAGCCTCCAATCGGCTATATTCAGACGAATATATGGCATTAATTCTGATGAGAATTATCTGCTTTAATTAAGCCTTAATTAATTCCGCCAGCTGTAATTAATCAGCCTGTAAACTCAACACAGAATTCGTCGACCGGAGCCTGCAGTTCGTCGAGCTCAGCTTCTGTGTTCGTCGACCAAATAACTGGCTTGAGTTCACCGATCGTCGACCTGAGTTCGACATTCGTCGAACTTAGCTGGATTTCGTCGAGCTGACCGTCTTGCTTGAGCCCTGAGTTCGTCGACCTGAGTTCAGGGAATGAAATCAGAATTCGTCGACCTGAGTTTGACGTTCGTCGAACTCAGTTTAACTATCGTCAAGCTGATTTTCTGACTGCTGCATTACTTGGAATTCTTCTGAGTAAATCTGGAGATAAACCTATGACCCATGACTATACATTTTCGGTCAATCTAAACAATCCTAATAATGATCCTTGCCCAAATCAGAACTGGGGTTCCAACACTGTCACCTCCAGCTCAGTGCCGCTCTCCACCTCTATCTCCTCCATGCCGGCCTCCTGCTCGGCCGCCTCCATCCTCCACTCCATCTCCTCGGCTCCCTCCTGCCAAGAGATGGAATTTATGACGGTGACATAGCATTCCCGAGCAACTTTAGGGTCGCCCCGGACCCGAACCTAGATCCCGTCGGCATTGAACTTCAAGCATTGGTGGAAGGACGAGGGGACGCAGCGGAAAGTGCTGATGAGGGGCCTCCCAAAGATGACATTGTAGCTGCTGGGGGGCATCCACGATGCAAACCTGCAATTTTGGGCCTGCCCCCTCCAGGGAGACATGGAGCCCCACTCCTCCTTCTACATCCTTCCTCTCCCCTAAAAATCCAAACAAGGGCCCATCTGAGGCCAACACCCTCTTTTCCTCCACCTTCATTGCATCGAACCCCGTTTTGAAGATGACGTTGATGGAGCTTCAATTATCAATGAGGATCCGGGATACGGTGAAATTTTTGATGGCCGTCTGGATGACTCGCGCATCGCAAAAGGGATCCTCATGATCCGGCATATCACTCCTTGAGAAGGTAATCCTCACTTCTGGGGGTGGGGTTTGGGAAGTGGAGACAACACTCCGATGATAAATAGTATGGAGGCTCGCCCTCTAAGAGGCCACTACCCCCACCACCCATCATGGATCACTCTGATCCTTCCCCGGCTCCCGACATCTCCCTGGTTTTCGCACCGATCCTCCTCCGCATGGGGCAGGACCTCCTCAATCTTCACCTCCTTGCGCCCCTGTTGTTGTTGTTGCTCCCTGTTTTCTCTCCATAGCCCCTACTCTTGCCACTCAGACCTTCATACAACCGACAGTCTGACTCCTGATGCTCCCACCCGGGCTATTACTGCGCCTAGAGCTGCCTCTGCTCCCTCTGCCGGGGCTCGGCTCTCCTCTCATCCTGCCCCCTTTCACCTCTCGGCTCCATCTCTTCCTCCGTCGCCCAACTGGCCAGCTTCCGGGAAAACTCTGGATTCGATGCTTCCCTGTCGACTTCTCTCTCCGCTCTCTCCATCAGCTCCTCGTAGGGGAGAGCCGGCACTCTCTTCAGATCCATCCTGAAGAATCCCTATTACAACCCTAGGGTGAAAGCCATCATCAAGGTATGGCCTGACATCTCTTGGACCTGGTTGACCTCCTCCTGGAACATGTCAACATAGCTCCCCAAGGTCTCATTCACTCCCTGCTTGATGTGGAACAGGGACTCTGACTCCTTGTTACTCCTCTTCGAGGTTGTGAACCTCAACATGAACCCCGACACATGTCCTCGAAGCAGTAGATGGAGCTGGCCGGCAACTGGTGATGCTTAAGATCACGGCAGTGAACCGGTCGCACAAGTAATATAAAATGGGGGCTTTCCCAAGTATCGATCTCTCAAGGAACACAGTAAGGTGGAGTAAATTTTGAGGAGGACTTGAGATTGGAGTCCTTTGGTCAGAGCTAACTAAGGGGGGTTTGGATATTTGCGGAAATAGAAAATAAAAGGCTAACAACTACACTTATGCAACGCCGCTATGCGATGCTTCGTCAGGCGGGATGGAAGACTAGTCGGGCCGCTATGCACCGAATCACTAGGCGGATGGGCGAGTAGGCTTGAGGATTAGGTGGTTAGAACGGCGGAATGAGGGTCGAAAGCACCTCTTTGCTACGCACGCCAGTAGCAATTGCTAGTGCGGCAAGGGTGGATGGATATGGATGGAATATGACGCAACTCTAGCAACTTAAGCAGTAAAATGAAATAGGAATCACATAGACATGAAACACATAACGTATACAACCAAAGTGCACTTCATCAATATAAATAGATTTAAACACCAATATTCAATAAGAAAGCAAGAACAAGTCAAGAGATCGACCGAATCCGAAGTATTGTTGAGGATTCACGGTTGAAATCGTTGGGTTGTCAATCCGCGTCCAAGCTCGGTCCTCAACTGCGTCCGGGGTAGAGAAGGGCTGTCACCACCTTCCAATGGCCCGTCTTCTTCGTCTCACGATAACGGACGAAGTTTGCTAGCTTTCCTTTGCTTGATGGCTATGGCGTCAAACCCTACTTGAAGCTCACGGATGAAGGAGAACGCCGAGTGGAAGCTCCGGCTTGGATTTGGCAGTGAAAGCTTTCCCGGAGAACCTCCCTAGGGTGGAAGATGATGGGGAACGGCGGAGAAGGCGGAAAACTGCGGATAAATGTCGAGCTCCGAATCGTCTCTCGAATTACGGCGAGACCTGCACTATTTATACAAAGCAGAAATGAACAATATGCACGATCACAGGCGCACGATCGGTGGTCATGCACACTATGTCCGGTGATCGTGCGCACTGGCATGGAAGATCAGGAAGAAGAACTGGGACAACGCGCACGAGTAGTGGCGCACGACCGGTGGTCGTGCGCACTAAGTCCAATGGTCGTGTGATTACCCCAGACAAGACTCCAGAAAAGAGGAATCAATGCACACGATCAGTGGCGCACGACCGGTGGTCGTGCGCATTATGTCCAGTGGTCGTGCGCTTACCCCAGGCTGATTATGGAAAACGAAGACTAGTGCGCACGATCAGGGGTGCACGACCACTGGTCGTGCGCATTAGATCCCATGATCATGCGCAGTATTCCTGTTTCACAACTATCCCGAAACATGCACACGACCCCTGTATCGAAAGGAAAAACCAATCACTGATATGTGTAGACATTATAGGCAATCATAAAAAGGAGTACAAACTATAAAAATAACAAAATCCACAACCACGGGCATAAATGTGCACTTCCTATGGAAATAAAGACATGATGAAATATGAACAATATAGAACTAAAAGTGAAGTGCAAACACGTGAAAACTAGCCCAGATGAGTCCGAAAAACCCTATATAAATCGGACTCATCACACACCCAAACTTAACTGTTTGCGCGTCCCGAGCAAACAAAATCTAAGCAGATAGGGAAAATGATTTAGCTAACAAAGAAATTGAAAAACAAAGTACCATGCGAAGTCGCATGCTCGCGTGCGTAAAAATACAATAGAGAAAATTTCTAAGTATGCAGAATAGTTTATATTTTTCACAATGCGTATCAAAATTTTATTATTACTCAAAAATGGAATCACGGTGAATCATCCGGTCATGCGTAGGGAGAAAGTAGACTAATCGCTAGGCAAGCATTGCCAACGATCGGGGCTCGGGATAACCTCCAAAGGAATCCACCAATGTCGGTGACCATATGCTTGTCCTTTCGCACTCTCTCCACGGCACTAGTTAGACTCAAGCACGAATCCGTAGGACTTGGAGTATAATATACGCTTAGGTGAAGGCGGGGTATAAAAAGGTAAACAAGACGGACACGCACACCCAAAATAAGATCGCCCGAAAACGCACACAGCTAAACTTAATGGACAAACACGTGCGACGCACCACCAGACCTGTACTTTTGACGGTGCGTGCAAGCCCATAACGAACACAACTCAACAACATTGCACAACTCATCAATAAAATATATACAAATACATTTCCCTTTTTTTGTATTCCACATTGGGAATTTTCTTTTTTTTATCATATTTTTTTTATCCTAGCAATAATATATATACAACTCAGCTTAGTTTACTATCATTTTTTTCCTTTTTTTTCTTATCCAAATAGCCAAAATAAAATATGAAAACACGGCAACACCACAAGCTGCACAAACACCAACAAAACTGCCCACACGAAACGGATATAAACTACAACAAAACAAACTAACCGAGCGACCACATTCAGGTGTGCGAGTAGGAAAGGATATATGGCTATGGTAGCGAGGTGAAGGGATTTCAAAGGAAGGGACAGGCTCAACGGGGATAGCAACGGATAGATGTCGGGAATGGTACAAGGCTCAAACGAGACAAAGTGACGGCGCACATCACGCACGCACTTGACAAACCATGTACCCAAGCTTCGAGAGTAGCTAGTGGCAAGTTCTTAGCCAACGAGAAAGACTATCCATCCTCCCGACTCGAGCAATATGAACCTAACGGCCGTCTACACACATACCTAAGCTACTGTTTGATTCATACCGGATTCACCAACTTTTGAGTAGAATAAAAAGTCTTTACGCAAATAGAAAGATATAAAACTATAAGCATACAGAAAAATTAAATCTACTCGAATTTCTACACGAGACGAGAGCAGTTAACTAGGAGCACAACAAGGTCAACATTTTACTCCGTCTCACAATCCTATGTCAGCACCATAATTTTCCCAAATCATACAAAAGAAACGAGTTTAACTCGCAGCATGCAAAAAACTAAGCACGCGCTCATGTGGGGGCAGTGGTGTGTGATGCAATGAACTAATCAAAATAAAACTATAAAAGCTTCTAGTATGCACATGAGATGTGCACATGCAATAGGTAACAGATCTCTCCCCCAGACTTAAACTAAACTACACAGCATATGATAGAGAAATTAATATCATAAAGAGCTAAGGGAAGAGGTTACCCAATGCTCAGCTAGTGAGCATACCAGAAGACGCGTGGAAACCTGAAGCAGTCCCGCCATATGAAGAATCACAACCCCGCCAACACGAAGTTGTCAAGAATACCTGCAGGGGTGAGCTCCGCAAAAACAAAAGAAAAATATACAAAAATAAATGCTAAAACTAAAATAGACAAGAAAACTAAAAATGCAGGAAATATAAGATAACTATTGGGGTTATTGTCATCCCAGCACGACTTTTTAAATTCTAAACAGTTCTAGCTAATGGGCCTATGAAATAAAAAGTGCACAGGTAACTGGCCTAATATCCGTTTCGGTAACGGGTACCGATACGGTGATAGAGCAGTTACCCCTCTGCCTAAATAATCATACATGCTCCTCGTAGGCAGAGGAAATAGGAAGTAGGATGAGGAGGAGGCCTGGTGCTCACTCATCTCACCACAAAACAAATCCTTGCCTAGCAAGGTATCATCTATCACAGGCCTGCAGGAGGCGATTGCAACGGCATGAGCACAAAGCTCATCGTCATCCCAACGTACCTGTGGAGACTCATGCTGCACAGGCTCAAATAAGGAAGGGGGATCAAGTAATAAAAGAGAAGAAGAACTAAAAGAATCAGAAAATAGGAGAGTGATCCCGGTCTCACTCTCAGCAGGATCCAAGCAGAGATCACTGTCAGTGTCATATGAGTCGTACCGAGGGGAATCCGAGAACTCGAGGTCCGCAATGGTAAGAGGAACGACCTCATCCAATAAGGAGGTGCAAACCTCCACATCAGAAAGAGGGTATTCCTCATCCCACCGGGGTGCGTCATAGTGTTCCGAAGATCCACCTTCTCCATCGAAGATAGAGGAATCACTATCCCACTTCGACGCAACCTCGGGCACCGAATCATCAATAAGTACGGCACCATCAGCCGACTCACACAAAAATGGAGTAGCACAATCCGGCAAAAATTGTGGAGGGGCAAGGCTGCTCTCAAAATCAAGCACTGAATGAGCAGGCCCCATCGCAAAATCATTCGCTGACGTCACCCCGTCGACGACCGGAACAATCTCATCGTCCCATATAGGAGCGTACATGAGTTCCTGCTCCTCTGTTTTTTGGCTAACACCAGAGTGATCATCATCACTCAAGGAAAGCTCGTAAAAAGGGATCGAGGGACCCATGAAAGAGCTGTATGCAGCTAGAGATTCTTCGGTAATCTCAACGGGTAGAGAGTGAGCAAAGTGCGTCATGTCAGTGTATGGGCCAGGCAACACCCTGGTAGGCCTGTCCACAATACTCTTCCGTGAATGGGAGGTTGTTGTGCACACGCCCTTAGAGGGAGAAGTCTTGCACAAACGAGGGCAATCCTTCAACATGTGGCGCACACCTTGACATAACAAACACCGAATGCAATGCTCAGCATTCATAATAGCAATGACATCAATGTATCTGCGCAAAGTGTCAAGTAGATGGCACTCAGCATCAGGATCCATCGCGAACAAAAATAATTGCTGAAAAAGTACTACACAGCTAAAATAAAAATAACACGGATCTGCTATCTAAATCAAAAATCAGAAAAGGGAAAAAAGAAATAAGCAAAATAAAAATTCTAATAACCAAAGCAAATAAAAAAAATGATATGCACAAATGAAAAAGGGCTTCAATCTATTATCTCCCTCTCCAAAAACTCACACGACTGTGTTCCCCGGCAACGATGCCAAAAACTTGATGCGTAAGATCATGGCAGTGAACCGGTCGCACAAGTAATATAAAATGGGGGCTTTCCCAAGTATCGATCTCTCAAGGAACACAGTAAGGTGGAGTAAATTTTGAGGAGGACTTGAGATTGGAGTCCTTAGGTCGGAGCTAACTAAGAGGGGGGTTTGGATATTTCCGGAAACAGAAAATAAAAGGCTAACAACTACTCCTATGCAACGCCGCTATACGATGCTTTGCCAGGCGCGATGGAAGATTAGTCGGGCCCTAAAAGTTCACCTAGTGTCCACTATCTTCACCTATGGGGGTGGAATAGGTGACGTGCAGCGTTTTTGCGGAATTTAAGATTGTACCGGTTCAATAAAAATAAACAGCACAACACACAGAATACACAGACAATTTATAGTGGTTCCCCGACTTGGGTACATCCACTTTCCCCCTTCGACCTATCTCCCAACAAGGGACGACTCGGTCACTTCTCCAACAGGATTGAAATCCAATCCTTGCACTATCGGAAGGAACCCTTCCACACGTAGGAGTCAACACTCCCACAAACCGGGTTGCACCCAACCCTTACAACACGGAACAAACGTTCCTTTACAACAAAAGTAAGACTAGAATGTACACGAGATACAAACTTCGTTTGGAGACTAAGGTGTCCCTCTTTGTTGACGACGTGTTCTTGAAGTCCACAAAGAGTCCACAACCCTAGATCTCTCTTAGAGAGGATCTCCCCGGAACCGGCGAAGGTAAGATGGGTGGAGGCAAGGTTCACGGGATCGGCGGCGATGACGATATGCGGCTGCTGTACTTTAGAGATCCAAACTTCGTCGTGAAGCTAGCTAGGTCTACCAATGGTCACACTAGGATCAATCGTCTCGATCGATTCGGATGGGGAAGGATTTCCCGATCTACAAATCGAGAGACAAGAGATCTCCGGTTAGACTCGTGAGACGCTGAGCTTAGCTAGGCTTCTGCCGCAGGAGGATCTAGGCAAAACCACGATCTACTGGCGAACAACTTAGCGCGAGCGGCGGTGGCGGCGGCGGAGCGGAAACGGCGATCTAGGTCACGTCGCGTCTCGCGTGTTTCGGTTTTTCTTCGCTCAGCTTACTGTTCAAAAATACCCATATATTTATATATTGTAGACACTTACAATATGACCGTTGTGGGTCCCACACGTAGAAACCCGAAAACCGGTTCAAAATAGTCCAGCGGCAGAATCCGGTCCAGCAGCTTCCAGAGAAAACGCCAAGTAAAAATCGGCGAGAATCGCAGGTGATTCTCGACGAATCGGCGAGAATCAGTTAGTGATTCTCGACGATTCGTCGAGAATCACTAGTGATTCTCGCCGAATCACTTAGTGATTCTCCACGAATATTACTTGGTATTCATGATCTGCTCAGCGATGGGTTCGGCGAGAATCATTAGTGATTCTCGCCGAATCTTACTTGGCACCGTTTTGAGGTAGCCGGAAAGAGTCGGCGAGAATCACTAGTGTGTTGGAACACCCTATTACTAATTTGGGTCAGGATCACTATGTCTCTAGGAACCTTTATTTGACCTCCTGTATAGCTTAAAAGGTCAATTAGAATTGAGTCTAAGGGTTAGAAGTCTAGGTTTGGAAGCTGCCCTGAAGACCAAGTTTTTCTATCTGGAGACTAAGTCTGATCGTCGAGCTCAGCACGACGATTCGTCGAACTCCGATCGACGATCGTCTAGCTCAACATCGACAGATCGTTGAACTCCATTCGACGATCGCTGAGCTCAACTTCATAATATCGTCGAACTCCATTCGACGATCGGTGAGCTCAGTTCGACGATTTTGACTCTGCTTTGGATCTTTATCTCTGAGCTCAGTTCGACGATCTTTGAGCTCAGATCGACGATATTTTTTCTGCTTAAGATTTCCTGATCGCTGAGCTCAGCTCGACGATAGCAGAGCTCAGTTCGACGATTTCAGATAACTTCCAGAATTCAAATTCAAATCAGTTAAGAGTTATTCTGCAATTAATTCAGAGATTTGCTAGCCGTTTACATTCAATTCTGGACCAAGTTTCAAGGGATTTTCCAAGGAATAATTCTGTAGACTTTCCTTCAGAAGAGATTATACAATTAAGGATGCAATCAATGCAGACCAACGGCTATCCTTGACAGAGAATGATATTCTATTCTGGAACAGAGAATAAAAGACAGAATGGTTTTTGAATCAAAAAGTAGAACAAGACAGAGCACACACAATACAGATTACAAAAAAATACTCAAAAATCTTCTATCAAAAAGAATTCTGAAGAACACTCATCCAAGGAGATCTAGTTTTCAAATCTTCAGATCTCTTCATCTTTCAAAGTGTTCAAGGCCAACATCATTTCAAGACTCCAGACACTCAACATTTCAGCCATTGCTGAAATCATCCATTGCTGGAGTTCAATATTTGAAGGCCTATCACCCTCAAGCAAAGCTTTTCTTTATAAAGATTTCAAGGATTCAGGGGGAGCTTTGACATCAATCCACATAGTCTTCTCAGTTGCTTGAGAAAGAGAAGACTTCCATCACTCTCTCACACCCACTCTGTAAAGGGTTTTTCAAACTCACTTCAAAAGTTTGAACCTGGTTTTGAGCACCTTGTCAAAAGCTCATTGGTGGCAAGACACCTGATCAAAAAATCTGCTTTGGTTTTTGAGCACCTTATCAAAAGCTCATTGGTGCCCAGGACACCTGATCAACTCATCCTGCAGTGGATTCCTACCTAGGGTGGTAGAAGAGTGGATGTACCCAAGTTTGGGGAACCACTATATTTCCTTGTGTCTTCTGGTTCTGCTTGTTTACTTTTTGTTTCTGGCCTTGATTTGTCTGTGATTAGTTTTTGTTTACCTTAGTATTGTGGTTAGAGTCTTTATTGCTTCCCTGCTTACACTTACTACAACAATTGTTGTAAAAGCTTGTAAAAGTTTTAAAGCACCATATACTCTATTCACCCCCCTCTAGAGTATATCAGATCTAGTTGCTCTTTCAATTGGTATCAAAGCCAGGTTGGTTAAACATACCATATCTGATTGGTTGTACAGGCTAACACCTGAACCCCAAGATCCCAAACTAGATCTGTTTTTCTTCTGTATTTTATTATTAGTTTTTGTTTGCACAAATCATGGCCCAAAATAAAGATTATGCTAGCACCAGACCTCCAATGTGCAATCTTTCCAAGTTTGCACTTTGGAAAGCAAGGATTAGACTTTACATGAATTCCATTGACGAAGATATTTTTAATTCTGTTTTAACAGTGTGTCCAAGACCCCCAGAGAGCACAAGCACAAATGCTGTTCCACCTCCATCAGGAACAGATGCTGACATCAAAAAATGGAAAGTAGCTGATGCCAAGGCTATGAACATTCTAGCCCAGACAATGTCAGATGATATATTTCAAAAGGTAGCTGAATGCAATTCAGCCAAGGAGATTTGGGACAAGCTCTCAGAAATAGTCTCAGGCTCAGCTGATGAGAGAAAGGACAGAAGATCCCATCTCATCTCCCAATATGAGAACTTCAAGAAGTGAGAGACTGAGTCAGTGGGAGACATGTACAACAGATTGAGTCTAATTGTCAGTGAACTAAGGACATTGGACAAAGAGATTTCTCTGACAGAACTTAATGACAAGATCCTAATGTGCTTCCCCAGCACTTGGGATTCAAGAATCTGGCCAATTAAGGATGCCAGAAGTCTGAATGAAATCACCACTGAAGCCTTGTTGGGTAAGCTCAAATCTTATGAGCTACTTATCAAGAATAGAGAGGAAGAACAGAAGGCTGCTTCACCAGCCACAAGGAACGAGAAGACCATAGCCTTTAAGGCAACTGAGGATTTGCCTGAAGATAAGAGCATAGGCAATGATGAACTACTCAGCTTGTTGGCCAAAAGATTCTACAAGATGGCCAGAAAGGACTTCAGAAGAAGATCATACAAGGAGCAGGACAAGCCAAGGTATGACAAGTCCATTAGCAACAATAAAGATATTATCTGCTTTGGTTGCAGGAAACCAGGGCACATAGTTCCTGACTGTCCAGAGAACAAGATCAAGGACAGAAGGGACAGAAAAGAAAGAAGAAAGGAGAAAGACTCCAAAAGGAATGGAAGTGGCAAACCTTCTTCAAGCAAAAATAAGCATACAAGAAAAGGGTTTGTTGCTGAATCCTGGAGTGAGACAGAAGAGGAGTTAGAAGCCTCTTCTAGCTCAAGTGATGATGAGGATGATGCAGAAGAAAAGGAGTTCTGCATGATGGCAATCAATGCCTCACAGCACAACTCAGAGGAAGAGGAGTCAGAGTCAGACTTAGAGACTCAACCTGAAGAAGATCAGGTAATTAGTTCTTTTGATTTTAGTTCAGAAGATTTTAAATCTGAATTTAAAGCACTGTGTTTAGACCTGCTAAATTCCGAGAAAGAGATTATCTCTCTCAGAAATCAATTATCTGAACACAATGGTTTAAAGTCAGAAAACCTCAAACTCTCTCAGGAGTTGGAGAAATGTAGGGAACAGATAGCTACACTGAAAAGTGAGCTCTCTGAGGCCAAGAAGCTTGAAGAATCCCTTAATGGGAGAAGCATCAAGCTGATGGACATCACAAGCACAGTGAACTCTAGATTTAACAGTACACTGGGCTTGGGTGCCTCATCCAGCCAACCTATTATTCTAACAACTCCCATCAAGTTTATTTCTGACAAGGGAAAGGGAGTTGTAGAGGTTGCTAGGAAAAATTCTGATCTGCCTCAGAAAACTAAGTCCCAGCAGAAATCGTCGAACGTAGATCGACGATCGTCGAATGAAGATCGACGATCGCCGAACGCAGCTCGACGATCTCAGGAAAAATCGTCGAACGCAGATCGACGATCTCATCCAAAGTCTTCGAACGCAGCTCGACGATCTCATATACCTGACCTCATCCATAGTCGACCGTCGAACGGAGCTCGACGCTCTGACCCAAGATCGTCGAACGCAGCTCCAAGATCGTCGAACAGAGGTCAGAGCTCTGGAAACTTGTTTAAAGGCAAATCAAAATTGAATCCTAAGGGTTCTTCATCCCAAACCTTTAACCCTTATACTGAATGGATTATACCTCCAAGGAGATATCATCCTGAAGGATATAAGAGTCAACCTGGGATGTCTTTCATTTCTGAATTTAAAGGCTATCAACCTAGGCCCAAGGTAAACTGGGTCAAAAACAAGTAAATTGTTTTATGTGCAGGTGAAGACCTATCCAACATCTAACCAGCAATGGTACTTGGATAGTGGGTGCTCTAAGCACATGACAGGGAATAAGGTCAACCTCACTTCCTTTAGAGCCAAGCTTGGACCCAAAGTTATCTTTGGTGACTCCAACTTTGGACAGACTAAAAGATATGGTGCAGTCCAGATTGGATCAGTAACCTTTAAGAATGTAGCATATGTGGAAGGACTGAAGCACAACCTAATCAGCATCAGTCAGCTGTGTGATGAAGGCTACCAGGTGACCTTCAGCAAAGCCTTATGCAAAATCAAGTCAGAGGACAACACAACTGTGTTAACAGGTAAAAGGAAAGGTAACATCTACCTAGTAGACTTTCTTTCAACGAATGTAGATATCTGCTTGTTTAATTCAGTCTATAGACCAAATGTTTTGTGGCATAAGAGATTAGGACACCTAAACCTTAGAACTATTGCTAGGCTATCCAAGGACAACCTTGTTAGAGGACTACCTTCTGGCCCCTACAAGAAGGAAGGACACTGCAGGGTTTGTCAATTAGGCAAGCAAACTAAAAACAGTTTTAAGTCACTTAATAAGAGTGATTCACCTAGGATATTGTATCTGTTACACATGGATCTATTTGGACCCATCACAGTACAAAGCCTAGGAGGGAAATCCTACACTTTAGTAATCGTAGATGACTTCTCTAGATTCACTTGGGTGTTCTTTCTAAGGAAGAAGTCTGATAACTTTAAGTGTCTGACAGAGTTTCTCAAATGTATACAGATTGAGTTCAATACTCACATTGCCCTGATCAGAAGTGATCATGGGACAGAGTTTGATTCTCTTCTTATGCAAGTGTTCTGTCATAGTGAAGGGATCATGCATACTTTCTCAGCTCCTAGAACTCCTCAACAAAATGGGGTAGCTGAAAGGAAAAATAGAACCCTTATTGAATCTGCCACTACATTGTTGTCAGATGCTCATCTACCTCTATCCTTTTGGGCAGAGGCAGTGAACACCTCCAACTATGTGCTGAACAGAAGTCTGATACATAAACTAAAGGGAAAGACTCCCTATGAATTAATCAAAGGGAAGAAACCTAAAGTTGACTATTTTAGAATTTTTGGTTGTATTTGCTATATTCACAATAATGACAAGAAATATTTAGCAAAATTTCAAGCCAAAGCTGATGAAGGAGTGTTTCTGGGATACTCCATGATCAGCAAGGCCTATAGGATCTATAATAAATCATCCTTGAAAATTGAGGAATCTGTTCATATTTCTTTTGATGAAACTAACATGTCTTTCAAGGAGAAGATTTCTTCTACCATAGAACCTTTGCAGGAACTCTCTCTAGTTGAAGATATGAACAAGTTACATGTTGCTCAAGAAGAAGAAAGCAGTGAAGATGAAGGGAATGCCTCACATATTGAAGCACAATCTGAAGAGCCAGTTGTTGTACCACAAGAGGAAACAACAACACAGGTTGGTGAACAATCAACACCCCCTGTTGATTTAGTAACATCAAGAGACCATCCAATTTCCCAAATAATTGGAGAAATCTCAGCTGGTGTGCAAACCAGAAATCAGGTCAACCAAAACCTGTTGCACACCTGCTTCCTATCTCAAATTGAACCTCAGTCCATTCAAGATGCAGAGCAAGATCCACATTGGATCATTGCAATGCAAGAGGAATTGCATCAATTTGAGAGGAACAAAGTATGGGAACTAGTGCCAAAGCCTAAGGATCATTCCATTGTTGGAACAAAATGGGTATTCAGAAACAAACTGGATGATCAAGGAGTAATTATAAGGAACAAGACAAGGCTAGTTGCTCAAGGATACTCTCAAGAAGAAGGAATCGACTACGACCAGACCTTTGCACCAGTTGCAAGATTAGAAGCCATCAGGATTTTTCTAGCTTATGCAGCTCACAAAGGCTTCAAAGTATATCAGATGGATGTCAAAAGTGCCTTCTTAAATGGAGACATCAAAGAGGAAGTCTATGTCAGACAACCTCCAGGTTTTATCTCTCCAACTCTTCATGATTATGTTTTTAGACTGAACAAAGCATTATATGGTCTCAAGCAAGCTCCTAGAGCATGGTATGAGACCCTAGCATGCTTTCTCTTGGAAAATGGTTTTATAAGGGGTAGAGTAGACCAAACTCTTTTTATCAGAACCCATAAGTCCCATACCCTACTAGTACAAATTTATGTAGACGATATCATTTTTGGTTCTACTGACTCAAAATTGTGTAGAAGGTTTTCTAACCTGATGCATTATAAATTTGAGATGAGTAGCATGGGTGAGCTATCCTTCTTCCTAGGATAGCAAGTCAAACAACATGCTGAAGGCATCTTTATTTCTCAAACCAAACATGCTAATGAACTGGTAAAGAAATTTGGTATATCTGAGGCATCTTGTATGAAAACACCCATGCCTACCAATGATGTATTGGATGCTGATGAACATGGGAAACCTGTTGATCAGACAACATATAGAGCAATGATTGGCTCTTTACTGTACCTTACAGCTAGTAGACCAGATATAATGTTTGCTACATGTATATGTGCTAGGTTCCAAGTAAGACCTAGAGAGTCACACCTAACATTAGTAAAGATGATTCTCAGGTATGTTAAAAGTTGTCCAAATCTAGGCCTCTGGTATCCAAAAGATTCAGCATTTGAGTTAACTGGATTCTCTGATGCTGATTATGCTGGATGCATAATTGACAGGAAAAACACCAGTGGAACTTGTCAGTTCCTTGGTGACAGACTTGTCTCTTGGTTTAGTAAGAAACAAACATCTGTGTCAACTTCAACTGCTGAAGCTGAATATATGGCTGCAGGCAGTTGTTGTTCACAAATATTGTGGATTCAAAACCAACTCCTAGACTATGGTTACAACTTAGAGAAGTCTAAAATCTTTTGTGACAATACAAGTGTTATTTCCATAGCTCAAAATCCAGTCCTCCATAGTAGGACAAAACACATAGAGATTAGGCATCACTTCTTAAGGGATAATGTTGAAAAGAACAAAATTGAATTACAATATATCCCAACTGATTTACAAAGGGGAGATATTTTCACCAAGCCTTTGGATGAAAAGAAACACACCTTCTTCCTAAATCAGTTAGGAATGTTAGATGGAGGAAGCCTTAAATAATCTCCATGATTTTGAAAGCTAAAAATTGACCAAGACTAGGCAAAAATTCTGATTTTTCTTAGTGTCTAGAATTTTTCTGATCTCTGAACTGCGCTCGACGATTTCCCCAAAGATCGTCGAACGGAGATCGACGATTTCCAGAATCGTCGAACTGAGTTCAGCACCTCTTAGATAGTATGAACTATCTCTTCCGGTCAACGATCGTCGAACGACGCTCGACGATTTTGTTCACTGAACGATCATCGAACGGAGCTCGACGCTCTCCAAGATCGTCGAACGGAGATCGACGATGTTGGAGTCTCTTCAGATTCCTTTAGAAGCCTCGATCGTCGAACTTAGTTCAACGATCTTTCCAATTCTGCGTCGAACCCTAATATAAAACTCATTTTTCGCCGTCGTTCTCTTTTGCGCTTTCGATTTCTCTGCAAGAATTCTCTTCCCTCCAAACAGTTCTACGCTTGGTCATTTTGTTTGTTAAGTTTTTGCAGGTACAATGGCTGTGTCAGTTGCTGTCCTAGCTGCAATGAAGTTTGATGTAGGCTTTGACATTGATCTGGAATCTTTCAACACTACTGATCAGATTTTCCAAGACATACTGGGTTTATTCAAGGATCAAAATCTGTCTGCCCTAATGACCACCAGGATAAAGCTGGCCTCAGATGAAATCAAGGAATGGGTCTATACTGCTCATAATCTAGACAACAACACAATAGTTGGGTCTATTGCTGGAACTCAGGTACCCTTGACCCCCACAATTTTAACAGAGGTTTTTGGACTGAGAAATGGAGAAAAATCTGCTGAGTTATCTGGAGAGGAGTTTTCTGACCTGCTTGCCAGGATGGGTCATCCAGAGGGAAACCCTAGCAAGCTATTCAAGAGGAATCTGTCTGTTGAATACAGGTTCCTAGCAGATGTGGTAGGGAAAGTGCTTCTTGCAAAGCACTCTGCTCATGACACTATATCCAGACATCAGCTCTGTATCATGGGAGCTCTGGTGGATAAGAAAAGTTTGAACTGGGAAGAGGTGTTCTTTGACCTCATCAAGAAGAAAATAAACAAAGGTTTTGTTAATTTTGGAAGGATTCTTGGAGTTTTCCTGCAGACCAAGTGCCCTGCCTTGCTGGTCTCCTCTGGAGTTCACATCAATGCCTCCAAGAGACTTACCTGTGCCCTCTTTGGCAAGTGGGATAGGCAAATAAGCAAGCCTAGCAGGCCCTCTTCAAGTGCTCCTTCAGGCACAAGGACTCCAAGAGTCACTCTCCCACAGGTCTCTGCTCCTGCAGAAGACCTGGCTGCTGCTGTTGCTGCCTCTCCTCCTCCTCCAATTTCAACCCTACCTCTTCCATCCACCACTCCAGCTCCATCCACATTACCATATCCAGCCCCTCTCCAACATCAACTCCATCTCCAGACCCCATTCTACCTCCACCAGAAGACCACTTCCTACCACTATTCTCCTACCCTCCACCAGATATCACATCATCACCATCCATACCATCCTTCACCCTCCTGGATGAATCCTACATGGATGAATCCCCCTCATCTCTTCCTGATTTACCCTCCACCTCCACTTCATTCCAAGATCTCCTCCACCACATCATTGATCAACCAACCTTCACTCCATCCATCTCCATCCCCTTGTCCTCCATATCCACCATCCCAACACCTCAGCCATCCATACCACCACTCTCTAGCCCTCCACTTCCAGCATTTTCAGCTATTCCTATTCCATCTACCTCTGCTCCAGCAGTTGAGCAAGTAGACCTCTCAGCCCTAGCTGACAGGTTGTATGAGCTAATTGCCCCCAGGCTGTCTCTACTCTTGGAGACCTCATTGGCTCCTCTACACTTGTCAGTGGCAGCCCTCTCTGCCAGGCTTTCCTCCCTCCTTCCTCAGGCAGCACCACCAGCAGTTTGCCTTGATACAGATGTATCTGCATCTAGGCAGGGGGAGATGCCCTATGAAGCAAGCCTTCATGCTGTTGCTGCTGCTGTTTCTGCTCCTGCTGCTGATGATACTGCTGCTGCTGCTGATGTTTCTGTGTCTGCTGCCCCTTCTGCTACTGTTGCTGTGCCTCCAGAATGTCAGACTCCTACTGCAGTTCTGGCAATAGACCTAAGGTCTTTGCTTTCTGCCTTTGATACTGCCTTCTTCAGCTATCTCCCAGAGGTTAATGCTGTCCAGCCCCCAGAAGATTTATCCAAGGCACTGGTGCCTTTCTCTTGCTGTGACCCTAGCGCTATCTCTGCATTTGTACATTCAGTGCTTGCTGCTACTGAAGATGTTGCTGCTGCTGTTGTTAAAGAAAAGACTGAATCTGCTTCTGAAATTGTTGATACTACTGAGATTGTTCACACTGCTGCTGAAATCCCAATTGCTTCTGATGAGCCAATTTGCAAGGATCTTCTGATGACAGAGGCCACTGTTTTTGAGCCTGCTGCAGATTTTGATGATGTTACTGCTGTTACTGCTGCTGTCACTACTCCAGTATCTATTGCTGCTGCTGTATTTTCTCCTGCTGCACCCTCTGCATCTGCTGCCCCATCTGCTGCTATTCAACTGAAGAAAGAATTGATGAAGAGAATTGATGCTCTATATGATGACCAGAGTTCTGAATCTGATGAGTTCAAGACAGACTCTGATGACTCTTCTGCCACTATTGCAAGGAAAAGGAAGGCTAGGAGCAAGGCAATGAAAAGGGTTCCTCCTGCAAAAGTCAAGGATGATAATGATATTCCTTATTACATTCTGCATAACTGCCCAATTACAGAACATTGGATGCAATATTCTAAAAATCAGCTGAAAGCCATGAAGAAGAAGAGAATGTATGAAAAGGGCTCCTCCCAGTTCCAGCACCCTCATCCTCCTCCACCACCTCCTCCTGATGCAGGTGCAGGTGGAAGCTCTGCAAGTCAAGCCCCAGCTAGAAGCCAAGCTCCCTATCAACCCCATGCTAGATCCTACCAAAGGGAAGGCCAATCTAGGGGTTCATATTCTAGGAGAGGAGGATACAGGGGTAATCAAAGAGATTTTCAAGATTATTCCAAAGGGTATTCCAGGCAGCATCCATATTCCAGGGGAGGACATGGTTCTTCTGATACATCATCAGGTCCTTTCCCCTACAAGCTAAAAGAAACTGTGTCTGCCAGGCCTCCTCAAGATAATCCTTCCAACAGGTATGAACCACCTGTACCTTTTGAGGACCCTGAGAATAATCCATCTTCTTGGACTGCTAGGATGAAGGAACTGGCTGCACTAGATCAGATCAAGAAAGCCAGAGATCAAGGTTTAGACACTTCAAATATTTCTACAATGTCAGAGCAAAGACAAAAAGAACTGGCGAAATATGCTTCCAGCAAATTCTTTGATGCTGAGAGATATATGGAGTTGCATCCTGCTGCTGTGGTTCCCAGGTCTTCAAAGCAAACTTACTTGGGTGCAGCAGATGACACCAGGTCCAACAAAGAAGCCCTGAACCCTAACAGAGAAATCAAAATGGTTAAAGGCAAAGAGAAGAAGTGACATTGTAAGGTGCAGTTTCTGTGAATTCTGTTTATCTGGATGATATATATATATATCTGTGATGTTTCTGCAATGTCTAGCTGTTGTTTTTATGCTTAATACTTGTATGATGTTATTTAAATTTTCCAAAGCCTGTAAATAGTAATCCTAACCCAAATAGGGGGAGATTGTTGGAACACCCTATTACTAATTTGGGTCAGGATCACTATGTCTCTAGGAACCTTTATTTGACCTCCTGTATAGCTTAAAAGGTCAATTAGAATTGAGTCTAAGGGTTAGAAGTCTAGGTTTGGAAGCTGCCCTGAAGACCAAGTTTTTCTGTCTGGAGACTAAGTCTGATAGTCGAGCTCAGCACGACGATTCGTCGAACTTCGATCGACGATCGTCTAGCTCAACTTCGACAGATCGTCGAACTCCATTCGACGATCGCTGAGCTCAACTTCATAATATCGTCGAACTCCATTCGACGATAGGTGAGCTCAGTTCGACGATTTTGACTCTGCTTTGGATCTTTATCTCTGAGCTCAGTTCGACGACCTTTGAGCTCAGATCGACGATATTTTTGCTGCTTAAGATTTCCTGATCGCTAAGCTCAGCTCGACTATAGCAGAGCTCAGTTCGACGATTTCAGATAACTTCCAGAATTCAAATTCAAATCAGTTAAGAGTTATTCTGCAATTAATTCAGAGATTTGCTAGCCGTTTACATTCAATTCTGGACCAAGTTTCAAGGGATTTTCCAAGAAATAATTCTGTAGACTTTCCTCCAGAAGAGATTATGCAATTAAGGATGCAATCAATGCAGACCAACGGCTATCCTTGACAGAGAATGGTATTCTATTCTGGAACAGAGAATAAAAGACAGAATGGTTTTTGAATCAAAAAGTAGAACAAGACAGAGCACACACAATACAGATTACAGAAAAATACTCAAAAATCTTCTGTCAAAAAGAATTCTGAAGAACACTCATCCAAGGAGATCTAGTTTTCAAATCTTCAGATCTCTTCATCTTTCAAAGTGTTCAAGGCCAACATCATTTCAAGACTCCAGATACTCAACATTTCAGCCTTTGCTGAAATCATCCATTGCTGGAGTTCAATATTTGAAGGCCTATCACCCTCAAGCAAAGCTTTTCTTTCTGAAGATTTTAAGGATTCAGGGGGAGCTTTGACATCAATCCACATAGTCTTCTCAGTTGCTTGAGAAAGAGAAGACTTCCATCACTCTCTCACCCACACTCTGTAAAGGGTTTTCAAACTCCCTTCAAAAGTTTGAACCTGGTTTTTGAGCACCTTGTCAAAAGCTCATTGGTGGCAAGACACCTGATCAAAAAATCTGCTTTGGTTTTTGAGCACCTTATCAAAAGCTCATTGGTGCCCAGGACACCTGATCAACTCATCCTGCAGTGGATTCCTACCTAGGGTGGTAGAAGAGTGGATGTACCCAAGTTTGGGGAACCACTATATTTCCTTGTGTCTTCTGGTTCTGCTTGTTTACTTTTTGTTTCTGGCCTTGATTTGTCTGTGATTAGTTTTTGTTTACCTTAGTATTGTGGTTAGAGTCTTTATTGCTTCCCTGCTTACACTTACTACAACAATTGTTGTAAAAGCTTGTAAAAGTTTTAAAGCACCATATACTCTATTCACCCCCCTCTAGAGTATATCAGATCTAGTTGCTCTTTCATAGTGATTCTCGACGATTCGGCGAGAATCACTTGGTGATTCTCGTCGAATTATACTTAGACGAATTTTCGTCTTTCCACCCAAGAGCTGCTCCTTGACCCATCCTTGCTCCTTGTCTTCTCTTGCATAAACACGGCCCTGTACTTGAAAGTACGTGCACTCCAATAGAGAGAGTACACGTAGGCCAACACACTGATCTGCTCAACGAGGGATTACGACGTGCAGACCCGTGTATATTGACCTACTGCACCCTGACATTGGTGTGCACTTAGCGTGGAAGAACTGCAAGCACAACTTAAGAGGTTTCATCAAATACATTGTGAATTCATCTTAGCTTGACAGGTGGCTTCCTCAAATCTAGGTAATTGTGGATACAATACCCAACAATCTCCCCCTATTTGACGAAGCCAAAACCCTACTAGCTAAGATGAATAACACCAATCAAATAATAAAAACAGCATTCAGAATTTAAACATGCAGCACAAGAGAATATAAGCAAACAGATCAAGACTTGAGTCATTCACAAATTCAAATATATATACAAATATATATATATATATATATATATATATATATATATATATATATATATATATATATATATATATATATATATATATATATATATATATATATATAATCTCAAAATTGTTCATATAATAACAATAAGCATTAAATGTTCTTAAGAGAGAATGACAAGCTATAAATTGTTGACTATTTTTCCTTAGCTAAGTCATCCTTGAGTTTTTGCGCCAAATACTTCTTCCTTTGCCTCTCCATATACTCTTTAGGCTTCGGATAATATCTGGGAGGAGGAACTTTATCTGCTGCCGTGTTGTTTCTGAAGAAGATGTTTCGTTTCGCTTCATACGTCTTGTGCATTTCCCACTCATACTGGCTGTATACTTCGTTTCGATTGTGTTCTCCTTTTTCCTGTAGCCAGAAGGTGTCCAAGATGATATGCTTTGAAACTGGACTCCACTTTTCATTTCGTACTTCCTCCTCACACAGTCTGATTCTCTTCTCAGCTAGTGTCTCCTTGGATGTCCCTTCTTGAGCTTTTCTCTTGCCCCTGACTTTTGCTAGGGCCTCTTGGTCAAACATGCTCCTCATTTTAGCTTTGGAAACATCCCTATCATCAGCTTCACTCATAGGAACATCTGCAGCACTTACTCCCTCAGCAGCACTTACTCCCTCAGCAGCACTTACTCCCTCAGCAGCACTTACTCCCTCAGCGGCCGTAGAAGTCTCAGGAGCATGAATATCCGCAGGATTTTCAGGCAACACGATGCCTAACGCCTGTTGAAGCATCCACCAGCAGCTGTCATAGACGTATTTGTTTGACTGTTCGAAGTTGTTGATCATGACTTCTCGGAGCTCAGCCATCTTAGCTATGTATTCCTTCTCCCCCTTTTTGGCTTCGACTGCTATGGAGTTTGCATAGGAGTGTAGTGAGTCATCAATATGCTTGGTAGTTCTGGAGAATTCAGTGACCAAGGCCTGCTGATTGGAGTTGAGAGTGACCATATTACCGTTTAACTTTTGAATGTTGTTTGCTACAACATGAGCATTCTGATTCACTACGGCAAGAGTATCAGTGTTCTTTTTCAATCCGGCCATTAGAAGAGTGACCGCTTGGCCGGCCGCTATATACTTTTCTTCAAATTTCTTGTCCATCATGTCAAGTTTATGGTTGATCTCCACCATGTTCTTGAGCATGAGATTTTCAGACCTCTTAATCCTTTTCAGAATTTTATTTTGAGCTTTTTCAAAAGAGCCTTTAAGCTCATCCACTATACCTTGAATGACACTCACGGTGTGAGTGGCTAGCGCATCTCGTAATGGAAGATCCGGAGGCACTGCTTGGCCTTGCACTTCATCAGATGCACCTGTAGAGCTGGACAGGAGCACAGCCTCTAAGGGAGGAATACTTGCAGTATCTGTAGATTTCTCGGACTCCCCCTCCACTCGTGCACCAATGTTTTCATGAATGATTTCACGTGCATGCTTGTCAGATGGAGGTTCAATGAGAACCTGAGTCTCCAATGCTTCATGTCCCTCATTGCCGTCTTCCTCTCCTTCATCATCCATGAAATCATCTTCATCAACATCCTCTTCCAACTCTTTGTCAGCAGTCTCCTGTATAGCAGCTTCGGCTCCTTAATCGTTCCGGTTCAGGGCCTCCTCATGCTCCAGCACAGTTTCACTTTCTTCTTGTATTTCTGCCACAGCATCCCGGGCCATCTGGGAGATGTCAGATACTATATCAGCATGAGTGGGTAGAGTCTCCCCCTCAATTCCTGCAGTCAAAGCGTCAGGAATTTCACTAGGGATTGCTGCTGGAGATACGTCCTGTTGTTCTTCCATGGCAGCCTGCCCAATTCGCCTCTCCCAACTGTCAAACACACTTGAGTCCATTTTCTTTAAGTAGTGTATAGGAACACCTTTGCTCATGTCATACTTGTCTCCATTCAGCTGATTGAGATACAGACTTATGATTCGGCCAAAGCTCGGAGATCGCAGGGTATCCTTTATCTTCTCAAACAGCAACTCCCCCCAGTTGAACCTTTTTCTGCAGACAATAGCCACCAGGATCTTGAACATGTCAGCAGAGATATGATCATAAGAGCCTGGCTTGCAGATGAGTACTTTTCCGATTATGTCTGACAGAAGCTTCCCTTCTTCATTCATATCCTTGCGCTTTATTGACCAAGTTCCTCGTGGGAGACCACAGAATAAGAGAGTCCTGCTTTTGTCTTCGTCCTCCAGATAGTCCTCGTGCTCCGAGCTAGAGAGATGCAGGAAGCGGGCCAGCTTGCTGGCAGACATCCTGACCTTTGACCCAGCCACCTTGCTTTTGATTAGAGAGTCGCCATTCCGGAGTTTTGCGGTAGCAAAGAACTCCAGCACCTCTTTGTCCAAGATTTTGCACGGGTGTTCCAGGACGAATGAGAGCCCAGCCTCTTCCAGCATCAGAATGATGTTTCTGAATTCGTCAGAGGCATGAGAGAACCCAGTTCGAACTAGCTCGCAACCAGTGACCAACCCAGCGGTTGTCCTTGGAGCCATTACAGATCTAGGGAGAGAAGCCCTACTCTACGCTTAATCAAAAATCAAAAAGGAAGCGACACTAGTGATCAAGTCCAAGTAAGGGTGAGGGGGGGTTACCTAAAGGTGTAGACGTTGAGTTAGTGCAATGAAGACGAGGGACACCCGATGAGTGCACGCGGAGAAATTCCTAGAATCAAGAATCGAAACCGGAAGAGCGTCCAAGAGCAAGGTGAGCGTCCTGCGGGAAACTTGCGGTGAGAAGCGATGAAAGGGGAAGATGATTAGGGGAGATTTCAGCGGGATTCGGCGGGAGACCTTCGATGGAGACCGGTTCGGTGAGAGTCTTGCGGGAGTCGGCGAGTTTCCGGCGGAGGAGTCGATTCGGCGAGCTTCCCTTCCGGTGAGTTTCCCCTGCGGAGAGAGTTGGCGAGTTTTCCTGCGGGCTTCGGCGAGTCGGCGGGAATGGGAAGAGTCGGCCGAAGAAATCTTGTGGGATTCCTGCAGAATGTGAAGAGTCGGCGGGAATGGGATTCTTCTTCAGCGTTTCGGCGAGTATTCTGTGGTAAGTTTCCCGTGGAAATGAAAAGTCGGCGGGATTTCTTTGCATTAACGACGTGTTTTAACAAGGGTTTAACAAGTTATAACGGAATCCCTTTGCTAAAAATCGGTGGGAATTTGTCTAAGTTGAAATCGAAGGGTTTCTTTAATAGGAATCTTCAGGTTAAGAGGCATGCAGCATTTTCGAATTCTTCGGATGTCAAGTCAATTTAGAAATTATAAATATATATATATCTTAAAGCCAATCTATTTGGGTTTGAACGGGGCTTTTCCAAACACTTCTTGACGTCAATTGTGAGTTGTCAAGATTTACAATGACATACCTTCGTTAAATCTTTATTGATGTATAAAAGGTTTATATGTATCGTGTTAACCTATCCTTAGGTGTGCACTCATATATGTGTATATATGTATATATAAATATATATGTATGTATATGTCAATACAACATGACTCAAGTATATGAGCTGAACAGACATACCTGGGATTATGTGAGTTATCATTTAGTTCCTCAGGTAAAACATTTTAGGAACTCAATGTGAGTATGCTCAAGTAGATATCACATCTGTTATTCCAGACGCTTGTTCCAATTTAGTCTTGAGCCACCTACTGTCTAGTTCCCATCATATTTAAGGGAACCTAGACTACCCTACAAGAAGGAATTACTTTACCTTAGGAACCCAAATCATATTGGGTCCTAGGTTCCTGTTAGTATAAGCACTCGACTGCCTTCCTTCAGAGAACCTGTCAGGAAGACTGCCTCTGTCCCGTGAACGTGGATAATCCCTGGCCTTTGGCACAGAGGGGTTGTGCCAACAGTCGATGGCAAAGTGTCCCACTTTGCCACAGCACCAACACGGGTGAATGTTGTATCGCCGTTTCTGACCTGATCTAATGACTGAGGTAGTCACGGTCCTAGGTCTAAACGGGATAGGGCATGATCTCCTCACAAAATTTCCTCTTCCATCATGACACGTAGAGGGGTGGACGGAATGCATGTTGCAAGCGGCATGAGGCCGGGGAGGTGGTGCCTTCCTTTCAGGCATCCCCCTTCCCGAGGCCTCATGAAAACTTACACCATGACTTCTAACCTCCCTATCCTATGTCCTCGGGTGGTGAGAAGTCTTCTGTGAGCTGGGACATGCAGATTCGCACCGAGTTGAGGCAGTGGCAGTGAATACAAAGGGCTCAGAATGAGCCTTAGGTATTCTCTCATGGGTGGCCACGACGGCCCTTGCACTACGGGTTTCTCCACATGGGGACAGATCACCCTTGCAGTGACCACGACTATTCCTGTGGTCATACCTGAAGGCATGATGAGTTGCCTTCCTGCTTGGAGTGGGGGGTCGGAATACCGTTTCCCCATTTCTCCACGAATTGATAATCCGGGAGATCCACCCGTTTTCTTGCTTTCTCTTTATAGCATCAACCTTGGAAAAGTTTGATACTATTCTTTTCTCATTCTCTAGACTACTCTCTAGAGCTGAGATCTTAGAGTCCTTGACCTTGTTGGACGCCAATTGGAGAACCAACAAGATCTTCAGTCGAGCAATCTCTTGATCTTGCTCATCAGCAAGTAGGTTGCTTTTCTGAAGGGCTCTCTTCAGGGAATCAGAATCTTCTGAAGGAAAGCAGTTTCTGTCTTCAGAAACTTCAAGAGATACGGGGCAGGATGAAGAAGTTACCTGCTCTTCTGTGTTATTGTCATTAGAGCCAGTGACCATTGTCTCATCCTCATCAGAGCTGCTTTCCTCACTGGCCTCTTCAATCTCTGACACGGACACTGGAGCTCTGATGTTGTCCGAGAGATCCATGCCTTCATCTTTAGAGGTGAGGACCCCCACATAGGCTTCATCCTCTGGTTGACAGCAGATCCCAGCTTTCTCTGACCCCCCCATCAACTCTGAGATCATCACCCACATAGATTTAGCCGTCCTACATTTTTCCAATCTAGAGCGAGAAGCTCCAGACCAGATATCCAAGATAATTTGACGAATCCTCTTGTCCAAGTTAAATAGTGACAGTTCCGTCTCTGACATCTCTGCAATGCTCTTGGGCACTTCGATATTCTTTCCAGAGCAGGTGGTCTTCATAGGAATAAAAGGACCCTCTTCCAGGATGAAAGATGCTCGAGGATCGATGGCCTCCAAGTGATATGACACCCTCATACTCCAGAAGGGATAATACTCCTTTGTAAATGCGGGGAGTCTTAGTGGCAATATCTCATAATCCAGCTCCATGCTTCTGACACTAGTGGCAGGATACTACTCAAGGTGTAAACCTTTTTGATGAGCAACCTCCCTCTGATACCACTTGAAAGTTCACCTAGTGTCCACTATCTTCACCTATGGGGGTGGAATAGGTGACGAGCAGCGTTTTTGTGGAATTTAAGATTGTACCTGCACAATAAAAATAAACAGCACAGCACACAGAATACACAGGCAATTTATAGTGGTTCCCCGACTTTGGTACATCCACTTTCCCCCTTCGACCTATCTCCCAACAAGGGACGACTCGGTCACTTCTCCAACAGGATTGAAATCCAATCCTTGCACTATCAGAAGGAACCCTTCCACACGTAGGAGTCAATACTCCCACAAACCGGGTTGCACCCAACCCTTACAACACGGAACAAACGTTCCTTTACAACAAAAGTAAGACTAGAATGTACACGAGATACAAACTTCGTTTGGAGACTAAGGTGTCCCTCTTTGTTGACGACGTGTTCTTGAAGTCCACAAAGAGTCCACAACCCTAGATCTCTCTTGGAGAGGATCTCCCCGGAACCGGCGGCGGCAAGATGGGCGGCGGCAAGGTTCACGGGATCGGCGGCGATGACGATATGCGGCTGCTGTACTTTAGAGATCCAAACTTCGTCGCGAAGCTAGCTAGGTCTACCAACGTTCACACTAGGATCAATCGTCTCGATCGATTCGGATGGGGAAGGATTTCCCGATCTACAAATCGAGAGACAAGAGATCTCCGGTTAGACTCGTGAGACGCTGAGCTTAGCTAGGCTTCTGTCGCAGGAGGATCTAGGCGAAACCACGATCTACTGGCAAACAACTTGGCGCGAGCGGCGGTGGCGGCGGCGGAGCGGAAACGGCGATCTAGGTCACGTCGCGTCTCGCGTGTTTCGGTTTTTCTTCGCTCAGCTTACTGTTCAAAAATACCCATGTATTTATACACTGTAGACACTTACAATATGACCGTTGTGGGTCCCACACGTAGAAACCCGAAAACCGGTTCAAAATAGTCCAGCGGCAGAATCCGGTCCAGCAGCTTCCAGAGAAAACGCCAAGTAAAAATCGGCGAGAATCGTAGGTGATTCTCGACGAATCGGCGAGAATCAGTTAGTGATTCTCGACGATTCGTCGAGAATCACTAGTGATTCTCGCCGAATCACTTAGTGATTCTCAACGAATATTACTTGGTATTCATGATCTGCTCAGTGATGGGTTCGGCGAGAATCATTAGTGATTCTCGCCGAATCTTACTTGGCACCGTTTTGAGGTAGCCGGAAAGAGTCGGCGAGAATCACTAATGATTCTCGACGATTCGGCGAGAATCACTAGTGATTCTCGCCGAATCGGCGAGAATCACTTGGTGATTCTCGTCGAATTATACTTAGACGAATTTTCGTCTTTCCACCCAAGAGCTGCTCCTTGACCCATCCTTGCTCCTTGTCTTCTCTTGCATAAACACGGCCCTGTACTTGAAAGTAAGTGCACTCCAATAGAGAGAGTACACGTAGGCCAACACACTGATCTGCTCAACGAGGGATTACGTCGTGCAGACCCGTGTATATTGACCTACTGCACCCTGACATTGGTGTGCACTTAGCGTGGAAGAACTGCAAGCACAACTTAAGAGGTTTCATCAAATACATTGTGAATTCATCTTAGCTTGACAGGTGGCTTCCTCAAATCCAGGTAATTGTGGATACAATACCCAACAGGCCCCTATGCACCGAATCACTAGGCGGATGGGAGTGTAGAATTGCAGATGAGGTGGTTAGAACGGCGGAATGAGTGTCGAAAGCACCTCTTCGCTACGCACGCCACTAGCAATTTCTAGTGCGGCAAGGGTGGATGGATGTGGATGGAATATGACGCAACTCTAGCAACTTAAGAGATAAAATGAAATAGGAATCACATAGACATGAAACACATAACATATACAACCAAAGTGCACTTCATCAATATAAATAGATTTAAACACCAATATTCAACAAGAAAGCAAGAACAAGACAAGAGATCGACCAAATCCGAAGTCTTGCTGAGGATTCACGGTTGGAATCGTCGGGTTGTCAATCCGCGTCAAAGCTCGGTCCTCAACTGCGTCCGGGGTAGAGAAGGGCTATCACCACCTTCCAATGGCCCGTCTTCTTCGTCTCATGATAGCGGATGAAGTTTGCTAGCTTTCCTTTGCTTGATGGTTATGGCGTCAAACCCTACTTGAAGCTCACGGATGAAGGAGAAGGCCAAGAGGAAGCTCCGGCTTTGATTTGGCGGTGAAAGCTTGCCCGGAGCACCTCCCTAGGGTGGAAGATGATGGGGAATGGCGGAGATGGCGGAAAACAGCGGAGAAATGTCGAGCTCCGGATCGTCTCTCGAATTATGGCGAGACCTGCACTATTTATACAAAGCAGAAATGAATAATGCGCATGATCACAGGCGTACGACCGGTGGTCGTGCACACTATGTCTGGTGATCGTGCACACTAGCATGGAAGATCAGGAAGAAGAACTGGGATAACGCGCACGAGTAGTGGCGCATGACCAGTGGTCGTGCGCAATAAGTCCAATGATCGTGCGATTACCCCAGACAGGACTCCAGAAAAGAGGAATCAATGCACACGATCAGTGGTGCGCGACCGGTGGTCGTGCACATTATGTCCAGTGGTTGTGCGCTTACCCCGGCTGATTCTGGAAAACGAAGAGTCGTGAGCACGATCAGGGGTGCACGACCAGTGGTCGTGCGCATTAGATCCCATGATCGTGCGCAGTATTCCTGTTTCACAAAAATCCCGGAACACGCACACGATCCCTGTACCAAAAGGAAAAAACCAATCACTGATATGTGTAGACATTCCAGGCAATCACAAAAAGAAGTACAAACTATAAAAATAACAAAATCCACAACCACGGTCATAAATGTGCACTTCCTATGGAAATAAAGACAAGATCAAATATGAAAAATGTAGAACTAAAAGTGAAGTGCAAACGCATGAAAACTAGCCCAGATGAGTCTGAAAAACCCTATATAAATCGGACTCATCAACTGGTGAAACCACTCCCTCGCCTTTTCTTTGAGGTTGATAGCGAAGAGCCGGGACTTGAACACATCCTACATCTGCCGGATCGAAACCACGTCCTCGAACCATTGGAGGTGCTGTACCGGATCTCCATTCCCGGTGTAGTAAGACATTTTGGGTTTCCTGAACCCCTCCGGAACCGGTGCGGAAGAGACCAGCTCTCTAAAGTGGCTTCCTCGCCCTACCGGGAGAGCTGGAGCATCCCGCGTGCCCATGTCGCGAACCGGCCTCCGCTTGCCGAGCCGGGGAAAATCACGCATCCGGGGAGCTTGCTTCACCTTCCTTCTTCGACGACCTCCTTCCCGGCTCACCTGCCGGGAGCCTTATCGCCTAGAGATGGGGCGGAGGTAATTGGTATGGCTGGAGTCGAGCACTCAGCCCGCTCGCCTAGTGCGTACTTGACGATGCTGAGTACCTCGTTCCTGAAATCTTCAAACATCCCCACCATGGTCAGAGGTGGTGGGGGCGGCAAGTCTGACCTATCTGAGCCTTATCCTCCCATCATCGAGTCTGCTGGAAATTTTCTTTGCTGACCATTCTCCACGCTCACCGCACCAAAATGTTGAAACTGAAAACCGGTCTCTGTGGAGTTCACCCTTGGGGAAAGGGTGATCGCACGCCTACTTCTTTCCTACAAGCAAAATAACAAAGGAAGCAAAGAGGTCCAAACCCAAGCGCTCGGCAAGGAGGACCCACCACACACCCGGAAAATCTTAGAGCGCTTCCCCTCCTTAGCCACAGGCCGAGCTAAGGCTACCTCAGAAAAGTGCTAAAATACTAAGGAGCAAGTGAGTATGAAAGCGTGCTTTCTGAGGTGCCCCATGGGTCTTATTAATAGATTTCTGGAAACGGTCTGCAAATAACAAACCTCTGATGTTTTGAACATCTATGTGCAGCCCAGATTGGTTTGCCAACAGCGCAACTCATCTGTTCTAACAAGCTATTTGAACCCATAGGAGGGGCATCCAGGTAATTTTACCCTTGGGCCCCACTGTGCAGATCGCATGAACTTGGAGGTCAGCTCGCCACTGCTCTTCGCGCCAAGGGGGCGGGTGCGAACTGGCTCCCGCAGCTCGCCGTCTCCTCTTGGGCGAGTGCAAGCCAGGTCGCCGCGACCTGCTAGTGCCTATGCCGAGGCGAGCTAGCGGCCAGGTCGCTTGTAGAAGAGCAGGTTGGCCCGGTCTCAAACTGCCGCTGCTGGAGCTCCGGAAGGGGGCTCGCTGATCTGGACCCGTCGAACCCAACCTAGAAAATTAGTTCGACAAATGTCGAGCCTGAACTCTACTCGACGAATACTGATCCAAACTCTGCTCGAAGAATTCCAGGCATGCGAGATAGAGAGAGGGGAAGGGCCAGCTCGCGCGGCTCGCCCGCCTGACTTGGGCGAGAGCGAGCTGACCATCCTCTACCTGCCCTCCTGTTGTTCTGGTGAGGGAAGGGCGCCCTGGTCCACTCACCTGGCCTAGCGTGCCCACTCAGCGAACACGAGATTGTACACTGCCGCCAACTGCCGAGATTGTACCTTTGCCAGAAAAGGATTCCTGTGCTTCAGATTCATCACCGCCACCTCTCCTTGAATGGATCTAGTAGTATGTGGAGACGTTGAGGGCAAACCTAGTTCCAACCTAGATCTTGTGCGATTAGAGTCTAGGGTTCTCCGTGCTCATGTAGATATCCGTCGAGGATTGGACATTATTCAATGTTCGAAACTCGAGTCATTGTCGTTTATTCAGAGCACCTTGGTTGAGTTTTGACTCAATCCCGCAAAGGTAATTTTATTTCACAGAAATTTACTTCTTGATTAAGGGTCATAGCTAGATCGGAAATCTTTTGGGTTTTCATGTTCGTCCAATTCCGCTGCGCGCACATGTGCGTTCCACCTTAGAAAACCCAACAGTTACTACTAGCGCTAACTCCCATCTGCCATTTGTTTGGTGATTCTGGATACCGTTGACCATTAGTGGATTTCTTAGGAGCACTTGTGTACCATCCTAAGTGATTAGTTAGTGCTTAGAATGGGGATGTAAAACCCCATTTTGTTTCTTTTAAAACCCTAAGGTCTTATGCCCAGAACCGCCATTTTGTGGTGACACCGACTCTCGGGAAGGTCTCCACTACAAAACGCCGATCCTGCCGGCCTTTATGATCACTAAAGAGAAAGAGAAGTGTACACATAGTATGGATAAAACTAAGTCCACAATCACATGTAATATATGTAAAGGAAAATCACATCAAGTCCATATATAATAAAAGTGCTGAAATAAAACAGTACAAGGAAATATAAGCTGGCTCAAGCCCAGTACATCAAATCCTCACTACAAATACTGGTGGAAGCTAAGTAAACTAATGACTCACAGAACTAGTAGATGGTGCTCCTGTGCTAGACTGGCCCACATCCATGAGCACCGTACTCCGCTAGTGCTGTGTCCCCTACTGCTGCTCCCTGTCTCCCATCCGGAGTCCCTGAAATATTGTGGTCCGAAAACTGTTAGTCAAAAGAATAAGTCCTATCACCCCCTACCCCTACCCCATGGCTCCTAGGAACCGAGCGGGGAGGAGGAAATGGAAGCTATGAAGGTGGAGAATAAGCAAGGCAGGTGGCGGTGGAACTATTCTAGTAGTTAATTATAATGTATATACATCTAAGGATGGAAGGTATAAGCTAGCAGTTCTATAATAGTAAGTAGTAAGGTAAACAGGTAGAGTAAAGCAACACAGGTAGAAAAGACATTCTAAGAAGTAAGTAACCTTAACTTATATGAATGCCTATACAAACTTATAAGTTAAGGGGTCTTCTATAAGGCTCCCATCATATAAAAAGTCTCATACCGATTTATACGATGGGGTGTCAAGTTTAAATGCAAGTATGATTATAGTGCTATGTTATGCCATGATTCATGCAAGTGCAACTCACACACACGACTCTATGCGCACAGACATTTAGTTCCCCCCATTTGGGCAGCTAGCTTCACTCCCAGGAACCTCCGCAGTGGAAAACAGAGATAGTGGGTCGGGCCCCCCACTCTTAGGCTGGTATCCACACTACCAGGCTTAGCCCTTATGCATACCTCTAGAAGGACACAATGTAGAGTCACCACGTACTAGTGCTGGCCATATCCACCAGACTTTCTATGGCTAAGTGTCAACCACACCCGCCGAGTCAGCGTATCGAAGTCGATGTGAATGACCGTCCGATACCGAAGACCCACCACCTTATTTATGTATCCAAATCCTTCCGAGCCACCGGCTCCCAGGACAATCCTGTCCGTTACATCTACCTTTCGAACCTACCGTTCGGATGTCTAATCAAACTAGCCTAACCAAACTCCCGATCTACCGGAGTGTGTGAATTGTGAAACACTATTTATACTAATTGTTTTTAAACATTAATTTTACTTATGGTTTTGGTTAGCCCAGTACTGCCCAAGGTATTTGTAATGCACCGAAACTCAAAAAAGCGACGAGAGGCGTTTTGAGCTAAGTTTGGAATTTAGCAGAGGGCACACGGCCTGGGACACGGGCGTGTCCCAGGGCATGTCGTGTTTGGGTCGACAATTTGGCTGAGAGGTCGACAAATTTTGGAGTCGACGATCATCAAGCAGCGAACACGGCCTGAGACACGGGCGTGTCCCGGGGCGTGTCGAGCTCATGTCGACGATCTGCATAGGAAGTCGATGATTTTCGCTCGATGAAATGTCGAGACAGGGAACACGCCCTAGGACACGGGCGTGTCCAAGGCCGTGTCAGGTGGTCGACGGAGTATCGAGACGAAGTGTCGAGGCGAAGTGTCGAGACAATGGCCAGGTGTGTTCGGGTTTGACACGGGCGTGTCAAATAGGACACGGGCGTGTCAAATAGGACACGGGCGTGTCCAAGACCCGTGTGAGTCTCGGGTTGGTGTTGGTCCTGTGTTGATGGATGACACGGGCGTGTCAGTTCTAACACGGGCATGTCGGGTGCCCATGTGAATTTCGGGACGCGTCGGTTTCGACGGCGAATGGGGGACACGGGCGTGTCACAGGCCGTGTTCGGCCCAGATTTTGCATTTCAGCTACTGATCGTGGTCGTTCTTTTCTTTACTTTGGGATCCGACGACTGGGGGGTTGGTTCTAAAGGTTTAAACCACAGAATAGGGTTTAGGATCCATCGTTTCTCATTTTGGTTCTCTTTCTAAGATCTAGAGAGAGGGGAGAGCAAGGAGGAAGAAGGAAGGCTATGTTGGGTACATTGGAAAATGTGTACCAGATTTGAAGAAACCTCACCCTACTCAATGATATACATCAAGGTGTATTTGATGTGTTTTGAGTTTATTTGTGCAGGTTAAGTAATTGTAGGAAATGCAGAAAAATTTCTAAGTCCATGTGTCGACACCTAGAAAGGCAGTGTCAACACTTATGAAGACTTGTGTCGACACTAGAGAAAAGCTGTGTCGACACTTGGAGTAAATTGTGTCGACACCAGGAAAGGCAGAGTCGACACCATAGGTAATGTGTCGACACATACAGGCAGTGTCAACACACTGTGAAGAATAGTCGACATAAATTGTGTCGACACTTAGAGGCAGTGTCGACACCTAGAGAAGCTTAGTCGACATCAAATGTGTCGACACCAGGAAGATGTGTCGACACACAGAAGTACTTGTCAACATCAACTGTGTCGACACACAGGACTTGTGTCGACATACATCAAGTTTCAACAAAGTTAAAGTAAAGAAGTACTTGTGTCGACATAATGGAGATGTGTCGACACACATCAAGTTTCAGCAAAGTTAGAGTGAAGAAGTGTTTGTGTCGACACACTCAATCAGTGTCGACACATTCTAAAGAAGCAGTGTCGAGAAGCTGTTAAAACTACACAAGGTGTTGTGTCGACACCACCAAGGCTAGTGTCGACACTTAGTTCACTTGTGTCGACACTTAGTCTATTTATGTCGACACATAATGAAGATCAATCTCGACACTTTCAAACAGAGACACTATTTTCAAGAAGTGACTGGATGACTTGACAGCTGCCATTTCAACCGGTCTACCACAACAGTCAAAGTTGTCAGAAGTTCGTTAGAAACCGGATCAGCCGGTTACCATGGAGAAAGACTATAAAAAGGCTTTCTCCTTCAACAGAAAGAAAGATTAAGAAAAATCATTGATTGAAGAATACAGATTCTGATCAATACAGTTAGAAGTAATTATACATAAGATTTTCGACAGAAGATCTAGAAGAAGTTGGAGAGAGAGAGCTCCATCTAAGAAAAGCAGTTGTTGAACCAGGCTGTTAAGAAAGATTCAGATTGAGATCTGAATCTTAAGTCAGAAGCTGATTGAAGATCAACTTCACAGAAGATTCAACCCTACTGAGTTCAGATTCAAGAAGCTTTGAAGAAAGCTAAGGGAGGTTGATCTCTGCCATCAAGTTCTTCCAAGAACAGTTCAAGAAGCCTTCCATCCCTTCTCTCTCTTTCAGGGTGGTGGTTATATTCTTTGTTTAATCAAATTTCTGTAAGATCTATTATAGATCTGAGCTGTAAGCCTATTTTATAAAAGCTGAGTGTAAGAGATATAGATCTCTGAGTGTAGGTCTTGTTGAAGACTGAGTGGTAGGGCTTTGTGCCTGAGTTGTAGGAGACTGTGTTCTCTGAGTGTAGGCCTTGGTGAAGGCTGAGGTAGGGCTGTTTGCCTGAGTTGTAGGAGTGGGGTCACTCTGAGTTGTAGGAACCTATTTGGGGTTCTGAGCTGTAAGATCTGAGGATCTGAGGTGAAGTGTAGAAGTTAGGCCGAATCTAGTACAATGCTAGATAGGTGAAGGGGGAAAGTGGATGTACCCAAACCTTGGGGAACCACTATAAATACTATGTGCACTCTGTGAATGATTGTTTCTGTGATTGTTGTGCTGATAGCTGTAGAATTTGCAATTGCTGTTTAAAATTCAGAACAGATTGTCTGCCTTTAATGCAAAAGAAAAATTACACCTATTCACCCCCCCTCTAGGTGTTTAGGCACTAATTCTTTCAAGTGGTATCAAAGCGAGGTTCCTCAAAGAAGGACTTAACAGTCAGAGTGAGATCCTTAAGGCAGATTTAAGAATCAAGAAAGAATCAAGAAAATGGGTTCTAGTGAGAATCACAAAGAGCTGGGGTCAATGAAATTGCCAATATGTAGAAAAGAGATATTTGGCATATGGAAAGAGAGGGTCAGACTCTTTATGGAAGCTTCTGACCCAAGGATATATATTACAGTCAAAGAAGGCTCATATGTGCCCATGAAGATATCCATTCTGGATGCAAATCAGAAAACTCCAATTGACTTTTTTGAAATGACTAAAGATGAAATCATCCTGGCCACTATGGACAAGAGAGCCCAGAATATAATTGTTAGTGCCATTGATGATTCAACATTTCAAAACTTAATTCATTGTAAAACCTTTAAAGAAATGTGGGACACATTAATAGTCTATATGGAGGGATCAGAGGAAGTAAGACAAGATATGAAGTCAATGTTAAATCAGGAATATGAAAGCTTCAGACAAGGAAAGTCTGATAGCATTACAGAATGTTACAAGAAGTTCTTTAGGATAGTTAATGAGTTGATGTCCTATGGAAGAGATTTCAGTAACTATGAGCTGAATGACAAGTTCTTAAGATCCCTGACTAAGGACTGGGACAGTAAGATTTGTGTCATTAGGGAAGTGGCCAAACTTGCTGATATACCTCCTCCAACTTTGTTTGGAAAACTGCTATCTTATGAGATGCACTTAATGGCTAGAAAGGAGAAAGAGAAGAATACTAGAGTGGAGCACAAGGAAAAGTCTGTGGCCTTCAAAACTGAAGCCACTAAGAAGTATAGAAGCAAGTCTCCATCTCCACCTAAAATAATTGTTGAGGCTGTCACAGATAATTCAGATAGCAAGAGTTCTGATAGCAGTGAAAGTGATGAAGACTTTGCTGCTTTTACTAGGCACTTTCAAAGATTTCTAAAGAAAAGGAAGTTGAGGTCTAAGCCTTCCACTTCTCGGCCAAAAGATGACTACTATCAGAAGAGAAAGTCATCCATGAATGACAGAAGTAGGTCCAAGCCAAGAAAAGCTACATCTTTAAAGATTGTGTGCTATTGCTACAATAGACAGGGACATATAGTGGTTGACTGTCCTGAAAAGAGGAAGGAGTCAGCTGAAAAAAAGAAGACTCAGTTTAAGAGCAAAATGGAAAAGTCCTTTGTTGCTAAGAAAGACAAGAGTTTGACAGACCAGTCATCTTCAGAAACATAATTAAAAGCTGAAGCCTACATTGGATTATTTGCTGAGGAGGAAGAAGATGAGTTCATGCAGCTAATGAACTCAATTTATGAGCATGAAGACCATCAGTGCAAGGGACTGATGGCTATATCTGAAGGAGACAAGAGCCAGGATCAGCCTGGACCAAGTAAGGTACAAAGTTGTTCTTCTAGTTCAATTTATAGTACTGAGTCAGAGTCAGATACATCTGCATCAAGTGATGTGAGTGGGTCTGAATCTGAAGGTGATATTCATCAACTGATTGATGAATATAGAGATCTATTGCAGGCACTTAAGAAGAGAAAAAACCAGATCAAAACTCTGACTAAGGAAATTGCTGATCTTAAGATGGCTGCAACAAATTCAGAGAAATTACTGGATAAAAAACTGAATGAGATTGCCAGATTGAAAAACATAACTGTTATTCAAATGAGCACAATCAATTTCAAGAATGATCAGATTAGAAATCTGGAGGTTAGACTTCATAAGGAGAAAGAGATTATGCCTAGCTTTTCTAAACCTAAATCTGTTTTACCATTGATTGATGAGTTTGTACCTCAAAAAGGGTAAGGATGGATTAGGGTTTAAAAAACCTGCCTAGACTGCTAGGTCCAAATCTAAAGGCAAAGCCCCAGTACAAAACAAGAAGCCTGCTGTAGATAATTCAGCTAGGGTTGTACCTAAACAAAGGTACAAGTTTGAGTGCTAGTGTTGTGGCAAGGTATGCCACTTTGCCATAGATTATTGGTACAATTCTAGTGTCAAGGAGAATAACAGTCGGCCTGTGAGAAGACCTACAGGCAGATTTGTTAGGTTTCAAGCTAACATGAACCAAGGACCCAAAACTCATTTGGGTTCTGAGGTTAACTAGTCTTTATTGCAGGTAAGTACAAGTGGCCATGCCCCAATATGGTACTTGGACAGTGGATGTTCCAGGCACATGACTGGAATAAGGGGGTTGCTGAAGGACTACACACCTATCATGGATGGCCCTAAAGTTACCTTTGGTGGTTCAGAAAAAGGAATCATCAAAGGCTTTGGTAACATTTCTAGTAACAAGATTACTATCACTCAAGTGGCCTATGTGAAAGGTTTGAAACATAACCTCATTAGCATAAGTCAGTTGAGTGATTTAGGATATGACATCTCATTTGTCAAGAATGGTTGTCATATCAAAAGGTCAAGTGATCAAAATATTATTTTGACAGGATATAGGAAGAGAAATGTTTATTGTCTTGACTTTGTGTGTGAGAACAATGTTTCTCCTATTTGTCTTGTAGCTGATGAGAGAGTCTCACATTGTGTTTAATGGCACAAGAGGCTGGCTCATCTTAACTATAAGACTATTGGACAACTCTTTAGCAAAGAGTTAGTGAGGAATGGTCCTCAGGTAAAGTGTATAAAGGATGAGATATGCTCAGCTTGTCAAAAAGGAAAGCAGACCAAATCCACCTTTCATAGCCTTGAAAACAATGATTCATCTTAACAGTCCACGGCCTAAACAAATTCCACCTACAAAATAGAATATCTCCAATGATAAAAAACTATACACAATTAAGCACAACAACTAAATTGCACAATTTTAAAGCAAGCAGCAGCATTGGGTCGTCTCCCATAAGCCCTTTTCTTTAACGTCCTTAAGGTGGACCAAATACCTATATTAACAGTTATATAGATATTGTTCAAAAGCAAGAGTTCAGAATGCATAAAAAAGTCCAAAGTTACACACAATATGAATATAAATATAATAAGAAACGGAAAGAATGGGGGCCCCGAAGATCCTTCACTCTTCAGCTAAATGCTTACTTGTGATAGATCCCCCCAGTCACGCGAGATGAGGGCGAGGTGGAGGTTTTAGGTCCCATGGCAAAATCTGATGCCTTGCGTATAAGAAGTTCTTTTCTTTTCAAATTAACAGATGGGGATCGCCAGGGTGGTATATCCACCCCAACCAAATCAGCAACAAGCCCATCTTTCTCATCGTGGGGCATCCTTTCCTAACACATGGCGGGTGAAAGATCAGCCCAATTCACCAACTTAACAGTTTTACAACATTCATTAAGCTTAATAAAAGTTTTAAAATCTGTTTCCTGCACGCTCCCAATAGCCGTGCACTGCCCCTATTCCTTTTCTTCAGCAACTTGTTTCACGTCAAACAATTCCTCCTTCGCTTCTTCGTTAGCAATCATTAGCACGTCTTTTACTTGCACAACCCCGTATTGCTTATTCAGCACAACATCTGTCTCATCAGCTCTAGATATATCATCAGATAATACAACATTTAATTCCGGCAGTTCTTTAGATTCACTTGGGATTATAGTGGGAAGTGATGGCGATAACGCCAAATCAACCTTGGAAGCCAAGGTGATGCCGCATGTGTTAAAGCACAGCGTCGCTTCACTGGCTTTCAGGAATGGAACCCCAAGAATAGGCTTTGAATAATTCCCTATCGGTCCCAACATCTAGAATTCGGTAACAACCACAGCCCTGTTAAGTTTCACCTCCAACTCTTTAATCACCCCATCTGTTTTAACCACCGACCCATCAGCTAGCACAAACAATTTCTAGATATTAGTTTCGACATTTAAATTAAGCTTCTCAACATCTTGCAGAGCAAGAATGTTGCACGACGAACCTGAATTGTAAAGGGCTACCATCTCAATTTCATTAATCTCACACTCGACAGCCACTTCATTAATACTGCACTCCTCTGCCTCCCCAGCACTCTTCCCTTGCTCAAGGGGATTCTTTTCAGTGTCGCTTGGGAGCGCGCCGCGAGTACGCTCGGACAATACATGTGCAAGTTGCCCCAACTGTGTCTCTAAGTTCCTTATAGATGCGGTTTGAGTGGCCATGTTAGATTGGGTCATCTCAACAAACTTTTCCATCATTTCTTCTAGAGCACTCTTACGTGTCCCTTATCCGCTCTGATTATAACCTGGCTGCGGCGGTCGCGGTTGGATATTGGAGGCTTGCGCATCAAATTGATGCAGACTTCCCTGCCATCTCTGACCTGCGACATTTTGATTTCACGAGAAATTCAGATAATTTCTCGTGTTTGGGTTATATGCATTATTATTGGGCGCAGCGCGGTTTTGACAGTTTATAAAATTAACACTTTCATCAAAGTTAATACCTTCCGATTCCGCAAATGACTCTCCAGCTGGGCATTCGAAAGCATGGTGGGTGGGATTTCCACATCCCTACATGAAATGCCCCCAATCGGAGATAAAGGAGTAGTCATTCTGGTCAGCATCTTTCTTCCATACATCATAGGGTGGCTTTCTTCGGCTTGCTGCATCATCGCATTCACATCAAATAGATTTTTCACCCCGCAGTCCAATATGTGCTATGGGATCTCGTGTCTCAAAGAAGTCGCAAAGCCTCTTCAGGAGAAAGGTTCATAATTGTGTCACCGGCTGCCGCGTCGATCATAGCCCGGTAGTTTGGCTCGACACCAAACTAGAATATTTCTACAAGATTCCACTGCTCGCATCCATGTTGGGGACAATGATGCAGCAGGTCAGCGAAATGCTCCCATGCCTCAGACAACGTCTCTTGGTCCAGCTTCCTGAACGTAGCAAATTCCCTTCGGGCATTCACAATTTTATCCACTGGGTGGAACTTGGCCAAAAACTTAGAGGACAGAGCCTCCCATGTGGTAGCGGTCCCAAGGGTAATTATGTGAAGCCAGGTCATAGCTCTGTCCCTCAGTGAAAATGGGAATAGCTTCAGCTTAACTACCTCATCAGAAATTCCAAAATATTGGAATGTGCCGCAAATCTCTGAGAACTCCGCCAGATGGAGCTGCGGGTCCTCACTCGGCAAACCAGAATACTGCGTATTATTTCTGATCATATTCAGAATCACAGGCTTTATCTCAAAGTGGTAGTTGGGAATGGCTGGTCTTAAGCCTGGATAAACACTTCCCGCAGTCGGGGTAGTGAAATCACGCATCGTCCTAACGCGAGGTTGGACAACCTCCAGACCCTCAACAACTCTATCACCTTGGCCATTTCCTACTTGGCCCAAGTCTTCCAATCTAACATCTGCAGCAGCAGCACGCACACTAGCTCTCCTTTCTTGAGCGGTCTCAAGATCAACTCCCAAATTTTCACCCCGATTACCAGGGTTAGTGATGTAGGCTCACTCTTTCGAGAGTTATGGGTGGCCGAAGGAACTAACACGACGTTCTTCGATAACTCTCATGTCACACTCAAGCATTTAACGCAGCAACGACACAATTAATATTGTTACTAATTAAAGATTACAGGGGGGTTCGCAAGGCCCCTTAAGATAATACCAAGGCGATATGCCGAGGTCCTCTCAAGCGAAAAGAACCCACATGGTTCGATCGAGCGCGTTGTACCAAAAGAGAAACCGCCGAAAACAAAAGATTCGGGCAAGGGTGGTTCTCTCCCAACAAAATAAAAATGAGGGCCGCCACGCCTCACGAACTTAAGTGAAAATAAAGTAACAGGACAATAACTAAAATAAATTAACCACAAAAAAAATCAAGCGTTACACAAGGCACGCAATTTGCCAATGCTACAAGATCTATCTAAAGAAGAGAAACACATAAAGGTGGAAATGTTCGTTACCCAACCGGATTTTGATGAATCCGGTTCACTCTACTAGAATCATTCTTCAACGGCTCCGCCAGAGATACGCCGGAGGGAGAGAAATTCGTCGCCTTCTTCGTATCATACTATATTTGGAAAGTCCCGGCGAAATCTTCTGAATATGGAAATAATATTTCCCAATAAGGCAGGAGAGAGAAAGGTGGCAGGATATTGCAAATAGTTAAGGAATGATATAATTCAAATATGGTAGGTAGATAATTTATAGACGGGGATATATTTTGAATATGGTAAATAAGGGGGAATATTGTAGAGAATACTTTGGATTTGGAAATGGATTTGGTGGGGAGGGAAAGAGGAGACGGTGGGGCTCAGTTTTGGTGGGGGTGGAGGGGGCTCGGGTTTGAAGAGTATGAGGGATGTTTGGGTGAGGGAGTTTTGGGTGGCGGTCGGGTCTTGTGAGGGAGGAGATAGGTGGCGTCTTTGGAGGTTGGTGATGGAGGTGGCTCGGCTAGGATTTCTAGGAGGTGGCTCGGGTTGGTTGGGGGAGAGAGGTGGCCAGTTGTGTGAAGGAGGAAGAAGATGGTAGGGATCGGGTAACAAGGATGTGGGGAAGGGACGAAGGGAGAAGGGGAGGAGAATGGAGGCATAGAGAGAGGGGATGAGGAGGGTGGCCGGCGGCCAAAGAAGAAGAGGAATAGAGAGCGGGGGGAGGGGCAAAACTTGCCTTGGAGAAGGAGGAGGATTTCAATCTTGAAATTGGTTTTCTTTTCATTCATTAAATAGGGAAAAACAAAGGAGTACATGCCTTTATATAGGCTTTACAATCAAGGGAAAAGGGCTACATGTAGCCCAACATGAAAATGAAATAAAACACAACCATACACCATGGTTTTATAACATAACCATATTACAAATAATACATGAAATTAAACATGAAATAAAATGATAATTTTGAAATAAAACAACTAATAAAATATATTATTACACAATTATTATTTATTAATATATATTATTAATAAATAATAATTGGGCTTGCACTCCGGACGGCTATTGTGGCGACGCTTCCAAGGGTCATCCGTAAGCATGCTGTCGCCGTCATCAAAGTATTGCGGGCCGACGTCTCCATTCAAATCTACCGGGTCACCATCATCATCAGAGGGAGGACGCTCAGTGGCCACATGTCGTGGGAAGTAGGCTCCATCAATCCTCCCCCTCTTAAAAATACTCATCACTGATGAGTATACATGTGTGTACTCGCATGGAAGGTCATCGGCGGGGAAGAAGAACCTGCATGGCAAAAGGTGGTCTTGGAGGGAGCTCAAATACGTGTTATCCAAAGAAGGAAAAAGAATTTCAACAACATCCATCAACATACCTCCGATGGAGACCGAGAAGGAGAACGATCCTAGGAAACTGTCACCACCCAACCCAATAGAAAGCATAGTGGAAAATATATACTGAGAGGTAGATATTTCAAGTGGCATAAAAGCATAAAGCATAAAGTATGTAACGATGAAAATAGGAGCTATGCCCCAATCAGTGGAAACTTTTAAAAGAAATGTCATGTCACCAAACTTCCGTAAAATTCGTAAAGAATAGACTAGTCGATTCGTTATTATTTCTAAGGTGCCCGGGAGCATCCGTTCAGGTGTGAGACAAGCCAAACCCAAATAAATCACATAACGGTGGGAGACTTTCTGACACAAACTCGCAAGTAAATTAAAGGACGCATTTTGATGGATTAAAAGGATAAGAATGCACCTAAGTAACTTAAAACCATGTGGGGTGAACCCATGTGCAACATGACTAGAATTAACAGTAGAAAATAACGGAACTATGTCAGGTGGCACGGGTTCTTTAAATTCAAAAATTATTTTCAGTGGAGCCTAACGTTTTCGTTTTAAATTTGGAATTAAATTTTGATTTAAAAATTTCGTAAGGAATAGCAAGCAGAAAACACTCGTCAGCAACTACGTTTATCCACATCCATCTAAGTAAACCTAGTGGGGAGGCGGTAATAATAAACTTCTCCAAATATAAAGGGCTAGGAATGACTAGCTCATGTCCTAACAAATCATCTACTCGAGTTAAATGAACCGGAGGGAGAGTCGACATGGGATATTCCATTGGGGAAGTTAAGTCACACTCAACGTCAAAACAGGGATTACTCGTCCAATAAAAAGCCTCCGGTTACAGGCCGTTAAAATCATAGGAAAAATTAAATAGTGGATTCGTCCTCACTGAAAACTAAGCCGACAAGTCTTCCAACTCATTCAATACTTCAGTTAATTCATAATTAGTGATCGTATCATAGGTTGGCAAAATCGTATCCGACAAAATTTCTAAACAGTTTTGGGCCCCAGGTAAAGGAGCTATCATCAACGAAATGTCTTTCTGGCCCTCCGGGCTACCGTCATCCAAAGATAATTTTTCCCCACAGTGTAAATTTTCCAAAACGACACATCCTTCGTTAACCAACTCTTCCCATAAAGTGGGTGCGTCGTCACAATCAAAATAAAGGGTCAAATCGAATAGAGTATCAAAATTAACTTGTCGTCGTTGATCACCTAACTCCCGGATGTATCATTAGTAACAGGAAACATCTATTACTTCTGGGTCTAATAAGCTAGCAAGTCATCACCTAAATTAGTAACAAAGCTTTCAACATTGGATGACTCAGGCGGAATGTCTTCTAACTCAGGGTCATCCGAAGACTCCATAACTATCAAGGGGAACGCCTCAGAAACATCGCCAAAAGGAAGAGGAGACGATTCCTCAGAGGAGAAATCCTCGTCCATGTCACTAGGGTATCCAATCTCCTCATCGTCACTCAAATCTCCAGCGTATTCAGCCTCGTCCTCAGTGACAGGCACAGTCCTAGACACTGCCTCAGACTCAACAGGAGAGTCCACGACTAATTCAGGCAACTCGGGGAGAGACTTAAAAGGGTCTATGGGCGTAATCGGGGTAGGATGCTCAATATAGCCATGGTCAGATATGCCGCTAGACTCACAATTCATAGTCGTATGTCTTCCCCTACGGATGGGACTACTCTCACCCCGTAGGCTCATGACAGTCCTAGCAGTAACATGTACCGAACTTGAGATAGGGGACCTCACTATTTGTAACGCCCGGAAACTCAAAGGAGCGAAGGGGGGGACGTTTTGGGCCAGTTTGGGTTCTGGCAGCAGGCACACGGCCTGGGACACGGGCGTGTCCCAGGGCGTGTCGACCCGTGTCGACACTTAGTCGCGGAGTCGACGAGATTCGCTCGACGATGCGTCGAGACAAGGCACACGGCCTGCAACACGGGCGTGTCGCAGGGCATGTCGACCTGTCTCGACGATCGTCCCGGGGAGTCGACGAGCTTTACTCGATGATTCGTCGAGACAAGGCACACAGCCTAGGACACGGGCGTGTCCAAGGCCGTGTCATCAGATCGATGATTTTCGCTCGACGAAATGTCGAGACCGTGTACACGACCTGGGGTCCAGGCGTGTCAAGGTGACACGGGTAAGGACACGGGCGTGTCCTAGAACCCGTGCAGTGCTCGGGTTGATTTTGGGGAAAAATCATGGGGTACACGGCCGGACACACGGCCGTGTGAGGTGGAACACGGGCGTGTCAGCTCGAACACGGGCGTGTTCGATACCCGTGTGAGGTTCCAGGAGTTTTGATTTTGACGACGAATGCGGCACACGGCCCTGGACACGGGCGTGTGCCAGGCTGTGTTCGGTCCAGATTGGGCATTTCAGCCCCGAATCAAAGCCGTTCGTTTCCTTATTTTGAGATCCAACGGCTGGGGGTCGTTCATGAAGGGATATACCCGGGTTTGGGCTTTCAAAACCCTTACTTTTTCTTAAGTGTTCTCTTTTTAAATCCTTAGAGAGAGAGGAGAGACAAGGGAAGAAGAAGGAGCTAGATCCCGCCATTGGAGGAGCTTCGGAGCTCCGAATCGCGAGCCGACTCCGGATCCGCAGAGGCAACGCTAGTGTGGTGGTTTTCATCCGATTACTTTTCCATGGCGCCAAAGAGGAACGCAAGGGTAACGATCCTCATCTTGAGCATGAGTAGCTCTCTTTCTTAGTATAGGAAGCCCGCTCTCGCGAGTTTGCGGAGAGTTGGAGGCGTTCCTTCGGGTAGATATGTGAAGTCCCCGTTGTTTAGAGTCCGTAAGCGAGAACGGACATAGGCATGATGTGTGAAGCCTACCCGGACATGTTGGTCTGGATCGGTGATGTTGCATTGCATAATGCCGGAGAAGACTCCGTGCTATTGATTGTTTTTCGGGTTTTCTACGCGGTAGATTGCAGCAGGGAGCCTTAGGGACTAACCCAAAGGTGCACCCGGAAAACTGGGCGGATACGAGAACTTACCAACTTGGTGGCTTGAGAGCCAACTTGAACATAACCGGGTTATGTGACTTGTGATGGAAATGGGACTCGGTGGAAGTTTGACCCGCGCAAATGGCTTAAATTGTCGTTGCGATGTGAGCACGGGTTAGATGGAACCGTACCCGTTCTATGTTGTTCGGTTAAAGAGACCTAAAGGCACGTGGCACTTACCGTTGGCATAGATTAGGGTCTTCGGCGGTCAATGGCTTAAATTGTCGTGACCCAGGCCAGGAAGACAAATTACTCATAGGTTTGGCCGTCCAAGTGGCGGTGGTGAGTCCGGAATGTCTATGGCTTTAATTGACGTGGCATCGACCGGTTCACCGAGAATGTGCCCTGAGAGCACGGGGCGTGTGGCCGTGCGAGCCAACGTCTGTGATGAAATGGCTATATATATACATTGCTCGCTTATGCTAATGAAATGCAGGGAAGGAGCATCGCCGCCCCGAGTTGGGGGCGGGATCGTTATAATTTGGTCAGCATTGCTGACCGTTGCCTTGTTTTGCCACCGTGCGGTGGTTTGTTGCTTGCAGGTGCAGCTGCACCAAGCGGTCAATAGCGGGCTAAAGCCCCTTTTTGCGAAGCCGGCCCTCGAAGGCCCAAATGGAAGTGTTTACTGTTTTTATTCATGTGTGACCGGCCTGCGTGCCGTGGTTTGTAAAACATGTAATATTCAAGTGAAACATTTTGAAAGGCCTTAAGGCTTGTTTTGGGTATTTTGTATAACATTCCTATTTTGTATTAGTGGACATTCGTGCTTTGATGCTGGGTTCTTGTTTACAACTTTTATAAACTGCTTCCGCTAGGATGCTCTGTGTAGGACGTTGAGATTGGTTGGATGGTTTCCATAAGTAACCACCCGGTCTGTCTGTGGCATACGGCGTCGGGCCCCGGCCGGACCTACTGCTTTATGCTATGTGACGGATAGGGGGTGTTACAATTTTGGTATCAGATTACTGGTTTTGGTTGGGCTTAATCTGAATTCGTGGACGAATTCTTTTTAAGGGGTGGTGAGCACATTGTGTGCGTCATCGTTATAACAGTAAAAAGAACCCATGAATGTCCACTTAGGAATGAAAATACTCGTGTTTGAGGAACCTGCATGTTCCTATAATTGCTGTTTGCAATTTATTTGGTCGCTTAACGGTGTTTTGTACCACTATAGGTGACCAGAAGTGGTGTTGGGCCGTCAGAACGCCGAGTTTCTGAGGCTAGTAGTGCACCGGATGTTGCTCCTGCAACACCTCTGTCGGCTGAGAATATTCGATTGGTTGCTGAAGCGGTGTTGGCCGTGATAAATGCGCAGCCTGCAAGGCAAGCGCAATAGCCTGCTCCTGGTATGGAGCAAGAACCTCTGCAAGAGGCTGAGCCGAGGAGAGTGGAGCAAGTGGTTGTGGAACCGGTGGTGCCGAGGAGGGCAACTGAGAGGCAACTTAAGCATGTAATGAGCTTTAACCCTCCGTTATTCTCGGGGTTGGGAACCCCATCTCAGGCTGAAGACTGGCTCTCCAGGGTGAAGAGAGTCATGACAGCAACGGAGACGGAGGAGTGGCAAATGACCACCATCGCTACGTTCCTTTTGGACGGTGAAGCGAGAATGTGGTGGGAAGGATTGGAGCTGCATCATTTGAGAGGTAGACAACTTGTAGACGTTCCGATGTAAGAGTTCTCGGGATTGTTCTTAGCAAGATACCTCCCTTCTACTCAGAGGATTTCGATGGAGAACGAATTTCTGAAGTTGGTTCAGGGTGAGAAGAGCGTGGATGAATATCTCCATGTGTTCACTCGTTTAAGTCGTTATGCTAGCTCCACCATCATGGATGAGGAGCGCAAGACTAATCACTTCTACGAAGGCCTGAGAGATGAGTTGAGATTACTACTCTCGGGGCCGATGACGCAGGGTTTCTTAACCTTGGTCAATACTGCCCGGTCCTTGGAGAAGGACATGAAGAACGTACAAGCAAAGAAAAGCTTGGGGGAGAAGAAATCTGAATTCAAAGTGCCGACTACTTCAAAGTCCGGCTATCGGAGGTCTTTCAAGAAGCATAGGACTTCGGGTCCAGCTCCTTCTGGTGCTTCTGGGGCGACTACGAGTCGGACCCCGGGCGCGTGTTTTACATGTGGAAAGACGGGGCATTTTGCCCGTGATTGTTGGAGCGGACGTCCTAAGTCCGAGAGGAGGCCGGGAGCTACTTATGAAGAAAAGGGAAAGTCGGTGGAGTCGACCGCATCCCATTATGCTCCGGCCCAACCAAGGGTCTACAATCTTGGCCAACAGGAGGCCATTAAACAGGCTGATGTGGTGACAGGTACGGTTTACTTAATAGCAAGTCAATTTCTTTAAATACTTGTTATGCACATGTTACCTTACCACTGCTTGTTTAGGATTTGTATTGATTTGTGAAAATCCGGCACAAGCACTCTTTGATACGGGAGCTTCACACTCCTTCATGTCCGAAGGATTTATATCACTCATCGGAGTCCCTTCTTCGATGGCGAAGGATAAGTTGGATGTGTTGTTGCCCAATGGGTGTTTGATGCGAGCGGTTAGGATCTGCGATGTTAAGATTCGTATTGGGGAGCAGGAGTTCGACCTGCGGGCGTCTTTACTTCCGTTAGTGGAGTTCGACGTCATATTTGGAATGGACTGGCTCTCAGAGCAGCAGGCCCATATAGATTGCGGTAGCAAGGAAGTTAAGCTGGGAGCAAGTTGTGAGATGACTTTTACGGGCTTAAAGGGGTCGAGCAAGACGTTGATGTCTGCTCTTTAGGTGGTGAAGGCGGTTCGTGCCGGACCAGAACTGTTCTTTACACTAGTGGAGGTTGCAAAGCCGAAGCCCGCTTTGGATTGTATTTCAGTGGTATCAGAATACCCTGATGTGTTCCCCGCAGATCTTCCTGGAGCCCTGCCTCAGCGGGAGATAGATTTTACGATCGAGCTAGTGCCAGGTGCAAAGCCTGTGTCACGATCTCCTTATCTGCTAGCGCCTAAGGAAATGGCGGAGCTGCAAGTTCAACTGCAAGAGTTGTTGGAGCAAGGGTATGTGCGCCCGAGTTCTTCGCCTTGGAGCGCACCGGTCCTCTTTGTTAAGAAGAAGGACGGAAGCTTGAGGCTATGTATTGATTATCGGGAGCTCAACAAGCTGACGGAGAAGAACAAGTACTCGATCCCCAGGATTGATGATCTCTTTGATCAGTTAGTCGGGTCGATGGTGTACTCGAAGTTGGATCTCAAGGCTGGGTACTATCAGCTGCGTATAAGGGAGAGTGATATCCCGAAGACAGCGTTTAGTACGAGATACGGGCATTATGAGTTTACGGTCATGCCGTTTGGGCTGACTAATGCGCCGTCAGTGTTCATGGATTTGATGAACAGGACTTTCAGGGAGTACTTGTACCATTTCGTGATCGTCTTCATCGACGATATTTTGGTGTACTCGCAAAGTGAGGAAGATCACTTCAAGCATCTTCATTTGGTGTTGGAGACGCTAAGGAGAAATCAGTTGTATGCCAAGTTCTCGAAGTGCGAGTTTTGGATATACTCAGTGGCGTTCCTCGGGCATATAGTGAGTGGAGAGGGTATTGCTGTGGATCCGGCGAAGATTGTTGCGATACGGGAGTGGCCTGAGCTTGCTGCTGTAGCGGAAGTCCGGAATTTTCTGCGGCTTGCCGGCTATTATAGGCGCTTCGTAGAGAACTTCTCGCGGATAGCGTTACCTCTCACTACTTTGACGAGGAAGGAGCATAAGTTCGTTTGGACGCCGGAGTGCGTGCGAGCTTTTGAGGAGCTGAAGTGTCGGTTGACCACGGCGCCTGTGCTGAGTTTGCCATGTGGGACCGAGGGCTACGAGATTTATAGTGATGCTTCAGGCAGCGGTTTGGGTTGCGTGCTACTGCAGCACGGAAGCGTGATAGCTTATGGCTCGAGACAGCTAAAAGTGCATGAAAGGAACTATCCGGTCCATGACTTGGAGTTAGCGGCCGTGATTTTTGCCTTGAAGCTGTGGAGACACTACTTGTACGGTGTGAAGATTGATATCTACACCGATCACAAGAGCCTGATGTATCTCATTGATCAGAAAGATCTGAATATGCGGCAGCGTAGATGGATGGAGTTCCGGGGGGACTATACGTTCAAGATCCATTACGTGCCTGGAAAAGGGAATGCGGTTGCGGACGCGTTGAGTCGCCGAGCCCCAGCTCAAGCCAATTGGCTATCGGTGCACGATGAGCGGTTGGTGCAAGAGTTGGAGGCGTTGGAGATTGTTTGTGTGGACAGGCAATCAAGTGCAGAAGCAGTTCTGAATTGGACTGAAGTCCAATATGACCTGGCTGATCGTATTCGGCAGGCTTTGGATATGGATGCTCGTATGAATCAATTCATGATAGAGGCTCTGGATGGGTCAAATTCCCAATTCGTGGTGGAGGACGGATTGCTGTGGAAAGACGGTCGTCTGTGCGTCCCTTGTGTGGGCAATTTGCGGGTGGAATTGTTGTACGAGGCACACCATACCAAGTACACGATTCACCCGGGGAGCACGAAGATGTACCGCGATGTAAAGAAACTGTTTTGGTGGCCGGGTTTAAAGAAGGATGTGGCGCTATACGTAGCCAAGTGCCAAACTTGCGCCTTGGTAAAGGCGGAGTGCCAAAAGTCGGGAGGATTTCTTAAGTCCTTGCCTATTCCGGAGTGGAAATTCGACGACATCTCTATGGACTTTGTGCACGGTTTGCCAAGGTCGCAAAAGGGGAACGACGCCATTTGGGTAGTTGTTGATTGATTAACGAAGGTGTCGCATTTTATTCCGCATAGGAAGGATGATCCGGTGGAGAAGCTAGCAAAGCTTTATGTGGATAACATAGTACGGCTTCATGGTGTGCCCCGCAGCATCGTAAGTGACCGAGATGGGCGATTCACGTCCAATGATTGGAGGCTGGTGCAACAAATATTGGGAACAAAGTTGAAATTCAGCACAGCCTTCCATCCGCAAACGGATGGGCAGACTGAGAGGGTCAATAGAACCATGGAAGACATGCTTCACATGTGTGTCTTGGATTTTGGAAAGCAATGGGAAGACCACCTTTATTTGGTGGAGTTCGCATACAATAATAGCTACCAAGCGAGTATTCAGATGGCGCCTTTCGAGGCCCTATATGGTAGAAAATGTCGCACGTCGTTGTCTTGGTTAGAAACGGGTGAGTCAAGGTTGTATAAGCGATCGGAAGTGGAGGGTGCTACTTCTTTGGTGCGAACCATTCGAGAGAGGTTGCTTATCGCTCTGGACCGGCAAGCAAAGTACTATAATGCCAAGCACAGGAACGTGGAGTTCGCTGTGGGTGATTATGTATACTTAAAGATCAAGCCGTTCAAGGGTGTCTCGCGGGTGCGACGATTGAAAAAGCTAAGCCCTAGGTACCTTGGACCGTTTGAGGTTCTGGAGCGAGTTGGTGAAGTGGCCTATAGGTTGAAGCTTTCAGTGGAGCTTAGTGGTTTACATGATGTATTCCATATTTCGGTACTCCGGAAGGCGGTACAAGAGCCTACGCAAGTGATCGTGGTCGATCAAGTGCCGGTGGATAGTGGGCTAACGACAAAGGTCAAGCCCGTGCGGATTGAGGACTCGGAGGTCAAGCGGCTACGCAATAAAGAGATCAGGATGGTCAAGGTCCGGTGGGACAATTGCGGTCGTGAGGAGCTCTCTTGGGAGCGAGAGCAGACTATGTTTGACGAGTATCCGGAGTTGTTCCGCTCAGGTACAAATTTTGGTTTTGTACATGTCTTTCCTTTATGTAATTTCGTGGGTGAAATTCTTTTAAGTGGGGGAGAGTTTAACGCCCCGAAACTCAAAAGAGCGAAGGGGGGGGATGTTTTGGGCCAGTTTGGGTTCTGGAAGCAGGCACACGGCCTGGGACACGGGCGTGTCCCAGGGCGTGTCGACACTTAGTCGCGGAGTCGACGAGATTTGCTCGATGATGCGTCGAGACAAGGCACACGGCCTGAGACACGGGCGTGTCGACCTGTCTCGACGATCGTCCTGGGGAGTCGACGAGCTTTACTCGACGATTCGTCGAGACAAGGCACACGGCCTAGGACACAGGCGTGTCCAAGGTCGTGTCATCAGATCGACGATTTTCGCTTGACGAAATGTCGAGACCGTGTACACGGCCTGGGGTCCAGGCGTGTCAAGGTGGCACGGGTAAGGACACGGGCGTGTCCTAGAACCCGTGCAGTGCTCGGGTTGATTTTTGGGAAAAATCATGGGGTACACGGCCGGACACACGGCCGTGTGAGGTGGAACACGGGCATGTCAGCTCGAACACGGGCGTGTTCGATACCCGTGTGAGGTTCCAGGAGATTCGATTTTGACGACGAATGCGGCACACGGCCCAGGACACGGGCGTGTGCCAGGCCGTGTTCGGTCCAGATTGGGCATTTCAGCCCCGAATCAAAGTCGTTCGTTTCCTTATTTTGAGATCCAACGGCTGGGGGTCATTCCTGAAGGGATATACCCGGGTTTGGGCTTTCAAAACCCTTACTTTTTCTTAAGTGTTCCCTTTCTAAAGCCTTAGAGAGAGAGGAGAGCCAAGGGAAGAAGAAGGACCTAGATCCCGCCATTCGAGGAGCTTCGGAGCTCCGAATCGCGAGCCGACTCCGGATCTGCGGAGGCAACGCTAGTGCGGTGGTTTTCATCCGATTACTTTTCCATGGCGCCAAAGAGGAACGCAAGGGTAACGATCCTCATCTTGAGCATGAGTAGCTCTCTTTCTTAGCATAGGAAGCCCGCTCTCGCGAGTTTGCGGAGAGTTGGAGGCGTTCCTTCGGGTAGATATGTGAAGTCCCCATTGTTTAGAGTCCGTAAGCGAGAACGGACATAGGCATGATGTGTGAAGCCTACCCGGACATGTAGGTCTGGATCGGTGATGTTGCATTGCATAATGCCGGAGAAGACTCCGTGCTATTGATTGTTTTTTGGGTTTTCTACGCGGTAGATTGCAGCAGGGAGCCTTGGGGACTAACCCAAAGGTGCACCCGGAAAACTGGGCGGATATGAGATCTTGCCAACTTGGTGGCTTGAGAGCCAACTTGAACATAACCGGGTTATGTGACTTGTGATGGAAATGGGACTCGGTGGAAGTTTGACCCGCGCAAATGGCTTAAATTATCATTGCGATATGAGCACGGGTTAGATGGAACCGTACCCGTTCTATGTCGTTCGGTTAAAGAGACCTAAAGGCACGTGGCACTTACCGTTGGCATAGATTAGGGTCTTCAGCGGTCAATGGCTTAAATTGTCGTGACCCAGGCCAGTAAGACAAATTGCTCATAGGTTTGGTCGTCCAAGTGGCGATGGTGAGTCCGGAATGTCTATGGCTTTAATTGACGTGGCATCGACCGGTTCACCGAGAATGTGCCCTGAGAGCACGGGGCGTGTGGCCGTGAGAGCCAACATCTGTGATGAAATGGCTATATATATACATTGCTCGCTTATGCTAATGAAGTGCAGGGAAGGAGCATCGCCGTCCCGAGTTGGGGGCGGGATCGTTATAATTTGGTCAGCATTGCTGACCGTTGCCTTGTTTTGCCACCGTGCGGTGGTTTGTTGCTTGCAGGTGCAGCTGGACCAAGCGATCAATAGCGGGCTAAAGCCCTTTTTGCGAAGCCGGCCCTCGAAGGCCCAAATGGAAGTGTTTACTGTTTTTATTCATGTGTGACCGGCCTGCGTGCCGTGGTTTGTAAAACATGTAATATTCAAGTGAAACATTTTGTAAGGCCTTAAGGCTTGTTTTGGGTATTTTGTATAACATTCCTATTTTGTATTAGTGGACATTCGTGTTTTGATGCTGGGTTCTTGTTTACAACTTTTATAAACTGCTTCCGCTAGAATGCTCTGTGTAGGACGTTGAGATTGGTTGGATGGTTTCCATAAGTAACCACCCGGTCTGTCTGTGGCATACGACGTCGGGCCCCGGCCGGACCTACTGCTTTATGCTATGTGACGGATAGGGGGTGTTACACTATTTCCTTTCCTCTATAGGTGGGTGCAGGTGTGCTATGGGTAGCTCCACCATCCCGGGGAAAAGATCTGTCCTGGGGGAATAGGTCACCCCTATGATCAGGCTTGGATAAGGTGCCATAACTATACTGGATAGCGGATGTCGGACTAGTAGTAAGGCGGTAGGGTGAATCAAATTTCTCCGAGAGTATTCTTCGCATGTGGGGCCAGGCATATGGACAGCTACCAGCTCCAAGCTCTTCATTCAGCCAAAACACGCGGGCTCGAGCTCTTAATCGCTCTCGTACAACATTAACCTTTTGGTAGTCGCCCAATTTGTTATAATCAAAATAGATTTCTACCCACTTAAGCCAGTCTCTAAAATACTTTGGATCCACATAACCATCATAGGTAAAAATATTGGTGTGTACATAAGTCAGAGGACGATTGGAAGCGTTCACGTCGAAAGCCATTTCAGTATGTACCGGAGAGGACACTCGTTCCGGTTTTGGTGTGAATGCAAAGTAAGGGTACCTGAACAACGAATTCTAGGAATGATGAAATTGTTCCCGCTTAGCCACTAAGATTATAATTATATAAAATAGATTTTCTTGCTGGAAAAAATATGAGATTTATTAAAAAAAAAAAATTTGAATTTTGCTTAAAAATAAGCAATCTAGGCCGCTATTGGCAGACCAGCAAAATTGTTTTGAATTTTTTTTGACTCGAAAATGAACAAGAAAAGTGCGTGCCGACGTGCAATAAACAGGGGACAGTGCTAATTAAGAAATTGACGTGAACCTCCCTCTGATACCAAATTGATGTAGGCTCACTCTTTCGAGCGTTATGGGTGGCCGACGGAACTAACACGACATTCTCTGATAACTCTCACGTCACACTCAAGCATTTAACGCAGCAACGACACAATTAATATTGTTACTAATTAAAGATTACAGGGGGGTTCGCAAGGCCCCTTAAGATAATAACAAGGCGATGTGCCGAGGTCCTCTCAAGCGAAAAGAACCCACACGGCTCGACCGAGCGCGTTGTACCAAAAGAGAAACCGCCGAAAACAAACGATTCAGGCAAGGGTGGTTCTCTCCCAACAAAGTACAAACGAGGGCCGCCACGCCTCACGAACTTAAGCGAAAATAAAGTAACAGGACAATAACTAAAATAAATTAACCCCAAAAAAATCAAGCGTTACACAAGGCACGCAATTTGCCAATGCCACAAGATCTATCTAAAGAAGAGAAACACATAATGGTGGAAATGTTCGTTACCCAACCGGATTTGATGAATACGGTTCACTCTACTAGAATCGTTCTTCAACGGCTCCGCCAGAGATACGTCGGCGGGAGAGAAATTCGTCGCCTTCTTTGTATCACGCTATATTTGGAAAGTCCCGGCGAAATCTTCTGAATATGGAAATAATATTTCCCAATAAGGCAGGGGAGAGAAAGGTGGCAGGATATCGGAAATAGTTAAGAAACGATATAATTCAAATATGGTAGGTAGATAATTTATAGACGGGGATATATTTTGAATATGGTAAATAAGGGGGAATATTGTAGAGAATACTTTGGATTTGGAAAGAGATTTGGTTGGGAAGGAAAGAGGAGACGGTGGGGCTCGGTTTTGGTGGTGGTCGAGGGGGCTCGGGTTTGAAGAGGATGAGGGATGTTCGGGTGAGGGAGTTTTGGGTGGCGGTCGGGTCTTGTGAGGGAGGAGATAGGTGGCTGCTTTGGAGGTTGGTGATGGAGGTGGCTCGGCTAGGATTTCTAGGAGGTGGCTCGGGTTGGTTGGGGTAGAGAGGTGGCCGGTTGTGTGAAGTAGGAATAAGATGGTAGGGCTCTGGTAGCAAGGATGTGGGGAAGGGATGAAGGGAGAAGGGGAGGAGAAGGGAGGCCGAGAGAGAGGGGAGGAGGAGGGTGGCCGGCGGCCAAAGAAGAAGAGGAATAGAGGGGGGGTGAAACTTGCCTTGAAGAAGGAGGAGGACTTCAATCTTGAAATTGGTTTTCTTTTCATTCATTAATTAGGGAAAAACAAAGGAGTACATGCCTTTATATAGGCTTTACAATCAAGGGAAAAGGGCTACATGCAGCCCAAAATGAAAATTAAATAAAACACAACCATACACCATGGTTTTATAACATAACCATGTTACAAATAATACATAAAATTAAACATGAAATAAAATGATAATTTTGAAATAAAACAACAAATAAAATATATTATTACTCAATTGTTATTTATTAATATATATTATTAATAAATAATAATTGGGCTTGCGCTCCGGACGGCTATTGTGGCGACGCTTCCAAGGGTCGTCCATAAGCATGTTGTCGTCGTCATCAAAGTGTTGCGGGCCGACGTCTCCATTCAAATCTTTCGGGTCACCATCATCGTCAGAGGGAGGACGCTCGTTGGCCACATGTCGTGGGAAGTCGGCTCCATTAGTTAGGATCTGTCATACAATAAGAAAAATCTATCAAAGCGTCAAACACTTGCAAATTTTTCCAAAAGAAAAATGCACACAATGGTTGTACTCCCCGGCAACGGCGCCAAAAACTTGATGCAATCTCAGCAAGTGTGCCGATCACTGTCAAATAATAAAAGTGAGGAGTTTAATCCCCGAATATCGATCTCTCAAGGAGTGTAAGTAGGGAGTGTGGTTTTGCTATTGGAAAAGTGATTGCAAGCGGGAAAGTAACTAAAGGGGGTTTTTGATTTGGGTTCCTAAGTTAACAACAATAAGAAGACTTTTTCGGGTCGCCGTCACCGCGTCGCTTGGGTGGATTACTACAGAGAGTAGTATAGACGATGGAAGAAATAGCGAGGGTCGCAATCACCTCATCATAATGCACGCTTCTAGCAATCACTAGAACGGCACAATCACAATAAGCAGAGGAAAAACTGAAGCTTAACAACACAAGCAATGATTAAGACATAACAACATATCAACATGCTGAAACATTAAGCAAAACATTGTTCTCAAGCAACAATACGACTATCATAAGTTCAGAAAGAAGTAACCACAAGAAGACGTGGAGAAATACAACCGAGCGCACGAAGGCTTTTCGAGATTCACGGCCGGAGTCAAGTGTTGTCAATCCTTGTCCGGGCTCGATCTTTAGATGACGTCCGGGAACAAAGAAGGGCTGTCACTTCCTTCAAATATCCTATCTTCTTCTTGAATGATCGTTGGGCTAGTTTTGACCGAATAACTCCTCAAGTGCAGCAACAATGAGCTCGAATGGTAGCTTGGAGGTCGGAGAAGATGAAGGTGGTCGGAGACGAATCTATTGCAAGCTTTTTGAGGAGAAATGGTGGCCGGATAAACTCTTCAAGGAGGAGAGAGAAAATGGCGGCTAAAGCCTAGTTTTCCCGCACAGAGGAGCGGAAATGGCGGGGGAAGCGGAGCTGGATCCTTGGAAAGAGGAAATCTGCAACCTAAAAAGAAAATTAAGAAAAACTGGTCACACACAGTTCTGCGCACGGCCGTGCGCAAACCGTGCGATATTAACTTTCAGGATAGACATAATGATGGAGACGATGACCCTCAACATGATGACGATGGTACCGGCATGCTTACAGACGATGGTGCTTCTCCAATCAAAGACGCACGTCGTCGCAACAACCATTTTTATAAACGCTATCGCCGTTACAACCTCCTCCCGCGACGCCAGAATAATTAATTAATACATATAATTATTCTATTATAAGTATTAATTAAATATTATCATGTTTTATTTTATTAAATATTTGCTTGTTTGGACAATAATAAATTTTCTTGCTTTGTGGGCTGCATATAGTCATTATTGTTTGTAAGCCTACAAATAGGTCATGTGGTAGTAGGATTTGATTATTGATAATTGATGATAAAATTTGAAATTTGAAATTTCCCTTGATTTGGAATCTCCTCCTCCCTCTCTCTTTCCTTCTCCTCTCTATTGTCGAAATAGGCTCTCCCCTCCCTTAGGTTCGGCCAACCTTTGAACCGCCGCCCCTCCCCCTCTTCTCCTCCCTCTTGGCCACCGGCCACCCCCACTCCTCCACCGAGATAAATCGACCCTCTCTCACCCTTGCCCCCTCTAAATTCGGCCACCAAAAGATTCACCACCTTTTCTCCCTCTCCCTCAAGTGGCCGGCCAAAGCATGAAGACTAGGCCTTGTGGAACTCCAACACGGCGTGACGCAAGGAAGGCGGACAAGTTTTTCTCCATCCGCCGTGATTCCGGTGGAACCGTTGAAAGGCGATCAACTTTTGTCATAGATCAACTCCTAGATCCAACTCCGAGTAGGGTAACGAAATTTCTACAAAGCTTGAGATTTATTTTCCCTCTAGATAATTTCTGTGGTGGAAAACGTTGGCATGCAATTTTGATAGCATTGGAATCATCGTGGTTTTCTTGAACGAATTTTGCGTTTAACCTGATTTATTTAAATTCGAGAAGGCTTGGCGGGCCTCGTTTCATTTTGTTGGGAGAGATCTACCATTTCTTGCGAATCGTATTTTTTTAGGTAGATTTCTTAGGTACAATTCCGCTCGTTTGGACGCAATAGTCGTCCCTTTAGCTTGATCGAACCTCGGCCTATAGCCGTTGTTCAGTCTCTAACGGATTGGCTACCCGCACGTTAGACTTGTATTGCTAAATATTGCAAACGCGTGGGCTGGAATAATCTTCTGTGCAAATCACAAATTAGTTGGAACGTCGAGAGGGAACCACTATTTCGCTAATATTCGTGTCGCGCGTACAACGCTACATCACACGAGGAAGGAGATGCGTTGACCAGAGCGTTTTCCTTCGAGCACATGCAATTCCACCCGTGTGTAAAGGACATCGCACGGGTAGCGATAGAGTGCTGGAAAGTAGGGACAAAAAGGAAAACCGGGAGTTTTACTCGCAAACGGGCGTAGCCGCCCGTGCGTGAACAACGCGCACGATTAACCACAGAATGGAACAAACTAAAAAGCTACAGGAAAACCGTGCGTTTCCTTCACACACGGTTTCGAAGAAACCGTGCGTCGACCGTGCGTGAGGATCGTCGGACTCATCTCGACAAAATTCATCGAGCTCAGTTCGATGTTCTTCCAGCTGACTAAAACGCACGATTTCACGCAAACCGTGCGTGAAAGAAACGCATGACCATGAGTTTTCCTTAAGACAGAATTCCTACCTTGAGGGAAAACGCACCACCTGCACAACAAAACCAAAGCTGGATCACAAGCTCCTAGCAACAAATACAAAGCTAAGAAAACAACAGGAAAGAGCCACGGGGAGCACCATGTGACCCCCAATAATAGAATGTGCAATTGCACACCCTAGGGCCAAAACAGTGCACAAAATTATCCATGACCGAACGATGTAAATATAACCGATTTCCGGTTAAAATGCAGTGCACGAGAGAGAAAACCAGCCCAGATGAGTCCAAAAAACCCTATAAATACCAGACTCATCACACCACCAGACTTAAACATTTGCTCGCCCCGAGCAAATCATCTCTCTATAGACTCGAAAATAGCTTGCTGGCTTAGAGATTTCAAAAATAAGGTAAAGCGAGAAATTGAAAACAGCATGGGCATAAAAATATAATAGATGCACTTTTTAATTATGCTACGAAGTTTATAAATTTTGACAGGTGAAAATAAGTATTGTAGCTACTCAAAACTAGAATCCTGGAGAGTTGTTTGGTCATTTGTAGGAAGATAGTACGCATGCCACTAAGTTGAGCTTTGCCAAAGATTGGGGCTCGGGACCACCTCCAAAGGAATCCCGCAATGTCGGGGACCATATGCTTGCCCGTTCACACTCTCTCTATAGCGCTAGTTTGACTCGAGCGCAAATCTGCGGGACTTTAGGAAGATAATGAGGCTTAGGCGTATACGTAGATAAGGATGCAAACAGTAAACAATGGCTACGCACAACCCAAAAGAGCTCATACAAAAAAATCCTCTCACTAAGCAATACAAACAGGTACTCCACACCACCAGACTTTGACTTGACATATGGGTGCGAGCACCGCCTACCAACATAAAATCTCAAATGGAATTTTCATTTAAACTTTTTCTTCTTTCATTTCAAACTACTTTCATTTTCTCATTTTCTTTTCTTTTTCAAAATTTTTTTATATGATATTCAGCAACAATGTCATTAAATCCACACCTCGCAAACACAAAAAAACACCTCAGCAACATCACCAAATGCATGAAGTGATATACTAATAGCTCGAGCTAGGGGCGTGCTACTAGGATAGGCTTTTAGGCTTTGGTGATCATGGAGTGGAGCTGAATTAACAGGAGGGGTAGGCTCAAAATAGGCTAACAAGGATTACGTTATGACTGGGTACAAGGCTCAACCGTGCTGAAATGATGGCCTACATCACACTCACGCTTGACTAACCATGCACCAAAGCTTCAAGAGCAGCTTGGGGCAAGTTCTTAGCCACCGAGAAAGATGATCCTTCCTCCCGACTCGAGCAAAACAAGGCTAGTGGCGGCTACACACATTCCTAGACTACCGTTCGATTGCTCTAGATTCCACAGTTTTGAGTAGTACAAACATTATTTGCAAATGCAGAAAAGCATAAATCTATGAGCATAAAGAAAAATTAAATCTATACTATTTCTACACATAATGAGTCCTCAATTAGAAGCACTGCATGAGTTTCACACTACCCTATCCTAAAATCCTAAGCCAGTACCACTATCTTAAAGTTAACACAAAAGAAATAAATTCAACTTAGGCCGAGCGCGTGCTTAAGTGCGAACTCATGCGGTGTAGGTTCACAATGTTGTCATGATAAAATAAAAATTGAAAATGAAAATACTCTTGGGGTATGCAAGTGCATGTGCGAAGGTGACTCACGAAACTTTCTGTAATACCCCTCCGCCTTACCAAGGAGGCTCCTAGTCTTATGCCCAGAACCGCCGTATTACGGTGGCACTAACGCACGGGTTAGTCGACACCACAACACGCCGATTATGCCGGCTAGTATATAAGCTGTAGGCCAATATGAGAAACAAAAGTATAGCGGTAAAAGTAACCACAACTAGTCAACAGTCACAGTACATATATATATAAATATATGAAAAAGGAAACACATCAGTCCATATGAGTACAGTAGTAAAAAGGCTTATGCCCAGTACAACATATCAAAATCTCTCTCTCTCTCAACTCTAAACAGCGGAAGATAGCTATCATCACCAAGACATCCAACCTGAGGCAACTCTACAGTAGTAGTAGTAGGTGGTGGTGGTATCAGCTCCTCACGTCCTGCCATCTCATCCTGTCGGTCGTGCTGGTGCTCCATCTCCTCGAGCTCCTAAATATAGTTTGGTAACCGACCATTAGTCAAAAAGTCTAAGTCGTTTCCTCCACGACTCGCCCCGTAACTCCTAGGCACCGTGCGGGAGGACGATGCAGAGGACAACAAGGGGTAACAAGTGTAAACAGGTGGCAGTGGCACTATACTATAAAGTATATGAGGATTAATAGTAGTTATACTCTAGCAGTTCTATGTAAGAAGTACTAGTGCAGTAAGTAAAGTATAAAACTGAAGTAAGTAAGACAAGTGAAGTAAAATGCAGTATGGTAAAGTAAGTAAAGAACTGAAAGTAAGAGCGGGAGAGTAAAACTATGTTACCATTACTCTGTCATCACAAATTGTACCTTAACTTATAAAAATGCCCATACAAATTTATAAGTTAAGGTATCCAGGAAATTTAACTTATCATATAAAAGAGCTCATACTAATTTATACGATAAGGATCTATGAAGCGTATGACCTAATATGAATGAATGTTTATGATGTAATTTATGCAACAGGCAAGTGCAACTCACACACAACGACTCTGTGATAACAGACCTTTAGTTCCCACTTTTTGAGAGTGAAAGTGCAAGTTAGATCTGATATACTTTAGAGGGCGGGTGAATAGAGTATGGTGCTTGCAAAAAACTTTTTACAACAGTTGTTGTAATCCTAAGTGAACGGGGAAGCAAATCAAATAAAGTAAATCTAAACACAGAATAATCACAAAGCAATCACAAACCACAGCCAGAAACAAAAGAAAAAATATGCAACCAGATGACACAAGGAGCTATAGTGGTTCTCCAATCAACCTGGGTACATCCACTCTTCTACCACACTAAGTAGGAATCCACTGCAAGATGAGTTGATCAGGTGTCCTGGGCACCAATGAGATTTTGATAAGGTGCTCAAAAACCAAACTAGATTTTTTGATCAGGTGTCTTGCCAACAATGAGCTTTTGATAAGGTGCTCAAAAAACAAACACAAAGTTTTGAAGGGAGTTTGAAAAACCCTTTACAGCAGAGAGTGAGAGAGGGATGAGAAGATCTTCTCTGTCAACAGTCAGAGAGAAGATAGTGGATGTTGTCAAATCTCCCCCTGAGATCTTGAGTTGTTCAGGAAGTGAAGATTTGCAGTAGGGTGATAGGCCTTCAGATAACTTGATCTCCAACAAATGATGATTTCAGCAACAACTGAAATGTGAGGTGTCTGGAGTCTTGAATGATGATGGCCTTTGAACACTTGAATCAAAAGGGATCTGAAAGTTTCAGTTGGTTGATCTTCTTTTGTGATGTGTGTTCTTCTATGAATCTTGAGACTGAAAAACGTCTGTAACCCTTTTTTTCTTTCTCTTGTGTGATTGTTGTTGTGTAAGAGTTGTTGTTGTAGAGAGAGATTCTTGTTATTCTTTTTTTTTTCTTCTATATCTTTGTTGTAGAGAATAATTCTGTCTTTTATTCCATCTGTCTGAATAGAAATAATCAATTGTCCTAGATAGCTATTGGCCTGTCATTAATTACTTCCTTAACTGAATATGTCTTCTGGAGGAAAGTCCAATAAAAACATTCTTTGAAAATTCCTTGAAACTTGCTCCAGATTAATTGAAAAATGACTACAAGATCTCTGAATTCAATGCTAACAATAATTCCACAGCTGTCCAAATTTGAATCCTGAAAATCGTTGAACTCTTCAGAAAATCGTCGAACTTAGCTCCACTATCGTTGAACTGAGCTCAGAGATTTGGACTTATACAGAAATAGAGATAGTTGATCTGAGCTCAACTATCGTCGAACTGAGCTCAGAGATTGAGAACCAAACTGAAGTCAAGATCGTCGATCTGAGCTCGAAGATCGTCGAATGAAGTTCGACGACTTGTTGAAGTTGAGCTCAGAGATCGTCGAATGGAGTTCGATGACTTGATGAAGTTAAGCTCAGAGATCATCGAATGGAGTTCGACGATTCGTCGAAGTGAGCTCAACGATCGTCGAATGGAGTTCGACGATTCGTCATACTGAGCTCGACGAAATGACTTAGTCTTCTGAAACTGAAAATCCTGGTCTTGAGGGTAGCTTCCAAACCTAAGTACTAACCCTTAGACTCAATTCTAATTGACCTTTAGATCTATACAATGAGGTCAAAATAGGTTTCCTAAGAGACATAGTGATCCTAACCCAAATCAGTAATAGGGTGTTTCAACAATCTCCCCCTATTTGGGTTAGGATTATTAATTACAGATATTGAAATAAAAACAACAATATACAAAGCAAAAATGCAATAAACAAGACATTGCAGAATCACAGATATTATCTCAGACAGATCATAAAATAGCATATATTGTCACCTTATAGAATTACTCCTTTTCCTTGCTCTTTATAAGTACTATTTCCCTGTTTGGATTAAGAGCTTCCTTTTTAGATCTTCTGTCATCAGCTGCACCTAAAGAGATTTGTTGCTTAGGCCTGGGCACTACAGCTTCAGGATACAGCTTCATGTAGCTTTCAGAATCATAAAACTTGATGGATGAATATCTTTCAAGTTCCTTTTTCCTTTGATCAGATAATGTAGTAATATTTGAAGTGTCTTTGCCTTATTCTCTGGCTTTCTTGATCTGGTCCAGAGCAGCTAATTCCTTCATCGTGGCTGTCCATGAGGTTGGATTGTTCTCTGGATCCTCAAAAGGAACTGGAGGCTCATATCTGTTTGAAGAATTGTCTGCAGGGGCTTTGGAGGAGACTAAGTCTTTAAGCTTGTAAGGAAATGGACCTGAAGTTGTATCAGATAGACCTTGTCCTTCCCTTGAATATGGATGCTGCCTGGAAAAGCCTTTTGAATAGACTTGAAATTCTCTTTGGTTTCCTCTGTAGTTTCCTCTCCTTGATTGATAGCCTCTAGATTGGCCTCCCCTATGTTGAGATCTTCCTTGAGGCTGATAAGGGGTTTGGCTTCTGGCAGAGGAATGAGATGCAGAGCTACCACTTGCACCTGTATTAGGTGAAGGAGGAGGAGGAGGAGGATGATGGAACTGAGAGGAACCTTTCTCATACTTTCTCGTTTTCTTCATGGCCTTCAATTGATTCGTGGAGTATTGCATCCAGTGTTCTGTGATAGGACAGTTATGCAGTATGTAATAAGGAATATCATTGGTATCTTTGACTTTTGCTGGAGGAACCCTTTTCATAGCCTTGCTTCTGGCCTTTTTTTTCCTTGCAATAGTTGCAGAGGAGTCATCTGAATCAGTCCTATATTGATCACTTTCTAAGCTTTGTTCATCATAAAGTGCATCAATCCTTTTGAGATAGTCTTTCTGTTGTTGTGATTGAGCAGGAGAAATAGTAGTGACAGCAATAATAGCAGCAACAATAGAAGGAGGAATAGAAGAAACACTAGCAGAGGAGATTACATCAGTAGATACAAAACTTTCAGAAGTAACACTCCCAGAAATGGAAGGTACAGTAGCAGTAGATACAGCAGTAACTGGGGCAGCAGCAGATACAGATAAAATACTTTCAGATACAACAGGTTCAGTAACAGAAATAACATCAGTAGTAACAACAGGCTCAAATTCAAATGCCTCTGTCATATGTATGTCCTCAGATACTGAAACATCAGAATTAATAGCAATATCAACTATATCAGTAGAAGCAGCAGCAACAAAAACAGTAGGGGCAGCAGCAGAAAGGGACTTTACAAAAGAATAAATTAAGCTGGTGTCATAGCTTGAAATGGGCACAATGGCCTTAGATAGATCTTCAGACGCTGGACTGCAGTGCTCTCTGGAAGACAGCTGAAATAAACTGAATCAAAATTGATAATAATGACGTGAGGTCCATTGAGAAAACTGCAACTTGTGGTGTTGAGGCTTGAGCTTAAACTGAGGTAACAGCAGCAGCAGGCAATCTAACCACTTCATGAGGCATCTCCCCCTGCCTAGATTCAGTCAGGACTGCATCAAGGCACCCAGATGAAGGGATTGCATGAGGAGGAATGAGATAGGAGAGCCTGGCAGACAGGTCTGCAACTGACTTTAAAAGTGGAGCCAAGGAGGTCTCCAACAAGAGGGATAGCCTGGGAGCTATCAGCTCATAAAGTCTGTCTGCTAAGGCTGGAAGATCTACATGCTCAATAGGGACTTGAGCAGAGGTAGAGAATGAAGGTGGAACAGCTAGAGATGTTGGCGGAGAGCTGTTGTATGGGGGAAAGGAGGGTTGAGATATGGGGATTGTGGAAATTGAAGATAATGGAATGGAAACATAGGGTGTGAAGGAGGGTTGTGCAATGATATCTTAAAGTAACTGTTGGTAAGATGTGGAAGAAGAGGGTAGATCAGGAGGGGATGAAGGGGAATCATCCATAAAGGAATCATCCAGAAGTGTGAAAGATGGAAGTTGAGATGATGAATCAATTTCTAGGTGAGGGTAGTGATGTAAAGGATGGAAGATTTCTTCTGTTAGAGGAAGAGTTGGAGAATGGATAGAAGTTGGAGATGGGGTTGAAATTATGATGGTGGAGGAAACTGTGATGGTGGATGTGACTGGTGGAGATGAAATAATAGGTGGAGGAGGAGAGGAAGAAACAGACAAGTCTTCTGCAGGGGCAGAGACTTGAGGGGAAGAGACTGCAACAGTCCTTGTGCCTGAAGTAGTAGATGCAGAGGGCCTGCTGGGCTTCACTATCTGCATGTCCCACTTTCCAAACAGGGCACAAGAGAGCCTCTTAGAGCCATTGATGTGCATCCCATTTGAGACTAGCAGTGCAGGGCATCTGTTTTGAAGAAATAGCCCTAGTATCCTTCCAAAGTTGACAAAATTCTTGTTGATCTTTTTCTTAATCAGGTCAAAGAAAACTTCTCCCCAGTTTAACTGTTTCTTATCTACAAGAGCACCCATCAAACACAGCTGATACCTGGAGATGGTATCATGGGCTGAGTGTTTGGCCAACAAGACTTTTCCAACCACATCAGCTAAGAACCTGTACTCAACAGCCAAATGTTTCTTCAGCAGCTTGTTAGGGTTTGCATCAGAATGACCCATTCTATTAAGCATATCAGAAAATTATTCTCCAGACAGTTCAGCAGAGTCCTCTCCAGAATTTAATTGAAAAACCTCTGTCAAGATAGTAGGTGTCAGAGGTACCTGGGTTCCAGAAATTGTTCCAACAACTGTATTTTGATCCTGGTTGTGGGCAGTATATACCCATTCCTTTATTTCATCAGCAGCTAACTTGATTCTGGTGGACATTATGGTAACCAGCTTTTGTTCCTTGAAAAGTTCTAGAATTTCTTGGAAAATCTGATCACTGTTATTGAAAGAGTCCATATCTATATCAATTCCTGCATAAAATTTCATTGCGGCCAGGACTGCAACTGAGACGGCCATTGTTTCCTGCAAAAATCAACAAACAAACGAGCAAGTGTAGAGAAGTTTGGAGGGAAAGAGAATTTTTGCAGAAAGTATGAAAGCGCAAGGGAGAACGATGGCCGAAAAAAGAGTTTTATATTAGGGTTTGACGTAGAAAAGGAAAGATCGTTTAACTCAGTTCGACGATCTCGGCTTCTAAAGGAAAATAAAAGGTCATCAACATTGTCGATCTCCGTTCAACGATATTGGAGAGCGTCGAGCTCCGTTCGACGATAGTTCAGAGAACAAAATTGTCGAGCTTCGTTCGACGATCGCTGACCTGGAGAGATAGTTGAGCACTATCTGAGAAGCGCTGAACTCTGGTCGACGATTTCGAAAAGCGTAGATCTCCGTTCGATGATCGGGGGGAAAATCGTCGAGCGCAGTTCAAAGATCAGAAACACTCTATACACTAGAAAAATTAAAATGTTTTCCTAGTTTTGGTCATTTTTAGAGTTTTAAAATCTTGGAACTTATTTTAAACTTCCTCCATCTAACATTCCTAACTGATTTAGGAAGAAGGTGTGTTTCTTCTCATCGAACGGTTTGGTGAAAATATCTCCCCTTTGCAAATCAGTTGGGATATATTGAAGTTCAATTTTATTTTTCTCAACATTATCCCTTAAGAAGTGATGCCTAATTTCTATGTGTTTTGTCCTACTATGGAGGACTGGATTTTGGGCTATAGTAATAGCACTGGTATTATCACAAAAGATTTTAGACTTCTCTAAGTTGTAGCCATAGTCTAGGAGTTGGTTTTGAATCCACAAGATTTGTGAACAACAACTACCTGCAGCCATATATTCAGCTTTAGCAGTTGAAGTTGACACAGATGTTTGTTTCTTGCAAAACCAAGAGACAAGTCTGTCACCAAGAAACTGACAAGTTTCACTGGGCTTTTCCTGTCAATTCTGCATCCAGCATAATCAGCATCAGAAAATCCAGTTAAGTCAAATGCTGAATCTTTTGGATAGCAGAGACCTAGATTTGGACAACTCTTTACATACCTGAGAATCCTTTTTACTAAGGTTAGGTGTGACTCTCTAGGGTTCACAGGGAATCTAGCACATATGCATGTAGCAAACATTATGTCTGGTCTACTAGCTGTAAGGTACAATAAAGAGCCAATCATTGCTCTATAAGTTGTCTGATCAACAGGTTTCCCATGTTCATCAGCATCCAATACAACATTAGTAGGCATAGGTGTTTTCATGCATGATGCTTCAGACATACCAAATTTCTTAACCAATTCTTTTGTATACTTGGTTTGAGAAATAAATATGCCTTCAACATGTTTCTTGATTTACAATCCTATAAAGAAGGATAGCTCACTCATTCTACTCATTTCAAATTTAGAATGCATTAGATTTGAGAACCTTCTACACAAATTTGAATCAGTAGAACCAAAGATAATATCATTTACATAGATTTATACTAGTAGAGTATGGGACTTATGGGTTCTAATAAAAAGAGTTTGGTCTACTCTACCCCTTATAAACTCATTTTTCAGGAGAAAGCATGCTAGGATCTCATACCATGATCTAGGAGCTTGCTTGAGACCATATAATGCTTTATTCAATTTAAAAATATAATCAGGATGAGATGAAGAGATAAAACCTGGAGGTTGTCTGACATAGACTTCTTCTTTGATGTCTCCATTGAGAAAGGCACTCTTTATATCCATCTGGTACACTTTGAAGCCTTTGTGTGCTGCATATGCTAAGAAGATTCTATTAGCCTCCAACCTTGCAACTGGTGCAAAAGTCTGGTCATAATCTATGCCTTCTTCTTCAGAGTACCCTTGAGCAACTAGCCTTGCCTTGTTCCTTACAATTACTCCGTGATCATCCAATTTGTTTCTGAACACCCACTTTGTTCCAACAATAGAGTGATCCTTAGGCCTTGGTACTAGTTCCCAAACTTTATTCCTTTCAAATTGATGCAACTCTTCTTGCATTGCAATGATCCAGTGTGGATCTTGCTCAGCATCTTGAATGGATTGAGGTTCAATTTAAGAAAGGAAGCTAGTGTGCAACAGGTTTTGGTTGACCAGATTTTTGGTTTGCACACCAGCTGAGATGTCTCCAATTACTTGGGAAATTGGATGGTCTCTTGATGTTACTAAATCAACAGGAGGTGTTGATTGTTCACCAACCTGTGTTGTTATTTCCTCTTGTGGTACAACAACTGGCACTTCAAGAGGTTTCTCTTCAGGATGTTGAATGTCTTCTTCCTCTTCACTGCTTTCCTCTTTTTGAATGATGTGTAATCTGTCCAAGTCTTCAGCAAGAGAATGTACCTGAAAAGGTTCTATGGTAGAAGTGTTCTTCTCCTTGAAAGACATGTTAGATTCATCAAAAGTTATATGCACAGATTCTTCAATTTTAAGAGATGATTTATTATATACCCTATAAGCCTTACTGTTCATGGAGTATCCCAGAAACACTCCTTCATCAGCTTTAGCTTGAAATTTTGCTAAGTACTTCTTGTCATTATTATGAATATAACAAATACAACCAAAAATTCTAAAATAATCTACTTTAAGTTTCTTCCCATTGAGTAATTCATAGGGAGTCTTCCCCTTCAGTTTGTGTATTAGACTTTTGTTCAACACATAGTTGGAGGTGTTCACTGCCTTTGCCCAAAAGGATAGAGGAAGGTGAGCATCTGACAACAATGTAGTGGCAGATTCAATAAGGGTTCTATTTTTCCTTTCAGCTACCCCATTTTGTTGAGGAGTTCTAGGAGCTGAGAAAGTGTGCCTAATCCCTTCACTCTGACAGAACTCTTGCATAAGACGAAAATCAAACTCTGTCCCATGATCACTTCTGATCAGGGCAATGTGAGTATTGAACTCAGTCTGTATGCATTTGAGAAACTCTGTCAAACACTTTAAGTTATCAGACTTCTTCCTCAGAAAGAACACCCATGTGAATCTAGAGAAGTCATCTACAACCACTAAAGTGTAAGATTTCCCTCCTAAGCTTTGTAATGTAATGGGTCCAAAAAGATCCATGTGTAACAGATACAAAATCCTAGGTGAATCACTCTTATTATGTGACTTGAAAGTATTTTTAGTTTGATTGCCTAATTGACAAGCCCTGCATAGTCCTTCCTTCTTGTAGGGGCTAGAAGGTAGTCCTCTAACAAGGTTGTCCTTGGATAGCCTAGCAATGGTTCTAAGGTTTATATGTCCTAATCTCTTGTGCCATAATACATTAGGTCTACTAACAGAGTTAAACAGCCAAATATCTACTTCAGTTGAAAGAAAGTCAACTAAATAGATGTTACCTTTCCTTTTACATGTCAACACAGTTGTGTTGTCCTCTGATTTGATTCTGCATAAGGATTTGCTGAAAGTCACCCGGTAGCCATCATCACATAGCTGACTGATGCTGATGAAGTTGTGCTTCAGTCCTTCCACATAGGCTACCTTCTTGAATGTGAATGTCCCAATTTGTACTGCACCATATCCTTTTGTTAGTCCAAAGTTTGAATCACTAAATATGACTTTGGGTCCAAGCTTGGCTTTAAAGGATGTGAGATTGTCCTTGCTTCCTATCATGTGCTTTGAACACTCACTATCCAGATACCATTATTGGTTTGATGTTGGATAACTCTTCACCTACACATAAAATAATTTACTTATTTTTGACCCAGTTTACCTTGGGCCTAGGTTGATAACCTTTAAATTCAGAAATAAATGACATCCCTGGTTGACTCTTATAACCTTCAGGATGATATCTCCTTGGAGGTATTATCCATTCAGTATAAGGGTTAAGTCTGGATGAAGGACCCCTAGGATTGGAATTTGATTTACCCTTGAAGAAGTTTTCAAATCTCTGATCTCTGCTCGACGATCGTTGAGCTGCATTCGATGATCTTGGGTCAGATCGTCGAGCTCCGTTCGACAATCGACTGTGGCAGAGTTCAGGGTTTAGAGATCGTCGACCTGAGTTCGACGATTTTGCTTGAGATTGTCGATCTGCATTCGACTATCGTCTAGCTCCGTTAGACGATTTCTGTTGAACACTTGATTTCTTGGTTAAGTCAGAATTTTTCCTAGCTACCTCTACAACTCCCTTCCCTTTATCAGAAATAAACATAATTGGGTTTGTTAGTACTATAGGTTGGCTGGATGAAGCACCCAAGCCCAGTGTACTGTTGAATCTAGAGTTCACTGTGCTTGTGATGTCCATTAGTTTGATGCTTCTCCCATTAAGGGATTCTTCAAGCTTTTTGGCCTCTGATAGCTCACTTTTCAGTGAAGCTATCTGCTCCCTACAGCACTCCAACTCCTCAGAGAGTTTGAGGTTTTCTGATTTTAAGGTACTATGTTCAGACAATTATTTTCTGAGGGAGATGATTTCCTTCTCAGATTTTAATAAGTCTAAACATAGTCCTTTAAATTCATACTTGAAGTCCTCAGAATTAAAATCAAAAGAACTTATCACTTGGTCCTATTCAAGTTGAGTCTCTGAGTCTGACTCTGAGTCTTCTGCATCAGAATTGTGTTGTGAGTCATTGATAGCCATCATGCAGAATTCCTTTTCTTCAGCATCGTCCTCATCATCACTTGAGCTGGAAGAAGTTTCAGATTCTTCTTCTGTCTCACTCCAAGATTCAGCAACAAATCCCTTCCTTGTATGTTTGTTCTTGCTTGAGGAGGGTTTGCCATTGCTGTTCTTCTTGAAGTCCTTGTCTTTTCTTCTTTCTTTCTTGTCCTTTCTGTCCTTGTTTTTGTTCTCTGGACAGTCAGGCACAATGTGGCCTGTTTTCCTGCAGCCAAAGCAAATAATTTCTTTATTATTTGATTTATCAGACCTTGGCTTGTCAAGCTCTTTGTATGACCTCTTCCTGAAGTCTTTCCTGGCAATTTTGTAGAATCTTTTGGCCAATAGACTAAGCAGCTCATCATTGCCTGTGACCTTGTCTTCATGCTGATCTTCAGTGGCTTTGAAAGCTATTGACTTTTCCTTTCTTGAGGCTGGTGAGACAGCCTTCTGCTCTTCTTCTCTGTTCTTAATGAGCAGCTCATAAGACTTGAGCTTGCCCAAGAGAGCTTCTATTGTAATCTCATTCAGACTTCTGGCATCCTTGATTGGCCAGATCCTTGAGTCTCAAGTGCTTGGGAAGCACATTAGGATTTTATCATTTATCTCAGTCAATGAGATCTCTTTATCCAAAGTTTTCAGTTCATTGACTATCAGACTGAGTCTATTATATATGTCCGCTACTGACTCAACTTCTCCTTTCCTGAAGTTCTCATATTGGGTTATGAGGTGAGATCTTCTGTCTTTTCTTTCATCAGTAGATCCTGAGACTATCTCAGATAGCTTATCCCAAATTTCCTTTGCTGAGTTACATTCAGCCATCTTTTGGAAAATGTCATCAGACATAGTCTGGGCTAAGATATTCATAGCCTTTGCATCTGCTACTTTCCACTTCTTGATCTCTGCATCTGTTCCTGAGGGAGGTGGAACAGCATTTGTGCTTGTGTTCTCTGGAGGTCTTGGACACACTGTTAAAATAGAATTGAAGATGTCCTCATCAATAGAATTCATGTAGAGTCTAATCCTTGCCTTCCAAAGTGCAAACTTGGATAGATTGTACACTAGAGGTCTGGTGCTAGCATAATCTTTATTTTGGTCCATGTTTTGTGAAGAAATAATTCTAATAACAAAATCTACAGCAAGCAGATCTAACTATAGGAATCTTTGGGTTCAGGTGTTAGCCTATGCAACCACCAAGGTGTGGTATGTTTAACCAACCTGGAAGATGTGGTATATTTAACCAACCTCGCTTTGATACCAATTGAAAGTGCAAGTTAGATCTGATATACTCTAGAGGGGGGGTGAATAGAGTGTGATGCTTGCTAAAAACTTTATACAACGGTTGTTGTAATCCTAAGTGAACAGGGAAGAAAATCAAATAAAGTAAATCTAAACACAGAGTAATCACAAAGCAATCACATACCACAGCCAGAAACAAAAGAAAAAATATTCAACCAGATGACACAAGGAGCTATAGTGGTTCCCCAATCAACCTGGGTACATCCACTCTTCTACCACCCTAGGTAGGAATCCACTGCAGGATGAGTTGATCAGGTGTCTTAGGCACCAATGAGCTTTTGATAAGGTGCTCAAAAACCAAACCAGATTTTTGATCAGGTGTCTTGCCACCAATGAGCTTTTGATAAGGTGCTCAAAAACCAACACAAGCTTTTGAAGGGAGTTTGAAAAAACCTTTACAGCAGAGAGTGAGAGATGGATGAGAAGATCTTCTCTGTCAACAGTCAGAGAGAAGATAGTGGATGTTGTCAAAGCTCCCCCTGAGATCTTGAGTTGTTCAAGAAGTGAAGCTTTGCAGTAGGGTGATAGGCCTTCAGATAACTTGATCTCCAGCAAATGATGATTTCAGCAACAACTAAAATGTGAGGTGTTTGGAGTCTTGAATGATGATGGCCATTGAACACTTGAATTAAAAGGGATCTGAATGTTTCAGTTGGTTGATCTCCTTTTTTGATGTGTGTTCTTCTATGAATCTTGAGACTAAAAAACGTCTGTAACCCTTTTTTTCTTTCTCTTGTGTGATTGTTGTTGTGTAAGAGTTATTGTTGCAGAGAGAGATTCTTGTTATTCTTTTTTTTTTCTTCTATATCTTTGTTGTAGAGAATAATTCTGTCTTTTATTCCATCTGTCTGAATAGAAATGATCCATTGTCCAAGATAGTTGTTGGCCTGTCATTAATTACTTCCTTAACTGAATTTGTTTTCTGGAGGAAAGTCCAATAAAAACATTCCGTGAAAATTCCTTGAAACTTGCTCCAGATTAATTGAAAAACGGCTACAAGATCTCTGAATTCAATGCTGACAGTAATTCCACAGCTGTCCAAATTTGAATCTTGAAAATCGTTGAACTCTTCAGAAAATCGTCGAACTGAGCTCCATTATCATTGAACTGAGCTCAGAGATTTGGACTTATATAGAAACAGAGATCGTCGATCTGAGCTCAATTATCGTCGAACTGAGCTCAGAGGTTGAGAACCAAACTGAAGTCAAGATCGTCGATCTGAGCTCGAAGATCGTCGAATGGAGTTCGACGACTTGTTGAAGTTGAGCTCAGAGATCGTCGAATGGAGTTCGATGACTTGATGAAGTTGAGCTCAGAGATCGTCGAATGGAGTTCGACGATTCATCAAAGTGAGCTCAACAATCGTTGAATGGAGTTCGACAATTCGTCGTACTGAGCTCGACGAAATGACTTAGTCTTCTGAAACTGAAAATCCTGGTCTTGAGGGCAGCCTCCAAATCTAAGTACTAACCCTTAGACTCAATTCTAATTGACCTTTAGATCTATACAATGAGGTCAAAACAGGTTTCCTAAGATACATAGTGATCCTGACCCAAATCAGTAATAGGGTGTTCCAATAGAGAGCTAGCTTCACTCTCGGGTACCACCGCTGTGGCTATGGCAACAGCGGAGCAGGCATATCCACTTCTAGGCCGGTATGCACACTACCAAACCTTAGACCCCTCTCATACGCCTCTGTACACGTCCTAGGTGCACTTTAGAGTCCATGCATATGTACTTTGCTGACAGCCCGTCAGTCTTGTTGGGTCGGGTGTGTGTTATCGGGGATCGTCCTCCAGACCGCAGTGTATAACAACCCACTGGCCCCTCAAACCCTCACACCCGCCTGGATCACCGTACTGTCGTCGGTCTGATGATTGGCCAGTACCGCATGACCCGCCACTAAATTATGCACATGCAAGTATTTCATCCCGAGCTTTCAGCTCGTAGGACCAACCTGTCCTGAATCCCTCAAACCCTTCACGGGTGAGCCTGCAACATATATCCCTCCAACCCATCACGGGTGAGAATGCACAACAGTGCCTTTATTCAAAATCCCTCAAACACGACACGGGAGAGAATGAACCACAATATCTTAACATATTAGACTACTCTTGTCTACGGATTATTATACTTAGTGATTTAAGGTTAATCCTAGGACTGCCCAGGATATACCCGGTGAAGGGCTCTCAGGGGCACTAGGAACTATGATGGGATTACGCCCAAAGCTCCCTTTCAAAAGGACATTTACTTTAGTTGATGACTACCCATAATTCACCCCCAGCTCTCGTTATTACTCTTGAGTGATCCTAATGACTTAAGGTGTTCTCAGAAGGGCGACGGTCTTCCGCCGGCCTCCACTCCAGTTGCTATCCAAGGGCTTGCACTTTTACTCTCATCAGTAAGACAACACTACCCACAAAGGTTATTCTCCAATTATAACCTCTAGCTCATCTGTCGATCTATCCCTCGGTGGTCCTTATAGTATAACCTACTTATAATATGTGCAACCCATGACCTAATACCACCCCGAAATGGAACTTCAAATTCCTTGGGCCACCTGCCCCTAATTATTTATCCTAGGATGGTATGGACTAATGACGTGAGCCTATTGATTTTCATAATTTTCTTAAGTAATTAAGGCCTCTAATTAAATCATTTAATTAATCCCCTTGGTCATTTAATACATGAAGTATCTCAAATTATAATCCAATGACCAAAGGAATTTTTCCTGAGTTATATCTTGGTAAAATATTGCTGTCTACGAAAATTCATAATTTTCCTTTGAATATTTCTATTTATTCCTTAATTAATACAAAACTCACATAATAGCCATTTTCCAAATAAAGTATAAGGAATACATTACTAAAACTTCTAAGACAATTACAGAGCATAAATATCATTAATTTAAGCCTAATGGCAGAGTTTCATTAACCTCCATAATGTAATGTCCTACCAATTTCAATCCTTAACAATTTACCAAAATGTCATTATAAGGTTTTAAAAAATTACTGATTCATCCAAAAATGCTGAGAAAATTATACAAGGTTATTAATGCTCAGATATATCACCAAGAAATTTTCCAAAATTTTCTACTAAGTATTTGCACCAATTTGCTAATTAAGTAAAATGAGGGTAAAAAGGTAATTTTCACATAACTCCTATAACAATTCTTCAAACAAAGACATAAAACTTTTCAGGAGTTGAATCTAACATTATATTGACCTTGACAAAAATTGGGGATTTTGTCTCAATGATGAACCTATTTTTACATTTAGTTTTCAAAAGTTCTATTAATCCAAAAATTCCAAATAATGAGATTTTTGCTTACAAAAATCCCATTATTACAATGTGGTGTATAATTCACCATAATGAGCCTCTAAAATCAATACCATGATTTTTGGATGTTCCAAAAAGGTCTAATACACAATATTTCAAAATTGGGTATTAGCACCCTAAGCCTACACATAATCAACACATGCAAGTGAGTTTGCACAACATGCAGTAGTCCAAATGTGTTGTAATTTTTACCATGCACATGTATAGTCCCCAAGTACATGCCACCAAAAATTGGGGCCATTTGGAGTCATAACACTCCAATTATTTCATTTATTTACTTTTTGATATTTAATCAAAAACTATTGAAAATTTATTCCCACAAATTCTCAATTTTTGGCACGGGCTAAATATGCCCTAATCATGCATGCACCGAAACTTTGGGGTCATTTTGATTGCTGGTTAAGCTTGGTCATCAATTTGAAATTCTGCCCTTGCCTAGGACCAGTTCTAGGAAAATTGAACTACAGCCAAATATACTATGCCAAATTAAAGTTAAGACACTAAGCTACAAATTGCATTTAAGGTGAATGTTCTGGAAATGCATCTAAGTGGTCTAAAAATAGCTTGTAATATGACTGTATAAGTGTGACAGATTATACATAATGCTATAGTTTTTATTTTGATTTAATTTAATTGATTGAGCACGAATCTTAAAGTAGGATGGGCGGGATCTGGTCATCGTCCCCAATCAGCCAATGACCCAGATTGATTTCCGCTGGGCCGACTTTTGCTGGCTATTTCCGGCCAGCTGAGCCACCACCACCGCCGGCGGATGTCGCCACCACCTTCATTGAGGTGGCGGCTAGCAATTCCCGGCGATGAGGCCGCCGGAATTGGCTCCTCCGGTGTACCCGTGCAAGAAGCAAAACTCGGAAAAGTCTCCATTCCCTCACATGGTATCGGGCTCAATTGAGCCCGATGTCTCTCCTAAAGGATATAGAAAGCTAGTACGAGTAGAGGGGAGGCGAAACGGACCCGAATGGCGGCACAATGGCGAGGTTGGCAGCGGTTGACCATGGTTGAGCTGCTCCGGCAATCTCCTGCTCAAAATCCTGTTTCTTCACCAAAAGCTTTGATCCAGGACTCATTATCCACTCGATTACGCTCACTGAAGTTGATGGTGTGGTCGGTTTGAGCTGGGGAGGGCTGTTTGTGGAGGTAACTCCAAGGTGAGCTCGGTTTGGGCTTTGGTGGTATCACCAATGGTGCCAAGTGTCCACCATGCTGCCAATTCCTGCTGGAATTTATTGAGGAGGCCAGCCAGCACCATTTTGGGGCAGAAGGAGGTAAGGCCAAGTGGCCTCCTCCTCTTATTCTCATCTTCTCTCTCCTCTTTTGGGTAAATTCTCCAAAATGCCCCTTTCATGTGACCCTCAATTCAAAACTAGAGGGTAGGGGTGGTCTTTGTCCACTTGGGCAGGCCATGGGCCAAGTTTGGTGGGTTTGGCCCAAGGAGAGTCGACTTAGCCCTCATTTTCTCCTTTAGGTCAATTATGTTGACTAGGTTGACTTTAAGTTGACTTGGTCAACCATGATGAGTGGGTTGACCTCACTTGGTGGTCATGGGTATAATGGCACCGCCCAACTTGGGTTGGGTCAATGTGGTGCCCCACTTGGGCTAATTTGGGCCTATAGGTATAGGTTTGACCAACTTAGGGTCATGGTTGACTTTGGTCAACTAGGGTCAAAGGGTTGACCTAATGGCATGTCCTAGTGTCCACTTAGATTATTTTAGGGTTAGGTCAATGTGGTGGGGTCATGGTGTTGCTAGGGTTCCTATTTAGGCTAGTTTGACCTAGTTTGACTTTGGCCCCTTAGTGGGCCCCAAATGGCTACAAACCACTACATAAGGTCAAACATAGCTAAATTACCTATCACCCACCCCATGCCTAACCCATTCTAAGTTGAGGGGTCTAGAAGTAACATGGGATGTTACAAATCCTATAAACAAAAAATAATAATTTCATCCCCGAAATTTAAGTTCGGGTCTATGGGGTTCTACTTGCAAGAGTTATAAGAAATTTAAACGCATGATCTAAAGTATACCTGAAGTGAACAGCTTCGGGTGTTGCTCCATCATCAGATCCATCGGTTCCCAGGAGTGCTCCTCCCATCCATGGTTGGACCACAACACCTTCACGAGAGGGACCTTTTTCTTCCGCAACACACGAACATATATATCATCAATCCGGATCGGCTCCAATCTGATGGATCTGTCTGGCGCTATCGGACCGGCTGTAGTAGTAACGTGCTGCTCCAGCCGTAGGAGAGCTCTTCGCAAGGAAGAGACATGGAAGACGTCATGTAAAGGACCCAACTCCGGTCACAGCTACAGTCGGTAAGCTAAGGGGCCTGTTGAGAACTAAGGTCCAGCGGGATTGGGTGTGTGTGGGACCGCATATTTGGGCTTCCCTATCGCGTTCCTGGTCTGGGTGTTGACCCCGGTGGGCCCCCCGTGTGGCGGAATATCCCCTCCATCCCGTGGTTGGATTAGTCCCACATTGCCTGCAGCGGGTGGTCCTTGGTGTTTATGTACCCACGTCCCCCCTTCCTACTACCTCGGGGTTTTGGGAAGATGTGTGGTGACGGGTGGTTTCCACATGGTATCAGAGCCATCCTGCTGTGGGGGTGTGTTGAGAACCAAGGTCCAGCGGGATTGGGTGTGTGTGGGACCGCATATTTTGGCTTCACCATCGCGTTCCTAGTCTGGGTGTTGACCCCGGTGGGCCCCCCGTATGGCGGAATATCCCCGCCATCCCGTGGTTGGATTAGTCCCACATTGCCTGCAGCGGGTGGTCCTTGGTGTTTATGTACCCCGGTCCCCCCTTCCTACTACCTCGGGGTTTTGGGAAGATGTGTGGTGATGGGTGGTTTCCACATATAAGAATGCATATATCTACCTATAGGAGTCATGTCAGGAAGACACAACCTTGCCTTTGTAACAATGCGGTTGTGCTAACATTCTATAGCAAAGTGGCCCACTTTATCACAACACCAACATTCATGGATGTTGTATCTCCTTTTTTTGAACACACCTTGAAGTGTGCAAGCCATTTCTGGCTGACAATTTTGTCAGGATAACTGTGTCCTTCTTCTTGGTTCCTCTAGCAAGAGCTTGACCAGAAGTAAGTCTTTCAGTAGAGGAACTTGTTTTACTCTGAACTCCATTAGCAATAACCTTCTGTGCAGTTGGCATTTTCTTAATGGTTTCTGTAACACCCCATATCCGTCGCATAGCATATAGCAGAAGGTCCGGCTGGGGGCGCGACGCCATATACCACAGATAGACCGAAGGGTTACGCAATGAAACCATCCTTCCAATAACAAACATACTACATATAGTACATTCTAGTAGAAGCAATTTAAAAGTTGCAAAATAAGAACCCAGCAAACAGCATGAATGCAAACTAATGAAAACCCAAAGGAATGAATGTACAAAGTACACAAATTATCTTGGCCTTATGGCCTTACAAGAGTTTACTCAAATAATTAGTGTATTCCAAACCTCGACACGCGGGCCGGTTACACATGAGGATAAAAGTAAACATTCAAATATAGGCCTTCGAGGGCCGGCTGAGCAAAAAGGGTCTTTGGTCGCTATTTGCCACTAGGTTCAGCAGTAACTGCAAGCAACAATCCACCGAAGCGGTGGCAAACAAAAGCAATGGTCAGCTAAAGCTGACCAAATTATAACGACCCCGCCCCTAAACACGGTGCGGTGATGCTCCTTCCATGCACTTTGTTATCATAGGGAAATTATAGTAAAATTACACTTCATCAAAGGCGTAGGCACACACGGCCACACACCCCGTGCTCTCTGGACACATTCTCGGTGAACCCGGTCAAAATCTGTGGTCTCACCACCAACCCTTGGATGGAAAATCTCGTGAGCATTATGGTCTTTCTGGCCTAAGCCTAAGACCCTCCATCTATGCCAACGTCGAGTACCACGTACCTTAGGTCTCTATAACCGAACGACACAGAGCGGGTACGGTTCTGCCAAATGCATTTCTCACACCACAACGTCAATTTAAATCGTTTGCGCTGGTCAAGCTTCCCCGAGTCCCAATTCGATCACACACTTTACATAACCCAGTTATGTGCAAGTTGGCTCCCAGGCCACCATGATGGCAGAATCACGCATCTGCACAGTTTTTTGGGTGCACCTCGGAGTTAGTCCCCAAGGTCCCCTATTGCAATCTACCGTGTAGAAAACCTGAAAAACAACCATCGACGCAGAGTCTTCACCGGCCATTCATGCAATGCAACATCACCGATCCAGAACAACTTGTCCGGGTAGGCTTCACACACCATGCCTATGTTTGTTTCTCGATTACAGACTCTACATGCAAAACAACGGGGACTATACATGTCTACCCGAAGGAATACCTCACACTCACCGCATACTCGCGAGAGCGGGCTTCCTATGCAAAAAGGAAAGAGGACTGCACATGTCCAAGATGAGAATCGTTACCCAAGCTTTTCTCTTCAGCTCCATGAAGATCTAGACAGATGAAAAGCACCGCAACGGCCTCGCGTCTGTAGATCCGAACTCAGCTTGCGATTTGGGGCTCCGAAGCTCCACCGGCGGCCGGAACTCTCCTCCTCCTTCTTCCTTGCTCTCCACTCTCTCTAAGGCTTTAGAAAGTGAGTGCTCAAAGGGAAATGAGGGTTTCAACCATATTCCCGGGCTTAACATAACATAGACCAGCCTGAGCCCTTAAATCCCAAAAGAAGGAAACGGACGGGCACGATTCGCACTAAAAATCAAATTCCTAGGCCGAACACGGCTTGTGACACGCCCGTGTCCAAGGCCGTGTGCCTCAATCAACACCAAACCCATCGCGTCCAGACCAGGATACGGGCTCTCAACATGCCCATGTCACACCTGACATGCCCGTGTCAGATAGTACATGCCCGTGTTTCGAGGCGTGTTCCTCCATCGACACAGGACCAAACACAACCCGAAGAGAACACGGGTACTCGACATGCCCATGTCACATTTGACACGCCCGTGTCATTCCAAACAAGCCTAGGCTCCAGGCCATGTTCCTCTCCGAACATAGCTCAGCCAACATCCCGAGTAGGATACGGCCTGGGACACGCCTATGTCTCAGGCCGTATTCACTGTCTCGACGATAGTCGACTGCATTTTCGTCAACCACACAGCCAGATCGTCGAATCCGAGCACGACATGGCCCTGGGACAGGCCCGTGTCCCAGGCCATGTAACCCCTACCAAGCACCAAACTTTGTACGAAACGCTACCCGTCCCACTTTTGAGTTTCGGGGCGTTACACCTCTCTCTCTCTCTCTTAAAAGGATTTCGTCCCGAAATTTACAGAAAGGAAAAGATATAAACAAAACTTAAACGGTACCTAAGTGGAATAACTCTGGGTACTCCTCAAGAATGGTCTGCTCTCGCTCCCACGAGAGCTCCTCCCGACCACAGTAGCCCCAACGGACCTTGACCATCCTGATGTCTTTGTTACGCAATCGCTTGACTTCCGAGTCCTCAATGCGAACGGGCTTGACCTTCGTCATCAACCCATTATCAACAGGTACTTGATCGAATGCAATCACTTGTGAAGGCTCTTGCACCGCCTTCCGCAACACCGATATGTGGAATACGTCGTGTAGACCACCCAGTTCCGCTGATAGCTTTAATCGATAAGCTGCTTAGCCAATCCACTCCAGGATCTCAAACTATCTAAGGTACGTCGGGCTTAGCTTCTTCAAGCATCGTACCTGTGAGAGACCCTTGAACGGCTTAATCTTCAGGTACACCCAGTCGCCAATAGCGAACTCCACATTCCTATGCTTAGCATTATAGTACTTAGCTTGCCGGTCCTGAGCGATTAGCAATCTTTCTCGAATGGTTCCTACCAACGAGGTTGCATCTTCCACTTGTTGCCGCTTGTACAACTTCGACTCACCTGTTTCCAACCATGACAACGGCATGCAACATCTCCTACCATAAAGGGCCTCAAAGGGCACCATTTGGATGCTCGCCTAGTAGATGTTGTTATAAGAGAATTCCACCAAGTACATGTGATCTTCCCACTGCTTCCCAAAATCCAAGACACACATGCGAAGCATGTCTTCCATCGTCCTGTTGACTATCTCGGTCTGACCATCCGTCTGCGGATGAAAGGTTGTACTGAAACTCAGCTTGGTCCCCAACATTTGTTGCACCAACCTCCAATAATTGGACGTGAACCGCCCATCTCGGTCACTCACGATGCTACGGGGCACACTGTGAAGCCGCACTATGTTATCCACGTAGAGTTTTACCAAATTCACCACTGAATCATCCTTCCTATTCAGAATGAATTGCGACACCTTCGTCAAACGATCTACGATCACCCAGATGACGTCGTTTCCCTTCTGCGACCTTGGCTACCCTTGCACGAAGTCCATTGTAATATCGTTGAACTTCCATTCCGGGATAGGCAAGGACTTCAAAACTCCTCCAGGCTTCTAGCACATCGCCTTCACTAAGGCGCACGTTTGACACTTCGCCACGTAGAGTGCCACATCCTTCTTAAGTCCTGGCCACCAGAACAATTTCTTCATATCACAGTACATCATCGTGCTCCCCAGGTGAATCGAGTACTTGGTATGATGAGCCTCGTACATCAATTCCACCCATAGTTTGCCCACATTTGGGACGCACAGATGTCTGCCCTTCCATAATAATCGATCCATAACATCAAATTGGGAATTTGACCCATCCAAAGCCTCAACCATGATTTGCTTCATGTGGCCATCCAAATCCAGAGCCTGCCGAATCCGATCAGCCAGGTCATACTGAACTTCTGTCCAGTTCAATAGCGCTTAGACACTAGTCTTCTTGTCAACATAAGAGATGTATAATGCCTCCAAGTCTCGAATGAAACGCTCATCGTGAACCAACAACCAGTTGGCTTCCGCTGGGGCTCTACGACTCAATGCATCCGCAACCGCATTGCCTTTCCCAGACACATAATGAATCTTGAATTTGTAGTCCCCGAGGAAGTCCATCCATCTCCGCTGTCACATGTTCAAATCCTTTTGATCCAACAAGTACTTCAGTCTCTTATGGTCGGTATAGATATCGACCTTCAACCCATATAGGTAATACCTCCACAGATTCAGGACAAATATCACGGCCGCTAACTCCAAGTCATAGAGCAAATAATTCCTCTCATGCACCTTCAGCTGACGCGAACATAAGCTATCACACTTCCATGCTGCAGTAGAACACAACCCAATCCACTGCCCGAGGCATCGTTGTAGATCTCAAAGCCTTCGGTCCCACTCGGCGAACTTAGAACAGGCGTTGTGGTCAACCGACTCTTCAACTCTTCGAAAGCTTGTGCGCACTCCGGCGTCCAAATAAACTTCTGCTCTTTCCTCGTAAGATTTGTGAGGGGTAACGCTATCCGTGAGAAGTTCTCCACGAAGTGCTTCTAATAGCCGGTAAGCCCTAGAAATCTGCGGACTTCCACTACCGTAGACATCACAGGCCACCCCCATATAGCAACTATCTTCGCCGGATCCACCGCAATTCCCTCTCCAGTAACTATGTGACCAAGGAATGCTAATGAGGACAACCAAAACTCGCATTTGGAGAACTTGGCGTACAGTTGATTCCTCCTCAGAGTCTCCAACACCAAATGCAGATGCTTAAAGTGATCCTCCTCACTCTGCAAGTACACCAATATATCGTCGATAAAGACAATAACAAAGTGGTCCAAGAACTCTCTGAAAGTTCTGTTCATCAGATCCATGAACACTGATGGCGCATTAGTCAGCCCAAACGGCATGACCGTAAACTCATAATGCACGTATATCATGCTAAAAGCTGTCTTGGGGATATCACTTTCCCTTATCCTCAGCTGATAATACCCGGATTTAAGATCCAATTTCAAGTACACCGATGACCTGACTAACTGATCAAATAGATCATCAATCCTTGGGATCGGGTACTTGTTCTTCTCCGCTAACTTTTTCACCTCTCGATAATCCATACAGAGACGCAAACTTCCGTCCTTCTTCTTCACAAAAAGAACCGCTTCTCTCCAAGGCGATGAACTTGGACGCACATAACCTTGTTCCAATAACTCCTGAGTTTGAACCTTCAGCTCCGCCATCTCCTCAGGAATTAACCGAAATGGAGAGCATGACATAGGTTTGGAACCTCGCACTAGCTCAATAGTGAAATCTATCTCTCGCTTAGGTGGGGCTCTAGGGAGATCGCCAGGGAACACATCAGGGAACTCGGATACCACTAGAATGCTATCCAAAGCTGTCTTTGGCTTCAAATCCTCCACTAGAGTGAAGAACAGCTCTACACCAACACGAACCACCTTAACCACCTTAAGAGCAGACATTAATGTCTTGCTCGACCCTTTCAAGCCCTCAAATGTCGTCTCACGACCAGTTCCCAACTTGACCTCATTGCGATTGTAATCAATGTATGATTGTTGCTCCGAGATCCAGTCCATACCAAATATCACGTCTAAGTCTACTATTGGCAATAACGATGCTTTCAAGTCGAACTCCTAACTCCTGATACGTATATTTACGCCACAAACTCTATCCGCGCGCATTGAAAACCCATTCGGCAACAACACATCCAGTTTGTCCTTTGTCATCGAAGTAGGTACTCCGATGCGTGATATAAATCCTTCGAAAAAAAAGGAGTGGGAAGCTCTCGTATCAAAGAATGCTCTCGCCAGATTATCACAAATCAAAACAAAGCCTATACAAAAGTAATAAGTTAACATGCGCAAGGTAACAAGTATTTAAAGCTATCTTGCTATGAACTTAAACCCTACCTGTCACCACATCTGCTTGCTTTATGGCCTACTGCTGGCCAAGGTTATAGACTCTAGGTTGAGCCGGGGCATGGTGGGATGCGGTTGACTCCACCGCCTTGCCTTCTCATCATAGGTTGCTCTTGGCTTCCTCTCATACTTTGGACGTCCGCTCCAGCAGTCTTTGGCAAAGTGTCCCAGCTTCCCAAAATTATAGCATGCGCTCGGGGTTCGGCTTGTAGATGCCCTCGAAGCATCGAAAGAAGGGGATGGATATAATGTCCCGATTCGCACTAGGCCCCTCGTGCGCGTTTTTGAGTCAGGGCTGCTGACTTGGGTTCAGAGAAGTGCTGGCAGCTGGGCTGCACTTGTAAATGGGAGGAGAAATCAGTATAAAATAGGACACGGGTAGAGACAAGGGTATGTCCTTACCCGTGTGGGAGAGGCCAGCTCTCGAGTCGATGACTCAAGTATGTCCAGAGAAGGACACGGGTAGTGACACGGGCGTATTACTACCCGTGTGAAGTGACACGAGTAGAGACACGGGCGTGTCCCTACCCGTGTGTGTGTCGAGTTGAACTCGACGAAGCGTGTCGAGATCGACGAACTGTATCCTGTAAAGTGACACGGGTAGAGACACGGGCGTGTATGAACGTACAGGTCCCAGGATCGAACGGGGGTGGTACCATTCAATGTGAACTCATAATAACACAAAGACTCTAACCACCGCCGTTGTCTCAAGTTCAACTCCTTTTTTGTATGAACGTACTTTAACTTTGTATGGTCTGAATAGATCTCGCAGTGGACGCCATATAGATAATGCCTTCAAGGTGAACACCACTGCTCCCGATTCCAAATCATGAACCGGATAATTGATCCTGTCACCTCCTATTCCATGAGGTGACAGTAGAGCGGTCATGGTACGCCCCCCCCCCCCCCCCCCGTTCTAGATTGACAAAGCGTGTTGAGATCGACGAAGTGTATGGCACGGGTAGAGAAATGGGCGTGTCCCTACATGTGTGTGTCGAGTTGAGTTTGTCAAGACGTGTCCAGAGAAGGACACGGCCAGGGAACACGACCGTGTCATGTGGACACAGGTCGGGACATGGGCATGTCCCTACCCGTGTCGAGTATTGAAATGACACTAAAACCGTCGTTAACGCTTCGCCCGAAGCAGGACACGGGTAAGGACACGGGCATGTAACTACCCGTGTCACTTTTCATATATAAGGGTTTTGAAAACCCTAGCCATTTTCACTCCTCATTCCAGCCATTTTTCCTGTGAGAAACTTCTATAGAGAGGGAAAACTGCTGGAGCAAGTCTTGGAGGAGAAGATCCGCCACCGCCGTGAAGGAGAAGATTCCGCCGAGGAGAGTTACCCGATCCATGGCCGGAAATAGTGGAAATGCAGGAAATGAAGTGAGCTTCCTCCCCTCTCCCTTCGTGTTAGATCTGTAGATATATCTAGGTGAGATGTCGACTCAAGCGAGTCTAGACTTGCGAGATGATGATTTCTCTAGGAAGAGGTCGTTCTAGGGCTTGTGCTCTAAGGTTAGTGGTGTCTTCAACCTCTCCAACCTTCTATGTGAAGATGGGGGATGGTTTCGTGAAGAGTCATGGATTCATGAGGGTGAATAAGGTAGGAGGAATTTCTGGTGTGATTTTGGAAGACTGACGTGAGGACGAAGATGAACCGATGCTGTTCATTCTTCCTTAAGATGCGTTCAGAATCTGTGTTCTACACGCAGCGATCTTCTTGGCCATCGTCAGGTGTGATATGTCCAGATCTGGGCTTTCAACTAAACACGAAAGTTGAAGTCCTTGAAAGTACCTTTCTAACGAGTGGTTGCACGACTTCAGGAGAAGTGTGTAGCCACGGGAAAGTCTGAACGAATTTGACATCCGACAAATCCTGCATGCAGAAATTATGTTCTGTACGCAGCGGACTTTGAAGTCGATTTCAAGTATGATACTATGGAATCTGGGTTGTGGTCTGAACATGAACGTTGTAACCCATGTAAATACCTTTCCATCGAGGGGTTACACGCCTTCACCGGATTCATGTGGCTTCAGGAATCGCCGGTCGAAGTTGATGTCCATATTTAGTCTGCACTTAAATTCCAGGTTTAGTATAACATGAATTTTGATTCGGTGGATTCAATGCTGCGATTAATTTGAGGTTTGGGTGAACTCTTTTATGTTAATCATCTTAGTTTTATAATTGATAAAGTTTAATAATTGGATCTCATGAAATTGATTTGTGAAGCGAAGCATACTTAAACGAAATAATTTGATAGAAATTGGTAGACTAATATAAATGTGCATCATCTTTATATTGTGTTGAAATCATTTGGAATGACATGTAGGAGGATAATCTATGACCATGTGAATAACTGTTTAACAAATTGAATTTAGTATTCCAATGCTTAGAGTGTCGTCTCCCTACAGGTAGCATTGTGGAAGGGTGTAAGTGTGGTGTTGACTACCACTAGTTGGGATTGCGTTGAGATGAGTCAAAGTCAGACGGTTGGGCTTGGTCCTCGGTGCTCATTTCCCGGGGCTCCTTCTGTGCCTAGTGGATGGTTGGGCTTGGTACTCGTGCTTTCTTCGAGGCTCCTTCCATGCCACGATGATGTGGAATTGCATGCGGTGTGAGTCGACACACGGTGTCATAATCTTGGGTTAAGGATAGTGTGGCAGGTCTATGTGCTCGCCGATCGTCACACTGACGGGAGTTGACATTTAGACTTTGGGCGGTTGGGTTTGGTCGTTGGTGTTCACGTCCCGGGGCTCCTTCTGTGCCAAGTGAACGGTTGGGTTGTGTCCTCGTGCTTTCTTCTAAGGCCCCCCCGGGTCACATAAGGCCAATTCGGGGCTGTGTTCTTGGTGCACATCTACCTGAGACCCCCGCTGGGCCATAGAATGTATGGGCTCCGCTGTTGTGTTCTTAGTATTGAGGCATATTGAGGCCTAAGTGAAGCAGTGTGGATACCCGCTTAGTAGTAGAGATGCCCGCTCTACTGTCACCACCTGGCCACGACGGTTGATGCCTGAGAGGTTAGCTACCAGCACGAATAGTGGGAACTATAGTCTGTGTCGACATAGCAATTGCATGTGCTTGAACATGGGTGAGTCATTTCATAGCATACATACCATTTCATAACATTGCACAACAAGATTCTCATCGTATAAGTTTGTATGGGCACTCCTATACGATGAGTTACTTTATGTAAACAGATCCTTAACTTATAAGCTTGTATGAGCATCCTTATAAGTTAAGTTACCTTCCTGCTGTAGTTACTTGCTCCTGATGATTGATTTATCTCTTATAGAACTACTAGATTAATTGTTGTTAATCTTATTGTACCATTACCACCTGTTTGTACTTGCTTATACTATTTATTATACTTTGTACCTTGCTCTTTTCACCGCCCGGTGACGAGGAGTCGCCGGGGGAGCAGATGTGAAGCCACTTAGTCTTTTTGACTAACGTTTGCTACGTCTTCCTTTTTAGGAGGTCACCCCGCAGGTAGAGTAGCTGCAGACTTTACAGCAGGACAGCCACGCCAGCACGACAGGGCCTGAAGTGACGGTACCGTCACTACCGTCAGTTACTGATATGAGTGATGAGCGACTCTGATGTAGCGCTTTTGGGAATTTATTAGCTGTACTCTGATATATTGAAGAAGCATGTTTTAGCTTCTCTATTTTGATGTACTATGGCCTTATATACTTAGTGTGGATTTGACTTCTCTTTATTAAATTTCGATTGGGTTGGCATATGTATTGATATTGGTTGTAGCCGACAGAATAGGCGTCTTGTGGTACATGTTAGACCGTGCGCTAATGCTACCGGAAGGTGGCTGTTATGGGCATAAGACCTCCTTCATGCCGTGTTTTGGGATCCGGGAAGGGGGAGGGTCTTACACTAGACCTGAAGTCCTAGCCTTCTTATGGAACTTATGATAACTAGACTTCGAGTAAGTCGACACCTTGAACTCTATCTTCTTAGCACCCGAGTCTCTCTTCGCTTGAACATTCCTCAGATCCTTCTCCAAAGACCGGGCCGTATTGACCAGGGTCAAAAAGCCCTGCATCATAGGCCCCGAGAGCAGTAGCCTTAGGTCATGTTGGAGTTACCATGATGATCTGGAAGTGGTCAAACATGTAATCTCACTGCCAACGCAATATGAGCCTGCAGGGTCGCACATAAGAGATGTGGAGAAGTTGGATGACTGACTGTGTTGGTAAAGGTTACCAATCACCGACCTGAATAGGGTTATGGGCAAAGTGTTGCCTTATAGGATCATCGGGTTGGACAAATGTTGCCTTGGAGGGCTGGTTAGGTTCGTCGTCCAAGGGTCAAAGACATTAGTCGAGAATGGTCTTCTGATTCCCGCCGATCGGCGAGAATCGTCTCCCTGATTCTCGCCGATCGACGAGAATCGTCGAGAATCAATTGTTGATTCTCGACGATCGACTACCTTGACAATTGTCATCGACCGCGGCTCGACGATCGTCGAGTATCATTATGAGTCGTCGAGCGTAGCTCGACGATCGGCGAGAATCGTCGAGTATTGTACTCTGATTCTCGCCGATCCAATGTGATACTCGTCGAATGATTCTCGCCGAACCTGCTCAGTGATTCTCGCCGATTGTCGCCGATTCTCACCGATTCATACTCGCCGATTCTGAACCCTAATTTCGAGTGGTCTGCGGATAGCGATTTTCCTGAGTTTATTTTATACTTTAAGTATAAATATAACACTTAGGGTTTTGGGAAAAAAGGTGATCTGTCTCTTCTGTGCGAATCGAACCCGACGGAAGGAGTTCCGCGTTCGCTCCGCCGATCCCGATCCCGCCGCCGGAAGAGTTCCGCCGCCGTGTTTGCTCCGTTGACCACCTTTTCTCCGGCGATCGTCGCTGGTGCTGCAATCCCTGGCACGGACCTAGCAGTCCGTGGAAAAGCAAAGGTGCGGTCTTCTCCTTCCCGATCTTCCGTGCGACGGAAAGCTCGGCGTTCTCCCGCTCATGTGGACTTCTGCAGAAACGTGGACACTATTCCACGTAGAACTCGCCGCTAGGAAGAAGATAAAGTTTGGAGCTTCTCCGTTGAGTTGTGACTCAATGCCACCGAGGTAATTTTTGCCTAGTTTTGCTAACTTCTTGATTCAACGTTCATGGCCCGATCCACATCTCTTTGGGTTTTTCTTGATGTTTTATTTTTCCGCTGCGTGCACAAGCGTTGTGCCAACCCTATAGAGAAACCCAACAGTGGTATCAAAGCGAGGTTCGGCCATGACTGTTGTTTTGGAAGTTGTCTTATTCTAATGCGTGTAAACCTAGAGATTTAGAAGTGTTCTAAATGTCTAGATTTAGTCTTGGCACTTCGCCAAGAACGATTGGAATTTCGGTGGAATTTCTAAGTGTTAGAAATTGTTGTCTCCTTAGCAGTAACCATCCCTCGAGTATGTTGTGGATTTTGAATCCAACATAGAGAGATGAGCTTGTCTACTGCTTAAGTTGAGTTGTCTTTGCCTTCTGTCCAATGCATGTAAATCTGAGGATTTGGAAATTTCCGGATGTTCAGATTTAGCCCTTCCTTCTATCAAATTGTTGATGGTGTAAGGATGTGCACATAAGGGATGCATGTGGTGTAGAATTGTTTTTCTTTGGATGTGCACATTGATCAAATGTTGATCATGGTTAATTGTTAACCTAAAATTGAAATCCCTTTTTTTTAATATTAAGTGTTCGGATGCCTTCCGATGGATGACACTCTTCCTGCCTCGATCGATGAAATGTGGGCTTGCCAAAGCAAGGTGCATTAATCTATCTTGGTAAGGGTGCGAGCGGATAATTGTGATATCCCACTATCGACATCGGGTCCAGCTTAACTAGGTGACCTCAAAGGTTGAGTGCCTAGAGGCATAGGGTTGGCATGCACCATATGATGGATGCGAATAAGGAGTTATTCACCAACCATACAAGAATTGCATGAGGATGCAATTGGCAAGCGTTGGCTACCTAAATAACCACATCGTGAGAGGAACACCAAAGCGGACTCATTGTGTTGGTGAAATACGGATCTTGTCCACTAAGAGAGTAGCTCGCATGAACTCTCCGAATTGTTAGTGAGGGCTATCATTTCGAATAAAATAGTGGGAGTTTTTTAATTGAAGTCCTAATTAGAACAAATTGTAATTGAAATTTAGGTACTGATTTTATTCTGCATAAATTCTTGTAGAATTCCATGGCAAGTGTTTCACACTCCACGTTGTCTCTGAGAGCCATCCTTGAGAAGGATAAGCTCAGCGGGACAAACTATATGGACTGGTACAGGAACCTGAGAATTGTTCTCAGGCAAGAGCGAAAGCTCTATGTCTTGGAAGAAGAAGCCCCCGAGGTGCCGACCGGGAACTCTTCCCGTGCTGAGAAGGATACTTATAAGAAGTATACTGACGATGCTTTGGATGTCGAGTGCCTTATGCTTGCCACCATGAACTCTGAGCTTCAGAAGCAACATGAGAACATGGGGTGCAAGGAGATTGACGAGCATCTCAAGAAAATGTTTCAAGGGCAGGCTCGTCAAGAGAGGTTCGACATCATTAAAGCGTTGTTTCAGTGCAAGATGGGAGTTCGAGACTCAGTAGGGACTCACGTACTCAAGATGATTGGGTATATAGAGAACCTTGAAAGGCTGGGTTTTCCTCTTGGTCAAGAGTTGGCCACGGATCTGATCCTGCAATCGTTGCCGGACAGTTATGAGCAGTTCGTCTTGAACTACAACATGAATGAGATAGACAAGACACTGCCCGAACTCCTAGGCATGTTAAGAACTGCCGAGATCAACATGAAGAAGGCCAAGCCTGCCAGCCCCATACTGATGGTGCATAAGGGCAAGGGCAAAGCCAAGGGCTCCAAGAAGATAAAGGTGGGACCTAAGTCATATCTTGAGCCCAAGTCTTCAGCACTGATAAAGAAGAAGAGCACGGTGAAGGAAGGGAAATGCCACCACTGTGGCAAGGCTGGTCATTGGCGGAGGAACTGTCCTTCGTATATTGAGGGTCTGCAGAAATTGAAGGGAGGTATGACTTCCGCTTCTAATGTTTACGTTATAGAGATAAACCTTTCTGCTCCTTCATCTTGGGTATTGGATACCGGATGTGGTTCTCACATTTGTACAAATGTGCAGGAACTGGGAAGGAGAAGATTGCTGAGTAAAGGGGAGGTGGACCTCCGCGTCGGCAATGGAGCAAGAGTTGCTGTTGTAGCCGTAGGAGTTTACCGTCTTTCTTTGCCCAGTGGGCTTGTAATAGAACTAGATAACTGTTATTTTGTTCCGGCGATAACTAGAAACATTATATCTATTTCATGTTTGGACATGATTGGATTTTCTTTTATAATTAAGAACAATTGTTGTTCTATATTTAAGAATGATGTTTGTTATGCTGTAGCCCAATTGTTTAATGGTCTTTACGTTTTGAACTTGGACCATCTGATCTATAATGTAGAAAATAATAAAAGACTAAGAACAAATGATTCGAACCCTACGTTTCTCTGGCATTGTCGTTTGGGCCATATCAACGAGAAGCGCATATCCAAGCTCCATAGAGATGGACTTTTGGACTCATTTGATTATGAATCATTTGAGCGATGCGAATCTTGTTTGTTAGGCAAGATGACTAAAGCTCCTTTCACTGGTTATACTGAGAGGGCTGAGGATCTCTTGGGTGTTGTACATAGTGATGTATGCGGACCCATGAGTTCCATAGCTAGAGGTGGGTATTTCTACTTTGTTACGTTTACTGATGATTTCAGTAGATACGGATATGTGTATCTTATGAAGTGCAAATCCGAGACCTTTGAAAAGTTCAAAGAGTTCAAGAATGAAGTAGAAAACCAGTTGGGTAAGAGGGTTAAAGCACTCCGATCTGATCGAGGTGGCGAATACCTGAGTCATGAGTTCCGTGATCATCTGAAAGAGTGTGGTATTGTATCACAGCTCACTCCACCTAGAACACCACAACATAATGGTGTGTCTGAGAGGAGAAATCGTACTCTGTTAGACATGGTACGTTCGATGATGAGTCATGCAGACTTGCCTGTTTCCTTTTGGGGTTTTGCTTTAGAGACTGCTGCAATGACATTGAATCGCGCTCCAACTAAAACGGTTCTGAAGACACCATATGAGATATGGACTGGGAAGCGTCCTAGTATGTCGTTCATTAAAATTTGGGGCTGTGAGGCATACGTGAGACGTCAAATGCCTGACAAGCTGGAACCCAAATCGGATAAATGTTATCTGGTGGGATATCCTAAGGAAACGAAAGGGTATTACTTTTACCTACCATCCGAGGGCAAAGTGTTTGTCGCAAGGACTGGTGTCTTCTTGGAGAAAGAGTTCTTATCAAGAAAGACTGAAAAGGTAGAGCTTGAAGAAGTTCAAGAACCACATGTAGTGAATGAATCGGAATTGGATTCTGAGTCAGGACTACAAGATGTTGTAGCTAGAGAACCTGCTCAGGGAACACAAGTCCTACGTAGATCTGGTAGACCGAGGTTTGAGCCTGAGAGATATGGATTTCTCGTGTCTCAAATAGGTAATGTGTTGCTTATGGATCATGATGATGAACCAGCAACCTACCAAGAGGCTGTGAATGGACCGGACTCCGACAAATGGCTTGAGGCTATGAAATCCGAAATGGACTCCATGTATGCAAACCAAGTTTGGAACTTGGTGGAACCACCTGAAGGGGTACGACCCATAGGGTGCAAGTGGGTCTTCAAGAAGAAGACCGACATGGATGGGAATGTACAGACATTCAAAGGGCGACTCGTGGCTAAAGGTTTCAAGCAAATTCATGGTATTGACTATGATGAGACTTTTTCCCCTATTGCCATGGTAAAGTCCATTAGGATATTGCTTGCTATTGCTGCGTATTATGACTATGAGATCTGGTAGATGGATGTCAAAATGGCTTTCCTTAATGGAAACCTCCTTGAGGAAGTGTATATGACACAACCCGAGGGTTTTGTATCCCCAGATGAAGCCACTAAAATATGCAAGCTGAATAAGTCCATTTATGGACTGAAACAGGCCTCTCGAAGTTGGAATCTTCGTTTTGATGAGAAAATCAAAGAGTTTGGTTTCATCAAGAATGAAGATGAGCCTTGTGTTTACAAGCGAATCAGTGGGAGCATTGTTGTCTTCCTGATATTGTATGTAGATGACATAATGTTGATTGGGAATGACATTCCTACCCTGAAAGTTGTTAAGAACAACCTAGGGAACTGCTTTTCAATGAAGGATTTGGGTGAAGCGACTTATATACTCGGTATTAAGATCTATAGAGATAGATCGAAGAAGTTGCTAGGTTTGACCCAGAGTACGTACATCGAAAAGGTGTTGAAGCGGTTCAACATGCTTGAGTCCAAGAAAGGATTTTTGCCCATGTCTCATGGTGTGAATCTCTCTAAGGACCAGTGTCCAAAGTCTTGTGAAGACAAGGACCGCATGAAGTTGATTCCATATGCTTCGGTAATTGGATCAATCATGTACGCGATGTTATGTACTCGACCCGATGTTTCCTTTGCTTTGAGCATGACTAGCAGGTATCAGTCAGACCCCGGTGAGTGTCACTGGATTGCAGTCAAGAATGTCCTGAAGTACTTGAGAAGGACTAAGGACGTGTTCTTGGTGTATGGTGGAGAGGAAGAGCTCGTTGTAAGCGGTTACACGGATGCTAGCTTCCAAACTGATAGAGATGACTCCAAGTCTCAGTCAGGTTTTGTGTTTTGCCTGAATGGAGGAGCTGTGAGCTGGAAGAGTTCCAAGCAAGAGACAGTTGCTGATTCTACAACAGAGGCCGAGTATATCGCCGCAGCTAATGCGGCGAAGGAGGCTGTATGGATTAGGAAATTCGTCGGCGAGCTTGATGTAGTTCCTAGCATTGTTGGTCCCGTAGTTCTCTACTGTGATAACAATGGTGCAATTGCACAATCTAAGGAACCTAGATCTCATCAGCGCTCCAAGCACATACTCCGGCGGTTTCATCTTATTCGTGAGATTGTTGAACGAGGAGATGTAAACATTTGCAGAGTGCCGACTGAGGAAAATATTGCGGATCCGCTGACAAAGCCTCTCGCACAGAGAAAGCATGATGGTCATACTAGATCGATGGGTATACAATACCTAAACGATCAACTCTAGCGAGGATCTTGTGGATTGCATGTAGATATGTATTTTGTTGGCTGTTTGTTCATATGATGAACTGTGTACCTAGTTTTTCTTTTATAATTAATGGCAAATTCTTTTATTATGAGTTTTTCTATATGATAGTTAAATGTTAACATAATAGATACCCTTAGAGTGTTCGCTTCCATAGGACATCAAGTACGTGGCTTGAATGTGAGAGCCTATGATTTATTTGAAGCTTCATTCTTAAAGGTCCCTGGTCGAGTATCATCATAGAAGCTAAGGGTGATGATGATGAATGAAGGCTAGCACGTGTGTTGACTGATGACTGGTTCTCACAGGTCATGATATTGTGATATCAAGTCATCACGTGGGTACTTGTTTGTGAACAAGTTGTACTGGACAGACCCAACCTGAGACTACTCTGTGGATTGTCATCCAATCGTGTCACGAGTAGGTCTCATTTGACAATGGTGTTGTGCTCCTTTGACCTGAAGTCACAGCATTCATCAAGTGAGGAAGAGCGTGCTTTGATGCCATCTAAAGTCCTCCTTGAGAAAGGTTGATGATAAGGGTGGTTTTTGGGCATGTTACGAATCATTTGGGTGTTTGTGTGTGAGCAGATATGGAATTTGTCCTCCTGTATGATAGGAGTTGCATCCATGGGCCCCTTGATGGAACTGGACTGAGAAATGCATGACCATGCTTGGTTGAGTCAATATGTGATATTGGACTCACCATTCTCTGGAAGTCCGTCCTGGATCAAGAAAACTTGGATTGAGCTATTACGAGGGTGACACGGTCCATGCCTCTAGTTCTTTCCGGATGTAAAGGACAAAGGGACAAAGACAACGCTGATACATTGGTCATAAAGGCTTATGAGTTATGAACTCTTATTGCTTGGGGAGCAATGATGCATTGCTAGATGCCGCTCATTGTTTGTGAGGTTTTTGGTTTGATACTTTCGAGATCAAGTGGGAGTCTGTTGGAGTTACCATGATGATCTGGAAGTGGTCAAACATGTAATCTCACTGCCAACGCAATATGAGCCTGCAGGGTCGCACATAAGAGATGTGGAGAAGTTGGATGACTGACTGTGTTGGTAAAGGTTACCAATCACCGACCTGAATAGGGTTATGGGCAAAGTGTTGCCTTATAGGATCATCGGGTTGGGCAAATGTTGCCTTGGAGGGCTGGTTAGGTTCGTCGTCCAAGGGTCAAAGACATTAGTCGAGAATGGTCTTCTGATTCCCGCCGATCGGCGAGAATCGTCTCCCTAATTCTCGCCGATCGACGAGAATCGTCGAGAATCAATTGTTGATTCTCGACGATCGACTACCTTGACAATTGTCGTCAACCGCGGCTCGACGATCGTCGAGTATCATTATGAGTCATCGAGCGTAGCTCGACGATCGGCGAGAATCGTCGAGTATTGTACTCTGATTCTCGCCGATCCAATGTGATACTCGTCGAATGATTCTCGCCGAACCTGCTCAGTGATTCTCGCCGATTGTCGCCGATTCTCACCGATTCATACTCGCCGATTCTGAACCCTAATTTCGAGTGGTCTGCGGATAGCGATTTTCCTGAGTTTATTTTATACTTTAAGTATAAATATAACACTTAGGGTTTTGGGAAAAAAGGTGATCTGTCTCTTCTGTGCGAATCGAACCCGACGGAAGGAGTTCCGCGTTCGCTCCGCCGATCCCGATCCCGCCGCCGGAAGAGTTCCGCCGCCGTGTTTGCTCCGTTGACCACCTTTTCTCCGGCAATCGTCGCTGGCGCTGCAATCCCTGGCGCGGACCTAGCAGTCCGTGGGAAAGCAAAGGTGCGGTCTTCTCCTTCCCGATCTTCCGTGCGACGGAAAGCTCGGCGTTCTCCCGCTCGTGTGGACTTCTACAGAAACGTGGACACTATTCCACGTAGAACTCGCCGCTAGGAAGAAGATAAAGTTTGGAGCTTCTCCGTTGAGTTGTGACTCAACGCCACCGAGGTAATTTTTGCCTAGTTTTGCTAACTTCTTGATTCAACGTTCATGGCCCGATCCACATCTCTTTGGGTTTTTTTTGATGTTTTATTTTTTCGCTGCGTGCACAAGCGTTGTGCCAACCCTATAGAGAAACCCAACAGGTCATCCCTCAGACCCTCATAGAATCAGTTTGTCTTACGCTCCTCATCAGTAAATGTAGAGCTAACATAGCCACCCAACCGTGTAAATTCGTGGAGATACTCATCCACACTACTCTCTCCCTGCGTCAACTTCTGGAATTCATTCTCCATCGCAATCCTCTGAGACGAGGGAAGGTACCTTTCCAATAACAGTCTAGAAAATTCTTCCATCGAGACGTCCATGAGTTGCCTTCCCCTTAGGTGATGAAGCTCTAAACCTTCCCACCACAGCCTTGCATCTCCGTCCAATAAGAAAATATCTATGGTGGTCATCTGCCACTCTTCCATTTCAGTAGATGTCAAGACTCTCTTTACTTAGGAGAGCCAATCCTCAGCTTGGGATGGGGTTCCCGTCACCGAGAACACCGGAGGATTGAAGCCCATAATATGCTTGAGCTGCCTTTTAGTTGCTCTCCTAGGCACCGAGGCTCCACCACCACCTGCTCCACCCTTCTCGGTTCAGCCGCTTGAAGCCGTACCTGCTCCACTGCAGGGGTAGGCTGCTGCATTTGCCTTATAGGCTGGGCATTTATCATACTGAACACCGCTTCAGCTACCAATCTTATGGTTTCTGCCGAGGGAGGTGTTGCAGGAACATCATTCGGTGCTCTACTAGCCTCAGAAATCAGGCGTTCTGACAGCCCTGCACCACTCCTGGTCACCTATAGTCGTACAAAACACCATTAAGCAACCAAACAAAATTGCAAAAAATAATTATAGGAACACGCAGGTTCCCCAAACATGTGCATTTTTATTCCTAAGTGGACATTCGTGGGTTCTTTTTATGTTATAACCATGACGCACACACCTGTGCTCACCACCCCTTAAAAGAATTCGTCCACGAATTCATTTAAGTTGACCCAAACCAGTAGTCTGATACCAAATTATAACGCCCCCTATCCGTCGCATAGCATATAGCAGTAGGTCCGGCCGGTGCCCGAAGTCATATACCACAGACAGACCAAAGAGTTACGAAATGAAACCATCCTTCCAATAACCAATGTCCTACACAGAGTACATTCTAGCGGAAGGAATCTAAAAATGCAAAATAAGAACCCAGCCAACAGCATGAATGTCCACCAACAAAAACCCAAAGGATTGAACGTACAAAATACACAAAGTATCTTGGCCTTATGGCCTTACAAGAGTTTACTCAAATAATTAGTGTCTTCCAAATCTCGGCACGCACGCCGGTCACACATGAGAATAAAAGAAAACATTTATATATATGACTTCGAGGGCTGGCTTAGTAACAAGGGATTTTGCTGCTATTTGCCACTAGGCTGCGTAACAACTGCAAGCAACAATCCACCGAAGCGGTGGCAAACAAAAGCAACAGTCACCTAAAGCTTACCAAATTATAACGACCCCGCCCCTAAACCCGGGGCGCCGATGCTCTTTCCCTGCAATTTGTTAACATAGCCAAATAGTAGTGAAATTACACTTCATCAAAGGCGTAGGCACCCACGACCACACACCCCGTGCTCTCAGGGCACATTCTCGGTGAACCCGGTCAAAATCCGCGGTCTCACCACCGCTCCTTGGATGACAAATCTTGGGAGCATTATGGTCTTTCTGGCATAAGCCTAACACCCTCCATCTATGCCAACGGCAAGTGCCACGTACCTTAGGTCTCTCTAACAGAACGACACAGAGCGGGTATGATTTCGCCTAACCCGTTGCTCACACTGTAACGTCAATTTAAGCCATCTGCGCGGGTCAAGCTTCCCGGAGTCCCAATTCGATCACACACTTTACATAACCCAGTTATGTGTAAGTTGGCTCCCAGGCCACCATGATTCAGAATCACGCATCTGCCCAGTTTTTCGGGTGCACCTCGGAGTTAGTCCCCAAGGTTTCCTATTGCAATCTACCGCGTAGAAAACCCGAAAAACAACCATCGTCGCGGAGTATTCTCCGGCCATTCATGCAATGCCACATCACCGATCCAGACCAACATGTTCGGGTAGGCTTCACACACCATGCCTATGTTCATTTCACGATTGTGGACTCTACATACAAAACAACGTGGACTATACATGTCTACCCAAAGGAATACCTCACACTCACTGCATACTCGCGAGAGCGGGCTTCCTATGCAAAAAGGAAAGTGGACTTCACATGTCCAAGATTATAATCGTTACCCTAGAATTTCTCTTTGGCACCATGAAGATATAGATGGATGAAAAGCACCGCAACGACCTCGCCTCTATAGATCTGAACTCGGCTTGCGATTTGGGGCTCCGAAGCTCCACCGGCGGCCGGAACTCTCCTACTCCTTCTTCCTTGCTCTCCCTTCTCTCTAAGGATTTAGAAAGAGAGTGCTCAAAGGGAAATGAGGGTTTCAACCCTATTCCTGGCCTTAACCTAACATGGACCAACCTGAGCCCTTAGATCCAAAAGAAGGAAACGGACGGCCACGATTTGCACTTAAAATCAGATTCCTGGGCCGAACACGGCTTGTGACACTCCCGTGTCCAAGGCCGTGTGCCTCAATAGATGCCGAACTCGTCGTATCCTGACCAGGATACGGGCTCTCAACATGCCCGTGTCACACCTGACATGTCCGTGTCAGACAGTACACCCCCGGGTTGCGGGGCATGTTCCTCCATCGACACAGGACCAAACAAAACCCGAAGAGAACACAGGTACTCTACATGCCCATGTCCCATTTGACATGCCCGTGTCATTCTGAACATGCCTGTACTCCAGGCCGTGTTCCTCCCCCGACACAGCTCGACCAACAGCCCGAGCAGGACATGCCCTAGGACACGCCCGTGTCTCAGGTCATGTTCGCTGTCTCGACGATCGTCGACTGCATTTTTGTCGACCACACGGCCAGATTGTCGAACCCGAGCACGACACGGCCCTGGGACACACCTGTGTCCCAGGATGTGTGACCCCTACCAAGAACCAAACTTGGTTCGAAACTCTGCCCGTCCCTCTTTTGAGTTTCGAGGCATTATAGTTTCAGAGGTAGTAAAGTCAGCCTTACTGACTGAAGCGTCATAGGTTTGTGTTCTAGCATGAAGAACCTCAGAATGACAATATTCTTATCCTTGAATGAGGGGGCTGAGGCACAAAATACAAAAGGTCCAGGATGGGCCTTTTGGACTTTTACATGGGGAGCCTTCTGAGCACTCATGCCCATGACCTCTCTTCTTCCATTGTAAGGTACTTTTGTAATTTTACAAGGAAGATTCCCAAACCTCCATTGATTAAACTTACAGTGTTGGTCATACCTGTTGGATGGGAGAATTACCTTGTGAAAGTTTGACTGAGGCCTGACAGGAGCTTGGACTCTCCTCTAAGATTGGATAACTTTAGAAATCCACTCGGACTCTGATTTTATCTTGATAGCATCTATCTTAGAGATAAGGCCACAATCCACTTCTCCCTTTCAAGTTTCTCTGCAGGATCCTTGATAATAGAGTTCTTATATTTGATGGACTCAACCTGGATATCTACCATATTCTTCAGATGAGCTCCTTCCCTCTCTTTTAAATATAGCAAAGATGAAGTTTCATCTTGTTGGGAAGCAGCCAGCTGTAGGGAGGCAATTTCCTCTGCTTGTTTCTTAACGAGCATTTGCTTTTCTTGAAAGCCTTCAGGAGCACACCATGATTTTCAATCAATTGATTAATATCATATTCTGATGGAGAACTTTCATCAATACTTGATGAGGATGCATCAGAATCTGAGTAGGATTCATATCCTGACTCCAAGGATGAGCTAGATGGGAAATATACATGATTTTGTTCCTGCTGATCCAGGCAAGGTTCTTCTTTTGGTGTAGCTGTCATCTCATAACATCTGCATTCACCTTCCTTAGCTTCATCCACCTCTGAGTCACTATCTGAGTGTGATAGTGGGGCCCTGATCTTTGCTCTTGTATCTGAATAGACATTGTCTTCTGCAAGAGATGCCAACAGTCCAATGATGTTCTTGTCCTTTCTATAAATTTGAAGTTCCATTGATCTCCACATATTATGGTTCACTTTTGAACACATAAGTTTAAACCTTTTTAGCTATCCTTTGAGGTATACTCAGATTGATAGGTCCTTTTCGAGCAACCTCCCTCTAATACCACTTGAAAGTATTTATTTCAAAGATAGTTAAATCACCTAGAGGGGGGTGAATAAGTTTCTTAATCCTTAGTGACTTATCTTTTATTTTATTCGCTTTAGATGCTTTAATTAGTTGGTTGGTCTTTGCTTTCAAGATATAAAACCTGCAACACAACAAGCACACAAAGCATACATAAGATTTATAGTGGTTCCCCAAATAAGGGTACATCGACTTTCCCTCCCACCTATCCAACTATCTTGTTGGACAAGGCACTTCTCCAAAACTACTGCTCCAAGGAGCTTACACCTTAGATCCATCGAGAACTCTCAGTCTCCTCCAAGACTTACATCTCAAGCCCAAGGGCCTATGGAAATTGGTGGAATGCACTGATACCACCTGCGACGTTAGACTATTTTAACTCTAGAGGTGGGTGAATAGAGTGTTTTAAAATCTTATCAGATTTTTATTGCATAAGTAAAATAATGATACTTATAAGTGTAATCAGAGAGTGCAGAAATAAAGACTAAACTACACAGCAAGCAGCACACAATAAAAATGAGAGAGTATCACAGACGACATAAGAACTTTTATAGATGTTCCCTTAAAACTTGGGTACATCCACTCTTCTACCACCCTGGTAGGAATCCACTCAGGTTTTTAATCAGGTGCCGTGTCACCAATCAGGATTTTGCTCAGGTGCCTGTCACCACAAGATCTGCTTCAGGTAGATCAGGAAACCCTTCAAGCTTTTGATCAGGTGCCTAAAAACCAAATCAAGCCTTTTGATTAGGAGACTTGCAACAAAGTGTTAAACACTTGAAGGGAGCTAGAACGCTGTGTACAGTGGGGTAAAATAAATAAAACTAGATGTTATCTTCTCTTTTCACAAATCAATTGAGAAGACTTATGGATCCTTGATGGTGTCAAAACTCCCCCTGAGATGAAGATCCGTTCAGGAAGATGGAGAGCTTTGCAGGGTGAGTATGTCTTCTTGAAAAGATTCTCCAGAAGGCTGTAGACAGATTGAAGTTGATTGTCTCTTGAAAGCTTGCTGGAGTATGAACACTTGATGAAGACACAACTTTTTCTTGAATATTTTCTAGTGCTCTGTATCTTCTATTCTTACTGTCGTGTCAACTGAAAGAGAAAAAATCTCTTTTTATATATCTCTATCTAAATTCTCCTTTGAATTTTGAAATCCTTTAGCATTGAATGTTGACTGCTTGGAGAATGGAAATGCGGCTGGAGAGAATATATCATTATTGAATTTCCTTAACTTTCCTATTAAAAACGGCAAGTAACATTCTTGATGAAAACCATAATCAATGCTGCTACTAATTGCTATATTCAGAGAATATAAACATTGATTATTCAGGAATTACTGCTATAGAATGACGGCAAAAATAAGGAATATTCCAAGTCTGGAACTGTACAGTAATTGTCGACCAGAGAACAAATTTCATCAACCTAATATCAAAGATTGACAACCAGAGAAATCATGTTCGTCGACCTGGCAATTCTTGTTCGTCGACCTGAGTTCAGCTAACTGCCTACTAAGAGAAACTTCCGATTTCTGTGCTCTAAGTTCGTCAAGAGGATAATGTAACTTCGTCGACCTGAGTTCAGAGAAATTATTCTAGACTTAATTAGTTGAAGTTGATCTCCCAAAAATCGTTGAACTAAGCTCGAATATCATCGAACTCAACTCTGAGAATTTACTCTGAGTTCGTCGAGCGGAGCACGACTTTCATCAAACTGATTTCGACGAACGTCGAACTCATTTCCCTGAACTTGATTTTCTTATGAGTCTTCTGCTATCTTCTGTTGGCTGGTCCATATGTGGTTGATAGTAAGGACATAGCCTAAACTCTAGAACACAAAGACATGACCCTAACTATACATGGTGGGTCAATTATCCCAGTAAGTGTACCTAGCCCAAATCAACTTGGGATCTAACAATCTCCCCCTAATTGGGTGAGGTCACTAATACAAATGAAATAAAAGCAATCACAAAGCATAAAATATATCTAGCAGAAAAATTAAAATAGCAGCAGATATTTACAATGTAGCTTTGTGATAGTACATAAATAAAGAGTTCAGAAACTTAAACAGAATAAACTCATTTCTTTTTCATTATTTTCTCCTTTTGCTTGTCCTCTTTTTCTTGGTCAGCTGGCTGTGTAAACTTGATCTCTCTATTAAGATTTCCTGCTTCCTTCTTGGACATTATCATGCCAGCAGCTCCAATGATATTGAGAGATGTAGCTCCAGGTACAACAGCCTCTAGATGTAGGTTCATATAAGAATCAACTTTAAAGAATTTGTTAGCTTTCTCATACTTTTTAAATTCTTCTTTCCGATATTTGGACATTATAGAATATTGGGAGGCATCTTTTCCTTCATCTTTAACCTTGTTTATCAATGATAATCCAACCAGTTCCTGGAACCTGGCCATTCTAGCAGTAGTCTCTATCTCGGGATCCACAAAGGGAATAGGAGGAGACTCTGGCTTTTTGGGACTGTCAGCCCTGACTGGTTTAGGAACTTGCTATTTCTGTTGCTGAGGATGTTGCTATTGTAGCTGTTGTTATTGTTGTTGATGTCTGCTTGAAGGGTACCACTACTGGCTGCTTCCTTGAGAAGATGAGGATCTACCATGTTGCCTATGGTATGTTTGAGTATATAAGGTAGAACTCTGAGATGAGCTACCTGAAGCACCAGCAGTAGGTGGAGGAGGAGGAGGTGGAGGTCCTTTCCTGTGTCTCTGAGGAGGAGAAGAATATCTTCTGCTTTTCTTTACTGCCTTTTGTTCATTCTTAGATAGCCACATCCAGGCTGGCTGTAACACCCTCATCTGTCGCATGGCATATAACAGAAGGTCCAGCTGGAACCCGACGCCATATACCACAGAAAGTCGGAAGGGATACATAAGAATATCCAAACATTTCAATTAAGACTACTCATCCTACACAGAGCATTCTAGCAGAAGCTTTTAAAAGTAGAAAGAACCCAAACTTGTATCCAAATAACATGAATGTCCACAATCACTACCATAGGAATGAAATAATAATATACTGAAAGAAACTTGGCCATATGTCCTTACAGAGGTTCACTTAATTAAATAATGTTTTCCATACATCGGCTCGCAGGCCAGCCACACATGACAAAAGTAAAGTACAACTATTCGCTTTGGCCTTCTAAGGCCAGCACAGCAACATGGGCTCCAGCCCGCAATTTGGTATCAGAATTCTGATTACGGTCAGGCTTAGCTAAATTCGTGGGCGAATTCTTTTAAGGGGTGGTGAACACATGTGTGTGTCATCGTTATAACATCAAAAGGAACCCATGAATGTCCGCTTAGGAATGAAAAATACACTTGTTTTGTGGAATCTGAGTGTTCCAATGATTGCTTTTAGAAATTTGTCTGTCGTCTAATTGTGTGTCTTTACAACTATATGCATCTAAAAGTGGTGCTGGTCAATTAGAGCGTCCGCAATCGGCGGAAAGTAGTGCACCGAGAGACATGCCTACTACACCTCCTTCAGCGGAAACCATCAGGATGGTGGCTGAAGCCGTATTTGCGATGATTAATGCCCAACCTGCAGGGCAAATGAATCACGCACCTCCTGCGAATGAGCAAGAACCGGTTAGGGCAGCAGAGTCGAGAGTGGTGGAGCGTGCAGTAGTTAATCTGGTAGAGCCGAGGAGAGCTATGGAGAAGCAGCTAAAGCATATAATGGTCTTTAATCCTCTGAGGTTCGATGGGGTTGGAACGCCAGCTCAAGCTGAGGACTGGCTCTCTTCGATAAAGAGGGTTTTGATAGCCACGTTAACTGAGGAGTGGCAGAATACCACCATAGCGCCCTTCCTTTTGACTGGCGAAACGAGGCTGTGGTGGGACGAGTTGGAGTTTCATCTCTTAGTAGGAAGATAGCTTGCGGATGTGCCGATGGAGGAATTCTCTAGATTATTCTTGGCCAGATACCTACCCTCTGCTTAGAATTTGGAGATGGAGAATCAGTATCTTGGGTTCACTCAGGGAGCCAGAAGCATGGACAAGTATCTCCATGAGTTCACACGGTTGGGTCGTTATGCTGGTGCTACGTTTATGGAAGAAGAACGGAATACCAACCAGTTTTATGAGGGTCTACGTGGCGATCTATAGCTACTACTTGTTGGGCCTAAGGCGCCGGGCTTCCTAGCCTTGGTCAATTCGGCCCGGTCATTGGAGAAGGTTGTGAAGAAAGTTCAAGAGAAGAAGGACCCAGGAGAAAAGAAGTCCGAGTTCAAGGTTCCAAATACAAAGTCAAGTTTCTGCTGGTGGAACAAGAAACAGAGGACTTTGAACATAGCCCCTCCATCTGGTGCGTTGGGGGCAACTACAAGTCGAGTCCCAGGAGCTTGCTACAACTGCGGGAAGATGGGGCATTTTGCTCGTGAGTGTTGGAGCGGACGTGCAAGGTCCGAGAGGAAGCCTGGAGCGACTTATGAGGAGAAAGGGAAGGTAGTGGATTCAACCGCATCCCACAATGCTCCAGCCCAGCCCAGAGTTTACAACCTTGAACTACAAGAGGCCATAAAACAAGCGGACGTGGTGACAGGTATGAGTTAAATTACAATGGTTTAACTTTTATAGTTGTTACCTTCATATTTGTTAGCTTACTTTCGTTGGTGCTAGGCTTTATGTTGATCTTTGAGTTTTCGGCGAGAGCCCTGTTTGATACGGGAGCATCGCATTCCTTCTTGTCCGAAAAATTCATATCACGCATCGGGGTTCCGTCCTCGATGGCAAAAGACAAATTGGATGTGTTGTTGCCCAATGGGTGCTCAATGCGCGCGGATAGGATCTACGTAGTGAAGATTCGGATTGGAGACCAGGAGTTTGATTTGCGAGCGTCGCTTTTGTCGTTAGCGGTGTACGACGTAATATTCGGTATGGATTGGCTCTCGGAGCAGGGTGCATTCATTGATTGCAACTATAAGGAATTTAAGTTGGGTCTAAACACTGATCGGGACACTACTTTTGCGGGCATGAAGGGGTCGGGCAAGATTTTGATGTCAGCCCTTCAGGTGATTAAGGCGGTTCGGTCCGGGGCAGAGCTGTTTGTCACGCTAGTACAGTCTTCGGCGCCTAAGCCAAGTCTTGACAGTATTCCAGTTGTGTCCGAGTATCCTGATGTGTTCCCAGATGATCTCCCAGGAGCCCCTCCTCAGTGGGAGATTGATTTTACCATTGAGCTGGTACCGAGTGCCAAACCGATGTCATACTCTCCATATCAGATAGCTCCGTGAGAGATGGCGGAGTTAAAGGTGCAACTTCAAGAGTGGTTGGAGCAAGAGTATGCGCGTCCAAGTTCGTCGCCTTGGAGCGCACCGGTTCTTTTCGTTAAGAAGAAGGATGGGATCTTGCGACTCTGCATTGACTATCGGGAATTGATCAAGCTTACAGAGAAGAATAAATATCCGATCCCCAGGATTGACGATCTATTTGATCAGTTGGTTGGGTCAACGGTATATTCGAAGTTATATCTGAAATTCGGTTACTACCAGTTTAGGATAAGGGAGAGCGACATCCCAAAGACAGCATTCAGTACGCGGTTTGGGCATTACGAGTTCACGGTCATGTCGTTTGGTTTGACCAATGCGCCATCCGTGTTTATGGATCTGATGAACAGGACATTCAGAGAGTACCTGGATCGTTTCGTGATAGTATTTATCGATGATATCCTGGTGTACTCACATTGCGAGGAGGATCACCACAATCATCTACATATGGTGTTGGAGACGTTGAGGAGGAATCAGTTTTATGCTACGTTCACCAAGTGTGAATTCTAGTTATCCTCGATAGCGTTCCTTGGTCATGTTGTCAGTGGAGAAGGGATGGCCGTGGATCCGGCGAAGATTGGGGCGATACGGGAGTGGCCGGCTTTGACTACAGTGGTAGAGGTCCGGAGTTTTTTGGGGCTTGTTGGCTATTACGGGAGCTTCGTAGAGAAATTCTTGCGGATAGCGCTACCACTCACGACGTTGACAAGGAAGGATCAGAAGTTTGTGTGGTCTCCAGAGTGCGAACAAGCTTTTGAGGAGTTGAAGCGGTGGTTGACCACAGCGCCTATTTTATGTTCGCCAAGTGGAACCGAAGGGTTCGAGATCTATAGTGATGCTTCTGGCAGTGGTTTGGGCTATGTTCTGCTACAACATGGGAGTGTGATAGCCTACGGTTCACGACAATTGAAGGCCACGAGAGGAATTATCCGATCCACGACTTAGAGTTAGCGGCCTTGATATTTTCTCTAAAGCTTTGGAGGCACGAGCTGTACGGTGTGAAGGTCGATATTTACAGCGATCATAAGAGCTTGAAGTACCTGTTGGATCAAAAGGATCTGAACATGAGGCAGCGGAGGTGGATGGAGTTCTTAGGGCACTACACCTTCAAGATACATTATATGCCTGGGAAGGGAAATGCAGTGGCGGATGCGTTGAGTCACAGGACTCCGGCGCAGGCCAACTGGTTATCGGTACATGATGAGAGATTGGTCCATGAGTTGGAGGCTTTGGAGATATCTTGCGTCAACAAACAGTCTAGTGCTGAGGCGAAACTGTTTTGGACCGAGGTGTAGTATGACCTAGCTGATAGAGTTCGGCGGGCTTTGATTCAGGATAACAGTATGAAGGAGATCTTGGATGAATCATTGGATGGGTCAAATTCCCAGTTTGCGGTTGAGGATGGGTTGCTAAGGAAGGACGGTCACTTATTAGTTCCTAGTGCGGATAATTTTCGGGAGGAGTTGATGTACGAGGCACATCATACCAAGTACTCAATCCACCCGGGAAGCACGAAGATGTATAGAGACAGGAAAAAATTATTCTGGTGGCTAGGATTGAAGAAGGATGTAGCACTTTATGTGGCCAAGTTCCGAATTTGTGCATTGGTGAAGGCGGAATGCCAGAAGCCCGTAGGTTTCTTGAAGTCCATATCTGTCCCGGAATGGAAATTCGACGACATATCTATGGATTTTGTGCATGGTTTGCCGAAGTAGCAGAAGGGAAATGACGCCATTTGGGTGGTCGTAGATAAGTTGACAAAGGTGTCGCACTTTATTCCGGTCAGGAAGGAAGATCCGGTGGAAAAGTTAGCCAAACTCTATGTGGAGAATATTGTACGATTGCATGGTGTGCCCCGCAGTATTGTTAGTGATCGAGATGGACGTTTCACGTCGAATGACTGGAGGTTGGTGCATAGTCTGTTGGGTACTAAGCTAAAGTTCAGCACAACCATTCATCCGCAGACGGATGGCCAAACCGAGAGGGTCAACCGGACGATGGAAGACATGCTTTGCATGTGCATCCTAGATTTTGGAAAGCAGTGGGAAGATCACCTGTACATGGTGGAGTTTGCATATAACAACAGCTTTCAGGCGAGTATTGGAATGGAGCCTTTCGAGTCCTTGTACGGGAGAAAGTGTTGCACGCCGTTGTCTTGGTTGGAGACGGGCGAGTCGAATCTTTACAAATGTCAAGCAGTGGAAGATGCCACTTCAGTGATACGGACAATTCAAGAACGGTTGAAGATCGCTCAGGACAGACAGTCAAAGTACTATAACGCCAAACATAGGAATGTGGAGTTCAATATTGGCGATTGGGTGTCCTTAAAAATTAAGCCGTTCAAGGTTGTCTCGCGGGTTCGAAGCTTGAAGAAGTTGAATCCGAGATACCTTGGACCATTTGAAATCCAGGAGCATGCTGGCGAGGCAGCGTATAGATTGAAGCTGTCGGCGAAATTTAGTGGGCTATATGATTTGTTCCACGTCTCGGTGTTGCGTAAGGCGGTGCAAGAGCTTTTGCAGATCATTGTGGACAATTAAGTACCGGTTGATTATGAATTAATGACAAGGGTCAAGCCAGTACATATTAAAGATGTTGCAGTCAAGTGAGTCCGCAACAAGGAAGTTCGAATGGTTAAAGTCCGTTGGGATAATTGCTAACGTGAGGAGCTTTCATGGGAGCGAGAGCAAGCTATGTTGGAGGAATATCCCGAGTTATTCCACTCAGGTAACTTCTAGTTGTGTACCTTTACTTAATTTCGGGACAAAATTTCTTAAGTGGGGGAGATTTGTAACGCCCTGAAAATTGTATTTGAGTTGGTCGCGTAAAAAGGGGATTTTGGTGCCTATATAGGGGTACACGGCCTAGGACACGGGCATGTCCAAGGCCATGTCTGGCTGGTGTTTTGGTCGTTTTCATCCCAAGAAGGACACGGCTAGGAACACGGCCTAATGACACGGGCATGTCATTTGACACGGGTGTGTGCCTAACCGTGTCTGTACCTGTGTTCCCAAGAGTCGTGTCGGTTGGCGTGGCAGTTACTGGTGACACGACCACGGGACACGGGCGTGTCTTGACCCGTGCCCGTGTGCAAGCTAATTGAGGTCAACGAAAGGCACTCGACGATTGTCGAGTGACCCTCTGCGTTCGACGATCGACGATATTTGCTCGACAATTGTCGAGTAACACGGGCGTGTTCATACCCGTGTTCAGTTGGGTCGTGTCTGTTGTCGTTGCGGTTGTATGTGACACACCCCCTAGTCAAGGGCGTGTCGAGGACCCGACAAGGGCGTGCCAGGTGAGACACGGGCGTACCTTTGCCCGTGTGTCTTTTCTTCGTTCGACGATCGTACCTCGATCAAGGCACACGGCATGGAACATGGCCGTGTGCGAGGCCGTGTTCGGCCCAGGTCAGGGGATTTTTTGTGCAGATCTGAGCCGTTCATTTTCTTTAATTGAGATCCAATGGCCCAGTTGTTTTCCTGCTCTGTTAAGGCCGGGAATGGGGGAGTTAACCCTTCATTTTCTCCAAGCCATTCTCTTTCCAAGGAGTTAGAAAGAGGAGGAAGAAGGAGGAGGATTCCGGACGCCGGCGGAGCATCGGAGCACCTTTTTGAGATCTGAGAGCGGATCCGTGGAGGAAAGGTCGTTGCGAAGACTTCAATCTGTGTAGTTTTTCCATGGCGCAAAAGCGGACTACAAGGGTAACAATTCTCTACTTGAGCATGTGAAGCTCTCTTCCTTTTTGCATAGGGAAACCCGCTCCCGCGAGTGTGCGGTGAGTGCGTGGTGTTCCTTGGGGTTGATGTGAATAGTCCCCCTTGTGTTGCATATAGAGTCCGGAATCGAAGTACGAGCATAGGAATTGTGTGTGAAGCCTACCCGGACGTGTATCGTCTGGATCGGTGATGTTGTATTTGATATGTTTTGCCGGAGAAGACTTTGTGCTTTGGGTTTTTCGGGTTTCTACGCGGTAGATTGCACCAGGGATCCTTGGGGATTAACTCCAAGGCGCACCTGGAAAACTGAGCGGAAGCGTGTTCTGCTAACTTGGCGGTCAGGGAACTGGCCTTGAATATAATTGGGTTATGTGATTGTTTGGAAATGCTTTGGGATCCGAGAGAAGCTTGGCTCGTGCGTATGTCTTAAAGTGACTACGTGGTGTGATCAACAGGCAAGTGGAATTGGACCTAGGTTATGTGGTTCGGTGCGAGAGAGCTGAAAAGGGGACTGGCCATTAGCATAGTCGGGAGCTTTAGACAGTGGTCAGAAAGGCTAAATGCTCACGTGGTTGTCATCTTTGGGATGGTGGTGAAGACGCTGAAGTGTTAAGATTCACCGTTAATGTGCCCTGAGTGCACGGGGTGTTTGGACGTGCGAGCCTACACCTGTGGCATAGTATAATTGCGCTTTATTGTTTTACTGGGCTAATGTTATGCAGGGAAAGAGCACTGCTGTCCCGAGTAAGGGGCGGGGTCGTTATAATTTGGTCGGCTTTTGTCTGACTGTTTCTTTGTTTGCCACCGTGTGGTGGAATGTGCTTGCAGGTGCTGTGGAGCCGAATACCAAATAGCGGGCTGGAGCCCATGTTGCTGTGCTGGCCCTAGAAGGCCAAAGCGAATAGTTGTACTTTACTTTTGTCATGTGTGGCCGGCCTGCGAGCCGATGTATGGAAAACATTATTTAATTAAGTGAACCTTTGTAAGGCCATAAGGCCAAGTGTCTTTCAGTGTATTATTATTTCATTCCAGTGGTAGTGATTATGGACATTCATGTTATTTGGATACAAGTTTGGGTTCTTTCTACTTTTAAAATCTTCCGCTAGAATGCTCTGTGTAGGACGAGTAGTCTTAATTGGAATGTTTGGATATTCTTATGTAACCCTTCCGACTGTCTGTGGTATATGGCGTCGGGTTCCAGCTGGACCTTCTGTTATATGCCATGTGACGGATGGGGGTGTTACACTGGCATCCCAGGATACAGAGTAATTTTCTGTAAGATATAATAAGGAGTATCATATATTGGATTAGGCTTGGGTGCAGCAACTGGAGGGGCCTTCCTTTTCTTAGACACTATCTTCTTTGTAGAAGAGCTATCATCAGAATCATCATTATCATCATCATCATCTTTTTCAGAGGAGGGTCGCTGAGTATTATCACATAAATCATCCAAGGCTTTCAGAAGATTTTTGTCAATTGACTTGTCAGCCTGAGGCTGAGCTTGAGGTACTAGAGCTGGAGCTGGAGCAACTGCTATATTTACAACAATTAACAAATTTTCTTCTTCTATATCTGCCAAGATGATTTCATCCAAATCTGGCATTGGAATGTCATCCATTTTATAGATAGGAGCTAAGACAGCTTCTGGAGAAGAGATATATTTGGGAGCAGATATTGTATGAATCTCTAAAACAGCAAAACTGTCCTTGAGCTGCATAGCAACTGTAGGACTAATAGGTATTGTATAAGGTACAATAGCAAAGATGGCTTTAGGCAGACAGAAGGAAGAGAGCTTAAATAAACTGTATCAAAATAATTCAACAAATTGAACAAATCCACTGTGGGATGGACAAAACAATCACCAATAGTTATTATATATGTATCCTCTATAATTGTGTATGTATCTAGAACCATATATGAATCTGTATCTGAATCTGTAACTGTTGCTGCTGCTGAAATTGGAGAAGTTTCTTATTTGAGCATCTCCCCCTGCCTGATTTCAGCAGAAGCTGGAATCAGGCCCCTAGTGGAAGAAGTAGGGACAGAGAAGGCAGCAAAGATAGCAGCAAGAGCAGAAATAGAATTAACAAGAGGTTTAATGGCCTCTACTATAAGAGTCCTAAGCACTGGAGTGAGGTACTCTAGGATGGTAGACAGGGAAGGGGAAACTGTATCCATAAACTCAAGGGGAGTTTGAGTGGATACAGAGGGATTAACAGAAGGAGTGACATCAGGGAGGATGTCATCCTGAGGAGATGATCTGGGGGATGGGTTTGGACTGGGAATGTCATGGATAGGGAAGTAGGTATAGATGGTAATGATGTGAGCAGATTGAATATGGGGGATGACAAGAATATGTCAGTGTTGATGTCTTGGAGGTGGGATGGAAGAGGAGATTGAGGAGGTGTGATATGTTGTGGAGATGGAGGAGGTGTTGGCACATGAGTTGGTGAAGGGATTGAGATGGTTGGTTGTTGCATAGGAGGAACTGAAGATGGTTGGTGAGATGGAGGAGTTATTGGTGGAATGGATATGGTTGAAGAAGGAGGTGGTGGAGGAGCTTCTTCAGAACTAGGGTGGGGAGTGGTTGTATCAGCCCTTATGCCCTCAGAAGGCCTGGAGGAGGAGGAAGCGTTGGTTGGCTTTGTGATTCTACTCTCCCATCTGAAAAATAGGGCAGAGGTTAGCCTCTTGGAGGCATTTATGTACACTGGCGGGGAAACCAGAAGTTGAGATGCCTTCTCCTACAGAAAAATCCCCAGAACCTGAGCAAAACAGACTTCTTTCTTGTTATTCTTCTTCTTAATCAGATCAAACAATAACTATCCCCAGTTAATTCCTTTCTTATAAACCAAGGCATCCATCACCCAGAACTGGTGCCTGGTGATATAGTCACGTGCTATATGCTTGCCAAACTGCACCTTCCCTATTACATCAGCTAAGAACTTGTATTCAGCAGACAAATTCTTTTTCAGTAGCTTATTAGGGTTATATCCAGAGTGACTCATTTTAATTAACAAATGGTTAATACTCAGAGTCCATTTCTATCTCATCAGTACCATTCAATAGATGGAAAATGTTGATTAGTATATTTGGAGAGAGGGAAACCTGGTTACTAGAAATAGTTCTTGTCATGTTATCTTCTGCTGTGGAGGAAGTAAAGAACCATTCTTTTATCTATGTCATTGCAATCTTGATTCTCAGTGTCATGAACTGCTTCAGATTTTGATCTTCAAACAACTTCAAGATTTCTATAAAGACTGCGTTATAGAACTGGAAAGAATCGAAATCTATATCATAGCCCTTATCGAATTTCATGTTGGAGAGTGCGCTACTGTAATCGCCATGAATGTACCTGCAAGAGAGAAACAAAGATCAAGTGCAAAGGAACTGAAAGCGCGGGACGGAGGTCGAAGAAAACCAAGATATAAGGTTTTTAGAATATGAATCGCTAGTCTCCGTTCCACGAAAAAGAAAAAATCTTCGATCTGAGTTCGACGAAGTATTTTAATAGAAAATGATTTTGTCGATCTCAGTCTGAAGAAGATTAATAAATCGCCGATCTTAGTTTGACGAAAAATTCACTGAAGCAGGGATCGTCGAACTCCGTTCAGCGAAAACAATTTCACTAAGAAGTGATCGGAGTTCGCAGATCGTCGATCTCCGTTCGACGAACTGTAAACAAATCGTCGACCACAGACAGTAATTAAATTAACTCATCTCCATTGATCATTCCTAACTGATTTAAGAAAAACAGATGTTTATTCTCATCCAATGGCTTGGTGAAGATTTCTGCCCTTTGCAAATCAGTTGTAATGAAGACAATATTGATTTTATTTTTGTCTACACAATCTCTAATGAAATGATGTCTTATTTCTATATGCTTGGTCCTCCTATGATGCACTGGATTTTGTGCTATGGATATAGCACTGGTACTATAACAATATATAGTTGAATTATTTAAGTTGTATCCATAATCCAGTAGTTGGTTTTGTATCCACAAAACATGTGAGCAACAACTGCCAGCAGCTATATATTCTGCTTCTGCAATTGATGTGGACATAGAGGTTTGCTTTTTACAGAACCAGGACACTAGTCTATCACTAAGGAACTGACATGTTCATGTGGTCCTCTTTCTGTCCACTCTACATCCAGCATAGCCAGCATCTGAAAAACTAGTTAAGTCAAATTCTGACTCTGATGGATATAGAAGTCCTAGATTTGGACAACCTTTTATATATCTCAAAATTCTTTTTAGCAAAATATAGTGAGATTATTTAGGGTTCACTTGGAACCTAGCACAAATACATATAGCAAACATTATGTCTGGCATACTTGATGTGAGATATAATAGGGACCCAACAATAGCCCTATACAACTTCTGATCAACAGGTTTTCCATGCTCATCTGAATCTATCACAACATTTGCAGCCATGGGTGTCTTCATAGCTGAGGCATCACACATCCCAAATATTTTAATAAGCTCCTTAGCATATTTAGATTGGGAGATGAAGATATCATCAGATGATTGTTTCACTTGGAGACCAAGGAAATATGAAAGTTCACCCATGCTACTCATCTCAAACTTTGAATGCATAAGGTTTGAGAACCTTTTACATAGTTTGGGATCAGTTGACCCAAAGATAATATCGTCTACATAAATTTGTACTAATAAGATTTTATATTTATGATGCTTAATAAAAAGAGTCCTATCTACAATACCTCTAGAAAATTTATGGTCTAACAAGAAGCTAGCTAAGTTCTCATACCAAGCTCTTGGAACTTACTTTAAAACATAGAGAGCTTTATGCAATCTAAAGACATGAGAGGGATAGGTTGGAGAGATAAAACCTGGTGGTTGTTCCACATATACTTCTTCTTTGATATCTCCATTCAGAAAGGCACTTTTATTATCCATTTGATAGACTTTGAACTTTTTGAATGCAGCATATGCAAGGAAAATTCTTATAGCCTCAAGTCTTGTAACAGGAGCAAAAGTTTGATCATAATCAATATCTTCCTCTTACCTATAGCCCTGAGCTACTAGTCTTGCCTTGTTCCTCATAATGTTACCTTCTGCATCCAATTTATTTCCTAATACCCATTTGGTTCCAATGACTGGGTAGTCCTTGGGTCTAGGAACCAATTTCCAAGCTCTACATCTCTCAAATTGATTGAGCTTCTCTTGCATTGCAATGATCCAGTGGGGATCTTGCTCTACATCTTTATTGGTTTGGGGCTCGAGATGAGAGAGGAAACAAGCAAACATCAAGTCAGTGTTGAGTTGATGCCTTGTTTGCACACTAGCTAAAATGTCTCCAGTCACTTGAGATCTAGGGTGATCTCTAAGTGTGACAAAATCAGTTGGAGGAGCTGGTTGGGCAACAGCTTGGGGAATAAATTCCTCTTGTGGAATTTCATTAGCTGTTGGAAAGAGTTCAGTCACCTCTATTCTTTCCTCTTCACTTTCTTCATCAACTTGTGGAGAAGGATGTATTGGAACCTCTTGGGTGAGGCTTAGATCATCCAAACTCTCACACAAGTGAGGTACCTGGAAGGTGTTGTTGGTAAAAATCTCTTTCTCCTTATAAGACATGTTAGATTCATCAAAAGTCACATGAATAGATTCTTCAATTTTTAAATTATATTTATTAAACACCCTATATGCTTTGCTGACTTGGGAATATCCTAGAAAAATTCCCTCTGTACCCTTAGCTTCAAACTTTCTAATGTATTTCTTGTCATTGTTATAAATATAACATATACAACCAAATATTTTAAAATAGGTGATTTTAGGTTTCTTCTCTTTAAGCAATTCATAGGGAGTCTTATTCTTAAGTTTATGTATCAAACTTTTGTTCAGTACATAGATTGTTGTGCTTACAGCCTCTGCCCAAAAGGATAGGGGCATGTAAACATCTGCATGTAATGTGCTTGTAGCTTCAATTAAGGTTCTATTCTTCCTTTCAGCTTCCCCATTTTGTTGAGGAGTTCTAAGAGCTGAGAAGCAATGTCTGATATCTTTCTTCTCATAAAACTCTTGCATAAGAACAGACTCAAACTCAGTACCATGATCACTTCTGATCAATGCAACTTGAGTAGAATACTCAATCTGTATGGTCTTGAGAAAATATGTAAGAACCTTGAATGTATCCGACATAGATCTCAAAAAGAACACCCAAGTGAATCTTGAGAAGTCATCTACAATAACTAGATTATAAGATTTCCCTCCTAGGCTCTGTACAGTAATTAGGCCAAAAAGGTCCATGTGTAGCAAGTACAGGATCCTAGGTGAATCACACTCTTTAACTGATTTAAAACTAGATTTAGTTTGCTTTCCTAATTGACAAGCCCTGTAGAGGCCTTCTTTCTTGTAGGGACCAGAGGGCAATCCTCTAACAAGGTTATCTTTAGATAACCTATCAATGTTTTTCATTTTAACATGTCCTAATCTTTTATGCCATAAATCATTTTGATTGCTAACAAGATTAAGTAAACATATATCTGATGTTGTAGAACGAAAATCAACTACATATAGGTTGTCTTGTCTAATTCCAATTAAAACAGTTTCGTTTTCTTTAGTAGAAATAATACAGGAGCTGGAGTTAAAATATACCTGATAACCTTCATCACATAGTTAACTTATGGAGATGAGGTTATGTTTTAGTCCACTTACATATGTAACCTTCTTGAAAGTGACTGCTCCAATCTTAACTTCTCTAAAGCCTTCAGACTGACCACAATTTGAATCACCAAACATCACCTTTGGTCACTACTTGGACTTATAGTTATTTAGGTTGTCCTTGCTGCCAGTCATATGCTTGGAGCATCCACTTTCCAGATACCATTGTTGATTTAAAGCTGGACAGCTCTTTACCTGCAAAGAAAACAATTAGTTGTTCTTGACAAAGATTACCTTGGGTCCTTTGTTTTTCTGATAAGAAAAACTTGATATAACTGAAAATTCAGGTTGGGATTTATATCCTAAGGGATGGTATCTCCTAGGTGGAATTTCCCAATTAGAATAAGGATTAAAAGGTTTACTAGATTGATTAAAGTTTCTGTTAAAATTGTGATTTTTGTTAAGTCTGACTGGGTTCGACGAAAAGTTGTAAGTTCATCGACCGGAGTTCGACGAAGTGGGATGAGATCATCGATCTCTACTCAGAGAATGAATATATTCATTTTTTGTGCCCCAAGTTCATCGATCTCTGCTCGACGAACCATACAAGATTCGTCGATCGCAATAAGATGTATTATTATGGCTAATATTTGCATTCATACATCGTTGATCGGAGTTTGATGAACTAGCCATATTTCATCGATCTAAGTTCGACGAAATTTGTTGAACTTTGTTCTTATTTAGAATTTTCTTGTTTTTGTTCTGTTGGTTTTTAGATTTGAGCAAGTCTTCTGTAGGTTGCTTATTCTTTATTATCTCTTTTTCTTTAGCTAGAACAAATTTTATAGGGGTTGACAATATGTTTTTCTTATGTATGGGAGGTAAGCTTGATGAAGCACCTAAGCCCAGCTTGTCATTTAGTCTGGCATTGACTATACTTGTGATGTCCATCAGCTTAAGGCTTCTCCCATTGAGAGATTCCTCAAGTTGCTTAGCCTTACATAGTTCTATTTTTAGAGAAATAATTTATTCATTTGCTAAAACTAAATCATCTTTAAGCCTTGTGTTTTCAGCAAATAAATTATCAAATTCAGATTGCCCATCTATTAGCTTTTTTATTTCTTTTTTAGATTTTATTAGGTCATTGCATAATGATTTGAATTCATTTCTAAAATCAATTGAATTAAAGTCAAAGGAAGAGATTACTTGATCCTCTTTTGTCTCAGATTCCTCTTCTGATTCTTTAGAATGATTCTCTGCTTGATCTTTAGCATCAGGCCTGCTGCATGAGGCATTGATTGTAATGAGGCAAACTTCTCTTGACTTGGCTTCTTCTTCATCTTCACTGGAGCTGGAAGAGGAGGTCTCTTCATCAGTGTCACTCCAGGATTCAATAATGAAACCTTTTTCCTTTCTTTTATATTTGCTGGAGGAGTGTTTGTTTGAATGCCTGCTGGAGTTCTTCTTATTCTCTTCCTCTTTTCTACTTTCTCTTTTCTGAGCTTCTGGGCATTCAGGAAGAATGTGCCCAGGCTTTCTACATCCAAAGCAGACAATCTCCTTGGTAGGAGTTCTGTCATACTTAGGTTTGTCATCACTCTTGAATGGTCTTCTCCTGAAATCTTTCTTGGCCAGTTTGTAGAGTCCTTTGGCTAGTAAGCTCATCAACTCTTCAGTGGCTGGAAGGGTTTCAGATTTTTCTGTTGCTTTGAAAGCAATATTGTGTTCTTTCCTTGAAGAGGTTGAGGCCTTCAGTTCAGCAGCCTCTCTGGTCTTGATTAACTGCTCATAGGATTTGAGCTTTCCCAGGATAGACTCGGTCGATATTTCATTCATACGTTTGGCTCTCTTGATTGATCAGATCCTGGAATCCCAAGTGATGGGGAAGCACATCAGGATCTTGTCATTGACCTCAGTCAAGGAGATATCTTTATCCAGGGTTTTTAGTTCATCGATGATAATATTGAGCATGTTATTCATCTCAGCCACTGATTCAGATTCTTCCTTCTTGAAGTTCTCATATTGGGATATCAGGAGGGATCTTTTATCCTTTCTTTCATCTACTGAGCCTGCCACCATCTGGTTTAAGGTGTCCCAGATTTCTTTTGCAGAGGTGCACTCAGCCACCTTTTGGAAGATACATCTAACATGGTTTGAGCCAATATATTCATAGCTTTAGCATCAGCTATTTTGGCTTTCTTCTGAGCATCAATCCACTCAGATGGTGGAACTGCATGAGTGCTAGAAGTTTTTGTAGATGTGGATGATGTTGGTTGAGGAGGACCTATCAAAATGGAATTGAAAATATCCTCATCAATAGAATTCATGTATAGCTTGATTCTTGCCTTCTAGATTACAAATTTGTTTAAGTTGTAGACTGGAGGTTTGGTGCTAGCATAATCTTTATTTTGTGTCATTACTGTAATAACAGAAAAACTAAAGAAGAGAGAAATAATCTAACTAGTATCTTGGTTCAGATGTGAATCTGTGAAAGCAAAGATAACCTGTTCTGATACCAATTGAAAGTGGTGGTATGCACTGATACCACCTGTGAGGTTAGACTGTTTTAACTCTAGAGGGGGGTGAATAGAGTGTTTTAAAATCGTATAAGATTTTTATTGCATAAGTAAAAAATGATACTTATAAGTGTAATCAGAGAGTGCATAAATAAAGACTAAACGACACAGCAAGCAGCACACAATAAAAATGAGAGAGCATCACAGACATCACAAGAATTTTTATAGTGGTTCCCCTAAAAATTGGGGACATCCACTCTTCTACCACCCTGATAGGAATCCACTTAGGTTTTTGACCAGGTGCCCTATCACCAATCAGGTTTTTGCTCAGGTGCCTGTCACCACAAGATCTGCTTCAGGTAGATCAGGAAACCCTTCTGGCTTTTGATCAGGTGCCTAAAAACCAAATCAAGTCTTTTGATCAGGAGACTTGCAACCAAGTGTTTAACTTTTAAGGGAGTAGAACCCTATGTACAGTGTAGTAATACAAATAAAACTAGATGTTGTCATCTCTTTTCACAAAGCAACTGAGAAGACTTGTGGATCCATGATGGTGTCAAAGCTCCCCCTGAGATGAAGATCTATTTAAGAAGATGGAGAGCTTTGCAGGGTGAGTAGGTCTTCTTGAAAAGATTCTCCAGAAAGCTGTAGACAAATTGGAGTTGATTGTCTCTTGAAAGCTTGCTGGAGTATGAACACTTGATGAAGACAAGGCTTTTTCTTGAATATTTTCTGGTGCTCTGTATCTTCTATTCTTACTGTCTTGTTGACTGAAATAGAAAAAATCTCTTTTTTATAAATCTCTGTCTAAATTCTCCTTTGAATTTTGAAATCCTTTAGCATTGAATGTTGACTGCCAGGAGAATGGAAATGCGGCTGGAGAGAATATATCATTAATGAATTTCCTCAACTTTCCTATTAAAAACGACAAGTAACATTCCTGATGAAGACCATAATCAATGCTGCTACTAACGACTAAATTTAGAGAATATAAGCATTGATTATTCAGGAATTACTGCTATAGAATGAGGACAAAAATAAGGAAAATTCCAAGTCTGGAACTACAAAGCAATCATCGACCAGAGAACAGATTTTGTCGACCTAAGATCAAAGATCGTCGACCAGAGAAATCATGTTCGTCGACCTAGGAATTATTGTTCGTCAACCTGAGAACTAAATTCGTCGACCTGAGTTCAGCTAACTACTTATTGAGAGAAACTTCCCACTTCTATGCTATAAGTTCGTCGAGCTGATAATATAACTTCGTCGACCTGAGTTCAGAGAAAGTATTATGGACTTAATGAGTTGAAGTTGATCTCCCAGAATTCGTCAACCTAAGCTCGAATATCGTCTAACTCAACTTAGAGAATTTACTCTGAGTTCGTCGAGCTGAGCACGACTTTCGTCGAGCAGAGTTCGACGAACGTCGAACACATTTCCCTGAACTTGATTTTCTTCTAAGTCTGAGTCTTCTGCTATCTTCTATTGGCTAGTCCATGTGTGGTTGATACTAAGGATTTAGCCTAAACTCTAGAACACAAAGACATGACCATGACTATACATGGTGGGTCAATTATCCTAGTTAGTGAACCTAGCCCAAATTAACTAGGGATCCAACACCTACAATTCAGTGATCAGCTGATCACCTACCTCTGACCAAAGTCCCTACACTCAGGCTAGGAGGACAATCCTACCTCAAATCAACTAGGGTTCCTATAGCTCAGAGAGAATGACTCACCTACATTAGGCTATTAATCCCTACCTCATATCCAAAGGATCCAACAGCTCAGGCACAAGTGCCCTACAACTCAGTGAGAATGACTCACGTACCTCAGGCTATTAAGCCCTATAGCTCAGATTCCCAACAGAATCCTACCTCAGACAAATCTCCCTTGGAACTCAGATCCAAACTTGGATCCAACCTCAGAGCAAATTTGCTCCTACCACTCATATTTAGAAGGATCCTACAAGGTGGAAATGGGTTGGTGAGATGATTGGACACAAGTGAAATTTCTCCGTGCCAATCAAACTGGATTAGGATAAACTCAGCCCAACTTTGACTCCAGGAATATGTTTCCTGAGTCTACTTTTCTGGACTAAGAGACACTTAGTACTAACTACTCCACATCAACAAGAATATATCTGCTTGAGCTGGAATTAACTTGTAGAACTCTGTTCTGTACCCTGAACTGAGAGAACTTCAGTCATGTATTCTTTGAAGTAACTGAAACTTGCTTTGTTGCTTCCTGATCTGAGAAAATCTCAACCCTACCTTGTTGAATGCAGACTAAGATAGCTCTGCCTCTTCTTCCTTTCCTGGAATGAGAAGATTGAGCCCTAACTCCTTAACTACAGCTTCCAGAAAATAAGTCCTACAGAATGGATTGGCTAGAAATCTGGAGAACTTGCAGCAAGGGTTGGTCCTTACTGATTCCTCTTTCCCCAGAGAAAACACTCTGAACTTGCTTGCTAGTGCAGGTGAGTATGGCACCAGCTATCTTGCTTTACATCCCAGATCTGATAGCTAGGGTTAGACCGTGGTTGCGTCTTTTCTTCAGAGATAATCTCTAATCTTGCTAATGTCGATGGGGAAGACAACAACAAACTTGTTGAGCCATTGGACCTCTAGTCTTTTTGCTCTCTATTCTTCTCTTAATGACAACAATGGTGATGAAGATGAAATATCTCGATTACTACATTTCCTATAAAAGGCTTCTACTTTTATTAAATTCAACTCAACAGCTCATTTAGCAGTAGGCCCCACACCATTGATTGTCAGTTTCTATCTTGCTTTAAGGTTAACCGTCGTAGAGTAGCTCTGTGATACCTTATTTCTTGTACTGTAGCTTTGTCGCTAACAATTTGAATAAAGTTGACTTTTTGACTTACTAATGTCCGCACTTGTGGACTTAGTCAAAAATCAAGCATCAGTAAATAGGCGTTGAGCGAATGAGCTTCACTCAATGCCAAGGTATATAGACAAAATTCTATCTATCTAGGCATTGATAGCGTTGAGTGAGCAAGCCTCACTCAATGCTGTTTTCCTTAACCATTTCTGCAGCTTCCGCATGTAACAACCCCATCCGTTCATATTGTATATCCTAGAAGGTCCGGCCGGGGCCCCACAGCATATATCACAAAATAGACGGTGAAGGTACGGGATGATACCAGAGTAGCGCAGTGCACCTATCACAAAGCATTCTAGAGGAAGCCTATACTACCACTTGAACTCCTCTCTTGAATGTCCAACAAATACAACACCACATTTTATAGCATATAGGAATGTCATACAACATGTAAACATCATTGGCCTTATGACCTTACAAGGCTTTCAAACAGTGGCCCCAACATTGGCGCGCAGGCCAGCCATAATAAAAGAAAACACAACAAGCATTTCCAAATAGCCTTCGAGGGCTAGCAGTAGCAGCAGCAGCAATAGCAAGGACCTCAACCTTTATGCATCCCGCTTAGCTCTCCAGCACCTGTACAGGGACAATCCACACAACGGAGGCAAATAGAAGCAACGGTCAGCGTTCAGCTGACCAAATTATAACGACCCTACCCCTTTTCTCAGTGCAGTGGTAATCTTCCCTGCAGGCATAGCATATCACAAGCATGGTAATATATCTCATATAATGTGCTTTCACGCACACGTGCCATCACAACCGTCAGCCACCCGGCCCAACGGTCCGTGCACTCAGGGCACATTCTTGGTGTTCTGGCAAAGCACTTGCCCACCACCATATCAGGGTCACAACCCGACGGTAACTCTCTTGAGCATTTACTCCATGGCGTGCAGCCGGAGTTCTAGTCTTACTATACCGGGATGGCCCGTAGCCCCTCATTGTGTCATGGCGCGCAGGTCTAAGACTTTTGCTATGGCACCAACAGACCACATCTTTTGGTCCACGTCGGATGGACATAACGCAGGTCGGATCCTCCACCCCCCGTTGCTCAAATCGCCTTGCCTTCACCAAGTACGGCATACTCGCAGCTTAATTAAAGGCGCGTGTCGGTCTCACCAATCTTGTTCTTGGCATTCAACTTTTTCTCCTGTTCTGTATTCTGGCCCAACGTGATCTCTTTGGACTAGCAATCAATCATGGCATGCTGCTCCGCAAGCCAATCCATCCCAAAAATCACGTCAAATTCCGATATCGGCAATACAGAAGCAGTCAAACTGAAATCCCGACTTCCTATTTTGACCGCCACATCGCAAGCTTGATTCGCAAGCATCCAACAGCCATTCGACAACACCACTCTGACGCTATCTGTCTTTGCACGACTAGGTATCCCAAGATGCGCTATAAACTCGCTAGACAGAAAAGAATGCGACGCACCCGTATCAAACAGTGCTCGCGCCAGCGTGTCCCGAATCATCACAAAGCCTGCGACAATCATGTCACACACACAAACCGCAAACACATATGCACGAAGTAACGCATACAAGCAATATCATCTGCAAAACTAAACTCATACATGTGACGACGTCACTCTGCTTGATGGCCTCCTGCAGGCCAAGATTGTAGACCCGGGGCTGCGCATGCGAGGCAGAGGAGTCCACCACCGCCTTTCCTTTTTCCGCATAAGACGCTCCCGCCTCTTTTCACTCTTTGGCGGCACCCGACAATCTCGAGCTATATGCCCCACCCGGCCATAATTATAGCATGTACGAGTATCTGGCTTTGAGGTAGCCCCGGACGTTGCTCTCGTTGCAACTGATGAAGGAGCTTTCCACTTGACTTGGACTTCTTGCCCCATTTCTTCTTATAAAATGGTTTCCCATATCGGGGCACCTTCCACTCCGGTTGCGTCACAGTCAAAGCTCTCTTCCCCTGCACCCTCTTCATATCCTTTTCCAACGCACTCACAGTGTCAACCAACGCCTTGAAGCCTTGGTTCATAGAATTAGACACCATGAACCTCAACTCGTCCCTCAGTCCTTCATAGAACCGATTTGTCTTTCTTTGCTCATCCGCAAAAATAGAACCCGCATACCGCCCCAAGCGAGTAAACTCATGCAGGTACGCGTCAACATTGCCATCACCTTGGGTCAGCCATTGGAGATCATTCTCCATGGCAATCCATTGCGCCGCAGGAAGGTGCTTCGCTAGGAAGAGTGGGGAGAATTCTTCCATCGATACTTGTGTTAAGGGACGAACCGCCAAGTGATGCAACTCCATCTCATCCCACCATAATCTAGCTTCTCCTTCAAGCAGGAAGGTAGCTAAGGTGACTTTCTGATGCTCCTCCATTCCAATCGCCGTCATGACTCGCTTGATGCGCGGTAACCAATCCTCATCCTGCGTCGGAGTTCCCTCTCCCGTAATGTAGGCGGGTGGAAACTCATAAACCACGTCAACTGCTTCTCAGCCGCTCGAGGAGCCACATCCACTACAGGTTCAGGCCTTGCTGCCACCTGTTCTGGCCTCACAGCCGGTTACTCCTGCCTTAGTGGCTGTCCTTGGATCATGGCAAATAAAGCCTCAGCATCTAAACGCACATGTTCCGTAGATGGTGGAGGTGTAGGCACCACGGCTGGTGCCGTACTTTCATCAGAATGCTGGGGCTCAGACTGCCCAGCCCCACTCCGTGGCACCGAAAGGTGGATAAGACACACACATTAGCGGCCTTACACAAGCAAATAACACAAAATAGGAACACACAGGTTCCCCAAACACAACAATTTGCATTCCTATCATGGACATTCAGGAGTTCACTCGTAGAAATGTGGTTTGCACAAACACGTGCTCGCCACCACATAAAAGAAGTCGACCACGACTTCGAGAGGGAAAGAACAAGATAGATAATACCAAAAATGTAACAACCCCATCCGTTCATATGGTATATCCTAGAAGGTCTGGCCGGGGCCCCACAACATATATCACAAAACAGGCGGTGAAGGTACGGGATGATACTAGAGTAGCACAGCGCACCTATCACAAAGCATTCTAGCGGAAGCCTATACTACCACTTGAACTCCTCTCTTGAATGTCCAACAAATACAACACCATATTTTATAGCATATAGGAATGTCTTACAACATGTAAACATCATTGGCCTGGGTATTTCTCTTACACCCATTTTCTCATAATAACAGCGGGTCTTTCCTGGGCACACCAGTACTTCCTGTTACTCGTTCACAGGTACGACACCGCAAGAGCACAAATGTCTGGGGTCTTTCCTGGCTACCATGCCAGTACTTCATATTACTCGCTTCACAGGTGGATGCCCTACGACATCAAGCATCACAAAGGGTCTTTCCTGGTCACACCAGTACTTCCTGTTACTCCTTCACAGGTACGACCCAAGAGCACAAGCATACACGGATATTTTCCTGGACTACCACTCCAGTACTTCCTGCTACGACCCTTCACAGGCATAACCCGTTGACTCCTTAAACTACATGTTTATCACGTAGTCTTCTCTGATTCGTATGCAACATCACCAATCCAGACCAACCTGTCCAGATGGGCTTCACATAGCATGCCTATTTCGTACTCCATTTCCGAATTTATATGCCAACAAAAGGGGATTTCATGAATCACCCAAAGATTCCCAAAAACAGCCACCTCTTGGTGGGGGAATCACAAACATATGCTAAAAGGAATCCTTCACATGTCTAGGAATAAAATTCGTTACCTTTGAAGCCCTCTTTGGTGCCATGAGCGCTAAATTGGCTTGAACGACTCACAAGAGCTTTTACTCCACAACGTCGGCCTCGGATCTCTCGACGGGAAACCGCAGCACCACCGGTGATCAGCCCCCTTTCCTCCTCCTCCTTCTTCCTTTCTCTTTCTCTCTCTACAACCGTAGTAAGAGAAAGACAAAAGCCAAATGAGTTTTCCCCAACCCATTCTCGGCCAGTGACACGCCCGTGTCCATGGCCGTGTGCCTCAAGCGGTGCTCAACCGACTTATCCAGACCAGTGACACTCCCATGAGACATGCCCATATCACGGGCCGTGTCACCCAACACGCCTTCAGACACGCCCGTGTCTGTGGCCGTGTTCATCAGGCTGAAAAAATCCCAAAAATGCCCGAGACTCACACGGCATGTGACACGCCCGTGTCCCAGGCCGTGTTCCCCTACACGGCACTAGACACGCCCCAGCTCAATGTCGTCGGGCTGATTTCGTCGAACCAAAAGGAAACGCACTGTGACATGCCTGTGTCACAGGCCGTGTTCACTTGTCGACATCTCGACACTCGACACTCGACGATCGTCGAGCAAATTTCGTCGAAAGCGCTGACACGCCCTGTGACACGCCCGTATCACAGGCTGTGTCCAGAGTTGACCAAATTTTGTCGACCACTCGTCGACTGTTCCTCTCGACACTCGACGCACGCTGGACACGCCCTGGGACATGCCCGTGTCCTAGGCCGTGTCACCCGAAAAATGGCCTGCTGATAAAAATTGGGCTGTTACAACCCTCCCCTCCTACAAAAATTTCGTCATTTGTACACAGGTAGTCAACCAGCAATCAGCAACCAAACAGTTATCACATTAAAATTTTTATGTTACAACACAATTCTCTCCACGGATTACAGAAACAGCTCGGGAAACTCTTCTCGCATGGTTTTCTCTCGCTCCCATGTAAGTTCTTCACGGCCACATTTGTCCCACCAGACTTTAACCATGCTGACCATCTTGTTCCGCAACTGTTTCTCGGCTCGATCCTCGATCTGAATGGGTCTAACTCTCATTGTTAGCCCATAATCCACCGGCACACGATCATCCGCGATCACTTGGACTGGATCTTTAACGGCCTTCCGACGCACCGAGATGTGAAATACATCATGTAATCCACCCAAGTTTGCCGACAGAGCTAGCCGATAAGCCGCTTCTTCGACGCGCTCCACCACTTCAAATGGACCCAAATATCTTGGACTCAACTTTTTCAACCATCGAATCCTGGAGACACCTTTGAAGGGTTTGATCTTCAAGTAGACACAATCGCCAACCGTAAATTCCATGCTCCGGTGCTTGACATTGTAGTACTTTGCTTGACGATCTTGGGCTATGAGTAGCCTCTCTCGAATAGTTCGTATGGTTGAATTTGCTTCATCAACTTCATTTGTTTTATACACTCGAGCTTCGCCCGCTTCTACCCATGCCAAGGGAGTACGACACTTACTTCCATATAGCGCTTCATATGGTGCCATCCTGATGCTTCCCTGGTAGCTGTTATTATATGCAAATTCCACCATATAGAGATGCTCTTCCCATCTCTTTCCAAAGTCGAGGGCGCACATTCGGAGCATGTCCTCCATCGTTCTGTTGGTACTTTCAGTTTGACCATCCGTTTGGGGATGAAAGGTCGTACTGAAAGTCAACTTCGTGCCCAACAATCGGTGAACTAGCCTCCAGTCATTTGACGTGAATCGCCCATCTCGATCACTTACGATGCTCCGAGTAACACCGTGAAGCCGTACAATCTGATCAACATTGATCAGTTCGCGGGTATGCGCGGAGTGGGCGGGACGTTGATGTCTGCACTCTAGGTAGTCAAGACTATAAGTCTCTTGGCTTTTGTCTTTCTCTTACTACGTTTCTAGAGAGAGAAAGAGAAAGGAAGAAGGAGGAGGAGGAAAGGGGGCTAATCACCGGTGGTGCTGCGGTTTCCCGTCGAGAGATCCGAGGCCGACGTTGCGGAGGAAAAGCTCTTGTGAGTCGTTCAAGCCAGTTTAGCGCTCATGGCACCAATGAGGTCTTCAAGGGTAACGACTTTTCTTCCTAGCCATGTGAAGGCTTCCTTTTGGCATATGTTTATGATTCCCCCACCAAGAGGTGGCTGGTTTTGGGAGTCTTTGGGTGGATGCATGAAATCCCCTTTTGTTGACATATAGATCCGGAAATGGAGTACGGAATAGGCATGTTGTGTGAAGCCCATCTGAACAGGTTGGTCTGGATTGGTGATGTTGCATACGAATCGGAGAAGACTCCGTGATAAACATGTAGTTTAAGGAGTCAACGGGTTATGCCTGTGAAAGGTAGTAGCAAGAAGTACTGGAGTGGTAGTCCAGGAAAATATCCGTGTATGCTTGTGCTATTGGGTCGTACCTGTGAATGAGTAACAGGAAGTACTGGTGTGACCAAGAAAGGCCCTTTGTGATGCTTGATGTCGTAGGGTGTCCACCTGTGAAGAGAGTAACAGGAAGTACTGGTGTGCCCAGGAAAGACCTCTGACATTTGTGATATTGCGGTGTCGTACCTGTGAACGAGTAACCGGAAGTACTGGTGTGCCCAGGAAAGACCCGCTGTTGTTGTGAGAGAATGGGTGTAAGTATTATGCCCAAGCTTGAATGCCAGAACAGGATCGATGAGACCTACCCGCGCCTTTATATAGCCGCTAGTACGTCATGCTCGGTGATGGCAAGGCGATTTGAGCAACGGGGGGTGCAGGATCCGACATGCGTTATGTCCGTCTAACGTGAGACCAGAAGGTGCGGTCTGTTGGAGCGCATAGCAAGAGTCTTAGGCTTGTGCGTCGTGAGATCATGGGGGGCTAAGGCCAATCCCGGTTCACTAAGACTATAAAACTCTGGCTGCCTTCGTTGTCGCATGTTCAAGTCTTTTTGCTCCAATAGGTACTTTAGGCTCTTGTGGTCTGTATAGATCTTCACCTTCACTCCATGAAGGTAGTGTCGCCATAACTTGAGTGCAAAAATCACCTCCGCTAATTCCAAGTCATGGACAGAATAATTTCGCTTGTGCACCTTCAGCTGGCGTGAGCCATAAGCAATTACCTTTCCATTTTACAGAAGAACGCAGCCTAAGCCGCTCCCTGAGGCATCACTATAAATAACAAATCCATCGGTCCCACTTGGCGAAGACAACACCGGCGCCGTGGTCAACCGAACCTTCAGCTCTTCAAAAGCTCGTGCGCACTCTGGCGTCCAAACGAACTTCTGATCTTTTCGCGTCAGCGTGGTTAGCGGCAAAGCAATCCGCGAGAAGTTTTCAACAAATCTTCGGTAGTACCCCGCAAGTCCAAGGAAACTCCTGACCTAGGCCACGGAAGACAACAGTGGCCACTCTTGTATGGCCCTTATCTTCATTGGATCCACTTCAATGCCCGCTCCACTCACCACATGGCCCAGAAAATCCACCGATGATAGCCAAAACTCGCACTTCGAGAACTTGGCATAGAGCTGATTTTTCCTCAGTGTATTCAACACCAACTGCAAGTGAGTCTCATGCTCAGCTTCTGACTTCGAGTATACCAGGATATCATCAATGAACATGATCACAAAGCGATCCAGGTACTCTCGGAACGTGCGGTGCATTAAATCCATAAACACCGAGGGTGCATTGCACAGTCCAAATGGCATGACTGTGAACACATAGTGCCCGTAACGCGTTCCAAATGCGGTTTTGGGAATGTCAACTTCCCGAATTCTCAACTAGTAATAACCAGACTTCAGGTCCAACTTCGAATATACGGTCGAGCCCACCAGCTGATCGAATAACTCATCAATCCGGGGTATCGGATATTTATTCTTCTCGGTCAACTTATTCAGTTCACGGTAGTCAATACATAACCGCAACCCACCATCTTTCTTCTTTACAAAAATCACAAGCGCGCCCTAAGGTGACATGCTTGGGCATATATAACCTTGCTCTAGCAATTCTTGTAGTTGGACCTTCAACTCGGCCATCTCTTTTGGTTCGATGCGATATGGAGAACGGGCCACAGATTTTGTAACACCTCCCCTGTAGTGGACGTATAATATGGGTCCGGCCGGGGCCCCACAACATACGAACGCCACAGCTTTAGTATTATAAGTTGATATAGCTACCCAAACTCAAAACACTTGCACAACACAGCGGAAAACCAAGCACAACTAGAAGTTATCCACTAACCAAAAGAGTAAGCAAATGGCCTTAAGGCCTTACATCAAATGTCCAAAAGTAAATAGTACATCAAACATGAATGTGCATAGCACTCCTAGTCTACCTCGGCATGCAAGCCGGACAAAAGAGTCTCAAACAAACATCATCAAAAATGTAGTGCTACAAAAGAGGGAAAAACACTTCATGGGGCTTAGGCCTTTCTGGCCGGCGTGCTAGCTTCTGCATGCGATCCTTGCCCTGTAAAAATTATTAGTAACGTGGGTCAGCAAAGGCTGACCTCAAATTGTGTAACAACACATCTCCTCCCGGCCGCCCCTAACGGACCCCGGGGAACCCTCCAACCTGCAAGTCAGCACTTCATATGCAAATAAACATCTATAAATAGAAAAGCATTAAAACAGGCTTGGATGTCTCAATCATCAAACATGTTCTCTATTGGTTGAGCATATAAAGTAAGGAGCCTACTATGCAACATGAATGCAACACTCGGGCTTCACCCAAGGTACCCTACAACGTATGCATCTAGCACAACATCACATCATTTGGGTACTCACGTTTCCCCAATTGGCATAAAGCCGCAAACACTAAGGCAGTCACCTCTCCCTTAAGCGGCGCACAGGCCGCCACAAGGAATTCTTGCCAAGGCCCCACCCGCTCGTGGGCTTAGCCCCGGGCTTGCCTACAAGCTCTGACCTCTCATGTCAGGATTCCAACCAACACAGACCGACTGATTCTAAGAAGCCTTGCTGGACCCCACCCGCTCATGGCCTCTTTGCTCGGGCTTGCCCCAAGCTTGGCATTCTCGTCAGTCTCACAGAAGGGGACTAGTCTCGCCGGGACACTCTCCACACATGACGCACATGTCACGGGATAGCCAGCCGACCACGGAGACATAGCCACGCCTTGGCACAACACAAACCAAGAGTAAATACATCGTAATCGCTCTTTGTACTGCAGCGTTCCCGTGCACCAAGGAAACCATCTCCAACTCGTGCGGAGCTAACCTTGTTCACCAAGGAAACCATCTCCAACTCATACGGAGCTAACCTTGTCCCTCAAGGAAACCATCTACCGCCACGAAGAGCTAACCTTGTCCGGGTTCGACTACACGTACCTTTTCAAGCAAACGGGACAATCACCACCACCACACAAACGACATCTTGCCGCAACGGAAAATCTCTACGAATCCCTAAGTTCGTATGCAACATCACCGAGTCGGACTAACGGTCGCGACTACGGCTTCACCCACCATGCCTAATCCACTAGCGAAGCGGATCTCTAATGCAAGATATGCCGGGGACGGACTCAATCAACCCGGAGGTTCCTCTTGAACCTTGGCAAACCAAAGCCCCTCTCATTTGAGAGTTTGGTGCCCAAAAATCTAGAAGAAAACGATGCTAAAAACGTGCATCCTAAAGACCGAGAGGAGAGATGTCGTTACCTTCTGACTCCTCTTTCTTGCCATGGCAAAATGGCCGGATGGAAATCTTCGTAACGCTCTAAGATTCACGGATCCGGACTCGGCTCGCAATTTGGAGCTCCGAAACCCTTCCTACAGCCCAATACCTTCTTCTTCTTCCTCCTTGCTCTAGTTTCTCTCAAGAACTTAGAAAGAGAAGACTTGAAAAAAAATGAGGATCTGCAACCCTAAATTCGGACTTAACTTCCCAGGAGATGGCCTGAACCGTTAGATCCCAAAACCAGAAAAAGAATGGCCGCGATTCGCCTGGAAAACAGAAGACCTGGGCCGAACACGGCCTGGCACACGCCCGTGTCCAGGTCCGTGTGCCCCATTCGCCATCTCAAATCGACGCGCCTGGAATCGCACACGGGCATCCGACACGCCCGTGTTCCATCTGACACGCCCGTGTCCCCAGTGACACGGCCGTGTGGCTAGCCGTGTGCCTCCAACTACACGGCCCCGAAACCAACCCGAGAGGTGACATGGCCTGGAACACGCCCGTGTCCCAAGCCGTGTGCCAAGTCTCGACACCCGTCGACAGGCTTTGTGTCGACACCACGAAAAAATGTCGAGCGAAGATCGTCGACCAAGCGGGACACGCCCTGTGACACGCCCGTGTCACAGGCCGTGTGCCCCAGTCTCGACACCTTGTCGAGCAAAAGTGTCGACACTTGGGACGAGTGTCGACACGGCCTCGACACGCCCTGTGACACGCCCATGTCGCAGGCCGTGTACCACCCTCTCGACAATTTGTCGAGCGAAAGTGTCGACACTTGGGCCGAGTGTCGACACGGCCTCGACACGCCCTGCGACACGCCCGTGTCGCAGGCCGTGTTCTCCACTCTCGACACTCTATCGAGCGAAAGTGTCGACACTTGGGCCGAGTGTCGACACGACCTCGACACGCCCTGCGACACGCCCGTGTCGCAGGCCGTGTGCCTCCTGCCAGAAACCCAAAAATTTTTCTGAACTGCAGACTGAGCCTCTTGAAAAACTGGGGTGTTACAACTCTCCCCCACTTAACAGAATTTCGTCCCGAAATTTCAAAACAAAAGAGGTACAAAACTTAAATTGTACCTGACAAAAATAGTTCTGGATAGTCTTCTAGCATGGCCTGTTCTCGCTCCCAAGAGAACTCCTCACGACCGCAGTTGTCCCAATGAACTTTCACAAGTTTAACTTCTTTATTCCGCAACTGTCGAGTCTCTGAATCTTCTATAGCGATTGGAAGGACTCGCGTCCTCAAGTCTTCCTCAATCGGCACCGATGCCGGCTCAATCACCACGCTAGCCTCCACCAAGGCTTTCCTCAAAATGGAGACGTGGAAGACGTCATGTAATCCACTCAAATCTGCGGACAACGCCAACCGATAGGCTTCTTCTCCTATCCGCTCAACAATTTCAAAAGGCCCCAAAAACCTTGGGCTCAACTTCTTGAGTCGGCGAATCCGTGAGACGCCTTTGAACGGCTTAACCTTCAGATAAACCCAATCACCAACTGCAAATTCCAACTTCCGGTGACGAGCATTAAAATATTTTGCTTGCCTGTCTTGCGCCACTTTCATACGCTCTTGGATGGTCCGAACAAACTCACAAGCGTCAACTACGACATCCTTTCCCAAAAGTTTGGTGTCTCCCGCCTCTGCCCAAGACATTGGCGTTCGACACCGCCTCCCATACAAAGCTTCGTATGGCGCCATCTTTATGCTTGCTTGAAAACTGTTATTGTACTCAAATTCTACCATGAAGAGGTGATCCTCCCACCTCTTGCCAAAATCAAGAACGCACATTCTCAACATATCCTCCATAGTACGGTTCGTTCTCTCCGTTTGCCCATCAGTTTGAGGATGGAACGCCGTACTGAACTTTAGCTTCGTGCCCAAACTCTTCTGAACCAGTCTCCAGTCCTTGGACGTAAACCGTCCATCGCGATCGCTGACTATGCTCTTAGGAATTCCGTGCAGTCGCACAATGTTGTGAACATACAACTCCACCAGCCTCTCCATGCTGTCCTCTTTCCGATTCGGGATGAAGTGAGCCACCTTGGTTAGGCGATCCACGATCACCCAAATAGCATCATTACCATGCTGCGATCTAGGCAAACCATGCACAAAGTCCATGGAAATGTCCTCAAATTTCCACTCAGGAATTGGAAGGGGCTTCAGGAACCCGCCCGGTTTCTGACATTCGGCCTTCACCAAGGCACATGTTTGGCAATGACTCACATACAAAGCTACATCCCGCTTCAACCCCGGCCACCAAAAGGATTTCTTCATATCCAAGTACATCTTTGTACTGCCTGGGTGAATGGAGTACTTTGAGAAGTGAGCCTCAAACATCAACTCCTCACGGAGATTGCCAAACTGCGGTACACAAACCCTTCCATCCTTTCTCAAGATTCCCCCGATCATATCCCAGGTGCTGCTCTCGCCCGTTTGAGCCTCCAACACAAAAGGTTGAAACTCCACATCTAATCGAGTCGCTTCCCGAATACGATCGGACAAGTCGTTTTTCACTTCAATCCAGTTCAACCGAGCCACGCTAGACTCGCCTCTCGCAACACATTCCAATCCAAGGGACTCCCATTCCCGTACCAACCGCTCATCATGAGTGAAAGTCCACCTAGTGTCAGCTATGTGCACCTATGGGGGGGGGGAATAGGTGACGAGTAGTGCTTTTGCGGAATTTACGAGAGTACCTGCACAATAAAAATAAAGAGCACAGCAAACAGAAAACACAACAAATTTATAGTGGTTCCCCGACTTGGGTACATCCACTTTCCCCCTTCGACCTATCTCCCCAACAAGGGACGACTCGGTCACTTCTCCAACGGGATTGAAATTCAATCCCTGCACTACTGGAAGGAACCCTTCCACACGTGAGAGTCAACACTCCCACAAAACGGGTTGCACTCAACCCTTACAACACGGAACAAAAGTTCCTTTACAATAAAAGAAAATATAGAATGTACGCGAGATACAAACTTCTTTTGGAGACTACGGTGTTCCTCTTCGTTCGACGACGTGTTCTTGAAGTCGATGAAGAGTCTACAACCTCGGTCTCTCTTGGAGAGGATCTCCCCGGAACCGGCGGCGGCACACGAGCGGCGGCTAGCTTCGGGATCGGCGGCTACGATGATGAGCGGCTGCTGAACTTGGAGATCCAAACTTCGTAGCGAAGCAAACTCGGTCTACCAACGGTCACTCTAGGATCGGTCGTCTCGATCGATTCGGACGGAGGAGTTTTTCCCGGTCAACAAATCGAGAGACAAGAGATCTCTGGATAGACGCGTGAGACTCAAGCCTTGCTAGGCTTCTGTCGCCGGAGATCGGGAAGAAGAACGATCAGCGGCGGCGACGTACTTGCGCGAGCGGCGACGGAGGCGGCGGAGAGATTTCGCGATATTAGGGTTTCCGCTTGCTCGGCTTCTTTCTGTGTAGGTATTCCGTTCAAAATACCCGAGTATAAATACTGTAGCTACCTCCAATAAGACCGTTTGTGGGACCCACAAAAGAAATCCCCAAATCCCGGTCCAGGAATTTAACAGCGGCAGAATCCGGTTCAGGAAATTCCAGAGAAAACGCCAAGGAAAAATCGGTGAGAATCGAAAGTGATTCTCGCCGAGTCGCCGAGAATCAAAGGTGATTTTCGACGATTCGGCGAGAATCAAAGATGATTCTCGTCGAATTTGCCTTGGTTGCACGCACTGCTTTAAGCCAGGTCGAGACGGCGAGAATCAACCAGTGATTCTCGTCGAGTCGGTGCTTGCTTAGACGCAGAGGTGCTTGCTTAGAAGTTGCTGGATCGAGTTCGGCGAGAATCAACTTCTGATTCTCTACGAATCGGCGAGAATCCCAAGTGATTCTCGCCGAATCGGCGAGAATCACTTGGTGATTCTCGTCGATTCTAACTTAGACGAATTTTCGTCTTTCCACCTATGAGATGCTCCTTGACCCATCCTTGCTCCTTGTCTGCTCCTGCATATTTACAGCCCTGTGCTTGAAAATAAGTGCACTCCAATAGAGAGAGTACACGTAGGCCAATACACTGATCTGCTCAACGAGGGATTACGTCGTGCAGACCCGTGTATATTGACCTACTGCACCCTGACATTGGTGTGCACTTAGCGTGGAAAAACTGCAAGCACAACTAGGAGGATTTTATCAAATACATAGTCTATTGACCTTAGCTTGTCCAGGGGCTTCTTCAAATCAGGTACATTATGGATACAATACCCAACAATCTCCCCCTATTTGAAGAAGCCTAAACCCTACAAGCTAAGGTGAATAGAGCAAATGAGAATGAAAACCATAAACTGAAAAGAGAGTTGAGTGAGTTATCCATTACCAATACCAATATCTTGGGAGCAAGCTTGGAGCCACCTTAGCCTTAGCCGAGAGGGTAATCTCCCCCTTTTCGGCTTCTACAAATCGGGGTCTGTAGCGTTTTACCCTTTTCTCCCCCTCAGTTCTTGCACGGGCCTGGAGCCTCTGTAGTCTTCATTCGTCATAATTGAGCATCCCCAATTCAGTCTTGAAAAGATTGAACTTGGCCTCGTCTAGGGGCTTTGTGAATATATCAGCAATCTGCTTGTCCGTGGGGACATAACAGAGAGAGATATCCTTGTTCTCCACGTGCTCCCAAATAAAGTGGTAGCGTACTTCAATATGCTTCGTTCTGCTGTGCGACACCGGATTGTTGGCAATGGCAATTGCACTGGAGGAGTCACAGTGCATGGGTACTTCCTTGAACTGAAGGTCGTAGTCGGCTAACTGGTTTCTGATCCATAGAAGTTGTGCGCAACAGCTTCCTGCCGAGATATACTCTGACTCTGCTGTGGAGGTTGCAACACAATTCTGTTTCTTGCTGTTCCATGAGATAAGCCTCCTGCCGAGGAATTGACACGTCCCGGAGGTGCTTTTCCTGTCATCCCTGCTCCCTGCAAAATCAGCATCGGAAAAGCCTATTAGCTCGACATCATTGTTTCTCGGGTACCACAAGCCAAGATTAGGAGTACCTTTAAGGTATCTCAGAATTCGCTTTGCAGCGACATAGTGAGATTCCTTAGTGTTCACCTGATATCGGGCACAGACACATGTGGAGAACATAATATCCGGTCGACTAGCAGTAAGGTAGAGCAGGGATCCAATGATGCTTTTGTATTTGGTTTCATCGAAAGGTTTACCTTTCTCATCCTTATCCAGAGACATGGTGGATCCCATTGGAGTCTTCATAGAGGTTGCACTCTCCATACCGAATTTCTTAAGGAGTTCATTTGTGAACTTCGTCTGAGAGATGAAGATTCCATCCTCAGACTGTTTCACTTGAAGTCCTAAGAAATACTTGAGCTCTCCCATACTGCTCATTTCAAACTTTCCTTGCATAAGTTTAGAAAACTTTTTGCAAAGATTGTTGTCCGTTGAGCCGAATATTATGTCATCGACATAGATTTGCACCAGCAAAATCTTGCCTTTGACTTCCCTGAGAAATAATGTTTTATCTATTTTACCTCTGGAGAACTTGTTCTCAAGAAGAAAACTAGATAAAGTCTCATACCAAGCTCGTGGAGCTTGTTTCAACCCATATAAGGCCTTATTAAGAAAATAAACGTGATTAGGATAAGTAGGATCGACAAAACCTGGGGGTTGAGCGACGTATACTTCCTCTTTCAGGTCTCCATTCAGGAATGCCGATTTCACATCCATTTGATAGACTGTGAATCCTTTGTGTGAAGCATATGCCAGGAACAACCTGATTGCGTCGAGCCTTGCTACTGGTGCGAAGGTCTGGTCGAAGTCAATCCCTTCCTCCTGTCTGTAACCTTGAGCCACCAGCTTGGCCTTGTTCTTTACGATGACACCATGTTCATCCAGCTTGTTTCTGAAGATCCACTTCGTGCCAATCACATTCTGCTTGTATGGTCTGGGAACCAGCGTCCAAACCTTGCAACGTTCGAATTGATGTAGTTCCTCTTGCATGGCCAGAATCCATGCCGCATCCTTGTTCGCCTCGTCGAATTTCTTTGGCTCAACCTGTGACAGGAAGCTAAGATGCAATACTTCGTTAACTGTACCTCTTCGAGTTCTGACACCAACACGAGGATCCCCGATGATCTGATCTCTAGGATGATCTCTCACGTGCCGGAGCTCTAGAAGTCTGGCGTCTGGAGCTTCAACTACTTCTTGGGCTTCTCTTTCTTCTAAGAGATTTGTTCCATCTTGATCTTCAACATTTTCAGATGACGTGGAGGTGGAAACTTTGACGTACTTGGGAGCGTCATCTTTAGGGGTCTCATACAGACTCAGCTGTTCAAGTCTAGCACCTGCATCTTCAAGAATACTACTGGAAGAATTGCAGTTAAGCAAACTTCCTTCATCAAATACAACATTTATTGATTCTTCTACCACTAGGGTTTTCTTATTGAAGACCCTATATGCCCGACTATGGGAACTATAGCCCATGAATATGCCTTCGAAGCATTTTTCACCGAATTTAGTACGCGGGTACTTCCCATTATTCAGTACATAGCATCGGCAACCAAAAATCCTCAAGTAGGACATGGTTGGTTTCCTGCCTTTCAGTAGCTCGTAGGGCGTCTTACGATGATGCTTGTTGATCAATGCTCGGTTTTGTACATGACATGCCGTATTGACACCCTCTGCCCAGAAGTATTCCGGGAGAGAAGCATCTTTCAACATTGTCGTGCAGGCTTCAATGAGAGTGCTGTTTCTTCTCTCCGCAACTCCATTTTGCTGAGGAGTGCGCGGGGAGTAAAACTCATGAAAGATACCTTGTTCTTCACAAAATTCTGTCATTGCACCAGATTCGAATTCTGTTCCATGGTCACTTCTGATTTTGACCACGGAGCAGTTAAATTCGTTCTGAACCTGCTTGACAAAATTAGTGAAGATGTCAAACGTATCTGGCTTTCGTTTCAAAAAGAACACCCATGTAAACCGAGAATGATCATCAACTATCACTAGCGTATATGACTTGCCTCCCAAGCTATGAACTTGCATTAGACCAAATAAGTCCATATGCAAAAGGTAAAGACATTGGGAAGAGTCTTTGTCAACGATGCTCTTAAAGGTAGCCCGAGTCTGTTTGCCCATCTGGCATGCAGGACATGGGCTATCTTTGATGCACTTGATACTGGGAGCATCCCTTACCAAGTCCTTAGAAAATAGCATACTAATTGTCTTGAAATTAATATGTGCCAATCTCTTGTGCCATTGTTCACAAAGAGATGCACTGCCTGTTGCCACAAGGCATACGGGGGTAGATGAATCTAAACTGAGAAAATCTAAACAAAAGATATTTCTGCTCCTAATGCCTGATAATACCGTTTCAGAAGAGGTACGTGAAATTATCAGACATTTATCCTTGCAGAACTTAACGTTATAACCTTTATCACATAACTGACTTACACTGATCAGGTTATGGTTTAACCCTTCAACATAAGCCACGTCGGTGATAGAGATTATACCGTTGGAAATCATACCATAACCTCTGGTGACTCCTCGATCTGACCCTCCAAAGATGACTTTGGGTCCATTCTCGACTGGAGTGTAATCACGCAGCAGGCTTCTTGTCCCGGTCATATGCCGGGAGCATCCACTGTCCAAATACCAGATCGGCGTTTTGGTGGCCTTTAGACATTCCTGCAAAACAAAATTAATTTGCCTTAGGAACCCAATCGAACTTGGGTCCTAGATTCCTGGTTAGCACACTCCCCCTCGGTTGGTTAACCCTACGAGTGGTCGGTCTCGCATTGCTAACATGGGGAGTCTCGTAGTTCCTTGGATTAAACCAACAATCCACGGCAAAGTGACCGACTTTGCCACAGCACCAACAGTCAAATCTGTTGTACCTCTTCCTAGGCTCCTACCTTACCCTGGGAACGGTGGGTACTGCTGGGGCCTTGGATCTGGAGGTGGAGGCCTCATGGTGACAACAGTCACATGACTTTGTCACTTTCTGTATAATAGGCTTGGCTTTTGGTGCCTGCTTTCCATTATGGTAGCTAGAGAACGGACCATAATTTCCTATGTGGATTTCCTCATAAGGTGCCTTGAAGGCACTCTCACCGAAGTTCCGGGGAAAGTTCCAACCGTCATACCGGCTCTTTGGCTTTGCAACCGAGGGCCGGAAATGATGCCCAAATGTTGACTCAAAGTCGTGTTGGTTGCAAGGAAAGCCAGGCTTTCTGAACGCAACAGGACTAAGAGGAGCCTTACCCTTTTCATCAGCAGAGGCCTTCTTGGTGGCCTTATTCTTCCTCTGGTTCTTGTTTCTCCTAGATGAAGAACCAGGTACCCCTATATGCCCCAAGCCAGCTCCTTTGGCCTGAGCAGAGAAGGTATCAACGACTGGAAGAACTGTTTTTGGCATGGAGAAGCTCTTGACGATCTTCCTTTCTGCCGCAAGTAGTTCTTCCAACTTGTCGACTTCCTCCTGCTTTAGATCAAGGAGCTTCAAAGACTCTGAATGCTTGGAAGTCAGGTCAAGGTGTTCCTGTCGGAGAGAAATCAAGCTAGTGACCTCTTCCCTTAGGGATACACACTCACCCTTAAGGAATTTTACTTCCTTCTTCTCAGCCTTCTGTCTCTTTCTGCACTCATCGAAAGTGTTGAGCAGAAGCTCATACTTCTCGAGGAGCTCAGCTTCACGGGCTGAAGGGTCATCCTCAGGTTCATCATCCTGAGACTCAGGATCAGAGTCGGAGTCGGAGAGAGGGGTGTGAGTTTTTACCTTCCCAGTAAATGGGGGACATTCTCCTTCTGAGTCGGAGCGACCCACCAACCCGAAGTAGGCTTCCTCATCATCACTGGAGTCTGAGGAATCAGACTCACTTAGTGTCTTTGGCCTTCTTGCGATGTAGCTCCGCTCCTTCTTCTTATCTCTGGAGGATTTGAGCTCTTCTCCTTTCCCTTTTTCTCTTTTGCTTTGATGGCAGTCGGCCACAACGTGTCCTGGCTTATTGCATCCAAAGAAAATAATATCAGAAGAACGATGTTTGTTAGGTTTAGATGCATACCTGTCAGAAGAATAGTTTTTCTTCTGATGCCTGGAGGAGGAGCTGTCTTTCTTTCTTTGATTCCTCATCTTGAGGAACTTCTTGAACTCTCGGGTGATGAGGGAGAAATCCTCCTCCGACAGCTCTGAGCCGGAGGAGCATGGTTCAGAGTCCTCCTCCTCTTCCTTACTCCTCGCACGGTATGACATCGCACTCTTGCCCTTTCTGGAGTAACTGGCTTTTAGGGCCACAGTCTTTTCTTTTGCAGCAGCCTTCTCTGCTTCTTCCTCTGCCTTCCGGGTGTTCAGCTGAAGTTCATAGGACATCAGCTTCCCAAACAGGATTTGTGGATCAGTTTCTGCTAGTCTTCCAAATTCTCTGATGGCGCAGATCTTTGTGTCCCATTCCTTAGTAAGGGACCTAAGGAATTTGTCATTGAGTTCACCATTGGTGAACACTCTTCCGTAGCCCTTGAGGGCGTTGACAATCTTTAGGAAGTTCTCGTATGTGACTCCGATTTCTTCCTTAGGCCCTTGCCTGAAGGCCTCATATTTTTGGTTCAGGAGGGATCTCCGATCATCACTCACTTCATCCGTGCCCTCCATTAGGATGATCAGGCACTGCCAGATCTCCTGAGCAGTCCTGTAGTTGCTGAAATTTTGCATCATGGAATCATCAACTGCGCTGACCAGAATGTTTCTTGCCTTCTTGTCCAGTCCTACGAGCACCATCTCGTCTTTATCCATTTCAGAAAGTGTCTTCGGCACCTTCTTGGTGGGATCGATGGTGGAGGCCTTGGTGGGGACATAAGGTCCCTCCTCCACGATCATGAAGAGTCGAGGATCGACTGCTTCCATGTAAAACCTGATTCTTTCCTTCCAGATCGGAAAGTTTAGCCTGGTGCATACTGGGATCTTGCCGGAGAACTTGAGCCCGTCCATAGTAGATATTTGTCTTCTTCTTGACACTAGGGGCAGGATTCAACTCAAGGTGTTGACCTTTTTGATGAGCAACCTCGCTTTGATACCACTTGAAAGTCCACCTAGTGTCAGCTATGTGCACCTATGGGGGGGGGGAATAGGTGACGAGTAGTGCTTTTGCGGAATTTACGAGAGTACCTGCACAATAAAAATAAAGAGCACAGCACACAGAAAACACAGCAAATTTATAGTGGTTCCCCGACTTAGGTACATCCACTTTCCCCCTTCGACCTATCTCCCCAACAAGGGACGACTCGGTCACTTCTCCAACGGGATTGAAATCCAATCCCTGCACTACCGGAAGGAACCCTTCCACATGTGAGAGTCAACACTCCCACAAAACGGGTTGCACTCAACCCTTACAACACGGAACAAAAGTTCCTTTACAACAAAAGAAAATATAGAATGTACGCGAGATACAAACTTATTTTGGAGACTACGGTGTTCCTCTTCGTTCGACGACGTGTTCTTGAAGTCGATGAAGAGTCTACAACCTCGGTCTCTCTTGGAGAGGATCTCCCCGGAACCGGCGGCGGCACACGAGCGGCGGCTAGCTTCGGGATCGGCGGCTACGATGATGAGCGGCTGCTGAACTTGGAGATCCAAACTTCGTAGCGAAGCAAACTCGGTCTACCAACGGTCACTCTAGGATCGGTCGTCTCGATCGATTCGGACGAAGGAGTTTTTCCCGGTCAACAAATCGAGAGACAAGAGATCTCTGGATAGACGCGTGAGACTCAAGCCTTGCTAGGCTTCTGTCGCCGGAGATCGGGAATGTTGAAGTTGGTGACCGGGCGGTCTGTCTTGGCGGGTTGGAGACCGCGTGGTCTGGCGGTTTGATTCGGCGACTTGTAAACCGGGCGGTCTAGCAATCTTCACAGGCGACCTCTCTGCTTCTCTTATTGTAGCCGTGCGGTTAGTCCTTCTGTCTAACCGTGCGGCCTGTGCGGTTTACTTTGTACAGTCCGCTTAGCTTGTAAATTTTTAGACCCACATCTCTTATTTGTATTCTCTCTTCTCTCCTCCATTCTATATAAGGGAGGGCATACCTTTGTAATAGTTATCTTTTTTGGATAATAAAATTTCAATTATTCAAAAGTTTATTCGGCTTGTTCTCTACTTTTCGCTTCTTTTCGCTACTTTCTAACATGGTATCAGAGGACACGGTCATTTTCTCCTGATTCTGTGCGCTCTCTGTTGTTCGCGGCTTGTCTTCCGCATTCTGCGACTTGTTCGCGGCTTGCCTTCTCATCTGTCCGCGCGGCTTGTTTCTCTCCGCGCGGCTTGTCTCTGTCCGCTGCCTGTTCGCGCGGCTTGCTTCTTCTTGGTTCTCTTCTTCTACTGCTCTTTATCGCAGCGACCTGTTTCCGTGTCGCTGCGCTCCTTGTTCTTTCCTACCGCTCCGACTTCCTAGTCGCTGCAGTCTGTCTCTGTCCGCGCGTGTTGTCTCTGTACTCGCGGTTTGCTGCTGTGATCTGCCTGACCGTGCGGGTTGTTCCTTTCTCCCCCGCATCTTGGTCGCGGTCACCTGCTCTTCTCCTCTCTTCTGTTCGCTCGGCCTTTTCAGTCCGCGCGACCTCTTCCCCGCTGTGCCCTTGACTGCTGTGATCTGCCTGACCGTGCGGGTTGTACCTTTCTTACCCGCATCTTGGTCGCGGTCACCTGCTCTTCTCCTCTCTTCTGTTCGCTCGGCCTTTTTCAGTCCGCGCGACTTCTTCCCCGCTGTGCCTTGATCTGCATCCTAGCCGCTCGTGTTCGCGCGGCTTCTTCCCTTTTTCTCGCCGCGGTTTCACGCGGATTCTTCCTTGTTTGAGCGGCCTCTCTTCCCTTCTCCTTTAGCCGCTCCTGCTTGTTAGTCGCCGCGACCTCCTGGTTTAGTCGCGTGGCTTGTGCTCTGCACCTTGGTTGTGGCCCTTCGTGCCGCTGGTGTGCTGTCACCAAGACCGCTGCAGTTTCTTCTTCCTCCCTTCATGGATTTCATATCCTCCTCCACGCCATTCGCCTCGGTTGTCACGTCTTCTGGTCGTGCACACGTTGTTACTCAGGGCAAATGGCTGATCGACACTGGTGCTACAAATCATATGACCGGCCATCTCCCGTGTTTCTCTCTCCCAGAAAAACATGCTCGCTTGCCCCCAGTTACTCTCGCTGACGGCTCTTCATCATCAGTTCATGGAACAGGGATAGTTCATGTCACTCCGTCTCTTCACTTGGCGGATACTCTCTACGTGCCACAGTTCCCGTGCAACTTATTATCTGTTACCTCTCTTTGCAAGCAATTACAGTGTTCCGTCACATTTACTTCTACTTCTTGCTCTTTTCAGGATCCGGACTCCCAACGGACGATTGCTACTGGGACTGAGAGTGGCGGCTTATACTTCCTAGACAACATTTCTGCTTTTTCCACCTTCTCCTCCACCTCCACAGATCTTCTCCAATGGCATCTCCGCCTTGGTCATGCTCCTCCCCGTCTTCTTCGTCAACTTCTGCCCCACCTTTCTCCTCAAAGTCCTCCGCTCAACTGTGAGGCCTGTCAGCTTGGCAAGCATCACCGCTCCTCCTTCCCTCCAAAGCACGTTCGTCGCTCTACCCGTCCGTTTGATCTTATCCACTCCGATATCTGGGGTCCTTCTCCTACTCTTACCATTGGTCGGGGTAGTTCCTATTTTGTCACGTTCATTGATGATTTTTCTCGCTGTACGTGGGTGTATCTGTTAAAAGATCGCTCCGAATTATTCTCTGTATGGACATCCTTCTATCTCATGATCAAAACTCAGTTTGGTGTTTCTATCCAAGTGTTTCGATCTGATAATGCCCAAGAATATCTCAGTCGTGACTTCTCTACATTCTGCATGCAAAATGGGATTCTTCATCAAACTAGTTGTGTCTATACTTCACAACAAAATGGTGTGGCCGAACGCAAAAACCGTCACCTGCTCGATGTCGCTCGCACCTTGATGACCCAGATGCATGTTCCTCGCTCCTATTGGGGCTATGCTGTTCTCCTTGCCTGCTACCTCATCAATCGCATCCCCTCCACGGTTCTCCACGGCCAAACCCCGTTCTCCATTTTGTATCCGGGAAAGGAGCCGTTTCCTCTCCCTCTCCAAATCTTTGGATGCACTGCCTTTGTGCATACCCCTTCTGCCACCCGTGATAAGCTCTCCCCTCGCTCCACCAAATGTGTCTTTCTAGGGTACTCCACCACTCAGAAAGGCTACTGTTGCTTTGATCCCGTCCTTCGTAAGCAGTTCGTCTCTGCTGACGTCACCTTCTTCGAGAATACCTCCTACTTCTCGGATGACTCTTCTCCTCTTCTCCCAGCTTCTGATTCTCCTGCCGTTCCCTTCGTTCCCTCACCTCCTCCTACACTCTCCACCACTCCACCGTCTCCACCCCCTCCTCTTCCTCCACCTCTCTCTCTCCCTTCTCCACCACCCTCTCCCTCATCTCCGCTGTCGTCGCTCTCTTCTCCCGGGCCAGCTTTCTCTACCACGGATGCTCCGGATGCCGCGGGCCCGGCTGACCTGGATCTTCCTATTGCTCTTCGCAAAGGGGTGCGGACGTGTACCTTACACCCCCTTGCTACTATTGTTTCCTATGATCGTCTTACTCCTTCTCGCAGGGCATTTGCACTGGCTATCTCTGCCACTGCCACACCCCGCTCCTATCAGGAGGCCCTTGCTATTCCTCACTGGAAGATGGCCATGGATGAGGAAATGGCGACCCTCACTAAGCGGGGTACCTGGACTCTTATTCCTCCTCCTTTTGGTACTGATGTTGTTGGCTGTCGCTGGGTCTTTGTGGTCAAATTTAGCCCAGACGGCACTGTGGATCGGTATAAGGCTCGCCTTGTGGGTAAGGGCTTTACTCAGACCTATGGGGTTGATTACTTTGACACCTTCTCCCCTGTGGCTCGTCTCAGCACCATCCGGGTTCTTCTCTCTGTCGCCGTCAATCGGGATTGGCCGATTTCTCAGCTGGACGTCAAGAATGCCTTCCTTTATGGAGATCTTCACGAGGCCGTTTACATGGAGCAACCTCCTAGGTATGTTGCTCAGGGGGAGACACGAGTATGCCGGCTGCAGAAGGCAATTTATGGCCTCAAGCAGAGTCCTCGAGCTTGGTTTGACAAGTTCAGCGGTATTGTGGCGGCTGTTGGTTTTGTGCGAAGCTCTGCTGATCACTCTCTCTTTATTCGCAAAACTCCTTCTGGGCTGGTTGTTCTTGCTGTGTACGTCGATGATATTCTTCTCACTGGCGATGACCAGGAAGGGGTAGCCCTGACAAAGCGACATCTTCGCCAACATCTGATCACTAAAGATATGGGCTCTCCAAAGTACTTTCTGGGGATCGAACTCTCGCGGAAGCCCGACTCCTTAGTTCTCTCTCAGCGTAAGTATGCCCTTGATCTTTTAAAAGAGGCAGGATTGACTGGAGCTAAACCTGCCCGATGCCCCATGGCTATTGGGGAGGACAAAACCTGGACAGATGATTCGCCTCCTCTTTCAGATAGTTCGTGGTACAGGCGTCTGGTTGGTAAGCTCATATATCTCACAGTGACCAGACCCGACATTTCCTATGCTGTGGGCAAGGTGAGTCAATTCATGCAAGCGCCTAGGGAATGTCATCTACAGTCCGCCTTGCGGATCTTGGAATATGTCAAAGCAGCGCCTGGGAAAGGATTACTGTTTCAGAAGAATGGTCATCTGAGGATTGAAGCCTACTCAGATGCAAGTTATGCTGATGACAAAGGGGATCGCAAGTCTACCTCAGGTTTTTGCACCTTTGTTGGGGGAAATCTGGTGAGCTGGAAGAGCAAAAAGCAGTCTGTTGTCTCCAGGTCCAGTGCAGAAGCTGAGTATCGCAGTATGGCGTCAACCACTTGTGAGTTGAAATGGTTGCGGGCTCTCATGCTAGATTTAGGAGAGGTGTACAACCATCCTCTTCCTATGTTCTGTGATAATAAGGCCGCCATATACATCTCCAAAAACCCGGTATTCCATGAAAGAACAAAGCACATTGAGGTTGACTGCCATTTCATTCGTGAAGAGATTTTAAAAGAACAAATTTGCACTCCGTTTGTCACGTCTGATAAAGAGCTAGCTGACATCTTCACCAAGCCAGTCTCCGCCTCGTTTCTGCATGTTTGCGACAAGCTGGGCATGATTGATATATATGCTCCAGCTTGAGGGGGAGTGTTGAAGTTGGTGACCGGGCGGTCTGTCTTGGCGGGTTGGAGACCGCGCGGTCTGGCGGTTTGATTCGGCGACTTGTAAACCGGGCGGTCTAGCAATCTTCACAGGCGACCTCTCTGCTTCTCTTATTGTAGCCGTGCGGTTAGTCCTTCTATCTAACCGCACGGCCTGTGCGGTTTACTTTGTACAGTCCGCTTAGCTTGTAAATTTTTAGTCCCACATCTCTTATTTGTATTCTCTCTTCTCTCCTCCATTCTATATAAGGGAGGGCATACCTTTGTAATAGTTATCTTTTTTGGATAATAAAATTTCAATTATTCAAAAGTTTATTCGGCTTGTTCTCTACTTTTCGCTTCTTTTCGCTACTTTCTAACAGGGAAGAAGAACGATCAGCGGCGGCGACGTACTTGCGCGAGCGGCGACGGAGGCGGCGGAGAGATTTCGCGATATTAGGGTTTCCGCTTGCTCGGCTTCTTTCTGTGTAGGTATTCCGTTCAAAATACCCGAGTATAAATACTGTAGCTACCTCCAATAAGACCGTTTGTGGGACCCACAAAATAAATCCCCAAATCCCGGTCCAGGAATTTAACAGCGGCAGAATCCGGTTCAGGAAATTCCAGAGAAAACGCCAAGGAAAAATCGGTGAGAATCGAAAGTGATTCTCGCCGAGTCGCCAAGAATCAAAGGTGATTCTCGACGATTCGGCGAGAATCAAAGATGATTCTCGTCGAATTTGCCTTGGTTGCACGCACTGCTTTAAGCCAGGTCGAGACGGCGAGAATCAACCAGTGATTCTCGTCGATTCGACGAGAATCACTAGTGATTCTCGCCGAATCGGCGAGAATCACTAAGTGATTCTCGTCGATTCTTACTTAGACACAGAGGTGCTTGCTTAGAAGTTGCTGGATCGAGTTCGGCGAGAATCAACTTCTGATTCTCGACGAATCGGCGAGAATCCCAAGTGATTCTCGCCGAATCGGCGAGAATCACTTGCTGATTCTCGTCGATTCTAACTTAGACGAATTTTCGTCTTTCCACCTATGAGATGCTCCTTGACCCATCCTTGCTCCTTGTCTGCTCCTGCATATTTACAGCCCTGTGCTTGAAAATAAGTGCACTCCAATAGAGAGAGTACACGTAGGCCAACACACTGATCTGCTCAACGAGTAATTACGTCGTGCAGACCCGTGTATATTGACCTACTGCACCCTGACATTGGTGTGCACTTAGCGTGGAAAAACTGCAAGCACAACTAGGAGGATTTTATCAAATACATAGTCTATTGACCTTAGCTTGTCCAGGGGCTTCTTCAAATCAGGTACATTGTGGATACAATACCCAACAATGAGCTTCGATCCAATTTCCTTGCCCCGAGTACTTTCTACTCAACGCATCCGCCACCACATTGGCTTTACCCGGCGTATAATGGATCGCCACTTCGTAGTCTCCAAGAAACTCAACCCATCTGCGTTGCCGCATGTTCAAGTCCTTTTGATCCAAGAGATACTTCAGGCTTTTATTGTCCGTGAAGATCTCCACCCTTGCGCCATACACATAGTGTCGCCAAATTTTCAATGCGAAGATTACCGCCGCCAACTCCAAATCATGGACGGGGTAATTCCTCTCATGAGGTTTCAGCTGTCTAGACCCAAAAGCTATCACCTTCCCATGTTGCACCAAAACGCAACCCAAACCGCATCCCGATGCGTCACTGAAAATTTGAAATCCATCGGTCCCTTGCGGTAAACTCAGGATCGGAGCCATCATAAGCCTCTCCTTCAGGGCCTCAAATGCTTGACCGCACTCTTGGGTCCACACAAATTTATGGTCTTTGCGAGTGAGAGAGGTGAGGGGTAGAGCTATCTTCGAGAAATTCTCCACGAATCTCCTATAATACCCGACTAGTCCAAGAAAACTTCGGACTTCCGCCACGGTCCTCAACACCGGCCAATCTCTGATGGCCTCCACTTTCGCTGGATCCACTGCCACCCCATCACCACTAATCACGTGGCCCAAAAATGCCACCTTCTCCAACCAGAACTCGCATTTGGAGAATTTTGCATACAACTCATTCTCCCTCAACACTTGCAAAACCCTTCTTAAGTGGGTCTCATGCTCCACTTGCGATTTGGAATACACCAAAATATCATCAATGAAAATAACCACAAAAGAATCCAAGTATTCCCGGAATACCCGATTCATCAGATCCATGAACACCGATGGTGTGTTCGTCAACCCGAACGGCATCACCGTAAACTCAAAGTGTCCATACCTTATACCAAAGGCAGTTTTGGGTATGTCCTCATCTCGAATTCGCAGTTGATAGTAGCCTGACTTCAAGTCCAGTTTCGAATATACCACTGACCCCACCAATTGGTCGAACAAATCGTCTATCCGAGGGATCGGATACTTATTCTTGACGGTCAATTTGTTCAGCTCTCGGTAGTCTATGCATAGGCGCATGCTACCGTCCTTCTTTTTTACAAACAACACCGGTGCGCTCCACGGTGAAGAACTGGGTCTAATATACCCTTACTCCAACAGTTCCTGTAACTGTACCTTAAGTTCCGCCAACTCCTTTGGTGCCATCCTAAAAGGAGGACGTGATACCGGTCTAGCCTCCGGCATTAACTCGATCGAGAAGTCGATCTCCCGCCGAGGAGGCGCTCCAGGAAGTTCATCCGGAAATACATCCTTGAACTTTGCCACAACAGGCACTTCCTCAAAATACAGTTGGGAGAGACGAACCTCCAATAACGCTACAAGCGCTACACCACCCTGGTTAACCGCCCGCACCAACTGCATGGCCGAAATCAGGGAACAGGCCACTCCACAAAGGCCCTCAAATTTGACTTCCGTTTGCCCCTTACTCCTTAGAGTCACTACCTTGGATAAACAATCAATGCTGGCGCGCTGCTCTGGAAGCCAGTCCATGCCCAAAATGACATCGAACTCTACTAAAGGTAACACTGCTGCTTCCAGAGCGAAGACAACTCCGTCTAGCTCCCAACAAATGCGCCCTTTAGCCCCGGTGGTCATAGATGACCCATTGGGCATGCGCACTTTCAGCTCTGCTCCCGACAAAAAAGACTCAACTCCTATTCTCCGGATGAAGCTCTCCGCAAGAAAGGAGTGCGATGCTCCCGTATCAAACAATACCCTAGCGGGGTATCCGGAAACTAACACGAAGCCTACAACATAGACATTCCACAAAAGTCTAAAAGGATGAAGCACAAAATTTAAAATTAAATTTTCTTCATACCTGTCACCACATCAGTCTGGCGGATCACTTCCTGCTGTCCAAGGTTGTAGGCCCTTGGTTGCACCGGTTGGAACCGAGAAGCGCTCGACTCTGCCATCTTTCCCTTCTCTGCAGCACTGGGGCCGGAGCGCACGGTCTGCTCCTGCCTTGCCTCTTGCCCCGCTCCTCCTTGCTGACAAGCACGGGCTATATGCCCAACCTTCCCGCAGTTGTAGCACGTCGGCGGTCCCCTAGAGTGGGAACCCCCAGGCGTCCAGTTGCTCCTCTCACCAGATCTGGGAGTGTGAGGCTTCTTCCTCCACCTACTCCCATCAGACTTTCCATGAGATTGGGAAGGCTTCCCTTCCCCTTGCTTGGGGGTAAAACCCTTTCGACGCTAGGTTCGCTCCAGATCATTCTCCAAACTCCTGGCGGCTTCAACTAGATCATTAAATCCCTCCCTCTTCATGGAGATGATGGGTTGTCTCAGATTTTCCCTCAACCCTTGGTAGAAGAGGTTATCCCTCTCTACATCATCATCCATTGTCGTTCCCGCATAACGACCCAAACGGGTGAACTCTTGCACGTACTCGTCCACCGTCTTGTCTCGCTGCATTAGATGCAGAAACTGCCTCTGCAGGGCCAGCCGCGTAGAAACTGGTATATATCTCTTTAGAAAAGCGTCCCCAAATTCCTCCACCGACGGGGTGCGTCCAGAGAACTGGCAGCCACTAAGGCTCACCCACCACAACTTGGCGTCTCCTTCCAACATGAACGCCGCATACTCAGCTTTCTTTTCCTCTGGCGTCTCTGCCGCCCTTAGTAGTTCTTGAATACGAACCCACCAATCCTCCGCATCCGTTGGCGTTCCAACACCCTTGAAGGACGGGGGATGGAAACTCAGGAAGTACTTCATGTGTTGGTCTCCATGTCCTACCACCACCCTTTCTGCCAAAGGCTCCACTCGCCTGGTGATGGGCCCGCGAACAGACTCTTACTGTGGTTGGTTCGGTGAGTCGATCGCCGCGGGCTTGATCGGGTAGGCAAGTGCACCTATCGCAAGTAGTACTCGATATTCGGGGGAATACCGAGGTCGTATTGTTCTCGGGGTCGCGTTGACTATTCTTACTCCTCCGGGAGGACTATTATTTTACTGAAAATAAGGTGAATTTTTTTTTACTTAATAAAAGGCGAAAAAGCAAAGGAGCGAAAAAACGATTTAGAAAATATTCGATGAAGGGTTAACGCTCGGCATCGAATCGGATTAAGACTAAAACAATTTTTAATAATAAAAAGACTTAGTTTTCAAATTAATAATAAGGCAACTTGGCCGTGGAGGTTCCACAAATGTGAGCGCACTTATCTCTAGGAATATTGCTCACCTGAACGTTAAGACTATTCGACCGAACGTTAGTCCGACGAAGGATTCCTCTTAACGCCCGCTTTACGCTAAGAACCCCGCTATTGGGTGGGGGACCCAATCCGGTAGAATTACGCTTGTCCTCTCTCGAGGGGGTGCACGCAACTCTATTTACCCAGGGGTGATCGGTCCATATGCACGGCCTCTCGGCTAGCTAGCATATGGACTACGGAAATAGGGCCCACACATCGATTATGTGGTCCTACGCGTCGTAAACCCGGGGTAAACCCTAAGTGCTTAAATTAAAATGAAAATAAAGAACTTTAATTATTATAAATCATTTTAAATGTCCCAATGCTCTTCGATGCCGAGGCTAATAGCGATTAGCCACACATCGGTATGGGGACGGCTTATAATTTAGTGAGGCGTGAGTTCGAAATTAAATGCTAAACGATTATAAGAAAGGGACAAAAGAAAAATAACAATATTTAGAAAGCTAAAAAGTTAACTAAACGAGAACTCACGCACACTCCAAATTATAAATTAAACAGAAACTAAGTTACACATGAATGAAATTTGCATAATTTAAATTTGCGAGTCCCACTCAAACGAGTGGGGGCGGTAAATAAAGGCTGAAAATTGCAAGTCCTACTCAAACGAGTAGGACTGAAATGAAAGCGAGTCCTACTCAAATGAGTAGGAGAAAATAAATGCGATTATAGGGCTAAAAAGTCCGGCCATTTAACTCAAGTGAGTAGGCGGAAAAATAAAGAAAGAAAATTTGCAAGTCCTACTCAAACGAGTAGAACTGAAATAAGGTCCGGCCATTTAAACTCAAGTGAGTAGGCGGAAAAATAAAGAAAGAAAAATTACAAGTCCTACTCGAACGAGTAGGACTGAAAATGAAAACGATGCGCCATTTAACTCTTAACGAGTAGGCGGAAATAAATGCACACGAACACACACTCCATATGAAATTCAAGAAAGCAATAAAATTATACACCTACACTCACACACTCTACATAATTTGAATAAAGCATTAAAAGAAAGCAATTAAAAAGAAAGCATGAAAATAATACACCTACACTCACACACTCTACATAATTTGAACAAAGCATAAAAATTATACACCTACACTCACACACTCAACATGAAAAATCAAAGTTACCTAAAAATTAAAATTTATACTAATTCAAGCATAGGTTTTGCCAAAAACAAATAAAAAGAAGAAATTACAATTTTAGAAGACAAAAGTTTTTCAAAACAAATTAAAAACCAAAGTTTTTGGAAAATAAAAATTTCAACATTTTCATTCCTAGGATTTCATAAAAGAGCTAAAAAAGTTGAAATAAAAGAGAAAGAAGAAAAAAAAGTTTTCATTCCAAAATAAAGCTAAGTAAAAAAAACAAAAGAAACCTTTACTCTTTTACACACTCATAAGAGTGAAGATGTTGAAGAAATTAAAAGAAGACATGAAAAAGGTTTGTAATTCATCATTTCATGAGTTTCTAACAAAACCTAACTTGAGAAAAATTAAAGGCATGTAAAGTACTAAACATGTAAAGAGGAAAACCTAACATCCCTAAGCATGAAAACAAGTTAAAGGAAATCTAAGCATGAAAACTTGTTAAAGGAAAAAAGACAAGGTGAGAAAGAGAAAGAAAACTATCATGCTTAAGCATGAAGACAAGTAAAAGACATGTAAAGTAAGCAAATTACACTCATACACACACACACAAACTTTCATAAATGAAGAACTAAGTGAAGAACAAGGATGAAACCAAGGATAAAAAGGGAAAGAGGTGAGCCATCCAAATGAACTTTTCATGCTAAATAAAGAGAGAAAATCTAACATTTTTATTAAAATTTTCAAGCTATTACAAAGCTAAAAGATAAAGGAAAACAAAGCATGAAATAAGAAGGGAGAAATCTCCTTACATAGCACTAGTATCCACGGATTAAGCCCACAAAAAGACACTAACTTGGCCCAAAAATCTGAACCCTTGGACCTTACAGAACTGGGCTATTTATAGGAAAAAATTTCTAAGTACACGCCCTCGGTCACGGGCGTGTAGGGGGGGCGTGACAGTACTATTCATGAAGGCGGCTGGCGATTGGACAGCAAAGTTGACTTCGGGCTGAGTTCGCAGCAGTCACGCCCTAGGTCACGGGCGTGACTATGGGCGTGTCGGGGAGGTAGAACCGGGCGCGGGTTGCGTCAAATGTCCTCGGCAGCATCTTGTCGGGCCAGCTGGAAAGGTCACGCCCCATGTCACGGGCGTGACTATGGGCGTGACAGTTGGGGTCGACACTCGATGAATGTCGAGCGGAAAGTGTCGAGTCGAAATCGTTGAGCTGAAATTGGGTCACGCCCTTGGTCACGGGCGTGACACTGGGCGTGACTGTTGGTGTCGACACTCGACGATCGTCGAGCGGAATTCGTCGAGAGGAGGGGACACGGGCTTGGGTCACGCCCCGTGTCGGGTGACACGGGCGTGTCGCCAGGCGTGTCAAGCCTTAACTTCAGAAATTTTGTAATTTCACGGGAAATGCACAGTCACGGCTCGGTCACGGGCGTGACCCATGTGTCACGGGCGTGTACTTCCCAAATTTTGGCAGATTTTGGAATTTTTCTGCAAAATCAAATAAAACAAGTTAGGAGAAAATTTACAAGAATAGGAACATTTTATTGAACAAAAATAAGTAAAAACGACGAAAATAAATGAAAATGACTAAATTAATGTGCATAAAAATACGCATATTTACAGTTCATCACCTGGCTTCTCCGCCTGGCACGGCCGTCGTCGTGTCCGGTGTAGCAGGGGTTGCTACCTGGGCTGCAGCCTCCGCTTGGGCTGCCACCATCGCTTCTGCAAGCATACGGCAGAAGTCGGCCAGGTTTACACCAGTGCCCAAAAGGCCTGGAGCAGTAGCACTGCTCGCCGAGAGATCATCCCTTGCTCTTGAAGTGCCTGCCTCGTTGCTTGCACTCTTCAGGAAAACAAGAAATAAGGGATTAGTCTCCAATCTCAAGACTAAAACATAAGGACACTCACGGTCCCGCATTACTCTTATGTGGATAACTTCTCTACAAACCGACCTCGAATCTAACCTCGCTTTGATACCAAATTGTAACACCTCCCCTGTAGTGGACGTATAATATGGGTCCGGCCGGGGCCCCACAACATACGAACGCCACAGCTTTAGTATTATAAGTTGATATAGCTATCCAAACTCAAAACACTTGCACAACACAGCGGAAAACCAAGCACAACTAGAAGTTATCCACTAACCAAAAGAGTAAACAAATGGCCTTAAGGCCTTACATCAAATGTCCAAAAGTAAATAGTACATCAAACATGAATGTGCATAGCACTCCTAGTCTACCTCGGCATGCAAGCCGGGCAAAAGAGTCTCAAACAAACATCATCAAAAATGTAGTGCTACAAAAGAGGGAAAAACACTTCATGGGGCTTAGGCCTTTCTGGCCGGCGTGCTAGCTTCTACATGCGATCCTTGCCCTGTAAAAATTATTAGTAACGTGGGTCAGCAAAGGCTGACCTCAAACTGTGTAACAACACATCTCCTCCCGGCCGCCCCTAACGGACCCCGGGGAACCCTCCAACCTGCAAGTCAGCACTTCATATGCAAATAAACATCTATAAATAGAAAAGCATTAAAACAGGCTTGGATGTCTCAATCATCAAACATGTTCTCTATTGGTTGAGCATATAAAGTAAGGGGCCTACTATGCAACATGAATGCAACACTCGGGCTTCACCCAAGGTACCCTACAGCGTATGCATCTAGCACAACATCACATCATTTGGGTACTCACGTTTCCCCAATTGGCATAAAGCCACAAACACTAAGGGAGTCACCTCTCCCTTAAGCGGCGCACAGGCCGCCACAAGGAATTCTTGCCAAGGCCCCACCCGCTCGTGGGCTTAGCCCCGGGCTTACCTGCAAGCTCTGACGTCTCATGTCAGGATTCCAACCAACACAGACCGACCGATTCTAAGAAGCCTTGCTGGACCCCACCCGCTCATGGCCTCTTTGCCCGGGCTTGCCCCAAGCTTGGCATTCTCGTCAGTCTCACAGAAGGGGACTAGTCTCGCCGGGACACTCTCCACACATGACGCACATGTCACGGGATAGCCAGCCGACCACGGAGACATAGCCACGCCTTGGCACAACACAAACCAAGACTAAATACATCGTAATCCCTCTTTGTACTGCAGTGTTCCCGCGCACCAAGGAAACCATCTCCAACTCGTGCGGAGCTAACCTTGTTCACCAAGGAAACCATCTCCAACTCATACGGAGCTAACCTTGTCCCTCAAGGAAACCATCTACCGCCACGAAGAGCTAACCTTGTCCGGGTTCGACTACACGTACCTTTTCAAGCAAACGGGACAATCACCACCACCACACAAACGGCATCTTGCCGCAACGGAAAATCTCTACGAATCCCTAAGTTCGTATGCAACATCACCGAGTCGGACTAACGGTCGCGACTACGGCTTCACCCACCATGCCTAATCCACTAGCGAAGCGGATCTCTAATGCAAGATATGCCGGGGACGGACTCAATCAACCCGGAGGTTCCTCTTGAACCTTGGCAAACCAAAGCCCCTCTCATTTGAGAGTTTGGTGCCCAAAAATCTAGAAGAAAACGATGCTAAAAACGTGCATCCTAAAGACCGAGAGGAGAGATGTCGTTACCTTCCGACTCCTCTTCCTTGCCATGGCAAAATGGCCGGATGGAAATCTTCGTAACGCTCTAAGCTTCACGGATCCGGACTCGGCTCGCAATTTGGAGCTCCGAAACCCTTCCTACAGCCCAAGACCTTCTTCTTCTTCCTCCTTGCTCTAGTTTCTCTCAAGAACTTAGAAAGAGAAGACTTGAAAAAAATGAGGATCTACAACCCTAAATTCGGACTTAACTTCCCAGGAGATGGCCTGAACCGTTAGATCCCAAAACCAGAAAAAGAATGGCCGCGATTCGCCTGGAAAACAGAAGACCTGGGCCGAACACGGCCTGGCACACGCCCGTGTCCAGGGCCGTGTGCCCCATTCGCCGTCTCAAATCGACGCGCCTGGAATCGCACACGGGCATCCGACACGCCCGTGTTCCATCTGACACGCCCGTGTCCCCAGTGACACTGCTGTGTGGCTAGCCGTGTGCCTCCAACTACACGGCCCCGAAACCAACCCGAGAGGTGACACGGCCTGGAACACGCCCGTGTCCCAAGCCGTGTGCCAAGTCTCGACACCCGTCGACAGGCTTTGTGTCGACACCGCGGAAAAACGTCGAGCGAAGATCGTCGACCAAGCGGGACACGCCCTATGACACGCCCGTGTCACAGGCCGTGTGCCCCAGTCTCGACACCTTGTCGAGCAAAAGTGTCGACACTTGGGACGAGTGTCGACACAGCCTCGACACGCCCTGCGACACGCCCGTGTCGCAGGCCGTGTGCCACCCTCTCGACACTGTCGAGCGAAAGTGTCGACACTTGGGCCGAGTCTCGACACGGCCTCGACACGCCCTGCGACATGCCCGTGTCGCAGGCCGTGTTCTCCACTCTCGACACTCTGTCGAGCGAAAGTGTCGACACTTGGGCCGAGTGTCGACACGGCCTCGACACGCCCTGCGACACGCCCGTGTCGCAGGCCGTGTGCCTCCTGCCAGAAACCCAAAAAATTTTCTGAACTGCAGACTGAGCCTCTTGAAAAACTGGGGTATTACAACTCTCCCCCACTTAACAGAATTTCGTCCCGAAATTTCAAAACAAAAGAGGTACAAAACTTAAATTGTACCTGACAAAAATAGTTCTGGATAGTCTTCTAGCATGGCCTGTTCTCGCTCCCAAGAGAACTCCTCACGACCGCAGTTGTCCCAACGAACTTTCACAAGTTTAACTTCTTTATTCCGCAACTGTCGAGTCTCCGAATCTTCTATAGCGATTGGAAGGACTCGCGTCCTCAAGTCTTCCTCAATCGGCACCGATGCCGGCTCAATCACCACGCTAGCCTCCACCAAGGCTTTTCTCAAAACGGAGACGTGGAAGACGTCATGTAATCCACTCAAATCTGCGGACAACGCCAACCGATAGGCTGCTTCTCCTATCCGCTCAACAATTTCAAAAGGCCCCAAAAACCTTGGGCTCAACTTCTTGCGTCGGCGAATCCGTGAGACGCCTTTGAAAGGCTTAACCTTCAGATAAACCCAATCACCAACTGCAAATTCCAACTTCCGGTGACGAGCATTAAAATATTTTGCTTGCCTGTCTTGCGCCACTTTCATACGCTCTTGGATGGTCCAAACAAACTCACAAGCGTCAACTACGACATCCTTTCCCAAAAGTTTGGTGTCTCCCGCCTCTGCCCAAGACATTGGTGTTCGACACCGCCTCCCATACAAAGCTTCGTATGGCGCCATATTTATGCTTGCTTGAAAACTGTTATTGTACGCAAATTCTACCATGAAGAGGTGATCCTCCCACCTCTTGCCAAAATCAAGAACGCTAAATAGAAAAGAATGTGATGTACCCGTATCAAATAGTGCTCGCACCAGCGTGTCCCGAATCATCACAAAGCCTGTGACAATCATGTCATACACACAAACTACAAACACATATGTACTAAGAAAAGCATACAAGCAATAGCATATACAAAACTAAACTCATACCTGTGACAACATCACTCTGCTTGATGGCCTCCTGCAGTCCAAGATTGTAGACTCGGGGCTGCGCCTGCGAGGTAGAGGAGTGCACCACCGCCTTTCCTTTTTCCACATAAGACTCTCCCGCCTTCTTTTCACTCTTTGGCGGTACCCGACAATCTCGAGCTATATGCCCCACCCGACCACAATTAAAGAATGTACGGGTATCTGGCTTTGAGGTAGCCCCTGACGTTGCTCCCGTTGCCACTGATGAAGGAGCTTGTCCACTTGTCTTGGACTTCTTGACCCATTTCTTCTTATAAAATGGTTTCCCAGATCGGGGCACCTTCCACTCCGATTGCATCACAGCCAAAGCTCTGTTCCCCTGCACCATCTTCATATCCTTTTCCAGCGCACTCGTAGTGTCAACCAACGCCTGGAAGCCTTGGTTAAAAGAACTAGACACCAGGAACCTCAACTCATCCCTCAGTCCTTCATAGAACCGATTTGTCTTCCTCTGCTCATCAGCAAAAATAGAACCCGCATACCGCCATAAGCGAGTAAACTCATGCAGGTACGCATCAACACTGCCATCACCTCGGGTCAGCCGTTGGAATTCATTCTCCATGGCAATCCATTGCGCCGCAGGATGGTGCTTCGCTAGGAAGAGTCGGGAGAATTCTTCCATCGATACTTGTGTTAAGGGACGACCCGCCAAGTGATGCAACTCCATCTCATCCCACCACAATCTAGCTTCTCCTTCAAGAAGGAACGTAGCTAAGGTGACTTTCTGATGCTCCTCCGATCCAATCGCCGTCATGATGCGCTTGACGCGCGATAGCCAATCCTCAGCCTGCGTAGGAGTTCCCGCTCTCGAAAACGTAGGCGGATGGAAACTCATAAACCTCGTCAACTGCTTCTCAGCCACTTGAGGAGCCACATCCATTACAGGTTCAGGCCTTGCTGCCACCTGTTCTGGCCTCACAGCCGGTTGCTCCTGCCTCAGTGGCTGTCCTTGGATCATGGCAAATAAAGCCTCAGCAACTAAACACACATGTTCCGTAGACGGTGGAGGTGTAGGCACCGCGACTGGTGCCGTACTTTCATCAGAATGCTGGGGCTCAGACTGCCCAGCCCCACTCCTTGTCATATAAAGGTGGATAAGACACACACATTAGCGGCCTTACACAAGCAAACAACACAAAATAGGAACATACAGGTTCCCCAAACAAAATAATTTGCATTCCTATCATGAACATTCAGGAGTTCACTCGTAGAAATGTGGTTTGCACAAACACGTGCTCGCCACCCCCACAAAATAAGTCGACCACGACTTCGAGAGGGAAAGACCAAGATAGCTGATACCAAAAATGTAACAACCCGATCCGTTCATATGGTATATCCTAGAAGGTCCGGCCGGGGCCCCACAGTATATATCACAAAACAGGTGGTGAAGGTACGGGATGATACCAGAGTAGCGCAGCGCACCTATCTCAAAGCATTCTAGCGGAAGCCTATACTACCACGTGTACCCCTCTCTTGAATGTCCAACAAATAAAATACCATATTTTATAGCATATAGGAATGTCTTACAACATGTAAACATCATTGGCTGACTCCATGGAGTGCAGCCATTTGGCCTGTGTAATCTGATCAACATGTAATTTTGCCAAACTTTCGACTGAATCATCCGGCATGTTCGGGAGAAAATGTGTCACTTTATTTAGCCGGTAAACAATCACCCAAATGGAATCATTCCCTTGCTGAGATCTTGGCAACTCGTGCACAAAATCCATGGAAATATCATCAAATTTCCACTCTGGGATCGGCAACGACTTCAAATAACCGCCCGGCTTTTGGCATTCCGCCTGCACCATCGCACATGTTTGGCATTTGGCCACATAGAGGGCAACATCTCTCTTGAGCCATGGCCACCAGAATAGCTTTTTCATATCATTGAACATCTTTGTGCTCCCGAGGTGAATGGAATACTTTGTATAATGCGCTTCATACATCAGTTCTTCCCTCAATTTCCCCACATTTGGGATGCACAAACGGCCCTCTTTTCGCAAAAGACCGTCATTCCAGGAGAATTTGCCTCTGGCCCATCATTAACATAGCGTAAGAGATCTTCATCCAACTCCATTGCCCGTCGAACTCGGTCCGCAAGGACACATTGCACCTCCGTCCAGTTCAAACATGCATTGGCAGTGGCATTTTTGTCAACACAATATATCTCTAACGCTTCCAGCTCCTGGATAAGACATTCATCATGCCTTTGTAACCAATTCGCTCTAGTCGGAACCCTCCGACTCAAGGCATCCGCGACAACATTCCCCTTCCTGGGAGTATAGTGAATCTCAAATGTGTAGTCCCCAAGGAACTCCAACCACCTTCGTTGTCGCATGTTCAAGTCTCTTTGCTCTAATAGGTACTTTATGCTCTTATGATCTGCATAGATCTCCACCTTCACACCATAAAGGTAGTGTCGCCACAATTTTAGTGCAAATATTACCGCCGCTAATTCCAAATTATGGACGGGATAATTTCGCTCGTGCACCTTTAGATGGCATGAGCCATAAGCAATGACCTTTCCATGTTGCAGAAGAACGCAGCCTAAGCCGCTCCCTAAGGCATCACTATAAATAACAAAGCCATTGGTCCCTCTTGGAGAAGACAACATCGGTGCTGTGGTCAACCGAACCTTCAGCTCTTCAAATGCTCGTGCGCACTCTCGCGTCCAAACGAACTTCTTATCTTTTCGCGTCAGCGTGGTTAGCGGCAAAGCAATCCGCGAGAAGTTTTCAATAAATCTTCGGTAGTAGCCCGCAAGTCCAAGGAAACTCCTGACCTCGGCCACGGAAGATAACATTGGCCACTCATGTATGGCCCTTATCTTCGTTGGATCCACTGCAATGCCCGCTCCACTCACCACATGGCCTAGAAAAGCCACCGACGATAGCCAAAACTCGCACTTCGAGAACTTGGCATAGAGCTGATTTGGCCTTATTGCCTTACAAGGCTTTCAAACAGTGGCCCCAACATTGGCGCGCAGGCCGGCCACAATAAAAGAAAACACAACAAGCATTTCCAAATAGCCTTTGAGGGATAGCAGTAGCAGCAGCAACAACAGCAAGGACCTCAACCTTTATGCGTCCCGCTTGGCTCTCCAGCACCTGTACAGGGACAATCCACCCAACGGTGGCAAACAGAAGCAACGATCAGCGTTCAGCTGACCAAATTATAACGACCCTACCCCTTTTCTCGGGGCAGTGGTAATCTTCCCTGCAGGCATAGCATATCACAAGTATGGCAATATATCTCATATAATGTGCTTTCACGCACACATGCCATCACAACCGTCAGCCACCCGGCCCAACGGTCCGTGCACTCAGGGCACATTCTTGGTGTTCTGTCAAAGTACTTGCCCACCACCGTATCAGGGTCACAACCCAACAGTAACTCTATTAAGCATTTACTGCATGGCATGCAGCCGGAGTTCTTGTCTTACTACACCGGGATGGCCCGTAGCCCCCCATTGTTTCATGGCGCGCAGGCCTAAGACTCTTGATATGCGCTCCAACAGACCACATCTTCTGGTCCACGTCGGACAGACATAACGCAGGTCGGATCCTCCACCCCCCATTGCTCAAATCACCTTGCTTTCACCGAGTACGGTGTACTCGCGGCTTAATCAATGGCGCGGGTCGGTCTCACCAAACCTGTTCTTGGCATTCAGCCTGGGTATTTCTGTTACACCCATTTTCTCATAATAACAGCGGGTCTTTCCTGGGCACACCAGTACTTCCTGTTACTCGTTCACAGGTATGACACCGCAAGAGCACAAATGTCAGGGGCCTTTCCTGGCTACCATGTCAGTACTTCCTATTACCTGCTTCACAGGTGGATGCCCTACGACATCAAGCATCACAAAGGGTCTTTCCTAGTCACACTAGTACTTCTTGTTACTCCTTCACAGGTACGACCCAAGAGCACAAGCATACATGGATATTTTCCAGGACTACCACTCCAGTACTTCCTGCTACTATCCTTCACAGGCATAACCCGTTGACTCCTTAAACTACACATTTATCACGGAGTCTTCTCCGATTCGTATGCAACATCACCAATCCAGACCAACCTGTCCAGATGGGCTTCACAAAGCATGCCTATTCCATACTCCATTTCCGGATCTATATGCCAACAAAAGGGGATTTCATGAATCACCCAAAGATTCCCAAAATCAGCCACCTCTTCGTGGGGGAATCACAAACATATGCCAAAAGAAAGCCTTCACATGGATAGGATGAAATGTTGTTACCCGTGAAGCCCTCTTTGGTGCCATGAGCGCTAAACTGGCTTGAACGACGCACAAGAGCTTTTCCTCCGCAACGTCGGCCTCGGATCTCTCGATAGGAAACCGCAGCACCACCGGTGATCAGCCCCCTTTCCTCCTCCTCCTTCTTCCTTTCTCTTTCTCTCTCTAGAAATGTAGTTAGAGAAAGACAAAAGACAAATGAGTTTTCCCCAATCCATTCTCTCCCTTAAGAAGACAGGGAGGCCTCTCAGCCCTTGGATCCAGGCTGAAGGATTGGATGGCCACAATTTCACCAAAAAGTATAAATTTTGCCTGACACGGCCTGTGACACGCCCGTATCCATGGCCGTGTGCCTCAAGCGGTGCTAAACCGACTTATCCAGACCAGTGACACTTTCATGGGACATGCCCATGTCATGGGCCGTGTCACCCAACACGCCTTCAGACACGCCCGTGTCTGTGGCCGTGTTCATCAGGCTGAAAAAATCCCAAAAATGCCCGAGACTCACACGGACTGTGACACGCCCGTGTCCCAGGCCGTGTGCCCCTACACGGCACTAGACACGACGCAGCTCAATGTCTTCGGGCTAATTTCATCGAACCAAAAGGACACGCCCTGTGACACGACCGTGTCATAGGCCGTGTTTAATTGTCGACATCCCGACACTCGACACTCGACGATCATTGAGCAACTTTCGTCGAACGCGCTAACACGCCCTGTGACACGCCCGTGTCACAGGCCGTGTCTAGAGTCGACCAAATTTTGTCGACCACTCGTCGACTGTTCCTCTCCACACTCGACGCACGTAGGACACGCCCTGGGACACGCCCGTATCCCAGGCCGTGTCACCCGAAAAATGGTCTGCTGATAAAATTTGGGTTGTTACACCGCATCTTTAAGCGTTGAGAGCATTGAGTGATAATTCCTCACTCAATTCTTTTTTCATTAGCTAGATTTTCCAAGTCATGGCATTGAGAGCATTGAGTGAGCATGCCTCACTCAACGCTTTCTGCCTTAGCCAGATTTTTCTTCTCCTTGGTGTTGAGTGAATATGCTTCACTCAACGCATTTGGACTTAGCCAAATTTCCGTGTCTTAAAAAAACACAGAAACTGACTGGATGAGATACATTCAACGCTTTATCATATGACATTGAGTGAGGTTGCTTCACTCAACGCTTATGGACTTAGTCAAATATCAGCACAGCTTTTCTATGGCTCTGACTTACAGGCCAATATTCAGTGAATATAGAGTATGACTTTGAGTGAGTGATACTCACTCAAAGTCTATGAACTTATCCATTTTTCTGCCCATTTCCTCTTAGGCTTTTACAAAATAAGCCTATCTCACATCCTTTTACTATATGACATTGAGTGAGTTGACTTCACTTAATGTCTGTGGACTTAGCCACTTTCTCAGCATGCCACTCCTTTGGCTTTGACTATATAGTCCACTCATTACGCCTTTTGTTTGGCTTAGTTATTATATGAAAATTCATATTCATCGTGATTTTTGTTTTTTCTTTAAATTTGGAGTTATGTTTTGAGAATTTTTAATCATATTTTTCTTAAGCATATTGGTTTTTGTTTCCAATTCTTTATTTTTTTATTTTGAGATTATGTCTAGCTTTATCGTACATGATTGTACTATTTTTAAGAATTGAGCTTTATGAATTAATATGTGTTTCATAGTCATTTATCAAATCTTCAAATGTTTCATTCATTTCTATTTTATAATTCTTGCAACTAGTATAATCACTTTTCAATGATAAGTTTTTTAAAACATAATTTCTCATTTTGCCTTTTGCAAAAAGAAGCACTTTTTCATGATTGTTGTATTTTTCTTTTAGTTCTTTGCAGTTAATACAAGGCATAGAATTTTTATCTAAAGAGTATGTCGGAGAACAAGGATAGTGGGTGTTACAGACACATGAATGGAACAAGAGGCAATTTGAGGGAATTTATCTCCATGAAGAATGGAGCAAAGGTGATCTTTGGTGGAGTTGACAAAAGAATAGCCAAAAGTTATGGCAAGATCACAAATGGCTTAGTCACTCTCACAAAAGTAGCTTATGTGCAAGGGTTGCAACACAACCATGTAAGCATAAGCCAACTTGGTGATCTTGGCTATGACATTTTATTTCATAAAGATGAGTGCCTAATAAAGAAGTCAAGTGACCAAGAGATCATCTTGACAGGCACTATATTTGGGAATGTGTATTGTTTGAATTTTCTTTGTTTAAAGTCAGACTCACACTTATGTCTAGTTTCAAATGAAAAAGCCTCAGACTGTGTCAAATGGCACAAGAGGCAAGCTCATTTGAACTGCAAGGCCAGAGGCAAACTTTTCAAAAAAGAGCTTGTTAGGAAAGACTCTAAACATTAGAAGCTCTAAGGAGAGCATATGCTCAGCATGCCAAAACGTCAAGCAAACCAAAGCTTCATTCAAAAGTATTGAATGCAAAGACTCAGTGAGGTGTTTATATGTAAAGCCCCCTTTTTTTTTTGAAAACACCGGGGTCTTAGGCCCAGAACCGTCGTTTTGCGGTGACACCTTCACGCCCGGGAAGGTCACCACTACAAAACGCTGATCCTGCCGGCCAAATTTGATCACAACTATATCAAAGAAATAAAAGGCAAGTCCACAAAAATCACATATAGTAAATAATCTCCACGAAGGGAGTGTCCATAGAAATAATAATAAAATTACTGAATCTTGGGCTCATGCCCAGTACATAAATACCTCACTACATATCTCTCATTGCGGAAGCAAAACAAATATAACTACTAGTGACTAGGACTCATAGTCCCTGCTGTCTGAACTCTGGTACTAGACTGCCCCATCTCCAACTGTGCCGACCTCCGGGGCTGCTCCTCCATGTTGGGCTCCACGATCCCCTAAAATGATGTGGTTTAAAAACCGTTAGTCTAAACGACTAAGTCCTATCATCCCCCGCCCCTTCCCCCATGGCTCCTAGGCACCGAGCGGGGAGAAGGAAAGGAGAGGAGAAGAAAGTGTAGAATAACAAATGTAAGCAGGTGGTGGCGGCACTAATCCAGCAGTTCTATAGTATATAAGACAAAATGAATGTAAAAAGATTGAACAAGAAAAGTAACCTTAACTTATATGGAAACACATAAGCCAAGGGATCTTTTGCAGGACTTCTATCATATAAAACGTCTCATACCAATTTATACGATAGGGTGTTGGTTTTCTAACAAGCATATATATATATATACTGAATAAAACCTTAAATTATAAGCATGCTCGCACGAACTTTTAAACCAAGGGGTCGTTTTGCAGAGTCTATTTTATAAAGCATCCCATACCACTTATACAATAGGTGTCAGGTTATATGCAATGGTTTTACTATGAAATACAATTATACCATGGTGTGAACATGCAAGTGCAACTCACCCACTCGACTCTGTGTACACAAACCTTTAGTTCCCCCTTTCTAGAGCCGAATCTCCCAGGATACCTTCGTAGTGGAAAACGGAAGCGGTGGGTTGGGCCTCACCCACCTCTAAACTGATAATTGCACTACCAGTCGGACCTATCGTACGCCTCAACATTGGTGCACTAAGCGGAGCTCCTGCGTACTCTTGCCGGCTGGCGCACCGGACTTTATTTGGCCAAGTGCTAAATCACACTTGTCGAGTCAACGTATTGGTGTTAGTGCATCGACCCTCCATTACTGAAGACCCACCACCTTATACATCATGCATATGCAACTTATGTATCAACTACCGAGCCAAAGCTCCCCGAACCATCCCGTCCGTCACAACAACAACCGAGCCAGAGCTCGCCGAGCCAACCTGCCCATCACAAACAACAACAGAGCCAAAGCTCGCCGGGTCAACCTGCCCATCAACAAATCCACTGACCCTATTGCCCGAATGACCCAACCTAACATCCCGAAACATCGAGGTGAGTGAAAGTGAAACCCTAGTTTTACTAGTTACTCTTGCAATTCAGTTTATTGTCCCTACTGTTTAGGTTAGCTAAGGACTGCCCAAGGTTTCCCCATGAAGGGCTCTCGAGGGCACTATGAACTACGATGGGCTAAAGCCCAAAGCTCCCTTTCACGATGAACTTTATTTTTATTGGTTAATACCCAACTCCTACTCCCTCAAATGTTGTATTGGATCTAACCTAGTGTATTTGACACTTCATCTCCTACGGGGAAAACGATGTTTCGTCGGCGCCAGACACCATTTAACCCCCTAGCCAAACTTCACACTCCCCAACATGACTCCCGATGATAATCTCATTTCACTCGCCAGACCAACACAATAATATCCCAAACTCCCTAGGTGCATTTTGTATCATATCTTAATTCTGCAATTTTTACTAAACGCAGACCATCCTAAGCTATATAATGTATAAAATGGGAGGTACACAAAATAATAAACAAGTGCCACTATAATAATTATTGGAGGGCTATCATGATATTTTTAGCCTAAATGCAGAAATTCATAATTTTCCTAATTTATTTGATAATTTATTTAATTATTCTAGTAATCCAAAAACCCAAGTTTGAACATGAAGTGTCCATTTGAGACATGCAAATGCTCCACAAAATTTATGATAAATAGAAGATGATTATTTAACACAGAAACCAAAGTCTCCCAATTTTTCTAGCAAGGTTAAAGCCTCTAATCCTAATTTAAAATATAACCTACCATAAATCACTTTAAGAGACAAGTACATCAAGAGTACTTCCACAAATTTTGAGAAAATTCAAGGATGATTGTAAAGGCATAAAAATACTCCAAGTCAATTTTCAAAATTTCTCAACAAATAATGAGCTCTGAATAAAATATTGAACAAGTTTCCAAATTAATGAGCTTGTGAAGTAGGTACTGTATGTATATATTCAAAAATTCTAATAAAATTCATACATGAGCATAATGGTATAAAACTTCTTTTGCCTAATTTTAATGACTTCCCAATGGATAGTGAGATCACAATATCCAAATAAAAAAGTAGGGCTAACTCATGCATTACAAAGGAAGTACTAAGATTAATGTACCAAAATTCCCAATTAAATTTCAAGAGGTTCATCCTAAACCTAAGACTACACTACCCAAGTTTCATCACTAATCAATGAGTTTTAATAACCTAGTCTAGCACTAAAATATTTGTGTCCTAATCTACGGTTAGGGTTTTGAGGGGCCTACCTATCTCCAAATCCTCCAAGATTTTTACCAAAGGGTTTTAACTACCCTTGTACCCTCCCTACCAAATTTCAAGTCCATACAATGTCTTTTGACCACATGCCCTTCACAAGAAAACAGAGCCCATCCTTAGGGTTTGGTCTTAGGTCGTAGGGAAAATCTATTCCAATCCACCCCATCTTCCATGGGAGGGTGTTAAAATCCATGCCAAATTAGTGGCCCCAATTTCAACCTCTGTTAAGGTGATTTGGCCACTCAAAACTCAAAGTGCACTTTTGACGTAAATACCCTTATTATAGCAAGCCTAGGGTTTGCATGAATTCAACTCAAAACATTTCCAAATGAGATGAAATTTTATCCAAAGTCTTATGATGACCCCAAGGACCACTCAGCAAAATTTGGGTGAGCTTGGAGGTAATTTGGTCCCCTAATTAATTTACCATATAGTAATTAAATAATTTCAAAAACTATAGAAATATCATATCCACAAATTCCCATTTTTGGGCACGACCTAGGTATAGACTATGGTGACCCCATGTACAATTTTCAAATCATTTGGACCAGAGATGAAGTGTGGGCACCCATTTCAATCTCTGTCTAACTCTAGGTATAGACCCCACCAAAATGGGTGCCTCGGTCAAACCGTGCACCCAAATAGGTTCAAACTAATTTTGAAATAAAGTAGACCCATAGGGCTATAAATTATATGTTGACCAGTTTCTCATACAGAGCATCTAATTATTTTTAATAATTAAAAACATTAAATAGATAATGTGTGACAAAAATGAAATAAACATAAAACATAACCTATAGTTTATTTGTATACTTGCATGAATCTTGGCGTAGTAACGGACGGTATCTGGTTGTCGTCCCCAGTGTGCCAATGGCCAAGATTGATTCTTCCTTGGCCAATTTCAAGCCACTACCGCCGGCCACCCAGCCACCTCCTTGGAAACTCTTTCCCTGCCTCCAAGGAGTTAAAGCCCCATCAAAAGGTGGAGTTATGGGGCCTCCATGGCCATGATGGCCATTAAGCTCCTCTTTCTCCCTCCTTCAAATTTGGGTAACTCCCTCTTTATCTCTCCTAGTCACCAAATTCTGAATTTTATGGGCCCAAAATGTGTCTCACGGCCTCCTAGACCAACGAGCCACACTTGCCTAGGCCTAGCCCACTTGGATTGGGCTTGAGGTAGCCATTTAGGCTAGTTTGACCACTTTGACCTTAGAGTTGACTTTGGTCAAATTAGCAACTAGGGCTGACCATAATGGGTCCTTGGTGACCCATTGGCCTCCCCTAAAGTCTAGAAGTACTTGGGCAGGGTTAACTTGCACTCTGAAGGTCACGCCCCTTAGTTAGTGCACTTTGACCTTTTTAGGGCTAAGGTTGACTTGGCTCAACTTATGCTCTGGAGTTGACACCAATGGGTCCTAGGTGACCCATTGAACTCACCCTATGGTTAGGAGGACATGAGTGGGATCCACATGGCTAAGGGAATGTCAGTTGATCCTATGTAGATCACTTTGACCCATTTAGGGTTAGAGTTGACTTAGGTCAACTTAACCACTTTGACTACACTCCATTGGTCCTTAGTGACCCATTGACCCACTTTAGGTATAGGAAGACCCTGGTAGGTTTGGTTGGGCTTTACTAGGGCACACTACCCTTAGTTAGGGCACCTTGCCCAATTTAGGCCTAGGGTGGTTCTAGGTCAACTTGGCCACCCTGGGTCAACTCCAATGGACCCTTAGGGCTCTAATGAACCCCCCAATGGATTGGTGAGACCATGGTGGGGTATTGGAGTCTTGGTGAAGCCCCATGATCATCTTAAACTAGGGTTTATAAATCTAATATTTACAGACCATAGTGATCTCACCTACATTCCTAGGTTCACTTGGCCTTCTTGGGCTTCCTAGGGTTTTGTCATAACCTAGTCATGTCAAAACCACTCCTAGGGGTCTAGTTGTTTGAGAGATGTTACATTATACCTCTTGCATAAGGACTTGTTTGGTCCTATGCCAGTTCATAGTTTAGGAAGGAGAGTCTACACCCTTGTAATTGGTGATGACTATTCCAGATTCACTTGGGTTTTCTTCTTATGGAAAAAGTCTGAAACCCCTGATGTCTTCAATATTTTTTTTCAAACAAATCCAGAATGAATTGAATACCTCTATGGTTAGAATTAGTAGTTATCATAGAATTGAGTTTCAATTTGATTATATGACAAAGTTTTGTGAAAAACTGGGGATTAAACAAGAGTTTTCCTCACCAAGAACACCCCAACAGAATGATATTGCTGAGAGGAAGAATAGGACTCTCATTGAAGCTGGAAGAACCATGCTGAGTGATTCTTCACTCCCAAAATACTTCTAGGTTGAAGCTATTAACACAACATGTCATGTTCTTAATAGATCTTCAATCAACAAAAGACTAAATAAAACTCCTTATGAACTTATGAAGGGCAGAAAAACAAACTTGGCCTATTTCAGAATCTTTGGATGTTGATGTTATGTCCTGCATAATGGAAAACATACATAACCAAGTTTGCTGAGAAGTCCTATGATGGCATATTTGTTGGTTATAATGACCACAATAAGGCCTATAGGGTCTATAACTTGAGGGATCAAGTAGTGGAGGAGTCTGTTCATGTTGTATTTGATGAAAGTTCTATGTTTTATAATGATAAGTCAGGTTCATGAAGCACAACATGTGAAGAATTGAAGCTAAAGGAGTTGACTATAAAAGATATTGTTCCAGCATGTTAGAATATGCAAGATGGAGTCAACATACTTGAAGAAGTGCTTGCACATGAACAGCAAGGAGAAGAAACTCGGCATGATGCAGGTGGTCCAGGAGAAGAATTCACATTACATGTTGCTATCAGACATCTAAGGGATCATATAAGGGAATTGATCATAGGAGATGTTGCGAGGGTGTGACCATAAGAAGTAAACATCATAACACTGTGATGTACTCAAGTTTCATGTCACAAATAGAGCCAAAGATTTGAAGAAGCTAATGTGGATCCATTTTGGATAGGTGCAATGCATGATGAATTGAACCAGTTCAAAATATGCATTGTCTGGAAATTGTTTCCCAGACCAGATGATTGTAACATCATAGGAACCAAATGGATATATAGAAACAAACTGGATGAGAATGGCTTTTTAGTAAGAAATAAAGCTAGACTGGTTGCAAAGGGATATAGACAAGAAGAGGGGATAGACTTTGATCAGCCCTTTACACTAGTGGCTAGATTGGAGGCTATAAGACTCTTCCTGGCATATGCAACCTAAAGGTGCTTCAAAGTTTACCAAATGGATGTGAAGTCGGCCTTCCTAAATGGTAACCTTAAAGAAAGAGTTTATGTTGAACAACCCTTAGGTTTTGTTGATTCTACTAAACCCACTCATGTTTATTTGCTATTAAGAGCTCTCTATGGTTTAAAACATTCCCCAAGAGCTTGGTATGAGACTCTGTCTAAGTTCTTCCTGGAGAATAAATTCTCATGTGGGAAAATAGTCAAAACAATATTCCTAAGAGAAGTCAAATACAAGACCATCTTAGTACAAATATATGTTGATGACAATATATTTGGATCTACTGATGTGTCACTTTGCACTAAGTTTTCCAAATTAATACAAGGAAAGTTTGAGATGAGTAGCATGGTTGAACTTATGTTTTTCTTGGGTCTCCAAGTTAAGCAAACTTTAGATGGACTTTTCATTAGTCAGTCTAAGTTCACCAAGGAGTTTATCAAGAAGTATGGCATGGAAACAACCACTCCAATGAGAACTCCCATGGGGTCCAGTATGTCTTTAGACAAGGATGGTGCTGGGAAGCCAATTGATATCATATTGTATAGGGCATAGTTGGATCACTGCTCTATCTAACAGCCAGTATAACGGACATAATGTATGTCACTTGTGTGTGTGCTAGGTATCAAGCATGCCCTAAGGAATCTCATTATACAACAGTTAAAAGAATATTGAGATATCTAAAAGGCACACCTAATCTTGGCCTATGGTATCCTTGGAATAGTGATTTTGAACTGACAAGCTTTTCAGATGTAGATTATGCAGGATGTATACAAGACAAGAAAAGCACATCAGGCTCATGTAAATTTCTTGGAAGGAGGTTGTTGTCATGAGGCAGCAAAAAGCAAATATGTGTAGCAATATCCACAGTTGAATCTGAGTACATTTCAGTTGGTGGTCGCTGTGCACAATTGCTTTCGATTAAGCATCAGTTACAAGATTACAACTTACACGTAAGTAAAATTCCTTTATTTTGTTATTATACTAGTGTTATTTCTCTTGCAAAGAATCTTGTGTCACATAGTAGAACAAAACATATTGAAATTACATATCATTTCATCAGAGTACATGCAAAAAATGAAGATATTAGCTTAGAATTTGTTCCAACAAGTAAATAAATTGCTGTTATTTTTATTAAGCCACTAGAAGAAGAGAAATTTAATTTCTTCAAATTTGAACTTGGAATGTTGAATATTGAGTAAAAACATTATAACATAAGTATGAAACTAAATAGTTAGTAATTAAGTCTACTCATTTAGATTTTAAGGATAAACTTCATAAGTGTCAAGAATATACACTTAAGAAAATCAAAACTTTGATAAGTTAGTGTCGAGACACCAGAAAGTTGTCGACACAGGATAGCTTTAAGTATCGAGACACTAAAGTAGGTGTTGAGACATACGGGTGTCGAGACCCCAAGGTATATGTATAAAGAGACATAAAACTTGTGTTGACTGGAGTCAACACAACTCGACAGACTTATTTTGTATTATGTCGGCACATCTCGACAAACTTGTGTCGACACTCAAGATTGGTGTCGACACTATGTTATTTACTAAAAACTTACAACAGATTTAGCGGTGCGCGCCTTTTCAACTTCGACGGTGTCTACTATAAATAGGGTGAGAAAGAAGTTGTCAACTACACTTACCTAAAATCCTGGGAGATTGTTCTTTGAATGTCAAGACCTAGAACTCCTTTAGTCGACACATCTTTGGTATCAGAGGGAGGTCATGAAGGATCCCAAGATTGACGACAAAATCAATGAATGTTGTGAACTCGTGCGCAATGGATTTGTCTCAACACAAGATGAAATTAGGAACGTCATCGACCTAATCACTTAGGCAGGTCTAGAATATCTACTCTCAAAACCATCTGAGATCTAGAAACGTGAATTTTCAGAGTTCTTCTCAAATGCTGTACTGGAATCAAAATCAACAAAGATAAAGTCAAAGGTAAATGGAGAAAAGGTAAAAGTCACAACCAGGAAACTGGAAAAGGTGTTCCAAATACCAAGAATTGATCAGGAAGATGTAAAAGATACCACCAAGACAGTTGTAGGATTGGTGTGGTGTGGATTGACTTCAGTCACTAAGGTTGGAGGCACCCTGAACAGGAAGGGTATGCATTGCCAAGGAAAATTTCAATCTAAAATTATTGGGAAGGTGCTGCTTTATAAAACAGGAGCAGATAACAGGATATCAGCTCAGATGTTTGAGCTTATGACAAGAGTAATATTCAAACTCAAGACTGACTGGAGTAGTGTGGTCTTTGATAAGATAGCAGAGAGTATCCAGAAGCATAACATGGCCAGAATTCTATATTTGTACCTAGTCAAGGTCATGCCAGACAGTCTAAATATTATGCTAGGATCCAAGATCAATCACATGAGGAGAATGGATATAAGAAATATTGTCTAGGTGGGATAGAATTCTATCCAAAGAGACACCAGTAGTGGTAAAGAAGAAAGAGAAAAAGGAGAAGGTAGTAGTAATGGATGAAGTTCCTTCCAGTGAATCTGGAGATAAGGAAAGTTCATGCTCTGAGGAACAAGATGATTCAATAGCTGAGAATTCACCAGGACCTCACCTAGAATTGATGATCAGGTGTAGGGGGAGAATATTCAAGTGAAGTTTCAAATTGAGGTGGAGAACCTCAATGATCTGCCTAAAACTGAAATAGATACATTAGATATCATAATTATGGAAGTTGTACAAGAGCTGGAACAATCAAAGGTTCCTAAAAAGGAAATGTCTGACAAATAGATGGAGGATGAATTTCTCAAAGAAACTAAAGAAGAAAAACTTCTAAATACAGTTGAGGGAGAAGCTGAGAATCTTGCACAAGATGTGCAGATTTATGAGGAAGAGTATGAGAATACAGTCTCAAAGGCGACAGAGGAAGATATTCTTTTAAATAAGGAATCTGACTTCCAGGGGGAGATAGCTGCAACTCCAGAGAACTAAGTCCATGATGTTGAAATTCAGCAAGAAGATGCAAAATTAGAAAATATAATATTAATGAATATGTTGCAATAGTTGAGGGGGAGTTCCCAGATCTTGCCCCAAATACTGAAGGTACTGAACAACAAGAGTCTGTTCAGATGTTAAGTTCTACTGAATCTGAAGCAGAATAAGCCACTCTTTTGAAGAAAAGAAAACTATCATAACTAAAAAAAGAAGTGTAAAAGGTACAAGAAGATTATACAATCTGGACCAGCATCTGCTCCTCCAGTGGATTCAGGATATTTGTTAGTTCAAATGCAGATAATGCTAGACCAACAGAGAACTAAACTTGTGCAATATATAGATGAAAGGAATAAGGAGCTACAGTTTCAACTGGCTTGGGACATTAAGTCCATTAGATTTGAGGTAAATCTACTGAGAACAGACATGGCTTAATTCTTCCAGAAGGGATCAAATGTTGTAGTATATATTGCAAAACACCTGCAAGAAGCTAAGAAGACTGAAGATGAAATGATGGTCAAACAAGGATATATCCTTGAGAATCAAAGAATATTGGATGAAAATATGACTGCCAAGCATAATAAAACATTGGTCAAGCTGACTGAGCAGACTACTGCTTTAGAAAACAAGATAACTTTTGTAACCAAGGAAATGGAAACTCATCTGACAAGTAATTCAACTTGCTTGATTGAGGATATCAAGACCTCTAACAAAATTTTGGATAACAATTTACTGAAGGTAAAAAACACTGTAACCTATGGAATCAATTATCTGTATGGATAGGTAAGGTTTCACAAGAATGATCTGAGAGATCATATAGAAGAGAAGTCATAAAGGGGGAGATGGTAATGATAAGGGCCAGTTCTTAGCATGCTACCTGGATATCAAACAACATCAAAGAAAATTTAGGCCATCCTCCCCTATGGTATGATGAAGATCAAATTGTTGAGTCTGATTGTCAACCAACTAAATTTGAAGCTATTCATGCAACCGAGCAATCCATGTACAATCCTTCTGCACAAATTCACTTTGAGCACATTCAAGCTGCTGTCCAAACCATGTACAATCCTCCAAAACCAGTTCAAAATATTATATGTAAAGAGGTGGAGATGTTTGCTTCTGCTTTGCTGAAGGAGAAAAAAGCTCAGCTGTCAATGAAAAGGTTTAGGGAAAAAGCTGAAGCTAGGGCAGACTTTGAATAGTGGAGCCCAACCTTAAGATCAATTATACTAACTACATGGAAAGCAGTCAATGTTAATGGTATTGATATGGGAAAATGGTACAAAATACAAGAATGGGTTAAGCACTTAAAGCAATAGGAATTCATCCATTTGTTCAGACATGATCTGAAGGAAGGGAAAATTCATGCCAATTTAATTGAGCCCAACAAATATTTCCCCAAGCCTTATCACTATTTTGAAAGACAAAAGCTCAAGGCAGAACAGATCTCTAAATTGAAGATTGAAAAAGGCAAAAGGATAGCTGATGACAAAGTGATTGAAGTTAAAGCAAAGATACAATATGGAAAAGGCATAGTCATCAAAGAATCAGAGGATTCTTAGAATATGTTCTCTAGGCATTAAGTAACTTTAATTTTAGATCAGTGTAACAAGTTAAACAAATATAATCCTTGAGCAAATTTATAATGAAAATTTTGGTGGCATTATGTTTTATTTATGCGTTATCAATTGTGTCACTTCATATGTTGTTCAGCACTGTTGAATTTATAACTTTATCTTCATATTTGTGTATCATGTTGTATATCATTGAATATGGGATATGACTTCTCCAAATAGGGAGAGATTGTCTGGTACATTGGACACAATGTACTTAATTTGAAGAAGCCCTTTCAACTCAAGGATATACAGAAACTTGTATTTGATGTATATTTTAAGTTTATGTTATAGGTTGTCTATTTCATATTGATTGGATAGGTGGACACAAAAAGCTCACTAGATTTTGAAGAAAAATTGTCCAAGTACCAATAGTGTCGAGTGGAGTCAGCAAAGTGCTGAGTGAAGTCAGAACAGTCTACATTCAGCAACTTGCAGCGTAGAAAAATGACTAAGTACAAAAGTGTCGACACACATAAACACTGTTGACATTATTACAAAAGCTATGTCGAGACAAGTCAGTTATCTCGACACCTTGAAGACTAAGTCAGCATTACTTGACACTATAAAGCTTAAAGCAGTTGTGTCAAGAAAAAACAACTGTCTCGACAAAAAAGACAAGAGGAAATTTTACTAAGCAAAACTATGTCGAGGCAAATCAACTGTCCCGACACAATGAAGAAGTAAAGCATAGACTTTCCAACTCAGACAGACAGTTGTATCGAGACAATCCAACAATCTCGACACAAGGCAGAATTAAAAGATGTCGACACAGACATCGCTTGTGTTGAGAAAAGTCAACTATCTCGACACTTTCAAGTTATAGATGAAAATTCTTCCAAGTAGAATTGTGTCGAGACTGGTAAGATATCTCGACACAAATGTCAAGACATATTGGATAACTCGACACATATGTTTCAGAAAATGTGCAGAGTCAACACAGAAGTGTCAAGATAAGTCAGAATTGTTACATCGGTTATAGGAAAAGATATTTCAATGGAAACAGTCTGAGGAAGGATTTGAAGTATAATGTCAAATCCTGATGTCATCATTCAGTAACCGGTCATTCGTGAAGGTTATATATAAAGGGGTTGTCTACACTAACAGAGGATAGACAGAATCGATCAAGCAAACAAAAATTCTCATTCTTATTACAATCCCGAGGAGGAGGAAGAAGACGAAGGTCTTTAAGAAAATCTCTAGATCCTTTCACCAAGTTGATCTGAAGATTAGGGTGGATCTGATCTACAATTCTTCAAGGAAATCAAGCTGATCAACATCAAGAAGATTGCAGATTTAGAGAAGCAACTCTTCAGCAAGTCAATTTGTCAAAAAGAAATCCATTACTGCTGATTTGAAGAATCTGTGCTAACAGATAAGTCAGAATTCTAAAATCAAGTTTTCTAAAGATTATTGTTTATACTTTTACCTCTTAATTTTGTAAGATCTCCTTGAGATCTGAGTGGGTAGGAGATCTTATCCCTGAGTTGTAAGCCTAATTTATAAAGGCTAAGGTAGGGTTGTTGAGGGACCTGAGGTAGGTGGTTTTGGGTGAATCACTGAGTTGTAAGTCTGATTTATAAAGGCTGAGGTAGGGTTCTTGAGGGACCTGAGTTAGGTGGTTTTGGGTGAATCACTGAGTTGTAAGCCTGATTTATAAAGACTGAGGTAGGGTTCTTCAGGGTCCTGAGGTAGGAGATTGGGAGAATCTCTGAGATAGAACCTGTTGATCTAAGTGTAGGTTTCTTAATAGAAGCTGAGATTGTAGGATGCTTGGATCTGAGTTAAAGATGAGGAGCTATAACCTTATCTAGAACATTGTTATTGAGGAAGAAGGGGGAAAGTGGATGTGCCCTAGTTATGGGAACCACTATAGATTCTTTGTGTGGAGTTTGTTGTGGTTTGCTATCTCTTGTACTGTGATCTGAATTTTGTAACTGTTGAAATAGTTAAGTGAGAAAGAATTGATATAGTATTTTAAAAAGATCACCTATTCACCCCCTAGGTGATTATCTATCCATAGGGTTATCTTTTAATGAAGACTATCCTACTGCCAGGAAAGTTATTAGGGCCCCTCTATCACACTTAGACAGTGATAAAGAGGTGGATGATGAGGATGAAGAAGATTCCTAAAACTGTCGTGGGCTGATGGCAATGACTCATGAGAAATCCAGCCAGGATCATCTTGTTCAAAGCAAGGTAAAATCTCTATCACGCTCTTCTTCTGAGTCTTGATATGAGACTAGTTCCTATACAAAAGCTTCTTCATCCAGTAGTGAAGATGAATCTGAATCAGAAGGAGATGTCAATCAATTGAATTTTAGATATGGTGAACTTCTTTATGCATTTAAGAGGTTCAAGAAGTTGACAAAAAAGTAAGTTGTGGATATTGCCTCTCTTTAGCTAGTTGTTTCCCAGTTTACTGAAGCAACAACTCTGTTGGATCAGAAATCAGGGGAAGTTAGCCAACTGAGAAACATCACTATCATTCAGATTGGCACCATCAAGTTCAAGGATAGTCTCACAAGGGAACTTGAAGAGAAGCTCTAGAGGGAGAAGAACATTGTGGCTAGTTTTCTAAGCCCAATGCAGTGTTTCCTTTAATAGACTCCTTCTCCTCTCAGAAGTATAAGAAGGTGTTGGGGTTTAAGGAAAATATAAGGGTTACCCCTTCCAAAGGGAGGGGCAAAGCTCCTGTTGAGCCTCTGGCTTCCATGACTCCCAATCCTATTAGGAAAGTTTAGTTTCCTTCAAACTGGTATAACTAAGAAAGCATCTTTGGTCACTAGATAAATGGCAGGTCCACTTGTGTGAACAAAAATGTTCACAGCCATGGTGAAAGGTATAACAGGGCGGGTGCCTTTAAGGGTGCCCACAAAGAAATTCAAATGGCCCATCCTGGACCATTTTTCTTTGGTGCTCCAGCCCCCACTCTCAAGAATGTGGATTCAGCAAAGGTTCAGGATCATTCAATAAAGACTCAGACCAAGGATCAGTCCTCCAGCAAGCCTTGTTTGGCTGTGTCTGATGCTATCAAGAGCATGATTTCTGAAAAGAAACTTGCTACTACTGGCACTCAGAGCAGGCCAAATAAGCCAGCAAGAAGACATACCTTCAGTCAAATTTTGAAAAAAATCTGAAGATGGCTGTTGCACCTCTTCGTACTGTTCATCCAACAGTTAAGCACACTGCAGGGCGTACATAGAAAAGAAGATACAACATTCATAAATGTTTGTGGTGTATCAAAGTGGGACACTTTCCTATAGATTGCTGGCACAATCTTAGTGTGTCGAGAGAAGCTGTTAGTCCACCAATCAGAAATTCTGCTGGTAGACACGTTCAGTTTCAAACTAACATACACCTAGGACCCAATAGATATTGGGGTCTTAAAGTAAAATGAATTGTGTGATGCAGGTTAGTCCAAGTGCTCATACCACTATATGGTACTTGGACAGTAGTTGTTCCAAGCACATGACTGGGATAAGGAGCAACTTAAAGGAGTACACTCCAATGAAATAAGGACCCAATGTTATATTTGGTGGTTCAGATAGAGGGTGACTAGAGGCTATGGTAAGATTACCAATGACATAGTTACCATCACAAAAGTGTCTTATGTTGAAGGTGAAATTTACTTAATTCTAGATTAGCTAATGACATAAAGGGGTGGTGAATAGGTCTTTGAGCTTTTAATAAATCTTTTGTTGTTTTTCAGTTGTACTAACTAGAGCTTGTCCTTAAATCCTGCAATCACAAAGAAAAACAAGCACACACAGCAAACACAAGAATTTATAGTGGTTCCCCAATTGGGTAAATCCACTTTCCCTCCCACCTCTCCAACGTACTTGTTGGACTCGACACAAACTCCTCCGCTTATGCTCCTCAAAGCTTACACCTCAGGCCCTCAGCCTAACACACAGATTCTTTTCAGAATCCAACTCAGAACCACTAGGGTTCCTACCTCAGAGCTCTAGAGAACTCCTACAGCTTAGTGATCTAGAGATCACCTTTCTCAGCCTTATTTCTAAGGCCTACACTCAGGCATTTCATCCCTACATCTTTAGGCACACGACCCTACTCTCAAAGTGATAGAGCACTGCTACAACTCACTACCCTTTCAAGTACCTATAGCTCAGCCTCCTCCAAGGCCTACAATCTCAGTGACAACTTGTCACCTACTGTTCAGTGACTCTTCAGTCACCTACCTCAAGCTCAAGTCCCTACACTCAGGCTGGGAGGACAGCCCTACCTCAGATACACACTTGGATCCTACCTCATAGAGCAACACTTTCCTACCTCAGGCACTTAAGCCCTACAACTCAGATCCTCACTTGGATCCTACCTCATTGCCCAACAGGGCACCTACCTCAATGATAAATTTGTCACCTATCTCAGGCACAGAGTGTCCTACACTCAGATTCAGGAAACCTAAATCCTACAGGAAATAAAATAGTAAGTTGAAGAAAATAAGATAATTGACTCAGTGAAATTACTCTGAGTCAACCTTGCTAGACTGAGCAAATTTCAGTTCAGCTCACTTGTTGTAGAAGGAATCATCCTTCTTCTACAATTATCACTCTTTACTGCTGCACAGATGAGCAGCTTCCACCTTGTTGATGAGATTAATCAGCTAAACGGTTCTATTGAGACCTAACTTGCTGAGCTTGAAGAGCTTCAGCTATCCTTCTTTGCCTTCAGGCTATCTTGGCTGGACTTCAGCTTCCATGCTTGATCGGAAGTAAAATGTCCAGTCGCCTCTATCAATTTCTCTTTCTATTTGTTTGATTCGTTAACCATAATCCATTTTACGTTTCCCCTTTTATATACATTGATTTAAATCAATGACACCATAGTATATGGGCCCACCAAGGATTGGTGAGCGCCAAGTCCATCAGAAAGGGACAAAATATCTTTCGGCAATGTAGCAGCTTTCCCGCAATGGCTTCCTGCAATTTTAACTTTGATGACGTCAGCAGTGGTCATCAACATCTGGACTTAGAAAATATCTCAAAATCCCATCAAGCATTGAGTGGTGTTAAGACACTCAACGCCATCAGCCTTGGATATCAGCACTTCTGGACTTAGAATATTTCCTGGCTTTGTCTCAGCAGTTTTGTCTCAGCGATCTCAGCGATTTTTCATTATTAGATGATACAAGACTTTGTCTCAGCGCTTTCTTCTTATCTGTTATCTCAGTAGTTTTTGCACTTTAATAGTCTCAGCAGTTTTGTCTCACCGGTCTCAGCATTTTTGTCTCAGCGGTCTCTGTAGTTTTTCATTATCAGCTGAGACAAGCCTTTGTCTCAGCTGTCTCAGCAGTTTTGCATTTAACTGTCTCAGCACTTCCCCCTTTTTTATTAGAAGTGTTGAGTTAACCTGCTTCACTCAACGCTTCTAGCCTTAGAAAAAATCCAGCTAGATTTGTTCTGAGTTGTTTACCTTTTAACTATCTCAGCGCTTCCTGCTTTATTTAGAAAAAATCCAGCTAGATTTGTTCTGAGTGAACCTGCCTCACTCAATGCTTCTGAACTTATAAAATTTCCACCGAATTTTGTCTCTGCTGTCTCAGTTGTCTCAATACCATCTTCTCAGCTATCTCAGCTGTCTCAATGATCTCAACGCTATCTTCCCAGCTGTCTCAGATGTCTCAGCTATCTCAACGCTATCTTACCAGCTGTCTCAGCTGTCTTAGTTGTCTCAACGCCTTCTTCTCAGCGGTCTCAGCACTTATGCCTTAGACAGATTTTCTGGCTTTAGATTGACAAGCTTTGAGCTGAGCTCGATGAACCGTAAACTGAGCTCGTCGAACTTTGATCTTCTCAGCGGTCTCAGCGCTGTTTGTCTTAGTCAATTTTTCTCTTGCTTTAGCTTGACAAGCGTTGGGCTGAGCTCGACAAACTGTAACCTGAGCTTGACGAACTTAAAGCTGAGTTCAATGCAGTTAGAGCTAAGTTTGGCAAAATTTGAGTTTATTGCCCCATTTTTCTTCACTTGACCAATCATGGACTACCTGTATGCATGAACTAGAGGACACATAAAATACATTACGCCCCTTAGCATGATTGGTGATGCCACTTCAAATCATGAGGAACATTGTAGGGCACAATTCCCAACAATCTCCCCATATTTGAAGAAGGCAAAACACACATCCATGCTAAGGTGTATCAACACAGAAAAAAATATAATGATAAGTGTAATGAAATATTATCATGACAACTAGCCATCCCAGTACAGGATAACTCCCCCTAGATGAGATGGCTTAACACTATAATTGATAGACTAATGGTACAGGTGAATTAATAATCATTAACAATGTGATAGTATGATTAACAACTAGAAGCTTTATTAATCATTAACAAGGTAAACATTATGATCAAGATGAACCTAATCATTAACTTAGCCAATCAACACATCAAACTTGTGATAACAAGATATTTATTAAAGAACAGTATGTTTATCTATTACTGATATACATTTATCACATCAATACAGTCAGGGTCAACTCATAATATTTTCATTAATAAAGATTTGAAATTTTTACACTGTTGACATTCATTAAAAGACATAAATCAGATAATAATTTTTAAGTAAGCTTAGGTCTTGCATTCTTCTATCAGTAATTCTTTGATGAACTTGCACCAACATCCTTGGTTCCAGCAGTCGTCTTCAAGTTTTTAGCTTTGTTCCTCAGCCTATTGAAGTAAAGGAATGGCTTTGGAATATATCTGGAAGGTATTTTCTTGGGGTTGCTCTTCCTCACCAGATTCTCCATGAATTCTCTTTCCTAGAGGGAATTTTGATGCCGGCTCGTCTCCCATCCCCTTGCTCGTTGATGCTAAGAGTGCTCGTGATCAAGTTGCTGTGGATGATGATCAAGTTGCTCGTGACCAAGTTGATGCGGCGCAACAAAAAGATGCTCGACGACCTTCTACCGCGACTCGTGATCTTGGTGGCTACAATCTTCGTTCGCGGCGGGCTTAAGCCCTTTCCTTATTTGGACCTTTATTTTCCTAGTTTAATGTTATCATTATTTCATGTTGTCTTTTATTTTGGACATGTTTAATTTTTGGTGTGCTCATAGCCATCCAATAGATGATAAATTGGATGGCTAGATTTATTTTGCTTGTTTTGGGACTTGCCTATATATAGGCTTATTTGATGAGAAATGAAGGCATGCTATTTGAAAACCTAAATTAATCCTCTCTTGAGAATTTCGGCCACCTCCCTTTGGGATTGCCACCCCCCTCATCCTCCTTCTCCTCCTTGTTAGCCAATCGCTTGGGTGATCCAAGGCTTGTGAAACGCGGAGGCGGATGCTTCTCGGTGTGACTCCGGCGAAGAAGAAGGTTGCCGCTCGGTGTGACGCCGGTGGTGCGTGGACGTGTGACTCTTCCACTTTCCTTGTGTGATCTTCACCCCATCTTGGGGAGGGTAATATCTACATCTTTCCTTTGTGAGTTCTTGTGAGATTTGGAATGGATGCAATGGCTTTTTATCCGCGACCTTGAATACGATCTTTTGGATTTAATCGAAAACCTTCTTGCGTTTATTTTCGAAACCTTGCAAGAAGCCGGATCGGGTGGATCCTTTTGCTTGAGGAAGATCTTGGCATATAGTTATTGATCTTCCTCTCAAAAAGGTGTGGCGACCTTTGCTTTCGATCTTCGGTAGGAAAGTATTGGACTTTAATTAGATCGTCGCTTTTATTCCACTCCCCTCCGCGTGTTTGTGCTGGATGACGGTGAATCGTGCGACTAGAATGTTTGTGTTAGGATGCGTTAGAACGTGTTACGTGGGCTTGAGTTGTAAGAAAATCCGTACGCTATTTTAATCCGACGAATCCCTACATCAAATTTCTTTCCAAATGTTTATCCATTCCTCATAAGGATATACACTAAATGTCCTTCAAGATTTATCCATGGCTTACCCAGGGTTTGATAATGATGGATTCAGAGGCCTCACTTAGCTGTTCATAGTCTGGGTCATCTATGTTCTCAGCTCTCCTCTTTGCCATGAACTCTTCAGCCATTTGAGTTCCTTCCCTCTTTCTTCTAGTAGCAAGCTGTGCATCCTATGCAATTCTGGCTTGTGCAAGGAAGTCTAGGTCATCTGGCCATTTTCTATCCAGGAGGGACAGGTTTATTGCCACCCTGGTGCCTTGAATAACATTGAAGGCTTGATCTTCAATGAGTATTGATGCCTTAGCGTGGCTACTCTCCCCCTTTCTGCCTTTTCATATATTATCTTTTGCAGTAATGAGGTGTTGGCTTCAGTTGTGCTTGATAAAGATTGGAGTATTTGATGTTATAGATCACGACAGTGAACCGGTCGCACAAGTAATATAAAATGGGGGGTTTTCCAAAGTATCGATATCACAAGGAACACAGTAAGGTGGAGTTAATTTCGAGGAGGACTTGAGATTGAAGTCCTCAGGTCAGAGCTAACTAAGGGGGGTTTTGATGTTGCGGAAACAGAAAATAAAAGGTTAACAACTACTCCTATGCAACGCCGTTATGCGATGCTTCGCCAGACGGGATGGAAGACTAGTCGGGCCGCTATGCACCGAATCACTAGGCAGATGGACGAGAAGGCTAGCGGATGAGGTGGTTAGAACGGCGGAATGAGGGTCGTGAGCACCTCTTCGCAATGCATGCCACTAGCAATTGCTAGTGCGGCAAGGGTGGATGGTGGTGGATGGAATATGGCGCAACTCAAGTAAATAACGAAGACATACAAAATCACATAGACATGATTGTATAAAAACGTTTTACAAACTAATCATACTTCATCAATATAAATAAAGTTAAACACCAATATTCAACAATAAAGCAAGAACAAGTCAAGAGATCGACCGAATCCGAAGTCTTGCTAAGGATTCACGGTTGGAATCGTCGGGTTGTCATTCCGCGTCCAAGCTCGGTCCTCGACTGTGTTCGGGATAGAGAAGGGCTATCATCACCTTCTAATGGCCCGTCTTCTTCGTCTCACGATAGTGGACGAAGTTTGCTAGCTTTCCTTTGCTTGATGGCAATGGCGTCAAACCCTACTTGAAGCTCGCGGATGAAGAAGAAGGCCGAGAGGAAGCCCCGGCTTGGATTTTGCGGTGAAAGCTTGCCCGGAGCACCTCCCTAGGGTGGAAGATGAAGGGGAACGGCGGAGAAGGCGGAAAATGACGGAGAAATGTCGAGCTCCGGATCCTCTCCCTCGAATTAGGGCGAGACCTGCACTATTTATACAAAGCAGAAATGAACAATGCGCACGATCACAGGCGCACGACTAGTGGTCGTGCGCACTATGTCCGGTGCTCGTGTGCACTGGCATGGAAGATCAGGAAGAAGAACTGGGATAACGCACATGGGCAGTGGCGCACGACCAGTTGTCGTGCGCACTGAGTCCAATGATCGTGCGATTACCCCAGACAGGACTCTAGAAAAGAGGATTCAATGCACACGATCAGTGGCGCACGACCGTTGGTCGTGCGCATTATGTCCAGTGGTCGTGCGCTTACCCCAGGCTGATTCTAGAAAACGTAGAGTAGTGCGCACGATCAGGGGAGCACGACCAGTGGCCGTGCGCATTATATCCCATGATCGTGCGCAGTATTCCTGTTTCACAACCATCCCGGAACACACACACGACCCCTGTACCGATAGGAAAAACAAATCACTAATCTGTGCAGACATTCCAGACAATAACAAAAAGGAGTACAGACTATAAGAATAACAAAATACACAACCACGGGCATAAATGTGCACTTCCTATTGAAATATGGGCAAGATGAAATATCTATGATAATGAACTAAAAGTGAAGTGCAAGCGACGAAAAACAAGCCCAGATGAGTTCGAAAATAGGTATATAAAGTGGACTCATCACACCCCCAGGACTTAACTGTTTGCGCGTCCCGAGCAAACAAAATCTAAGCAGATAGGGAAAAACACTAGTTAATAAAGAAATTGTGATACGAAGTACCATGCGAAGTCGCATGCTCGCATGCGTAAAAATACAATAGAGAAAATTTCTAAGTATGCAGAATAGTTTATATTTTTCACAATGCGTATCAAAATTTTATTATTACTCAAAAATGGAATCAAGGTGAATCATTCGGTCACGCGTAGGGAGAAAGTAGACTAATCTCTAGGCGAGCATTGCCAAAGATCGGGGCTCGGGATAACCTCCAAAGGAATCCACCAATGTCGGTGACCATATGCTTGCCCTTTCGCATTCTCTCCACGGCACTGGTTTGGTTCACACACGAATCAGTAGGACTTTAGGTGAAGAGATGGGGCTTGGGTTTCGGTGGGGTAAACACAGATATACAGGAATGCTATGCACCTAACCCAAATGAGCTAGTATAAAATGAATTCCTCTACTAAGCAAAATACACGCGGGTACACCACACCCCCAGACTTACCTTTTAACATATTGGTGTGTGCACCGCCTACTCCAAAAATAATCACATTTCCAAAAAGATTTTCAATTTAAACTTTTTCTTTTCACTTTTTTTTCCTTTACAAATGTTTTTCTCTTTTTTTTTCTTTATTCAAATCATCTTTTTATTTTTTGCAATTTCAACAAATATAACATTGGAGCACATCCACATAATCACAAGTAAAATCACCACATCACACCCCAACATTAAAATATAAAACACTAAACTCGACTTGGGTGTGCGACAAGGATTGGCTATGAGGCTTTGGTGAATGAAGGTGGATCTGAATCAAAAGAAGGGTAGGCACAACGGGGCTAGCGAGGACAAGACGTTAGGAACGGTACAAAGCTCAACCGGGCCAAAATTATGGCCTACATCACGCTCATGCATGACTAACCTATACTCATGCTTCGAGAATAACTTGGGGCAAGTTCTTAGCCAACGAGAAAGACTATCCATCCTCCCGACTCGAGCAATACGAACCTAACGGCCGTCTACACACATCCCTAAGCTACCGTCGGATTCCCACCGGATTCACCAACTTTTGAGTAGAATAAAAAGTATTTACGCAATTAGAAAAATATAAAACTAAAAGCATACAGAAAATTAAATCTACTCCAATTTCTACACGAGACGAGAGCAGTTGACTAGGAGCACAACAAGGTCAACATTTTACTCTATCTCGCAAACCTATGTCAGCACCATAATTTTCCCAAATCTAACGAAGAAATGAGTTTAACTCGCAGCATGAAAAAAGCTAAGCACGCGCTCATGTGGGTGCAGTGGTGTGTGATGCAATGAACTAAGCAAAATAAAACAATAAAGGCTTCTAGTATGCACAAGAAATGTGTGCGTGCAATAGGTAACAAATCTCTGCCCCAGACTTAAACTAAACTACACAACAGATGATATAGAAATTAAAATCATAAGGAGCTAAGGGAAGAGGTTACCAAATGCTCAGCCAGTGAGCATACCAGAAGCTGCGTGAAAAACCGAAGCAGGTCCGCCATACGAAGAATCACAACCCCACCAATGCGATTTGCCATGAATACCTGCAGGGGTGAGATACACAATTACAAAACAAAAATATACAAAAAGAAATGCTAAAACTAAAAGAAACATGAAAATAAAAATGCAGGAAATGAAAGATAAGTACTGGGGTTATTGTCATCCCAGCACGACTTATTAAATTCTAAACAGTTCTAGCTTATAGGCCTATGAAATAAAAAGTGCACAGGTAACTGGTCTAATATCCGTTTCGGTAACGGGTACCGATACGGTGATAAAGCAGTTACCCCTTTGCCTAAATAATCATACCTGCTCCTCGCAGGAAGAGGAAATAGGATATAGGATGAGGAGGAGGCCTGGTCCTCCCTCATCGTATCACAAAAATTATCCTCGCCTAGCAAGGCATCGTCAACCACAGGTGTGTAGGATGTGATGGCAACGGCAAGAACACCAGGCTCATCATCATCCCAGCATACCCGTGGAGACTCAGCCTATGTAAGACCCCTCCTCCCGGATCCCAAAACACGACACGAAGGGGGAGTCTTATGCCCGGAACAGCCGCCTTGCGGTAGCATTAGCACACGGGCTAACGTGTACTACAAGACGCCTATTCCGCCGGCTACAACAATATCAATATATCATGCCAACCCAACCAAATAAATAAGCAAGAGAAGTCAAAATCCGCACTAAGTTATAATGTCCAAATACATCAATAAATAGAAGCTAAAACATGCTTCTACAATATATCAGAGTACAGCTAATCATTGCCCAAACGGGCTACATCAGAGTAAGCAAAACACTAACATCGGTAACAGACGGTATCGACGGCACCGTCACGTCAGGCCCTGTCGTCCTGGCCTGGCTGTCCTGCGGCGTGACCTCCTAAAAAGGAAGACGTAGCAACCGTTAGTCGAAACGACTAAGTGGTTTCACATCCGCTCCCCCGGCGACTCCTCGGCACCGGGCGGAGAAAAGAAACAAGAGTATAGTATATAACAAGTAAGCAAGTAAAGGAGGTACAAGCAAGTGGCAGTAGTGTAAGAGTAGCAGCATCATAGTCAGCATATATGAAAGAGCTACACTAAACTAGCAAGTATAAGTAACAGCAGGAAAGTAACTTAACTTATAAGAATGCCCATACAAACTTATAAGTTAAGGATCGGGTTATATAAAGTAACTCATCGTATAAGAGTGCCCATACAAACTTATACGATGAGGATCTTGTTGTGCAATGTTATGAAATGCTATGAATGCTATGCAATGACTCACCCATGCATACCCATGCAATTGTTATGTCGACACAGACTATAGTTCCCACTTTTCGAGCAGGTAGCTAACCTCTCAGGCATCAGCCGCCGTGGCCAGGCGGTGACAGTAGAACGGGCACTTCTACTACTAGGCGGGTATCACACTACTTCACCTAGGCCTCCGTACGCCTCAACGCTAAGAACACAACAGCGGAGCCCATGCGTACTATGGCCCAGCGGGGTCTTGGGTAGATGTGCACCAAGAACACAGCCCGAACTGGCCTTTCGTGACCCGGAAGGGGCCTCGGAAGAAAGCACGAGGACACAGCCCAACCGTTCACATGGCCGGAGGGGCCTCAGGACGTGAACACCGAGGACACAGCCCAAGCCGACCAAGTCTAACTGCCAACTCCCGTCGGTGTGACGACTGGCGAGCCCGTAGACCTGCCACACTATCCTTAACTCAGGATTACGACACCGCGTGTCGACTCACACCACATGCACATACCACATCAACGTATCATGGAAGGGGCCTCGGAAGTAAACACGAGGACACAGCCCAACCATCCATCCACACCTTATCCCAACACAACCAAAACAAGTGACGGTCAACCCCGCACTTACATCCCTTCACAATACTACCCGTAGGGAGACGACTCTCTAAGTATTGGACTACAAGACTCATTTCATTAATCAAACATGTCCATGATCATAATCTATTCATCTATATGACCTTCCAAATGATGACAATGTAATATAAACATGATGCGCATATAAATGTCTATCTCACTTTTATTTGATAATGTCATAATTTGAACATGAAGCGCACAATATCAATCTTTCAATTCCTACCAATTCGATTCGTTTAAATAAGATTATTTCACAATTTGATAATAGGAAATCTGATTAATAAGCAACTTCAATCATGCAACAACTGATTAATCATCAGGGTTCATCCAAGGCAAGTATCATGCATTATTAATTCTACCGAATCAAAATTCATCTTTCATTAAGCCCAGAATTTAGGCGCAGGTTGAATCTGGACAGCAATTTCGACCGGAGATTCCCGAGGCTACAGGAATCCGGTGAAGTCGTGTAACCCCTCGATGGAAAGGTATTTCCATGGACTACATCTTTCATATTCAGAGCTCAACCCAGATTTGACATTATCCTATTTGAAATCGGACTTGAAGTCCGCTGCGTACAGAACACAGTTTCTGCATACAGGATTTATTGAACATTTTCGTTTAGACTTTCCCGTGGCTACAGACTTCGCTAGAAGTCGTGCAACCATTCGTTGGAAAGGTATTTTCAAGGGCTTCAACTTTCGTGTTAAGCCGAAAGCCCAGATCTGGCCATAGCATACTTAAAAATGGTCATGAAGTTCGCTGCGCGCAGAATACAGATTCTGCACGCATCTTAAGGCGGAATGAACGGCATCGGTTCATCTTCCTCCTCAATGTGATCATCCCAAATCATTCCAGAAAACCTCCTCCCTTATTCACCCTCAAGAGGCCAAAACCCTTCACGAAACCATCCCTTATCATCACATTGAAGAAGGGCGTGGTTGAAGAGATCTAAAACCTAAGACACAAGTCTTAGCATGACCTTTCCTAGAAAACTCCTCCTCACTATCAAGACTCTCTTGAGTCGATGTCTCTCCTAGGAAAATAACTATAGATCTAGCACCAAGGGAGAGGGTAGGAAACTCACATTGGCTCCAGCGGTACCACCATTTCTAGCCATGGATCTCGTAGTTCTCCTTGGCGGCATCTTCTCTTTCACGGCGATGGCGGATCTCCTTTGGTAAAACTTGCTTCTGCAGTTTTCCCTCTCACAGGAGTTCTCACAGGAATTAGGGGATGAAAAGAGCATGAAAACGGCTAGGGTTTTCTGTCCCCTATATAAATAAAATGTGACACGGGTAGGGACACGGCCGTGTCCTTACCCGTGTCCTGCCTGGCGAAGCGGCAACGACAGTTTCCATGTCGGTTCAATACTTGACACGGGTAGGGACACGCCCGTGTCCCGACCCGTGTCCCTATGACACGGCCGTGTGCTTGGCCGTGTCCTTGGACGTATACTTCTCGGGTTGCATCTCGACACTTCTCGTCGAGCTCAACTCGACGCACACGGGTAGGGACACGGCCGTGTCACTCCCCGTGTCACTTGGTGTCGACACAGCTCGACGATCTCGACACGGGTCGTCGAGCTCAACTCGACGCACACGGGTAGGCACACGGCCGTGTCCCTACCTGTGTCCATTGGTGTCGACACAGCTCGACGATCTCGATACAGCTCGTCGAGCTCAACTCGACGCACACGGGTAGGCACACGGCCGTGTCCCTACCCGTGTCACTTCCTTTTTACACTGATTCTCCACTTCTCCACAAGTGCAGTCCAATTCCCTGCACTCTCAGGACTCAAGTCAACCCTCCTGACTCAAAACACACACACTAGGGGCCTAGAGCGATTCGGGACGTTACAAATCCTATAAACAAAATAAAAGATTTCGTCCCCGAAATCAGGCTTAGGCTGTGGGGAGGAAAGCATGACAGGAAATTTAACACTTGCTTTTAAATAAAATTACCTTGAGCAAACAACTCCGGGTAGCGTTGCTGCATTAAATCCAATGGCTCCCATGTGTACTCCTCCTTCCCATGATTCAACCATAGCACCTTTACTAAGGGAACACTTTTGCGGCGCAAAGTCCTTGTCTCGCTGTCAACAATCCGCACCGGCTCTAGTCGCACAGACCTATCTGATGTCAATGCACCATCAGTAGTGGGAATATACTGGTCGGGCCGCAACAGTGCTTTTCGAAGCGACGACACATGGAACACGTCGTGGAGATTTTCTAGTTCTGGTGGTAACTCCAACCGATAGGCCAACGGGCCAATTCTTTCCAATATAGTATAAGGCCCAACATACCTTGGGCTGAGCTTTTTCACTCCCCGCACCCGTGACACTCCATGCATCGGCCGAATCTTAAGGAACACTTTTTCGCCCACCTAGAACTCCACCATCCGGTGCTTTTTGTTGTAATATTTCGTCTGTCGACTTTGAGCCTCCAACATGCGATCCCGTATCAATCTGACCGCCGCATCAGTATCATCTATGTATTCGTTTCCCAATGCCTTCGGATCTTCATCTTGCACCCAAGACAAGGGAGTCCTGCACCTTCTTCCGTAAAGGGCTTCATGGGGCGCCATGCCGATGCTCGCCTGATGACTATTATTATAGGAGAATTCCACCAGGGGCAAGAGCCTTTCCCATGGCTCTCCTCTGTCCAGCACGCATAACCTCAATAAATCTTCCAGTGTCCTGATGGTCCTTTCAGACTGCCCGTCAGTCTGTGGATGAAATGCGGGACTAAAGGTTAGGCGTGAGCCCAAATACGCCTGTACTGCCTTCCACTCATTGGATGTAAACCGACCATCCCTATCCGAAACAATTGTCTTGGGCACGCCATGATACCGTACAAATTGCTCCACAAAAAGGCGTACCAAAACATCCACGTGTGCTTCCTTCTTCATTGGAATAAACCGGGCCACCTTTGTTAGTCGATCCACAATAACCCACACCGAATCATTCCCGGAGCGGGAATGAGGTAACCCATGAACAAAGTCCATGGAGATATCCTCGAACTTCCATTCGGGGATGGGCAGCGACTGCAACAAACCACCGGGACTCCTGCATTCAGCCTTCACTCTTTGGCAAGCTTCGCAATGTGTAACATAGTAGCGAACATCCTTCTTCATTCCCGGCCAACACATGGTCTTCCGCAGTCCGGCATACATCTTAGCAATACCCGGATGCACTGAATATTGAGAGGAATGCGCCTCTCTCAATATATCTTCCCGAATTTTGCCGCCCTTGGGAATATAAAGTTGGCCACGAAAATAAACGAGGCCGTCTTTGAGTGTGTACTCATCGGTGGTCCTATCTTCAATTGCCTTGATTGTCGGGGCCAAGGACGCATCCATTCCTTGCTCCACCCGAATCCGGTCTCGGATATCACAAACTATGCTCATGTTGGCCAAATACTCCGCATACTCTGCCGAAGGATCCTTCAATACTAGAGTAATTTCCATCTCCTCGATCATCCGAGCCAACTCCATACTCATCAGCCGAGAGTCTGGGCTAGAGCCTGGCACTTTTCTACTCAAGGCATCGGCTACCGAGTTCGCTTTCCCGGGGTGGTAGTTCATGGTGAACTCATAGTCGCATAGAAATTCCAACCACCGCCGTTGTCTCAGGTTCAACTCCTTCTGAGTGTGAACATACTTCAAGTTTTTGTGATCGGAAAAGATCTCGCAGTGCACGCCATATAAATAATGCCTCCAGACTTTCAAAGCGAACACCACTGCTCCCAACTCCAAATCATGAACCGGGTAATTGATTTCATGTTTCTTTAACTGCCTTGAAGCATAAGCGATCACATGCCCGTGCTGCATCAGTACCGCTCCCATCCCTTGGTATGATGCGTCCGTGTAAACTTGGAATCCTTCCTTCCCAGACGGAAGTGCAAGGATGGGGGCGGAGGTAAGCCTATCTTTCAATTCTTGAAATGCCTCTTCACATTGAGGTGTCCACTCAAATGGCACACCCTTCTTCGTCAAGGAGGTAAGAGGAAGGGCAATCTTGGAAAAACCTTTCACGAACTTGCGGTAGTAGCCAGCAAGTCCAAGAAAGCTTCGTACATCAGCCGCCGACTTCAAGGGCGACCACTCCTTCACGGCCTGCACCTTTGCTGGATCCACTGCTAACCCTGCTCCACTGATCACATGCCCCAAGAAGGCAACCTCCTTAAGCCAGAATTCACACTTGCTAAACTTGGCATACAAGGCATGCTCCTTCAATTTCTTCAAAACCAAGGTCAGGTGCTCGACATGCTCCTCCTCTGTCTTTGAGTAGACCAAGATGTCGTCGATGAAAACAATGACGAAGATGTCCAAATACGGTTCAAACACCTTGTTCATCAAACTCATGAAGGCCGAAGGGGCATTTGTGAGCCCAAACGGCATTACTGTGAACTCATACAAACCATATCTCGAACTAAATGCTGTTTTTTGAATATCCCCCTCATGTATCCTCAACTGATAGTATCCGGAGCGCAAATCCAATTTAGAAAACCAATGTGCTCCCACTAGTTGATCGAACAACTCATCGATCCGCGGTAGTGGATAAGTGTTCCGCACCGTCAACCGATTGAGTTCCCGATAATCTATGCACAATCGCAGTGTTCCATCCTTCTTCTTCACGAACAGCACAGGGGCTCCCCATGGTGATGAACTGGGGCGAACGAACCCTGAATCCACCAGTTCTTGTAATTGAACTCTAAACTCCGCGAGTTCTTTCGGAGCCATTCTGTATGGAGCCTTGGATACAAGCTTGGCACCTGGTACTAGATTGATCTGGAAGTCAACTTCTCTATGCGGAGGTAATCCTGGTAGCTTCTCAGGAAATACCTCAGGAAAATCCCGCACTACCCGTACATCCTTTAATTCCAACGCTGCTTCCTTCAACTCGAACCAGATCATGAATACCTCATCCCCCTTCATATGAGCTTTTACAGCCTGAATAGAAGATAATATCATACGTGGCGCGAAGCCAATACCTTGGAAGATGACGTCAGAGTCTCCATGCCTCAAATAGATCCGCTTCTCCGCGCAGTCGATCCTCGCGAAGTGCCAGTCCAGCAATGCCATGCCCAAAATGATGTCAAACTTCGGCATTCTCAGAACCGTGGCCGGCGTATCAAAGGCCTTCCCATCAATAAATAACTCCAACTCGCACTTGGCGGCCGCGATCATCTCCGAGCCGTCCGGAAGGCGTACACGTCGAGCTATGCCAGTGAAGTATTGTACATCCCCCATGTCTTTTATGAAATCCTCGGACACAAAGGAGTGTGAGGCACCGGTATCGAACAACGCATAGGCTGTCTTCCCGCCAATAATCACGGTGCCTAAGTACCAACAACCAAAACTTATTGCTATTGGCTAGTAAGTTCTAATCAATTCAAGCTAGATCATGCAAATATGTAAATTAATTAAATCATACCTGCAATCACATCTTGTGGGTTCCTTTCCTGTGCCATGTCAAGCGCGTACACCTGATCCCGGACCGGTCCGGGGTTTCCTCTTGGCGGTCCTCGTCCTCGACCGCGCATATATCCTCGCCCTCGTGGAGCGGCTGGAGGGAGAGCAGGAGGGAGAGCAGGAGGGAGAGTAGGAGGGGCGTTCCCATATAGCTGCGGGCAAAAACGCCGGATGTGGCCCGGCTGGTTGCATTCGAAGCACACCAGACCACGACGCCCTTCAAGTTGTTGAAATCGCTGATGCTGTGGGGGTGGAGGCAACGCAGGCGGCTGCGGAACTGGATGCTCCACCCTATAGTTTCGGTGGACACGCCCTCCACCTCTTTGATAACCTCTTCCTCCTCTGAAGTCCCGTCTCCTTCTATTACTTGGGCCGGCTTCCATCACGTCCTCCGCAGGCCTCTTACTACATCCTAGGTGGTCCGCCTCCAATCTTTTCGCCATATCAATGATCTCCGCCAAGCTACCATCCGCTATAAACAAAAGGGACTGCCTTAGGGGAACTCGCAGCCCTTTATAGAAGCGCTTGGCATAACCTCTGTCATCCAACTCATAAGAGTCTGCAAACCTTGCGAGATGCTGGAATTCCCGCTGGTATTCTGTAACCGACTTTGATCCCTGCTTTAGTAGAAGGAACCTCTGCTCAAGCTCATCTCGGGCCGATGTAGGGATAAAGTGCTCCAAGAAAACACCCGAGAATTCACTCCAACTTATCTCTGTGTAGATCCAGCCTTGGAAGGTAGAGCCCATGAGGGACTTCCACCACCTCTTCGCATGTAAGTCCAAGACAGACACTGCCAATGTCACTGCCATGTTGGCTGGGCAACGGATACCGGCCAACAACTCCTGTATCGTGTCTAGCCATTCCTCTGTACGTACGGCTGACTCTGTCCCAAGGTAGACGGGAGGGGAGAGAGCCCGGAAGGTGCTCAGCCAGTTGGAGCTCGGGGCCTGTTGTTGCACCGGAGTCTGCTGTGCCTTAAAAGCATTAAGAATGGCGGTGAGCGTCTGCCCCAACTCAGATTGTTCGAACTGAGTGGGTATGGGAGGGGTAGGAGTACCCCCCATCGGCTCAACATGCAGTGGAACCTACACATACACGACAAATTTGTGGTCAGGTTGGCTAAACTTAAGGTCAAAGTTGGACAAACTTAATGTGAATTACATATGGGCACACCACTGCTTCCGCTAAGTCAGTTTGTCCCCAAACTGACTAACCAAACGGGGGTGGCACCATTGTTGAATGACTTCTGAGTTGAGGATCGTGGCAATCTGATACCATTTGTAAGACCCCTCCTCCCGGATCCCAAAACACGGCACGAAGGGGGAGTCTTATGCCCGGAACAGCCGCCTTGCGGTAGCATTAGCACACGGGCTAACTTGTACCACAAGACGCCTATTCCGCCGGCTACAACAATATCAATATATCATGCCAACCCAACCAAATAAATAAGCAAGAGAAGTCAAAATCCGCACTAATTTATAATGTCCAAATACATCAATAAATAGAAGCTAAAACATGCTTCTACAATATATCAGAGTACAGCTAATCATTGCCCAAACGGGCTACATCAGAGTAAGCAAAACACTAACATCGGTAACAGACGGTATCGACGGCACCGTCACTTCAGGCCCTGTCGTCCTGGCCTGGCTGTCCTGCGGCGTGACCTCCTAAAAAGGAAGACGTAGCAACCGTTAGTCGAAACGACTAAGTGGTTTCACATCCGCTCCCCCGGCGACTCCTCAGCACCGGGCGGAGAAAAGAAATAAGAGTATAGTATATAACAAGTAAGCAAGTAAAGGAGGTACAAGCAAGTGGCAGTAGTGTAAGAGTAGCAGCATCATAGTCAGCATATATGAAAGAGCTACACTAAACTAGCAAGTATAAGTAACAGCAGGAAAGTAACTTAACTTATAAGAATGCCCATACAAACTTATAAGTTAAGGATCGGGTTACATAAAGTAACTCATCGTATAAGAGTGCCCATACAAACTTATACGATGAGGATCTTATTGTGCAATGTTATGAAATGCTATGAATGCTATGCAATGACTCACCCATGCACACCCATGCAATTGCTATGTCGACACAGACTATAGTTCCCACTTTTCGAGCAGGTAGCTAACCTCTCAGGCATCAGCCGCCGTGGCCAGGCGGTGACAGTAGAACGGGCACTTCTACTACTAGGCGGGTATCACACTACTTCACCTAGGCCTCCGTACGCCTCAACGCTAAGAACACAACAGCGGAGCCCATGCGTACTATGGCCCAGCGGGGTCTTGGGTAGATGTGCACCAAGAACACAGCCCGAACTGGCCTTGCGTGACCCGGAAGGGGCCTCGGAAGAAAGCACGAGGACACAGCCCAACCGTTCACATGGCCGGAGGGGCCTCAGGACGTGAACACCGAGGACACAGCCCAAGCCGACCAAGTCTAACTGCCAACTCCCGTCGGTGTGACGACTGGCGAGCCCGTAGACCTGCCACACTATCCTTAACCCAGGATTACGACACCGCGTGTCGACTCACACCACATGCACATACCACATCAACGTATCATGGAAGGGGCCTCGGAAGTAAACACGAGGACACAGCCCAACCATCCATCCACACCTTATCCCAACACAACCAAAATAAGTGACGGTCAACCCCGCACTTACATCCCTTCACAATACTACCCGTAGGGAGACGACTCTCTAAGTATTGGACTACAAGACTCATTTCATTAATCAAACATGTCCATGATCATAATCTATTCATCTATATGACCTTCCAAATGATGACAATGTAATATAAACATGATGCGCATATAAAGGTCTATCTCACTTTTATTTGATAATGTCATAATTTGAACATGAAGCGCACAATATCAATCTTTCAATTCCTACCAATTCGATTCGTTTAAATAAGATTATTTCACAATTTGATAATAGGAAATCTGATTAATAAGCAACTTCAATCATGCAACAACTGATTAATCATCAGGGTTCATCCAAGGCAAGTATCATGCATTATTAATTCTACCGAATCAAAATTCATCTTTCATTAAGCCCAGAATTTAGGCGCAGGTTGAATCTGGACAGCAACTTCGACCGGAGATTCCTGAGGCTACAGGAATCCGGTGAAGTCGTGTAACCCCTCTATGGAAAGGTATTTCCATGGACTACATCTTTCATATTCAGAGCTCAACCCAGATTTGACATTATCCTATTTGAAATCGGACTTGAAGTCCGCTGCGTACAGAACACAGTTTCTGCATACAGGATTTATTGAACATTTTCGTTTAGACTTTCCCGTGGATACAAACTTCTCCAGAAGTCGTGCAACCATTCGTTGGAAAGGTATTTTCAAGGGCTTCAACTTTCGTGTTAAGCCGAAAGCCCAGATCTGGCCATAGCATACTTAAAAATGGCCATGAAATTCGCTGCGCGCAGAATACAGATTCTGCACGCATCTTAAGGCGGAATGAACGGCATCGGTTCATCTTCCTCCTCAATGTGATCATCCCAAATCATTCCAGAAAACCTCCTCCCTTATTCACCCTCAAGAGGCCAAAACCCTTCACGAAACCATCCCTTATCATCACATTGAAGAAGGGCGTGGTTGAAGAGATCTAAAACCTAAGACACAAGTCTTAGCATGACCTTTCCTAGAAAACTCCTCCTCACCATCAAGACTCTCTTGAGTCGATGTCTCTCCTAGGAAAATAACTATAGATCTAGCACCAAGGGAGAGGGTAGGAAACTCACATTGGCTCCAGCGGTACCACCATTTCTAGCCATGGATCTCGTAGTTCTCCTTGGCGGCATCTTCTCTTTCACGGCGATGGCGGATCTCCTTTGGTAAAACTTGCTTCTGCAGTTTTCCCTCTCACAGGAGTTCTCACAGGAATTAGGGGATGAAAAGAGCATGAAAACGGCTAGGGTTTTCTGTCCCCTATATAAATAAAATGTGACACGGGTAGGGACACGGCCGTGTCCTTACCCGTGTCCTGCCTGGCGAAGCGGCAACGACAGTTTCCATGTCGGTTCAATACTTGACACGGGTAGGGACACGCCCGTGTCCCGACCCGTGTCCCTATGACACGGCCGTGTGCTTGGCCGTGTCCTTGGACGTGTACTTCTCGGGTTACATCTCGACACTTCTCGTCGAGCTCAACTCGACGCACACGGGTAGGGACACGGCCGTGTCACTACCCGTGTCACTTGGTGTCGACACAGCTCGACGATCTCGATACGGGTCGTCGAGCTCAACTCGACGCACACGGGTAGGCACACGGCCGTGTCCCTACCCGTGTCCCTTGGTGTCGACACAGCTCGACGATCTCGACACAGCTCGTCGAGCTCAACTCGACGCACACGGGTAGGCACACGGTCGTGTCCCTACCCGTGTCACTTCCTTTTTACACTGATTCTCCACTTCTCCACAAGTGCAGTCCAATTCCCTGCACTCTCAGGACTCAAGTCAACCCTCCTGACTCAAAACACACACACTAGGGGCCTAGAGCGATTCGGGACGTTACAGCCTACACAGGCTCAGATAGAGAAGGGGGATCAAGAAATAAAGGAGACGAAGAACTAAAATAATCAGAAAATGGGAGAGTGATCCCGGTGTCACTCTCAGCAGGATCCAAGCAGAGATCATCATCGGTATCATATGAGTCATACTGAGGGGAATCCGAGAACTCGAGGTCCGCGGTGGTAAGAGGAACGGCCTCGTCCAATAAGGAGGTGCAAACCTCTGTGAAGGATCAAGCGCATAACCAACTGTTCCAAAAGCCCGGACTATTGGAAAGGGTGCTACTTAATTTCTTAAATAAGTAGAAGAGCGTCACGGGTCAAGTGAAGGAACGCCGGACCCAATAATCCCCCCCCCCCCCGGCGTCCAGCACAACCCGTCGGCTCAGAGGTGGAGTTACCACATGGCCCACATGGCTCAGAGGTGGGGTTACCACATGGCCCACACGGCTCAGAGGTGGGGTTACCACATGTCCACGGTTTCACGGCTCAGAGGTGGGGTTACCACATGTCCACGGTTGCCTGACCCGCCAGACCCACACAGGTAGAAGGGAAAAATCAGGATTTAATAGCGCTCCCCCGGTCTTGAACCCGTGACCTGCTCTGATACCAATTGAAGGATCAAGCGCATAACCAACTGTTCCAAAAGCCCGGACTATTGGAAAGGGTGCTACTTAATTTCTTAAATAAGTAGAAGAGTGCCACGGGTCAAGTGAAGGAACGCCGGACCCAACACTCTGCATCGGAAAGAGGGTATTCCTCATCCCACCAGGGTGCGTAAAAGTGTTCCGAAGATCCACCTTCTCCGTCGGAGATAGAGGAATCATCATCCCACTTCGGCGCAACCTCGGGCACCGAATCATCCACAATCACGACATCATCAACCAACTCACAAGAAAGAGGAATAGCACAATCCGGCAAAAATTGCGGAGGGGCAAGGCTGCTCTCAAAATCAATCACTGAATGAGCAGGCCCCATCGCAAAATCATTCGCTGACGCCACCCTGTCGACGACCGGAACAATCTCATCATCCCATACAGGAGCGTCCATGAGTTCCTGCTCCTCTTTTTGTTGGCTAACACCAGAGTGATCATCATCACTTAAGGAAAGCTCGTAAAAAGGGATCGGGGGACCCATGAAAGAGTTGTATGCGGCCAGATATTCTTCAGTAATCTCAACGGGTAAAGAATGAGCAAAGTGCGTTATGTCAGTGTATGGGCCAGGAAACACCCTGGTAGGCCTGTCCACAACAGTCTTCCGCGAACAGGAGGATGTTGTGCACACGCCCTTAGAGGGAGAAGGCTTGCACAAACGAGGGCAATCCTTCAACATGGGGCCCACAGCTTGACATAACAAACACCAAATGCAATGTTCGGCATTCATAACAGCAATGACATCGATGGATCGGCGCAAATTGTCAAGGATACGGCACTCAGCGTCAGGATCCATCACGAACAAAAATAATTGCTGAAAAAGTGCTACACAGCTAAAATAAAAATTGCACGGATCTGCTATCTAAATCAAAAATCAGAAAAGGGTAAAAAGAAATAAGCAAAATAAAAATTCTAATAACAAAAGCAAATAAAAAAAATGCCATTATTTCCATAGGAAGTGCGCATAAAGTGATGAGTCCACTTTATATACCTATTTTCGGACTCATCTGGGCTTGTTTTTCGTCGCTTGCACTTCATTTTTAGTTCATTATCATAGATATTTCATCTTGCATATATTTCCATAGGAAGTGCACATTTATGCATGTGGTTGTGTATTTTGTTATTCTTATAGTCTGTACTGCTTTTGTTATTGTCTGGAATGTCTGCACAGATTAGTGATTTGTTTTTCTTATCAGTACAGGGGTCGTGTGCATGTTCTGGGATGGTTGTGAAACAGGAATACTGCGCACGATCATGGGATATAATGCGCACGACCACTGGTCATGCGCGCCTGATCGTGCGCACTACTCTATGTTTTCCAGAATCAGCCTGGGGTAAGCGCACGACCACTGGACATAATGCGCACGACCAACGGTCGTGCGCCACTGATCGTGTGCATTGATTCCTCTTTTCTGGAGTCCCATCTGGGGTAATCGCACGATCATTGGACTTAGTGCGCACGACCACTGGTCGTGCGCCACTACCCGTGCGCGTTATCCTAGTTCTTCTTCTTGATCTTCCATGCCAGTGTGCACGAGCACCGGACATAGTGCGTACGACCACTGGTCGTGCGCCTGTGATCGTGCGCATTATTAATTTCTGCTTTGTATAAATAGTGCAGGTCTCGCCCTAATTCGAGGGGGAGGATCCGGAGCTCGACATTTCTCCGCCGTTTTCCGCCTTCTCCGTCGTTCCCCTTCATCTTCCACCCTAGGAAGGTGCTCCGGGCAATCTTTCACCGCCAAATCCAAGCCGGAGCTTCCTCTCGGCCTTCTCCTTCTTCCGTGAGCTTCAAGTAGGGTTTGACGCCATAGCCATCAAGCAAAGGAAAGCTAGCAAACTTCGTCCGCTATCGTGAGACGAAGAATACGGGCCATTGGAAGGTGGTGACAGCCCTTCTCTATCCCGGATGCAGTTGAGGACCGAGCTTGGACGCGGAATGACAACCTGACGATTCCAACCGTGAATCCTCAGCAAGACTTCGGATTCGGTCGGTCTCTTGACTTGTTCTTGCTTTATTGTTGAATATTGGTGTTTAACTTTATTTATATTGATGAAGTATGCTTAGTTTGTAAAATGTTTTTATACAATCATGTCTATGTGATTTTGTATGTCTTCGTTATTTACTTGAGTTGCGCCATATTCCATCCACCACCATCCACCCTTGCCGCACTAGCAATTGCTAGTGGCGTGCGTTGCGAAGAGGTGCTCACGACCCTCATTCCGCTGTTCTAACCACCTCATCCGCTAGCCTTCTCGTCCATCCGCCTAGTGATTCGGTGCATAGCGGCCCGACTAGTCTTCCATCCCTCCTGGCGAAGTATCGCATAGCGGTGTTGCATAGGAGTAGTTGTTAACCTTTTATTTTCTGTTTCCGCAACATCAAAACCCCCCTTAGTTAGCTCCGACCTGAGGACTTCAATCTCAAGTCCTCCTCGAAATTAACTCCACCTTACTGTGTTCCTTATGAGATCGATACTTGGGATAACCCCCCATTTTATATTACTTGTGCGACCGGTTCACTGTCGTGATCTATAGCATCAAGTTTTTGGCGCCGTTGCCGGGGAATGCAATTGTAGAGCGACTCCGGATAACTGAGAATTTTGTTATACGAGTTGTTTTGTTGTTTTTGATCCCTTTTCTCGTGTGTTGTTATTCCATCAGATGGAATTGTTAGTTTTATTCGCAGAATCTATGCCAAGTAGTTGTATCCCTTATATTTGAAATCGCTGCAATGTGGGCCAATTTCAATATCAATTGTCGTCATTGTGGAGACATCTCTCATGCTAGCGACAGATGCCCTCAGAAGTATAGTAGCCAGGAAATTCATGAATCGACATATCGTCGACATAAGTCGGTTAGCTACCGACCTGCGGAGCCATTGCCGCACTAGTTTTATTCAGCTTCAGCACCCGTTGGACTGCCAAAGACGGCTAAACAGTGCCTTTTTTGTCGAAGCTGGGATCATGCATTGACGGATTGCGCCGCGTACCTAGCTGAGCTAGCGGTGGATGACGACCCGGATTTTCGGATTGTCTCCACTTCAACCTTGGGCAACATCCCTTCTGTATCGGGGTATGTACCATTGCCATCTCTATGTTTTGGAGAAGACATCCTAGGTATGTGCACCGATACATGTGCTTATCCCCATTCCAACACTGCTATTTATACTCCTGAAGTGCATACTTCACCTAACATAGAATCTTGTAGTTGTGAAGAGCCAGCGCTCAACGTCCTACCGAGCTTCGTGCCTTCACCTTCTTCTTTGCATAGCATCCTTTCTTCTTCTGACAGTGCTGTTGAGATTGAATCATAAGCGGAAATTAGCATTTCCCGCGTTTTGTTAGATCCAGTCGAGGAGGACGACTCCGTGGCAGAGGTTGCAACCTCCACCCCATGTGAGGATGCCCGAGGCATGGAAGAGGCAGATGCAGCTTCAGAACATTCCTGCACTAGCTTAGACAGATGTTTGGAAGCACCCACAATTCCGGAGACGGGGGATGACTCCGGGATCATCCCCAAGATCGAGGTCTGTTTATGTTATTCTTCTAGTTTATTGATGAGTCCACATTTTACACTGATTTTTGGACTCATCTGGGCTAGTTTTATCGTCTTAGCACTACACTTGAGAGCCATTATTGCTTATTTGTGCTTATGTACCTATTTCACGATTAAGTGCACTGTAGGCCCGCTTCTGTGTGCTTTCTGTGTTTCCATTTTGTTGTTATTCTTTAGCCCTATCTCGGGGATGTGGTGTGCACGTTCTGGTGGCCTTTCTGCCCCTTCTGCTGGTACAGTGGTCGTGTGTGTGCTCCGGAAATGCTCGGGAGACTCCGACGATGCAGGAATACTGCGCACGACCACTAGACTTACTGCGCACGACCACTGTTCGTGCGCCATTGTTCGTGCGCATTACACCCCCTTTTTCATAACCATGTCTCGGTAATCGCACGAGCACTAGCCATAGTGCGCACGACCACTGGTCGTGCGCCACTGCTCGTGCGCTTATATGCTGATGCTTCTTGTCCAGGTTGCAGGTTTATTTGGAGAAGTCGCACGATCATCGACCTACAGTGCACACGACCACTGGTCGTGCGCCACTGATCGTGCGCACTACTTCTGCTGCCTCCGTATATAAGGCCCTGCTCCATGTTTTAGGTCAACGCCTGTCATTTGCTGCGATCGGAGAGTGCGCGGGAATCGCCTTTTCACTTCTCCAGCTGCTCCATCACTTCCACCTTCGTCGGGAAGCCATTTCCAACTACTCCGAAGCTTTTCAACACTCCGGTAAAGCCCTCGGCCATTGATGACTTCAACTCCAAGCTCTCCTGCAGAGTTGGTGAAGTAGATAACCTAGAGAACGGACTTAAAGGCCTTCGAGGTGACAGATCGTTGGTACCGGAAGCCTACTTAGACTGAGTCCGGAAGCGGATTGACAACTCGCTACTCCGGCCACGACCCGCGGGGGATCTTCATTCTCTTTTGGTTTACTCCTCTTCCCCTTCCTCTGTGTTATGAATGTTTGAGCAGTGTAATGAACATTTCCATCCCTGAACATCAAGTTTACTTTATAGATAATGGAATGTTAGTCTCTTCTTATGCTTGTGAGTTCTGTCTGTTAATGCGCCTCGCTTACCCCACATCCACTTCATTCCTGTGCCTTGTCCGATTGCAATCCACACAAGAACGCTGCAATCCATTAGCTTCCCTTCCACTCGCCCAACTGAAGTTCGGCATAGCGGCCGACAAACCCACTTCACCTTGTGAAGCAGTGTCGTCGACCCGCATTGCTTTCACTAGTTCAGTAGATCAAACATCCACAATCTCCCTAGTCCGCTATTTCCTTTTTGTTCTATTTTTAACTCTCATAACGATATTCTCGGTACTGTTGCCGTTCTACGCTAATTATATTCCTCAAGAGACCGACACTTGGGGATTTATTCCCAAAAACTTTATTACTTGTGCGACCGGTGCGCTTGCCGAATTACATGCATCAAGTTTTTGGCGCCGTTGCCGGGGAATGCAACTGTAGAGCGACTTCGGATGACTTCCAATATTGTTATAAGAGTTAGTATTGTTTTGTTTTGACTGCTGTTTCCTTCTAGTGTGTAGTGTTTGCCACAGTGAATGCAAGGCTGAGCTATAAGAAATTTTGTCACCTACGACCCAGAGATCGAACGTACTCTCTTAGCACGAAGACGCGTCGTAGCCATCATTTTTGCCCCAATGGGAGACCAGCTGAATATTGATGCAGGCAACCGAGTTGGAGGGATACCTCATGTCGACAGAAATGACGACGAAAATGAAGTGAATCCTCCATAGGTCCGCACCATGAGGGATTATACTACACCCACTGTCGGGAGTATATACCCCGATTTCGGGCCTGCTATCACCAATCCTCAGTTCGAGATTAAACCAGTTATTCTGAATATTATTCGGAACAACGCTCAGTTCTCCGGAATGGCCACTAAAGATGCCCATCTTCACCTTACAGAATTCTCCGAAATCTGCGCCACGTTCCGCTACGCTGGAATCCCAGATGAAACAGTCAAGCTCCGCCTCTTCCCTTTTTCATTAAGGGACAAAGCCAAGACATGGCTTCACTCCATTCCACCTGGAACAACCCCCACTTGGGAGGCTTTGACTACCAAATTTCTAGCTAAGTTCCATCTGGTGGATCGGATCGTGAGCATGAGGCGCGCAATAGCCAACTTCCGACAAGCCGATCAAGAAAGTTTAGCCGAAGTTTGGGAGCGTTTTAATGAGCTGCTGAGGAAGTGCCCTAATCATGGATTCCAAGCGTGGAATCTCGTCGAAAGTTTCTACTTTGTTATTGATCCCCACCACCGAGCCATGATCGATGCTGCCTCCGGAGGAACAATCATGAATCTTGCTCCAGATGATGCTCTGAAAGTCTTACAAGACACCGCAACACACATTGCGTACTGGACCGCTGGAAGAAACATCCCACGAAGTACCAGTGGAGTGTTTGCCTTGGATATCCCCAAGCTTGCTCCTGCCGCCCCAGTGATGGCAATCTCATGTCAAGGGTGCGGAAGCACTGATCATCACAGCTTCGAATGCTTAGGAGTTGAGGTACAAGACGAATCTTTGTTTTTGAATGAATCCGTTAATTTTGTTGCCAATCAAAACAGGGGAGTGCCTTACGGGAATACTTACAACCCGGGGGTGAGAAATCACCCCAACTTTTCTTCGAATCCTAACACATCTGGCCAAAGATGGCAACCGGGGTAGCATCAAAACGATGCGTATGCTTCCGGTAGCCAACCGCGGCCGCCTCAACCGAATTATTCCCAAGGGCCCCCCATCGTTAAAAAAAATTATTTGGAAGAGATGTTCGAGAAGTTTGTTGAGATTTCCCATACCAACATGACAAATCAGGCCGCCTCGATGCGCAAACTGGAGGCACAATTGGGCCAATTGGCTCAAGTGGTTTCCGAGCGCACCCAAGGCACCTTACCGAGCAACACTGAAAAGAAGCCCCATGAACAGGGAAAGCACCTTGGGGAGGACACTTCGGGAAACCGCAACGAACTTGTCATTAATTGTAAAATCAATAACATCGACACTCCAGCATTATGCGATTCCGGGGCATCCAGCAACATACTCACTTTGCAAGATGCTGCAAAGATGCAGTTACAAGTTGACATTGAAAATCGGAAATCGCTTATCTTAGCTAATGGCAATCTGGTTGACCCGGAGGACGGTGTGCGGGATGTTGAAATCGAGGTTAATGGTACCAGTATCACCACTGACTTTCAGGTTTTGGGACCACGGGATAATAACTCCATTCCTATATTAGGAGTCCCATTCCTAACAGCCAGTGGCACATCCCTCGACTTTTCCAAAGGCCGTGTCACTTGGCCAAACGAAGAGTCCACCCTCGATAAAACATCCATACATTTTTCTTTCATCCAAAATAACATTTCTCTGAGTGTCACAGATGTCAAGCTGGATTCAGGTCTCCCCGCATTGGAAGCACATCTGGAGGAGACGCCAAAGAACGGACTTCCTCCGGAAGTCGATGAGAAGCAGGAGCTACTGGTCCACGAAGGGATCAATTGCACCAAAGCCACGACTGCCTTTCTACTGCAAGCCAACTCTGTTGTTGAGCATGGCGAACTAAGTTTTATTCGGGAGAAATCCCTGGACAATAATTTGCATAATTCTGTTAAACTATCTGTAACTTGGGCAGATCTGGTTGCCGTCACGGTGCCGGATAGGCCACCGCCAACCACGACACAAGGAAACCCCACAGCCTACCTTCATTGGAAGTCTCCCACAGTGGAGAAATTGAAAGAGGCCAAGCGTTTACGCGAAGAGCGCTACGCTGCCTTCTGGCACGCGAAAGAGTGCACTCGTAGTAATAGGACAATGCCTACCCCGAATGCAAAAAGACACTCTGTTATTCTCTCGCATCCCACCGGAGAGACTTACCATAAATCTGCGTATAGCTGATTGTACCATCCTCTATCCTCTTTCTTGCTACTTGTTGAATGTTGGTTGCTCTATTTTTAATTTTGTTTCCTTTTGCTACTGACAAGAACTCTCTATTTTAACTGCTAATACAGGTATTTGGTCCACCTTAAGGACGGTAAACAAAAGGGCTTTCGGGAGACAACCCAAGTTGGATCGTTCGGTCCTATGCTATGTTTTGAGTTCGGTTTATTTTTTCATATATATATATATATATATATATATATATATATATATATATATATATATATATATATATATATATATATATATATATATATATATATATATATATGTGTGTGTGTGTGTGTGTCCAGATTTTGTTTGGCTTGCATCCTTTAATCGCAGGTGTGGGAATATTTGAGGCGTGTCAACTTGGCCGCACTTGGACATCTCGTTGCCCGACTGGTATGCTCAATTTTGAGCATAGGTACTTCCTACCCTAGCTATTTTTCCTATTTGGAATGCTTATTTTTACTCGTTGTCAACTTTAAGTCTGGGGGGGGAGTATGTCTGTGGTCACTACACCGCACTTTCTGTTGCATTCTAGTTTCTTATTTACTTATTTCTTGCTTTTTGTTGCACACACTGAATCACCCACACGAGTGTGCCCTTACCCATGCGCACAACCCGAGTTAAATTTATTGCTTTTGTGTAAACTTTAATATAGTGGTACTGGCTTAGGATTTCAGTATTGAGTAGTTCGAAACTCATGCAGTGCTCCTAATCGAATACTCATGGTTTGTGTAGAGTTAGGATAGAACTAATTTTTCTTTATGCTCGTAGATTTATTCTTTTCTGCACACGTAAATATTGTTTGTACAACTCAAAATATGAATCTGGGATAATCAAACGATAGTGTAGGAATCTGTGTAGCCGCCACTAGACTCGTATTGCTCGAGTCGGGGGGAAGGATCATCTTTCTCGGTGGCTAAGAACTTGCCCTAAGCTACTCTCGAAGCATTGGTGCACGGTTAGTTAAGCGTGAGCATGACGTAGGCCTTCTTTTTGGCTAGTTTGAGCCTTGTTTAGCCATTCCTACCTGTTAACCATTGCATGCCAAATTTGTTCCTACCCTTCCTTTGATCCAGCTCCACTCATTTTCACCAAGGCCCGAAGCTAAACCCACCTTCGCAATCAAATGCTTGAGCTGATTTGTATTTCCTGTTTTGCCGAGGTTGTGATTAGTGGACATTGTTTTTGGGGGTGCTGATTTTATTCCCGTTTTGATTGCTTCGTTTGGGGATTGCTAGCGCAGAAAAGAAAACAACAGTTTACGCAAATAAAAAGCTGATTCGCGCAATAGAAAAAAAAATATATATATATATATATGAAAGAATTGCTTTGAGATTTCGATCCCCATCCTCTTTATTGAATTTGGTCGGGTTCAGCCGTGTTCACACCCGGATTTCAAGCTAAGTCTGGGGGCGTGTGCCCCATTCTTTTCTAAGTGGCTGTTTTGGTTTGGGTTGTTTTCGCTCTCTTTGGTTGCATAGAGCCTTCATGTTTATCTTTGACCACCAAGCCGTCGCCTAAGCCACATTTCCTCCTACTAGTCCTACTGATTCACGCTTGATTCTAACCCGCGTCGTGGAGAGAGTGTGAATGTGCAAGCGTATGGTCCCCGACATTGGTGGATTCCTTTGGAGGTGATCCTGAGTCCCGAACTTTGGCAATGCTCACCTTAGTGGCCTGCCTACTTTCTTCCTGCACATGATCGCCCGATTCTCCAGAATTCTAATTTTGAGCAATTACAATATTTATTTACGTCTGTCGAATATTTTAAACTACGTTGTATAATTAAAAAGTTTTTCTATTATATCTTCTATACTCATGATATATTTGATTTCTCGTCTTACTTCTTTTTGAAATTTCTGAGCCAGTTAGCTATCTTCGCGTCCATGGAGTAATGATTTGCTCGGGACGTGCAAATGGTTAAGTCTGGGGGTGTGATGAGTCCACATTTTACACTGATTTTTGGACTCATCTGGGCTAGTTTTATCGTCTTAGCACTACACTTGAGAGCCTTTATTGCTTATTTGTGCTTATGTACCTATTTCACGATTAAGTGCACTATAGGCCCGCTTTTGTGTGCTTTCTGTGTTTCCATTTTGTTGTTATTCTTTAGCCCTATCTCGGGGATGTGGTGTGCACGTTCTGGTGGCCTTTCTGCCCCTTCTGCTGGTACAGTGGTCGTGTGCGTGCTCCGGAACTACTCGGGAGACTCCGACGATGCAGGAATACTGCGCACAACCACTGGACTTACTGCGCACGACCACTGTTCGTGCGCCACTGTTCGTGCGCATTACACCCCCTTTTTCATAACCCTGTCTCGGTAATCGCACGAGCACTGGCCATAGTGCGCATGACCACTGGTCGTGCGCCACTGCCCGTGCGCTTATATGTTGATGCTTCTTGTCCAGGTTGCAGGTTTATTTGGAAAAGCCGCACGATCATCGACCTACAGTGCGCACGACCACTGGTCGTGCGCCACTGATCGTGCGCACTGCTTCTGCTGCCTCCGTATATAAGGCCCTGCTCCGCATTTTAGGTCAACGCCTGTCATTTGCTGTGATCGGAGAGTGCGCGGGAATCGCCTTTTCACTTCTCTAGCTGCTCCATCACTTCCACCTTTGTCGGGAAGCCATTTCCAACTACTCCGAAGCTTTTCAACACTCCGGCAAAGCCCTCGGCCATTGATTACTTCAACTCCAAGCTCTCCTACAGAGTTGGTGAAGTAGATAACCTAGAGAACAGACTTAAAGGCCTTCGAGGTGACAGATCATTGGTACCGGAAGCCTCCTTGGACTGAGCCCTGAAGCGGATTGGCAACTCGCTACTCCGGCCACGACCCGCGGTGGATCTTCATTCTCTTTTGGTTTACTCCTCTTCCCCTTCTTCTGTGTTATGAATGTTTTGAGCAGTGTAATGAATATTTCCATCCCTGAACATCAAGTTTACTTTATAGATAATGGAATGTTAGTCTCTTCTTATGCTTGTGAGTTCTGTCTGTGAATGCGCCTCGCTCACCCCACATCCAGTTCATTCCTCTGCCTTGTCCGATTGCAATCCACACAAGAACGTTGCAATCCATTAGCTTCCCTTCCACTCGCCCAACTAAAGTTCGGCATAGCGGTCGACAAACCCACTTCACCTTGCAAAGCGGTGTCGTCGACCCGCATAGCTTTTACTAGTTCAGTAGATCAAACATCCACAATCTCCCTAGTCTGCTATTTCATTTTTGTTCTATTTTTAACTCTCATAACGATATTCTCGGTACTGTTGCCGTTCTACGCTAATTGCATTCCTCAAGAGACCGACACTTGGGGATTTATTACCAAAAACTTTATTACTTGTGCGACCGGTGCGCTTGCCGAATTACACGCATCATTTATTTCTTGACCCTGCTCTCGTGTCTACTTCCATGCAGGAACACATTGTGGAATTGGTCCAATCAGTACAAGGGCCTGTAATGCGGCCTAGGACTTATTGTAACCAGATGGAGATGGAGTTGGAGCCGATGAGCTTCCCAAGTTACTTTCTGCCCATGCCTGACACTTCTGATAGGTATACGTATACAGGTATTGGGGCTTGTGTTCTATCTCCGTTCCGGTACCCACTACCGCAGCACGACCATGAACCTCTGCCTGAGCATTTCCAGTTTCATTCGCCCATCAGTTAGGAAATGCTCAGATTTTGAATAAGTCCTGTTGGGAGACAATAAACCCAACAGTTATCTAGGATAGCGTTTCTTTTCTTAAATTTTTGTTTGTATTTCATTATTTGGGTGTGGTAGGCCAGCTGTGTGATGAGCTCTCTGTTGCACCACGTGGTCCGCAGTGTGAAATAGACTGAAAACTCAGGCCTGTGAAAAATTTCACTGCGCATGACCACTGGTCATGCGCACTACTTATAATCGCACGACCACTGGTCGTGCGCATGCCCGGTTTCTTTTTATTTTTATTTTCAGCCGCTGTCCACTGTACGTGCGCCCTAATCTCCCGCTTGGTCCGCTACGCGTGTGTTGTCGGCGCTCATCCTCTTCCGATTCCTCTCCGGTGGTTCGGCTCTCTCTCCTCCAGTAGGATCCCTCAACTTCATATCTCTCTTCCTCACTTTGCTGTTATGGAGCCTAGACACCGCCCTATAGTAAAGGCCTATCAACGATCCGGTCGTGCTTCAGCAACCCCTGCATAGATTTTGGGAAGAATGGGAACCTTTGCTAAGGCAGAGCATACTCAACGCTATAATTCCTTGAAGGACAAGCCATTCCTCTCTCAGCAGCTTGTTGACTGGAATGAGCTGCGTTCCATTGTGGATGACGGTGCATTAATAGAGGCCGTGCTCATTCTCTACTCTTTCGATTTTTGGAGCAAGTTATTCGAGTGCGACGAGCTTGGCTTCCGGGAATTGACATTGGAATTCCTTTCCACATTCACTATCGAGACAATGGCAGACAACCACTATCTCCCCCACTTGTTCCTTTCAGATGATGGGAAATGTCTTCACTGTCACACTGCCCGAGCTTGCCATTCATGCAGGTGTCTATTCCGAGGCAGAGGCATCCTAGATTAATTTCCCCGAATTGTGCATTGATTTTCCAGAGGGTGTGACTCCGCGGTCTGCTTGGCATTCTCTGACCGGAGGGCACGAGGAGTACGTAGCCCACCCTGCCAAGTCAACAAAGATTGTCTCCCTCGCTTTCAGGTTTATGCAGCATTTGCTTAGTCACTCACTCACCGCTTGGGCCCTGAGCAAGAATGTGGTGGGGTGGCAGGATTTGATCTCCTTATTTAGCATGCAGTAGTAGTACCCCCTCCATTTGGGGTATATGCTGGCCTATTTCTTCCACCACGAATCCACTTATGGTCTCGCGGGCGCGATCGGGGGTGCTTACTACATTACCCGCATTGCCAAAAGTTTGGGAGTTTGGAGCCAGCTACCTCCGATGGTGCAGGTCACTGCCCCATCCATGATCTCCAGGGCCAACCTAGTGATTTGCCATTTGCTACGTGTGGTTGGGAGAAAAGGTGGCCGGAAGTTTATTGTCTGCATGCCTGGTGATGCGCCTGCAGGTAGAGATGAAGGGGAAGATGAAGGAGAGACGGGTGAATCTTCCGCTATGGTTAGGCGGAGTGCAGGAGTGCCACCGCAGCAGAGTCAACAACAACTGAGGCCTCCCATAAAGCATGAGGGGCAATCTAGCCGCCAGTTCAGCTCAGCTCAAGAGCGGGGTGTCCCATATTTGTCCGAGCACCTTGCTGATCTGGAAGCTTCCCAGTTTTGGATGCAGGATTTTATTTATCAGCAAGCAGTGCGAGGCGGGATGAACATTCAACCACCGCCCACTCGTGTCGCCCCATCATCACCTGGTCCACGACCATCGCCCATCGAGATTCGCGACAGTGATAGTGAGGGGGAGTGAGTGGAGCTCACCACCGAGCTAGTCTACCACGCCTTCTGTTTCTTTTCTATTGTTTATATTTTCTGAGCAAGACAACTACTATATTTTTGAGAGCGCCCATCTGGGAGCCGACTGTTGTCTTTTCTTTTTTTTTATGTATCGATATTTTATTTGAACTGCTAATACAGGTATTTGGTCCACCTTAAGGACGGTAAACAAAAGGGCTTTCGGGAGAAACCCAAGTTGGACCGTTTGGTCCTATGCTGTGTTTTGATTTCTTTTTATATATTCATATATTCCTGTTTCCATATTTTGTTTGGCTGGCATCCTTTAATCGCAGGTGCAGGAATATTTGAGGCGTAGCAAGTTGGCCGCACTTGGACATCTCATTGCACGACTGGTATGCTCAATTTTGAGCATAGGTACTTCCTACCCTACCTGTTTATCAAATATGACTTGCTGATTTTTACTAGTTGTTGACTTTAAGTTTGGGGGGAAAGAGCATGCATATGGTCACTTCACCACACTTTCTGTTGCATATCAGTTTCTTGTTTACTTATTTCTTGCTTTATGTTGCACACACTGAATCACTCACACGAGTGCGCTCTTACCCACGCGCACAACCCGAGTCAAATTTATTGCTTTTGTGTAAACTTTAAAATAGTGGTACTGGCTTAGGATTTTAGGATTGAGTAGTTTGAAACTCATGCAGTGCTCCTAATCGAATACTCATGGTTTGTGTAGAGTTAGGATAGAATTAATTTTTCTTTATGCTCGTAGATTTATTTTTTTCTGCACACGTAAATATTGTTTGTACTGCTCAAAATCTGAATCTGGGATAATCGAACGATAATGTAGGAATGTGTGTAGCCGCCACTAGACTCGTATTGCTCGAGTTGGGAGGAAGGATCATCTTTCTCGGTGGCTAAGAACTTGCCCGAAGCTACTCTCGAAGCATTGGTGCACGGTTAGTCAAGCGTGAGCATGACGTAGGCCTTCATTTTGGCTAGTTTGAGCCTTGTTTAGCCTTTCCTACCTGTTAACCGTTGCATGCCAAATTTGTGCCTACCCTTCCTTTGATCCAGCTCCACTCACTTTCACCAAGGCCTGAAGCTAAACCCACCATCGCAATCAAATGCTTGAGCTGATTTGTATTTACTGTTTTGCCGAGGTTGTGATAAGTGGACATTGGTTTTGGGGGTGCTGAATTCATTCACGTTTTGATTGCTCCGTTTGGGGATTGCTAGCGCAGAAAAGAAAACAAAATTTACGAAAATAAAAAGCTGATTCGCGCAAAAGAGAGAAAAATATGAAAGAATTGCTTTGAGATTTCGATCCCCATCCTCTTTATTGAATTTGGTCGGGTTCAGACGTGTTCACACCCGGATTTCAAGCTAAGTCTGGGGGCGTTTGCCCCATTCATTTCTAAGCGGCTGTTTTGGTTTGGGTTTTATTCGCTCGCTTTGGTTACATAGAGCCTTCATGTTTATCTTTGACTACCAAGCCGTCTCCTAAGCCCCATTTTCTCCTACAAGTCCTACTGATTCACGCTTGAGTCTAACCCGCGTCGTAGAGAGAGTGTGAACGTGCAAGCGTATGGTCCCCGATATTGGTGGATTCCTTTGGAGGTGATCCTGAGTCCCGAACTTTGGCAATGCTCACCTTAGTGGCCTGCCTACTTTCTTCCTACACATGATCGCAAGATTTTCCAGAATTCTAATTTTGAGCAATTACAATATTTATTTACGTCTGTCGAATAGTTTAAACTACGTTGTATAATTAAAAAGTTTTTCTATTATGTCTTCTATACCCATGATATATTTGATTTCTCGTCTTACTTCTTTTTGAAATTTCTGAGCCAGTTAGCTATCTTCTAGTACACGGAGTAATGATTTGCTCGGGACGTGCAAATGGTTAATTCTGGGGGTGTTTTTTTTTTTTTTTTTTACAATAGCACGGATCCCCGGCAGCGGCGCCAAAAACTTGATGCGTGTAAATCGGCAAGCGCACCAGTCGCACAAGTAATAAAGTTTTGGGAATAAATCCCCGAGTGTCGGTCTCTTGAGAAATGCAATTAGCGTGGAACGACAACAGTACCGAGAATATCATTATGAGAGTTATAAATAGAACAAAAAGGAAATAGAGGACTAGGCAGATTGTGGATGTTTGATCTACGGAACTAGTAAAAGCTATGCGGGTCGACGGCACCGCTTCGCAAGGTGGAGTGGGTTTGTCGGCCGCGATGCCGAACTTCAGTTGGGAGAGTGGAAGGGAAGATAATGGATTGCAATGTTCTTGTGTGGATTACAATCAGACAAGACACGGGAATGAAGTGGATATGGGGTGAGCGAGGCACATTCACAGACAATACTCATAAGCATAAGAAGATACTAACATTCCATTAGTTATAAAATAAACTTGATGTTCATGGATGGAAGTATTCATTACACTGCTCAAAACATTCCATACTACAGAGGAAGGGGAAGAGGAGTAAACCAAAAGAGAGTGAAGATCCACCGCGGGTCGTGGCCGGAGTAGTGAGTTGTCAATCCGCTTTCAGGCTCAGTCCAAGGAGGCTTCCGGTACCAACGAGCTATCACCTCGAAGGCCTTTAAGTCCATTCTCTAGGTTATCTACTTCACCAACTCCGCAGGAAAGCTTGTATTTGAAGGCATCAATGGCCGAGGGCTTCACCGGAGAGTTGAAAAGCTTCGGAGTAGTTGGCAATGGCCTCCCGACGAAGGTGGAGGTGATGGAGCAGCTGGAGAAGTGAAATGGCGATTCCCGCGCACTCTCCGATCGCAGCAAATGATAGGCGTTGACCTAAATCGCGGAGCAGGGACTTAAATACAGAGGCAGCAGAAGCAGTGCGCACGATCAGTGGCGCACGACCAGTGGTCGTGCGCACTATAGGTCGATGATCGTGCGACTTTTCCAAATAGACCTGCAACCTGGACAAGAAGCATCAGCATATATGCGCACGAGCAATGTCGCACAACCAGTGGTCGTGCGCACTACGGCCAGTGCTCGTGCGATTACCGAGACAGGATTAGGAAAAAAGGAATGTAATGCGCACGATCGGTGGCGCACGACCAGTGGTCGTGCGCAATAAGTCCAGTGGTCGTGCGCAGTATTCCTGCAACGTCGGTGTCTCCCGAGCGGTTCTGGAGCACGCACACGACCACTGTACCAGCAGAAGGGGTAGATAGGCCACCAGAACGTGCACACCACATCCCCGAGATAGGGCTAAACAATAACAACAAAATAGAAACACAGAAAGCACACAGAAGCGGGCCTACAGTACACTTAATCGTGAAATAGGTACATAAGCATAAATAAGCAATAAAGGCTCTCAAGTGTAGTGCTAAGACGATAAAACTAGCCCTGATGAGTCCAAAAATCAGTGTAAAATGTGGACTCATCAGTATTCTCTCATTGTAATTAAACAACTCATTCCTCAAGTAAAGTGTCTGCTCCATGGAGTGGAGAGAAACCTTGGTGACATGCTGATTGACATGGTCTGCTACACCCTTGATCACTTCATCAGTAGTACTCACATAATTCTTTACATATCCTACGTCAGTTGTAGTGAGTTTTTGGCTTGTGTCCAAAGATTCCATGAGGGTGGTCAGCTTGAGTCTAGTAGTTCCAGCCTTGTCAAACCAGGTTGTGACCTGTTTGTTTAAGTGTAATATTTCTTCTTTAGTTTCAATTACTTTAGCTCACATTTCATCCCTCAGTTTGGCAACTGATAGATCAACATACTCCTTGAGGGTGGTGGTTTGAGATCCATGAGTGCTTTAATTTGATTTAGAAATTCCTCGTTGGAGATGGGGGTAGATGATGTATGGATCATAGGAGGAGCTACAACTTGCTGGGCAGGGATCTGAGAAGGCTCCCCCTCAACTATAGCACCTATAAAAAGAAACATTTCCTTAGCTAAAGCTGTTTTAACACTACTAATTAAGACGGAATAGGTTTTACCTGTAGTGGGTGCAGACTCAACTATCTTATTGACAACTTGATCCAAGTCTGTCAACTCTATCTGTTCATGCTCCCCCTCAGACTGAGCATCCTTCTCTTGACTTGACCTATTAAGATAAGTATCTAAAGTCTTAGGAGGCTCCCTGTTATCTTCTGAAGCAACCTCTTCTTCAACATCATTTTGTGATACATGTCCTGATCTTGGGCTGGCAAGGATTTTATCAACATGCATAGCAACATCCTGGCGTTGAATGTTGGCAGAGGATTGATTGAGAGGATGATCCAAGCACTGGTTCAGGGCTGGAAATTCTTTCTTCCTCAATAGGTTTCTTCCTTGTACCCTTGGAGGATTCCATTATTCATGTGGGTTGGCTCATTGGTAGGACTCTAGAGAATCTGTCTAAAGTCTTTATATCCATTCTTTTTAAGTAGTGAATCTTCACACCATGTTCCTGTTTGAAAGTGTCAAGATAGGTGTTCACTAGGTATAAGGAAATATTTCATCCCATATTTGGAGAGGATATACATTCTACTATTATCTAAAAGATGAGAGAAGTACATGAGGTCTTTCTATCAAGTATAATTCTAGTCATGACTTCAAACAGGAACCTAGAGATGGTATCATGTGATCAAGGTTTGTAAATAAGGGCTTTTCTTACAATGTCTGCTAGCAGTTGTCCTCTCTAATTGAAGAATTTCCTTTTCAGAGACCCAGATTTGGCCTCATTGTATCCACATCATGAAAGAGCACTGTCTCTGTCCGTGTCGGCGAGCTCTTCTTACTCGCTAGGGTTGACGGAGAGGATATGAAGTGTCTTTCCTAACCTCTTAGTGTTTACCTTTATTTTGATATCTTCAATCTTAGACCTGAGAGAGTTTTGAGATGGGGACATCTTACTGTTTGAGAAGAATTCCACAACTTCATTTCTAAGATTTGTGGAGGGTTAGGAATGGGTGTATTCTAAGCCTGCGACCTCAATCATCCTTAACACAACTTTAATCTCAGGAGAGGCATGATTAAATCCATCCCTCATTATTTTGTATCCATCCTGAAGCTCCTTGATGACATTTGGAGCCATTGTAATAGAGCGGCAAGACGCTGAGACTGTTTTGGTCTCGATGGATAGGGTTAAGGCTTTTGAGAGCGATGTGGCTTTTCATTTCTTGTCGCCTTTATATATGTAATGAAAAGATTTAATTAATTTAAATTAAATTTTTCATTTGACTATTTAAATTAAGTATTTTGGACTTTACAGCTTACTCAATGATTCATGTTATGATACAGGGCTTTTAGAGCTTTTATTATATCCCTCAGCTTTTCTTTTATTTGTTCCATACATGCTTAATTTGATGTTTCGCTAACTGATTGGTTATATATTTTACTTGACTTAGTAAAAGTTTTGTCAAGTTACATAGAAGGGGACCGAACATGTCAATGGGTCAGTTCTATTGTCACCCATTTTGTGCATTGTTTTCCCCTAAAGCTTGCTAATTAGTTATTTGAAATTTTTGAGTAAAGCCTACAAAAATCAACAGTATGCATAATTGAATCACTGTTTTTCTATTTCATGTGCTAGATTAGATTTATCTTGAGCACAACTAACATAACATAAGAAATGGTTAACTTAATCTCTATATAAGAGAGAGAGTCATACCTTGAGGCTTGCTTCCTCTAGCTTTTGAGGATTACTTACTTGACAGCCTTAACCTTAATTTGTTATCTTCTGGAGCCTATTCCAAGAGCAACTATCCTGTCCCAGTCATTTCCCTGGAATACCCATTGTCCAAATACCCAGTCTGAAGTGGACAGGTACTTGGACTATCCTGCAAAACAGAATTCATTTTGCCTTAGGGACACAAAGATAATTGGATCATAAGTTCTCGTTAGTATCATAAAACATCTGCCCAACTCTCTGCCTGGGCTGAGCACCTTTCTATCCTCTAGTCACAGTTAGGTTATGCCAACAAACAATGGCATAGTGACCCACTTTCGCACAACACCAACATTTATGAATGTTGTACTTTCTCTTTAGGACAACACAGACATGTTGTCCATGAGAGATGTGAGCAACAACAGACTTTGCTGGATGAGCATTACATGATGCTGCCCCCTTCTTCCTGAGTGAAGGTGCTGATGAACTGAATACCGATGGTCCAAAATTGGTCTGATGTATTTTTGGAGCCCGCCATCTAGTGGACATTCTCATTTCCTTAGATAGAGGATACTTGGATCCAAATCTAAAGATCTTCTCCTGAACTTTGTTGCTAGAGTGGATAGTGTTACTCTTTCTTGGATCATGTGCCTTCACCCCACTGGTGGAGCACACATTTGATTGATCTATCTAGAGTGGTGCAAACTTGACATTTTTAGAAGGTGTATCTGCCTTTTGAAACACTATCCTCTTATTTGGGAAATCAGATTTGAAATGGTGATTGATATGGTCAATACCCAGTTTCTCAGGGACTTGGCAAGTTGCAGCTTTTGGAAACTGACCCTGTGACTGAGAAGGGTTAATCACAATCCCCAACCACTCTGAGAACTTTTTTTCCAGATATCTGATGTGCTCTTCTTTTCTTCTAGAAGCATGCTCTGACATTCAAGATTTTTCTTGAGATCAGACATCTCATGACTTTTATTATAAAACTCAATAGATTTAATATTATAGAGAGTTTTATAAGGCTTTAGGACCTCTATTTCCTTGGCTTGCTTTTTGGAAAGTATTCTGGTCTCCTTTAGAGAAATTAGGAGTAGTCAAAACTTGTCAATCAATTGATTGACATCATTCACAGATTCATAACAATCTTCATCATAGGATGAAGATGTACCAGTAGCTAGACTGTATTCAAAGTCATAGAAAGATGCAGAATTTGAGAGAGATTGTGCCTTGATTGATTCTTATTCTTCCTAACTTCTTTCTTCTACAGACATTGCCATCAACCTATGACATCCATAGTTTTCTTCATCCTCCTCATTATCAATGTCTGAGTGTGATAGAGGGCCCCTAATTCCTATCCTAGTAGCAGGATATTCCTCCTCTTCTCCTTGATCTGCAGCAATAGATATCAGCCCTATATAGGCTTCTTCCACTTTATCTTCAGAATCTGAAGATGAAGAATCTATCCAGCTTCTTTCCTTCTTAGCCACAAAGGATTTTTTCTTCTCCTTCTCATCTTCATACCCTGAACAACTATCAGAGAGACTAACTTTCTCTGTCCCTTCCATATAACCAATGAGATAATCCCACGTCTCTTTAGCTGACTTGCAGTTGACCACTCTCATGAGGGTTGAGTCATCCATGGCACTCACCATGATGTGTTGTGCCCTCTTATCCATAGATGTAAAGTTGATTTCTTCTTCAGACATCTCTGCATAACTCTTTGGAGTCTATATGCTTGCATTTGATGTTGAGACCTTCATGGGGATGAAAGGTCCTTCTTGAACTATTGCAAGGACCCTAGGATTAGAGGCTGCCATGATTTGCTTGATCCTTTCTTTCCAAGTATTAAAATTTTCCTTGTTACAGACTTGAAGCTCCATTCCTTGTGGTTCTCTTTTGAACCCATAAGTGTAACCCTTTTAGCTAACCTTGGAGGTATACTCATTTGTTAAATCCTTTTTGAGTAACCTCCCTCTGATTTTTCTTGAAAGTTATTTAATTCAAGGTTAGCTAATCACCTAGAGGGGGGGGGGTGAATAGGTCTTTGATCTTTTAATAAATCTTTTGTTGTTTTTAAGTTATACTAACTAGAGCTTGTCCTTAAATCCTGCAATCATAAAGAAAAACAAGAACACACAACAAACACAAGAATTTATAGTGGTTCCCCAATTGGGTACATCCACTTTCCCTCCCACCTATCGAACTTACTTGTTGGACTCAACACAAACTCCTCCACTTATGCTCCTCAAATCTTACGCCTCAGGCCCTCAGCCATACACAGATTCTTCTCTAAATCCAACTTAGAACCACAAGGGTTCCTACCTCAGAGCTCTGCAGAACTTCAACAGCTCAGTGATCTAGAGATCACCTACCTCAGCCTTATGTTTAAGTCCAACACTCAGGCTATTCATCCATATAGCTTCAGTCACATGACCTTACTCTTACAGTGCTGCAACACTCCTACAACTTAGTACCCTTTCAGGTACCTACAGCTCAGCTTCCTCTAAGGCCTATAATCTTAGTGATAACTTGTCACCTACATCTCAGTGACTATTCAGTCACCTACCTCAGGCATAAGGCCCTACACTTAGGCTGGGAGGATAGCCCTACCTTAGATCCACACTTGGATCCTACCCTGGAGAGCAGCACTCTCCTACCTTAGGTACTTAATCCCAATAGCTCAGATCATCACTTGGATCCTACCTCAGTGCCCTAACATTGCACCTACCTCAGTGACAAATTTGTCACCTACCTCAGGCACAAAGTGCCCTATACCCAGATTCAGGAAACCTGAATCCTACAGGTAATAAAATAGTAAGTTGAAGAAAATAAGATAACTGACTCAGAGAAATAACTCTGAGCCAACCTTGGTGGACTGAGCAGATTTCAGTACAACTCACTTGTTGTAGAAGGTATCAGCCTTCTTCTATAGCTATCACTCTTTACTGCTGCACAGATGAGCAGCTTCCACCTTACTGATGAGATCAATCAACTAAATTGTTCTGTTGAGAACTAACTTATTGAGGTTGAAGTTCTTCAGCTATCCTTTTTTACCTTTTGGCTATCTTGGCTGGACTTCAGCTTTCAAGATTGATCGGAAGTAAAATGTCCAGCCATCTCTATCAATTTCTCTTTCTGTTCGTTTGATTCGTTAACCCTAATCCCTTTTCTGTTTCACCTTTTATATGCATTGATTTGAATCAACGACACCATAGTATGTGGGCCAACCAAGGATTGGTGAGCGCTATCTCTGTCAAAAAGGGACAAAACATCTTTCGTCGCTGTAACAGCTTTCCCGCAACGACTTCCTGCAATTTTGACTTTGATGACATCAGCAGTGGTCATCATCATCTGGACTTAGAAAATATTTTAGAATCTCATCAAGCGTTGAGTGGTGTTAAGACACTCAACACCATCAGCCTTGGCTATCAGCGCTTTTGGACTCAGATTATTTTCTGGCTTTGCCTCAGCAGTTTTGTCTCAGCAGTATCAGCGGTTTTTCATTATTCGCTGCGACAAACCTTTATCTCAGCGCTTTATTCTTATCTACTATCTCAACGGTTTTTGCACTTTAACTGTCTCAGTATTTTTATCTCATCGATCTCAGCGGTTTTGTGTCAGCTGTCTCAGTGGTTTTTCATTATCAGTTGAGACAAGCCTTTGTCTCAGCGGTCTCAACAGTTTTGCTTTTAACTGTCTCAACACTTCCCCTTTTTTTATTAGAAGCGTTGAGTGAACCTTCTTCACTCAATTCTTCTGGACTTAGAAAAAATCCAGCTAGATTTGTTTTCAATTGTTTACCTTTTAATTACCTCAATATTTCATGCTTTATTTAGAAGTGTTGAGTGAACCTGCTTCACTCAATGCTTCTGGGCTTAGAAAATTTCTAGCTAATTTTGTCTCTGCTGTCTCAGCTGTCTCAACGCCATCTTCTCTGCTGTCTCAGCTATCTCAGCAGTCTCAACTCTATCTTCTCAGTTGTCTTCAACTGTCTCAATGTTATCTTCCCAGCTGTGTCAGCTGTCTCAGCGGTCTCAACACCTTCTTCTCAGTGGTCTCAGCACTTTTGCCTTAGATGGATTTTCTGACTTTACATTGATAAGCTTTGATCTGAGATCGATGAACCGCAAACTTAGCTCGACAAACTTTGATCTTCTTAGTGGTCTCAGCACCGTTTGCCATAGTCCATTTTTCCTTGCTTTACATTGACAAGCGTTGGGCTGAGCTCGACGAACTTAGAGCTGAGTTTGACGAACTTACAGCTGAGTTTGATGAAATTTTAGTTTATTGCTCAACCCATTTTTGTTCACTTGTCCAATCATGGACTACCTGTATGCATGAACTAGAGCACACATCAAATACATTATGCCTCTTAGCATGATGGGTGATGCCCCTTCAAATCCTGAGGAACATTGTAGGGCACAATTCCTAATAGAAGAGCTGCAACACAACCTCATAAGCATAAGCCAAATCTCTGATCGTGGCTATTTTACTGTCTTCCACAAGGATGAGTGCCTGATTAAGAGGTCAAGTGACCAAGAGGTCATTTTGACAGGCACTATGAGGGGCAATGTTTATTATTTAAACTTTCTTTGTCTAGATACAGACTCTCCTATTTGTCTAGTCGCAAATGAGAAAGTATCATATTGTGTTCAATGGCACAAAAGACTAGCTCATTTGAATTATAAGACTATTGGCAAGCTCTTTAGTCAAGAGCTAGTTAAGAATGGTCCTAATGTGAAGTGCACCAAGGAGGGAATTTGCTCAGCATGCCAAAAGGGCAAGCAGACCAAAGCCTCCTTCAAGGGCACTGAGACCAAAGACTCTGTGTGGTGTTTATACCTCTTGCATATGGACTTATTTGTTCCTATGCCAGTTCATAGTCTTGGTAAGAAAGTCAACACCATTGTGGTGATGGTTCATGACTATTCTAGGTATACTTTGGTGTTTTTTCTTAAGAAAAAGAATGAAACCCTTGATGTTTTCATGATGTTTGGCAAGCAAATTCAGAATGAGTTTGACAGTACTATGGTCAAAATCAGAAGTGACCATAGAACCGAATTCTAGTCTGAAAGCATGACAAAGTTCTGTGAAGAGCAAGGGATTCATCAAGAATTTTCTTCTCCATGAACAACCCAGCAAAATGGGATTATTGAGAGGAAAAATAAGACACTCACTGAGGCTGGAAGAACATTATTGAGTGATGCATCTCTCCCAAAATATTTCTCGGCTGAAGTAGTAAATACTGCATGTCATGTCCTCAATAGAGCCTCTATCACCAAGAGTCACAAGAAGATTCCCTATGAGATATTGAAGGGAGGAAAACTAAACCTGGTCTATCTCATAATATTTGGTAGTAAGTGTTATATACTTCACAATGGGAGGTCCTATTTGACTAAGTGTGCTGCCAAGTACTTTGATGGGATTTTTGTTAGGTACAGCAATCATAGTAAAGCCTATAGAATCTACAACTTGAAAAGCCAAGTTGTAGAAGAATATCTACATATAGTTTTTAATGTGTCTACTATGATTAACAGAGACATACAAAGCTCCTCTTCTAGTATTGCAGGAATAGAACAGATGATGGACCAACTAACTATCAAAAAAGTTGTTCCATTAGTCCAAGATAAAGCTGATGGAATGGATATTCCAGTGGAAGGACTACAAGACACAAGTGAGGTGGATGAAGATCGGCAAGAAGCTGCCCTAGTAGTTGAAGCTAAAGCAAAATTTCCTCTAGCAATCAAGCATCTAAGGGATCATCCAAGACACCAGATCATTGGTGATGCAAGCCAAGGAGTAGTGTCTAGGAGTAGAAGTATGAACACAACACTATACTCATGCTTCATTTCAGAGATAGAGCCAAAGAATTTTGAAGATGCCAATATAGATCAGTATTGGATTGTAGTAATGCAAGAGGAACTGAACCCGTTTAAGAGATGCAAGGTCTGGAAGCTAGTTCCCAGAGAAAAATGACACAATGTCATTGGAGTCAAGTGGAATTACAGGAATAAACATGATAAAAATGGCATTATAATCAAGAGTAAAATAAGGCTAGTAGTTAAGGGGTATATGTAAGAAGAAGAAATTGATTTTGATCAAACCTTTGCACCTATAGCAAGATTGGAATCCATCAGACTGTTTCCTGTATATGTTGCACACAAGGGATTCAAGGTTTACCAGATGGATATGAAGTCAGCCTTCCTAAATTGTTGCTTAAAGGAAAAAAATCTATGTGTAGCAGCCTTCGGGTTTTGTTGTTCCTAACTCACCTGATACTGTTTATAGACTTAATAAAGCTCCATATGGGCTGAAGTAAGCCCGTAGAGCTTGGTGTGAGACATTGTCTAGTTTTCTCTTTGAGAAAAATATTCTCAAGGGGTAAGATAGACAAGACCATATTCCTAAGGGAATATAAGGGAAAGATCATCCTAGTCTAGATATATGTAGTTGACATTATCGATCGATCTACTAATAACAACCTTTACAGGAAGTTTGCCAAACTTATGCAAGGGAAGTTTAAGATGAGCTGTATGGGTGAACTTAAGTTCTTCTTGGGTCTCCAAGTTAGAGAGACTGATGATGGCTTGTCTATATCCCAGTCTAAGTTCACCAGGTAGTTAATCAAGATGTTTGGTATGGAGAATTCCTCCACCATGAAAACTCTTATGGGGTCAAGTATGCCTATAAGCAAAGATGAGGTAGGAAAACCTGTTGATGAAACTTTGTATGGAGGGATAACTGACTCCCTTCTATAACTAACTACAGGGAGGTCGAACATCATTTATGCTACATGTGTTTGTGGTAGGAATCAGGCTTGCCCCAAAGAATTTCACTACTCTGCTGCAAAGACAATTTTGAGGGATCTTAAAGGCACACCAGATCTTGGCATATTGTACCCTAGGATTGGGGAGTTTGAACTAACAGATTATTCAAATGCATATTTTGTAGCCTGCAAAGAGGACATGAAGAGCACTTCTGGCACCTGTCAGTTTTTGGGAGGAAGACTAGTATATTGGAGCAGCAAGAAGCAAACAAGTGTTGCAATCTCAAATCCAAAGTCAGAGAAAATCTCAGCAGGTAGCTGTTGTGCTCAGTTGCTCTAGATCCAACATCAGCTCCAGGATTATAACCTACAGATAAGTATAAGTCCCTTATATTGTGATTCTACTAGTGCAATCTCAATTGCTTGGAATCCTATCTCACATAGCAGGAGTAAGTATATTGAGATAAGATACCATTTCATTAGGGAGCATGTAGACTGTGAAGATATCAACCTTGAGTTGATCCCAACAGACAAGCAAGTGGATGACATCTTCACTAAGACAATAGATGAAGCAAAGTTCAACACCTTTAAGTTTGAATTGGGTATGTTGAACCTAGTATAGCTTCTGTTGCTCCTCATGTTGTTGCAGGTTATACTATTTCTTGCAGGTGGAATTGCTCTTTAGTAGAATGAAGGCATTTCAAAAGGTATACCTTTAGTGGTATCATGATCAAGTACTATCTAGACTGGTACAAACTAGAATGTCCACCATGAATTATGATAGAGGATGCTTCAATTGAGGGGGAGAAAGTCCAGTACTTCCAGAGGAAGATTGAAATTGCATCCTATAGAGAAGGAGCAACATTACTTCAGCACTCTCAAGTGGTTCAACAACTGTAAGAGTTGCTTTTCTGTACTCTAAAAGGGGGAGCAGAAAATCAGTACCTCCCTAACTATTTACAGAAGTCAAAAAGGGGGAGGAGAAGGATATAAGTTAAGGAAAGTGGTATTAGATACCAGAGCGAGATATGTAAGAACGATATAAGGGGTATCAAAATTATCAAGAGGCCAGACAACAATAATTAAGGGGGAGCAGGTGTGATGTTCACCCTATAGGCAAGGAAGTGTGGTAACTATAACTTGTTCTCTTGTTATATGTTTTCCTAAATAATATTTTATTGTTGCATATGTTATTATATATCATTGACTCATTTGATTGATGGTTGTAACTTCTTCAAATAGTGGGAGATTGTTGGGTCCATTGCCCACAATGTCCTAGATTTGAATAATTCAATCATATCAATGTCATACACAGAGTTGTATGTGATGTATGCTTAAATTCGTGAATGCGAGTTACTCCTTATAACATTGATAGGACAGGTATTCCAAGTGATGTGCTAGGTTGTCACAAAGTAAAGATATGGAGAGATAGAAATCTGTCTAAGTCTATAGGCGGCATTGAGTGAAGCCAGCTCAGTAAAGGCCAGATGCAAGGGAAGATGCTGGATAGGCTGGAAATTGCCTAAGTTCACAGTCGTTGAGTGAAGCCAGTTCACTCAATGTCAGATGCCATAAAGCGCAGAATGAAGTTGTAGATAGTCAAAGCCTTGCAGTGCAAAGCTATTATGCTGCTAAGTCTATAGGCATTCAGTGATTATAGCTCACTCAACGCCATATATCAAGAATCGTCAAGTATAACTAAATCTGTCAATGCCTATGTATTGGAGGGCTGAATATTCGACAAAGTCCAGAATCATTCAGTGAGCACAGCTCACTCAACTCCAAAGCAAAAGAGTCGAGTCTTACTGTTGTAGTCAAATCCTAAGATGAAGACAAAAATCGACTAAGTCCAGAAGCATTGAGTGAATCCATTTTACTCAACGCCCAATAAAGAAGGAAGGCAAAAGCAGAAAGTATTGAGTCAGGCTAGCTCACACAACGCCTTAAGACATGTGAATAAATGACTAAGTGTAAAAGCTTTGAGTGAAGCCAGTTCACTCAACGCTTCAATGCCTATGTTGTAGAATGATTCAGCCAGATTACAAAGGGTTTTAGCATTGAATGAAACTTGATCACTCAACACACTCAACGCCTAGAGATAATTCGATAAATTGGCTAAGTCCATAATCTGATGACGTCAGCCAAAGTTGATAAAGTCAACAGAGTTCAAATTAATTGCGGGAATGCTACAAAACAGGACAAATACTGCTGAGGTATACTGTATGTCTTCTTTCGTTAAAGCAAGGTGCAGCTGTCAGCTGCAGGTGGTCCCCACTACTTCTTGGAGCCGATAATCGGCGTAAGATATAAAGGGGCAGCTACTGGATGTTGAACTCAACTTTTAGGGTTTTTTTCAAAAAGAAAAAAAGCGGCTGGACTTCATCTTCCTCACCATTGCTGCCGAGAAAAAGCTTGAAGTCGACCAGCAGAACTAAAAGTTCAGTTAGCTGTAGCATTTTCTTCTACTACAACAAGTTTAGAAACACTTCTGATAAAGAAAGAAAGGAGAACCTTCAGTGTTCAGTAGGTTCAGTAGCTAATTGAAGAACTGAAGATCTAGCAGATCTTCAGTCTTCTATAGCAAGTTCAGAAACAATTTTCTGAGATATTTACAGCAGATGAAACCATTTATTGAAAAACATTTTTCTGCTACAGTGAAGATAGTTAGAGCTGAGATAACTCAGCTCTAGTAGCAGACACAGAGGAATTTCTTTATGTCAAATTAATTAAAGCAACCATATTTCTTTAGGATCCTTTTGATCTGTTCTATAGGGATCTTGAGCCTGAGATAAGACAGATTTTCCTGAGCTTTAGGAGAGTTATACTCTTTGAGAGTAGGATCAAGTTTGGATCTGCGGTAGAGCTCTTGAGCCTGAGGTTGGAGAGTCATTATCTCTGAGTTATAGGGCACTTGTGCCTGAGCTGTTGGATCCTTTGGATCTGAGGTAGTGCCTTTGTGCCTAAGCTGTAGGAGAGTTATTCTCATTGAGGTAAGATCCTTTGTGGATCTGAGGTAGGGTTGTCCTCCCAGACTGAGTGGTAGGGCATTTGGCCTGAGGTAGGTGATTAGTTGATCATTGAGTTATAGGGCTAAGTGTCTAAGCTGTAAGTTTTGGAGGAAACTAAGAAATCCTAAGGGATCTAAGGTGTAAGCTCTTTGAGCTGAGTTTTGGAGAAGTGGCTTGTCTAAATAAATGTTAGAAAGGTGGGAGGAGAGTGGACGTAGTCATAATCTGGGGTACCACTATATATTTTGTGTGCCTTTTGTTGTGTTGTTTCTTTATTGCAGGTTCTTGAAAGCAGATAACTACTAAAACACTAAGCACTTAAAGAAGAAAATAAATGAAAATCAAAAGTGACTTAGAAACCTATTCACCCCCCCCCCCCCCTCTAGGTTTCTAGCTACCTTGAAAACAAACACATTCAATGCGAATGTTCGTAATTTACAAGGGTTATTAAGAAACTTGGAGAATCAAGTTGGCCAACTTGTATAGACTGTTACCGATTTCTCCAAAAAGTACACCACTGCTGGTACCTAAAAATGCTTTGGTGGTGACCTTTGCGGGGATTCAAAAGTGCGCCTTAAAGAGGGAATTAATAATACTACACGCTCTCCTCCTCTTCAAGAATTTCATCCCCGTCTAACTTTTCCCGCTCGTTTGGTGGAGCGGGATATTACTAAGGATATTAATATTAAATTTTATATCCTGTGCAATATAGAGGAAACTCACTTTCCAAATGCTTTTGCTGGGCGCAAGTGTTAACATTCTCCCATCTAGTCTAATATAAAAGCTTAATTTCGGAGAACCTACTCCCACCGACATAACACTAAAATTATTGATCGTTCAATAACAACCCGGAAAGGGGTAATTCATGATGTGCCAGTTGAGATTGGCGAGTCTACCTTACAGGTAGACTTCATCATTCTTGACATGGAAGAGGACGTCGGGATACCCTTTAACCTTGGTCACCCCTTATCATCATTCGATGATAACTTGAAAATGAGGTAGTCTGGCAGGCCATTATGGTCAAGCTCCCCGACCATAATCAAAGCGCTCTTGGGAGGCATCTTAAGCTTATCTTAGTTTTGATTTAGTTGTTATATATATTGTTTTTCTTTAAAAAGAAAATTTCAAAAAAAAAATCATCAAAAAATGGTGTTTTTGTTTTGCTATATTTTTATTTTGCATGCAATTCAAAAAAATCATTTTTTTTTACTTTTGCTGCTTTTCTATTAAGTTTTTGCGTGTTTAAAGGTGACTCTGACGGATGATGGACCGGCCGACGTGGGCGTCAAGAATTTGTTTCGCACTTCATGTCGGTGAAATTTATTTTGCTTCATTTTATTTTCTTTTTTTTGTTTTTAAATAGAAAACAATTCTTGAAAAACATTAAAAAAATTTCAATTAATACTTGATCACGATTAAAACAATGTCTCCAATGTTTTAAGCAAAGAAAATTGTAAGTAGGGAAAGAAAAAACTTCCCTGACTAGAGTCCAAATCTGCGCCCAATTAACTTGTAAAGTGACGTACTGAAGCAGAATAAGGGATTTTTTATTTAATAAAAAATTACAAAAAATCAAACAATTGTCTTACTATAAAAGTGAATTGTTATATATAGACCGTATTTGGCTATATACAGACCCAAAATTTAGTTTTTTTATATATTTTTTTCTTACTATATACAAACCAAATTAATACCTCCCCCCCCCAAAAAAAAATATCACTTTCCTCCATTTTTTGAATACTGTCATAGCCGTTCTCGTCTCCCCTCTCCCGTGCGATAAACACTACTCCCCCGATCCTGTTTCCAGTGTCTGGCGACGACCAATATCCCCTAATAAATCGTCGCGAGCACTCAAGTGGCATTCTTCAAGGCCGACGAACCTCCCATGTCCGATGATGGATCCGAAAATAGGATTTCAAATGATTGTGATCTGAATCTTTCCTTTCAAATGAGGTATTTAAAACTCTAACCAGCGATTTTTTTCCTCCCGCTGCTTATACATATTTTGTCGGCGAACGTTTGTTTCGTTCTTTAAGATCGATTTAGAGTCTGTGTTGGGTCGGGTTTGTAGGGCTTTTTTTCTCAAAATGGGTCGGACCTTTGTTTAAAGACTGGAAATCACTCTTGCATATCTTCGATTTAGGATCATATACTTTTTTCATGTAAAAATTATAACGGTTGAATAAAACGAAAAATTAGTGTGAGCTCTATCCATCATCATCAATCTATTTATTCATTTTTTGTATTAGGGTAAGTTTTTGCCTTGTGCTGCACATTGTCAACTTTAGTTGATTGGACTCATTAGAAGATTGCTGCATTATTTGCTGTCTTGTACTGCACTCTGAATTTTATTTATTGATTGCAGGTTCTGTTGGGAACATTGGTTGTAATGTACCTGATTTTAAGAAGCCTCACCCAACTCAATGATATACATCAAAATGTATTTGATGTGTTTTGAGTTTACTTGTGCAGGCTAAGTATTTACAGGAAAGATGGAAAAGTTTCTAAGTTCATGTGTCGACACCCAGAGGGAAAGTGTCGACACTTAAGAAGACATGTGTCGACACCCAGACAAGCAGTGTCGACACTTGGAGTCATTGTGTCGACACCAGGGATGCAGAGTCGACACCAGACAGAAAGTGTCGACACAAGGAGCTGTGTCGACACTCAATGAAGAAGAGTGCAGTGAAGCTGTGTCGACACATAGCAGTTGTGTCGACACCTAGTGAAACTGTGCCTACATCAGAAAGTGTCGACACTTGGAGGCTGTGTCGACACTCAGCAAGAGTCAGCAGAGACTAAGTATAAGTATCGACACCCAGAGCAATGTGTCGACACACAGCAGAAGAGTCAACACTTGAAGAAAGTGTCGACACAAGAAAAAATGTGTCGACACTCAGATGAAGACTCAACACTTGAAGAAAGTGTCGACACAAGGAGCTGTGTCGACACTTAGCAAAGTTCAAGAATATTCTAAGTACAAGTGTCGACACTAAGGAGCTGTGTCGACACTCAGCAAAAGTCTCAACAGAAGAAGAATGTGTCGACACAAGGAGCTGTGTCGACACTCAGCAAGTATCATCACTGAAGACATGTGTCGACACCAAGAAGAAGTGTCGACACTCAGCGAGTTCAACACATGAAGATGTGTCGACACAAAGGTGTTGTGTCGACACTTAGAAGAATTCAGCAAAATATTGAAGTACAAGGACTTGTGTCAACACACATTATCAGTGTCGACACATGAAGAAGAAGCAATGTCGAGATCTAAAATCTACAACACAAGGAGTTGTGTCGACACCTTGTAGGCTAGTGTCGACACTTAGACAACTAGTGTCGACACTTGGTCTATAAGTGTCGACACTTAAAGACAGATAGTCTCGACACTTGCAGACAGTTACAGAATTTTCAAGAACTGACTGGATGACTTGACAGCTGCCATTCCAGCCGGTCTACTGCACCTGTCAGAGTTGTCAAAAATCAGTTATGGACCAGACCAGCCGGTTACTATGAAGAAGGCCTATAAATAGGCTTATACTGTCTACAGAAGGTGTAGTCCAAGTTGTTCAAGTAATTAACAAAGAAGAAGATCTAGCTATTCGTTGAAGAATCTAGTAAAGATCTAAGTAGTTGGAGAGAGAGAGCTTCATCCAAGAAGTCAGCCGTGGAAACCAGGCTGAGAAGAAGGGTTCAGATTTATTCTGAATCTTAAGTAGCAGAGATCAAGGATCAACTGCAGAAGAGGTCAATCTTATTGTGTTCTACATTCAACAAGCTTCGAAGAAAGCCAAGTCAGATTGATTTCAGCTGAGTTCTTCCAAGAACTCATCAAGAATATCACAACTCTTCTCTCTTTTCTCTGAGTTGTTGAGTTACAATTTTGTAGTCATATTATCTTGTAGGATCCTTAGGGATCTGAGTCTTTGTAAGCCTGTAATTATAAAGGCTGAGTGTAGGGCTTGAGTGCCTGAGTGTAGGAGATTTGAATCTCTGAGTGTAGGCCTATTATGGCTGAGTGTAGGCCTTGGTGGCTGAGTGTAGGCCTTGGTGGCTGAGTGTAGGCTTTGTGAAGAAGCTGAGTTGTAGGGCCTTGGGCCTGAGCTGTAGGAACCTATTTTGGGGTTCTGAGATAGTGGAGGAGTTTGGCCGAATCTAGTACACTGCTAGATAGGCGAAGGGGGAAAGTGGATGTACCCAAACCTTGGGGAACCACTATAAAACTGTGTGTCTACTGTGTGCTTGTGGAATTCTGTGATTGCTGATTGTGTGCTGTGATAAAGTAGATTTAATTCTCTGTTATAAGTTGAATTCTGCCTAAAAAGTCAAAAAGATTTAAGTCACCTATTCACCCCCCCCCCCCCCTCTAGGTGATTAGGTATAATATCTTTCAAGTGGTATCAGAGGGAGATTCCTCAAAAAGAGACATAACTGTCTGAGTAGATCCTGTTGGCAGATTCAGTCTAAGTCAAATTACAGAATCAAGAAAATCAAGAACCATGGGTTCCACTGAGAATCATAAGGAATTGGGATCCATGAAGCTACCCATATCTAGAAAAAAGATCTTTGGTATCTGGAAGGAAAGGGTGAGACTGTTTATGGAAGCCTCAGACCCTAGGATTTATATCACAGTGAAAGAAGAGCCTTATGTGCCCATGAAGGTATCAGTCTTAGATGCAAACCAGAGAACACCAAAGGATTTCTCTGAAATGACAAAGGATGAGATTGTTCTAGCCACAATGGACAAAAGGGCTCAGAATATTATAGTGAGTGCTATAGATGATGCTACTTTTCAGAATTTGATACACTGCAAGACATCTAAGGAGATGTGGGATACCTTGATAGTGTATATGGAGGGTTCGGAAGAAGTGAGGCAAGACAGAAAATCCTTGCTCAACCAAGAATATGAAAGTTTTAGACAAGGTAAATTTGACAGCATAACTGAATGCTATAAAAAGTTCTATAGGATTGTGAATGATCTTATGTCCTATGGCAGAGAGTTCAGTAATTATGAGCTCAATGATAAGTTTCTAAGGTCCCTTTCAAAAGATTGGGACACCAAGATTTGTGTCATTAGGGAAATGGCAAAGTTGGCAGAAATTCCTCCACCAACACTATTTGGAAAACTGATATCCTATGAGATGCAGTTGATGGTGAGGAAAGAAGAGGAGAAATCAACAAGAAGTGAACATAAAGAAAGGACAGTGGCCTTCAAAACAGAAGCCCCCAAAAAGTATAGAGGTAAGTCACCAACTCCACCACCAAAAGTAGTTGAGACTGAGTCAGAAGATTCAGAAAGCAAAAAGTCTGAGAGCAGTGAAAGTGATGAGGACTTTGCTGCCTTCACAAGACACTTTCAGAAGTTCTTAAAGAAGAAACAGTGGAGGACAAGACCATCTACTTCACAGGGTAAAGAAGACTATTATCAGAATAAAAAGTCTTCAAAGAAAGACAGGAAAAAGTCCAAGTCTAGCAAAGCAACACTATCAAAAATTGTATTCTATTGCTTTAATAGACAAAGCCATGTTGTTGCAGATTGTCCAGAAAAAAGGAAGGAGTCTAGTGACAAGAAAAAAACTCAATTCAAAGGTAAGAAGGAAAGATCTTTTGTTTCCAAAAAGGAAAAGAGCCTGTCAGATATTTCTTCATCAGAAACTGAGTCAGATGCTGAGGCATACATAGGACTGTTTGCTGAGGAAGAAGAAGAAGAGTTCATCCAGATTATGAACTCTATATATGAACAAGAGGACAGTCAGTGCCAAGGATTGATGGTATTGACAGAAAGTGACAAAATCCTGGAGCAGCCAGGACCTAGTAAGGTACAACATTGTTCTTTAAGTTCAATTTCTTGTGCTAGTACAGAATCAGATTCATCATCATCAAGTGATGAGAGTGTATCTGAGTCTAAAGAGGATATTCATCTGTTGATAGATGAATATAAAGTTCTGTTGCAAGCATTTAAGAAATGCAAATCCTTGGCCAAGAGTCAAGCTAAGGAGATTGCAAGTCTCAAAATGGCTGCAACTGATTATGAGAAGATGTTTGATCAAAAACTTAATGAGATAGCCAGACTGAAGCACATAACTGTGATTCAGATGGGGACTATAACATATAAGAATGATCAAATCAAGAGTCTGGAGAATAGTCTTCAGAAGGAGAAAGACTTAGTTGCTAGGTTTTCAAAACCAAAGTCTGTTCTACCCTTAATTGATGAATTTGTTCATCACAAAGATAAAGCTGGACTGGAGTTTACTAAACCTGCAAGGACTGTCAAGTCCAAGTCGAAGGGCAAAGCCCCAACTCTCAACAAGTCAGGTGTAGATAAGACAGCTAAGACTGTACATAAGCAAAGGTACAATAAGTTTGAGTGTTGGTGCTGTGGCAAGGTAGGCCACTTTGCAATGGACTGTTGGCACAATGCTAGTGCCAAAGTGAGTAGCAAACTGCCTGTTGGAAAACCTGCAGGTAGCTTTGTTAGGAAGCAAACTAACCAGTACCAAGGACCCAAGAATTCTTTGGGTTCTAAGGTTCACTAATCTGTTTTGCAGGTGAGTCCAAGTGGCCATGCCCCAATATGGTATTTGGACAGTGGATGTTCCAGACATATGACTAGAACAAGGGGTTTACTAAAGGACTACACACCCATCAAGGATGGTCCAAAAGTCACCTTTGGTGGTTTCTGAAAAAGGAATCATCAAGGGTTTTGGTAACATATTTAACTCCTTTATTACAATTACTCAAGTGACCTATGTTAAAGGTTTGAAACATAACCTTATTAGTATAAATCAACTGAGTGATGTAGGATATGACATCACATTTGTGAAAGATGGTTGTCATATCAGGAGGTCAAATGATCAAGAGATCATCTTGACTGGTTTTTGAAAAAGGAATGTCTATTGCTTAGACATTATGGTTGAGAACAATGGTTCTCCAGTGTGTCTTGTAGCTGATGAGACAGTCTCTCATTGTGTCAAATGGTACAAGAGGCTAGCCCATCTAAACTACAAGACAATTGGTAAACTCTTTAGCAAAGAGTTAGTGAGGAATGGTCCTCAAGTTAAGTGTATTAAAGATGGTATTTGCTCAGCTTGTCAAAAGGACAAGCAGACTAGATCCACCTTTAGAAGCATTGAAAACAAAGATGCTATGAGGTGTTTATACCTCTTGCATATGGATCTCTTTGGTCCAATGCCAGTTCACAGCCTAGGTAGGAAGGTTTATACTTTTGTAGTTGTAGATGACTACTCAAGGTTTTCCTGGGTGTTCTTCCTTAGACAGAAATCTGAAACACCTAGTGTCTTCTATAGCTTTGTCAAACAAATTCAGAATGAACTAGACAGTACAGTGGTCAAGATAAGAAGTGACCATGGTACTGAATTTCAGTCTTATAGCATGACAAAACTATGTGAAGAATTTGGGATATTTCAAGAGTTTTTTTCACCAAGGACACCTCAGCAAAATGACATTGCTGAGAGGAAGAATAGAACCTTGATTGAGGCTGGTAGGAGCCTATTAAGTGATACATCACTACCAGAATATTTCTGGGCTGAAGCAGTCAATACTGCATGCCATGTTATTAATAGGGCTACCATTACTAAAAGCCACAACAAGACCCCCTATGAGGTTGTGAAAGGCAGGAAACCTAACCTATCCTACTTCAGGATCTTTGGTTGTAAGTGCTTTATACTTAACAATGGAAAGTCTTACTTGACTAAGTTTGCTGCCAAGTCCCAAGAGGGGATCTTTGTTGGGTACAACAACAACAGTAAGGCTTATAGAGTCTACACCTTGTCTACTCAAGTTGTAGAGGAATCTGTACATGTAGTATTTGATGAAACTAGACTTATTAACAATGAGTTGTCTAGTAGTGTTTACAGCTCCACAGGTATAACAAAGAAGATGGACAAGCTCAATATAGAAGAAGAACCTACTGCAAGGCAGCAAGTAGAAGATAGTGGCTGCTGTCTAGGGGGAGTACTACATGTACCTAATGCAGAAGAAGTACAAGGAGTACAGCAAGATGAAGAAGTTGAAGAAGTTCAACCTGAAGCCAGGATGCCTCCAGCAAATAGGCATCTTAGAGATCATCCAGCAGAACAAATTATTGGTGATCCAAGACAAGGGGTACAAACAAGGAGCAGAAATCTGAATGCAGCAATCTGCTCCAGTTTCCTATCCCAAGTTGAACCAAAGAAGTTTGAAGAAGCCATCCTAGACCCTCATTGGATTGAAGCAATGCAAGAAGAGTTAAATCAGTTCAAGAGATGCAAGGTCTGGGAGCTTGTTCCTAAACCAAAAGACCACAATATAATTGGGACCAAGTGGATCTTTAGGAACAAGATGGATGAACATGGAGTCATCATTAAGAACAAAGCAAGATTGGTTGCTAAAGGATATAAGCAGGAAGAAGGTATTGATTTTGATCAAACCTTTGCTCCAGTAGCCAGACTGGAAGCCATAAGGATGTTCCTGGCCTATGCAACCTTTCAAGGATTTAAAGTTTACCAAATGGATGTCAAGTCAGCATTTCTGAATGGTAATCTAAAAGAGGAAGTCTATGTGGAACAGCCATCAGGTTTTGTTGATTCAACTCTACCTAATCATATCTATAGACTTAGGAAAGCATTATATGGGTTAAAGCAAGCCCCTAGGGCTTGGTATGAAACCCTGTCTAATTTCCTCTTTGAGAATAAGTTCACAAGGGGGAAAATAGACAAGACTCTATTCCTTAGGGAATCCAGAGGCAAAGTAATACTAGTCCAAATATATGTAGATGACATAATATTTGGGTCTACTGAAAGTAGTCTTTGCAAAAAGTTTGCAAAACTAATGCAAGGACAATTTGAGATGAGTAGTATGGGAGAGCTTAAGTTCTTCTTGGGCCTCCAAGTAAGACAGACTGAGAATAGTTTATCCATATGCCAGTCTAAGTTCACCCTAGAACTCATAAGGAAGTATGGTATGGATTCATCCAGTACCATGAAGACTCCTATGGGGTCAAGTATGTCTCTTAGCAAGGATGATGCAGGGAAACTTGTAGATGAGTCTTTGTATAGAGAGATAGTTGGCTCCCTATTATATTTGACTACAAGTAGACCAGATATCATGTATGTTACATGTGTCTGTGCAAGGTATCAAGCATTCCCTAAAGAGTCTCATTTGACAGCAGTCAAAAGGATATTGAGATATCTAAAGGGCACTCCTTATCTAGGCCTCTGGTACCCTAGGAATGGGGATTTTGAACTAACAGGTTATTCAGATGCAGACTTTGCAGGATGCAAAGAAGACAGAAAAAGCACAATTGGAACCTGTCAATTCTTAGGTGGAAGACTGATTTCATGGAGTAGCAAGAAGCAAACAAGTGTGGCTATCTCCACTACAGAATCAGAATATGTGGCTGCAGGAAGTTGCTGTGCTCAACTTCTATGGATACAACATCAGCTTGAGGACTATGGAATTCAGGTAAGTAGAACTCCACTCTTTTGTGATTCTACAAGTGCTATATCAATTGCACATAATCCTGTTTCCCATAGTAGAACTAAACATATTGAAATAAAATATCATTTTCTTAGGGAGCATGTAGAGAAAGAAGATATTTTACTGGAATATGTTAAAACAGATAATCAACTAGCTGATATGTATACTAAACCCCTAGAAGAAACTAAGTTCAATAGGTTTAAAATTGAACTAGGTATGATAAACTTAGAATAAGTTTATAGAAACGGCTAAGTAAAGTCTCGACTAAATGTCGAGTTAAGTGGTGTCGACACATAAACAAGTGTCGACACATATAATCTATTGACTAAACTTGTGTCGACACATAAGTGTTGAGACATTATAAGTCAGTGTCGACACTTATCGACAGTGTCGACACAATTTAAGTTAGCTGCCCGCCCTTTCATCTTCAAACCTAGAAATGTATAAATAGGATTTTGCCTTAGTCTGTCGATACGCTTTTAAAAGTTTCGAGACCAAATTTGTGTGTCGACACCTCTCTTCTCTCAGTTCAAATTCTTCAAACCCTAATGGCGCCAAAGCTTGAGGAGAATGTCAATGAAGGCTATGAACTGGTGCGAGACGCATTTGAGGATGCAGACCCAGAGATCAAGAACGTGATAACCCTAGTTGCAGACTCAGGGTTAGAATTTCTTGTTTCTGAGCCCACAAAGATCTGGAAGAAGGAAGTTCTAGAGTTTCTAAATGGAGCTAAGGTAGTCGAATCTAGACTCAAGATTAAGTCCAGGGTCCATGGAGAAAAGGTGAAGGTATCACCAAAAAGTTTAAGTAAGGTTCTAAACCTGCCTAGAACCAAGGAAGAAGAAGAAGTAACTGCTTTTAAGACCAGAGAAGCATTGACATGGTGTGGTCTGGATCCAAAGATGAAAATTGGATCTGTATTTAATAGGAAGGGCATGAACAGCCAAGGGAAATTCCTCTCTGAAATTGTTGGAAAAGTAATTTTGAGTAAGCCAGGAGGGCATGATAGGGTATCAGCCCATATGTTCAGTATTATGACAAGGATAATCTTCACTTTGAAAACAGATTGGTCTGTTATAGTCTTTGAAAAGATCAAGGAAAGTCTGAAGAAACCCAACTTGAGTAGGATCTTAAGTTTATACCTTGCTGGTAGTTTACCAGAGGTTATAGGTCAAGCTGCTGGCAGTAAAATCAACCACATGAGAAGAATGGACATGAGAATATTCTCAAGATGGGACAGAGTTTTAACAAAGGAGATGCCTACTCCTAAGAAAGAAACCCCACACAAGAAGAAGAAGAAAACTGCCTCAGTGGCTCAGGTTTCCACTAGCAGCTCTGGTAGTGAAGAGCAAGTTGTCTTCACACCTGATGTGAATGAAGAAGGAAATGCTGAGAAGTCTACAGCTCAACAAGATGCTGCAGAGAAGCAGAGGGAGATACCACCAGCTAGCCCCTTACACCAGGATTCAATCCAGGGGGAGCCACTAGTTGTAGAAGAACCAACTACACTGGAAAGTGAACAAGCAACAAACATCATCCTTGAGGTAATCACTGAGCTTAATGCTTTAGATTTCCCTATAGAGGATAATGTATTGTCTGATTCCTTAATCAGAAAACTCAAATTGATAGTACAGTCCAAGATGTTGTCATGGAGGACACATCTGTTACAGCTCAGTTAGTATCTGATTCAGTGGTAGATGAGCAAAGAATTTCTCCTGCCCATTCTCCACAAGAAATTACAATGGAAGATTTATTTCTTAATCTGGATCAAGAAGATTTTGACAAGGAAACTGCTGCTGCTGAAGGAGAGAATGCTCCAATTGAGGTGGAGCAAATGCAAATTCTGGAAGAACCTGCAAGGCTAGAGCCAGAGAAGCAAAAAACTGTTGAGGAGCTACCTAAGGAGAGGGTAGACATAGCTAGCACCTCAGCTTCTGAAGATGAGGAGACTACAAGGGCTAAGAAAAGAAAATTTCAAGTATTTAAAAGGAGAAGTCAGAATTATAAGAAGGCATTGCAAACTGTAGCTCCACAGCCTATATCACAGCCAGCACCAACTGTTGATTACAGTGCTTTAATGGTTGCAATGCAAATTAAGCTTGATGAGCACAGGAAAGCAATTGAGAAGTATGTGGATGAAGGTCAAAAATCATTGCAGTTTGATCTGGCCCAAGATATAAAGTCTATAAGATTTGAAATGAATCTTAATAAGAAGGAGATGACTGACTGCTTCCACAAGGGAGGGAATGCAGTGGTGTACTTGGCTACACATCAGGAGAAGATAAAAGCTCAAGTGGATGAAGTTGAAGTCAAGCAAGGCTATGTACTTGAAAATCAAATTAGAATGAATGATAACTTGACTGCTTCTCATAATTCCATAGTAACAGAGATGAAGAATCTAGCTGCAGGGCAGACTCCAGCTAATGCTACAGCTAAAGCAGACTTTGACAAAGCTTTCCAAGAGGAAATTACTGCTGTTAAGACTGCCATACAAGACTCTCAGAAGATCATAACTGACAAACTCCAAAGGTTGAAACCTTATTTTAAAGATGGAGTCAATTATTTGGATGCCCAAATAAGATTTCAAAAGGATGATCTGGGGGATCACATGGTTAGAGAAGTCATAGAGGGGGAGAGAGTGTTAGTCAAAGCCAGCTCTGATCATGCTAAATGGATTTCGAATTCTATCAGAGCTACTCTTGGATATCCTCCTCTTTGTGATGATGATAATGTTGCAGAATCTGGGATTAATCCTGCATATCTAGGAGGGGAGCAACCTGAAGTGGCTCAAGTCATCTACCCTCCTCCAGATTTTGAAATGGTACATGCTGATATTCAGACCATGTATAGTCCACCTGATGGTACTCAGCAGGTTATTCTAGAAAAATTGGTTCAGCCAGTATCAGGGGCTATGCAAGAAGCTCTGCAGAAAGAAAAAGAAACTAGATTGTCTAAGAAGAGGTTCAGGAAACAAGCTGAACAAAGACAAGACTTTGAGCAGTGGAGCCCCACTTCTATGAACATTATCTTAACTGCATGGAAAGCTGCAAAAGATAACATTTAAGACAGAAATAAATGGTTTTCTGAAGTGGAATGGCGGAAACATGAGACAAGGCAAGAAGTCATAGTCCAATACAGAAGAAAGGCCAAGATGGGAAAGCTACCTCCTACTGCTCAGGAGCCTAGCAAGTACTTTCCCAAGCCATATCATTATTTTGAAAGACAAAAGATTAAAGCTGAGGAACTTAAGAAGAAGGAGCTGAAAGGGAAGAAACCTGTTGATACTGAAGCTGCTGAAGCTCCTATGCAAGCCAAGATTCAGTCTGGAAAAGGGATAGTGATCAAAGATGCTGATCAAAAATAGCATAGAATTTTCTTAAGTTTTCTATGTAATCTTTTGAAGTTAAACATTCTGTAAATTTTTGAAATATGAATATGACAAAGCTGTTAGAACAATATGCTGTGTGATAAATTTGCTATGTGATAAATTTATTTCATAATTGTTCTGAGAAAATGTCTATGTATACATGTTTGATTAATACATGTTATGTGTTTTCCTGATATATATAATCCTGCATTACATCATGCAATGATTTTATTCTGTATGGTGTATATCATTGACTAAGGGTTATGACTTCTCCAAATAGGGGGAGATTGTTGGGTACATTGGTTCTAATGTACCTGATTTGAAGAAGCCTCACCCAACTCAATGATATACATCAAAATGTATTTGATGTGTTTTAAGTTTACTTGTGCAAGCTAAGTATTTACAGGAAAGATGGAAAAGTTTCTAAGTCCATGTGTCGACACCCAGAGGGAAAGTGTCGACATTTAAGAAGACATGTGTTGATACCCAGACAAGCAGTGTCGCCACTTGGAGTCATTGTGTCGACACCAGGGATGCAGAGTCAACACCAGATAGAAAGTTTCGACACAAGGAGCTGTGTCGACACTCAATGAAGAAGAATGCAGTGAAGTTGTGTCAACACATAGCAGTTGTGTCGACACCCAGTGAAACTGTGTCTACATCAGAAAGTGTCGACACTTGGAGACTGTGTCGACACTCAGCAAGAGTCAGCAGAGACTAAGTATAAGTGTTGACACCCAGAGCAATGTGTCGACACACAGCAGAAGAGTCAACACTTGAAGAAAGTGTCGACACAAGAAAGAATGTGTCGACACTCAGCTGAAGACTCAACACTTGAAGAAAGTGTTGACACAAGGAGCTGTGTCGACACTTATCAAAGTTCAAGAATATTCTAAGTACAAGTGTCGACACTAAGGAGCTGTGTCGACACTCAGCAAAAGTCTCAACAGAAGAAGAATGCGTCGACACAAGGAGCTGTGTCGACACTCAGCAAGTATCAACACTGAAGACATGTGTCGACACCAAGAAGAAGTGTCGACACTCAGCGAGTTCAACACATGAAGATGTGTCGACACAAAGGTGTTGTGTCGACACTTAGAAGAATTCAGCAAAATACTGAAGTATAAGGACTTGTGTCGACACATATTATCAGTGTCGACACATGAAGAAGAAGCAATGTCGAGATCTAAAATCTACAACACAAGGAGTTGTGTCGATACCTTGTAGGCTAGTGTCGACACTTAGACAACTAGTGTCGACACTTGGTCTATAAGTGTCGACACTTAAAGACAGACAGTCTCGACACTTGCAGACAGTTACAGAATTTTCAAGAACTGACTGGACGACTTGACAGCTGCCATTCCAGCCGGTCTACTGCACCTGTCAGAGTTGTCAGAAATCAGTTATGGACCAGACCAGCCGGTTAGCCATGAAGAAGGCCTATAAATAGGCTTATACTGTCTACAGAAGGTGTAGTCCAAGTTGTTCAAGTAATTAACAAAGAAGAAGATCTAGCTATTCCTTGAAGAATCTAGTAAAGATCTAAGTAGTTGGAGAGAGAGAGCTCCATCCAAGAAGTCAGCCGTGGGAACCAGGCTGAGAAAAAGGGTTCAGATTTATTCTGAATGTTAAGTAGCAGAGATCAAGGATCAACTGCAGAAGAGGTCAATCTTATTGTGTTCTACATTCAAGAAGCTTTGAAGAAAGCCAAGTCAGATTGATTTCAGCTGAGTTCTTCCAAGAACTCATCAAGAATCTCACAACTCTTCTCTCTTTTCTCTAAGTTGTTGAGTTACAATTTTTGTAGTCATATTATCTTGTAGGATCCTTAGGGATCTGAGTCTTTGTAAGCCTGTAATTATAAAGGCTGAGTGTAGGGCTTGAGTGCCTGAGTGTAGGAGATTTGAATCTCTGAGTGTAGGCCTATTGTGGCTGAGTGTAGGCCTTGGTGGCTGAGTGTAGGCCTTGGTGGCTGAGTGTAGGCTTTGTGAAGAAGCTGAGTTGTAGGGCCTTGGGCCTGAGCTGTAGGAACCTATTTTGGGGTTCTGAGATAGTGGAGGAGTTTGGCCGAATTTAGTACACTGCTAGATAGGCGAAGGGGAAAGTGGATGTACCCAAATCTTGGGGAACCACTATAAACTTGTGTGTCTACTGTGTGCTTGTGGAATTATGTGATTGCTGATTGTGTGCTGTGATAAAGTAGATTTAATTCTGTGTTATAAGTTGAATTCTGCCTAAAAAGTCAAAAAGATTTAAGTCACCTATTCACCCCCCCTCTAGGTGATTAGGTACAATATCTTTCAGGTTCGCTTTACTTGACGAAGATGACGAATGACAAAATTTTTTGGAGAAATTAGAACTTTTATGTCTTGAATTATCTCTTTTTTGTAATGTTTGCTAATATAATAAGTTTTACATGTTCTTGTAACATAATAGTAGTTGATTGTCTATAAGAAAATTAAGTTTCAATTTTTTAAAAAAATTTTTACATTGGTCTGCATATAACAATTTGGTCTACATATAGCCGTTTTAAATTAATGTGGTTTGTATATAACAATGATTTGTATATAGCCAAGCACAGTCTATATATAACAATGCACTAAATCAAAGGCAAATTACTGCTCCAATGGCACAAAAAACTCAAAGGCAAAGGCAAATAATCAAAGTCAAACATAAGATTTTTTTTTGCATTTGATTTTATAAAATCAAAGACAAATAATTGCCTTATTCTTTGATAAATCTAATTTTCTCTTTATTTTTATATAGTTTTTGTCTAATAATTATTTTTTTTTAGATTTTATTAATTAAGTCTCTAATTCACCTCTTTTTATATTTCAGGAAAATATGAGATGCAAATAGCATTTTGGTGCTCACTGGAATAATCAGGACAATTTTTAGAGCAATTCTAGAAATATAAAAGGCAATAAACGACATGGTCATCGGCGTGATCACTGAGCAAGACCATCACCTCGGGCCTTGCTTCCCGTGCAAAAAAAATGTAAATAACCAAAACTAAAAAAACTAATGTTTAATTAATATTTTGTTGTACATTCTCCGGGGTCACGACGTGACCCTGGGTCGTGAATCTGAGTAATTGATCCAGTCAATGCCTCAGATTCCCTAAAGTAGTTAAGTTCGTCTTACATGCCCCAGAGTCACGGGCAAGACTCGGGGGGCCGTGTCCCACAAAATGCTAGATTTGGTAAGATCTAGTCAAATCTTGCATCGATTCTCGAGCGGCGAGGACCCCACCAATATATTATTACACACCCCACAGTCATGGGAGTGACTTGGGGGTGACCCGCTAATATTTTTCTATTTAAACCGACCTTCTCCCTTCCTCCTACCCACACCAGTCCAGCCTTCCTTTTCTTCCTTCTCTGCCCCTTGGCTGAAAAACCCATTCCTTTCCCCTCTTACAAAAAAAATTTCTAGACTTTCCCTCTTTTTCTACAATGCCTCGCCACCACTCTTGTTCACTCTCTTCTTCATCTGAGCACCCAGAGGATCCCAAAGTGGCGGTGGCTATGCTTCTTTTTAAAAACTCTGCCTTGCAGGAACATCGTAATCACTTAGGTGCCAAACCCTTTGGCATTTTCTGGATCCTTGACTGGGGAATCCTTGCCACCTTCAGTGAAGTAGAGTTGGTAAGGGGATTCCTATCCACCCTCGGATGGAATATCCTCTTTGCCATTTCCAAGGCCGCTTTTTTGAGCTCACGGTGGAGTTCCTCTCCTCTTTCGAGTTTCATTTGGTTCAGAACGATGATCTCATTGTCTTTCAGATGGCTTGCATGACACATCAGCTCACGATCCTCCAACTCAACATCACTTTGGGTTTTTGCGACGAGGCATTTTCCCTCTCCCCTGCCTACACTGCACTTCTTACTAATTTCGCTCCGGATCTCAACCTTCTCCAATTTTGGTTGGAAATCAGTAACAAAATTATGTCGTGTACCCCCAAAAGATCCAAAGGTAGCTACCTCATCTTTCCCACATTCCTTATTTTTTGTTGAAATTTGTGAAGTTGAAGTGGTTGACGGGACAGACCGGGCGGCCTGGGCGGACAGCTTTGGCGGACTAGGCGAACTGGGCGTACTATGATGTGTGGCCTGGTGGAAGGTCTAGTACAAAGCCGGCTGTCTTCTGAGCGGGTTGTTGCATGACGTCCGCGGATTGTGCGGCCTGGTATCTGCGGTTAGGATGTGGGCTTTGGTTTAGCCAAGGAGCGGCCTGGTATCTGTAGATAGAGAGGCTTGCAGACTGGTGCTTTGCTCAGTAGCCGTGGTGCAAGCTTGTGCTATTTGGCGGTTTGGCTCATGTCCGCGGGAAGCTTGCGGACTGGCGTGTCCACGGTGTGGGTTGTTGCGGACTGGGCTTAGAGCTTGGCTGAGGCCATGTCGAGCTCTGGTGATACAGCATGTGCTTTGCTGTGGAGGTCGTTGGCGGACTGGTTTTGGAGTCCGGGAGATGGTTGCTGCGTTGGGCAGGAGTGCGAGGAGCTTGCGGACTGCTGGCGGTCTGTGCTACGGTGTTTGGCGGACGGGAGTTTGTGTCCGCCATGCTCGCACTGACCTTTGATGGTTTTGGACTTGGTCACACTCTGTGCCAAGACCATGGTGTCTGCCGTATCCGCCAAGTCCGCTGTTGACCGGGCAGACTTGCTTTCTGCCTTTGGTCGTGGACTTGTGGCGGATTGAGGATTGAGTCTTGCGGACTGCCTCGGGGTTGTGCGGACAGCCATTGAAGGGGGTTGCTGTCCTGCAGTGATCGGAAGCCTTGCGGACTGATGTCTTGTCCGCATAGCTTGGGCGGACTGAAGACGGTTCGCCAATGTTGCCCTACTCCTGGCAGTTTTCCTTGGTATCCGGCTAAGTCCTTGCGGACTCTGCGGACGGTGTTTTGCTATCGTGTGGGCTGGGACGGTGTCTCTATCTCTAGGACGGTGACCACACTCCTCACCTCGCCTATAAATAGGACCCCCCTGGCAGGTCTACAGTAACTTGAGTGAACAGTAAGTTGGGTTGGGCAAGGAGCTGCGGTCTCAGTTTGTCTGTCCGCACGGATTGATTCAGTGCTGACGTTTGCTGTGTGCAGGTCGCGCGGGTTGCTTCAAGGAGCCAGGAGTTTGGCTTTGACTTCGGTCAAGTACTTGGAAGTTGTGCGGTCTCTGCGGATTCAGCAGGAGGTCGCTCTGCGGCTTGTCAACTCTGTTTCAACTTTGCCAGCTTCAATAACCTGTCCGCCGGCTTCAGGAGGGTAGGGGGTGTTCCTTAGTTCAGCGTCAGCAGGAGATGAATAACGGTGTGTCCGCGCGGCCTCGCGGCTTCGGCGGGCTCCGTGGCTATTCGGCGAATTGCAGCTAAGTTCGGACGATCTCAGCGGACTCGGCGACCTCGGCGGTCTCGGCGGACTCCAGTGCTGTCCGCCCGGCTTGGTGTTTGGTACTTTCTGTTTACAGTGGTTATACTAGCGAAATCAGGTCTCGCTATGTGTGCCTCGTGTTGTAAAGAAGTGAATGAATAAAAGATCAGCTTGTGCTTCCATTGTTTGTTGGGATTAACCTTTGTTCCTTGGTTTTCCGCTGGTTCAACATGAGAACTGGGTAGTGCCGAAGATATTAATTTGGCGTTTGGGCTACCTTGCTGACCACATTGAGAAAATTTAACATGGTATCAGAGGGAGGTTCAGTTGCGTGAGCGGTAGTCAACCAGTGTTGTTACTCAGGGTTTGAGTGGTGATCAACCTGTGTTGTTGCTCGGAGCTTCTGAAAGGTTGCCAACAGGTGTTGCAATGGAAGGGAGCTTTGCAAGGGGTCTTGACATTCAACTCTTAACTCCGACTAACTTCAAGAAGTGGAAGTCGTGCATGAAGAGTTATCTTCTTGGCGAGGAGATGTGGGAAGTCGTCGGTGGTGACGACAGACAGGAAGTGACTACTGTGTTAGGTACTGCTGAGCAGGTCAGGCTCTGGAGAAGAACAAATGCTAAGGCGGAGTTCATTCTGAAGAGGGCCATGTCTCCGAAACTGTTTGATCACATCGTTGGATGTGAGTCGGCTGCTGATATTTGGACAACCATTGATGAGTTGTTCAATAGGAAGAATGTGGCGCGGCTTCAGTTCCTGGAGAATGAGTTGGCCAGGGCAACTCAGGGAGACCTTTCCATCTCGAGGTACTTCTTAAAGATGAAGAGCTTGTGTGCTGAGCTGTCGGTACTGGATCCTGATGAGCCTATCTCTGAGGCAAAGATGAAAAGGCACATTATCCGTGATTTGCGGAAGGAGTATATGGCCTTTGTGACATCTGTTCAAGGGTGGGCTACTCAGCCGTCTTTGCTGGAGCTGGAGAATCTGCTTGCATCGCAGGAGAGCTTGGCAAGGCAGATGGCTGGAGTTAATATGAATCAGGAAGGCAACGAAGCTCTCTTCTCAGGCAAGAAGAAAGGATGGGAGGGGAAGAAGAAGAAGATGCAGGTCGTTGGTGAGAAGGAGACTTCAACTTCATATCAGCCGGAGAGGAGCAATGCTCCTAAGGACTGGAAGAAGAACTTGAAGTGCTACCGGTGTTATCAGCGAGGGCACTTCAAGCGGGACTACAAGGTCAAACTGTAGCCTGGGCATGCTGCGGGAAAGGAGGAAACTTGCTCGAGAAGTGAAGAAGTAGGATGGGGCGGAGCTTTTATGACAGACACTTGTGTCCGGGCCTTGTCTGCTGAGGACTTCAATAGTGAGTGGATCGTGGACTCCAGGTGTGGTCATCACCTCACCGGAGACAAGTCGAAGTTCACCTCCATGCAGGCTTGCTCAGGTAATGAAGCTATTATCACTGCTGATAATACTGTTTATGCAGTCGAGAAGGAGGCGGTCGTGTCTTTGGGTAGTGATCAGGGGCCACTCACGTTAAGGAGTGTGTATCACGTGCCGAGCATGAAGAAGAACCTCTTCTCGGTGACCAATGCGGTGGACGCTGGTTATCACGTTCTGTTTGGGCCAAAAGACGTGAGGTTCCTTCGCAACGTATCAGCGGTTAAGGCTGATGTTGCTCATATTGGCAGGAGGGTGAAGAACTTGTTTGTTCTTTCCGCCAGTGTTTATGTTGATAGAATGAGGGCCAATGATAGTGCTGCTATATGGCATGAGAGGCTTGGGCATGTTGGCATGGACAAGCTGAAGGCAATGGCTAGTAGAAGTTTGGTGAGGGGGTTGCCTAAGTTGTCCTCCTTTGGTGACGGGCATGTTTGCGCGGGCTATCAATACAGTAAGGCACATCGCCTTCCGTTTGATAAATCACAAACAAGGAGCAAGAAACCATTGGAGTGTATTCATGGCGACCTGATGGGACCGACGGTTACTGCCAGCCTTGGTGGAAGCAGATACATGCTTGTCTTGGTTGATGACTACTCAAGGTATACTTGGGTGTACTTCTTAAAGGAGAAGTCGTAAGCCTTCCGATTGTTTGTGGAGTTCAAGGAGTTGGTAGAAGGCCGGCTTGGCTTGCAGATTAAGAAGCTTAGAACTGATAACGGGAGTGAGTTTGTCTCCTCCGAGTTTTCTAACTTCTGCAGGAAGCACGGGATCCAACGAGAGCTTACTTTTGCTCAGACTCCACAACAAAATGGGGTAGCGGAGCGGAAGATCTGTCATCTGACGGAGACCTGCAAATGCTGGCTTCATGCGAAAGATATCCCAAGGTCCTTTTGGGCGGAGGGGATGTCTTGTGCTGCTTATGTTATCAACCGGATGCCACTCAGTCCTATCAACATGAAGACTCCTGTTGTGCTGTTGCTGAAGGAGAAGCCGAGTGTGGGACACCTTAGGGTGTTCAGTTCAACTTGCTACGTGCATGTCCCAGATGCTTCACGGACAAAGCTAGATGCGAAGGCAAGGAAACTTGACTTTGTTGGCTACGATGAGCGGGAGAAGGGATGGAAATGCATGGACCCTGTGACGAAGAGGTTCGTGGTATCAAGAGATGTTGTATTTGACGAGCTGACGTCATATGGAGGTGGCCCGGTGGAGCTAACCGGAAGTAGCAAGGTTGATGAAGCACTGGTGGTGGCTGCTGAAGGCTTGGAATAGGAGCTTGCTGTTTCACCAGCAGCTCCTGTTGCTTCGAAATCCGAGGCTGAGCCTTCTGGCTCAGGAAGCAGGGGGAGCACTGCTCAATGCTTGCCCTAGGTAGGAGTGGAGCCTGAAGAAGCAACAGAAGCAGTGAGCAAGGAGCCGACCCTTCAGAGATCGAAGAGGGTGGTTAAGCCACAGGCTCGGTACTGTGATGGGAATGCAGTGAGCTTTGTCTCCTGCTTCTTTGCAGGTCCTCTGGATGAGCGAGAGCCTGCAAACTTCAACGAGGCCACTGGAGTGAAGGAGTGGGAAGGTGCCATGAAGGAAGAGATTGATGCTCTGAAGAAGAATGAAACCTGTGACCTTGTGCCCAAGGTTGATGGAATTACTCAGGTTACTTGCAAGTGGGTGTATACGTTGAAGAAGAAGGCTGATGGGAGAATTGATAGGTTCAAAGCTCGCCTGGTCGCTAGAGGATTCTCACAACAGTATCGAGAAGACTATGAGGAGACATTCAGTCCAGTTGCGAAGATGACTTCAGTAAGAGTGGTGATCGCCTTGGCTGCTAGCAAGGGATGGAGGTTGTGGCAACTCGATGTGAAGAATGCCTTTCTTTACAGAGAGATTGACAAGGACATCTTCATGGATCAGCCGCTTGGTTTTGTCTCTGAAAAGCATCCGGACTATGTCTGTAAACTCAGGAAGGCTCTCTATGGGTTGAAGCAAGCTCGTCGAGCGTGGTATGGGAAGATTGCAGAGTACTTGCAATTCTGTGGATACTTTGCTTCCAACTCGGATTCAAGCTTGTACGTCAAGAAGAAGGGGGAGCTACAAGTCTTGGTCCTGCTGTATGTGGATGACATGATCATCACAGGGAACTCGGAGGGCGAAGTAGCAAGGCTCAGGACAGAGCTTGCTATACGCTTCGAGATGAAAGACTTGTGAGAGTTGCATCACTTTCTCGGTCTTGAAGTGGAGAGGAAGGAGTGCGGGGTTCTCATTTTCCAGAAAGGGTATGCAGATCGCATTGTGAAGCGGTTCGGCATGGGCGAAGGGAATAAGTGCTCTACTCCACTAGAACCTGGGCTAAAGCTTCGACGAGATGAGGGAAGGATTCTTCATGATCCCATGGTGTTCAGGGCACTTGTTGGGAGCTTGATTTACCTGACGATTACAAGGCCGAACATTGCTTATGCTGTTGGCCAAGTAAGTCGGTATATGGCTGAACCAAGGCAATCTCATCTAGTGGCGGCAAAGAGTATTCTGAAGTATGTCAAGACTTCTTCTGACATGAGACTCCTCTATAGAAGGCACTCGGAGTTTGCGTTGCTCGGGTACACGGATGCTGACTATGGCAGTGATTCGGATGATCGGAGGTGCACTTCAGGTTATGTGTTCACTTGCGGTTCAGCTAGCATCTCGTGGTGTAGCAAGAAGCTAGACTCGGTGTCGGTTTCAACCACGGAGGCAGAGTATAAGGCTTCGGCCTTGGCTGCTCGGAAGCCGTTTGGTTGAGGAGGCTTATAGAGGATGTTCATGAAGAAGTGCAAGGGCCTACTTTACTCCGGGGTGACAATGAGAGTGCTCTCAAACTGGTTAACAATCCAGTGTGTCACGCTAGGACCAAGCATATAGAGATTGATCACCATTTCATCAGGGAGAAGGTGTTGGAAGTATCTCTGCTGGTCGGGCATGTTCGGAGTGAAGATAATCTTGCTGACATCTTCACGAAGCCACTGTCGAAGGGGCCCTTTGAACGCTTGCGCAGCTTGCTGGGTTTGGTCACCACTTCCCACTTCAAGGGGGAGTGTTGAAATTTGTGAAGTGGAAGTGGTTGACGGGACAGGCCGGGAGAACTGGGCGGACTGTGATGTGCGGCCTGATGGAAGGTCTAGTACAAAGCCGGCTGTCTTCTGTGCGGGTTGTTGCATGATGTCCGCGGATTGTGCGGCCTGGTATCTGCGGTTAGGACGTGGGCTTTGGTTTAGCCAAGGAGCGGCCTGGTATCTGCAGATAGAGAGGCTTGCGGATTGGTGCTTTGCTCAGTGGCCGTGGTGCAAGCTTGTGCTGTTTGGCGGTTTGGCTCGTGTCCGCGGGAAGCTTGCGTACTGGCGTGTCCGCGGTGTGGGCTGTTGCGGACTGGGCTTAGAGCTTGGCTGAGGCCTTGTCGAGCTCTGGTGATACAGCATGTGCTTTGCTGTAGAGGTCGTTGGCGGACTGGTTTTGGAGTCTGGGAGATGGTTGTTGCGTTGGGTAGGAGTGCGAGGAGCTTGCGGACTGCTGGCGGTCTGTGCTACGGTGTTTGGCGGATGGGAGTTTGTGTCCTCCATGCTCGCACTGGCCTTTGATGGTTTTAGACTTGGTCACACTCTGTGCCAAGACCATGGTGTCCGCCGTATCCGCCAAGTCCGCTATTGACCGGGCGGACTTGATTTCTGCCTTTGGTCGTGGACTTGTGGCGGATTGAGGATTGAGTCTTGCGGACTGCCTCGGGGTTGTGCGGAGATCCATTGAAGGGGGTTGCTGTCCTGCAGTGATCGGAAGCCTTGCGGGCTGATGCCTTGTCCGCATAGCTTGGGCGGACTGGAGAGGCTTCGCCAATGTTGCCCTACTCCTGGCAGTTTTCCTTGGTATCCCAAATTCTTATTAAATTAACTTTTTATAGTGTTTAGAAATTTTTCATGCTTTATTAGATTTTGAATTTTGGAGTAAAACTATTGGTCATACTGTGTTCCTAGTCAAGCACATGTATTAATAAAATTTTATGTAGAACTAAATATTCGGCATACTATTATATTTATATTTTTCTACGTGCTTGGAAATTGTTTATTCTACTTTTATTTCAAAATCGGTAGAATCAAAGAATAATTTAGGTGAGTGCGTGGAAGTTAACTAGAGAAATATTATGTGTGTAAAGAGGAAAGGTATTTTTCTCTCGATGTCTATAAATTACCCTCTAGTGACTCTCAAGACTTTGCATGAGTTATACTCATTAACATGAACAAGATATAGGCATTTCATTTGGCCTGTTTGAGCTTTTGTACTCACACCCAACATTTTACCTCTATAGACCGCTTTGAGCCTTTTACCTTACCTTTTGTTTCAGCTCCACCAAAAGATTCATCAAGACTTAAAAAGCATCCTAATCACGCACGTAAGCTTGAGATCTAAAGTGTTTGTTTATTTAAAAAAACTTAGTGAGTGATTTGATCTATATTATTGTGGTGGATATTTTCATTGAAAATAAAATATATGTTTTATGATATATAAAAAAGTTAAAAAGATCTCAAAAAGGGAAGAATATAAAATAAAAAGAAAATTTTAAAAAAATGCAAAAGAAATGGAAAAATAAGATTGGGAAATGGTTATATTCTTATAAAGACATGTTTAGTTAAAGAAATTTTATGCGAGCTCTCGTTAGGTTTATGTGTGGATAGACCTCATTTTTTTATATTGGATGTGTAACACACCAAAAAGCAGGAAAACTGAATTTAAAAGTGGCTATCATAGGACGACAGTGGGATTAGCTGGAGATAGACATAGCACTCGATGCCTTCAACGAAGCATTGAGTAGAATCAACACACTCGACGTTGTCGACGCACTTGACGCTCTCAATGCACGTGACACTCTCAATGGCCTCGACGAAGTGTTGAGTAAGCTATCAGAGTGGTGATAGTTAGTATCGCTGGGTGATACTGCCACGTATAGTAGGACACTTGTCGGATGGCAGAATGGCGACCAAAGAACGGTGGTTGACTAGGGCGGCTACCGGCGATATCGCCCAGGCGATAGCGGATATCCCTGGTGATAGCGTTAATTTTGACTTGTCAACTAAAATCGTGGCCATTGCTTTCTCTGGATGTAATGATCCCGTGGCTGGAATTAATCTCGAGGTCACTTAAGCAGAGGTGTGGAGAAATGAGAAGTCATTTCTATTCTTCTCACTCTCTCTCATCCTTTTCATCAACTTCTTGAGAGAAAGATCTAAGGAAGAAGGCTGAGGCTGAGCTTAGCTTGGCTTGGTGAATGAGATCTTGGAGTCGGAATCAAGAACTGAGGCAAGATCCGTGAAAGGGAAAGTGAGGCGCTCCTTTCCATACAGATAGAAAGCTTCTTCTGTAAGACCCCCCCTCCCGGATCCCAAAACATGGAACGAAGGTGGTCTTATTCCTGGAACAGTCGCCTTGCGGTAGCATTAGCGCATGGGCTAACCTGTACCACAAGACGTCTATTCCGCCGGCTACAACCAATATCAATATCACATGCTAACCCAACCAAAATATAAGCAAGAGAAGTCAAATCCACACTAAGTAATAATGTCCAAATCAGTACCACAAAAGAGAGAAGCTAAAACATGCTTCTACATATTAGAGTACAGCTATAGAAATTGTCCAAAAAGGGGCTACATCAAAACCTCTCAACACTCACATCTGTGACCGACGGTATCGACGACACCGTCACTTCAGGCCCTGTCATCCTAGCCTGCATGTCCTGCTGCGTAGTCCGCGGCTGCTCTACCTGCTGCGAGACCACCTAAATGGAAGACGTAGCAACCGTTAGTCGAAACGACTAAGTGGCTTCACATCCGCTCCTCCGGCGACTCCTCGGCACCGGGTGGAGAGAAGGAACAAGGGGAATATATATATATATGCAAGTAAAAGAAGTATAATTAGGTGACAATAGTATAAGAGTAACAGTATCATGCTCTAGCAACTAATTAAGAGATATAGCAAACTAACAAGTATAAGTAACAGTAGGAAAGTAACTTAACTTACAAGAATGCTCATACAAACTAATAAGTTAAAGATCGGGTTACATAAAGGTAACTCAGCGTATAAGAGTGCCCATACAAACTTATATGATGAGGATCTTGTTGTGCAATGTTATGAAATGCTATGTATGTTATGCAATGACTCACCCATGATAACACACATGCAATTGCAATGTCGACACAGACTATAGTTCTCACTTTTCGAGCAGGTAGCTAACCTCTCAGGCATCAGCCGCCGTGGCCAGACGGTGATAGTAGAACGGGCACTTCTACTACTAGGAGGGTATCCACACTACTTCACCAAGGCCTTCGTACACCTCAACGCTAAGAACACAACAGCGGAGCCCATGCGTATTATGGCCCAGTGGGAGCCTCGGGTAGATGTGCACTGAGGACCAAGCCCCGAACTGACCTTGTGTGACCCAGAAGGAGCCTCAGAAGTATGCACGAGTACCAAGCCCAACCGTTCACTTGGCACGAAAGGAGCCCCGGGACATGAACACCGAGGACCAAGCCCAACCACCCAAAGTCTAACTGTCAACTCCCGTCGGTGTGACGATCGGCGAGCCCGTAGACCTGCCACACTATCCTTAACCCAGGATTACGACACTGCATGTCGACTCACACCACATGCAATTTCACACCACCGTGGCATGGAAGGGACCTCAGAAGAAGGCACGAGGACACAGCCCAACCATCCACCCATACCTTATCTCAACACAAACCAAACAAGTGACGGTCAACACCGCACTTACATCCTTTCACAATACTACCCGTAGGGAGACGACGCTCTAAGTATTGGACTACTAAACTCATTCCATTAGTCAAACATACTCATGGCCATAATTTATTACTGTACATGACTTTCCAAATGATGACAACATAATATAAACATGATGCGCATATGAAGATCTATCAATCTTTCCAAATGGTAACAATATATAATAAACATGCTGCGCGTATAAAGATCCATCAATCTTTCCAAATGATAACAACATATTATAAACATGATGCGCACAAATAACAATCTATCAATTTCTATCAAGTCAATTCGTTTAAATAAGCTTGCTTCACAATTTGATTATATGAAATCTGATTAATAAACTTCATCAATCATGCAACTAAAATGATTACTCATAAAGAGTTCATCCAAGCCAAGTAACTTGTAATATTAATTCCACCGAATCCAAATCCATATTATATAAAACCCAGAATTTAGGTGCAGAGTAAATTTGGACTACAACTTCGACTGAAGATTTCCGAAGCTATAGGAATACGGTGAAGACGTGTAACTCCTCGATGGAAAGGTCTTTCCATAGGCTACAACTTTCGTATTCAGATTTCAACACAGGTTTGATATTATCCTATTTGAAATCAGACTTGAAGTTCGCTACGTACAGAACACAATCTCTGCATGCAGGATTTACCGGACGTCATGTTTGTTCAGACTTTCCCGTGGCTACAGACTTCACATGAAGGCATGTAACTACTCGTTGGAAAGGTAGTTTCAAGGGATTCAACTTTCGTGTTTAGCCAAAAGCCCAGATATGGGCATATCCTTCATGCAAATGGCCTAGAAGATCGCTGCGCGCAGAATACATATTCAGCACGCATCTTGAGGCGGAATGAAAGGCATCGGTTCATCTTCCTCCTCAAGTCGATCCTCTCAGATCACCTCCAAAAATTTCCTACACCATTATTCACCCTCATGAGGCCTTTGCTCTTCACGAAATCATCCCCCATCTCCACATAGAAGATCGGAGAGGTTGAAGACACCACTAACCAAGAGCACAAGCCCTGGATTGGCCTCACCCTAGAGAAAGCATCTTCTCACATGTCTAGACTCTTTTGAGTCGACGTCTCGCCTAGATATCTACAGATCTAGCACCAAGGGAGAGGGTAGGAAGCTCACCTCGATTCCAGCGGTTCCACCATTTCCGGCCATGGATCGAGTAGTTCTTCGTGGCAGCATCTTCTCCTTCACGGCGATGGCGGATTTTCCCTCCCTAGAACTTGCTCCTGCAGTTCTCCTCCTACAGAAGTTCTCTCAGACAATAGGGCTGGAAAGAGAAGTGAAACTGCTAAGGTTTCCTAAGCCCTTTTAAAGTGAAACGCCATCGGTCACACCAATGGTCACTCCCGTGACATGGGGCGCGACCCATATCAACTACCGAGAATTCGTCAAACTCAACTAAAATCATCGACCGGAGAACACGCCTCGGTCACGCCCATGGTCACGCCCGTGACACCGGGCTTGACCCATATAAACTATTCGAGGATTCATCGAACTCAAACAAAATCGTCGACCGGAGAACACACCCCGGTCACGCCCATGGTCACGCCTGTGGCACCGGGCGTGACCACCTATCAACTACTCGAGGATTCATCGAACTCAACCCAAATCGTCGACCGGAGAACACGCCCCGGTCACGCCCATGGTCACGGCCGTGACAGGGGGCGTGTACCGTGTTCAAATACTCGAGTACTCGACAACTACTCGAGTACTCGACAACTGACTGGATAGTCACGGGCATGGTCACGCCTGTGACAGGGGGCATGTCCCGTGTTCAACTACTCGAGTACTCGACTACTGACTGGATAGTCACGGGCATGGTCACACCCGTGTTGGACCGGTCACGCCCGTGGTGTTGGACCGGTCATGCCCGTGACATGGGCGTGAAACTCACTATGTCGAGAATTCACTACCCGTGTCCTGCTCTGGACAACTCGAGGGCTGGTTTCTCCTACATTCCCAAGTGCAGCCCAATTTCCAGCACTTCCCTGTACCCAAGTCAGCTCTCCTGACTCAAAAACATGCACAAGGGGCTTAGTGCGAATCAGGATGTTACAAATCCTATAAACAAAATAAAAGATTTCGTCCCCGAAATCAGGCTTGGGCTAGGGGAGAAGCATAACAGGAAAATCAACATATGCTTTTAAATAAAATTACCTTGAGCAAACAACTTCGGATAGCATTGCTGCATCAAATCCATTGGCTCCCATGTATATTCCTCCTTCCCATGATTAGACCAAAACACTTTCACCAAGGGAACACTTTTGCGTCGCAACATTCTTATCTTGCTATCTACGATCCACAGCGGCTCCAATCGCACCGACCTATCAGACGCCACAACACCATCAGTTGTGGGGATGTATTGATCAAGCCGCAACAATGCCTTCCGAAGCGACGACACATGAAACACGTCGTGGAGGTTCTCTAGCTCTGGAGGCAACTCTAACCGATAGGCCAACGGTCCAATCCTTTCCAGTATGGTATAAGGCCCAACATACTTTGGGTTGAGATTTTTCACACCACACACACGTGACACTCCATGCATCGGTCGGATTTTCAGGAACACCTTATCACCCACTTGGAACTCCACCATCCGGTGATTTGCGTTATAGTACTTCACCTGCCGACTTTGAGCCTCCAACATGTGATCCCGTATCAATCTCACCGCAGCATCAGTATCATCTATATATTCAATTCCCAAAGCCTTCAGATCTTCATCCTGCACCCAAGACAAGGGAGTCCTGCACCTTCTTCCGTAAAGGGCTTCATAGGGCGCCATACTGATGCTCGCCTGATGGCTATTGTTGTAGGAGAATTCCACTAGTGGCAAGAGTCTTTCCCACGGCTCTACTCTATCCAGCACACATAACCTCAATAAATCCTCCAGTGTTCTGATGGTCCGCTCAGACTGCCCGTCCGTATGACGGTGGAATGCAGTAATAAATGTTAGCGGCGAGCCCAAATACGCCTGCACCGCCTTCCACTCCTTGGAAGTAAACCGACCATCCTGATCCGAAATAATTGTCTTGGGCACGCCATGATACCGTACAAACTCCTCCCCAAAGAGGCGTACCAAATCGTCCACGTGTGCTTCCTTCTTCATTGGAATGAACCGGGCCACTTTTGTCAGTCGATCAACAATAACCCACACTGAGTCATTCCCGGAGCAGGAGTGAGGTAGCCCATCGATGAAGTCCATAAAGATATCCTCAAAATTCCACTCGGGGATGGTCAACGACTGTAACAAACCACCGGGACTCTTACATTCGGCCTTCACCCTTTGATAAGCTTCGCAATGTGTAACATAGTAACGAACATCCTTCTTCATTCCCGACCAGCACATGGTCTTCCGTAAGTCGGCGTACATCTTAGCAATACCCGGGTGTACAGAATATTGAGAGCAATATGCCTCCCTCAAGATATCCTCCCGGATTTTGCCGCCCTTGGGAATATAGAGCCAGCCACGAAAATAAACGAGGTCGTCTTTTAGTGTGTACTCATCGGTGGTCCCATCTTCAATTTCCTTGATTGTCGGGGCCAAGGCCGCATCCATTCCTTGCTCCACCCGAATCTGGTCCCGGATATCACAAACTATGCTCATGCTTGCCAAATACTCCGCATACTCTGCCGAAGGAGCCTTGAATACCAAAGTAATATCCATCTCCTCAATCATCCGAGCCAACTCCATACTCATCAACCGAGACTCTGGGCTAGAGCCTGACACTTTTCTACTCAATGCATTGGCTAGCGAGTTCGCTTTCCCGGGGTGGTAGTTCATGGTGAACTCATAGTCGCATGAAAATTCCAACCACCGCCATTGTCTCAGGTTTAACTCCTTCTGAGTGTGGACATACTTCAAGTTTTTGTGATCGGAAAAGATCTCGCAGTGGACGCCATATAGATAATGCCTCCAGACCTTCAAAGCGAATACCACTGCTCCCAACTCCAAATCATGGACCAGGTAGATAATTTCATGTTTATTTACCTCTCTTGAAGAATTCACGTGCACGTGCTGCATCAGTACCGCTCCCATCCCTTGATACAATGCGTCGGTGTAAACCTGAAATCCTTCCTTCCAAGACGGAAGTGCAAGGATGGGGGCGGAGGTAAGCCTATCCTTCAGCTCTTGGAACGCCGCTTCACATTGGGAGTCCACTCAAATGGCACACCTTTCTTCGTCAAAGAAGTAAGAGGAAGGGCCATCTTGGAGAATCCTTTCACGAACTTGCGGTAGTACCCAGCAAGTCCAAGAAAGCTTCGTATATCGGCCGCCGACTTCAAGGGCGACCACTCCTTCACGGCTCGCACATTTCTGGATCCACTGCTAATCCTGCTCCACTGATCACATGCCCCAAGAAAGCAACCTCCTTAAGCCAGAATTAACATTTGCTAAACTTGGAGCACAAGGCGTTCTCCTTCAATTTCTTCAACACCAAGGTAAGGTGCTCGACATGCTCCTCCTCCGCCTTTGAGTAGACTGTTGGGTACATTGGAAAATGTGTACCAGATTTGAAGAAGCCTCACCCTACTCAATGATATGCATCAAGGTGTATTTGATGTGTTTTGAGTTTATATATGTGCAGGTTAAGTAAATGCAGGAATGCCGAAAAAATTTCTAAGTCCATATGTCGACACCAGGAAAAGATGTGTCGACACTCATGAAGGCCTATGTCGACACTAGAGAAAAGCTGTGTCGACACTTGGAGTTAATTGTGTCGACACTTGAAAAGGCTGTGTCGGCACCAAAATCAACTGTGTCGACACCCAGAGGCTGTGTCGACACACAGTGAAGCATTGTCGACATCAACTGTGTCGACACCCAGAGGCAGTGTAGACACACAGAAGACTTTGTCGACATCAACTGTGTCGACACACAGGACTTGTGTCGACACACAATAGAGTTTTAACAAAGTTAAAGAGAAGAAGTATTTGTGTCGACACACAGAGGCAGTGTCGACACACAGAAGATCTTGTCGACATCAAATGTGTCGACACACAGGACTTGTGTTGACACATAACAGAATTTCAACAAAGTAAATTTGTATGAAGAAAAGAAGTGACATTTTCGACACCACCAAGGCTTGTATCGACACTTAGTCCACTTGTGTCGACACTTAGTCTACTTGTGTCGACACATGATGAAGATTAGTCTCAACACTTTCAGACAGAGACAATATTTAAAGAAGTGACTGGATGACTTGACAGCTGCCATTTCTAACCGGTCTACTGCAACTGTCAGAGCTGTCAGAAGTCTGTTAGAAACCGGATCAGCCGGTTACCATGGAGGAAGACTATATACAGGCTTTCTCCTTCAACAAAAAAGAAACTAACAGAAGAACTAACTACAACTAAGAGAGAAGTAATAATACAGAAGATTTTCATCAGAAGATCTAAGAAGAAGTTGGATAGAGAGAGCTCCATCTACTGAAGTGCAGTTGCTGAACCAGGCTGCCAAGAAAGATTAAGATTGAGATCTGGATCTCAAGTCTGAAGCTGATTGAAGATCAACTTCACAGGAGATTCAACCCTACTGAGTTCAGATTCAAGAAGCTTTGAAGAAAGCTAAGAGAGGTTGTTCTCTGCCATCAGATTCTTCCAAGAACTGATCAAGAAGCCATCCATCCATTCTCTCTCTTTCAGGGTGTTGGCAATATATTTTGTTTAATCAATTTTCTATAGGATCTATTCTAGATATTATTTATAAGCCTATTATATAAAGGATGAGTGTAGGATAATATTTTCTCTGAGTGGTAGGCCTTGTTGACGGCTGAGGTAGGACTGTGAGCCTGAGGTGTAGGAGATTGTGATCTCTGAGTGTAGGCCTTGTTGAAGGCTGAGGTGGGGCAGTTGGCCTGAGTTGTAGGAGTGTGGACACACTCTGAGTTGTAGGAACCTGGTTTGGGTTCTGAGCTGTAAGATCTGAGGATCTGAGGTGAAGTTAGAAGTTAGGCCGAATCTAACATACTGCTAGATAGGCGAAGGGGGAAAGTGGATGTACCCAGACCTTGGGGAACCACTATAAAATCTGTGTGCACTCTGTGATTGAATGTTTTTGTGATTGCTGTGCTGTTTAGTTATAGAATTTGCATTTTCTGGTTAAATAACAAAACAGATTTTCTGCCTTAAAAGCAAATAAAAAGTACACCTATTCACCCCCATATAGGTGGTTAGGCACTAATTCTTTCAAGTGGTATCAAAGCGAGATTACTCAAAGAAAGACTTAACAGTCTGAGTAGATCCATAAGGCAGATTCAAAATCAAGAAAATGGGTTCTGGTGAGAATCATAGGGAACTAGGTTCTATGAAATTACCCATATGCAGAAAGGAGATATTTGGAATATGGAAAGAAAGGGTCAGGCTGTTTATGGAGGCTTCTGATCCAAGGATCTATATTACAGTTAAGGAAGGTCCTTATATTCCTATGAAGATTTCTGTTCTGGATGCAAACCAAAGAATTCCCAAGGATTTCTCAGAGATGACTAAGGATGAGATCATCCTGGCAACTATGGATAAGAGAGCCCAGAATATCATAGTTAGTGCCATAGATGATGCAACTTTTCAAAATTTGATTCACTGCAAGACCTCCAAGGAAATGTGGGATACTTTAATAGTCTACATGGAGGGTTTTGAAGAAGTAAGACAAGATATAAAATCTATGCTGAACAAGGAATATGAGAGTTTCAGACAAGAAAAGTCTGGCAGTATAACTAAATGTTATAAAAAGTTCTATAGAATAGTTAATGAGCTGATGTCCTATGGAAGAATCTTCAGTACCTATGAACTGAATGATAAATTCCTAAGATCATTGACAAAGGATTGGGACACCAAGATTTGTGTCATTAGGGAAGTGGCCAAACTTGCAGATATCTCTCCTCCAACCTTATTTGGAAAGTTGCTGTCATATGAGATGCAACTGATGGCTAGGAAAGAGGAAGAGAAAAGTGCAAAAGGGGAGCATAGAGAAAAGTCTGTGACCTTCAAGGTTGAATCCACTAAGAAAAATAGGAGGATGTCTCCATCACCTCCTAAGATAGTTGCTGAAACTGCTTCAGATAATTCAGAAAACTAGAATTCAGACAACAGTGACTCAGATGAAGATTTTGCAACATTTACAAGACAGTTTCAGAGATTGCTGAAGAAGAAGCAGTGGAAGTCTAAACCTTCAACATCTCAGCCTAAGGATGAGTATTATCAAAAGAGGAAGTCATCCAGGAAGGACAGGAGCAGGTCTAAGCCAAGCAAATCTACAACATCAAAGATAGTTTGCTACTGCTGTAATAGGCCTGGACATGTTGTGGCTGAGTGTCCAGATAAAAGAAAAGAGTCTGCTGATAAAAAGAAGAGTCAACACCAGAGAAAGAAGGAGAAATCCTTTGTTGCTAAGAAGGGGAAGAGTTTGACAGACCAATCTACTTTAGAGTCAGAATCTGAAGCTGAGGCTTAAATTGGTCTATATGCAGCATATGAAGAAGAAGAGTTTCTCCAGGTGCTGAACTCTATATATGAACAAGAAGACCATCAGTGCAAGGGACTGATGGCAGTGTCAGAAGAAGACAAGTGCCAGGATCAGCCTGGTCCTAGTAAGGTACATTGTATTACTAGAAATTCAGATTGTAGTACTGAGTCAGAGTCAGTGACATCTGCATCAAGTGATGTGGATGGATCTGAGTCTGAAGGTGATATTCATCAGCTGATAGATGAATTTGGAGATTTATTACAGGCACTTAAGAAGAGCAAAAACCTGGCCAAATCTCAGGCTAAGGAAATTGCAGATCTTAAGATGGCTGCATTAGATTCAGAGAAGTTGCTAGATCAAAAACTGAATGAGATTGCCAGATTGAAAAACATAACTGTTATTCAAATGGGCACAATCACATTCAAGAATGATCAGATTAGAAATCTGGAGGTTAGACTTCAGAAAGAGAAAGAGATTGTGGCTAGTTTTTCTAAGCCAAAATCTGTATTACCCTTAATAGATGACTTTGTGTCACAAAAGGGTAAGACTGGATTAGGGTTTAAGAGAACAGCATGGGCTGCTAAGTCCAATAAGAAAGGCAAAGCTCCAACACAAAATAAGAGACCTGCTGTAAATAATTCAACAAAGGTTGTACCTAAACAAAGGTATAACAAGTTTGAGTGCTGGTGTTGTGGCAAGGTATGCCACTTTGCCTTAGATTGTTGGCACAATTCCAGTGTCAAGGAGAATAGCAATCTGCCTGTAAGAAGAGCTGCAGGAAGATTTGTCAAATTTTAGACTAACATGAACCAAGGAGCCAAAACTTATTTGGGTTCTAAGGTTAAGTAGTCTTTATTGCAGGTGAGTCCAAGTGGCCATGCCCCTATATGGTACTTGGACAGTGGATGTTACAGGCACATGACTGGAACAAGGGGGTTGCTGAATGACTACACACCTATCATGGATGGCCCTAAAGTAACCTTTGGTGGTTCAGAAAAAGGAATCATCAAAGGATTTGACAACATTTCTAATAACCAGATTACTATCTCTCAAGTGGCCTATGTGAAAGGTTTGAAACATAACCTTATAAGCATAAGTCAGTTGAGTAATTTATAATATGACATTTCATTTATTAAGAATGGATGTCATATCAAAAGGTCAAGTGATCAAAAGGTCATATTGACAGGATATAGAAAAAGAAATGTGTACTGTCTTAACTTTGAGTGTGAGAACAATGTTTCTCCTATTTGTCTTGTAGCTGATGAGAGAGCCTCTCATTATGTTAAATGGCACAAGAGCCTGACCCATCTTAACTACAAGACTATTGGCCAACTCTTTAGCAAAGAGTTAGTGAGGAATGGTCCTCAAGTTAAGTGTATAAAGGATGGGATATGCTCAGCATGCCAAAAAGGCAAGCAGACCAGTTCCTCCTTTCATAGCCTTGAAACCAAGGATTCAGTGAGATGTCGTTACCTCTTGCATATGGATCTTTTTGGTCCTATACCAGTTCATATTCTAGGTAGGAAGGTCTACACTTTTGTGGTGGTAGATGACTATTCTAGATATTCCTGGGTGTTCTTTCTAAGACAAAAAATCTGAAACCCCAAGTGTCTTATATAGTTTTGTTAAATAAATTCAGAATGAGTTGGACAGTACAGTGGTCAAAATCAAAAGTGACCATGGCACTAAATTTCAGTCTGAAAGTATGACAAGACTGTGTGAAGAATTTGGGATTTTTCAAGAATTTTCCTCACCTAGAACACCACAGTAAAATGGTATTGCTGAAAGGAAGAATAGAACTCTGATTGAGGCTGGTAGAACTCTATTGAGTGACACTTCTCTCCCAGAATATTTCTAGGCTGAGGCAGTAAACACTGCATGTCATGTGATCAATAGGGCTTCTATCACCAAAAGCCACAAAAAGACTCCCTATGAGATTATGAAGGGCAGAAACCAAACTTATCCTATTTTAGGATCTTTGGTTGCAAGTGATATGTCCTTAACAATGACAAGTCTTATCTAACTAAGTTTGCTGCCAAATCCCAAGATGGGATATTTATTGGGTACAACAACAATAGTAAGTCTTATAGGGTCTACAACTTGATTACTCAAGTTGTAGAAAAGTCTGTACATGTAGTCTTTGATGAAACAAGACTGATTAATAGTGAGTTGCCAAGTAGTGCTTGCAGTTCTACATGTATAAATGAGAGAATGGACAAACTTACCATTACAAAAGATTCAACTGCAAATTAGGAAGTGGAAAATGCTGGCTGTTGTCCAAGGGGAGTACAAGACTCTCCAGATGCTGAAGAAAACTAAGAGGTGCAGCTTAATGAAGAACCTGGAGGTGTTCAACCTGAGGATAAACTACCTCCAGCTAATAGACACTTAAAGGATCATCCAGCAAATCAGATAATTGGTGATCCAAGACAAGGAGTACAAACAAGAAGTAGGAATCTGAATACAGTTCTTTGCTCCAGCTTCCTATCTCAAGTGGAACCAAAGAAATTTGAAGAAGCTGTCCTAGACCCACATTGGATTGATGTCATGCAAGAGGAGCTGAATTAGTTTAGAAGTTGCAAGGTCTGGAAGTTAGTTCCTAAACCAAAAGACCACAACATCAATGGAACATAGTGGATCTTTAGGAACAAACTGGATGAGAATTGTGATCATTGTGAAGAACAAAGCAAGACTTGTTGCAAAAGGATACATGCAGGAAGAGGGTATTGATTTTGATCAAACCTTTGCCGCAGTAGCAAGACTGGAAACAATTAGGATATTCCTTGCTTATGCAACATATCAAGGCTTTAAGGTATTCCGAATGGATGTAAAATCAGCATTCCTAAATGGAAATATAAAGGAAGAAGTCTATGTAGAGCCGCCCTCAGGTGGAAGACTAGTGTCTTGGAGCAGTAAGAAGCAGACCAGTGTGGCAATCTCCACAGCTGAGTCAGAATATGTTGCTGCAGGAGGCTGTTGTGCACAACTGTTGTGGATTCAGCACCAGCTAGAAGATTATGGTATTTAGGTAAGTTGAATACCTTTGCTTTGTGATTCTACAAGTGTTATTTCTATTGCAAATAATCTTGTTTCACATAGTAAGACTAAGCATATAGAAATTAGATACCATTTTCTTAGAGAACATGTAGAGAAAGAGGACATCTCACTAGAATTTGTTAAAACAGATTATCAAATTGCAGATATGTTTACTAAGCCTCCAGATGAAACTAAATTCAATAAGTTTAAAATTGAATTAGGAATGTTGAACATAGATTAGTTTAACAAAATTGGCTAAGTAAAATAGTGTCGACACAAGGAGTTGTCTGTGTCGACACATAGAAGTGGTGTCGACACTTAGATTCAACACAGATTTCATCAAGTGGAGTATCGACTAATCGTCGAGCGCAGATGTATATGTGTCGACACATAGAAGTCAACACTTATGTCGAGACATTAGAAGTCTGTGTCGACACTTTTCAACAGTGTCGACACATTTAGAGGATTATGACGTGCCTTTTCACCTTCTTTTTTAGAAAGGTATAAATAGGTCCACAACATTGTCTGTCGACACGCTCTCCATAGTTTCGAGACCAAAACTTTGTGTCTACAAATTCTCTCATCTACATTCAAGATTTCTCTCAACCCTAATGGCGCCTAAGCTTGAAGACAATGTCAATGAAGAATATGAGCTGATACACAACGCCTTTGACCATGCGGAATCTGGAATTAAAGGTGTAGTAACCCTAGTTGCTGAAAATGAGTTGGAGTTTCTAGTTTCTAAACCAACAAAGATTTGGAAGAAGGAAATCCTAGAATTCTATGGCGCTGCAACTTTAGATTCAGCTGGATTAAAGATCAAATCAATAGTTCAGGGAGCTAAAGTCAAACTTACTTTGAAGAGCTTGAGAAAAACTCTTCAACTACCAAGAACCCAAGAAGAGGAAGAAGTACCCTCTTTAAAGACTAGGGAAGCACTTCAATGGTGTGGTTTGGATCCCACCTTGAAGATTGGAGCTGCAATGAACAAAAAATGAATGAATCAGCAAGGCAAATTTCTTTCAGAAATAGTTGGCAAAGTCATCCTCTGCAAGCCAAGGGGACATGATAGGATTTCTGCCTATATGTTCAACCTGATGACAAGGATCATCTACAGACTAAACACTGATTGGTCAACAGTGATTTTTGAAAAGATTAAAGATAGTATTAAGAAGCCCAATCTAGGAAGGAGAATGAGTCTGTACTTAGCTGGAACTATTCCAGAAGTAATGGAACAAGGTGCTGGATTCAAGATTAATCATATGAGGAGGATGGACATTAGGATTATCTCAAGATGGGATAGGGTCATAACTAAGGACATGCCTGATAAGGAAAGGCAAGAGGTTCCTGAGAAATCTACAGCACAAGAAATTCCTGCCCAAGCCTCTAAAGATGGTGCACAAGTGCAGGGGGAGCCTCATGTTGAGGAAGAGCCAACTCACCTGGACAGTGAAATGGCTACACAAACAATCCTTGAGGTAATTCAAGAGGTGAATCAATCAATTCTTATTGATAAAGATGAGACACTAACTGAATTTTTGATTGATGTTGACCAGCCAACCCAACTACACAGTCAACCACAAGATGTTGTCATGGAAGATACATCTGCTGCTGATAATGCTCCTGCGTTTGTGGTACCTCAAGATCCTACTCAACAAGAATTTACCCTAGATGAGTTGTTCACTACTATGGAGCAAGAGACTCAGGGGAAGAAAGCAGATTTTGAGGGGGAGCAAGTTAATCTTGAGGAAGTGCAGGCTAACCTTGAGGGGGAGCATGTGAGGTCTCATGGGGAGACTACAAGAAATGAGGAGGAGCAAATTAGAACTGAAACTGAGGAGCAAAGAACTCAGGGGCAGTTACCTAAGACTGCTCAGGAATTGCCTCCTAGTCCAAAGGATAGAGTAAATATAGCCAGTACCTCTGATTCTGAGGATGCTGCTGAGGTTCAAGCCAAGAAAAGGAAGCTAATGGTCTTTAAAAGTAGAAGCCAAAGCTACAAGAAGGCACTATAAACTGTTGCTCCACAGCCTGCCCCAATAACTGATTATAGTTTATTGTTAGTATCTTTACAAGTGAAGTTGGATGAGCAAAGGATTGTCATGGAGAAGTATATGGATAAAACTCACAAAGATCTACAACTCTCCTTGGCAACAGATATAAAATCAATAAGATTTGAAGTGAATCAAAATAAGAAGGAAATGACTGATTGTTTCCACAAAGGAGGCAATGCAGTGGTTTTCCTAGCTACCCATCAAGAAAAGATAAAGACACAAGTTGATGATATGGCTCTTAAGCAAGGCTATGTCCTGGAGAATCAACTCAGAATGAATGATAATCTAACAGAATCACATAATGTGATTGTAACAGAGTTGAAGAATATTGCTACTGCACAGACTGCAGCAAGGGCTACAGACAAGGCAGAATTTGCCAAGCAATTACAAGAAGGAATAGCTGCTGTCCAAACTACTATTACAGATTCTCAAAAGACTATTTCTGGCAAGCTACTGAAATTAAAGGCATTCTATAAAGACGATGTCAATTTTATGGATGAATAAGTCAGATTTCAGAAAGATGATCTCAAAGATCATGTTGCTAGAGAAGTCATAAAGGGGGAGAGAGTATTAGTCAAAGCTGGATCTGACCATGCTAAACGGATTTCCAATAGCATCAGAGCCACACTTGGATATCCACACCTTTGTGATGATGATAATGTGGCTGAGTCTGGTATACACCCTGCTTACTTAGAAGGGGTTCAAGCTGAAGTTGCTCAAGTTATCTATCCTCCAGCTGATTTTGAGATGATTTATGAAGAAGTACAATCAATGTACAGCCCTCCAGAGGGTAATAAAAATATTATCATTGAGAAAGTAGACAAGCCGGTGTCAGAGGAAGTTTTGAAGGAGCAAGAAGCTCTATTATCTAAGAAAAGATTCAGAGAACAGGAAGAATTGAAGCCTGATTTTGAGCAGTGGAGTCCAACATCCAGGAACATTATACTGACTGCTTGGAAAGTTGTAAAGGATAAAACCCATGATAGGGGTAAATGGTACTCTGCACAAGAGTGGCAAAAGCATGAAGCCAGGCAAGAAGCCATAGTTCAGTATAGAAGAAATGCAAAACTTGGGAAGCTACCTCCTAATGCTCAGGAGCCTAGCAAATATTTCCCTAAGCCCTTTCACTACTTTGAAAGACAAAAATAAGGGCTGAAAAACTTAAGAAGAAAGATCTAATGGGCAAGAAGCCTGCTGATGATAGTGATGCTCCAGTTCAAGCCAAGGTCAAATCAGGCAAAGGAATTGTCATCAAGGAGCCAGAGCAGCCTTAGATTATATTTACTAGATTTTATCACATTGTAAACTTTAGTGTTTAAAATCTATGTAAAACTATTATGAAAGAATCTTTTAGAAGTTGGAACAAAACAATGTTTAATGCTTAATCTGTTAGCTTTATTATTCTGTGATGATATCTTATATATGTTTTGTTTTAAGTAGTTACCCTGTCATATAATATTTTTATACATCATAATGTGTATTTGTTATGTATGGTGTATATCATTGACTAATGGTTATGACTTCTCCAAATAGGGGGAGATTGTTGGGTACATTGGAAAATGTGTACCAGATTTGAAGAAGCCTCACCCTGCTCAATGATATGCATCAAGGTATATTCGATGTGTTTTGAGTTTATATATGTGCAGGTTAAGTAAATGCAGGAATGCAGAAAAAATTTCTAAGTCCATATGTCGACACCAGGAAAAGCTGTGTCGACACTTATGAAGGCCTGTGTCGACACTAGAGAAAAGCTACGTCGACACTTGGAGTTAATTGTGTCGACACTTGAAAAGGCTGTGTTGACACCAAAATCAACTGTGTCGACACCCAGAGGCTGTGTCGACACACAATGAAGCATTGTCGACATTAACTGTGTCGACACCCAGAGGCAGTGTTGACACACAAAAGACTTTGTCGACATCAACTGTGTCGACACATAGGACTTGTGTCGACACACAACAGAGTTTTAACAAAGTTAAAGAGAAGAAGTATTTGTGTCAACACACATAGGAAGTGTCGACACACAGAAGATCTTGTCGACATCAAATGTGTCGACACACAGGACTTGTGTCGACACATGGCAGAATTTCAACAAAGTAAATTTGTATGAAAAAAAGAAGTGACATTGTTGACACCACCAAGGCTTGTGTCGACACTTAGTCCATTTGTGTCGAAACTTAGTCTAATTGTGTCGACACATGATGAAGATCATTCTCGACACTTTCAGACAGAGACAGTATTTAAAGAAGTGACTGGATGACTTGACAGCTGCCATTTCTAACCGGTCTACTACAACTGTCAAAGCTATCAGAAGTTTGTTAGAAACCGGATCGGCCGATTACCATAGAGGAAGACTATATAAAGGTTTTCTCCTTCAACAGAAAAGAAACTAACAGAAGAACTAACTACAACTAAGAGAGAAGTAATAATACAGAAGATTTTCATCAGAAGATCTAAGAAGAAGTTGGAGAGAGAGGGCTCCATCTACTGAAGTGCAGTTGCTGAACCAGGCTGCCAAGAAAGATTCAGATTGAGATCTGGATCTCAAGTCTGAAGCTGATTGAAGATCAACTTCACAGGATATTCAACCCTACTAAGTTCAGATTCAAGAAGCTTTGAAGAAAGCTAAGAGAGGTTGTTCTCTGCCATCAGATTCTTCCAAGAACTGATCAAGAAGCCATCCATCCATTCTCTCTCTTTCAGGGTGTTGGCAATATATTTTGTTTAATCAATTTTCTGTAGGATCTATTCTAGATCTGAGTTGCAAGCCTATTATATAAAGGCTGAGTGTAGGAGAATATTTTCTCTGAGTGGTTGGCCTTGTTGAAGGCTGAGGTAGGGCTGTGAGCCTGAGGTGTAGGAGATTGTGATCTATGAGTGTAGGCCTTATTGAAGGCTGAGGTAGGGCAGTTGGCCTGAGTTGTAGGAGTGTGGATACACTCTGAGTTGTAGGAAACTGGTTTGGGTTGTGAGCTGTAAGATCTGAGGATCTGAGGTGAAGTGAAGAAGTTAGGCCGAATCTAGCACACTGCTAGATAGGCGAAGGGGGAAAGTCGATGTACCCAGACCTTGGGGAACCAATATAAAATCTATGTGCACTCTGTGATTGAATGTTTCTGTGATTGCTGTGCTGTGTAGTTGTAGAATTTGCAATTTCTGGTTAAATAACAAAACATATTTTCTTCCTTAAAAGCAAAAAAAAGAGTACACCTATTCCCCCCCCCCCCCTCTAGGTGGTTAGACACTAATTCTTTCATAGACTAAGATGTTGTCGATGAAAACAATGACGAAGATGTCCAAATATGGCTCAAACACCTTGTTCATCAGACTCATGAAGGCCGAAGGGGCATTTGTGAGCCCAAATGGCATTACTGTGAACTCATACAAACCATATCTTGAACTGAAGGCCGTTTTCTGGATGTCCCCTTCTTGTATCCTCAACTGATAGTATCCAGAGTGCAAATCCAGTTTAGAAAACCAATGTGCTCCCACTAGTTGATCGAACAACTCATCGATCCGAGGTAGCGGATAAGTGTTTTGCACCGTCAACCGATTGAGTTCCCGATAATCTATACACAAACGCAGGGTTCCATCCTTCTTCTTCACGAATAGTACAGGGGCTCCCCAGGGTGACGAACTGGGGCGAACGAACCCTGACTCCACCAGTTCTTGCAATTAAACTCTATGATCCGCGAGTTCCTTCAGGGCCATTCGGTAAGGGGCCTTAGATACAGGCTTGGCACCCGGTACTAGATTAATCTGGAAATCAACTTCCCTATGCGGGGGAAATCCTGGTAGTTTCTCAGGAAATATCTCGAGGAATTCCCGCACTACCTGTACATCTTTTACTTCCAATGCTACCTCCTTCAACTCGAACCAGATCATGAAGACCTCATCCCCCTTCATATGGGCTTTTACAGCCTGTATAGAAGATATCATCATACGAGGCGCGAAGCAAATACCTTGGAAGATGACGTCGGAGTATCCATGTCTCAAATAGATTTGCTTCTCTGCGCAGTTGATCCTCACGAAGTGCGAGTCCAACCACTCCATGCCCAAAATGATGTCGAACTCCGACATTCTCAGGACCGTGGCCGGCGTATCAAAGGCCTTTCCATCAATGAATAACTCCAACTCGCACTTGGCGGTTGCGATCATCTCCGAGCCATCTGGAAGGTGCACTCGTCGCGCTATTTCAGTGAAATATTTCACACCCTCTATGCCTTTAATGAAATCCTCGGACACAAAGGAGTGTGAGGCACCGATATTGAATCGAGTGTAGGCCAGTTTCTCACTAACCATTATGCCTAAGCATCAAAATTGTGAAGGCTCAAGCCAGATTTCTAGAAAAACTTAGGCAGAATAAGGACGAATGCTTAATTTCTTCCTCGTAGTCCTCGTCCTTGAGCTGGGTCCTGCTTCAATTACTCCTTCAGCGAGTCTCTTAACGCTTGTCTGAACACCCAAAACACCCGCTTCCAACCACTTTACCATATCCATTATCTCCACCAAGCTCAAGTCTCCTATAAACAAAAGTGGTTGCCCTAGGAAATCTGCCATGTCTATTATCTCAGTTAGATTCAAAATCCGCTATAAACAAAAGTGCTTGCCCTAGGGGATCTCGCAAGACTTTATACCATAGTTTTACATACTTGGGGTCGTCCAAACTTGGAAGATCGACGTATAAAGGTATGTACCTAAGGTCAGGCTGGCTAATCGTAGGGTCAAAGTTGGACATACCTAGTGTGAATTACATATGGGCACACCACTGCTTCCCCTAAGTCAGTTTGTCCGCAAACTGACTAATCAAACGGGGGTGGTTCCATTATTGAAAGACTTCTTTAGTTGAGGATCGTGGCAAACTGATACCATTTGTAAGAGCCCCCGTACCGGATCCCAAAATACGGCACGAAGGGGGTCTTATGCCCGGAACAGTCGCCTTGCGGTAGCATTAGCGCACGGGCTAACCTGTACCACAAGACACCTATTCCGCTGGCTACAAACAATATCAATATCACATGCCAACCCAACCAAAATATAAGCAAGAGAAGTCAAATCCACACTAAGTAATAATGTCCAAATCAGTACCACAAAAGAGAGAAGCTAAACATGCTTCTACATATCAGAGTACAACTATAGAAATTGCCCAAAAAGGGGCTACATCAAAACCTCTCAACACTCACATCTGTGACCGACGGTATCGAAGACACCCTCACTTCAGGCCCTATCATCCTGGCCTGGCTATCCTGCTGCATAGTCCGCGGCTGCTCTACCTGCAGCGAGACCTCCTAAAAGGAAGACGTAGCAACCGTTAGTCGAAACGACTAAGTGGCTTCACATCCGCTCCCCCGGCGACTCCTCGGCACCGGGCGATGAGAAGGAACAAGGGTAATATATATATATATATATATATATATATATATATATATATATATATATATATATATATATGCAAGTAAAAGAAGTACAAGCAGGTGACAATAGTGTAAGAGTAACAGTATCATGATCTAGCAAATATTTAAGAGCTATAGCAAACTAACAAGTATAAGTAACAACAAGAAAGTAACTTAACTTACAAGAATGCCCATACAAACTTATAAGTTAAGGATCGGGTTACATAAAGGTAACTCATCGTATAAGAGTGCCCATACAAACTTATACGATGAGAATCTTGTTGTGCAATGTTATGAAATGCTATGTATGTTATGCAATGACTCACCCATGAACACACATATGTAATTGCTATGTCGACACAAACTATAGTTCCCACTTTTCGAGCAGGTAGCTAACCTTTCAGGCATCAGCCGTCGTGGCAAGGCGGTGACAGTAGAATAGGCACATCTACTACTAGGTAGGTATCCACACTACTTCACCTAGGCCTCCATACGCCTCAACGCTAAGAACACAACAACGGAGCCCATGCATACTATGGCCCAGCGGGAGCCTCGGGTAGATGTGCACCGAGGAACAATCCCCAAACTGACCTTGTGTGACCCAGAAGGAGCCTCGGAAGTAAGCACGAGGACCAAGCCCAACCGTTCACTTGGCACGGAAGGAGCCCCGGGACATGAACACCGAAGGACCAAGCCCAACAGCCCAAAGTCTAACTGTCAACTCCCGTCGGTGTGACGATCGGCGAGCCCGTAGACCTGCCACACTATCCTTAACCCAGGATTACGACAACGTGTTGACTCACACCACATGCAATTTCACACCACCGTGGCATGGAAGGGACCTCAGAAGAGGGCACGAGGACACAGCCCAACCATCCACCCATACCATATATCAACACAAACAAAACAAGTGACGGTCAACACCGCACTTACATCCTTTCACAATACTACCTGTAGGGGGACGACGCTATAAGTATTGGACTACTAAACTCATTCCATTAGTCAAACATACTCATGGCCATAATTTATTACTCTACATGACTTTCCAAATGATGACAACATAATATAAACATGATGGACATATAAAGATCGATCAATCTTTCCAAATGGTAACAACATATTACAAACATGATGCGCGTATAAAGATCCATCAATCTTTCCAAATGATAACAATATATTATAAACATGATTGGCACAAATAACAGTCTATCAATTTCTATCATGTCAATTCGTTTAAATAAACTTGCTTCACAATTTGATTATATGAAATCTGATTAATAAGCTTCATCAATCATGCAACTAAAATGATTAATCATAAAGAGTTCATCCAAGTCAAGTAACTTGCAATATTAATTTCCACCGAATCCAAATCCATATTATATAAAACCCAGAATTTTGGTACGGAGTAAATCTGGACTGCAACTTCGACCGAAGATTCCTGAAGGTATAGGAATCCGGTGAAGACGTGTAACCCCTCGATGGAAAGGTATTTCCATGGGCTACAACTTCGTATTTAGATCTCAACAAAGATTTGATATTATCCTATTTGAAATCAGACTTGAAGTCCGCTACGTACAGAACACAATCTCTACATGCTGGATTTACCGGACGTCATGTTCGTTCAGACTTTCCCGAGGCTACAGACTTCGCATGAAGACGTGCAACCACTCGTTGGAAAGGTTTTTTCAAGGGATTCAACTGTCGTGTTTAGCCAAAAGCTCATATCTGGCCATATCCTTCATGTAAATGGCCTAGAAGATCGCTGCACGCATAATACAGATTCTGCACTCATCTTGAGTCGGAATGAATGGCATCGGTTCATCTTTCTCCTCAAGTCGATCCTCTCAGATCACCTCCAGAAATTTCCTCCACCCTTATTCACCTCATGAGGCCTTTGCTCTTCACGAAACCATCCCCCATCTCCATATAGAAGATCGGAGAGGTTGAAGACACCACTAACCAAGTGCACAAGCCCTGGATTGGCCTCACCCTAGAGAAAGCATCTTCTCACATGTCTAGACTCTTTTGAGTCGACGTCTCGCCTAGATATCTATAGATCTAGCACCAAGTGAGAGGGTAGGAAGCTCACCTCGATTCCAGCGGTTCCACTATTTCCGGCCATGGATCGAGTAGTTCTTCGCGACGGCATCTTCTCTTTGCGGCGATGGCAGATTTTCCCTCCCTAGAACTTGCTCCTGCAGTTCTCCTCCTACAGAAGTTCTCTCAGACAATAGGGCTGGAAAGAGAAGTGAAATTGCTATGGTTTCCTAAGCCCTTTTAAAGTGAAACGCCATCGGTCACCCCAATGGTCATTCCTGTGACATGGGCGCGACCCCTATCAACTACCGAGAATTCGTCAAACTCAAACTAAAATCATCAACTAGAGAACACGCCCCGGTCATGCCCATGGTCACGCCCGTGACACCGGGCGTGACCCCTATCAACTACTTGAGAATTCGTCGAACTCAACCAAAATCGTCGAACACGCCCCGGTCACGCCCATGGTCACCCCCGTGACACCGGGCGTGACCCCTATCAATTACTCGAGGATTCGTCGAACTCAACCAAAATCGTCGACCGGAGAACACGCCACGATCACGCCCATGGTCATGCCCGTGATAGGGGGCGTGTCCCGTATTCAACTACTCGAGTACTCGACAACTACTCGAGTACTCGAAAACTGACTGGATAGTCACGGGCATGGTCATGCCCATGACAGGGGGCGTGTCATGGGTTCAACTACTCGAGTACTCGACAACTACTCATGTACTCGACAACTGACTGGATAGTCATGGGCATGGTCACGCCCGTGTTGGACCGGTCACGCCCGTGTTGGACCGGTCATGCCCGTGACATGGGCGTGAAACTCACTATGTCGAGAATTCACTACCCGTATTCTGCTCTAGACAACTCGAGGGCTAGTTTCTCCTACATTCCCAAGTGCAGCTCAATTTCCAGCACTTCCCTGGACCCAGGTCAGCTCTCCTGACTCAAAAACGCGCACAAGGGGCCTAGTTCGAATCGGGACGTTACATGTTGATGGCTCTAGAACGAACTACGAGCGTAATGATCTTCCATCTTGGACAAGTGATGTCCTCATTTTTGCATATGCATGGAATCCCCCACCAAAAGGTAGAGAATCAAGGGAATTCTTATGGGTCGATACGTGATATCCCCGGGTGGTTTTGCATATAGAATCCGGAAGTCGTAGTATGTAATGGGTATGATATGTGAAGCCCATCCGGAAAGGTTGGTCTGGATTGGTGATGCTTTATTTTGAGCACTAGAGAAGAATCTGCGTTTAACGAGTAGTTTATGGGGTTTGTGGGTTATACCTGTGAATTGAGAGTAACAGGAAGAACTGGAGGTGTGATCCAGAAAAATACCCAAAAAATACCAAAATTTGCAAAACTGTTGGATATCTCTAGGAGATAGCGAGTATCGCTGGCGATAGCTCGTGGTGAGCTATGATTGCTCTGAAAGACTAGTTTTCTAGCAATGCAGGATGCTGCAGGGTTTTGGCTAGAAATATGTTCAAGTTGTGGCTGAGTCTGGAGATAGAAGAGAGTTCTGTCGCTAACACTAAGCGATTGTGACTATCACTGGAGATAGCTTCCATATAGCATTTTTATTGATGAAGACAGTCTCTCGGAGACCGTGTGGCTAGTGTGAGCTGTGAGCTCTTAAAGGCCAGTGTGCCGAATGGGAAAGGGGAGACTGACTCGTGTCTTATCGTTTGTCATGATGGCTGTGACCATCGGCGTTGACCTGGTGATTTGAGCAATGGTATATAACTAAACTATACCCACGTTATATCCGTCAGAATGGACTGCCTAAAGTAATTGTCATCATCGGAGTGCCTAATGAGTGTCTTAGGCCTGGAACCGAAATAATAGAAATGTTAAAAGTTTACCATCAAATCTCAGACCTATGAATGGTGGTAGGACCCTGGTAATATGGTACGCTGAGAATGTTCCCTGAGTGCACGGAACATTTTGCCGTTGAGGCACTCGTTTGTGATATATTGAATGGTGCTTAGGTTTTACCTTCCTCTGATATATCTGTGTTAATGCTGTGCCTACAAGGAAGGAATTCCACTGCACTTGGAATGGAGTAGTCGTTATAAATTTGTCAGCTGAAAGCTGAGCGTTGCCTTGTTTGCCCCCATCTGGTGGATTGTCCCTATGGAGGTGCTGGAGAGCCAAGTGGGGAAAATAGCGGCCTGCATCCCTAAACCTATGTCGGCCCTCGAAGTCCACGCGAAGTTTTATTGCTTTCATGTGTGGCTGGCCTGCGCGCCGATGTCTGTAAACCACACTTCTAAAGAATAATTGTAAGTCCTTAAGGCTATAATAGTTTAGCTACTATTGACTGTCGCTGGGCGACAGTGACTATCGCTGACGAAAATACCTTTTGTGTATTTTTGTAAGAACATTCCAGTGTTTTTATAGAGTACATTGCTGAGATACTTAAATTCAAAAAGTTAACCCATGAAGCTTTCACTAGAATGATCTAAGTTAGGATTCGTGTTGTCTTTGATATTAACATGTAACTCTACCGACTGTCTGTGAGATATGACATGAGTCCCTGACCAGACCGTCTGTTATATTTCATGCACCTACAAGGAAGGAATTCCACTGCCCTTGGAATGGGGTAGTGGTTATAAATTTGTCAGCTGAAAGCTGAGCGTTGCCTTGTTTGCCCCCATCTGGTGGATTGTTCCTATGGAGGTGCTGGAGAGCCGAGCGGGAAAAATAGCGGCTTGCATCCCTAAACCTATGTCGGCCCTCGAAGTCCACGCGAAGTTTTATTGCATTCATGTGTGGCTGGCCTGCATGCCGATGTCTGTAAACCACACTTCTAAAGAATAATTGTAAGTACTTAAGGCTATAATAGTTTAACTACTATTGACTGTTGTCGGACGATTGTTGAAACCAGAATCCGGTCTCCTGTGGAGTTCGACCCTTGGGGAAGGGGTGGTCTCGCGCCTACTTCGCTCCTGCAAGAAAAACAACAGAGAAGGCAAGGAGAAATAGACCCAAGGGCTCGGCAGGGAGGTCCCACCACAAACCCGGAAGATCTCAGAGCGCTTCCCCTCCTTAGCCAGAAGCCGAGCTAAGGTACCCTCAGAAAGCACTTGAAAACTGGAGCAGGGAGGCACTCCAAGCTTGCCTTCTGAGGTACCCCTTGGGTCTAACTTATAGTTTTTGGAATTTGAACTGCCAATAACCAAAAGAACTGGCCTGAAAATACCAAAAAGCTCTTGGTTGGGTCTGCCAACAGCCAAGCTCCGCTGTTCCGAACAGCTATGCGCAGTCCAACCTGGTCTGCCAACAGCGTGGCTCCGCTGTTCTGAATAGCTATTCACACCCATGGGGGGGGGGGGGGGTCAGCTCGCCATCCATCCCTCTCCGCGAGAGGCGGGAGGGACCTGGTTCTAGCGGCTCGCCTATTCTTCTCGGGCGAACGCGAGCCGGACTGCCGCGACCCGCCAGTCCTCTGCCGAGGCGGATAGGTGACCAGATCGCGTATAGGGGGCGGACTGGTGGCCATTGTGACCCTCCAAATGGCTCGCAGATCGCGGGTCGTCGAGGCCATCCTCCAGTACTGGTTCGACGAATGGCACCCCCTGCTCTGGTCGACGATTCTCTGAGTGAGCGGGAGGGATAGGGGGAGTCATCTCGCCTGGCTCGCTCGCCTGAAGTGAGCTTGAGCATATCAGCCCCTTGCCACATGTCTGCTTGTCGCTTGGGTGCGGGTCGCGGGACTGGGTCCGCCCGATCTTTCTGGTGGGGCCCGTTTGACGAACACGGGGTTGTACACAATCCCCGCTCTTTTTGAGCTTGATACAAGCTCGGAAAGAATCATCCAACCAGTGTGTTCGGCGAGTACTGTGCTTAGCTGGCAGGGAATCTTTTGGTGGGGCCCCACTAATCGGCTATAAATATACCACTGAGCCCAGGGGGGGCTCCCCAGACCATCTCGTTTTTCAATCGGACTGCAGCCTCCCGATGCCGGTTAGTGAAGAGGTGCGAGCCCGCCTGGCGGGCGCGGGCCCGAAAACTCGGGAGGAGGCCCTCGAGGCCGCTCCTTGGTTAGCACGAGGGTCTCCCGGCCCTCTCTTTAGGCCGTTGAAGGGGAAGATCGTGAGGCGGTCCCCGATGAATAACTTTCCGGGTTCCAGCTCGGCGGCTGGTGTTGAGGTCGCTTCTGAGGTACGCGACCTTCCTTCTCGGCTTGTTGCTACGTCTCTGACCCTTTGTCTTGCAGGCACAACATCGTGAAGACGACGAGGACGGTGGGGGGTGGGGGGGGGGGGGGAGGATCGCCCCCCTCCCTTGTCGTCTGAGAGGGCTGCTTGTCCATCAGGTCTGGACCGCCCACCCCCGGATAACCCTCGCCCGCCAGTCCCCCCGGACTAGGGAAATCTCTCGCGGCCCTTGAGGGAGAACCCTTTCAGGGTCGGCCGGGCTCCTCGCGTCCTTCCATCGGCATGGACGACGTGCCAACCCCTAGTAAGCTCGTGCTCAGCGGTTGCCTTGTGCTCGCTCGTTCCTTCTGAATTGCCCCTTTTTGTAGGCTACAACATGATATCCTCCGAAACGGAGATGAGCGAAGGGTACTCGCCTCCGCCTGACGCGGAGGGTGTTTCAGATTACCTGGGCGACCCGACTGATGTAGTGGGGATGAAGAGGCAGGTGACGCGGCTGTTCCAGAAACACACTCTGCTGCTTCAGGAGCTCGTGAAGAGGGTCGACCAAGACAAGGCCGATACTGAGGCTCGGCTCACGGCCCTAGAGGGGGCCCCACGTGCTGCAGAAGGTGGCGAGGTCACTTCGCCTGGCGTGCACATTACGCAGGCCGAGGAGCGCCTAAGGAGTGCCTCAGAACAAGTTGGCCTGGCCCAGTAGGAGCTGGTGGCGGTGCGCGATTATCACTATCCTCGCGTGCCGCCACGAACTAGAATGCAACGGCGGGGCAGGTGGAAGTGGATCCAGTACTGATCAACCCTTTCTTTTCCCCGCTCGCGGGATATCGATGGGTTGCTACTATTTCAAACTCATTCTGTGCCTGTAACGATTTGAGACTCTCTTTGCATGCCTATGGGCCTGATGTTTGATTTCTGATGCATGTTGAAATTACCATGTTGTTGCTTTTATTCTCCGCGGGGCAGGCTCAAGGGTACCCGCATCCTCCGCTCGACTTACTCCTGCGGGCGAGGGCAGGTCAGGGGATGGATTCGCTCAACCCGCCATCCCGACCGTGGCGGGAGCGAGCCGAGGGGCTCGCCAGCCAGGAGTCTCCCCGACTCGCTCGAAATCCTGGGCGGATGCGGGCCGAGACTCGCCCGCTCAATTCTTGCGCGGATGCGATCGGGCGAGACCCGCGCCTGATCGGCCTTGACGGTGCAGTCGCGCGTCGGGAAGGCGAACCGTCGGGTCTGATTTTTGCTACACGCACCTGTCCATTCGGCGGGAAATTTCCCGCCCTTTCTTTCTCCCTATAAATAGGACTTGTCGGTCCTTATCCTCCCACCGCTTCGAAACACTCCCCCGTTTCCTGTTCCTCGTGAAGCACGGCTCGCGTTCGCCTTCTGGATCTCTCTCGCTCGAACGGCGGCAGTTCGGCGGAATGGGCGGCGGCGTCGGCGATGCGGACGGACGAAACAAATGCGCCTGTACCTTCTCAGAGCACGACTTTCCCCACGCCGTCATCTCGGAGCGCGAATACCAAGATGCCCTAGGCGACCACGTCCCGCCGGGATTTTCGGCGAGACGGCCCGGGGAAGGAGAGAAGATCAACGATCTATCCGAGGATGAGCTCGCCATACCCCTGGCTCACTTTGAGGTGGGTTTGCGGCTTCCCTTGTGGCCTGAGGTATGCCAAATGCTGAAGTACTTCGGGGTCGTCCTAGGTCAGATGACCCCGAACTCCATAGCTGTTATGGTGGGATTCGCCTGCTTTCTGTGGGAGGAGCGAGTCGAGTTCAGTCTCGCAGTTTTCTGCAAGCTATTCTCCTTCCGTGCGAACCGGGACAGGACCGCCTATTTCTCCAGCGCCCACCTCAAGGTGCGGGAGACTGTAAATAAGAGTCACAAATGGCTCAAAAAGTTCATATTCGTCAAGGGGGACTTCAGCAACGTCCCCTTCTCGCCGGTGCAGCTCAGCGAGGCGAGTTACCGCCTGCCCAGCCTAGGGGGCCACGAGGCCGACTTGTGCGACTTCTTCGCTGGGAAGAACTTCAAGGTTGGGTACTTGCGCCGCAACCTTGATGACCTTGCCACCGTCCCACCAGGGGGAGGTTTGCCACTCGTCCACTGCTCTGTCCGCTCTTTTCTTCTTTGGTTTCACCCTCTCTTCTTGACAGGCGAGCAGGACATTCCCCTTCATCCCCCCTACGAGAGTGCTCGGATTGCCCCCGGGGTCCTCGCCCGAGCTCAGGCCGCAGACGCTGCTCTGCGCGACGCCTCGTTGATCAGGGCCAAGAAGCGGCCGGGCGGCGGAGAGCCTGCTCCCCCGCCTAAGATGGTGAAGACTACGGGGCAACAACTCGTCAGTGGCCAAAGAAAAGGCAAGGCCCCGGCGGTTCTTCCGGCCGAGGGTCCCCCCCCCCGTTGGTCGCTTCGACCAGCGACACCCCCGGCGGGGCGGCAGACACTTCCGGGCCGCCTGACGGGTCGCAGACTGCCGCGAAGCCGGTGCCGAGAGGGCATCGCAATTTCGGCTACGGCGAGAAATGCTTGGACGAGCTTGGTGTCCCGCTTCTGTCGTGGGACAAGGAGTCAAATCGAGCAGTGGTATCGACCCTGTTGCCAAGTTGGCTGGAGCAAGACACCATCGGCGGGGAGGCCTACAACTTCTCGTTCGGCCTCTATTCGCGCGAGGATGCCGCCATCTACGACAAGGAGGTGACGACAGGTACTGGTTCATGAGAGCGCGTGGGCCCAGCTGCGCGGCCTGTAGCTAGCCCATATGGTTGGGAGGCGCTACACCCAGCTGGAGCGGAATGCCACCTCTCTCAAGAAGCTGGCGGACGAGAGGAGGAGGCCCAAAAGCTTGCTCAGGAGGACGCAGACCTCCAGAGGAGACGGGCCAACGCGGCCGAGGAGACCCTCGCGCAGTACTTGGGAGGGGTGGTATGTGTTTACTCTCAATCACCGCTTTTTCTCGCGAAGCCGCCTTATGACTCCCTTTCCTTTTCTCAGGATGCGGCGACGGCGAGTCGGATGGGTGCCGAGATCGCCGCTCTTGGTCAGAACAAGTCGGCGCTGGAGGCGCGGGTACACGAGCTGGAGGCCGCCGCCGCTACCCCTTCGCCAGATAACAGGGGCTGCCCGCTTGAACACCACTCTGACTACGAGTTAGAGGTGCTGATGTAGAAGAACGCCGCCAGCGTTGCGAAGTACACGATGCAGATGCTGCGACGCGCGGATCTCCTCAAGGGTGAGGCAGCAGAACTATCGGCGGGCGACGTGGGGCCGGTGCTGTTCCTTCCTGTGCCGGACCCGGGGATAAGTCCTTCCAGCCCATCTAGGACTTCCCGCCCCGGATCTCGCGTCGCCCTCTCTTCTTGGACATTTGCTTGTTAGGTGTATACACCATGTAGTTTTAGTTGTCTGAGATGTAAGCGCGAGCCGCGTCTAGACTTTGTGATTTTCATCTATTAATGCTCTTATAAATGCTTCCCCACCCGTTACTTATGCATGTATGCTGTCATTGCGCGATGCAATTTTCCCGCTTTCGCGCTCGCTATCGTTCACCTCGCGTTGCGTCGACGAGGTAGCACGCCTACGGATTCGGCTTAGGAGTCATAGGAGGCCCGGCAGGTCGTCCCGCTAGGGGCGACCTGCATCTACGGCCCGACCTCCGCTGCTGAGGCTACTCGCTGACAAGACGAGGCGAGGCGGCTTGCTGCTCGCCCAAGACATCAGATTTCTTGCGGTTTGACCCCTTTGTGACGCGGCCCGGGTTCTCGCCTCCTTTCGGACGCTAATCTGGGGGCTGGGTGGTTACGTTAGACCCCCCTTTCTGTTAATCTTCGCGATTCCAATCAATTATTAATACCATTTGAGTAGTTTCCGGCCCTTCCAACTAGGTGGGAGCCTGGCAGCATGATTCGCTCGGGGTCGTAAACTACTGCCATCGAGTGACTTCCGGCCCTGCCAGCTAGGTGAGAGCCTGGAAGCGGGATCTTCTTGAGGCCAAGGATGACACCGAGTGAACTCCGGCCCTGCCAGCTAGGTGAGACCCTGGCAGCAGGATCTGCTCGGGTCCAAACACATTCCATCGAGTGACTTCCGGCCCTGCCAGCTAGGTGAGAGCCTCGCAGCGGGATCTTCTCGACGCCAAGGATGACACCGAGTGACTTCCGGCCCTACCAGCTAGGTGGGAGCCTGGCAGCGGGATCTGCTCGGGGTCCAAACACATTCCATCGAGTGACTTCCGGCCCTGCCAGCTACGTGAGAGCCTGGCAGCGGGATCTTCTCGAGGCCAAGGATGACATTGAGTGACTTTCGGCCCTGCCAGCTAGGTGAGAGCCTGGAAGCGGGATCTTCTCGAGGCCAAGGATGACACTGAATGACTTCCGACCCTGCCAGCTAGGTGAGAGCCTGGCAGCGGGATCTGCTCGGGGTCCAAACACATTCCATCAAGTGACTTCCAGCCCTGCCAGCTAGGTGAGAGCCTGGCAGCGGGATCTTCTCGAGGCTAAGGATGACACCGAGTGACTTCCGGCCCTGTCAGCTAGGTGAGAGCCTGAAAGCGTGAACTGCTCGGGGTCCTAACACGTTCCATTTCTCTATGTAGGCTGGCTATGACAGTACTGGAGCGTTGAAGAAATTTATTATAACGAAAGTGTCGCTTACATGCTTCAGGGGAAAAAATGCTTCAAGTCGTCACCACTCCAGGTGTGACTCAGGGTCTCGCCCTCTACATTTTGGAGTCGATAGCCTCCTGACTTAAAAGCTTCCTTTACAATAAATGGTCCCTCCCAGCTGGGATTGAGCTTCCCTGTGGATGCCGACCTCCCTGCTGCATCCACCTTCTTCAACACCAAGTCTCCTTCCACGAACTGCTTGACCCTGATATGCCTGTCAAAGTACTTAGAAATTCTTCTTTTCACCTCCTCCTATCGGATAGCGAAAAGGTCCCTCACCTCTTCCACCATGTCAAGGGAGAGCCTCAGTTCCTCCTCATTCTCCGCTTGTCATTCCGCACGGCCTTATTTGGCCGCAATGACTCACGGTGTTTGGACTTCGAATTCCACGGGGAGTACTGCCTCGCACCCATGGGAGAGTTTGAAGGGGGTCTCCCCCGTAGCCGTGTTGGGGGTGGTTCTTAGGGCCCAAAGAACTGCGGGAAGCTGCTCCACCCAGCTCCCCTTCAAATTCTCCACCTTCTTCTTGAGGAGGTTGACGATGATCTTGTTCGCGGCCTCCACCTGCCCGTTGCTCCTGGGGTGATGGACCGAGGAGAACCTGGGGTCGATCCCAAGCTGTTCGCAAAAGCTGGTGAATTCGGCACTGGCGAACTGGGGCCCGTTGTCCATGACGATGGCCTGGGGCAGCCCATGGCGACATATGATCTCCCCCCAAACAAAGTTCCTGATCACCTGGGAGGTCACCTTGGCCAGCGCCTTCACCTCCATCCACTTTGAGAAGTAGTCAATCATTACTAGGCGGAACCTTCTCTGACCGCTGGCTTGGGGGAATGGTCCAACCAAATCCATTCCCCAAATTGCGAAGGGCCATGGGGCCGTGATACTTCTGAGTCGCTGGGACGGCTGTAGCTGAAGAGGGGCAAACAGCTGGCACTTATGACATCTTCTTGCGAACTCTGCGGCGTCTTGGCCTAGGGTGGGCCAAAAATACCCTTGCCTGACTATCCTCCCTTCCAGGGTCCGACTCCCGGAGTGACTCCCACATTCCCCAGAGTGGACTTCCTCCAAGAACCTTCGTACTTCGCCCTCGGTCACGCAGCGAGCCAGCATCCCAGAGAGGGTCTTCCTGTAGAGCTGCCCGTCCTGGAGGAGGTAATAGGCTGACTTGTGCCTTAGCTTCTTCTTATCTGCCCCCTCCGGATACTCTCCCATGGAGAGGAAAGCCACCACTGGGTCCATCCACGAAGTTTGTTGATCAATTTCCATGAGCTCCCCCTCTTCGATGGAGGGGCGGAACAGGTCGGTGATGGTACCCCCCACCTGGGGTCCATGCTTCGCTAGCAGATCGGCTTGTTCATTCTCTTCCCTGGGCACGTGTCTGATGGTGAATGTTTGAAAAGTGCCTATGATCCCCTTTACCTTGGCCAAGTATGATCGCAGGGTGGGCTCCCTTGCCTCGAACTCCCCGTTGATCTGTGAAGTCACTACCATGGAGTCAGTAAGGACCTCCACATCCAATACCCCTTGCTCCCTTGCTAGACGAAGCCCTGCTATCACGGCCTCGTACTCGGCCTGGTTGTTGGTAATGAGAAAGTATGCCACCACCGTCTGCTCGATTCGGGTCCCTTGAGGGCTTTCTAGGATCACCCCCACTCCAAGGGAATGCCTCCCTGAGGCACCATCCACCCTCACCTTCCAAGGAGTCGGGCGGGTGAGTTCTTCCTCCACCACTTCAACCACGTAATCGGCCAAGAAGTCGGCCATCGCCTGAGCTTTGATCGAGAGCCGCGGAACGAAGGAGACGTCGAACTCACTCAGCTCCACCGACCACTTAGCCAGCCTGCCTGAATGCTCCACCCCCTCAAAGATGTTGCAGAGAGCATGGTCGGTCACCACTTGGATTGAGTGTGCTTGGAAGTAAGGTCGCAGCCTCCGAGCCGAGATGATCAGTGCGAAGGCTAGTTTCTCCAAAATCGGATAACGGAGCTCGGCCTTCCTCAGGACCCAGCTCACATAATAAATAGGGAGCTGCCTCTTCTCCTCTTCACGAACTAAAACCGAGCTCAAGGACTCCGCCCTGACCCCTAGATATAGGAACAGGTCCTCCCCCTCCTTCGGCCCTTGGAGCAGCGGAGCCTGTGTCAACTGCACTTTGAGGGCCTGGAATGCCTCCTCGCACTCCTTGGTCCATTCGAACCTCTGACCACCCCTTAGCATTTTGAAGAAGGGGGAGCACTTTTCCCCTGCCCGAGAAAGGAAGTGACTCAGCCCTGCTAGCTTCCCCGTCAGCCGTTGGACCTCCTTTGCATTCCGCGGGGACCCCAGCTCCAAGATAGCCCTGACCTTATCTGGATTCGGCTCGACCCCCGCTGGGGTGAGGAGGTGCCCCAAGAATTTTCCCCTGCTGGCCCCAAAGATACATTTCAGGGGATTCAACCGCATCTTGTATTTGCGCAGGGTGGTGAAGGTCTCTTCCAGGTCCCGGAGGTGGGAGTCCACTTCCCGACTTTTGATCATGAGGTCATCTACATACACCTCCAAATTTCTCCCCCTCTGCTCCTTGAAGACCCTATCCATAATTTTCTGGTAGGTTGCCCCAGCATTCTTCAGCCCGAAGGGCATCATCTTGTAGCAGTAGCATCCATCCCCTGTGATGAACGAGACATCCTTGATGTCTGGGGGGTGCATCCTGATCTGATGATAACCTGAAAAAGCATCTAAAAAACTCATTACAGAATAACCGACAGCTGAGTCAACCAGCGCGTCGATTCGAGGCAAAGGATAACAGTCCTTAGGACAGGCTTTATTAAGTAAGGAACAATCGATACACATCCTCCATCGGCCGTCTCCTTTTTTAACCATAACCACATTGGAGACCCAGCCGGTGTACTGAATCTTAGACACGAAGCCGGCCTTGAGGAGTTTCGCCACCTCCTCCCTCATGGGCTCCGCCAGCTTGTCCGCAGTGGACCTCTTCTTCTACTGAACGGGGCGTGTTTCCGGGTCTAGGTTGAGGCGGTGGCAGGCCACATCCGCGTCAACCCCCGGCATCTCTGCGGCGTTCCAAGCGAAGATGTCCACGTTCTTCTGGATGCACTCCAACATCCTGCCTTGGTGCTCCGGGGTCAGCCTCCCGCTGACGCGGATCTTCTCCATCCTGCCTCCTTGGGTGAGCACCTCCAGCTCCACCACTTCCTCTGCCGCCTCCAGCCTGGATTGCTCCCCCCATCCCTCGGCATCCCCTTCCTCCGGAATGGGGACCTCTACCTCCATCTCTTCTCCCGCGGCCCTCACTTCGGCCACCTCCTCCAGATCTCCTCTTGCCGCCTCCCCTGCGCAGTTCTTCACTTCCAGCTCCCTCTCTTCTGCTCCCTGCCCTGCCTCCTCCATCCTTCGCCCCATCTCTTCGGCTCCCTCCATCCAAGAGATGGTGTTCACCGCAGTGACATAGCACTCCCGCGCCACCTTGGGGTCCCCTCTGACCCTGACCTGAATCCCCTCGGTGTTGAACTTTAAGCATTGATGGAAAGATGAGGGGACGCAGCGGAAGGCGCTGATAAGGGGCCTCCCAAAGATGGCGCTTGTAGCTGCTGGGGGCATCCACAATGACGAACCTGCAGTTTCGGGACTGCCCTCCCAAGGTGACATGGATGCCAACTCCTCCCTCAACTTACTTCCTTTCTCCTGAAAACCCGAACAAGGGCCCATCTGAGGCCAGCACCCTCTTGGCCTCCACTTTCATCGCGTTAAATGCCTTTTTGAAGACGACGTTGACGGAGCTCCCGTTGTCCACGAGGATCCGAGAGACAGTGAAATTATCGATGGCTGCCTTGATGACCAGCGCATCGCAGAATGGGTCCTCGTGGTCTGGCATATCGCTCCTGGAGAAAGTGATCCTCTCCTCCGGGGGTGGGGTTTGGGATGTGGAGGCGACGCTTCGCCGGTACATGGTGTGGAGGCTTGCCTTGCGGGAGGCCTCGACCCCTACTCCCTCGTGGATCACTCCGATCCCCCCTCGGGTTCCAACATCCACCCGGTCTTCGCACCGATCCTCCTCCGCCCGAGGTAGGACCTCCTCAATCCTCACTTCTTGCCGACCTCCCTGCTGCTGCTGCTGTTCCCTATTCCCTCTCATCTCGAGGAATTCCGGGAAGGTGGCTGTGGCGTGCCCCTCTTCCTGATGGATGTCGCAATAGGGCAGCTCCACCCTGACCTCTCTTCTCCTCCTCCTCATAATCCCCCTCCTTGCTCCCAAGGCTATGGCAATGGCCTCCTCCTGATCGGGGAGCCGGGGCCTCTGACCTTGCCTCCAGCCCGGAGGGTGGAACTGATCTTGCCTCCCCTGGTGGTGACCCCTTCCGTAGTACCCTCTCTGTGGCCCCTGCCCCTTCCACTCAGGTCTCCAGCCCAGCCGACGGTCGGGCTCCTGATGCCCCCACCTCGGCTGCTGCTGCCACTAGAGCTGCCTTTGCTCCCTCTACCTAGGCTCCCCTCTTCTCTCCTCCTGTGCCTTTCCTCCTCTCGACTCCTTCTCTTCCTCCGTGGCCCACCTGGCCAGCTTCCTTGCAAACTCCGGGTTCGACGCCTCCCCGTCGACCTCTCTCGCCGCCCTCTCCATCAACTCCTCGTAGGAGAGGTGTGGGGGGAACTCTCTTCAGCTCCATTCGGAAGAAACCCTGCTGCAGGTGTAGGGTAAAGGCCATCATCAGACTATGGCCTGACATCTCCTGAACTTGAGTAACTTTCTCCTGGAATCGGTCCACTTAGCTCCCCAATGTCTCGTTCACTCCCTGCTTAATGTGGAACAAAGACTCGGACTCCTTCTTCCTCCTCTTCGAGGTGGTGAATCTCAGCAGTAGATGGAGCTGGCCGGGAGCTGGTGGAACCACTCCCTTGCCTTCTCCCGGAGGGTGATGGCGAAGAGTCGGCATTTGAATCCGTCCGACATCTGACGGATGTAGACCACATCCTCGAACCATTGGACATGCTAGACCGGGTCTCCCTTACCGGTGTAATATGACATCTCGGGTTCCCTGAACCCATCTGGGATTGGAGCTGAGGAGACCTGCTCGCTGAAAGGACTGCCTCCCCCCACTGGGCGAGCCGGCGAGTCTCGCGAGCCCAGCTCGCCGAATCGGCCTCGGCCTGCCGAGCCGGGGAAGAGCTCGCGCCCGGTGATGTAGGGATTCGTCGGATTAAAATAGCATACGGATTTTCATACAACTCAAGCCCACGTAACACGTTCTAACGCGTCCTAACACAAACATTCTAGCCGCACGATTCACCGTCATCCCACACAAACACGCGGAGGGGAGTGGACTAAAAGCAACGATCTAATTAAAGTCCAATCCTTTCCCACCGAAGATCGAAAGCAAAGGTCGCCACACCTTTTTGAGAGGAAGATCAATAACTATATGCCAAGATCTTCCTCAAGCAAAAGGATCCACCCGATCCGGCTTCTTGCAAGGTTTCGAAAATAAACGCAAGAAGGTTTTCGATTAAATCCAAAAGATCGTATTCAAGATCGCGGATAAAAAGCCATTGCATCCATTCCAAATCTCACAAGAACTCACAAAGGAAAGATGTAGATATTACCCTCCCCAAGATGGGGTGAAGATCACACAAGGAAAGTGGAAGAGTCACACGTCCACGCACCACCGGCGTCACACCGTGCGGCAACCTTCTTCTTCGCCGGAGTCACACCGAGAAGCATCCTCCTCTGCATTTCACAAGCCTTGGATCACCCAAGCGATTGGCTAACAAGGAGGAGAAGGAGGATGAGGGGGGGGGGGGGCGGCAATCCCAAAGGGAGGTGGCCGAAATTCTCAAGAGAGGATTAATTTAGGTTTTCAAATAGCATGCCTTCATTTTTCATCAAATAAGTCTATATATAGGCAAGTCCCAAAACAAGCAAAATAAATCTAGCCATCCAATTTATCATCTATTGGATGGCTATGAGCACACCAAAAATTAAACATGTCCAAAATAAAAGACAACATGAAATAATGATAACATTAAACTAGGAAAATAAAGGTGCAAATAAGGAAAGGGCTTAAGCCCGCCGCGAACGAAGATTGTAGCCACCAAGGTCACGAGTCGCAGTAGAAGGTCGTCGAGCATCTTTATGTTGCGCCACATCAACTTGATCACGAGCAACTTGATCACGAGCAACTTGATCATCATCCACAGTAACTTGATCATGAGCACTCTTAGCATCAACGGGCAAGGGGATGGGAGACGAGCAGGCATCAATCCTCCCCCCTTAAAGTCACTCAGCACCGATGAGTGGGCTGCAAGGTAGCGGCGGAGGAGGTCCTCATCCAAGCGAAAGAGATCCGACTCAATAACCCAGGAGTCGTCGGAGGGCGGACAATCACGCCAACGAACGAGGAAGCGGCGATGGCCGCCATCAACTGGAGAAGTGTAGCCATCTGCAAGTACCTGAGCTGGGACAAGAAATGTACGGGGAAATCTAGGAACCATATCAGCATGTGGAAGCAAATTAAAAGACTTACCACCCGGCGCTAGGCCTGTAGGTGCAATGGAAGAATGACTCACGGAACTACCACTCACCAACCCAGAAGAGACATTTGTGGAGGAAGAAATATTAGGGGAAAAAGAAGGCGTAGAAGTCAACTTAGTTGGAATGGAAACATACGACGTTAAATCCGAAACATTGAAAATGGGTGAAATACCCCAATCCGTCGGCAAATCCAAAACAAACGGGTTATCTCCTAGCCTCTTAATAATTCGAAACGGGCCGGCTCGCTTTGGTGCCAACTTCTTAACGGTGCCAGAAGGCAGCTGCGTGGGAATAAGGCGCACTAAAACAAGATCGCCAACTTGGAAGTTAGACTCCCTCCGATGTAAATTCGCTTGGGATCGATACGACTCATACGTGGTAGCTAAAGTTGTTCGTATTTGGGCGTGTAAGTCATGTATGTGCTCGGCAAAAGATTGTGCAAATTGACTTGTATGATAAGATGGAGGTAACAGAATCAAGTCAATAGGCACATTCGCAAGGTACCCGTGCACTACTTAATTTGGTGACATACCCGTAGACCGATTAGTAGGGTTGTTGTATGTGCTCTGCAAAAGATTTTGAAATTTTGAAATTTGAAATTTGATATTTGAAAATCGAAATTTGAATTTTTGAATTTTTTTGAAATTTGAAATTTAAAATTTGAAATTTTGAAATTTGAAATTTGAAAATTTGAAATTTGAAATTTGAAATTCGAAATTTGAATTCTGAAATTTGAAATTTGAAATTTGAATTTTGAAATTTAGAATTTGAAATTTGAAATTTTGAAATTTGAAATTTGAAATTCGAAATTTGAATTTTGAATTTTTTTTTGAAATTTGAAATTTAAAATTTGAAATTTGAAATTAGAAATTTGAATTCCGAAATTTGAAATTTGAATTTTGAGCGGGGGAGGAGTGCCAATTAGGAAACTGACGAGAACCTCCCTCTGATACCAAATTGATGTAGGGATTCGTTGGATTAAAATAGCGTACGGATTTTCTTACAACTCAAGCCCACATAACACATTCTAACGCGTCCTAACACAAACATTCTAGCCGCACGATTCATCGTCATCCTGCACAAACACGCGGAGGGGAGTGGACTAAAAGCGACGATCTAATTAAAGACCATTTCTTTCCCACCGAAGATCGAAAGCAAAGGTCGCCACACCTTTTTGAGAGGAAGATCAATAACTATATGCCAAGATCTTCCTCAAGCAAAAGGATCCACCCGATCCGGCTTCTTGCAAGGTTTCGAAAATAAACGTAAGAAGGTTTTCGATTAAATCCAAAAGATCGTATTCAAGATCGCGGATAAAAAGCCATTGCATCCATTCCAAATCTCACAAGAACTCACAAAGGAAAGATGTAGATATTACCCTCTCCAAGATGGGGTGAAGATCACACAAGGAAAGTGGAAGAGTCACACGTCCATGCACCACCGGCGTCATACCGAGCGGCAACCTTCTTCTTCGCCGGAGTCACACCGAGAAGCATCCGCCTCCGCATTTCACAAGCCTTGGATCACCCAAGCGATTGGCTAACAAGGAGGAGAAGGAGGATGAGGGGGGCGGCAATCCCAAAGGGAGGTGGCCGAAATTCTCAAGAGAGGATTAATTTAGGTTTTCAAATAGCATGCCTTCATTTCTCATCAAATAAGCCTATATATAGGCAAGTCCCAAAACAAGCAAAATAAATCTAGCCATCCAATTTATCATCTATTGGATGGCTATGAGCACACCAAAAATTAAACATGTCCAAAATAAAATACAACATGAAATAATGATAACATTAAACTAGGAAAATAAAGGTGCAAATAAGGAAAGGGCTTAAGCCCGCCGCGAACGAAGATTGTAGCCACCAAGGTCACGAGTCGCGGTAGAAGGTCGTCGAGCATCTTTATGTTGCGCCGCATCAACTTGATCACGAGCAACTTGATCATCATCCACAGTAACTTGATCACGAGCACTATTAGCATCAACGAGCAAGGGGATGGGAGACGAAATGGCATCACCCGGGGAGCTAGCACCCCCGGCCTTCCTCGGCCACCTCCTTACCAGCTCGCCTGCCGGGTGCATCCTCATCCAAAGAGGGGGCGGCCGCGATCTGGGCTGCTAGAGTCGATCACTCGGCCCGCACGCCGAGTGCGAACTTGACGAGGCCCAGCACCTCGTTCCTGAAGTCTTCCAACATCCCCACCGTTGCGAGAGGCGGGGGGGGGGGGGGGGGGGCGCGAATTCTGCCTGTCAGATCCTTGTCCTCCTGTCATTGAACTCGCTGAAGCTTTTCTGCACTGACCACTGTCCACGCTCACCGCACCAAAATATTGAAACCAGAATCTGGTCTCCTATGGAGTTCGACCCTTGGGGAAGGGGTGGTCTCGCGCCTACTTCGCACCTGCAAGAAAAACAACAAAGAAGGCAAGGAGAAACAGACCTATGGGCTCGGCAGGGAGGTCCCACCACAAACCCGGAAGATCTCAGAGCGCTTCCCCTCCTTAGCTAGAAGCCGAACTAAGCTACCCTCAGAAAGCACTTGAAAACTGGAGCAGGGAGGCACTCCAAGCGTGCCTTCTGAGGTACCCCTTGGGTCTTACTTATAGTTTTTGGAATCTGAACTGCCAATAACCAAAAGAACTGGCCTGAAAATACCAAAAAGCCCTTGGTTGGGTCTGCCAACAGCCATGCTCCGCTGTTCCGAACAGCTATGCGCAGTCCAACCTGCTCTGCCAACAGCGTGGCTCTGCTATTCTGAACAGCTATTCGCACCCATGGGGGGGGGGGGGGGGTCAGCTCGCCATCCATCCCTCTCCGCGAGAGGCGGGCGCGACCTGGTTCTAGCGGCTTGCCTATTCTTCTCGGGCGAACGCGAGCCGGACCGCCGCGACCCCCCAGTCCTCTACCGAGGAGGATAGGTGACCTGGTCGCGTATAGGGGGCGGACTGGCGGCCATTATGACCCTCCGAACGGCTCGCAGATCGCGGGTCTTCGAGCCCATCTGCTAGTACCGGTTCGACGAATGGCACCCCCCGCTCTGGTCGACGATTCTCTGAGTGAGCAGGAGGGATACAGGGAGTCGTCTCGCCTGGCTCGCTCTCCTGAAGTGAGCGGGAGCGGATCAGCCCCTTGCCGCATGTCTGCTTGTCGCTTGGGTGCGGGTCGCGGGACTGGGTCCGCCCGATCTTCCTGGTGGGTCCCGTTCGACGAACACGGGGTTGTATAATGATAGTGACTATCGCTGACGAAAATAACCTTTGTGTATTATTGTAAGAACATTCCAGTGTTTTTATAGTGGACATTACTGAGATACATGAATTCAAAACATTAACCCTTGAAGCTTTCACTAGAATGATCTAAGTTAGGATTCGTGTTGTCCTTGATATTAACATGTAACTCTACCGACTGCCTGTGGGATATGGCATGAGTCCCCGGCCGGACCCTCTGTTTATTTCATGTGACAAATGGAGGTGTTATAATTTGGTATCAGCATGCCTTGATCTAACTCTTGCGAATTCGTGGTCGAATTCATTTGAGGGGTGGCTAGCACGTGTCTGTGCTTACCATTATAACAAAAATGAACCCAAGAATGTTCACTTGGGAATGAAAATACACATATTTGAGGAACCTGCGTGTTCTTAATAGTCGTTGTCTGCTTTTGAGTAGGTTCTAAATTGTGTATTTTACACTTATAGGTGACTAGAAGTGGTGCGGGCAGTCTGAACCCCGACATTCTGTTGAGAGTGCATCACCAGCTTAGTTGTTGAGGCAGTGTTTGCAATGATGAATGCACAGCCGACTAGGCAGGGGAGATGTGCGATGGTGCGAGTACAGGTTGGTGTAGCCGAGCCAATAGCAGCTAGGTAAGTTCCTGATAAGGCTTTGTTTGATAAGTGAGGGACTGAACGATAGTTGAAGCAATTCATGAGCTTCAGTACTCCTATGTTTATGAGTACATGATCCCCGACGCAGGCAAAGGATTGGATTTTGCGAGTAAAGAGGATATCGACAACGATAAAGACAGCGGAAGGATAAAAAGTCACCTTGGCCACTTTCCTATTGGAAGGAGAGGCTCGACTTTGGTAGGATGAGTTGGAGTTACACCATTTTGCGAGCGGACAACTATCAGATATCTTGATGGAGGAGTTTTTGAGATTGTTCTTGGCAAAGCATCTGTCGTCGTCGCAACGTATTGCCATGGAAAATGAGTTCAGCATTTGACTCAGGGCGAGGTGAAAGATAAATCTATGGGTAGTTAATCACCTAGAGGGTGTTGAATAGCTGTCTTTTAAATTTCTTTATTATACTAAAAGTTCAGCAGAAACTTGAAAATAAACATTCACAATAACACAACACAAGCAATCCACAAAACATAGAGATTTTAGAGTGGTTCCCCTATCTAGGGTACATCCACTTTCCACCTCCTTCCTTAATAACAATGTGTTATATAAGGTTATATCTTCTCCTCTTCATCTTATATCAATGATTTACAGGGTTAGTTTCTGTTAAGAAACCTACATAAGACCCACTGGTCCTACCTCAGAGATCCACCCAATCTCCTTCCTCAGGTCCCTCAAGAAGCCTACTTTAGCCTTTAAAACACAGGCTTACACCTCAGTGATCCCACACAAATCACCTACCTCAGGTCCCTCAAGAAACCTTCCTCAGCCTTTATAACACAAGCTTACAACTCAGAGAATACATCTCCTAAACACTTAGATCTCAAAAAGATCTTTCAGGTTTAATAAGAAAATTAGAAAGAAAGTAATCTCAAAAAAATAGTAACTATGAGATCTGACTGGCTGAAATTCAAATTGCATGATGGCTGAAATGATTCTTCACTGGATCTGTAAAGTTCTTAATGATGATCGACTTGATTTTCTTGAAGAACTTGTAGAACGTATCCACCTTAATCATCAGATCAACTTGTTGAAAGGATCATAAGACTTTATTGAAGACCCGCGTCTTCCTTCTTCTTGGAGTTGTTGCCCTCCTCTGACTTGGAAGAAATCATAATGAGAGAATTGATTTAATTTTCTGATTGTTCGATTCTGTGTAGATGACCCATCTATTTATAGCCTTCACTGGCTGTTGGCTTCTGATTAATAACATCATCATATGGCGTCATACTTCAAGTCTTCCTTCAAACAGTTTCTGACATGATATCAAGTCATTGTAGCTGACATGACACTTTTGACTTAACTTGGCACTCCTGTGTTGACTCCGTACAACTTTAGAATTATAAATGTCGAGAAGTCCCAAGTTTCTCGAACAAATAATACTGCAAGGTGTCGAGATATCTTAGCAGTCTCGACACAAATGTCTGCTGGGTGTCAAAACCTGCTTTAAATCTTCACTGTGCCTAGACAAATAAATTGTCTCGACACTACAACCTGCTGGGTGTTGACATCTTTAAGTCTGCACTTCAGTTCTTCATTATGTCGAGATAGTTGTATTGTCTCGACACTACTATCCTGAGCATTAAGGTGTCGAGATATCTAACTTGTCTCGACACTACTGTCCTGCTCTTCATGGTGTTTAGATAACTGAATTGTGTCGACACAGCTATCTTGATATGTCGACACTTCTCCTACAAAGGTGTCGACATAGTTGTGAAGTGTGTCAACACTTTGGTACTTAGTCATTTCTTCTATGATGCTACTTGCTAGGCTTTGACTATGCTGACTTCACTCAGCACTATTAGCTATATGGCATTTATTAGGTACATTGGAAAATGTGTACCAGATTTGAAGAAGCCTCACCTTACTCAATGATATGCATCAAGGTGTATTTGATGTTATTTTGAGTTTATATGTGCAGGTTAAGAAAATGCAAGAATGCAGGAAAAAGTTTCTAAGTCAATGAGTCGACACTAGAAGAAGCTGTGTCGACACTTATGATGGCTTGCGTCGACACTGAAGAAAAGCTATGTCGACACTTGTAGTCAACTGTGTCGACACTTGGAAAGGCTGTGTCGACACCAGAAGAAACTGTGTCGACATATAGAGGCAGTGTCGACACACAGAGAAAACATGGTCAACATCAACTGTGTCGACACACAGAGGTAGTGTCGACACACTAAGAAGCTTAGTCGACATCAACTGAGTTGACACACAGAGGCAGTATCGACACACAGAAGACTTTGTCGACATCAACTATGTCGATACACAGAACTTTTGTAGACACATAGCAGAGTTTCAACAAAGTTGATTTTTGTAAAGAGAAAAGTGACTGTGTCGACACAACAGAACTAGTGTCGACATATTCTACAGAAGCTGTGTCAAGAAGCAGTGTCAACACCAAGAGAGCTGTGTCGACACCACCAAGGCTTGTTTCGACACTTAGTCTACTTGTGTCGACACATGATGAAGTTCAGTCTCGACACTTTCCTGACAGAGACAGAGTTTTAAGAAGTGACTGGAAGACTTGACAGCTGCCATATCCAACCGGTCTACTGCAACTGTCTGAGCTGTCAGAAGTTCGTTAGAAACCGGATTAGCCAGTTACCATGGAGAAAGTCTATATAAGGACATTCTCTATCAACAGAAGACAATTAATTGAAGAATAACATACATAGAGATACATACAAACTGAAGAAGATTTTCAACACAAGATCTAAGAAGACATTCTCAAGTGGTGTTCGACTCAGAGTTTGTCTAGAGAATTAAAAGAAGAATTCAGAAGAATCTTCAGAAGAATTTGGAGAGAGAGAGAGAGCTCCATCTATTCAGGTGAAGAAAGAGACTTACATCAACAAGTCTCTCAAGTGCAGAGTTTGAACCAGTCTGCCAAGAAGGATTCAGATTGATTTCTGAATTTCAAGAAAGAAGCTGATTGAAGATCAACTTCAAAGGAGATCAACCCTACTGTGTTTAGATTCAAGAATCTTTGAAGAAAGCTAAGTCAGGCCGATCTCTAACGTCAGATTCTTTCAAGAACCGATCAAGAAACTGTCCATCCTTTCTCTCTCAATCAGGGTGGTAGTTAAAGTTTAGATTTACATCTATTTTCTGTTGGATCTTTTTAAGATCTGAGTTGTAAGCCTAATTTATGAAGGCTGGGTTGTAGGAGATATAGTTCTCTGAGTGGTAGGCCTTGTTGAAGGCTGAGGTAGGGCTGTGAGCCTGAGTTGTATGAGATTTTGATCTCTGAGTTGTAGGCCTTGTTGAAGGCTGAGGTAGGGCAGATTGCCTGAGCTGTGGGAGTGTGGACTTACTTTGAGTTGTAGGAGCCTTGTTTGGGTTCTGAGCTGTAAGATCTGAGGATTTAAGAAGCAGGAAAGAAGTTAGGCCGAATCTAGCACAATGCTAGGTAGGCGTAGGAGGAAAGTGGATGTACCCAGACCTTGGGGAACCAATATAAATCAGTGTGCAATCTGTGTTTGTGTGTGGTATAATTAATTCTGTGCTGTGATAGCTGTAGAAATATCTATTTTAGTTAATTAACTAAATTATAAGTTCTGCCTTAGAAGAAAAAGGAATTGCACCTATTCACTCCCCTCTAGGTGATTTAGGAACCAATTCTTTCAAGTGGTATCAGAGGGAGGTTGCTCAAAGAAAGACATAACTGTCTGAGTAAGATTTGTGAGGCAGAAATAAGTTAAAGAAGATGGGTTCAGGAGAAAACCATAAAGAACTTGGTTCAATGAAGTTGCCCATCTGTAGGAAGGAAATTGTTGGAATATGGAAGGAGAGGGTCAGATTATTTATGGAGGCATCTGATCCTAAAATTTATATAACAGTTCAGGAAGGACCATATGTTCCAATGAAGGTTTCTGTTCTTGATGCTAATCAGAGGATTCCTAAGGATTTTTCAGAAATGACAAAGGATGAGATCATCTTGGCCACAATGGATAAAAGAGCACAGAACATTATAGTAAGTGCTATAGATGACTCAACTTTCCAGAATTTAATTCACTGCAAAACTTCCAAGGAAATGTGGGACACATTGGTTGTCTACATGGAGGGTTCTGAAGAGGTTAGGCAAGATAGAAAGTCTATGCTTAATCAAGAGTATGAGATTTTCAGACAAGCCAAGTCTGATAGTATAACTGAATGTTATAAGAAGTTCTACAGAATAGTAAATGAATTAATGTCCTATGGAAGAATCTTCAGTACTTATGAGCTGAATGATAAATTCCTTAGGTCATTGACTAATGATTGGGATACAAAGATCTGTGCCATAAGGGAAGTGACCAGACTGGCAGAGATTTCATCTCCAACACTGTCTAGTAAATTGCTGTCATATGAGGTGCAACATAATGAAGAGATTGAAGAAGGTGAAACTGTTGATAGATTACCTCCAGCAGTTAGAAAGTTAAAGGATCATCCTGCACACCAGATCATTGGTGATCCAAGACATGGAGTACAAACAAGGAGCAGGAACTTAAATCCAGTTCTTTGCTCAAGCTACTTATCTCAACTGGAACCCAAGAAATTTGAAGAAGCTATTCAAGACCCACAATGGATTGATGCTATACAGGAAGAGTTAAATCAATTCAGAAGGTGCAAGGTCTGGGAGTTGGTACCAAAACCAAAGGGCCACAATGTCATAGGGATAAAGTGGATTTATAGAAACAAGCTTGATGAGAGTGGGATCATAGTGAAGAACAAGGCAAGACTAGTTGCCAAAGGATACAGGCAGGAAGAGGGCATTGACTTTGATCAGACTTTTGCTCTAGTGGCAAGGTTGGAAGCAATCAGGCTAGTCCTTGCCTATGCAGCATATCAAGGCTTCAAAGTGTTCCAAATGGATGTTAAGTCAGCATTCTTAAATGAAGACTTAAAAGAGGAGGTCTATGTAGAGCAGCCCTCAGGTTTTGTTGATCCACTCAAACCTAATTATGTTTATAGACTTAGAAAAGCTTTGTATGGGTTAAAACAAGCTCCAAGGTCTTGGTATAAAACCCTGTCTAATTTCCTCATTGAGAACAAGTTCTCAAGGGGGAAAATAGACAAGTCTCTATTCCTTACAGAATCCAAAGGAAAGATTATCCTAGTACAAATATATGTTGATGATATAATATTTGGTTCTACTGAAAATAACCTTTGTAGAAAGTTTGCAAAACTTATGCAAGGGAAATTTAAAATGAGCAGTATGGCAGAACTTGGGCCTCCAAGTAAGACAGACTGATGATAGCTTGTCCATATCCCAGTCTAAGTTCACCCTGGAGATAATTAAGAAGTATGGTATGGAGTCATCCACTACCATGAGAACTCCAATGGGGATAAGTATGCCTCTAAGCAAAGATGATGTAGGGAAACCTGTAGATGAATCTTTATATAGAGGGATAGTTGGCTCCCTCCTATATCTGACTGCTAGTAGACCAGATATCATGTATGCTACATGTGTCTGTGCTAGGTACGAATCCTGACCTAAAGAATCTCATTTTACTGCAGTCAAAAGGATTTGAGATATCTTAAGGGCACACCTAATATAGGCCTTTGGTATCATAGGAATAAAGATTTTCTACTAATGGGCTATTCAGATGCAGACTTTGCAGGTTGTAAAGTAGATAGGAAAAGCACAAAAGGCACCTGTCAATTTCTAGGAGGAAGACTGGTGTCATGGAGCTATAAGAAGCAGACTAGTGTGGCAATTTCCACAGCTGAGTCTGAGTATGTTGCTGCATGAAGTTGTTGTGCACAGTTGTTGTGGATACAACATCAGTTGGAAGATTATGGTATTCAGGTAAGTAGAAGTCCACTATTATGTGATTCTACTAGTGCTATTTCTATTGCTCATAATCCAGTTTCACATAGTAGAACAAAGCATATAGAAATAAGATACCATTTTCTTAGAGATCATGTAGAGAAAGAAGATATTTCTTTAGAATTTGTTAACACTGATTTACAAATTGCTGACATGTTCACAAAGCCTTTAGATGAAACTAAATTCAATAATTTCAAAATTGAATTAGGAATGCTGAACATAAATTAGTTTAACAAATTTGGCTAAGTAAAATTGTGTCGACACAAAAAGTTGTTTGTGTCGACACATAGTAGTTGGTGTCGACACTTCAGAGAAGTAGTGTCGACACATCCAGAAGTGGTGTCGACACTTAGAATCAATACACAGATTTCGTCTAGCGCAGAATCGACACATATCATCGAGCGTAGATTTGTCGACCTCAGATCGTCGACTTCATGGGCTCTTCGTCGAACTCGACCAAGATAAATAGAATTGTGTCGACATATAGAAGTCAACACTTCTGTCGAGACATTAGCAGTCTGTGTCGACACATTTCAATTTTGTCGACACATTAAGATATATTGACGCGACTTTTGACCTTCATTATTTAGAAGGGTATAAATAGGTCAACAACATATTCTGTCGACACACTCTCCATATTTTCTAGACCAAAACCCTGTGTCGACAACTTCACTCTTCTCAATCCAAGATTTCTCTCAACCCCAATGACGCCAAAGCTTGATGATAACGTCAACAAAGGCTATGAGCTGGTTGGCAATGCTTTTGACAAGGCGGAACCTGAGATTAAAGCAGTAGTAACCCTAATTGTAGAAAATGGTTTGGAATTTCTGGTATCTGAACCTACAAAGATTTGGAAGAAAGAAATACTGGAATTCAATAGCGCAACTACTTTAGATTCAACTGTACTTAAGATCAAATCTACAGTTCAAGGAGCTAAAGTTAAACTTACCATGAAGAGCTTGAGGAAAACTCTTCACCTCCCAAGAACTCAAGAAGAAGAAGAAGTTCCCTCTACCAAGACTAGGGAAGCACTTTAGTGGTGTGGATTGGATCCCACCATGAAGATTGGATCTGCAATGAATAGAAAAGGGATGAATCTGCAAGGAAAATTCCTTTCAGAAGTGGTTGGAAAAGTCATTCTCTACAAGCCAGGGGGACATGATAGGGTTTCAGCCTATATGTTCAGCCTGATGACCAGGATTATCTTCAGACTAAACATAGATTGGTATGCAGTAATCTTTGAAAAGATTAAGGAAAGCATTAAGAAGTCAAATCTGGGAAGGATCATGAGTCTATACTTGGGTGGAAAAATTCCAGAAGTAATGGAATAGACTGCTGGATCCAAGATTAATCATATGAGGAGAATGGATATCAGGATAATCTCCAGATGGGATAGGGTCCTCATAAAGGACATGCCTGATGAAGAGAGATAAGAGATTGCTGAAAAATCTCATACACAAGAAATTACAGATGGTGCTCAGGTGCAAGGGAAGCCTCATCTTGAGGAAGAGCCAACACAATTGGAAAGTGAAATGGCTATACAAACTATACTTGAGGTAATCTATGAAGTAAATCAATCAATTTTCAATAATGAGGATGAAACACTAACTGTGTCTTTGATTGATGCTGGTCAGACCACTCAAGCACAGTATGTTATCCCGGAGGATACATCTGCAGCTGCTGATGCTCCTGAGTTGGTAGTGCCTCAAGTCCCAACTCAACAAGAATTTACCCTAGATGAGTTTTTCACTGAAATGGAGTATGTCAGGACTGAGGGGGAGGAGCAAGGGACTCAGGGGGAGCAACCTAGGACTGAACAGGAATTGTCTCCTAGTCCTAAGAAAAGAGTTGATATTGCCAGTACCTCAGCTTCTAAAGATGAAGCAGAAATTCAAGCCAAAAAGAGAAAGATGATGGTTTTCAAAAGGAGAAGCGAAAACTATAAAAGGGCTTTGCAAACTGCTCCTCAACCTGCCCCAGCAACTGATTATAGTTCTTTGTTGATATCCTTGCAAGTGAAGTTGGATGAACAAAGGATAGCCATGAAGAAGTATATAGATGAAACTCATAAAGATCTGCAATTTTCCTTGGCACAAGATATCAAATCCATTAGATTTGAAGTAAATCAGAATAAAATAGAAATGACAGATTGCTTCCACAAAGGTGGCAATGCTGTAGTCTATCTATCCAAACAACAAGTAGGCATAAAGACTCAAGTTGATGATATAGCTGTTAAGCAAGGCTATGTGCTTGAAAATCAACTGAGGATGAATGACAATCTGACTGAATCACATAATGTGATTGTCACAGAATTGAAGAATACTGCTGCTGTTCAGACTGAGGCAAGTGCTAAAGCCAAGTCAGATTTTGACAAACAATTACAGGAAGAATTAGCTGCTGTACAAACAACTATTAAGACTTCACAAAAGATCATTTTTGATCAGCTACTGAAAATAAGGTCATTTTATAAAGATGATGTTAATTATCTAGATGAACAAGTGAGATTTCACAAAGATGACCTAATAGATCATATTGAAAGAGAAGTCATAAAGGGGGAGAGAGTATTAGTCAAAGCAGGCTCAGATTATGCTAAATGGATATCTAATAGCATCAGAGCCACACTTGGATATCCACCCCTCTGTGATGATGATAATGTAGCTAAGTCAGGTGTACAACCTACTTATTTAGAAGGTGATCTACCTGAAGTTGCTCAGGTTATTTACCCTCCAGCAGATTTTGAGATGATTTAGCAAGAAGTACAGTCTATGTACATCCCTCTAGAGGGTATTAAAAATGTTGTCCTTGAGAAAGTTGAAATGTAAGAGGCAGTTGTGACTAAGGAGCAAGAAGCTCAACTATCAAAGAAGAGATTCAGAGAACAGGCTGAGTTGATGCCTGATTTTGAGCAGTGGAGTCCTACTTCAAGGAATATTATATTAACTGCCTGGAAGGCTGTGAAGGACAAGTCCCATGACAGGGGCAAATGGTACACTGAGCAAGAATGGCAAAAGCATGAAGCTAGACAGGAAGCCATTCTGCAGTATAGAAGAAAGGCAAAAGCTGGGAAGCTACCTCCTAATGCTCAGGAGCCTAGCAAGTATTTCTCAAAGCCTTTTCAATATTTTGAAAGGCAAAGAATAAGGGCTAAAGAACAAAAGAAGAAAGATCAGAAGGGCAAGAAGCCAGCTGAAAATACTGATGCTTCAGTACAAGCTAAGATCCAATCAGGCAAAGGAATAGTCATCAAGGAGCCTGAGTAGCCTTAGGATAGATTTACTAGATTTTACAACATTGTAATCTTTAGTGTTAAAAATCAATGTAACCTATTGATAAACTTTTGAAAGTTTAAACAAAACAATGATTAATGCTCATTATGTTTGCATCATTTCTGTGATGACTTTATATACATGTTTTGTTCACAAGTTACCCTGTCATATAATGTTTTTATACATCATAATATGTGTTGATTATGAATGGTGTATATCATTGACTAAGGGTTATTACTTCTCCAAATAGGGGGAGATTGTTGGGTATATTGGAAAATGTGTACCAGATTTAAAGAAGCCTCACTTTACTCAATGATATGCATCAAGGTGCATTTGATGTTTTTTTGAGTTTATATGTGCAGGTTAAGAAAGTGCAAGAATGCAGGAAAAAGTTTCTAAGTCCATGAGTCGACACCAGAAGAAGCTGTGTCAACACTTATGAAGGCTTGTGTCGACACTGAAGAAAAGCTGTGTCGATACTTGGAGTCAACTATGTTGACACTTGGAAAGGCTGTGTCGACACCAGAAGAAATTGTGTCGACACACAGAGGCAGTGTCGACACACAGAGAAAACTTAGTCCACATCAACTGTGTCGACATACAGAGGCAGTGTCGACACACTGAGAAGCTTAGTCGACATCAAATGAGTCGACACACAGAGGCAGTATCGACACACAGAAGAATTTGTCGACATCAACTGTGTCGACACACAAAACTTGTGTCAACACATAGCAGAGTTTCAACAAAGTTGATTTTTGTAAAGAGAAAAGTGACTGTGTCGACACAACAGAACTAGTGTCGACACATTCTAAAGAAGCTGTGTCGAGAAGCAGTGTCAACACCAAGAGAGCTGTGTCGACACCACCAAGGCTTGTGTCGATACTTAGTCTACTTGTGTCGACACATGATGGAGTTCAGTCTCGACACTTTGCTGACAGAGACAGAGTTTCAAGAAGTGACTGGACGACTTGACAGCTGCCATATCCAACCGGTCTACTGCAACTGTCTGAGCTGTCAGAAGTTCGTTAGAAATCGGATCAGCCGGTTACCATGGGGAAAGTCTATATAAGGACATTCTCTATCAACAGAAGACAATTAATTGAAGAATAACACACATAGAGATACATACAAACTGAAGAAGATTTTCAACAGAAGATCTAAGAAAACATTCTCAAGCGGTGATCTACTCAGAGTTTGTCTAGAGAATTAAAAGAAGAATTCAGAAGAATTTGGAGAGAGAGAGAGCTCCATCTATTCAAGTGAAGAAAGAGACTTACATCAACAAGTCTCTCTAGTGCAGAGTTTGAACCAGTCTTGCAAGAAGGATTCAGATTGATTTCTGAATTTTAAGAAAGAAGCTAATTGAAGATCAACTTCAAAGGAGATCAACCCTACTGTGTTTAGATTCAATAAGCTTTGAAGAAAGCTAAGTCAGGTCAATCTCCAACGTCAGATTCTTTCAAGAACTGATCAAGAAACTGTCCATCCTTTCTCTCTCAACCAGGGTGGTAGTTAAAGTTTAGATTTACATTTATTTTCTGTATGATCTTTTTAAGATCTGAGTTGTAAGCCTGATTTATAAAGGCTGAGTTGTAGGAGATATAGTTCTCTGAGTGGTAGGCCTTGTTGAAGGCTGAGGTAGGGCTGTGAGTCTGAGTTGTAGGAGACTTTGATCTCTGAGTTATAGGCCTTGTTGAAGGCCGAGGTAGGGCAGATTGCCTGAGCTGTAGGAGTGTGGACTCACTCTGAGTTGTAGGAGCCTTGTTTGGGTTCCGAGCTGTTAGATCTGAGGATCTGAGAAGAAGGAAAGAAGTTAGGCCGAATCTAGCACACTGCTAGATAGGCGAAGTGGGAAAGTGGATGTACCTAGACCTTAGGGAACTATTATAAATCAGTATGCAATCTGTGTTTGTGTGTGGTATAATTAATTCTGTGCTGTGATTGCTGTAGAAATATCTGTTTTAGTTAATTAACTGAATTATAAGTTCTGCCTTAGAAGAAAAAGGAATTGCACCTATTCACCCCCCTCTAGGTGATTTAGGAACCAATTATTTCAGCATTGAGCGAACTGGTTTCACTTGACGCCTGTGGACCTTGTCACTTTTCTTCTATAACTGCTTTGATATTTGGCGTTGAGTAAAATTGCTGCACTCAATGCCTCTGGACTTAGGCAATTTCCTGCCTTTCTAGTCAGCTTCTTTAAGTCTACCTGTCAATGTCACTTGGACCACCTGTCCAATCAATATGACATACGCCAACCTGCATGCATGAACTAAAACATACATCAAATACATACTTTTGCATAACATTGAGTTGAAAGAGCTTTTTAAAATCAAGTACATTATTTCTAATGTACCCAATAATCTCCCCTTATTTGTAAAAGTCATAAACCAAATTCAATGATATACACCAAAATGCCAAAATAAGATAATTATAATGTACATGAAAAAAATGTTGTAACAAAATAACAAAGGAAACAACAATAATAAATAAATATAACAAAGTGCAAGTAAACTTTTTCATTGCAATTTGTTCAAATATTACACCGTTCAGTTTTTATAATATCCTAAAACAAAATTACATAGTTTTTATTTAAGATTTTTCTGGCTCTTTGATAACAATGCCTTTTTCTGATTGTATCTTGGATTTGACTTCAGGCAACTTGTCATCAGCCTTCTTCTTTCCCTTGTCATCCTTGGCCTTCAAGATCACTTCTTCCTTGAGCCTTTGCCTTTCAAAAAAAATGATAGGGCTTAGGGAAAACTTGCTGGGTTTAATAGAATCAGCTGGGATCTTTCCTGCCTTCAAATCTTCTCTGAATTTATAGACGATCTCATGCTGCTTTGTATGCATGACCCATTCTTGTTCTGAGTACCATTTTTCCCTGTCAGCTGTATTGTTCTTAATTGCCTTCCATGCAGTGAGTATAATAGATCTAGAAGTTGGACTCCACTACTCAAAAAATGGCTTTGCTTTAGCCTGCTCAATGAATCTCTTCTTAGATAATTGAGATTCTTTTTTCCTTCAGCAGGGAAGGAACAACCATCTCCACCTCCCCACACACTACATTCTGAACCTTTGGTGGAAGATTGTACATAGACTTTATTAGAGTGTGAATAGCCTCAAACTGAGATGGTTGGCTGTTATACTTCCCTGTATGATCTTCATCATACTCTATGGGAGGAAGGCCTAGAGTATCTCTGATGCTATTGGAAGTCCAAATAGCATGCTCAGAGCTTAACTTTATCATTACTCTCTCCCCCTTTATGAATTCTCTCTCAACATGATCTCTTAAGTCATTTTAATGAAATCTGACTTGGCCTTCTAGATGATTAATCCCTGAGGACAAATGATTTTTCACTTTAAGAATATGGTCATCTAGTTCTTTGCCAGAAGACTTGACTTCCTTAACCAAAGAGGTTGTGTAAGTATATAGCTGAGATTCAACATCTTTGGAGGTACAACCAATATTTATCTCCAGAGCTATAGTTTGCTCAGCTAGATTTACTAGTGAAGTATCATGCATTACTATCATGTTGTCATTCATTCTCTGCTGGATTTCAAGTACGTAACCTTGTTTAACAGGTGTATCTTTTTGAGTCTCCATTGACTCCTGCTGTTGAGCAAGGTAGACTACAACATTTGCTCCTCTTTGGAAGAAATTAGTCATATCCTTTTTTAGCAGATTCACTTCAAATCTAATAGATTTGGCATCTTGTGCCAACTGGAACTGCACCTCCATTGTGCATTCATCTACATATTTTTTCAGTTGTCTTTTTTGTTGATCTAACATTATTTGCATTTGAAGCAAAAGGTAGCTGAAATCCATAAGAAGAGCAGGTTTTGTTCCTCATTGAATGGTATTCTTATAGCTTTTGCTGCTCATTTTAAGTTCAACCAATTTCCTTTTCTTAATCTGAGAGGCTTCCTCCTCCTCTGAATCTGAAGAACTAACAACTTCAACTGAAGTAGGTCCTTTAGCTCCTTTAGTTTTTGTGTCCAGATCTGCCAACTCCCCCTCAATCCTTACACCATCTTCATCAAGATTATTATTTTCAATGATGACTTCATTCTGTTGAGCTATGGCATCAGAAATAGGATCCTTTGTAAGAGCTGTCATCTCCCCCTGGATATCAGTATCTTCATTCAGAAAGACTTCTTCCTTAGTCTTCTTGTTATGCATCTCCTGTTGAGGAACCTCTACTTGTTCCAAGACAGTGTCTAGTTCCTATACTACTTCCATCACTATGGTGTTGATAGTATAGTATTCTATTTCTGGAGAAATAATGAGGTTCTCCCCCTCACTAGGATCCCTAGCTGGGATTGTCTCCCCATGCATCTGATCACCAGTTCCTAGAGTTATCATTGGAGATTTTTTAGCAATTGTATCTGTTAAATTTTCTCAATGTGGTCAGCAAGATAGCCCAAACGCCAAATTAATATCTTTGGAACTACCCAGTTCGCACGTTGAACCAGCGGAAACCAAGGACTAGAGGTACAAAGTTTAATCCCAACAAACAATGAAGGCACAAGCAGGTCTTTTATACATTTACTTCTTTACAATGCAAGGCATACATAGCGAGACATGATTTCGCTAGTATAACAGCTGTAAACAGAAAGCACCAAAAACAAGCCGGGCGGACAGCACCGGAGTCCGCCGAGACCGCGAGGTCGCCGAGGTCGACGAGTCTGCTGAGCTCGCCCAAGCTAAGCTGCAATTCGCCGAATAGACACGGAGTCTGCCGAAGCCGCAAGGTCGCGCGGACACACCGTTATTCGCCTCCTGCTGAACCTGAACTGAGGAACACCCCTACCCGCCTGAAGCTGGCGGACAGGTTATTGAAGCTGGCAAAGATGAAACAGAATTGACAAGCCGCAGAGCGACCTCCTACTGAGTCCGCAGAGACCGCACACTTCCAAGTACTTGACCGAAGTCACAGCCAAACTCCTGGCTCCTTGAAGCTACCCGCGCGACCTGCACACAGCAAACCGTCAGCCTGAAACAATCCGCGCGGGCTGACAAACACAGACCGCAACACTTCGCTCAACCCAACTTACTGTTCACTCTCGTTACTTAGGTTATGCCAGGGGAGTCCTATTTATAGGCAAGGTGAGGAGTGTGGTCACCGCCCAAGAGATAGTGTCACCACCCCAGCCCACGCGATAGCAAACCTCCGTCCGCCGAGTCCGCATGGACTTAGCCGGATACCAAGGGAAACCGCTAGGAGCAAGGAAAACATTGGCGAACCCTCTCCAGTCCGCCCAAGCTATGCGGACAAGGCATCAGCCCGCAAAGCTCCAACCACTGCAAGACAGCAACCCCCTTCAATGGCAGTCCGCACCAACCTGAGGCAGTCCGCAAGACTCACACCTCAATCCGCCATAAGTCCACGACCAAAGGAAGACAACAACAATCCGCCCGGTCACAGCGGACTTGGCGGATACCGCGGACACCATGGTCTTGGAACAAAGTGTGACCAAGTCCAAAACCATCAAGGGCCAATGCAAGCATGGCGGACACAAACTCCCGTCCGCCAAACACCCAAGCACAGACCGCCATGAGTCCGCGAGCTCCTCGCACTTCTGTCGAACGCAGCAACCAACCCCGGACTCCAAAACCAGTCCGCGAATCAATCTCCACAGCAAATCGCCTGCTGTGCCACCAGAGCTCGACAAGGCCTCAGCCAGGCTCCAAGCCCAGTCCGCAACAGCCCATACCGCGGACACTCCAGTCCGCAAGCTTCCCGCGGACACGAGCCAAACCGCCTATCAGCATAAGCTTGCACCCGCGGCCACTGAGCAATGCATCAGTCCGCAAGCCTCCATCCGCTCAGGCCGCTCCTTGGCAAAGCCAATCAGCAAACACCCTATCCGCAGAAACCAGGCCGCATAGTCCGCGGACTCCATGCAACAAGCCGCTCAGAAGACAGCCGGCTTTCCACTAGACCTTCCACCAGGCCGCACATCTCAGTCCGCCCAGTCCGCCAAAGCTGTCCTCCCCAGGCCGCCCGACCTGTCCTGTCACCCACTTCCACTTCACAAATTTCAACACTCCCCCTTGAAGTGGGAAGTGGTGACCAAGCCCAGCAAGCTGCGCAAGCGTTCAAAGGGCCCCTTCGACAGTGGCTTCGTGAAGATGTCAGCAAGATTATCTTCACTCCGAACATTCCCGACCAGCAGAGACCCCTCCAACAACTTCTCCCTGATGAAGTGGTGATCAATCTCTATATGCTTGGTCCTGGCGTGACACACTGGATTGTTAACCAGTTTGAGAGCACTCTCATTGTCACCCCGGAGTAAAGTAGGCCCTTGCACTTCTTCATGAACATCCTCTATAAGCCTCCTCAACCAAACGGCTTCCCGAGCAGCCAAGGCCGAAGCCTTATACTCCGCCTACATGGTGAAACCGACACCGAGTCCTGCTTCTTGCTACACCACGAGATGCTAGCTGAACCGCAAGTGAACACATAACCAGAAGTAGACCTTCGATCATCCGAATCACCGCCATAGTCAGCATCCGTGTACCCGAGCAATGCAATATCCGCGTCCCTTCTATAGAGGAGTCCCATGTCAGAAGAAGCCTTGACATACTTCAGAATTCCCTTCGCCACCACTAGATGAGATTGCCTTGGTTCAGCCATATACCGACTTACTCGGCCAACAGCATAAGCGATATCCGGCCTTGTAATCGTCAGATAAATCAAGCTCCCAACAAGAGCCCTGAACACCAAGGGATCATGAATAACCCTTCCCTCATCTCGTCAAAGCTTCAGCCCAGATTCTAGTGGAGTAGAGCACTTCTTCCCTTCGCCCATGCCGAACCGCTTCAAAATGCGATCAGCATACCCTTTCTGGCTAATGAGAACCCCGCACTCCTTCCTCTCCACTTCCAGACCAAGAAAGTGATGCAACTCTCCCAAGTCTTTCATCTCGAAGCGTATAGCAAGCTCAGCCCTAAGCCTTGCTACTTCCCCCTCCGAGTTCCCTGTGATGATCATGTCGTCCACATACAGCAGGACCAAGACTCGTAGCCCTCCCTTCTTCTTGACGAACAAGCTTGAATCCGAGTTAGAAGCAAGGTATCCACATAATTGCAAGTACTCTGCAATCTTCCCATACCACGCTCTAGGAGCTTGCTTCAACCTATAGAGAGCCTTCCTGAGTTTGCAGACATAGTCTGGATGCTTCTCAGAGACAAAACCAAGCGGCTGATCCATGAAGATGTCCTTGTCAATCTCTCCGTAAAGAAAGGCATTCTTTACATCGAGTTTCCACAACCTCCATCCCTTGCTAGCAGCCAAGGCGATCACCACTCTTACAGAAGTCATCTTCGCAACTGGACTGAATGTCTCCTCATCATCTTCTCCATACTGCTGTGAGAATCCTCTAGCGACCAGGCGAGCCTTGAACCGATCAATGCTCCCATCAGCCTTCTTCTTCAACTTCTACACCCACTTGCAAGTAACAGGAGTAATGCCATCAACCTTGGGCATAAGGTCCCAGGTTTCATTCTTCGTCAGAGAATCAATCTCTTCTTTCATGGCATCATCCCACTCCTTCACTCCAGTGGCCTCGTTGAAGTTTGCAGGCTCTCGCTCATCCAGAGGACCTGCGAAGAAGCAGGAGACAAAGCTCACTGCATTCCCATCACAGTACCGAGCCGGTGGCTTAACCACCCACTTCGATCTCCGAAGACACAGCTCCTTGCTCACGGCTTCCGTTGCTTCTTCGGACTCCACTCCTACCTGGGGCAGGCATTGAGCAGTGCTCCCCCTGCTTCCTGATCCAGAAGGCTCAGCCTCGGAGTTCGAAGCAACAGGAGCTGCTGGTGAAACAGCAAGGTCCTCTTCCAAGCCTTCAGCAGCCTCCACCGGTGCTTCATCAACCTTGCTACTTCCGGTTAGCTCCACCGAGCCACCTCCATATGACGTCAGCTCGTCAAAGACAACGTCTCTTGACACCACGAACTTCTTCGTCACAGGGTCCATGCATTTCCATCCTTTCTTCCGCTCATCATAGCCAACAAAGACAAGTTTCCTTGCCTTCGCATCCAGCTTTGTCCGTGAAGCATCCGGGACATGCACATAGCAAGTTGAACCGAACACCCGAAGATGTCCAACACTTGGCTTCTCCTTCAGCAACAGCTCAACAGGAGTCTTCATGTTGATAGGGCTGAGTGGCATCCAGTTGATAACATAAGCAGCACAAGACATTCCCTCCGCCCAAAAGTACCTTGGGATATCTTTCGCATGAATCCAGCATTTGCAGGTCTCCGTCAGATGACGGATCTTCCGCTCTGCTACCCCATTTTGTTGTGGAGTGTGAGCACAAGTAAGCTCCCGTTGGATTCCGTGCTTCCTGCAGAAGTTAGAAAACTCGGAGGAAATAAATTCACCCCCGTTATCAGTTCTAAGCTTCTTAATCCGCAAGCCAAGCTGGCCTTCTACCAACTCCTTGAACTCCACGAACAAACGGAAGGCTTCCGACCTCTCCTTTAAGAAGTACACCCAAGTATACCTTGAGTAGTCATCAACCAAGACAAGCATGTATCTGCTTCCGCCAAGGCTGGCAGTAACCGTTGGTCCCATCAGGTCGCCATGAACACACTCCAGTGGCATCTTGCTCCTTGTTTGTGATTTATCAAACAGAAGGCGATGTGCCTTACCGTATTGACAGCCAGCACAAACATGCCCATCACCAAAGGAGGACAACTTCGGCAACCCCCTCACCAAACTTCTACTCGCCATTGCCTTCAGCTTGTCCATGCCAACATGCCCCAGCCTCTCATGCCAGATAGCAGCGCTATCATTGGCCCTCATTCTATCAACATAAGCACTGGTGGAAAGAACAAACAAGTTCTTCACCCTCCTCCCAACATGAGCAACATCAGCCTTTACCGCTGATACGTTGCGAAGGAACCTCACGTCTGTTGGCCCAAACAGAACGTGATACCCAGCGTCCACTGCATTGGTCACCGAGAAGAGGTTCTTCTTCATGCCCGGCACGTGATACACACTCCTTAACGTGAGTGGCCCCTGATCACTACCCAAAGACACGACCCCCTCTTTCTCTACTGCATAAACAGTATTATCAGCAGTGATAATAGCTTCATTACCTGAGTAAGCCTGCATGGAGGTGAACTTCGATTTGTCTCCGGTGAGGTGATGACCATACCCGGAGTCCACGATCCACTCGCTGTTGAAGTCATCAGCAGACAAGGCCCTGACATAAGTGCCCGTCATGAAAGCTCCGCCCCATTCTGCTTCTTCACTTCTCAAGCAAGCTTCCTCCTTTCCCGCAGCATGCCCAGGCTGCAGTTTGACCTTGCAGTCCCGCTTGAAGTGCCCTCGCTGATGACACCGGTAGCACTTCTGATTCTTCTTCCAGCCCTTAGGAGCATTGATCCTCTCCAGTGGATATGAAGTTGAAGTCTCCTTCTCACCAGCGACCTGTACCTTCTTCTTCTTCTTCCCTTCCCATCCTTTCTTCTTTCCTGAGAAGAGAGCTTCGCTGCCTTCCTGATTCAGGTTCACTCCAGTCATCTGCCTTGCTAAGCTCTCCTGCGAGGCAAGCAGATTCTCCAGCTCCAGCAACGACGGCTGAGTAGCCCACCCTTGAACAGATGTAACAAAGGCCACATACTCATTCCGCAAGCCGCGGATAATGTGCCTTTTCATCTTGTCCTCAGAGATAGGCTCATCAGGATCCAGTGCCGACAGCTCAGCACACAAGCTCTTCATCTTTAAGAAGTACTTGGAGATGGAAAGGTCTCCCTGAGTTGCCCTGGCCAACTCATTCTCCAGGAACTGAAGCCGCGCCACATTCTTCCTATTGAACAACTCATCAATGGTTGTCCAAATATCAGCAGCCGACTCACATCCAATGATGTGATCAAACAGTTCCGGAGACACAGCTCTCTTCAGAACGAACTCTGCCTTAGCATTTGTTCTTCTCCAGAGCCTAACCTGCCCAGCAGTACCAAACGCAGCAGTGACTTCCTGTCTGTCGTCTCCACCGATGACTTCCCACAGCTCCTCGCTAAGAAGATAACTCTTCATGCACGACTTCCACTTCTTGAAGTTAGTCGGCGTTAAGAGTTCAATGCCAAGACCTCTTGCAAAACTCCCTTCCATTGCAACACCTGTTGGCAACCTTTCAGCAGCTCCGAGCAACAAAACAGGTTGATCACCACTCAATCACTGAGTAACAACACTGGCTGACTTCCGCTCACGCAACTGACCCTCAGAAACCTCACTTTGATACCATGTTAAATTTTCTCAACGTGGTCAGCAAGATAGGCCAAACGCCAAATTAATATCTTCGGAACTATCCAGTTCGCACGTTGAACCAGCGGAAACCAAGGACTAGAGGTACAAAGGTTAATCCCAACAAACAATGGAGGCACAAGCAGGTCTTTTATACATTTACTTCTTTACAATGCGAGGCATACATAGCGAGACATGATTTCGCTAGTATCACAGCTGAAAACAGAAAGCACCAAAAAACAAGCCGGGCGGACAGTACTGGAGTCCGCCGAGACCGCGAGGTCGCCGAGTCCGCTGAACTCGCCCAAGCTAAACTACAATCCGCCGAATAAACACGAAGTCCGCCAAAGCCGCGAGGCCGCGCGGACACACCGTTATTCGCCTCCTGCTGAACCTGAACTGAGGAACACCCCTACCCGCCTGAAGCCGGCGGACACGTTATTGAAGCTGGCAAAGATGAAACAGAACTGACAAGCCGCTGAGCTACCTCCTGCTGAGTCCGCAGAGACCGCACACTTCCAAGTACTTGACCGAAGTCACAGCCAAACTCCAGGCTCCTTGAAGCTACCCGCGCAACCTGCACACAGCAAACCGTCAGCCTGAAACAATCCGCGCGGGCTGACAAACACAGACCGCAGCACTTCGCTCAACCCAACTTACTGTTCACTCTCGTTACTTAGGTTATGCCAGGGGGTCCTATTTATAGGCAAGGTGAGGAGTGTGGTCACCGCCCAAGAGATAGCGTCACCACCCCAGCCCGCGCGATAGCAAACCTCCGTCCACCGAGTCCGCACGAACTTAGCCGGATACTAAGGGAAACCGCCAGGAGCAAGGCAAACATTGGCGAACCCTCTCCAGTCCGCCCAAGCTATGCGGACAAGGCATCAGCCCGCAAAGCTCCAACCACTGCAAGACAGCAACCCCCTTCAATGGCAGTCCGCACCAACCCGAGGCAGTCCGCAAGACTCACACCTCAATCCGCCACAAGTCCACAACCAAAGGAAGACAGCAACAGTCCGCCCGGTCACAGCGGACTTGGCGGATACCGCGGACACCATGGTCTTGGCACAAAGTGTGACCAAGTCCAAAACCATCAAGGGCCAATGCGAGCATGGCGGACACAAACTCCCGTCCGCCAAACACCCAAGCACAGACCGTCATGAGTCCGCGAGCTCCTCGCACTTCTGTCCAACGCAGCAGCCAACCCCGGACTCCAAAACCAGTCCGCCAATCGATCTCCACAGCAAATCGCCTGCTGTGCCACCAGAGCTCGACAAGGCCTCAGCCAGGCTCCAAGCCCAGTCCGCAACAGCCCATACCGCGGACACTCCAGTCCGCAAGCTTCCCGCGGACACGAACCAAACCGCCTATCAGCACAAGCTTGCACCCGCGGCCACTGAGCAATGCATCAGTCCGCAAGCCTCCATCCGCTCAGGCCGCTCCTTGGCAAAGCCAATCAGCAAACACCCTATCCGCAGAAACCAGGCCGCATAGTCCGCGGACTCCATGCAACAAGCCGCTCAGAAGACTGTACAACCCCGTGTCCGGCGAGCAAGTTCAACAAGGGCCACACAGGCGAACTCAGCATGCTCGGCAGCAGCAGGCGAGCTCGGCAGCAGCAGGAGCGGGCCAGAGCTCTGCATCCGTCGACCAGGGTTCGTCGAACGGCGACCCCGAGCTCGGCATTCGCCGAGCGGGCTGCGACTCGCGGCCCCGCAGTGGAGCTCGACAGCAGCTGGCGAGCAAAGCACGCCGAAGTGGCCAGGGGTCCCAGCTCGCCTGAGGATCAGAGGTATTTTTTACTATTCTATCCCTGCTGGCCTGCCCATAGCCCTTCGAAACAGCGGAGTTTGGTTGTTGGCAGGCCCAGCCAAGGGTTCCCCGGTAATTTCAGGTCAGCTATTTTGGTTATGGGCAGTCCGGGTTTCAAAAACTATAAATAGGACCCAAGGGGTACCCCAGAAGGCAAGTTTTCCCCCTGAGCTCCTCTCCCCAAATTCTCTAAGTGCTTTCTGAGGGTACCTTAGCTCGGCTTCAGGCTAAGGAGGGGAAGCGCTCTGAGATCTTCCGGGTTTGTGGTGGGACCTCCCCGCCGAGCCCTTGGGTCTGTTTTCTCCTTGTCTAGTTGTTTTTTCTTGCAGGAGCGAAGTAGGCGCGAGACCACCCCTTTCCCCAAGGGCGAGCTCCACAGGAAGCCGGGTTCCGGTTTCAACATTTTGGTGCAGTGAGCGTGGACCGTGGTCAGCACAGAAAACTTCCCGCGAGTTCAATGACGGGACAAGGATCCGACAGGCCGAGCTCGCCGCCCCCCCAGCCTCTCGCAACGGTGGGAATGTTCGAAGACTTCAGAAGCGAGGTGCTGAATTTGGTCAAGTTCGCACTCGGCACGCGGGCCGAGTGCTCGACTCCGGCGAACCAGATCGCGGCCGCCCCCTCATTGGGCGAGGACGCTCCCGACCGGCGAGCTGGGAAGGAAGTGGCCGAGGAAGGCCGAGGGTGTGAGCTCCCCGGGCGCGAGCTCTTCCCAGGCTCGGCAGGCCGAGGTCGCTTCGGCGAGCTGGGCTCGCGGGACTCGCCAGCTCGCCCAGTGGGAGGAGGGAGTCCCTTCAGCGAGCTGGTCTCTTCAGCTCCAGTTCCAGATGGGTTCAGGGAGCCCGAGATGTCCTATTACACTGGGAAGGGAGACCCGGTACAGCACGTCCAATGGTTCGAGGACGTGGTCTCGATCCATCAGATGTCGGACGGATTCAAATGTCGGCTCTTTGCCATCACCCTCCGAGAGAAAGCGAGAGAATGGTTCCACCAGCTACCGGCCAGCTCTATTTATTGCTTCGAGGACTTGCGTCGAGGATTCATGTTGAGATTCACCACTTCGAAGAAGAGGAAGAAGGAGTCTGAGTCCCTGTTTCACATCAAGCAGGGGGTGAACAAGACGTTGGGAAGCTATGTGGACCGATTCCAGGAGGAAGTTACTCAGGTTCAGGATATGCCAGGCCATAGTCTGATGATGGCCTTCACCCTAGGCCTGCAGCAGGGCTTCTTCCGGATGGAGCTAAAGAGAGTTCCCCCCTTCTCCTATGAGGAGTTGATGGAAAGGGCGGCGAGAGAGGTTGACGGGGAGGCGTCAAACCCGGAGTTTGCAAGGAAATTGGCCAGGTGGGCCACAGAGGAGGAGAGGGAGTCGAAGGGAGGAAGAGGTCAGGAGGAAAGAAGAGGGGAGCCCAGGCAGAGGGAGCAGAGGCAGCTCCAAGGGCAGCAGCAGCAGCCGGGGTGGGGGCGTCAGGAGCCCGACCGTCGGCTAGGCTGGAGGCCAGAGTGGCAGGGGCAGGGGCCACAGAGGGGAAACTTCGGAAGAGGTCACTTCCAGGGGAGGCAAGACCAGTTCCACCCCCCAGGCTGGAGGCAGGGCCAGAGGCCCCGGCTCCCCGATCAAGAGGAGGCCATGGCCATAGCCTTGGGGGCCAGGAGAGGAGCGTGGAGGAGAAGAAGGAGGGAGGTTAGGGTGGAGCTGCCCTACTGCGACTTCCATCAGGAAGAAGGGCACGCAACAGCCACGTGCCCGGAATTCTTGGAGATGAGGGGGAACAGGGAGCAGCAGCAGCAGCAGCAGGGGGCGCGACAGGAAGTAAGGATCGAGGAGGTCCTGCCTCGGGCGGAGGAGGATCGGTGCGAAGACCGGGTAGATGTGGGAACCCGAGGAGGGATCGGGATGATCCACGGGGGAGCAGGGATCGAGGCCTCCCGCAAGGCTAGCCTCCACACCATGTACCGGCGAAGCGTCGCCTCTACATCCCAAACCCCGCCACCAGAGGAGAGGATCACCTTTTCCAGGAGTGATCTACCAGACCACGAGGACCCGTTCTGTGATGCGCTGGTCATCAAGACGGCCATCGAGAACTTCACCGTCTCACGGATCCTCGTGGACAACGGGAGTTCCGTCAACGTCGTCTTCAAAAAGGCGTTTGACGCAATGAAGGTGGAGGCGAGAAGAGTGCTGGCCTCGGATGGCCCCCTGTTCGGGTTTTCAGGAGAAAGGAAGGAGGTAGAAGGAGGAGTCGGACTCCATGTCACCTTGGGGGGGCAGTCCCGAAACTGCAAGTTCGTCATTGTGGACGCCCCCAGCAGCTACAGCGCCATCTTTGGAAGGCCCCTGATCAGCGCCTTCCGCTGCGTCCCCTCATCTTTTCATCAATGCTTGAAGTTCAACACCGAGGGGGTCCAAGTCAGGGTTAGGGGAGACCCAAAGGTGGCGCGGGAGTGTTATGTCACTGCGGTGCACACCATCTCTTGGCAGGAAGGGGCCGAGGAGATGGGGCGAAGGATGGAGGAGGTCGAAGAGGAAGCTGAGGAGGAAGAGCTCGAAGAGAAGGGCTGCACAGAGGAAGCGGCCGGAGGAAGTTTGGAGGTGACCGAGGTGAGGGTCGAGGAGGAAGCGATGGAGGTAGAGGTCCCCGCCCCGGAGAAAAGGGACGCCGAGGGATGGGCGGAGCAATCCATGCTGGAGGCAGCTGAGGAGGTGGTGGAGCTGGAGGTGCTCACCCGACGAGGAAGGGTGGAAAAGATCCGCGTCAGCGAGGGGCTGACCCCGGAAGACCAGGGCAGGATGCTGGAGTGCATCCAGAAGAACGTGGACATCTTCGCCTGGAACGCTGCGGAGATGCCGGGGGTTGACGCGGATGTGGCCTGCCACCGCCTCAACTTGGACCCGGGAACACGCCCCGTTCAGCAGAAAAAGAGATCCACGGCGGACAAGCTGGCGGAACCCATCAGGGAGGAGGTGGCGAAACTTCTCAAAGCGGGCTTCGTGTCCGAAATTCAATACCCTGGCTGGGTCTCGAACGTTGTGATGGTCAAAAAGGGAGACGGCCGCTGGCGGTTGTGTATCGATTTTTCCCTTCTTAATAAAGCTTGTCCTAAGGATTGTTACCCCTTGCCTCGGATCGACGCGCTGGTTGACTCAGCCGTCGGCTTTTCTGTAATGAGTTTTTTAGATGCATTTTCAGGTTACCATCAGATCAGGATGCACCCCCGGACATAAAGGATGTCTCATTCATCACAAGCGACGGCTGCTACTGCTATAAGATGATGCCGTTCGGGCTGAAGAACGCTGGGGACACCTACCAAAAAATGATGGATAGGGTCTTCAAGGAGCAGAGGGGGAGGAATCTGGAGGTATATGTAGATGACCTCATGATCAAGAGCCGGGATGTGGACTCCCACCTCCGGGACCTGGAGGAGACCTTCGCCACCCTGCGCAAGTACAAGATGCGACTGAATCCACTAAAATGTGTCTTCGGGGCCAGCAGGGGAAAGTTCTTGGGGCATCTTCTCACCCCCACGGGGGTCGAGCCGAACCCAGACAAGGTCAAGGCCATCTTGGAGCTGGGATCCCCGCGGAATGCAAAGGAGGTCCAACGGTTGACAGGGAAGCTAGCAGGGCTGAGTCGCTTCCTCTCTCGGGCAGGGGAGAAGTGCTCCCCCTTCTTCAAGACACTAAGGGGGGGTCAGAGGTTTGAATGGAGCAGGGAATGTGAAGAGGCCTTCCAGGCCCTCAAGGTGCAGTTGACACAGGCTCCGCTGCTTCAAGGACCGAAGGAGGGGGAGGACCTGTTCTTGTATCTGGGGGTCGGGACGGAGGCCTTGAGCTCGGTCCTGGTTCGATAAGAGGGGAAGAGACAGCTCCCAGTCTATTATGTGAGCCGGGTCTTGAGGAAGGCCGAGCTCCGGTATCCGATCTTGGAGAAGCTTGCGTTCGCCCTAATCATCTCGGCTCGGAGGCTACGACCCTACTTCCAGGCACACTCAATCCGAGTGGTGACCGACCATCCCCTCCGCAACATCTTTGAGGGGGTGGAGCATTCAGGCAGATTGGCTAAGTGGTCGGTGGAGATGAGCGAGTTCGACGTCTCCTTCGTTCCACGGCTCTCGATCAAAGCCCAGGCGATGGCCGACTTTCTCGCTGACTATGTGGTTGAAGTGGCGGAAGGAGAACTCACTCGCCCGGCTCCTTGGAAGGTGAGGGTGGATGGAGCATCAGGAAGGCATTCCTTAGGAGTGGGAGTGATCCTAGAAAGCCCTCAAGGGACCCGGATCGAGCAAACGGTGGTGGTGCACTTTCCCATTACCAACAACCAGGCCGAGTACGAGGCCGTGATAGCAGGGCTTCGCCTGGCCAGGGAGCTTGGAGTGTCAGATGTGGAGGTCCTCACAGATTCCATGGTGGTAGCCTCCTAAATCAACGGGGAGTTCGAGGCAAGGGAGCCCACCCTACGATCATACTTGGCCAAAGTAAAGGGGATCATTGGGACTTTCCAAACTTTCGCCATCCAACATGTGCCCAGGGAAGAGAATGAACAGGCCGATCAGTTGGCTAAGCATGGTCCCCAGGTGGGGGGCACCATCACCGACCTGTTCCGCCCCTCCATCGAAGAAGGAGAACTCATGGAAATCGATCAACAAGCTTCATGGATGGATCCTGTGGCGGTTTTTCTCTCCACGGGAGAGTATCCGGAGGGGGTAGACAAGAAGAAGCTGAGGCACAAGTCAGCATACTACCTCCTCCAGGACGGGCAGCTATACAGAAAGACCCTCTCAGGAATGCTGGCCCACTGCGTAACCGAGGGAGAAGCGCAAAGGATCTTGGAGGAGGTCCACTCCGGGGAATGTGGGAGTCACTCCGGGAGTCGGACCCTGGAAGGAAGGATAGTCAGGCAAGGTTATTTTTGGCCCACCCTGGGCCGGGACGCTGCGGAATTCGCAAGGAGATGTCACAAGTGCCAACTGTTTGCCCCTCTCCAGCTACAGCCGGCCCAACGGCTCCGTAGTATCACGGCCCCATGGCCCTTCGCGATCTGGGGAATGGATCTGGTTGGGCCGTTTCCCCAAGCCAGCGGTCAGAGAAGGTTCCTCCTAGTGATGATTGACTACTTCTCAAAGTGGATGGAGGTGAAAGCGTTGGCTAAGGTGACCTCCCAGGTGATCAGGAATTTTGTATGGGGGGAGATCATCTGTCGCCATGGGCTGCCCCAGGCCATCGTCACAGACAATGGGCCCCAGTTCGCCAGTGCCGAGTTCACCAGCTTTTGCGAACAACTTGGGATCGATCTCAGGTTCGCCTCGGTCCATCACCCCAGGAGTAACGGGCAAGTGGAGGCTGCAAACAAGATCATCGTCAACCTTCTCAAGAAAAAGGTGGAGAACCTGAGAGGGAGCTGGGTGGAGCAGCTTCCCGCTGTCCTTTGGGCCCTGAGGACTACTCCCAACACAGCTACAGGAGAGACCCCCTTCAAACTCTCCCACGGGTGTGAGGCAGTGCTCCCCATTGAATTCGAAGTCCAAACGCCGCGAGTCGTGGCGGCAAAGGAAGATCGCGAGGAATGGCAGGAAGAGAATGAGGAGGAACTGAGGCTCTCCCTCGACATGGTAGAAGAAGTAAGGGACCTTTCTGCCATCCGACAGGAGGAGGTAAAAAGAAGAATGGCCAAGTACTTTGACAAGCATATCAGGATCAAGCAGTTCGTGGAGGGGGACTTGGTGTTGAAGAAAGTAGATGCAGCAGGGAGGTCAGCATCCGTGGGAAAACTCAATCCCAGCTGGGAGGGACCGTTCATTGTAAAGGTGGCCTTGGGGTCGGGGGGCTATTGACTCCAAAATGTAGAAGGCGAGACCCTGAGTCTCACTTGGAGTGGTGACGACCTCAAACGCTTTTTTCCCTGAAACATGTAAGCGACACCCTGATTATAAATAAATTCCTTCAAGCTCTCTGATATCATTGTAATTGGCCTGCATGGTGGAATGTGATGTATTTTGGAACCCGAGCAGATCCCGCTGTCAGGCTCTCACCTAGCTGACAGGGCTGGAAGTCACTCGGTGTCATCCTTGGCCTCGAGCAGATCCCGCTGTCAGGCTTTCACCTAGCTGACACGGCTGGAAGTCACTCGATGGTGGCGATAGTGGACCCCGAGCAGATCCCGCTGTCAGGCTCTCACCTAGCTGACAGGGCTGGAAGTCACTCGGTGTCATCCTTGGCCTCGAGCAGATCCCGCTGTCAGGCTCTCACCTAGCTGACAGGGCTGGAAGTCACTCGATGGTGGTGGTAATGGACCCCGAGCAGATCCCGCTGTCAGGCTCTCACCTAGCTGACAGGGCTGGAAGTCACTCGGTGTCATCCTTGGCCTCGAGCAGATCCCGCTGTCAGGCTCTCACCTAGCTGACAGGGCTGGAAGTCACTCGATGGTGGCGATAGTGGACCCCGAGCAGATCCCGCTGTCAGGCTCTCACCTAGCTGACAGGGCTGGAAGTCACTCGGTGTCATCCTTGGCCTCGAGCAGATCCCGCTGTCAGGCTCTCACCTAGCTGACAGGGCTGGAAGTCACTCGATGGTGGTGGTAATGGACCCCGAGCAGATCCCGCTGTCAGGCTCTCACCTAGCTGACAGGGCTGGAAGTCACTCGGTGTCATCCTTGGCCTCGAGCAGATCCCGCTGTCAGGCTCTCACCTAGCTGACAGGGCTGGAAGTCACTCGATGGTGGTGGTAATGGACCCCGAGCAGATCCCGCTGTCAGGCTCTCACCTAGCTGACAGGGCTGGAAGTCACTCGGTGTCATCCTTGGCCTCAAGCAGATCCCGCTGTCAGGCTCTCACCTAGCTGACAGGTCTGGAAGTCACTCGATGGTGGTGGTAATGGACCCCGAGCAGATCCCGCTGTCAGGCTCTCACCTAGCTGATAGGGCTGGAAGTCACTCGGTGTCATCCTTGGCCTCGAGCAGATCCCGCTGTCAGGCTCTCACCTAGCTGACAGGGCTGGAAGTCACTCGGTGTCATCCCTGGCCTCGAACAGATCCCGCTGTCAGGCACTCATCTGGTTGACAGGGCCGGAGGTTACTCGATGGTGCCGGCCTTGAAGTCGTCAGGTGCAGGTCAAAGTCTGTGGCAGGAAACGAAGGGGAAGGGTTCTGGCAGGGCGAGCCTGGGCTCGGCGAACTCAGCTCGGCATAGCCAAGGAGGCAAGCCGGACTAGGGGGCTCTGCATGGGCGAGTCCGGGCTCGACATTTCCGGCTCGGTATTGGAAAGTAGGCCGCGAGCCCGGGCCTCGCCAAAGACAAGCCAGACCAGGGCGCCTCGCACCCCAGGCCCATCATACTTCGGAAAATTTCTTCTTCGATGGGCACAACCTGGGTGGCTCGCGTGCGAGTAGAGGTAGGCAGATAGAAGGCAGAAGGCCGCGCGCGAGTAGTAATGGCGTAATAAGGGCGGAGAGTAACTCGCCGAGAAATCATTTGGGACTCGGCGAACACTCCAAACACACTTCGCTCGCGTGCGCGCTCTCATGATCACTCTACTCGCAGAACCTGTCTCGGCGAGGTCGCGGGAGAAAATACTCACATACATTCATGACACAATGAGCATAGTAAAAAAGGACACCGGTATGATCAAAACACTTTCATTTATTATTTACAAGCGTACAGGGAGCTCGCCTCTGCGAGTAGTCAAAAAAGAAAAAAAAAAGAGAAGAGAACAAAAATACAGGGCCGTCAGCTGGCCTCGCCCCCTCCGCCGGACTGGTCCTCGCCGTCGCCCGAGTGGTCCTGGAAGCTCTTCCCGAACATCGCGTCCAGGCTATCCTCCTTCTCGCTGGGCGGCGTCGCCGGAAACAGACTCGGCATCAGGTCCCGAGCGGAGATCTCCCCGCATCCTTCCACCAGCACCCCTGAGTCCTTCATCATCGCGAGGGTGCACTCGGCGGTCTGGATGGAGTTGATCCGCAGTCTCTCGACGAGGTCCGCCTCGCCGAAGATGCGCGGGCTCTTGTAGGGGAGTGTGGGATCGATGTCGTGCCCCGGGAAGAAGATCTCCGCCTGGCGACTCACTTCGCCGAGAAGGTGCTGGTTCTCCCCCTTCAGCTTCACGTTCGCGCTCTCCAACTCGCCAAGGCGTGCGCGCAGTTGGACGATCTCCTCCCCTCGCTCGACGTCGCGAGCCTGGAGCTCCCCAGCAGCGTCGGCATCTACGGCCAGCTGCGCGCGCAGGCGGCCGTTCTCCTCCTCTAGCTCAGTGTTGCGAGCCTGGAGCTCGCCCGCCGCTTTGGCATCCTGGAAAAAAGCTCACTTAGCAGCAGCACAAAGCTTTCCAAGTAAAAGAGAGTGGTGCGCGACACTTACCAGCCCGCCAGCAGTCTTGGCGAGAAGACTATCCGCGATGCCGAGCCGCCTCGCCTGATCGGCAACCTGCTCCTTGGCGAGGTCGCGGGCCTGCTCGGCCTTTTCGAGCTGGTGGCTGATGGCGAAGCTGCGGCGCGCCAGCATATGGTGCAGCTCCAGGGTCCGCAGATGGGACTGCAGCCCCTCATGGCCGAGCTGCCGGAGGGTCGACCTCTTGTAGGCCTCGGCATCCTCCCGGCCATAAAGGCCGAAGCCGAGGGCGTAGGCATGACCGGTGGCGGGCTCGCGGTCGTGCCAGGACGGGTGCAGAGTGGAGACGGAGACTCGATGCGCGAGCTCGTCCCACTGCAGCATGGGCTCGCCCGCGGAATCCTTCCAGCGCGCGCCGAAGTTGAAGAGGGGGTGCTGCTTCGGCGGCGCGCGCTCGCGGGCAGCCCTCTTCGCTGAGGGAGGAGGGGAGATCGCAGCCGAGGAAGAGGGGGCCTTGCCACCCTTTCTGCCCTTGCTGGTAGTCTCCTTCAGCGGGCTCCCCGGGGACACGTCGGGAGGAGTCTCCGACGAGCTGATGTACTTGGGGCTGGACTGATGTTGTTGTTGTTGCCCCCGCGGAGCCAACAGGGCTCTCCGCATCTTCTTGACCTGACGGGGGCCAGATGGCGGGTTCGACCCCGCGTCCTCAGGTCGCCTCTTGCTGGAAGAGGGCTGCGAGGAGACCGTCTCATCTCGGCAGGCCGCTGCCGCCGCCCTCTCGCGAGCAAGAGGGTCAGTATCAAGCCCCGGGTCCGCAAAAGGCGGGTTCGCGGGGATTATTCGCTCCCCTGCAGAAAAATACTTGGAAGGTTAGAAAACTCAGGGATGATAATGTGTCGAGTCCGCGAGTAGGTGAGCTCGGCAAAAGGAAGGAAGCATACCTTCGCCGGGCAGAACCGGGGGGAGCGCGTCGAGGCCCCTCCGCAGGAAGGCGACCTCGAAATCTTTGTGGAGGAAGAATTTGTGGAGCTCGGCGTCGTTGCCGGACACGGCCGGCGGGCGGTATACCTCCTCGCCTTTCTGTTGCGGCGAGTAGGGGATGTTGCCGAGATCGCCCTTGATGAAGGCGATCTTGGTCATCCAGGTGTGGTGCTTGTTCGCGATCTCGCAAACTTTGATCAAGGAGCCGCCGAAGTAGGCGACCCCGTCCGTCGTCGCCTTATAGGAGAAGAGTTTCCTGAACACCGTCAGGTTAAACTCGATCCTCTCCCGCCGGAGATAGCTCGCGAACGCCACCATCATGGCGATGGCGTTCGAGTTCAGTTGCGCGGGGACGGCCCCGTAGTATTTCAGGATCTGCCGGATCTCCGGCCACAAGGGAAGTCACAGCCCCACCTCGAAGTGCGAGATGGGGAATGCGAGTTCGTTCTCATAGAATGTGTTGATTGCCTCGCCCGGCCCCGGCCTGCGTGCCTCAAAGCCCGGTGGCACATACAGGGCCTTGAATTCGGCGAGCTCTTCCTCGCTGGTGTGGCCGTCAAAAAAGCAATAATCTGCGAAGTGCTGCGCGCACTTGGAGCGGCCATCAGCGTCCGGATTAGTCTTGCCCATGGTCGCAGGAAAGAAGCAAAGCACAGCGCGAGCAGAAGAAGGAAAAAGCAGGAGGGGAAGCAGAGCAATAAAGATAGTACGGGGGTAGGTGAAAGGGGGGGGGGGGCTATTTATAGGAAAAAGAATCTGAGGCAGGCTGTCACATCGGCGCATCTCGCCACCCCAGCTCGCCACCCCAGCTCACCACCCCAGCTCGCCGACTTCCGGCGCATCCTCACTAAGGCTAAGTCAAAACATTACGGCTTTTTATTTAAATAACAAATGAAAATGTTCTAAAAATTATTCATCCCAGCAGGGGAAAGTTCGAAACAGAAAACAAGGCGCGCGAGCAGGGAGGGCACCAGGACGCGAGCGCCGGTCGGCTCGGCAGGGGAGCCCGCAAATTTATCTACCCCGGCCTCGCGATCCCCGCCCTCCAAGCTGCCGCGCGCGGAGAAGCTCGCGGATCCTTCCAGAGTTCCTCTGTGCGACCAAGAGACCGTCATCTATCTCATCCAGGAGTCGGGAAGGAGACATCAACTCGCCAGGCCGGCCGAGGCGCACCTCCTCAGCAAGGCGCGCATAGTCGCGCTGCAACGTCTCGTTGACTCCTTGCACCTCGCGCAGACCACCCACCAGCTTCTTGAGGAGCTTGACCTCCCTCCTCGACAGCTCGCCCTGATCCACCTCCGGACCCAGATAAGAGTCCAGCGAGCTCGGAGACGGCAGGGGAGAATGGTGGGCTGCCTGCGAGGACTCCTCGGCAGCCGACTGACTGGGAAGGGCTGTAAAGGCAAACGTCAGCAAGAGCAAAAGCTTGTGAAGCACAGAGTTGAGCGAGGCGGACCTGAAGAGCTCGGCAGCTCAAAGGAGATGCGAGGAGGGATGAACCTCAGGTCCTTCCCGAGACCTGGGCCGCGAGCCCCCAGCGAGATTGGCTCGAAGCCCGGGACAGGATGTGACCCCAGGCCCCCCCCGGCGACCGCGTCAATTTGCCGAGGGGAGTCAGGTGGTGAAGCTGGCCTCTGCGAGCTCACAGGCAGGATCCCGAAGAGGAGCGTCGGATCCCGTGGATGGTTGTCCGGGGGTGAGAGTCGCGAAGTGGCGGGCATAACCTCGCCTTGCGGCGTAGGAACCCGCGGCACGGTGCCCTCGTCATCTGGAAGGCCGCCCGGATCGTCCCCAACAACAACGACCTCCCTATCATTCTCCAGAATAGTTCGAGTAGAAGAGCCGGTCTCGCGAGCCAAAGTGGCCCTCAGGTCGTGGAAGATGGGCTCGGCCGCCTCGGGAAATGGCCTTGACCTCTTGGAGCTCGGCTCGGCAGGATCAATTTGAGGGACCTTTGCGGGGACCGCCGTCAGCGCGGCAATGCGAGCCTCGGAAGCCTGGCGGGCTCGATCTATGCGCTCTTGAATCTCCTTGGGAAGGGGCATCTTGGCAAGGCAGCAGGGGGAATGGCAAGAGCCAGGCAGCAGAGCAGGTGCATATATATAGCCGCAGGTGGCCCCCACCATAAGATTCCCTTCAACTCGCCAGCCGGAGCTCGCCGCACACTTCGGGTTGGATGTTTCTTTCCGAACTTTTTGACAAGCTCGAAAAGAGCGGGGATTGTGTACAACCCCGTGTCCGGCGAGCAAGTTCAACAAGGGCCACACAGGCGAACTCAGCATGCTCGGCAGCAGCAGACGAGCTCGGCAGCAGCAGGAGCGGGCCAGAGCTCGGCATCCGTCGACCAGGGTTCGTCGATCGGCGACCCCGAGCTCGGCATTCGCCGAGCGGGCTGCGACTCGCGGCCCCGCAGTGGAGCTCGGCAGCAGCTGGCGAGCAAAGCACGCCGAAGTGGCCAGGGGTCCCAGCTCGCCTGAGGATTAGAGGTATTTTTTACTATTCTATCCCTGCTGGCCTGCCCATAGCCCTTCGAAACAGCGGAGTTTGGCTGTTGGCAGGCCCATCCAAGGGTTCCCCGGTAATTTCAGGTCAGCTATTTTGGTTATGGGCAGTCCGGGTTTCAAAAACTATAAATAGGACCCAAGGGGTACCCCAGAAGGCAAGTTTTCCCCCTGAGCTCCTCTCCACAAATTCTCTAAGTGCTTTCTGAGGGTACCTTAGCTCGGCTTCAGGCTAAGGAGGGGAAGCGCTCTGAGATCTTCCGGTTTGTGGTGGGACCTCCCCGCCGAGCCCTTGGGTTTGTTTTCTCCTTGTCTAGTTGTTTTTTCTTGCAGGAGCGAAGTAGGCGCGAGACCACCCCTTTCCCCAAGGGCGAGCTCCATAGGAAGCCGGGTTCCGGTTTCAACAAAGACAGCCGGCTTTCCACTAGACCTTCCACCAGGCCGCACATCTCAGTCCGCCCAGTCCGCCTAGTCCGCCAAAGCTGTCCGCCCCAGGCCGCCCGGCCTGTCCTGTCACCCACTTCCACTTCACAAATTTCAACAGTATCATCATGCTTCTTTGTACTAGAGCTTCCCTGATCTTCAGATTCACTGGAAGATTCTTCTTCCATAACCACTACTTTATTCTTTTTATCCTTCTTCTTCTCTATTATATGTGTTTCTATGGATACTACTCTATCCCTCCAGGCTAGGATTCTCATGTCCATTTTTCTCATATGATTATTCTTTGATCAAATATAATCTTGAGATTCAGACTTTCAGGAATAGTATGTAGTAAGTAAAGGGTAATTATCTTGCCCATATTGGGCCTCTTGATGCTTTCAGCTATCTTGTCAAAAACTACTTTGCTCTAGTTAGTCTTGACCTGTAAGATAATTCTAGTCATCAGCTCAAACATTTATGCAGAAATCCTATCATGGGCTCCAATTTTACAAAGTAGCATCTTCCCTGTAACACCCCCTATCCGTCGCATAGCATATAGCAGTAGGTCCGACCGAGGCCCGACGTCATATACCACAGACAGGCTGGAAGGTTACTCAATGGAAACCATCCAACTAAGAATTAATGTCCTATACAGAGTACATTCTAGCGGAAGAAATTTAAAAGTTGCAATAATTAGAACCCAGCCAACAACATGAATGTCCATTACAAAACCCAATAGGAATGACGTACAGTATACAAGTACATGGCCTTAAGGCCTTACAATAGTTCACTCAAATTACAGTGTTTTCCAAACCTCGACACACATGTCGGTCACATATGAATAATACAAGTAAACATTCAAAATTAGGCCTTCGAGGGCCGGCTCAGCAACAAGGGATTTTTGCCCACTATTTACCACTTGGCTCCACAGCACCTGCAAGCAAAATCCACCGCGACGGTGGCAAACGAAAGCAACGGTCAGCTATGTTGACCAAATTATAACGACCCCCCCCCCCCCCAAACTCGGGGCGGCGATGCTCCTTCCCTGCACTTTATTAGCATAACCAAGAGGTATAGTGTAAAAACACTTCATCATAGGCGTGGGCTTGCAGGGCCACACAGTCCGTGCTCTCAGGGCACATTCTCGGTGAACATGGTCAAACTCCGCTGACACACCACCACCCCATGGGCAGCAATATCTCGTGATCATTTGCCCATTCTGGCCACTGCCAAAGACCCTCCGTCTATGCCAATGGTGAGTACCATGTACCTTAGGTCTCTCTAACTGAACCACATAGAGCGGGTACGGTTCCGCCTAACCCGTTGCTCACATCGCAGCGTCAACTTAAGGCGTCTGCGCGGGTCAAGCTTCCCCGAGTGCCAATCTAATCACACACTTCACATAACCCAGTTATGTGCAAGTTGGCTCCCAGGACACCAAGTTGGCAGAATCACGCATCTGCCCAGTTTTCTGGGTGCACCTTGGGGTTAGTCCCCAAGGATCCCTGTTGCAATCTACAGCGTAGAAAACTCGAAAACAAACATCCGCACGGAGTCTTCTCCGGCCATTTATGCAATGCAACATCACCGATCTAGACTAACTTGTCCGGGTAGGCTTTACACATCATGCCTATGCCCATTTCTCGATTACGGACTTTACATGCTAAACAACGGGGACTATTCATGTATACCCGAAGGAACGCCTCAAACTCACCGCAAACTCGCGAGAATGGGCTTCCTATGCAAAGAAAAGAGGACTTCACATGTCCTAGGATGAAAATCGTAACCCTAGCATTCATCTTTGGCGCCATGGAAATCTATGCGGATTAAAAGCACCGCAACATCCTCGCTTCCGTAGATCCGAAGTCGGCTCGTGATTCGGGGCTCCGAAGCTCCGCCGGGGACCAGATCTTCCTTCCTTCTTCCTCCTTGATCTCCCCTCTCTCTAGAACTTTAGAAAGAGAGTATTTGGATGAAATGAAGGATTCAAAACCCTATAACCGGTTACAACCCAGCAAGAGAAACCCCCAGTCGTTAGATCCCAAAATAAGGAAACGGACGACCATGATTCGGACTTAAAATCCAAAACCTTGGCCGAACATGGCTTGTGATACGCCCGTGTCCAAGGCCGTGTGTCACAACCCGCATTTCCTCAACGAGCATAGCATATCAGAGTAAGAGAAACTACGGGTTATGATGCCACGTCGTGCATGGGATAACTGCACACGCTCAGGCAACTCTTGACGCTTACTTTATGAATTGAACTTCAACAGTTATATGTAAGAAAATTAGTTCATTTGCTGGCCGTATCCCTCGGCCTTAGGTATCACAACACATTGTTACGCGGCGGAAATCCTTGGTTTATTTATAATGAACTCCTATATGCAGCCTAGAGTGATATTATTATAAGAAATCCTCTTTGTTTAGGTTATTTGAAAATAAGTCTTAATTTATCGAGTCATGTATGCATGAGGTACAATAATAGTTTTGGTTTAGCTTCAAAATACCTAATGCAACCTACCAGAAAACCATCCCAAAAGCAAGTATATTCCATCCAAAGGAGTTACAAGAGCAGTCTAGTTCGTATTTACATAAAAGAAAATCCACCAAATGGGCACCAACAAGCTGACACGAACCCATTGGGGCATCGGTATGTCTGTACAACAAAAGAAGAACTACCTCGCTTTGAATGCTCGGTTAGCTCCCAAGAAACGCCTCCAACAAACCTAGCCGCTCAACCGGCTACAACCCGCACCTGAGGCATTCAAGCAAGAACACCTCAGTAATCACCCAAACTATACAAAAGAGAGTACAAATTTCATAATGGATCAAGAAGGGGCTTACCGACCCCACATCAATGCTTAAGTCAAAAGAGTGCACAAAACAAGTGCGTACATGTAGAAAAAACAATGTCATTCCAAAGGATCAACCGCACCAAGTGCGTACTAGTTCTTCAAGTCCTGCTCAAACCGCAGGAACAAAAGACAAAACACATGCCTATTCCATCATTCATAGAACAAGAATCTACTGGACAAGTGAAGCATAAGCAGCGGTTAAGTTCAATTTCACAAGGGTCTTATCGGTGGCGGCCCTAAAGTGGAACGCACCAATCAAAACCAGCCCAAATCGGGGCCAAAGTGGTCTCTCTAACCACAAAAAAACAAAACCCGGTGGCCACAGGCTGAAACCACACCACCCCTTGCAAAATCCTCACACAAACGCTCCCGCCATGCTTCACAAATTCGCCTCGCAAAACACCCCATAACCCAAGGTAACACGTTTCCTTTCATCGTCCTCACACATGACTCCCAATTGCCAACGTAGAGTGTGCGAAATACCTAAATCACATGCTTTGTATCAAAAGAGAACTACATGATAGGATTTGATTAACATGAGTACATAGAACCCATATTTAGAACACAATCGCCTCAAGATGGGTACATGAATAGAACAACTTAGCTACATGAATTAAGTTAGCATAGGCAAATTGATAAACATGGGAGAGCAAAGTCGTTTAGCATAGGGAATTTACCATAGGGAATTAGCTAATGTCATATGGAATTAACATAATGAATTAGCTAATTTGACTTTAGCATAGGGAATTTAACATAGGAAATTAGCAAGGTCATCATTTGGATTGATTATAATTTGAAAATTAGCAAGGTCATAAGAAATTAGCAAGGGCATAATGAACAAACAAGGGAAATTTAAGAACACAAGAACTAAAGCTAGAAAGGGGAAAGAGGAACACTAGCTATGTTGGCATAATTCATAGTAAGAATGAAGATTGGCAAGGGTGGAGGACACCGCTTGCCTGAACCGAGACGATGTAGCGACGGCTGCTTTTCTTTTCTTGCCTTGCTTGAGCCTTGCTCTCTTTGCTTTCTCTTTGAGGAGAAGGAAGAAGAAGATGAAGATGAAGAGGAAGAAGATAAAGCTGAAAGGTTTCTGTTTCGGACTTATTTCCTCCAGAACCGAGCTGAACCGTTCGATGCAGGATCAAGGAAATGAACGGCACAAAAAAACTGGAAAAAGTCGATTTTCGGGCCGGTCACGCCCTGTGTCACGCCCGTGACACAGGGCGTGTACCATAAGCGGCGCCGAAAGGCGGCAATTCTATGTTTATCCAGACGGTACACGGCCGGGGTACACGCCCGTGACGGGTCGGTCACGCCCGTGACGGGTCGGTCACGCCCGTGACCTAGGGCGTGTAACCCGTGTCTCGACACCTCGTCGACAGAAAGTGGCGACACTCGACCCAGCCTGACACGCCCTGTGACACGCCCGTGTCACAGGCCGTGTCCCCTCTCTCGACGACTCGACACTCGATACTCGACGCTCGATACTCGACGATCGACACTCGACACTCGACGAAGCGGGACACGGCCCGTGACACGCCCGTGTCAGGGGGCGTGTACCCCCATTCGTCGAGCTCAACTCGACGCACGAAAATTCGTCGAGTCAAGGAGGTCACGCCCAGGTCACGGCCTGGGTCACGCCCGTGTCAGGGGCGTGTCTCGCACAAAAACGACCATTTTCCCCTTTTGTGAAAAATGTTCCTGGGACGTCCTAGACCATTTTTGCCTTAAGCACTTTTTACCCTTTTTTGTTTCCTGAACCAGCAACTTATTTTGAGCAACATTCCCCGGGCGCGAAAACGTGCAACCATTCCCTAAGAGGCCTCACCGAGTCCCTCAGTTGGACTACGGTTTGCTGGGGAATCGTGCAACTCGGCAACCAAAACAGCCACTCGCAAGCTCGCGGGAAAACCATGCTCGAACAACAGTCAACGCCAACGTAACGTCCATCATGCGTACGTAATAAAAATCTGGGGCGTTACAATCACTCCCCCTAACAAAAAGTTTCGCATCGAAACTTTTCACAAAACCCAACACGCAAGCAAACCAAAACATGAATCCAATCAAACACTAAATCACATACCATCTTACGGGAACAAATGAGGGTGAGCCGCCCTCATCGTTGACTCGAGCTCCCACGTCGCGCTTTCCACATCTTGATTTTTCCATAACACCTTTACCATAGGAATCTTCTTTTTCCGCAACACACGATCTTGGGAGTCCAATATCCGGATGGGCATCTCCACATACGAAAGGTTTGGCGCCAATGGCGGCACCACGTCCAACACTTGCGTGTCATTTCGCAGACACTTGCGCAGTTGGCTCACATGAAACACATTGTGAACACCAGGAAAGTTCACAGGTAATTCCAGTTTGTAGGCAGATGCTCCAACTCGCTCAAGAATCGTGAAGGGACCCACAAATCTTGGGTCTAACTTGCGCTCTTTCCCAAACCTTTTAATCCCAACCATTGGGGAGACTTTCAAGAAAACAGAATCCCCCACCGCAAACTCCAATTCCGACCTTCGTCGGTTGGCATACTTTTCATATCGCTCTTGGGCGATTCGGAGCTTCTCCTGAATACCTCGTACTGCAACTTCCATATCCTCGAGCGCCTCTGGTCCCAGCAAAGGCCGCTCGCCAACCTCAGTCCAAAAGAGTGGGGTCCGACATCGTCGCCCATATAACGCTTCAAATGGAGCAATTTGCAAGCTTTCTTAATAGCTATTATTATACGCAAACTCCATAAGCCGCAAACGTTAATCCCATGCTCCGCCATACTCCAGAATGTAACATCGAATCATATCTTCTACAATTTGATTAACTCGTTCTGTTTGGCCATTCGTCTGAGGATGATAAGCCGTGGAGTATCGCAAGTCTGTTCCCAAACCCTCTTGTAGACTGCGCCAAAAACGAGAGGTAAAGCGGGAATCTCGGTCTGAAATGATATTCACAGGCACACCATGTAGTCAGATGATCTCGTGCACATAGAGCTCCGCTATTGTCTTCATCGGGTAGTTGACCTTAAAGGGTACGAAATGAGCACACTTGGTCAACCTATCCACGATCACCCACACGGAGTCATGTCCTCGGGGAGATCTTGGTAAACCTGTAATAAAATCCATTGAGATGCTTTCCCACTTCCAGGTTGGAATCTCCAATGGTGTCAACTTGCCACCAGGCTTCCCACGATCAGCTTTCACCCGCTTGCAGGTATGACATTCCGACACAAACTGTGCTATATCACGTTTCATCCCATACCACCAGACAATTTGTTTCAAATCACGGTACATTTTTGTTGAGCCTGGATGGTAGGCCATACTTGCGCCATGTGCCTCCTTACACACCATCTCGCGAATATCCCCAACCGCGGGGATACAAAATCGTCCACGATACTTTAACGTGCCTGCACCATCAATCGCAAAATCTGGTAATTCATCCTTTTCCGTCCGAAGAAATAAATGTAACAGATCAGGATCATCTTTTTGATGTTGTCTTGTAAGCACCAGCCATGACGGTTCTTCTATTGCCGAATGACTTTGCGGATCATATTTTCCCACGGAAATCTCCATCAATAAAAATTCCTCTACGACACGATCAACAGAAAGATGAAATAGTTTCCCCGTCTTCCGACTCAACGCATCGGCGACAACATTCGCTTTCCCCGGATGATATTGAATATCCACATCATAATCAGCTACATACTCAAGCCATCGCCGTTGGCGCAAATTAAGTTCTTTCTGCGTGAAGACATACTTCAAGCTTTTATGATCTGTAAAGATCTTACACTGCGCACCATATAGCAAGTGTCTCCACAACTTCAATGCAAAGATCACCGCTGCAAACTCCAAATCATGCGTTGGGTAATTCGTTTCATGACTTTTCAACTGCCGAGACCCATACGCAATCACCTTCTTGTCTTGCATTAACACACAGCCCAGTCCAACGTGCGACACATCCACAAATACTTCATACTCTTTTCCTTCCGTCGGCAAGACCAACACAGGAGCGGTACATAATCGATGTTTGAGTTCCAGGAAGGAGGTCTCACACTTGTCATTCCATTCAAATGCCACGTTATTCTGGGTTAATCGAGTCAAAGGTGCGGCCAACGTCGCAAAACCTTCGACAAATCTGCGATAATAGCCGGCTAAGCCCAAGAAGCTTCGAATCTCCTTGGGTGTTTCTTGTCTTCTCCATTCCATGACCGCAGAAATCTTTTCGGGATCCACTGCAATACCATGGTGCTTAATGACATGACCCAGAAAAGCAACTTGCGGCAACCAAAACTCGCATTTGCTTAGCTTGGCGAATAACCGTTGATCTCGTAAAGTGGCCAATACTAATCGCAGATGCTGTTCATGTTCCTCAGCACTGCGGGAGTAGATAAGAACATCATCAATAAACACCACCACAAATTTATCCAAATAGTCCTTGAACACTCTGTTCATCAGATCCATGAAAGCTGATGGTGCATTGGTCAATCCAAACGACATCACAAGGAATTCAAAGTGGCCATGCCTTGATCGAAATGCAGTTCGCGGAATATCAGATTCCCGGACCTTGAGCTGATGATAGCCCGAGCGGAGATCAATCTTCGAAAATACAGAACTGCCACGCAGTTGATCAAATAAATCATCGATTCTTGGCAGTGGGTACTTGTTTTTAATCGTCACCTTGTTCAGTTCCCGGTAATCGATGCAAAGCCGCATTGACCCATCTTTCTTCTTTACAAATAACACCGGTGCACCCCAAGGTGATGAACTCGGCCGGATAAACCCTTTTGCCAATAAGTCATCCAGCTGTGTACGCAACTCTGCTAGCTCACGCGGGGCCATCCTGTATGGCGCTTTCGCGATCGGTCGCGTACCCGGCTCCAAATCAATAACAAACTCGACGTCACGATCAGGGGGTAGACCAGGAAGGTCAGTAGGAAAAACATCTGGGAAGTCACGCACAACAGGAATCTCCTCCAAACGCGGCAAAACAGCACTAGTCCCCACAGCGGAGACAAGACAAGCAAAACAGTCGGAAACAAACAACATCCGAACACATACCGCCGAAAGCCCTGGAGCATCCTGGCAAGAATCACCATACACACTTCCTGGTTGACCATCGTCCTTGACAAAATCCAAGCGTTTCCCTCTGCACTGGATGACGGCGTCATAGCGGGATAACCAGTCCATACCCAGAATGACGTCGAAATCTTCCAAATCGATTACCTTGCAATCCACCCTTGCTATAAAATCCCCCAACAAAATGGGACAATCAAGAAGACCCCAGTCAGCCACCACAGAAGCGCCAGAAGGAAATTTCACCAAAAACGCATTCCCCACTCGCTCTGGTGTCAAATGATAGCGATCCAGAAAGGTTCGCGCTACAAATGAATGGGTCGCGCCAGAATCAAAGAGAACACGCGCCCAACGGTTCTTGACCTTAAAGTTTCCTATAAGGTATATATGCTACGCTAAGAACGACACCTACTAGGCAAGGCATACACAAAACGAGAACCAGAGGACTGAATCAAACCTGAGATAACCTGCGGTGATGTATGCGCTTCCTCTGCAGAGACCACATTCAACTTCCCTTTGCCTTTGTCCAAGCGCGGAGGCGGAGGCAAAGCCTGGAGTGGTGCGGGTTGCAACACAGCTTGCACCTGTGGGCATCTTGCGCGAAGATGTCCTGGTCTGCCACACTGGAAGCATACCTTGTCTTTGGCCCAGCAGCGGCTCACATCATGACCTCTTCGCCCACAAAAAGTACACTCCAAGTCTCTGGTTGGCGCACCAATCATGGCGTGCACCTGCTCCTTCTTTTGCATCCCCAACCGCTTGAAACATGACTCAAAGGGGTGACCAGCTCGGCCACAGAAGCTACATGTCTCCTTGTTTCTCTTCCTTACGTCTGCGTCTTGGGAGCTTTTCCCTCCCACCAGCTTCCTCTTATCCTTCCTCATCAGTTGTCCTCTTTGTTTTGCAGTTTCGATCGCTTCCACCTTCAACGCAGCCTCAACCACAGCAGTGTAACTCGTCGCTCCATAAGCACTTGCGAACTGCTGTACATCGCTGCGGAGTCCGCCAAGAAATCTCTTTACTCGGTCAACTTCTGTCGTCACCAAGCTCGGGGCAAACCGGCTTAACTTGCTAAACTCGATTTCATACTCACTCACTGTGAGGTTCCTCTGCTTCAAGTATAAGAAATCATTCATCAGGCGGTCCCTTTCCACTGCCGGTAGAAACTTGCGCCGTACCATTTCTTTGAACACTTCCCACGAGCAGCCCGCCCCTAGGCCTTCCTTTTCTCGTAACCACCATCCTTTCGCCAATCCTTTAAGTTGATAGGCAGCAAGCATCACCTTCTGGTCCTCAGTCACACCAGCATACACAAACATTTCTTCCAACGTGATCACCCAGTCATCCAAGATTACGAAGTCTGCCTTTCTGTCATACGTCGGTGGTCCAAGTCGCTGAAACTGCGAGATGAAAGTCATCGCAGGAGGAACTACAACTGGGGGTGTCACTGCCACTGAAGGAGTCGAACTAGTGGGGCCTCTAACCGTCTCTTGTCCTCTTGGTGCCAGCCCAGACATAGCGGATGACATAGCTTGAAGCTGGGACTGCACTTCCTGCACCTGCCTCGTCAAAGCCTCATTACTTTGGCGAAGACTATCTATCAGCGCATTATTCTGCGCGCCCGAAGATTCACCCTCGGATTGGGGAGTTTGCCTTGTCACTGGACGCTTCGACATCCTAGAAACACGTTCACTCTTGTCAATCTCAAATCCAACAAAACACACAACGGCTATGTACAGACCATACATATCAAAATATGAACATCAACTGCTAACTTGCTTTGGGAGTTTGAGAATGATGGTATGCCTAACCTAAAGATGACTCACCGTCATCCCACTAATTTGTGCCTAAACCATGGATGCATGACTTGATTTGACCCAAAACCATGAGTGTACAAGTGTCATCATGTAAATCTTAGCTTGGCACGTTGTGCTCATGCAATGTTATGTTATGCGTGCTGTGCTATGCATTCTAGAAAAAGCCTTAATGCATGCCATGAACGGTCGTACGCATTCCAATGCTATGCATCCCATACTACATAGCATTGCATGCAACGAAGAAAATAAAACGTGCTAGTCGCATCCATGTGGTGAGGTTATGCATCCCATACTACATAGCCCTCACATGTTGCCCCTATGGTGGATTCATATACAGCCACATATTATGCATCCCATACTACATAATATGCCCCGTATACTTCTGTTCATGCCATGAGTGTAGTGTACGTGCTTCGGCCAAGACATACTGATGGCACCTCAGTGTGTGTCTGAAATGATGCTTACACTCACAAAACAAAAAGGAAAGTTTGCCCGACCAAATGTCAAGCAAACCTCCCTCTGATACCAACTGTCACAACCCGCATTTCCTCAACGAGCATAGCGTATCAGAGTAAGAGAAACTACGGGTTATGATGCCACGTCGTGCAGGGGATAACTGCACACGCTCAGGCAACTCTTGACGCTTACTTTATGAATTGAACTTCAACAGTTATATGTAAGAAAATTAGTTCATTTGCTGGCCGTATCCCTCAGCCTTAGGTATCACAACACATTGTTACGCGGCGGAAATCCTTGGTTTATTTATAATGAACTCCTATATGCAGCCTAGAGTGATATTATTATAAGAAATCCTCTTTGTTTACGTTATTTGAAAATAAGTCTTAATTTATCAAGTCATGTATGCATGAGGTACAATAATAGTTTTGGTTTAGCTTCAAAATACCTAATGCAACCTACCAGAAAACCATCCCAAAAGCAAGTATATTCCATCCAAAGGAGTTACAAGAGCAGTCTAGTTCGTATTTACATAAAAGAAAATCCACCAAATGGGCGCCAACAAGCTGACACGAACCCATTGGGGCATCGGTATGTCTGTACAACAAAAGAAGAACTACCTCACTTTGAATGCTCGGTTAGCTCCCAAGAAACGCCTCCAACAAACCTAGCCGCTCAACCGGCAACAACCCGCACCTGAGGCATTCAAGCAAGAATACCTCAGCAATCACCCAAACTATACAAAAGAGAGTACAAATTTCATAATGGATCAAGAAGGGGCTTACCGACCCCACAACAATGCTTAAGTCAAAAGAGTGCACAAAACAAGTGCGTACATGTAGAAAAAACAATGTCATTCCAAAGGATCAACCGCACCAAGTGCGTACTAGTTCTTCAAGTCCTGCTCAAACCGCAGGAACAAAAGACAAAACACATGCCTATTCCATCATTCATAGAACAAGAATCTACTGGACAAGTGAAGCATAAGCAGCGGTTAAGTTCAATTTCACAAGGGTCTTATCGGTGGCGGCCCTAAAGTGGAACGCACCAAACAAAACCAGCCCAAATCGGGGCCAAAGTGGTCTCTCTAACCACAAAAAAACAAAACCCGGTGGCCACAGGCTGAAACCACACCACCCCTTGCAAAATCCTCACACAAACGCTCCCGCCATGCTTCACGAATTCGCCTCGCAAAACACCCCATAACCCAAGGTAACACGTTTCCTTTCATCGTCCTCACACATGACTCCCAATTGCCAACGTAGAGTGTGCGAAATACCTAAATCACATGCTTTGTATCAAAAGAGAACTACATTATAGGATTTGATTAACATGAGTACATAGAACCCATATTTAGAACACAATCGCCTCAAGATGGGTACATGAATAGAATAACTTAGCTACATGAATTAAGTTAGCATAGGCAAATTGATAAACATGGGAGAGCAAAGTCGTTTAGCATAGGGAATTTACCATAGGGAATTAGCTAATGTCATATGGAATTAACATAAGGAATTAGCTAATTTGACTTTAGCATAGGGAATTTAACATAGGAAATTAGCAAGGTCATCATTTGGATTGATTATAATTTGAAAATTAGCAAGGTCATAAGAAATTAGCAAGGGCATAATGAACAAACAAGGGAAATTTAAGAACACAAGAACTAAAGCTAGAAAGGGGAAAGAGGAACACTAGCTATGTTGGCATAATTCATAGTAAGAATGAAGATTGGCAAGGGTGGAGGACACCGCTTGCCTGAACCGAGATGATGTAGCGACGGCTGCTTTTCTTTTCTTGCCTTGCTTGAGCCTTGCTCTCTTTGCTTTCTCTTTGAGGAGAAGGAAGAAGAAGATGAAGATGAAGAGGAAGAAGATAAAGCTGAAAGGTTTCTGTTTCGGACTTATTTCCTCCAGAACCGAGCTGAACCGTTCGATGCAGGATCAAGGAAATGAACGACACAAAAAAACTGGAAAAAGTCGATTTTCGGGCCGGTCACGCCCTGTGTCACGCCCGTGACACAGGGCGTGTACCATAAGCGGCGCCGAAAGGCGGCAATTCTATGTTTATCCAGACGGTACACGGCCGGGGTACACGCCCGTGACGGGTCGGTCACGCCCGTGACGGGTCGGTCACGCCCGTGACCTAGGGCGTGTAACCCGTGTCTCGACACCTCGTCGACAGAAAGTGGCGACACTCGACCCAGCCTGACACGCCCTGTGACACGCCCGTGTCACAGGCCGTGTCCCCTCTCTCGACGACTCGACACTCGATACTCGACGCTCTATACTCGACGATCGACACTCGACACTCGACGAAGCGGGACACGGCCCGTGACACGCCCGTGTCAGGGGGCTTGTACCCCCATTCGTCGAGCTCAACTCGATGCACGAAAATTCGTCGAGTCAAGGAGGTCACGCCCAGGTCACGGCCTGGGTCACGCCCGTGTCAGGGGGCATGTCTCGCACAAAAACGACCATTTTCCCCTTTTGTGAAAAATGTTCCTGGGACGTCCTAGACCATTTTTGCCTTAAGCACTTTTTACCCTTTTTTGTTTCCTGAACCAGCAACTTATTTTGAGCAACATTCCCCGGGCGCGAAAACGTGCAACCATTCCCTAAGAGGCCTCACCGAGTCCCTCAGTTGGACTACGGTTTGCTGGGGAATCGTGCAACTCGGCAACCAAAATAGCCACTCGCAAGCTCGCGGGAAAACCATGCTCGAACAACAGTCAACGCCAACGTAACGCCCATCATGCGTACGTAATAAAAATCCGGGGCGTTACACCGTGTTCCCTATTCGCCGTCGAAATTGACACATCCCGAAAAGTACACGGGCTCTCGACACTCCCGTGACCGACTTGACACGCCCGAGTCATACAGTACACGGTCGTGTAGCGTGTTGTGTTCCTCCATCGACATAGGATCAAAAACGTCCCGCAAGGGACACAGGTACTCGACACTCCTGTGTCTACCCGAACATGCCTGTGTTCTAACATCATGTGTCCCCCACGACACGGCCCAACTTTCACCCCGAGAAGGACATGGCCTGGAACATGCCCGTGTCTCAGGCCGTGTTCGCTGCTCGACGATCGTCGACTCCAAATTCGTCGACCTCTCGGCCAGATCGTCGACCCGAGCATGACACGCCCCTAGTACATGCCCATGTCCCAGGCCGTGTGACCCCTACCAAGTTCCAAACTTGGCTCAAAATGCCTCCCGTCGCTCTTTTGAGTTTCGTGGCATTACAACTCTCTCCCTCTTAAAAGAATTTCGTCCCGAAATTATAAAGGAAAGATAAAATAAAACTTAAACGGTACCTGTGTGGAATAACTCCAGGTACTCCTCAAGCATGGTCCGCTATCGCTCCCAAGAGAGCTCCTCTCGACCGCAATTGTCCCAACGGACTTTGACCATTCTGATCTCTTTGTTGCGTAGCTGCTTGACTTTCGAGTCCTCAATGCGAACGGGCTTGACCTTCGTCGTCAACCAATTATCGACCGGCACTTGATCGACCGCAATCACTTGCGAAGGCTCTTGCACCGCCTTCCGCAACACTGATATATGGAATACATCGTGTAGACCACTTAGCTCCACTGAAAGCCTCAATCGATAAGGTGCTTCGCCAATCCGCTCTAGAACCTCAAGCGGTCCAAGGTACCTCAGGCTTAGCTTCTTCAAGTGCCGTACCCGCGAGACACCCTTGAACGGCTTGATCTTCAAGTACACCCACTCGCCAACAGCGAACTCCACGTTCTTATACTTCGTGTTATAGTACTTAGCTTGGCAGTCCTGAGTGATTAGCAATCTCTCTCGAATTGTTCGAACCAACAACACTTCATCTTCCACCTCTTGGTTCTTGTACAACTTTGACTCACCCGTTTCCAACCAAGACAACGGCGTACAACAACTGCTACCATAAAGGGCCACGAAGGGCGCCATTTGTATGCTTGCCTGGTAGTTATTTTTGTAAGTGAATTCCACCAATAATAGGTGATCTTCCCACTGCTTCCAAAAGTCCAGAACACACGTGCGAAGCATGTCTTCCATCATCCTGTTGACCCTCTCGGTCTGACCATCAGTCTGCGGATGAAAGGCTGTGCTAAAACTCAGCTTTGTTCCTAACATCTGCTGCACCAGCCTCCAATCATTGGACGTGAACTGCCCATCACGGTCATTCACAATGCTGCGGGGCACACCGTGAAGCTGTACAATATTATACACATATAAATTTGCCAATTTCTCCGCGGAATCATCCTTCCTATGCAGAATGAAGTGCGACACTTTCGTCAAACGATCCATGACCACCCAAATGGCATCGTTTCCCTTCTACGACTTTGGCAAACCATGCACAAAGTCCATAGTAATGTCGTCGAACTTCCACTCCGATGTAGGCAAGGACTTCATGAATCCTCCCGGCTTTTGGCACTCCACCTTCACTAAGGCACATGTTTGACACTTCGCAACGTACAATGCCACATCCTTCTTAATTCCTGGCCACCAGAACAATTTCTTCACATCGCGGTACATATTCGTGCTCCCTGTGTGGATCGAGTACTTAGTATGATGAGCCTTGTACAACAAATCCGGCCGCCGATTGCCCACGTTGGGGACGCACAAACGACCGTCTTTCCATAGCAATCCATCCTCAACAACAAATTGGGAATTTGACTCATCCAAAATATCAAACATGATTTGCTTCATGCGGCCATCCATATCCAAAGCATGCCGAATCCGATCAGCCAGGTCACACCGAACTTCTGTCCAGTTTAATAGCGCTTCAGCACTTGTTTGCTTGTCTACGCAAGAGATCACCAATGCCTCCAACTACCGATCCAACCGCTCGTCATGGATCGATAGCCAATTGGCTTGAGCTGGGGCCCTGCGACTCAATGCATCCGTAACTGCATTGACTTTCCCAGGCACATTATGAATTTTGAACGTGTAGTCGCCCATGAACTCCATCCATCTCCGTTGTCGCATATTTAGATCTTTCTGATCCAACAGGTATTTCAGGCTCTTGTGGTCAGTATAGATATCGACCTTCACCCCGTACAAGTTGTGCCTCCACAACTTCAAGGCAAAAATCACGGCCGCTAACTCCAAGTCATGGACCGGATAATTCCTCTCATGCACTTTCAGCTGTCGCGAGCCATACGCTATCACACTTCCATACTGCAGTAGCACACAACCCAATCAACTGCCCGAAGCATCGCTATAAATCTTAAAACCATCGGACCCACTCGGCGAACTCAGCACAGGCGCCGTGGTCAACCGACTCTTCAGCTCCTCAAAAGCTCGCGTGCACTCTGGCGTCCAAATAAACTTCTACTCCTTCCTCGTCAGAATCGTGAGGGGTAACGCTATCCGCGAGAAGTTCTCCATGAAGCGCCTGTAATAGCCGGCAAGCCCCTGAAAACTCCGGACTTCCGCTAGCGTAGACAGCACAGGCCACTCCCGTATCGCAATAATCTTCGACGGAACCACCACAATTCCCTCTCCACTGATTATGTGACCAAGGAATGCTACTGAGGACAACCAAAACTCGTATTTGGAGAATTTGGCGTACAATTAATTCCTCCTCAGCATCTCCAACACCAAATGTAGATGCTTGAAGTGATTCTCCTCACTCTGTGAGTACACCAATATGTCGTCGATCAAGACGATCACAAAGTGGTCTAGGTACTCCCTGAAAGTCCTGTTCATTAGATTCTTGAATAATGACGGCGCATGCGTTAGCCCAAATGGCATGACCGTAAACTCGTAATGACCGTATCTCCTACTAAAAGCTGTCTTGGGGATATCACTCTCCCTTATCCGCAACTGATAATAACCGGACTTCAGATCCAATTTCAAGTACACCGATGACCCGACTAACTGATCAACGAGATCATCAATCCTTCGGATCAGGTACTTGTTCTTCTCTGTTAGCTTGTTCAGTTCTCGGTAAGCAATACAAAGTCTCAAGCTTCCGTCCTTCTTCTTAATAAAAAGGACCGGTGCGTTCCAAGGCGACGAACTTGGACGCACATACCCCTGCTCGAACAACTCTTGAAGTTTTACCTTCAGCTCCGCCATCTCCTTAGGCGTTAGCCGATACGGAGAGCGTGACACAGGCTTCGCACCTGACACTATCTCGATGGTGAAATCAATCTCCCATTGAGGTGTGGCTCCAGGAAGATCGCCAAGGAACACATCAGGGTACTCAGATACCACTGAAATACTGTCTAATGTAGGCTTAGGCTTTGCAACCTCCACTAGCGTGAAGAACAGCTCTGCTCCAGCACGAACTGCCTTCACCACCTGAAGAGCAGACATCAAAGTCTTGCTCGACCCTTTCAAGCCCGTAAAGGTGGTCTCATGACCTGACCCCAACTTGACCTCCTTGCAACTGCAATCAATATAAGCTTGGTCTTTCGAGAGCCAGTCCATGCCAAATATCATGTCGAACTCCACCATCGGTAATAAAGATGCTTACAAATCGAACTCTTGACTCCCAATACGAATCTTAATGCCATAGATTCAATCCGCACACATCAAACACCTATTCGGCAACAACACATCCAGTTTGTCCTTCGCCATCGAAGAAGGTTCTCGGATACGTGATATGAATCCTTCAGACAAAAAGCAGTGTGAAGCTCCCTTATCAAAGAGTGCTCTCGCCGGATTCTCAAAAATCAAAACAAAGTCTGTCACCACATTTTCTTGCTTGATGGCCTCCTGCTAGCCAAGATTGTAGACTCTAGGTTGAGCCGGAGCATAATGGGATGCGATTGACTCCACCTCCTTGACCTTTTCCTCATATGTTACTCCCGGCTTCCTCTCGGACTTGGGACGTCCGCTCCAGCAGTCCCGGGAAAAATTTCCCGTCTTCCCACAATTGTAGCATGTGCCCAGGGTTCGGCTTGTAGTTGCCCCCGAAGCACCAGAAGAAGGGGCTGGACTCAAAGTCCTATCCTTCTTATTGAACTTGCGATACCCAGACTTCGCATTAGCCGACACTTTGAACTCTATCCTCTTATGACCAGAGTTTTTTTTGCTTGTACATTCTTCAAATCCTTTTCCAACGACCGAGTCGTATTGACCCGGGTCAAGAAGCCCGGTGTCATAGGCCCCGAGAGCAGTAGCCTGAAGTCATCTCTCAAACCTTTGTAGAATTGGTTTGTCTTACGCTCCTCATCCGCTAGCGTAGAGCTAGCGTACCGACCCAACTGAGTAAATTCGTGTAGATACTCATCCACGCTACTCTCTCCTTGTGTCAGCTTCTAGAAGTCATTCTCCAATGCTATCCTCTGAGCCGAGGGAAGGTACCTTGCCAAGAACAGTCTCAAAAACTCCTCCATCGAGACGTCCGTAAGTTGTCTTCCCCTCAAGTGATGTAGCTCCAAACCTTCCCACCACAGTCTAGCATCTCCGTCTAACAGGAATGTAGCTATAGTGGTCATCTGCCACTCTTCCATTTCAGTAGCTGTTAGTACTCTCTTCACTCGGGAGAGCCAATCCTCTGCTTGGGATGGGGTTCCCGTCCCCGAGAACACCGGAGTATTGAATCCAATAACATGTTTGATCTGCTTTTCGGTTGCTCTCCTATGCACCAAAGGCTCCACAACCACCAACTCCACCCTTCTTGGTTCATCCGTTTGAAGCAGTACCTGCTCCATCTTAGGAGTGGGCTGCTGCATTTACCTTGCAGGCTGCGCGTTGATCATAACTAACACCGCTTCGGCCACAAATCGTATGGTTTTTGTCGAGGGAGGTGTTGCAGGGGCATCATTTGGCGCGCTACTAGCCTTAGAAACCTAGCGTTCTGACGGCCCTGCACCACTTATGGTCACCTATAGTTGTACAAAACACCGTTAAGAGACCAAAAAAAATTGCAAAAAGCAATTATAGGAACACACAGGTTCCCCAAACAAGTGTATTTTCATTCCTAAGTGGACATTCATGGGTTCTTTTATGTTATAATGATGACGCACACACATGTGCTCACCACCCCTTAAAAGAATTCGCCCACGAATTCATTTAAGTTGACCGAAACCAGTAGTCTAATATCAAATTGTAACACCCCCTATCTGTCGCATAGCATATAGCAGTATGTCCGGCCGGGGCCCGACGCCATATACCACAGACAGGCCGAAAGGTAACTCAATGGAAACCATCCAACTAAGAATCAACATCCTACATAGAGTGCATTCTAGTGGAAGCAATTTAAAAGTTGCAATAATTAGAACCCAGCCAAAAGCATGAATGTCCACTGCAAAATCCAATAGGAATGACTTAGAGTACAGAAGTACATGGCCTTAAGGCCTTACAATATTTCACTCAAATTACAGTGTTTTCCAAACCTCGGCACGCAGGCCGGTCACACATGAATAATACAAGTAAAAATTCAAAATTAGGCCTTCGAGGGCCAGCTCAGCAACAAGGGCTTTTGCCCGCTATTTACCACTTGGCTCCGCAGCACCTGCAAGCACAATCCACCGCGAATGGTGGCAAATGAAAGCAACGGTCAGCTATGCTGACCAAATTATAACGACCCCCCCCCCCAAACTCGGGGCGGCGATTCTCCTTCCCTGCAATTTATTAGCATAACCAAGCAGTATAGTGTAAAAACACTTCATCACAGGCGTGGGCACGCACGACCACACACCACGTGCTCTCAGGGCACATTCTTGGTGAACACGGTCAACGTCCGCTGACTCACCACCACCGTCTGGGAGGCAAAATCTCGTGAGCATTTGGTCTTTCTGGCCACTGCTTAGGACCCTCCATCTATGCCAACGACGAGTACCACGTTCCTTAGGTCTCTCTAACCGAACCATATATAGTGGGTACGGTTCCTCCTAACCCATTGCTCACATCGCAAAGTCAACTTAAGCCGTCTGCGCGGGTCAAGCTTCCCCGAGTCCCATTCTGATCACACACTTCACATAACCTAGTTATGTGGAAGTTGGCTCCCAGGCCACCAAGTTGGCAGAATCACACATCTTCCCAGTTTTCCGGGTCCACCTTGGGGTTACTCCCCAAGGCTCCCTGTTGCAATCTGCCGCGTAGAAAACCCGAAAAACAAACATCCACACGGAGACTTCTCCGGCCACTCATGCAATGCAACATCACTGATCCAGACCAACGTGTCCGGGTAGGCTTCACACATCATGCTTATGTCCGTTTCTTGATTACGGACTCTACATGCTAAACAACGAGGACTATTCATGTCTACCAGAAGGAACAATTCAAACTCAACACAAACTCGCGAGAGCGGGCTTCTTATGCAAAGAAAAGAGGACTTCATATGTCCTAGGATGAGAATCGTTACCCTAGCATTCCTCTTTGGCGCCATATAAATCTATGCAGACGAAAATCACTGCAACGTCCTCGCCTCCGTAGATCCGAAGTCGGCTCGTGATTCGGGGCTCCGAAGCTCCGCCGGGGACCAGATCTTCCTTCCTTCTTCCTACTCACTCTCCCCTCTCTCTAGAACTTTAGAAAGAGAGTATTTTGATGAAATGAAGGATTCAAAACCCTATACCTGGGTACAACCCAGCATAAGCAACCCCAAGTCGTTAGATCCCAAAATAAGGAAACGGACGGCCACGATTCAGACTTAAAATCCAAAACCTAGGCCGAATATGGCTTGTGATACGCCCGTGTCCAATGTCGTGTTCCCCATTCGCCGTAAAAACTGACATGTCCCGAAAAGTACACGGGCTCTCGACACTCCCATGCCCGACTTGACACGCCCGTGTCATACAGTACACGGCCGTGTAGCGTGCCGTGTTCCTCCATCAACACAGGATCGAAAATGTCCCGCAAGGGACACGGGTACTCGAGATGCCCGTGTCGAAACTGACATACCCATGTCTACCCGAACATGCCCGTGTGCTAACGCCATGTATCCCCCACGACACGGCCCGACCTTCACCCCGAGAAGGACATGGCCTGGGACACGCCCGTGTCTCAGGCCATGTTTGCTTCTCAACGATCGTCGACTCCAAATTCGTCGACCTCTCAGCCAGATTGTCGACCCGAGCATGACATGCCCCTGGTACATGCCTGTATCCCAGGCCGTGTGACCCCTACCAAGTTCCAAACTTGGCTCAAAATGCCTCCCGTCGCTCTTTTGAGTTTCGGGGCGTTACATTCCCTATTATCACAGACAGGAACTTCCCTTGAGTATTCATGCCCTTCCTTACCAAGGTGCTTCCAATCTTTGTGGTTGGGGCAATTCCACACCATTCCAAAGCTTCTGAACACTTGGCAGAATCTAGGTCATCTTCTTGATCAATCCTTGGCAACTGAAATATCTTGCCCAGTCTTCTGGTTGTGATTTTGACCTTTGTTCCATTAACTTTGAACTTAATATTTTCTATGTTTGAGTCAATATGAGCATTGGAAAAGAATTCTAGAACTTCTTATTTCCAGACATTTGAAGGTTCTGAAAGCAGATATTCCAATCCAGCTTTAGTGATTAGGGTTTTTACATTCTTAATTTTGTTTGGCGTCGTGTTGAATCCATTTTTGACAAGTTCATAACCTTCGAAGAAGTTATCGTCATTCTAGGGTGCCATGAGAGTGGAGAGAAATGGTTGATGATTGTCGACTAATCTGAGTTCTAGTTCTCGACACTCGGAAATCAACAGTTCACAATATCAAGAAAGCATCGTTGACTTCTACTCTCACACCCTATTCATAGTCAAATCTTTTCTAAAGACGAAAGGGCGCGGTCCATTTAGACTATTTCAAATTTTTTGGAAAATACATAGTGCTGATACAAGAAACATTGTCTATCAAGATGTGTCGACACAAGTGAACATAAGGATAATATCTCTCGACATATACCTTAGGGTCTCGACACCATTTGATGTATCGACACTTACTTTGGAGTCTCGACACATTCTTTGATGTCTCTACACTTTCTTTAATGTCTCGACACATACTTTGGTGTTTCGACACATTCTTTGATGTCTCGACACTATCTTTGATGTCTTAACACATTCTCTGTTGTCTCGACACAACTTTTGACTGAGCCGAAAAATGTGTTTTCAGAACTATAGATACTTGACACTTTGATGTTTTTACTTGATATTTAATTGAGTAAACTTAATTATTAATTAATATTTTATTCTTGTTTTCTTTAGTCTTTATGAATTCATTAATTATTCTAGATTTAACATGCCAAGTTTAAATTTAAAGAAATTAAATTTCTCTTCATCTGGGGGTTTAGTGAAAATATTAGCAATATGTTTATTTGTAGGAACAAATTCTAGATTAATGTCTTCCTTTTTTACATGCTCACAAATAAAGTGATATCGAATCTCAATATGTTTAGTTCGACTATGTGACACATGATTTTTTGCAATTGAAATGACACTAGTAGAATCACAATATAATGTACTTTTACTTAGGTGAATATTATTCTCTTGTAATTGATGATGAATCCAAAGCAATTGTGCATAACAACCCCCAACTGAAATGTACTCAGATTCAACAGTGGATATTGCTACGCTTGTTTGCTTTTTGCTGCTCCATGATACTAGCCTTCTACCAAGGAACTGACATGAACTTGAAGTGCTTTTCCGGTCTTCTTTACAACCTACATAATCTGCATCTGAAAAGCTTGTTAGTTCAAAATCACTATTCCTAAGATACCATAGGCCAAGACTCAGTGTGCCCTTTAGATATCACAATATTCTTTTGACTGTTGTATAGTGAGACACCTTAGGGCAGGATTGATACCTAGCATAAACACAACTAGCGTACATTATGTCTGGTCTACTGGCAGTTAGATAGTGTAGTGATCCCCATATGCCCCTAAAAAAGGTAATTTCAACTAACTTGCCAGCACCATCCTTATCTAAAGACATACTGGATCCCATAGGAGTTCTCATGGAAGTGGCTATTTCCATGCCATACTTCTTGATTAACTCCTTGGTGAACTTAAACTTACTAATGAAAAGTCCATCAACAGTTTGCTTAACTTGAAGACCCAAGAAAAACTGGAGTTCACCCATACTACACATCTCAAACTTACCTTTCATAAGTTTGGCAAACTTAGTACAAAGTGACTAATCAGTAGAATCAAATATAATGTCATATATATATATATTTGTACTAAGATGGTCTTGCCTTTGACTTCACTTAAGAATAGTGTTTTATCTATTTTCTCTCTTGAGAATTTATTATCTAGAAGGTATTTAGACAGAGTCTCATGCCAATCCCTTGGGGCTTGTTTTAATCCATAGAGAGATCTTAATAAAAGATATACATAATTAGGATGAGTGGAGTCAATAAAACCTGAGGGTTGCTCAACGTAGACTTTTTCTTTGAGGTTACCATTAAGGAAGCCTGACTTCATATCCACTTGGTAAACCATGAATCCTTTGTAGGCTGCATATGCCAAGAAGAGTCTAACAACTTACAATCTAGCCACTGGTGCAAAGGTTTGATCAAAATCTATACCCTCTTCTTTTCTATAGCCCTTTACAACCACTCTAGCCTTATTTCTGACTATAACACCATTCTCATCCAGTTTGTTCCTATAGATCCACTTAGTTCCTATGCTGTTACAGTCATCTGGTCTGGAAACCAACTTCTAGACTTACATCTCTTGAACTGGTCTAATTCTTCCTACATAGCCCCTATCCAAAATGGGTCTGCATTGGCTTCTTCAAACTTCTTTAGTTCTGTTTGAGATAGAAAACTTGAGTACATTACACTATTGTACTGTCTACTTCTTGTGGTCACACCATGAGCTCCATCTCTAATGGTCAGTTCCCTTAGATGATCCCTTAGATGTCTAATAACAACTGGTAATGTGACCTCTTCTCTTTGAACAGCTTAATCTTGTTGCTGAGTCTCTTCTTCTGGTTTTTCAAGTGCAAGTTTTTCCTCAACAATGTTTACTCCATTTTGTATACTTTGGCTTATTGGAACTAAGCCTTTTATTGACAACTCCTTTATCTTCAAGTCTCCTCCTATAGTGCTTGATGTACCATTACCTCAGGTAATCCTTTGTCAACTCCACCAAAGATCACCTTTGGTCCATCAATCATTGGAAAAAACTCCCTCAAATTGCTCTTTGATCTAGTTATGTGTCTGGAACATCCACCATCCAAGTACCAGATTATCCTATCTCTGGTGCTTGGACATACCTGCAAAATAAAGATTTATTTATCCGTAGGAACCCAAATTGTCTTGGGTCCTAGGTTCTTATTAGCTGGTCTCTATTGAGACCACCTGAGAATTTCTTAGCTGGGTTAATTTTGTGTCCATGAGACACTATGTGATTGAACCAACAGCCCGGGGCAAAGCATCCAATCTTTCCATAATACCAGCACTTATATCTGTTGTATCTCCTCTTTGGAGGCATAATATGAACTTTATGCTGACATTCCTTAAGACATGAATCAACAAACTTGATAGTTGCATTTTGACTGGGAACATAATAGTTATTTTGCCTCTCAGTCACAAAAGTCCTCCTTGGAGCAATCACATTAGGAATAGCTTTCCGATTCACATATGAGTTTGGTCCTACTGATCCAGACTTTTGGATTTCTTTTCCCTTAGTATGAAACACAGGTTGTGGAATGACTGGACCCTTTTGTCCTATCAGCTTTTTGTCTCTCCTTATGTTATGTTTAATATAACCAAGTCCACTTTCGGGAGTTCTTGTGAAGGTATCTATAATGGGGAGCACAGTCTAAGGTTTAGAGAACTGCTAAACAAGTCTTTTGTCATTCTGGAGTTTGAGTTCTAACTCCTGAATGGTTGCATCTCTTTGTTTGAGTGACAAGATTTCATCATCAATGATCTTAGTTAGCTTAGCTAACTTTGAACTCTAAAGTCCAATCTGTTGAGTATCCATCTCATGATGGTACTCAAGACCTCGTAGTGATGCAATCTTGATGGATTGTTCTTTGACAAGCTTTTTGCTCTTAACAAGAGCCTCAAGCAGTTTTCCAAACTTAACGGTGAGCTGTTGGAGTTCAGTATCAGAGTTGGACTTATGTGAATCACATTTAAGTTACATGAGTCTGACTCATTCTCAGTCTCATGAATAGAAGTTGTAGAACAAATAGAATTGTCAAAGATTACATGAGTATCCTGACATTCAACAATTTTTATTTCTGGATTATCAGACAGTGCCATCAAGTTAACCTCCATATCATCTTCAGAGTCACCATGGAGTGATTAAGTTATGGAGCTATTGACCTTGTATATGGCCTCTCTGATGAATTCCTCTTCATAGGAGAACAATCTAATGTGATAATGTTGTTCATCTGATTCAGTTGAATCTGAATAACTATCAGATAAGGTCTTTGGCTTCTTTTCCATCAGACCCTTTTCTAATTTCTTATCTTTGTAGAACTAATTTTCCTTGGAATTCCTGTTCTCCTTTCTCTTTACTGGACAATTAGCAATGACATGTCTAGGCCGGTTACAACAATAACAAATAATGTCATTCTTAACATGTTTGTTCTGGTTTGAATCATACCTAACCACAGAGTTGTTTCTGTGTTTGTCTTTCTTTTTGCTGGAACTTGGTCCAGCTGATGTCTTCTTGTTCCATTCCTTCCTTCTTCTCATCATCTTCTTGAATTGCCTGGTGAACAATGCCAATTCACCATCTAAAAATATCTTCTGATGAAGAACTCGTCCCAGTTTTAAGTTTATCTTCATCCCTTCTTGGTGATAAAGGAATTTCTCTTCTAGGCTTCTTTGTTGTGTATGCTTTGAAAGCCGTAGATCTAGTCTGATTTGAACTTCTGAAATATTCATCTTCAGCTTTTCTAGAATTTAACTGAAGCTCATGTGACAATAGCTTCCCATACAAATCTTGGGGTAACATGTTCCTCAGAATGCCCATTTCTCTTGCAGCACAAATCTTTATGTCCCATTCTTTGTTTAGCGATCTCAGAAACTTGCCATTAAGCTCATAGTTTGAGAATTTTTTGTCATAATTCATTAAGTCATTGACTATTCTAAAAAACTTTTCATAACAAAGTTCTATAGAATTAGTCTTCCCTTGCCTGAATGCCTCATACTACTAGTTGAGTAGAGAATTTTTGTCAGCTCTAACTTCTTTTGTGCTTTCCATATAGACTATTATAATGTCGCACATCACATTGAATGTTTTAAAGTCTACTAAGTTCTAAAAGGTTGAATTATCTCTTGCACTGACAATTATGTTTTGTTTTCTTTTATCCATGGTGGAAAGAACCACCTCATCCTTTGTCATCTCAGAAAGACTCTTAGGGGTTTGCACATTTGCATCTAAGATAGATACTTTGATGGGAATAAATGGTCCTTCTTGTATAGTGATAAAGATTCTTGGATCTGACGCCTCCATAAACAATCTCTCTCTACATTTAAATAATAAAATTATCCTTTGTACATATAGGAAGCTTTATAGAACTGAGTTCTCTATGAGATTCTAAAGCCATGAGATCTTATATGTATCAACCTCCCTTAGGATCCTTTTCTGACTGTTAGGTCTTTCTTTGAACACCCTCCATCTGATACCACTTGAAAGATAAATCTATGGGTAGTTAATCACCTAAAGGGGGGTGGGGGTGAATAGGTGCCTTTTAAATTTCTTTGTCACTTTATACTAAAAGTTCAGCAGATACTTGAAAATAAACATTCACAAGAACACAACACAAGCAATCCACCGAACACAGAGATTTTATAATGGTTCCCCTATCTAGGGTACATATACTTTCCCCTTCTTCCTCACTAACAATATGCTAGATAAGGTTATATCTCAACCTCTTCAACTCAGATCAATGATCTTACAGGCTTAGTTTCTGTTAAGAAACATACAACTCAGACTCATTGTCCTACCTCAGAGATCCACCCAATATCCTACCTAAGGTCCGTCAAGAACCCTACCTTAGCATTTATAACACAAGCTTACACCTTAGTGATCCCACACAAATCACCTATCTCATGTCCCTCAAGAACACTATGTAACGACTCCATCCGTTCATATAATATATACTAGAAGGTTCGGTCGGGGCCCCATAACATATACCACAAAATAGGCGGCGAAGTCACGGAGTGATACCAGAGTTGCGCATCCTAACTCATTTCATGCTAGTGGAAGCCTATAACACAAAATGGAACTATGAACATGAATGCCCACCATATAAAGATCCATATTTATATATAATAGGAATGTTCACCAAATACAAAGTCAGTTAGCCTTATGGCCTTACAAGTTCTTTGCAAGTGGCTTATAAATATTGGCGCGCAGGCCAGCAACATATAAACAAAACATAGCATGTTAAGCTTAGCCTTTAAGGGCTAGCAGCAGCAGGGACTTCAACCTTTATATGTCCCACTTGGTTCTCCAGCACCTGCACAGGGGCAGCTCACCCAATGGTGGAAAACAAGACAACGGTCAGCATTCAGCTGACCAAATTATAATGACCCTACCTCTATCCCGGGACAGTGGCATTCCTTCCCTGCAGGCATAGCAATTCTCATGCATATATATATATATATATATATATATATATATATATATATATATATATATATATATATATATATATATATATATATATATATATATATATATATATATATATATATATATTCATCACATATTGTGTACTCACGCACAAACATTCCATCACAATCGCCAGCCATACGGCCCGACGATCCATGCACTCAGGGCACATTCTTGGTGTACCGGCGAACCAGGGTACCACCACCGTATTAGGGTCGCAACCCAATGGTAAAATAATTGAGCATTTACTCCATGACATGCAGCCGAAGATTTTAGTCTTAATGTCCCGGGATTGGCCCATAGACCCCCATAGTGTCGTGGCGCGCAGGCCTAAGACTCTCGCTATGCGTTTCTGCAAAATGCCAATTCATCCAGACACCCATGGCAGACAACCATAACGCGGATACAGTTCAGCCTTTGCCCGTTGCTCAAATCATTAGTTCTATAACCAGACTAATGCGGGTCGACATCCCCTTGTCCGTTCAGCAAATAGCTATAGTGTCCTCATAGGACTAGCTTCATAATCACAGGTTAGCTAGGTGCCACACTCAAATGTAGTGACAGAACTCATTTTCCATCCCTAGTATTAACCATTTGCGGGTATTTTCCTGGGATTTCCTACCAGTACTTCCGGCTACTACCCTTCACAGGCACAACCCAGCAAGCAGCACAAGCATCAAGGGTGTTTTCCTGATGTACCATGACAGTACTTCCTGCTAATACCCTTCACAGGTACCACCCATGAACATCAAGCATTACAAGGGTATTTCCTGGACTTCCAATCCAGTACTTCCTGTTACTACCCTTCATAGGTACAACCCATTCAGCACAAGCATATACGGGTATTTCCTGGAATACCACTCCAGTACTTCCTGCTACTGCCCTTCACGGGTTTAACCCTTCGACTCCTATGATACACGTTTCATCACAGAGTCTTATCTGGTGCATATTTGCAACATCACCAATCCAGACCAACCTGTCCAGATGGGCTTCACACAGCATGCCTATTCCGTTCTACATTTCCGGATATATATGCCAAATTCGAGGAGATTCCAAGAATCAAGCAAAGGGAACCCTTCACAAGCCACCCTCTGGTGGGGGAATCCCATGCATATGCCAAAACAGAAGCCTACACATGGCTAGGAAGAAAGATCGTTACCCTTGACGATCGTTTTGGTGCCATGCGCTCCGAGTCGGCTAGACAGTATCGCAGTGGCCTTGCCTGCACAACGCTAGCCTCAGATTGTGAACAAGAACTCCGCAGCTCCACCGGTGGCCGGCTCCTTCCCTCCTTCTCCTTATTCCTCTCTCTCTAGATTTTAGAAAGAGTATGGCCTAACTCAAATGAGAATTTCCTTATTATTTTTCGGCCTTAAGGAAATAGGGAGGGCTTTCAGCCATCAGATCTCAGCTGAGGAAATTGAAGGCCATGATTTTGACACAAAAGGATAAATCTTTCCTAATGCGGCCTATGACACGCCCGTGTCACAGTCCGTGTACCTTAAGCGGCACACAACCGACTCATCCAGACTAGTACACACCCATGTGACATGCCTATGTCATGGGCCGTGTCACCAGACACGCCTTCAGACATGCCCGTGCCTGTGGCCGTGTACATCAGGCTGTACAAAACCAACTTCAGCCCGATCGGGACACTGCCAGTGACACGCTCGTGTCATAGGCCGTGTACCCTAAGAAACTCCCATGTCGTGCCCGTGTTCACCCGGTATCAATGCCTTGGGCACATCCAGCAAATGACACGGCCTATGACACTCCCATGTCCCAGGCCGTGTGCCCATACACGGCAGCCGACACGCCCGAGCTCAACTTTGTCAAACTGACTTCGTCGGCTAGCGGAGGACACAACCACTGACATGCCCGTGTTAGATGGTGTGTTCCCTCATTTTTCGTAGAAACGAATTTTCATCGACCACTCTCTGACTGCTCACCCGAGCAGCACACGCCTTGGGACACGCCCGTGTCCTAGGCCGTGTCACCCAATGTTTTCCAAATCCTGGGATTTGGGGTGTTACAACCCTCCCCTCCATATAATAAATTTCGTCCACGAAATTTGCACACAGGAAGGTAATAAACTACAAGATATTCTATTCCAGAATCGTTTAATACAATGTGACACGCATTGCATAACAGTTAAACAAATAGCTTGGGAAATTCAGCTCGCATGGTCTGCTCTCGCTCCCATATTAGAACCTGACGGCCGCAATTGTCCCATCAGACATTGACCATCCCGATTATCTTGTTCCACAACTATTTATCGGCACGATCCTCGATCAGAATAGGCCCAACCTTCATTGTTAGGCCATACTCCAGCGGCACACGATCACTCTCGATCACTTGAGCTGTATCTTTGATGGCTTCCCGAAGTACAGAGATGTGAAACACATCATGTAATCCACCCAAGTCTGCCGAAAGAGGTAGCTGATATACAGCTTCCCCAACTCGCTCTACCACTTTAAACGGACCAAGGTATCGTGGACTCAACTTTTTCAGACGTCGAATCCTGGATACGCCTTTGAAGAGTTTGAACTTCAAGTATACCCAATCGCCAACCGCGAACTCCACATTCTGGTGCTTGGCGTTGTAGTATTTCGCTTGACGATCCTGGGCTATCAGTAGCCTTTCTCGAATAGTGCGTATCATCGAGTTCGTTTCCTTGACTTCGTTACGTCTATACACTTTGGATTCGCCTGCTTCTGCCCAAGCTAATGGCGTACGACACTTCCGACCATACAGAGCTTCAAACGGTGTCATAACGATGCTCGCTTGGTAGCTGTTATTGTAGGCAAACTCCACTAGATAGAGATGATCTTCCCATCTCTTTCCAAAGTCCAGTGCGCACATTCAGAGCATATCCTCAATTATTCTGTTGGTCCTCTCAGTTTGGCCATTTGTTTGGGGATGAAAGGTCGTACTGACTGCCAATTTAGTGCCCAACAGCTGATGGATTAGCCTCCAATCATTCGATGTAAAGTGCCCATCAATATCGCTCACAATGCTATGAGGAACACCATGTAGTTGTACGATCTGCTCCATATAGAGCTTTGCCAAACTTTCCACTGAATCGTCCTGTTTGTTCGGAAGGAAGTGCGCCACGTTCGTCAACCGGTCTACAATCACCCAGACTGAATCATTCCCGCGTTGAGATCTCGGCAACCCATGCATGAAATCCATAGAAATATCATCGAACTTCCATTCTGGAATCGACAAAGACTTCAAGAAACCGCCAAGCTTCTGGCATTCTGACTTCACCAAAGCGCAAGTTTGGCACTAGGCCACATAATGAGCGACATCTTTCTTCAGTCCTGGCCACCAGAACAGCTTCATCATATCTCTGAACATCTTTGTGCTCCCAGGGTGAATTGAGTACTTCGTATAGTGAGCTTCGTACATCAACTCTTCCTGCAACTTACCCATACTCGGGACGCATAATCGGCCCTCTTTCCGCAAAAGGCCGTCATCCCAGGAGAATTTTCCCTCTGGCCCATCCTTTGCATAGCGTTGGAGTGTTTCATCCAACTCCGTTGCTCATCGAACACTGTCCGTAAGGTCATATTGCACCTTCATCCAGTTCAGACATGCATTGGCTGTGGAATTCATGTCAACACAAGAAATCTGTGATGCTTCCAACTCCTATATTAGACGTTCATCGTGCTTCTGCAACCAATTTTTCATTTTCAAAGCTCTCTGACTCAAGGCATCTGCGACCACATTTCTTTTCCTAGGAGTATAATGAATCACAAAGGTGTAGTCCCCAAGGAACTCCAGCCACCTTCATTGTCGCATATTCAGGTCCTTCTGCTCCAACAAATACTTTAGGCTCTTGTGGTCTGTATAGATTTCCGCTTTCACGGCATAAAGATAATACCGCCATAACTTTAGTGCAAAGATCACTGCCGCCAACTCTAAGTCATGGACAGGATAATTTCTTTCATGCACCTTTAACTAGCGTGAGCCATAAGCAATCACTTTCCCATTTTGCAGAAGAACACTGCCTAATCCGCTCCCTGAAGCATCACTATAGATCTCGAACCCGTCAGAACCACATGGCGATATCAACATAGGCGCCGTGGTCAATCGACACTTCAGCTCTTCAAAAGACCGTGCGCACTCCAACGTCCAAACGAACTTCTGATCCTTTCTCGTCAGCGTGGTTAGAGGCAAAGCAATTCGCGAGAAGTTTTGAATAAACCGTCTGTAGTAGCCTGCCAGTCCAAGGAAGCTCCTGACCTCGGCCACCGAAGATAACACCGGCCATTCCTTTATGGCTTTGATCTTTGCCGGATCCACTGCTTTGCCTTCTCCGCTTACCACATGGCCAAGAAAAGCCACCGACGATAGCCAAAACTCGTACTTCGAGAACTTGGCATAGAGCTTATTCTTCCTCAAAGTATGCAACCCCAACCGCAAGTGGTTTTCATGACCGGCTTCAAATTTCGAGTACACCAAGATATCATTGATGAACACAATCATGAACAAGTCCAGGTACTCTGGGAACGTCCAGTGCATCAGATCCATGAATACCGATGGCGCATTGCACAGCCCAAACGATATTACCGTGAACTCATAATGCCCGTAACGTGTTCCAAATGCGGTCTTGGGAATGTCACCTTCCTGAATCTTCAACTGATAATAACTAGACTTCAAATCCAATTTCAAGTAGACAGTTGATCCCACCAGCTGATCGAACAACTCATCAATCCATGGAATCAGATACTTGTTCTTTTCTGTCAGCTTGTTTAGTTCGCGGTAGTCAATACATAACTACAAACCACCATCTTTCTTTTTCACAAGCAGAACAGGCGCGCTCCAAGGTGACATGCTTGGGCGTATATAACCCTGCTCCAGTAACACTTGCAGTTGGAATTTCAACTCCGCCATTTCCTTTGGCGCAACGCATTATGGCAAGCGGGCCACATGTTTCGCACCTTTCACCAACTCGATCGTGAAGTCAATCTCTCGCTGGGGTGGTAGCCTAGGGAGATCCTTGGGAAACTCATCTACAAATTCCGATATAACCGGAACATTGCTCACACTGGCCTTAGGCTCAACAACCAGAATCAGTGTGAAGTACACCTCTGTGCCCTTCTGAACAGCCTTGACGACTTTGAGTGCAGACATTAACGTCCCGCCCACTCCTCTCCTCCCTGCGAACTTAATATCTTGCTCGGTATTCTGGCATAATGTGATCTCTTTGGTATTACAATCAATCAAGGCATACTGCTCCTTAAGCCAATCCATACCAAAGATCACGTCGAATTCCGATATCGGCAATACAGATGCAGTCAGACAGAAATCCTGACTTCCTATTTGCACCGCCACATCGCAAGCCTTATCAACAAGCATCAAACAACCATTCGGTAACTCCACCCTAACGCTATCTGTCTTCACACGACTAGGTATCCCAAATCGAGCTATGAAATCTTTAGACATAAAAGAATACGAAGCACCCGTATCAAATAGTGCTCACGCTAGCTTGTTCCGAATCATCGCAAAGCCTATGACAACCATGTCATATACACAAGCCGCATACAAATATGCAATAAACAAAGCATGTAAAAAGTAATACAATGCAATAACTTAACTCGTACCTCTGATGATGTTACTTTGCTTAATGGACTCCTGCAAGCCAAGGTTGTATACTCGGTGTTGCGCTTGAGATGCAGAGGACTCCACCACTGCCTTTCCCTTCCCAGCATAAGACGATCCCGCCTTCTTCTAACCCTTTGGTGGACCACTCCGACAATTACGGGCGATATGCCCCACTTTGCCACACATGAAGCAGGTACGATTCTCTGGCCTTGAAGAGGCCCCCGACGTTGCACCCGATGCAAGCGTAGAAGGATCTTGTCCAACCGACTTGGACCTCTTGTCTCATTTCTTTTGTAATATGACTTCCCGGGTCGGGGCACTTTGAAGTCCGGCTATGTCACAGCCAAGGTCCTCTTCCCTTGCTCCCTCTTCATGTCCTTTTCCAGCGCGCACGTAGTGTCAACCAACGCCTGGAATCCTTGGTTCACAGAACTTGAAAGAAGGAATCGCAACTCGTCCCGCAATCCTTCATAGAACCTGTTCGTTTTCCGCTGCTCATCAGCGAAGATTGAACCCACAAACCATCCCAACCTCATCAACTCATGAAGGTAAGTGTCAACACTGCCTTCTCCTTACGTCAGCCTTTGGAACTCATTTTCCATGGGAATGCGCTGTGCTACCAGGAGGTGCTTTGCCAGGAAGAGTCAGTAAAATTCCTCAATCGACTCTTATGTTAACGGCCTCCCAGCTAAGTGGTGTAGTTCCATCTCGTCCGACCATAAACACGCCTCTCCTTCCAGTAAGAAGGTAGCTAAAGTGACCTTCTAATCTTCCTCCGTCCCGATTGCCGTTATTATCCGCTTGACTCGCGACAACCAATCCTCAGCCTGCGTAGGAGATCCTATTCCTGAAAATGTAGGCGGGTTAAAGCTCATGAACTGCTTCAACTGCCTCTCAGCTGCTCAAGGTGCCACATCCGCAACAAGTTCTGTCCACACCGCAACTTGTTCCGGCCTCAATGCTGGCTATGCCTGCCCTTGCGCCTGCCCATTAGGATGTGCTTGAATCATCGTAAACACGGCCTCAACAACTAATCGTACAGTTTTTGTTGGGTATTGTATCCACACTAACCCAGATTTGATGAAGTCACCCTTGAACTAAGATGAATTAAGTTGTATTTGATGCTTGGTTTGAGTTATCTGTTTGTAGGATTCTAATGGGAAGTGTAGACCAATGTCAGTCTATAATGGTTCACCAAACACACGACCATACAATGTAATCCCTCATTGTGTGTTCCAAAGTGTTGAGTCATGTGTAGTCTCTCTATTGGGATACACTTAATATTCAAGCTCTAGGACTATGTGAAAAGACTTGATGCTGATTTCCCTTAAAGAAGAAAATATGTCAGAAAACTTTTCCCAAGTAAAGTACTTGAGTACCTTCTTATTTACTCAAGTAAGTTACTGAGTTTATACTCGAGTAGTAATTCACATACTCGAGTAGTTAAGATATACTCGAGTAGTCCAATTATGGCTCTCGAGTAATTTATCTTGTATACTCGAGTAATTTCCTCTTATCTCTCGAGTTTTCAGATTTTCTCTTCTCAAATTTGTCTAAGTGAAATACTCGAGTAGTATTATATATACTCGAGTAGTTCTATCTTCTTTCTCGAGTTAATTGTATTCTGACTCTCGTGTAGTTCCTACTTACTCGAGTAGTCTAAATTATATTCTCGAGTAGTTCATCTACTACTCGAGTAGTCAAATGCTTTTACTCGTGTAATCAAGGATTCTATTCCCGAAAAATTTCACTAAGTGAATTACTCGAGTAGTTCATGTTATATACTCGAGTAGATCATTCTATCTCGAGTAGTCCATGTTACACACTCGAGTAGTTCAGTTTTTCCTGTTCCAGATTTTTTCTAAGTGTTTGTCTCAAGTAGTCTCTTATATACTCGAGTAGTACTTCTTGAACTCGAGTAATATACTCCACCTCTCGTGTAAGTACTTAAGTACTCGAGTAAATCATTTTTGTTACTCGAGTAACTGAGTCTCTCTCATTCTTATTTACTCGAGTAGTTGACTCCATGTACTCGAGTAATGATTTCTTTTTCTCCCGAGTAAGTTTTCTCATGTGCTCGAGTAGTCACTTTCTACCTACTCTAGTAGTGCTGCATATACTCGTGTAGTCCTGTTTGACTCGAGTAATTTACTTTGACCATTTTCAGAAATTCCTTAAGTCCAGACATAACGGTCTTATTCTTAAACTCTGACATGATTGGTCCACGTGTCTTTCTCTTTATGAATCATTTAAGTCTAATCTTCTTGTCTCCTATAAAAGATCTTGTCAAACCGATAAACCCTAAGTTTTAAAAGAAAATTATTCTAAGAAAGTTTTTGCATCTGTCACTTTCCAAAAGAATTCAGTCTCCTCTCTCTCTCTCTCTCTGCAAGATCCGGAAACTCGCCGTCGCCGCCATCTCTATTTTCCGACCGGCTAGTGTTTCTTCTTTTCAGAGGATTCAGATTAAGAAGACTCTACAGATCGAGATCTCCGCTCAACGCTTCATCTACTCTTTCGATCGTGTAAAGTGGAGAAGTTCCAGATCTGATTTTGCCGAAATTCTTCTTCAATATTCTGATAAAGCTGCACGCCTAGAAGAAGGATTTTCTGATTTTCTGTTGCAGATCTGAACCAGATAATTTACTGTTTGTATTTTTGTATTGCTGTATTTCATTATTGTAGGAGAAGATTTCTCCGAGTGTAGGGGTTTTTTCAACTCCGAGATTGTAGGAAGTTTTCCCTTCCGACTGTAGATCTGTTTGTGGATCGAGTTTGTAGGAACTTTGTTCCGAGGGTAGGAATGTTTTACAATCTGAGATAGTGGAGTAGCCGAGTCTAGTATATTGCTAGATCGGTGAGGGAAAGTGGATGTACCCAAGGTTGGGGAACCACTATATATCTTGCCTCGTCTATGTTTGCTTGTTTGGTAGATAGATCTGTGCTTTGGTTGAGATATTTTATTCCGCAAAAAGATGCACAACACACCTATTCACCCCCATCTAGGTGATTTAGGTTGGCAACTATCATCTTTCAATTGGTATCAGAGCCAGGTTGATCGTTAATAGGTTAACACCTTGATCAGATCGTTAAATAATTGTCATTTGAGATCTACCAAATGGACAAGGCTAAAGATTTTGCCAAGCTTCCTTTGTGCAACAAGAATAATTTCCCTATATGGAAAGAAAGAATCAAGTTATTCATGGAAGCTGTGGATCCAAGGATCTTCATGATAGTTGAAGAAGGTCCTTATATTCCCATGATCGTCCCCACTATAGATCCTACAAAGAAAGTCCCCAAGAAACTTATGGATCTAGACAAGGATGAGATTGCACTTGTCTCATTGGACAAAAAGGCGAAAAATATCATAGCAAGTGCAGTCGATGATTCAATGCTGCAAAATCTGATTCACTGCCAGTTTGCAAAGGAGATGTGGCAGTCATTAGTTACCTTGATGGAAGGTACTGAGGAAGTGAGGGATGATAGAAGATCCCTACTTAATCAGAAATATGAGGCTTTCCGACAAGGAAACAAAGAAACCATTGCTGACACGTTTGAGAACTTCTTAAAGATAGTGAATGGGCTAAGGGTATACGACAGAGTCTTCACTAATAGAGAGCAAAATGATAAGTTCTTGAGATCCCTGACTAAGGAATGTGATAACAAGGTATGTGCTATCCAGGAGTTTGGAAAACTAGCCGAAACAGATCCTCAGAATCTCTTCGGGATGCTGATGTCCTATGTGCTCCAACTCAACACCAGGAAGGCTGAAGAAGAGAAAAATATGTTTGCATTCAAAGAGAAGTCTGTCGCTTTAAAGGCAGACACCCCTAAGAAGACCAAGGCTGTTCCTCCTACTCCAGCACCAGAAGTTAGTGAAAAAGAAACCTCAGAGCCAAGCACCTTAGGCTCTGAACTATCAGAAGGAGAGTTCTCACTACTCTCTCGGCAGTTCAAGAAATTCTTGAACAAGAAGAAGCAATGGAAAGGCAAGGATGCCTCTTATAGAAGATTACGACGCGATGGTGATCGGAAAATAAAAGGCTCTAGCAGCCATGACAGGTATAATACTAAACAGAACAAACATATTTCGACCGACATTATTTGCTACTGTTGTAATAAGCCAGGACACGTCATCGCTGACAGCCCTCACAAGAAGAAGGAGGGTGGTAGAAGAGAGGAAAAGAATTCCTCGTACAGCAAGAAGAGGACAAAGAAGATCTTGATGGCCAAAAAGGGAAAAACTCTTAGTGAATCTGACTCATCTTAGTTGAGTGAAGTAGAAGAAGCCTATTTTGGACTCACGGCTCAAACTGATGATGAACAAGAGCCCAAGTTCACTGGGAAGGTAAACTCTCACGCTCCTCTCTCTGATTCTGAAGTCTCTGAACATGATTGTGAGGATAGCTCTTCTGATGATGAGTCAGAACTCATGGCCCAATATAAGGAGTTAATTATGGCTTATGACAAATGTCGCCGAGTCATGAAAACTCAGGCTAAAGTGATAAAGTCTCTCAAAGCTGAAGAGAGCATCTTGAGAGAGAAAGTCGCAAAGACTGACTCCGTCGAAGAAAACTTCAATAATGCTATTGAAGAATATAACAAAGCTCTTGAGCACCTTGACCTCAAAGATAAAATCATCAAGGAACTGGAAGCCCAACTTGCTGCAGAAAAGAAACTAGTTGAAAGTTTCTCGAAGCCCAAGACAGTTCTTCCATTCGTTCCTGAATTCTCAGCCAAGGCCAAGGGTGCTGGATTAGGCCATGAAGAAGCTCCTAGTAAATCCTCTAGGAGAAATAAGGCTCAACAAAAGAATAAGGCCGCCAAAATGGCCTTATCCAAAGAGAAGGGGAAAGCCCCTCAAGATCAGACCACGTTCAAGAAAGTTATATTTCCTTCAAATGAGTTTGATTTTGACTCATCCTACGGGCACTTTGCTAGGCCTACCTATGTAGAGCCAAAGTCCCGTTATCAAGGATGGACTTGACAGAGAAACTTTGGCGAAAGTGTCTTTAAGGCACCTTATGAAGAAGTCATTCTTCAGAGCTATGGCCCTTTCAATCATGGCCATAACTTCAAGAAGGCACCAAAGATAAAGCCTGTTGTAGAAAAGCTTGTAAAGGAGAGGAAGCCATGTGATTGCCATCATCATAAGGCATCTTACTCCAAGAATGTTGCCCATGCTAGACCACAATTCCAAAAGATCAAGCAGGAGAACTTAAGGCAAAGATACAACAGATTTGACTGTTGGTGTTGTGGCAGAATTGGTCACTTTGCCATTGATTGTTGGTTTAATCCTAGAAATGCTGCAACCCCACATGTTGGCAATATGAGGAAGACCACTCCTAATGCTAATATTCATAGAGGGAGTGTTCTAACCCGAGACCAAGGACCCAAACGTATTTGGGTTCCTAAGGCTAACTTATTGTGATTGCAGGAATGTCCAAAGGCCAACAAAATGCCAATCTGGTATTTGGACAGTGGATGCTCTCGGCATATGACCGGGATAAGAAGCCCTATTCAGAACTTTACTCCAGTTGTGAATGGACCAAAGGTCATCTTTGGAGGTTCAGACCGTGGAATTACTAAAGGCTATGGTATGATTACTAACGAGAATGTATCCTTCTCAGATGTGGCTTATGTTGAAGGTTTGGAACATAACCTTATACGCATAAGCCAACCCTGCGATAAAGGATACATAGTTGAGTTTCACGCTGACAAGTGCTTGATAAAATCTGTTGATAATATGGAAACGATTCTATCCGGCACTCGAAGCAGAAACATTTTCTGTTTGAACTTCATTTGTATAGATTCTTCGACACCAGTGTGCTTTTTAGCAAACGATAGTGCGTCTCTTGCTGACCAATGGCACAAGAGATTAACACATATTAATTCCAAAACTATAAAAAAATTATTTTCAATGAACTTAGTACGTGATGCCCAAATGTCAAGTACGTCAAAGATAGATCTTGTCATGCATGTGTAAAAGGCAAGCAAACAAGGGCTACCTTTAAAAGCGTTATTGGCAAGAATTCTAATAGATGTCTTCATCTACTGCATATGGACTTGTTTGGTCCACTGGAAATTAGAAGTTTGGGAGGTAAGGACTATACGTTGGTAATTATTGATGATTACTCGCGCTTTGCGTGGGTGTTTTTTCTGAAACACAATTCAGATACCTTCGACATCTTTACTAATTTTTTCAGGAAAGTTCAGAATGAGTTCAACTGCACCATAGTCAAAATCAGAAGTGACAATGGAACAGAATTCAAATCTAGGGCCATGATAGAATTTTATGAAAGCTTGGGTATCTTTCATGAGTTTTCCTCTCCTCATACTACACAACAAAATGTAGTGGCCGAGAGAAGGAATAGAATGCTTATAGAGGTCTGCAGGACCATGTTGAGTGATGCTTCACTTCCGGAATATTTCTGGGCTGAAGCCATCAACACTGCATGCCACGTGCAAAATCGAGCTCTCATAAACAAAAACCACGATAAGACACCTTATGAACTTCTGAAAGGCAGGAAACCAACAGTCTCGTATTTTAGAAATTTTGGCTGTAAATGCTTCGTTCTAAACAATGGCAAGTATCACACTACTAAGTTTAGCGAAAAGAGTTTTGAAGGTATTTTTGTAGGTTACAGTAGCCATAGTAATGTATATAGGATTTTTAATAGAAAAACCCTGGTGGTTGAAGAATCGATATATGTTGTATTTGATGAGACGAGTTTACTGCAAAGTAACTCTTCTAGTATGCTTATTGAAGATGCGGGTGCAAAACTGAAAGAAATTAGCATTGATGAACCATCCGAAGACAAAAGCGAAAAGTTCATCAAGATCACCACTCCAACCCCAATGGGAGAGGCTGATGATCAAGATGAAGAAGTCACTCCGATGATAGAAGACAATCCAGATGCAAGGACTCTAGAGCTCAGATATTTGAAGGATCATCCCATGGACCAGATCATAGGAGATCCCTGAAATGGTGTCAGAACTCGTACACGTACAACTAATGAGAATCTATATTTAAGTTTTCTCTCGCAGGTTGAACCAAAGAAGTTTGAGGAAGCAAACTCAGATGCATCATGGATAATGGCAATGGAAGAAGAACTGAACCAGTTCAAGCACTGCAAAGTATGGAAGCTTGTTCCAAGACCCAAAGGTAAGAATGTCGTTGGGACAAAATGGGTGTACAGGAAAAAGATGGACGAGGATGGAACGATAGTAAAGAACAAGGACAGACTTGTCGCCAAAGGTTATCGTCAAGAAGAAGGAATCGACTTCGACCAGACATACGCTCCAGTGGCAAGACTGGAGGCTATAAGGTTATTCCTAGCATATGCTGAACTTAAAGGCTTCACTGTCTACCAGATGAACGTGAAGTCTGCCTTCCTTAATGGTGACATAAATGAAGAGGTGTATGTGGAACAACCTCCAGGTTTCGTTGATCCTAACTTTACTGATTACGTTTATTTATGCATAAAGCATTATATGGTCTGAAAGAAGCTCCTCGAGCTTTGTAAGAGACGATGTCTAGCTTTCTACTTGAGAACAAGTTCACAAGGGGAAAGATAGACAAGACATTATTTCTTAGGGAAATTTAGGGCAAGATTTTGCTAGTGCAAATCTATGTCGACGACATTATTTTTGGCTCTACTGATGACAACCTCTGTAAGAAGTTTTCAAAACTTATGCAAGGGAAGTTTGAAATGATTAGTATGGGCGAGCTAAAGTATTTCTTAGGGCTTCAGGTAAAACAGTCTGAAGATGAAATTTTCATCTCGCAGACTAAGTTTTCCAAAAAGCTGATTAAGAAATTCGGAATGGAGAACGCAACCTCGATGACGACTCCAATGGGTTCAACAATGTATCTGGACAAGGATGAAAAAGGGAAACCTTTTGATGAAACCAAGTATAGAAGCATTATTGGATCCTTGCTCTACCTTACTGCAAGTATACCTGACATAATGTTCTCAACATGTGTCTGTGCTAGATTTCAGGTGAACTCTAAGGAATCTCACTATGCTGCTGCGAAGAGGATTTTGAGATACCTTAAAGGTACAACAAATCTTGGCTTATGGTACCCAAGAAGTAATGATAGCGAACTGATAGGTTTTTCAGATGCAGATTTTGCAGGTAGCAAAGACAACAGGAAAGTCACTTCAGGGACTTGCCAATTCTTTGGAAGAAGGCTTTTGTCCTGGAGTAGCAAGAAGTAAAACTGTGTGGCAATCTCAACAGCCGAGTCAGAGTACATCTCTGCAGGCAGTTGCTATGCATAGTTAGTTTGGATAAAGAATCAATTCGAAGACTACAAGATGAATTTTGCAAAGATTCCATTGTTTTGCGACTCCTCCAGCGCAATAGCAATTGCCAACAACCTAGTCTCACATAGCCGGACAAAGAATATAGAGCTAAGGTATGACTTCATCTGGGAGCATGTGGAGCATGGGGACATAGACCTTCAATATGTCCCTATAGATAGGCAAATTACAGATATTTTCACGAAGCCGCTGGACGAGACCAAGTTCTCGTTCTTCAAAACATAACTTGGGATGATCAACAAGGAAGACTAGAAGAGGCTGGACTTTCAAGAAGGCCCAAGGCTCAGAGGTTAGTTAAAAGTTGGATTTTTCCAAAAGTTCAAGATTTTGACTCGAGTAAGTAACAGCATACTCAAGTAAGTATATGACCTACTCGAGTAGTAGAATGACATACTCGAGTAATCGACTTGACCTACTCGAGTAGTGGAATGCTATACTCGAGTAGTCGACTTGACATACTCGAGTAGCAGACTTGTATACTCGAGTAGTCAACTTCACTTACTCGAGTACCTCATTGATCTACTCGAGTACTTCCATACATCTACTCGAGTACTTCTGTATTATTACCCGAGTACTCCAGACTTATCTACTCGAGATATTCTCCTCACTCGTGTATATGCCGAGTCATCTCTTATTCAAATTTTCTTATGCGCAAACCAAAGGCTTATGCCGCCTATTCTATAGTTTACTTCAGTATTTCTTTTCAAATAATTAGACCTAAACCTAAGGTTATATAAATAAGAAAATCCGAAAATTTCATCTACACGAATTCATTTCCGTCTCTCGAGTACCAGACTGCCTCTTCGCCTTCCTACTTCAGTTGCAGAGCCGCGCCTCTTTCCGTCTCCCCGTCGACATTCTCTAGGGTTTCGCCATCTCCAAGACTTCTGAATCATGTCCGCCTCATCTAAGATCGGTGTTGGTTCGGAATTAGTCGCCACAGGGATTGCAGACCAATCCTCTAATTTCCATAATCTTCTGATTTTGCTCGACGCCGCCGGCTTAACATTAGTTCTCCAAGAACCATGTTGTATCCTCATCCCCGAAGTTGTAGAGTTTTTCAGGAATGTCAAGGTCAAGCACCATGGCACATTCTCGAAGTATTTAGTCAAATGTATCACCATTAAACTCTCTACAACCTCTGTTTCTCGACTTCTTTGACTGCCAGCTCCAGATGCAGATGATTTTCGGAGTGATGAAGACTATTCCAGAACCTGCTCTTTCTGTGGACGTTCTACTGATGCTAAATACATCAATAGGTCTGATATACATGCTTAAGGGCAATTCTTGGTTGATGTTATTGGTAAGATTCTTCTCTGCAAAACCAACTCCATAAGGGCCATACCCCTTTATTTCTTTGAATTGATGCAAGCTATAGTCTGTAGAAAATCCTTTCAGTTTGGCTTGTTGATTCTGACTAAGATTAAGGAGAGTATAAAGTCCCCAAACTATGCAAGGATAATTTCCCTGCTTCTCCATGAGATCAATCTAGAGGTTTTTAGTTTCTCCAAAGGAAGTATCATTCACCACATGAAGAAGGTCTCCATCTCCTCCATCCAGAGATGGGAGTTAAAGTTGCAAAATCTCTCTCAAGCTGCCAAAATTACTGATGTTGCAGACACAGAGGACAGGACTCCATCTACTTCTCCATCTTAGGTCCCCAGCTCCTCTGGTGCACCTATTGAGGAGGAGCCTGCTCCTACTATTCTGGTTATGCCACCTACTCTTCCTCCACATAATCCTCCACCAGTCACTCCAAAAGATATCCTCTCAGATCAACAGGTTCAAGAAGCACTCCTTTCTACTGATGCTACTATAAATGAAATGATAGAAGAGTTAACTACAGATGAACCTCCTACTCCTCTATCTCCACCAACTCCATCCATTGAAATTCCCAAGGACCCAACTCCTGGACAATCTCCAGACACTTCTCCAGTAAGGACACCAGCAAAATCTCCTGATGCCCCCAAAGAACAACAAGAAACAATTCTCATTTCTGATGATCTCTCACCTGAGCCAGCTGAAGCTCCTCTCAGAAATTTGGATTTTACTATCCCTCAGATTATGAATGAAGTGGAGGCCATGATACCCACTACAAGAGATCAGAGCTCAGTCACTCTCTCTAAAATATCTCCATGGGTGGATCCTCCTATTCCTTCTGCTCCATCATCTTCTGCTCCTGCTGCTGCTCAAGCTCCTTCCTCCACAGACTTGATGTCTCAGATTGTACTTCTTCTTCAAAACCAGAAAACATACTTTGATACTTGTCTCAAGACTGTCACAAACAAAGTAACTGCTCTGGAAACTGTGATGAGCAGAGGATTTGCTGAGATCCAGCACAACACTGATCAGCTCAAACATCTCTTCCAGATTGGTGGCAAAGCCTTAGACCACACCATCACCAGTGTTGGACAGGTTATGGAGCAAGGTCTGACTCTTGCCAATAATCAAATGGAACTGGACAAAAGGGCTGAGGCAACTAAGATGAAGATTTGTGAGGAAGTTGGAACTTTCAAAGATGATGCCATCTCCCAGCTATCTGTTGAAGTCAGAAAGGGGGAGAAGTTGGTAAAAGAATATTTAGAAAAATCTGATGCCATCCAAAAAGAAGTATGGGAAGCCAAAGTTAAAGAGATTCATGATGATGTTCTGGCTCAGATACAAAGTGTCAAATTCCACACTTATGATACTGCTGTTTGGATGCACAACCAGATTCTGCCAGAATTTGCTGTTGATCCTAACATTATTCCTCATCACCTGAACCCACTAGCTACTGTTGATGCTCCTGCTCCTGCTCCTCCTCTACAACCCACATTTTATCCTAGGCCTGGTGATTCTATTGCTCCTCCAGATTCTTATGCTCAGGATTGGGAAGATAATCCCGCTGATATCTTTCTCAAAGCCCATCCTGAGATACTGACTTACAAGAAGAAAAGGAAATATGGTGAAGGTCCTTCTGCTAGCAAGTTTGTTCATGCTAAAGCTCCTAAACATGCTGAGGTCTGGTCTCCTACTTCCACGTCTCTCATCCTGGAAACTCTCAAGTTAGTTCTGGACTTCCATGAAAGAAGAAACATTCACTACAGTTCCCATAAATGGGAGTTGTATGAGAAGTCCATGACCAAAAGGACAATCAATGATAGAGAATATGGAAGAAATAATCCAGCTGCTCCTCCCAGACCACCCAAATATTATCCTAAACCCTACAGCTATCAGAGAAGACAGCAACAGAAACAAGACAAGCAACATCATCAGAGCTAGCCCAAAAGACTCATGAGATATGGAAATGGATTTTAGTCATTAATGATATTTCTGGATAATCCTATCTATATACTTCAAAGTTTTGGATCTTATTATCTTTTTCATAGTTCCTTGTTTGCTTACATTACTTTATTACTTAACATTCCTTTTATGTCCATAATTCACCTTAGTGTAAAGGATTCTGACTTCTACAAATAGGGGGAGATTGTTGGGTATTGTCTCCACACTAACCCAGATTTGATGAAGTCACCCTTGAACTAAGATGAATTAAGTTATATTTGATGCTTGGTTTGATTTATGTGTTTGCAGGATTCTAATGGGAAGTGTAGACCAATGTCAGCCAACAATGGGTCACCAAACACAAGACCATACAATGTAATCCCTCATTGTGTGTTCCAAAGTGTGGACTCATGTATAGCCTCTCTATTGGGATACACTTCATATTCAAGCTCTAGGACTATGTGAAAAGACTTGATGCTGATTTCCCTTAGAAGAAGAAAATCTGTCAGAAACTTTTTCCCAAGTAAAGTACTCGAGTACCTTCTTATTTACTCGAGTAAGTTACTGAGTTTATACTCCAGTACTAATTCACTTACTCGAGTAGTTAAGATATACTCGAGTAGTCCAATTATGGCTCTCGAGTAATTTATCTTTTATGCTCGAGTAATTTCCTCTTATCTCTCGGGTTTTCAGATTTTCTATTCTCAAATTTGTCTAAGTGAAATACTCGAGTAGTATTATATATACTCGAGTAGTTCTATCTTCTTTCTCAAGTTAATTGTATTCTGACTCTCGTGTAGTTCCTACTTACTCGAGTAGTCGAAATCATATACTCGAGTAGTTCATCTACTACTCGAGTAGTCAAATGCTTTTACTCGTGTAATCCAGGATTCTATTCCCGAAAAATTTCACTAAGTGAATTACTCGAGTAGTTCATGTTATATACTCGAGTAGATCATTCTATCTCGAGTAGTCCATGTTATATACTCGAGTAGTTCAGTTTTTTGTGTTCCAGAATTTTTTTAAGTGTTTGTCTCGAGAAGTCTCTTATATACTCAAGTAGTGCATTTCTATATACTCGAGTAGTACTTCTTAAACTCGAGTAATATACTTCACCTCTCGTGTAAGTACTTAGGTACTCGAGTAAGTCATTTTTGTTACTCGAGTAACTGAGTCCCTCTCATTCTTATTTACCCGTGTAGTTGACTCCATGTACTCGAGTAATGATTTCTTTTTCTCCCGAGTAAGTTTTCTCATGTACTCGAGTAGTCACTTTCTACCTAATCGAGTAGTGCTGCCTATACTCGAGTAGTCTTGCTTGACTCGAGTAATTTACTTTGACCATATTCAGAAATTCCTTAAGTCCAGACCTAACGGTCTTATTCTTAAACTCTGACGTGATTGGTCCACGTGTCTTTATCTTTATGAATCATTTAATACTAATCTTCTTGTCTCCTATAAAAGGTCTTGTCAAACCGACAAACCCTAAGTTTTAAAAGAAAATTATTCTAAAAAGTTTTTACAGTCGTCTCTTTCCAAAAGAATTTTGTCTCCTCTCTCTCTCTCTGCAAGATCTGGAAACTCGCCGTTGTCGCCATCTCTATTTTCCGACCGGCTAGGATTTCTTCTTTTCAGAGGATTCAGATTAAGAAGACTCTACAGATCGAGATCTCCGCTCAACGCTTCATCTACTCTTTCGATCATGTAAAGTCGAGAAGTTCTAGATCTGATTTTGCTGAAATTCTTCTTCAATATTCTAATAAATCCACATGCCTAGAAGAAGGATTTTCTGATTTTCTATTGCAGATCTGAACCAGATAATTTACTGTTTGTATTTCTATACTGCTGTATTTCAGTATTGTAGCAGAAGATTTCTCCGAGTGTAGGGGTTTTTTCAACTCCGAGATTGTAGCAAGTTTTGCCTTCTGAGTGTAGATACGTTTGTGGATCGAGTTTGTAGGAACTTTGTTCCGAATGTATTATTGTTTTCCAATCCGAGATAGTGGAGTAGCCGAGTCTAGTATATTTCTAGATCGGTGAGGGAAAGTGGATGTACCCAAGGTTGGGGAACCACTATATATCTTGCCTCGTCTGTGTTTGCTTGTTTGGTAGATAGATCTGTGTTTTGGTTGAGATATTTTTTATTCCACAAAAAGACGCACATCTCACCTATTCACCCCCCTCTAGGTGATTTAGGTTGGCAACTATCATCTTTCAGTTTCCACAGAAGGCGGAGGTGTAGGCACCTCAGTTGGTGTCGTACTTTCATTAGAACGTTGGGGATCCGATTTCCCAGCACCACTCCGCGTCACCTATAGGTGAACAAGACACGCACATTAGCGACCGCACACAAGCAATCACAACAAAATAGGAATTCGCAGGTTCCTCAAACACATGTATTTGCATTCCTAAAGTGGACATTCAAGAGTTACTTAGTGTTCATGTGGTTCGCACGTACACATGCTCGCCACCCCACAAAAGAATTCGACTATAAATTCGAAAGGGAAAGACCGAGACAGCTGATACCAAAAATGTAACGACTCCATCCATTCATATAGTATATACTAGAAGTTTCGGTGGGGGCCCCACAACATATACCACAAAACAGGCAACGAAGTCGCGGAGTGATACCAGAGTTGCACATCCTAACTCATTTCATGCTAGCGGAAGCCTATAACACACAACAGATCTCTAAACATGAATGTCCACCCTATAAAGATCCACATTTATACATAACAGGAATGCTCACCAAATACAAAGTCAGTTAGCCTTATGGCCCTTCAAGTTCTTTACAAGTGGCTTTCAAATATTGGTGCGCAGGACAGTCACATATAGACAAAACATAACATGTTAAGCTTAGTCTTCAAGGGCTAGCAGCAGCATCAACAGCAGCAGCAGCAGGGACTTCAGCATTTATGTGTCCCGCTTGTTTCTCCAGTACCTACACAGGAGCAGCTCACCCAACTGTGGCAAACAAGGCAACGGTCAATATTCAGCTGACCAAATTATAACGACCCTACCCATTTCCCAGGGCATTGGCATTCCTTCCCTGCAGGCATAACAATTCTCATGCAAATATATATTCATCACATATTGTGCACTCACGCACAAACATTCCATCACAATCGCCAGTCACGCGGCCCGACGATCGGTGCACTCAGGGTATATTCTTGCTGTACCTGTGAACTAGGGTCCCACCACCGTATCAGGGTCACAACCCAACGGTAAAACAATTGAGCATTTACTCCATGGCGTGCATCCAGAGATTTTAGTCTTAATGACCCGGGATTGGCCCGTAGCTCCACATGGTGTCGTGGCGCGCGGACCTAAGACTCTCGCTATCCGTTTCTGCCAAATGATAATTCAACCAGACACTCATGGAAGGCAACCATAATGCGGATATAGTTCAGCCTTTGACTGTTGCTCAAATTGTTAGTTCTATAACCAGACTAATGCGGGTCGGCATCCCCTTATCCATTCAACAAATAGCCATAGTGTCCTCACATGACAAGCATCACAATCATAGGTTAGCTAGGTGCCACACTCAATGGTAGCGACATAACTCATTTTCCATGCCTATCTTAAACCATTTGCGGATATTTTCCTGGGCTTTCCTACCAGTACTTCCTGATACTACCCTTCACAGGCACAACCCAGCAAGCAGCACAAGCATCAAGGGTATTTTACTGATGTACCATTCTAGTACTTCCTGCTACTACCCTTCAAAGGTACCACCCCTGAACATCAAGCATTACAAGGGTATTTCCTGGACTTCCAATCCAGTACTTCCTGTTACTACCCTTCACAGGTTCAAACCATTCTACACAAGCATATACGGGTATTTCCTGGACTACCACTCCAGTACTTCCTACTACTACCCTTCACAGGTTTAACCCATCGACTCCTAAGCTACACGTTTCATCATGGTGTCTTCTCCGGTGCATATATGCAACATACCCAATCCAGACCAACCTGTCCAGATGGGCTTCACACAGCATGCTTATTCCGTACTTAATTTCCGGATCTATATGCCAAATTCGTGGAGATTCCAAGAATCAACCCAAGGGAACCCTTCACAAGCCACTCTCTGGTGGGGGAATCCCATACATATGCCAAAATAGAAGCCTTCACATGGCTAGGAAGAAATATCGTAACCCTTGATGATCGTTTTGGTGCCATGAGCTCAGAGTTAGCTGGACAGCACTGTAGTGGCCTTGCCTCCACAATGCTAGCCTCAGATTGTGAACATGAACTCCGCATCTCCACCGGTGGTTGGCTCCTTCCCTCCTTCTTATTCTTCCTCTCTCTAGCTTTAAGAACGAGTATGGCCTAACTCAAATGAAAATTTCCTTCTCATTTTTCGGCCTTAAGGAAACAGGGAGGGCTCTCAGCCATCAGATCTCAGCTGAGGAAATGGACGACCATGATTTTGCCACAAAAGGATAAATCTTGCCTGACACAGCCTGTGACACACCCGTGTCACAGGCCATGTACCTTAAGCGGTACACAACCGACTCATCCAGACAAGTACACTCCCATGTGACACGCCCATGTCACGGGCCGTGTCACCCGACACACCTTCAGATATGCCGGTGTCTATGGCCATGTACATCAGGCTGTACAAAACCAACTTCATCCCGATCGGGACAGGGCTAGTGACACGCCAGTGTCACATGCCGTGTACCCTAAGACACACCCATGTCGTGCCCGTGTTCACCCGGCCTCAATGCCTTGGGCATATCCAGCAAAGGACAAGGCCTGTGACACGCCCGTGTCCCAGACCGTGTGCCCATACACGGCAGCCGACACGCCCCAGCTCAACTTTGTCGAATTGACTTTGTTGACCAGAGGAGGACACGCCCTCTGACACGCCCGTGTCAGATTGCGTGTTCCCTCATTTTTCGTAGAAATGAATTTTCGTCGACCACTCGCCGGCTGCTCACCCGAGCAGGATACGCCCTGGGACACGCCCGTGTCCCAGGCCATGTCACCCAAAGTTTTCCCAATCCTGGGATTTGGAGTGTTACACCCTACCTCAACCTTTATAACATAGGCTCACATCTCAGAGAATAAATCCCATACACACTCGGATCACAAAGAGATTGTACAGGTTTAAAAGGAAAATGGGAAAGAAGTACTTTCAGAAAAACAACAACTGAGATCTGACTTATCTGAGAATTCAGATTCTTCAATTCAGCAGCACAGGATTAGTTCTTGATGAGCAGGCTGGCTGAAATGATTCTTCACTAGATCTACAAAGTTCTTGATGATGATCGGCTTGATTTTCATGAAGAACTTGTAGAACAGATCCACCTTAATCCTCTGATCAACTTGTTGAAAGGATCAGAAGACTTTCTTGAAGACCTGCATCTTCCTTCTTCTTGGTATTGTTGCCCTCCTCTGACTTAGGAGAAATCAAAATGAGCAAATTGATTGATTTTTCTGATTGTTTGATTCTGTGCAAATGAACCCTCTATTTATAGCCTTCACTGGTTGTTGGCTTTTGATTGATGACATCATCACATGTCGTCATACTTCAAGTGTTCCTTCAAATAGTTTCTGACGTCATATTAAGTCACTATAGCTGACACGAAACTTATGACTTGACGTGACACTCCTGTGTTGACTCTGTACAACTTCAGAATTAGAAGTGTCGAGAAGTCCTAAGTGTCTCGACACAATAATACTGCAGGGTGTTGAAACATCTTAGCATTCTCGGCACAACTGTCTGCTGGGTGTCGACACCTACTTTAAATCAACACTGTGTCAAGACAGTTAAATTGTCTTGACACTACAGAATGTTAGGTGTCAACATCTCTAAGATAACACTTCAGTTCTTCATTGTGTCGAGACAGTTGTACTGTCTTGACACTACTATCTTGAGCTTTATGGTGTCGAGATATCTGACTTATCTCGATACTATTGTTTTGATATTCAAAGTGTCGAGATAACTGAATTGTCTCGACACAGCTGTAATGATCTGTCGACACTTCTCCTACAAAGGTGTCGACATAGTTGTGAAGTGTGTCGACACATTTGTACTTAGTCCTTTGTTCTACGCTGCTACTTGCTAGGCTTTGACTATCCTAACTTCACTCAGTACTATTAGCTGTATGGCGTTGAGTGATTTGGCTTCCCTTGACACCTGTGGACTTAACCAATTTTCTTCCATCACTGTCATGATATTTGGCATGAGTGAATGATGAGTACAATTATGATAGGATTTTTACTCTCATAATTGTAATCATGTCCACAATTTTCTATCTCCCTATGTAATAATTTCGCGAGAATAGTTAAGAATTTTCTTTATCATGAATAGAAGAGCACAGTTAGGAGTTTCTATTATTCCATGTATTAAGCTATTTATTTATTACTTCATTTTCTTAATGCAGTTATTGCTAACCTGTGAGATTAAAAATCTTGGAGCAAACAAAGGAGTTCATAGATTCAACACGGGTGATGACAGGACAAGAATTGGGCGCACACGGGTAGGAACACGCCCGTGTTCCGTACCCGTGTCCTTTTCGTGATGGAATAGAATAATTGACGGAAAAAGACATAGCACCACACTGTTGGGAACAAGCCCGTGTTCTCACCTGTGTCCTTTTCGGGATAGATTCACCGTCTGCTGCCAACCAACCCTTGTGCGAAGAACACAATGAACAACACGGTCGTGTTAGTACTCGTGTCAGATGACATGGCCCACGAGCAGACACGCCTATTTGTGTGGAACCGCCTTTGAACCGTCAACACGGCCTGTGACACAACTGTGTTGGAACCCGTGTCCGACACTGTTTGCAAGGAGACTATAAAAACCTGTAGAAAATTAGAATGAGACTTTTTGGATCATTTCATTTGGAGAACTTCTAGAGGACGAACGTGGAGATTCCAAGAGAAGGAGGAATTGAAGGAGATTTTCGTATGCTTTTAATCTTTCATGTATCTCTTTTAATATTTCCTTTCTCTTGGTGATCTAACTTTATTTATTGTTTATTTTGCATGAAACTTTTATTTGAACAATTGAGTAATCATGTATGTTATTGTTTTCATCAAATTTGTGATATTTTATTCGTATATAGACTTTCAAACAAAGAGATTATCCTAGTTATTAATTTATTATTTGTTCTACAAGAATTCCAAGTTTTTAGATTGAGAAATTGGAAGGTTGCGATGATGTTTATATGTTCATATGTAGGTGTTATTTCTCTTTGCATTTCAATTTGCATGATCGAGAGATATGTTGATTGGATTATTATAATACGGATAAATGGATTCATGGTATTTTAGAGATAGTATTTCATGAATTTATGTATTAGATACGATACTTTATTTTAAAGCAAATTTGAGGGTTGTAAATTATTCGAGAGAAAATTTACTCAACTTAGGTTTATATTTTGAATTGCTCGAGAGAGAATTTGATAAATGTTTAACCCTTACAATACAACGAATTTGATAATCTTATTATTATCTGATTACATAGAATTGAGTTAATGTGCAGTAATGTTCATGTGAATGCTCTTAGACTTTCGGCTTTTTATCATCTTTAATCCTCCAATGTTTTTGTATCCAAGTAGTCATAGTTAGGTTAATATAGGTTAAAAATCAATTTGAATTATAGGTATGATAATAGAGTGAGGGTGAGTACGAGTATTTTAAAAGACCTTGTGGAATATGACATGAGATGTAGATTTCTCCTATACTATGATTGATAGGTGCACTTGCCTGAAAGTTAAATCAATCTAGCTTATGCCCATCTACATAGTTTATACTAGAGTGTAGAATGAATCCGCATCAAGTTATTACTTGTTAAAAAATAACCATCAAGTTTTTGGCGCCGTTGCCGGGGAATCGTTTTCAATATTTTGAATGTTTAAACTTTATTAATCTACCAATTTTTGTTTATTAACATATAACTGTAAATTAGTTTATAGTATAATTATATCGCTTAATCTCTATTTTGTAGTCTATTAGTCTATGACCTGGGGGAGAATTTCTGGGCTAGCACCATTTCATACTGACCCAGAACGAATTATTCACAACACTAACCAAAGGGACGTGTGAACTAATACCACAGATATTTCAAAAGGACTTTCAGAAGCGGAAACAGTAAACTAAGGAGAGCATCATCTAGAAAATTTGGATAACATGGCAAACCAGAACGAGCAAACCATGTCTGACTTTGCGAGACATAATCTACAGGGAACTGGGTCAAGCATCGTTAGACCACAAATAGTCACCAACAATTTCGAATTGAAGCCTAGTGTTATATAGATGGTTCAACAGTATGTCCAATATGATGGACTGCTAGATGCAAATCCTAACACACACTTAGCCAGATTCTTGGATATATGTGATACATTCAAGATCAATGGCGTTTCCAAAGATGCTGTTCGATTGAGGTTATTTCCGTTCTCACTAAGGCATAAGGCGAAGTAGTGGCTCAACTCATTACCTAGAGGGTCGATTACTACATGGTATATGATGGTTGACAAGTTTTTAATGAAGTATTTTCCACTGGCGAAGACTACAAAGCTAAGGAATGACATCTCTACGTTTGTTCAATTGGAATCTGAATCGTTGTTCGACACATGGGAATGATTCAAGGATCTCTTAAGGAGGTGTCCCCATCATGCACTACCTTCCTGGCTTGAGATTCAGACTTTTTACAAAGCTCTCAATACAGACACTAAACAGATGTTCGATGCGGCTAGTGGAGGCACCTTGAACAATAAGACGCCTGAGGTGGCTCAACAGTTGATAGAAGACATGGAAATGAATAACTATCAATGGACTACCGTGAGACATAAACTTAATAAGCCTGCAGTAATGTATGAAGTAGATGTTGTCACTGCCTTAGCCATTCAAGTGGACAAGCATCACCAGAAGATGGATAACCTTTCCTTAGCATCACCCTCGTTGTTACCTCAATAATGGGACCCTTCATTTAGTGGAATGCTGGGTTGTGAATCTCAAGTGCAAGAACATGTTGACTATATGGGCAACAACACCAGACCTCCTTTCAACCAAGCAAACAACCGGTATAGTTTTACATACAATCCTGGTTGGAGGAACCACCCCAATTTCTCTTGGGGAGGATAAGGAAATCAAGGCAAGCAACCTATGTTTGGACAACCACAACAACCGGAACCAAGGAAGCCAACATTGGAAGATGTACTTACCAATTTCATGCAAAATACTGATGTAGCTTTCCGGAATCAAGATGGGTCAATTCGTAATTTGGAGAACCAGATTTGTCAGTTCACAAGGATGGTATCTGAAAGGCAGAAGGGAACACTTCCAGGTAATACTGAGACAAACCCGAAGGAGCATGCAAAATCCATCCAATTGAGGAGTGGAAAGGAGTTATAAGACCAAAGGCTTACAAAGGAAGTGCCCCAAGAGGAGTATAGCGGCGAATGACCGAACAAGATGAACGTGCAACCAATGGAGTATCAACCATCAACACCATATCCAACAAAGCTTAACAAGGAGCACATGGATGTGCAATATGATAACTTCTTATCTATGTTTAAACAATTACATGTCAATTTACCTTTTTCTAAAATCATTCAAATACCTAAGTATGCTAAATTTCTAAAGGATTTGATCTCAAATAAAAAGAAAATAGAAGAATTATCTTTTGTAACCCTTAGTAAAGAATGTTCCACTATTTTACAAAACAAATTACCACAAAAACTTAAGAATCCCGATTCATTTTCAATTCCATGTTTAATCGGTGATTTACAAGTAAATAAAGCTTTAGCAGACTTTGGAGCTAGTATAAACTTAATGCCTTATAAACTATATTTGAAACTAGGTCTAGGAGAACTTAGCCCAACTAGAATGAGTATTCAACTAGTAGATCGATCAGTTAAGTACCCTAGAGGAATAGTATAGGATATATTGGTTAAGGTAGATAAGTTTATATTTCCTGCCGATTTTGTTATTCTAGATATGGACGAAAATATCGAACTACCACTCATACTAGGTCGTCCATTCTTAGCTACATCTAGAGCCCTTATTGATGTTTTTGATGGTAAATTGGTTTTGCGAGTAGGGGAAGATGAAGTCACTTTTCAAATTGGCAATACAATGAAACAATCCTTAGATAATGATGATTATTGCTATTTTTCTCATGGTGTTGATAATTTTATGACTTATATGAATTCTAATTTATATAACAGAGATACTTTAGAAATTTGTATCACTAACTATTATCTAGAAGATGAAAAAATGAAGGCATTGTTGAACATTTATTTTTTCTAGACAATTGTGTTTCGATGAATAGAACGACTGAGTATAGTTTGATTACACAAGGATATCGTGAAGGTCTTAAGAATAATATTAAGGATCCACCGATAGTAGAAATAAAAAAATTACTGGATCATCTTGTGTATGCATCCTTAGGAACTAATTCTTCTTACCTAGTTATTATCTCCTTTAATCTTTCTAATACTAAAAAAAGCTAAATTAATAACTGTGCTGAAGAAATATAAAGATGCAATAACATGGCAAATATCTGATATAAAAGGTATTAATCCTAGTTTTTGCACTCACAAGATCCTTTTGGAAGAAAACTATAAACCTTCTATTCTACCGCAACGTAGGCTAAACCCAAATATGAAAGAGGTAGTTAAGGCTGAGATTGTTAAGTTGTTAGATGGTTGTATGGTATACCCTATTTCAGATAGTTCATGGGTTAGTCTTGTACAAGTCATTCCTAAGAAGGGTGGTCTAACAGTGGTAGCAAATGATAAAAATGAATTAATTCCAATGCGAACAGTAACAGGTTGGCGTGTCTGTATTGAATATTGGAAGTTAAACGATGCCACTAGGAAAGATAATTTCCCTCTTCCTTTCATTGACCAAATATTAGAACGTTTATCAGGACATTCTTATTATTGTTTTCTAGATGGAATTTTTGGATATTTCCAAATTCCCATAGTACCAGAAGACCAGGAGAAAATAACATTCACTTGCCCATTTGGTACCTTTTCCTATAGACGTATGCCATTCAGTTTATGTAATACACCCGCCACTTTCCAAAGGTGCATGTTAGACATCTTTAATGAATATGTTGAAGATATTATGGAAGTGTTTATGGATGATTTCTCTATTTTTGGTGACTCATTTGGTTTGTGTTTGAATAATTTAGAAAAATTTCATAGTAGGTGTGAGGAAACAAACCTAGTGCTTAGTTGGGAGAAGTGTTATTTCATGGTGCAAGAAGGGTTAGTACTTGGTCATAAAATCTCAATCCATGGAATTCAAGTAGATAGAGCAAAAATTGAAACCATAGAAAAGTTACCACCACCAACCTCCGTTAAGGCAGTGAGAAGTTTCTTACGAGATGCAGGATTTTACCGCCGGTTTATTAAAGACTTCTCTAAAATCTTTAACCCACTTAGTAGGCTTTCAGAAAAAGACATACATTTTATTTTTGAACAAGAGTGTCTACTTGCCTTTGAGTTCTTAAAAGAAATATTAATTAATTCTCCTATTATGATCGCACCAGATTTTACTCAGCCATTCGAGATCTTGTGTGACACTAGCAGTTTTGCTGTAGGAGCTGTCTTAGGAGAATGCCGAAACAAACACTTTCATCTATATATTATGCTAGTAAAACACTTAATAAAGCGCAGGAGAATTATATAACTACAGAAAAAGAACTTCTAGCAGTGTTATTTTCCTTTGATAAATTTATATCCAATTAAACATTGTCTAAGGTGGTAGTTTACACAGATCACTCTACCCTTATATATTTGCTAGCTAAAGTGGTAGCAAAGCCTCATTTAATTCGTTGGGTTCTTTTATTGCAAGAATTTGATTTAAAAATTAGGGATAAAAGAGGAGCAGAAAACTTAGCTGCAGACCATCTCGCACGTTTAGAAACTCCACTACGAGCAATATTAGATGAATCTGAGATTTCTGATACAGTCCCTGAGGAATCATTATTTGCCTTATCTATAAATATAAATCCTGATTATCCGTGGTTTGCTGATTATGAAAACTATCTTGTGGCTAAGGTCCTTCCAAAAGAATTTTCATATTAGAAGAAAAAGAATTTTTTCTCTGACTTGAATATTACTTCTGGGAGGACCCCTTTCTTTTTCGGATATGTGCAGATTCCGTTATACGATGGTGTGTATCAGTGGAGGAGGGTTGGAAAATCGTGGAGCAGTGTCATTCAAGTCTTTTTGGTGGTCTCTATGGAGCAAATTGCTCAGCCAAAAAGTTCTTGATTGTGGTTTTTATTGGACCCTTCTATTCAGGGATGCACAAAGGTATGTGCTTTCTTGTGATTTTTGTCAGAAATCAGGTAATATTTCTAAATTACATGAAATGTCGTAAAAATTTAATCATGAATGTGAAGTATTCGATGTGTGGTGGATTGACTTTATGGGACCATTTCCAGTTTCTTACGGGAATAAATATATTTTGGTAGTTGTAGATTATGTATCAAAGTGGGTTGAAGCACAAGCTTTGCCTACTAATGATAGTAGAGAAGTAATCTAATTTTTGAAAACCTTATTCCCACGATTTGACACACCACATGCACTTATTAGCGATAGGGGTTCACATTTTTGTAATCTACAACTAGATAAAGTATTACAAAAATATGGAGTTACCCATAGGATAGCCACTCCTTATCATCCACAAACTAGTGGTCAAGTTGAAGTTTCAAATAGAGAACTTAAGAGGATCATAGAAAAATATATAGAAGGGAATAGGAAGCAATGGTCTAGGAAACTAAATGATCGTTTGTGGGCATATAGGACCACCTTCAAAACACCTATCGGGACAACCCCCTTTAGATTAGTCTATGGTAAATCATGTCACTTGCCTATAGAATTAGAATACAAGTCGTATTGGGAAATACACTCTTTGAATTTTGACACTAATTCTATAGGGGAGAAACTAAAACTTCAGCTTAACGAATTAGATGAGTGGAGAACCAAGGCTTATGAGAACTCCCGAATTTATAAGGAGAAGACCAAACTATTCCATGACCGTCACCTTCGCAAAACTAAGACATTCCAAAAAGGTTCCCAAGTCCTCCTTTTTAATTCCAGACTGCGTTTATTACCAGGGAAGTTAAGGTCTAAGTTGTCCGGACCCATCCAAGTCGAAGAAGACTTTCCCTACGGCACCGTCGAGCTAACCCACCTTGAGAAGGGTGATTATAAAGTCAATGGACACCGATTAAAACTTTACTACGGTGCGCTTCCTCAAGATTTTGCTCATCCAGAAACATGCCTTCGTCTAGACTAAGATTACGTAAAATGTAGTAATATTTCTAAGTTTATAAAATTTTTAGTATAAGTCTAGTTAGTTTTTAATGTAAATTTTTTTTAATAAAAATCACTTAGGAGGAAATTCCCAATTCAGAGGAGGACACGGGTTCCCACACGCCTATGTGCATAGCCGTGTCCCTAACATCCCCTTGTGTCCAGTCGTGTTCTATAAAAAAGAGTGGGTCAATTTTTTTTCCCGAGCACCACACAGATCGACACACACTAGTGTGCCATCACATATTCTTAACACAGCCTGTCTACACGGCCGTGTTCTGCGCCGTATCAATATTTGATGATATTCATCCCGAGAAGGACACGACTTGACACCCAGCCATGTTCCCTGCCGTATAACACCCCTAGAGCTAATTTGGGTTCAGGCTTGGTTGATACGGCCTGGGACATAGGCGTGTCCCAGTGCGTGTATTGTTTGGGTTGAGCAGTTGAGTGTGGTATTGATGAAACTGGTTCGATAGAGGGAACACGACAGTTGACATAGGCATGACCCATCTGACACGGGCATGTCAGTAGGCGTTTCCCCCTCAAACTATGCTCGACGATCGTCGAGTAAGGTGTACATGACCTGGGACACGGGCGTGTCCCAGGGCGTGTATGTGGTACACAGACTGGGACACGGGCGTGTCCCAGAGCTATGTAACTCTCGGGTGAAATCGAGATATGGCTGAGTGAAGTATACGGGTGGGCAACACGGGCGTGTCAGGCATGACACGAGAACGTAGGGTTTGACACGGGCGTGTTACACGACTGTGTACTAGCTAGATTTGAGTCGGTTGACTGCTGCTTATGTGACACGGCCTGTGACACGGGCGTGTCACAGGGCGTGTCAGGTTGTATTCATGCTTTTTTGGATAATTCTGAGCCGTTCGATTCCCTAATCTTAGATCCAAAGGTTAGCCACCTTCCATGTGGAGTAAGGCCGGGAAAATGGGGATAAAGACCTTCCTCTTCATCTTCTCCTTCTTCTTCTCATTCCAAGAGAGAGAGAAAGAGAAATGGAGAGCAAGGGAAGGAGAGAAGGAAGGAAAGCCAGCTACTGGAGGAGCTGTGGAGTGCGGAACGAAGATCCGAGAGCGGATTCGTGAAGGCAAAGCTGAGGTAGTGACTTCCATCCAGCTAATTCATGGCACCGAAGCGATCTTCAAGGGTATCGATCTCCTTCTTGGACATCAAAGTCCTTTCTTTATGGATCTGCGTGGAATCCTCCACCAAGAGGTGGATTACGTAAGCGATTTCTTGGTTGAGTCTGCATCTAGAGTCAGAAGTCTGGAGTATGACATAGTCATGCTATGTGAAGCCCATCTGGACGGGTACTCTGGATTGGTGATGCTCATGGGTAAACTGGAGAAGACTCCGTGGATTTGATGTTATGAGATATAGACTTTGCTTATTGGATGAATAAATGATATGTGATGTGCATATGGATGTTTGGAGGCTTTGAATAAGCTCCGGGTTATGAGAGATCATTGGTAGCATGCTCGGGAAGCGAGCACCCGGCCTGCTACACTACTAAGGTGGGTTGATCTAGATAGAGTAGGGATAGATAGGAGGTAGTGCCTGGGAAGCGAGCAGCCGACTTGCTGCACAACAAAGTGTGGGTCAATCTGGATTAGGTTGAGGGATTGATGGGTGGCAGTGTCCGGGAAGCGCGCACCCGGCCTGCTGCACCACAACGTGTTGGTCGATCTGTTTTGGTTGGTAATGTTTAAGGTGCCCTGAGCGCACGGAGCATTGGGTGGATACCAACATTTGTGATATGGTTGTGGTTGCTAGATTGATATGGTTGTGGTTGCTAGTTTGCTAGATTGCTAGAGAGATTATGATATGATAATTTATACAGGGAATGAACCACTGCCCCGGGTAAGGGGTAGGGTCGTTATAAGTGGTCAGCTAAAGCTGACCGTTACTTTGTTTGCCGCTCCTTGGTGGAAATGTGTTTGCAGGTGCTGTTGCTTGATATGAAATGAGAGGACTGGAGGTTTGCTGCTAAAGGACCTTGAAGGTCATGTGCGTGGTTGGATTTCATGTGTGGCCGGCCTGTGTGCCGATGTACGAAAATGTATTTGTGTAAATAGAAACCTGTAAGGCCTTAAGGCCATGTGTGCGTGAGTTGTATACATTCCTGGATTGGATATATAAATGTGAAGTTTATATAGTCGTGGGAATTCTCTGAGCTGAATTCATCTAACTTAAAATTGCTGCGCTAGAATGTATTGAGGTAGGATGCGAGTAGATTTTGATTTCCACAAGTAATTCTGTCGCTTGTCTGTGACATATGGCGTGGGGCCCCGTACGGACCCACCATTATATGCCACGTGACGAGTGGGGGCGTTACAAAGTGGTATCAAAGCCAGGTTGAGATTATTTGGGATGAGAGAACATAATTGAACTCACGAATGTCCACTAGGAATATATTTCATGCACGTACAGTGTGTGAGTGTGTGTTCAATATATAATTCCTGTTATGCCATGTCTGATTAATGGTGTTTTGTACATTGATAGGTGTCGAGGAGTGATGCTGGCCATTTTGCGCCCCAGAGGTTGGATGAGCGTGTAGTGACTGAGACGGCGCTCGTGGTGCTCACAGTGTTATATGCACGGCCTACTCGGCAGGCAAGGCCTGCAGGGGTACTAGTATGGTCTGGTGCAAGGCAAGAGCATGTGGAAGCCGAGGTGGATGAGCAAGTAGTGGGAGAGCAGTTGAAGCGATTTATGGAAGGTTCCCCAACGCAAGAGGAGAATTGGCTTGCGAGAGTGAAGAGAATCTTGACTACAATGAAAGTGACCTTAGCCACTTTCTTACTGGAAAGAGATTCAAGACAATGGTGGGAAGACGTGCTGGCAATAGAGATGCCAAAATGTAACATTTCGCAATCAGAACAGTCGGCGTTTAGGAGACGAGAGAGGAAAAGGTTCAGGCTTGCCGAAGTAATTCTGTTGACTGTGCCTTCGGAGGCAACTTATGGACAAAAATGTGTTGAGACTCGTACATGTTTTTATTATGGGAAGTCCGGGCATATAGCCCCTAACTGTTGGGAAAAGAAGAGGAGCATCTCATGTAACAAAAAGGGGAAAGCAGTAGTCGAGTCATCTGCATCCCAGACGCCATTGTGATTGTATTAGTCTAAGAGCCGGAAAACTTAATTGGTGTAGGACAGCTGCTGATCCGAGTAACCTGTATCCCTTTGGTGATGTACATCGATGTGGTATCGACGAAACGAATGACCTATGCATTGTTGACTTATAATATGTTTATGGCTATATGATGTTCAGATACATGGTTAGAGTTATAATATGTTTAAGGCTAGATGATGTTCGGATACATGGTTAGAGTTACGGAGACTATATGTCCATGGTTGGATATCGAGATATGTGAATACTGGTGTAGATAAAGTAAGAATACTGAAATGGTTGTGTGTGTAATGTGATTTGTTATGTTGACTAATGAAATATGATGTATTTGGTGATATATCATTTGAGTGCATTTTGTGGCTGAATGTGCATAGATGGGAGTTAGGGATGTATGTATGTGTTGTATGTACTGTTTAGTTGGTGCGATGCTTCGGGGTGAGACAAGCCAGGGACTCTGAGATCTAACCCGGCTCATGTATTCGAGTGCTTGGTTGCACATTGTGGGATTGTGTGGCTGATTGTAGTGAGCCAAATTTCGAGGACGAAATGTCTTTGAAGGAGGGGAGGATTGTAACACCCCCAGAGCTAATTTGGGTTCAAGCTTGGTTGACACGGCCTGGGACACGGGCGTGTCCCAGGGTATGTCTTATTTGGGTTGAGAAGTTGAGTGTGGCATTGACGAAACTTTTTCGACGGAGGGAACATGCTAGGTGACACGGGCGTGACCCATCTGACACGGGCGTGTTAGTAGGCGTGTCCCCCTGTTCGACAAACTATGCTCGACGATCGTCGAGTAAGGTGTACATGACTTGGGACACGGGCGTGTCCCAGGGCGTGTTTGCGATACACGGCCTGGGATACGGGCGTGTCCCAGAGCCGTGTGACTGTCATGTGAACTCGAGATATGGTTGAGTGAAGTACACGGGTGGGCATCACGGACATGTTTGGCATGACACGGGCATGTAGGGTATGACACGGGCGTGTTACACGACCGTGTACTAGCTGGATTTGAGTCGGTTGATTGCCGCTTATGTGACACGGCCTGTGACACGGGCATGTCACAGGGCATGTCACGTTGTGTTCATGATTTTCTGGACAATTATGAGCCGTTCGATTACCTGATCTTAGATCGAAAGGCTAGCCTCCTTCCATGTGGAGTAAGGTCGGGAAAATGGGGATAAAAACCTTCCTCTTCATCTTCTCCTTCTTCTTCTCATTACAAGAGAGAGAGAAAGAGAAAGGGATAGCAAGGGAAGGAGAGAAGGAAGGAAAGCCAGCTGCTGGAGGAGCTATGGAGTGCAAAACGAAGATCCGACAACGGATTCGTGAAGGCAAAGCTGAGGCGGTGACTTCCATCTGGCTACTTCATGGCACCGAAGAGATCTTTAAGGGTAACGATCTCCTTCTTGGACATCGAAGTCCTTTCATTATGCATGTGCGTGGAATCCTCCACAAAGAGGTGGATTGCGTAAGCGATTCCGCGGTTGAGTCTGCATCTAGAGCAGGAAGTCTGGAGTACGGCATAGACATACTGTGTGAAGCCCATCTGGACGGGTAGTCTAGATTGGTGATGCTCATGGGTAAACCGAAGAAGACTCTGTGGATTTGATGCTATGAGATATAGACTTTACTTATTGGATGAATGAATGATATGTGATGTGCATATGGATGTTTGGAGGCTTTGAATAAGCTCCAGGTTATGAGAGATCATTGGTAGCATGCTCGAGAAGCGAGCACCCTGCCTGCTACACCACTAAGGTGGGTTGATCTAGATACAGCAGGGATCGATGGGCGGCAGTGCCCGGGAAGCGAGCACCCAGCTTGCTGTACTACAAAGTGTGGGTCAATCTGGATTAGGTTGAGGGATCGATGGGTGGCAGTGTCCGGGAAGCGAGCACCCGGCCTGCTGCACCACAATGTGTGGGTTGATCTGTTTTGGTTGGTAATGTTTAAGGTGCCCTGAGGGCACAGAGCATTGGGTGGATACCAACGTTTGTGATATGGTTGTGGTTGATAGATTGATATGGTTGTTGTTGCTAGTTTGCTAGAGAGATTATGATATGACAATGCATACAGGGAAGGAACCACTGCCCCGGGTTAGGGGTAGGGTCGTTATAAGTGGTCAGCTAAAGCTGACCGTTACTTTGTTTGTCGCTCCTTGGTGGAAATATGTTTGCAGGTGCTGTTGCTTGATATAAAAGGAGCGGACTGGAGGTTTGCTGCTAAAGGCCCTTGAAGGTCGTGTGCGTGGTTGGATTTCATGTGTGGCCGGCCTGCGTGTCGATGTACGAAAATGTATTTGTGTAAAGAGAAACATGTAAGACCTTAATGCCGTGTGTGTGTGAGTTGTATACATTCATGGTTTGGATATATAAATGTGGAGTTTATATAGTCATGGGCATTCTCTGAGCTGAGTTTATCTAACTTAAAATTGTTGTGCTAGAATGTATTGAGGTAGGATGCGAGTAGCTTTTGATTTCCACAAGTAGTTCTGCCACTTGTCTGTGACATATGCCGTGGGGCCCCGGCCGGACCCACTGTTATATGCCACATGACCAGTGGAGTCGTTACATGTCGTGTCGCTGGTCGATGATGTTCATCCCGAGAAGGACACGACGATCTACCCGGCAGTGTTCTCCCCCGTATCGCCGTTCGATGAATTATATCACGAAAAGGACATGGCTACCTACCCAACCGTGTTATCACCCGTGTGCATTTTAATACACTGTGCCCGAGCAGGACACGGGTCGATACACGCCCGTTTTGTTGACTGTGTACGCCTGACGCTCTGCTTTCTCATGAAGTTTGACGACACGTCCCGTCGATACCCGTGTTCCATGTAATGAAGATTCCTTAACACTGGTGCACACACGACCGTGTGTGAACCCGTGTTCATCTTCTTTAAATAGGGTCGTGTTTTGGTCATCTCCATCTTCCTCCCCTGATTTCCAACTTCACCTCCTGCGCTTCCACTCTTCCAGAGCCGGTTGAGATTTTAGCCTTCAACGTGCGTGGATTCGCCTCCTCTCGTAGCCATCTATACTCCTAGGTAAACAATTTATGGATTACGTTCTTATTTTTTTTTTGTTTTCGCAACTTCTTCTTCTTCTACTCCACTCTCTTTCCCTTCATCTTATTTCTTTCCTCATTTTCCACCTCTTATTTCTTCTTCATGTTTCAAAAATCCTTATATTTGTCCACAGATCATGACTTCAAGACATGCCCAAGGTGGTCGCCGCCGTCGCCCGAATCTCCAGGCATTGTCTACGGAAAGGCGCGATGCCGTTGCGCCGCTGGAATTCACGGATCAAGCGCACATCAACCGCTACAACCGCCTCCAGTTGAAAATTATCAAGACATTCGATCGATTGACTGGAGCGTCCTGGAGGAAATAAATCTAGCCGGAGATGTTAGAGAGTTTATATCTGTAGTGGGGTGGAAACAATTTTTTTCTATCGAGGAGTTAGGATTTAAGGAACTCACATTAGAGTTCATATCATGTTTTTATTTAAATCTTAGACCTACTCTCACTAAGCACGCAAACGCGTAAGAGGGGGTCATATTATTTCGAGTAGCGGACACTACTTATACACTTGGTGAATTGAATTCACTATCAACCCGAAAAGGCAAGTGTACCTATCTAATTGTAGTACCAAGGTCGTATTAAAACTCGGGGTTGTCAAGTACTATTACTCATGCTTCTACTATTATCCTACCGTACGATTGTTGGTTGTTTGAGAATTTAAAATTAAACAAAAGATAATATTAAAAAGAAAACATCGGATAAAAAGATAGCATTCGATCAATGATTCACCATGAAAAAGATGAGAAGGAAAAAAAATAAAGTTTTATGATTGCAAATCAAACTCGACCGTGACGGATCCGAAAATAAGAAATAATCTCACGAGAGCCTTAAATCCCCTAACTTATAGATGTTTTGACCGAAATCTGTTTACAAATCAAAAAGTCCTAATGTTGCATTATCGAAGTGATCCGCACTATTGGATTTGACTCCAATCTGGAGGATTTATGTCATCCTATCTCTAGGATTGCATGCAACTCCTTCCTTCTTTGAGTGATCTTTCAAATCAACGAGTCTCTCGACTACTATGAAATGAGATCAAATTGCCTACTACCGTATACCAGAAACACGGAGTCGACACGAGATAAATCAAAGGAGGATCGAGAATAAATTTGACAAAAATAAAACTAAGAAGTAAAAGGAAATCTCATCTCATTTCATGGATCGTCATGATCGAATGCTAAAGGAAAATTAGCTACGCATGGTTGAAAAGGAAACAAAAATAAGATGAAGAAAATTCATTTTCATTAATTAATAAAAAGGGAGTACACAATAATAGTAATAAAGAGAGATAAGATTATACTAATAAAAAGATTAAAATAATGAAAACGAATTAGCAACAAGGAAAGAAAAGAACTTGCACTAGCACTCTCACTTGCTCTCCAAAATCCAACCTTTTTAAAGCTTGATGCAAGGGCTCCTTTTATAGATGAGTGGGAAGGTTCTAGAGAAAGGTGGAGATGAAGGGGGAGAAGGGTGTGGCCGGCCATGCTTGTATGGGGGGAAAACTATAAAAAGAAAGGGGGAGAGAGGGTCAGCCATGCATCGGCCTCAAATGGGCCAAAGTATGGAGAGAGCCATGCAAAGGTGGCTGGACTTGAAGTGGGCTGCTGCACTTGGAGGGCTCAGGTTCACCATGAAGAGGAGCTCATGTTGTATCATGTAGGTTGGTTGCATGGGCTCGGGCTGCATCAATGAAAGAGCGGCTTGGGTTCACCATGAAGAGCACCGGCCATGCATCAAGTGGGATCCAACCTACAAAAAAAATAAAATAAGACACAATATTAGTTATGCTATATAACAAAACAAACATATACAATAAGACAAATAATATGCTGTAAACAAAACATAATAGAAAACCCTATAATTAAACTTAATAGGATGCATAATAGGATGCATACAAAACATTATACATAATGGGATGCATACCAAACATAAAATAAGGAATTAAAACATAACATCAAGAAAATAGAAATTAGAACCTATCAAACATAAAATACATAAAAATATAATTAATCCTAGGAATATTTATGCTAAACTAACCCAAAAACCGATGACTAAAACTAGTCATCAAATTCCCCCATGCTTAAGTATTTGCTTGCCCTCAAGCAAATGGAATTTAAAAATAGGGAAGAGGAAGCAAAAAAAACAAATTTAAGTTTCATGCTTAAGAAAATCAAAATATGAAAAATTAGACTATCCTAACTTTTTTGTTAACAACTAGTGGGGTGAGAAGTGCATAATAGAAAAATTGAAAATGGAGGCCTAAAAATATCATTAGAATATAAAGAAGAATTACACATTTCTAAATCCCTAAAACAAGGCATCCAAAATTTAGGAAAATAAGAAAAACAAAAGTAGAGATTCTAAACAAACGGCGCATTGAACGAACTACTAGGTTGCTAGAATAACAATTACCCCTAAATCACCTCAAGATAACCTCCAAAGAAATCCATCAATGATGGTGACCATAGGCTTGTCCGTTCACAATCTCTCCACTATGCAGGTTCACATTCTAAAGATCAAAAGGGCTTTTATAGGCGTAAAGACTTGGCTTAGGTAAATGATTAGGAATAGAAAATCAAAGATAAAAACGATGGTTAAAACACACTAAACCAAGGTTGAGCTTTAAATAAACATAAAAAACACAACAAGTACATCATTTTCTCAAATCAAACTAAAGTAAAGAACAAGGCCATGTATTTTTTCTTTTCACATAATTGGCGAAAAATAAACTTCTTCTTTTTTTGATTGATTTCACATTTTGATAATAATTTTTTTTTCTTTTCATAGGAGAGCTCCAAATGTAAGCTTAAAACTTCCTTTTCATTTTGCAAAAAGATAACCCATCACAAAGATAATATTTAAGTAAAGCTCAAATCTAGTGTGATATAGGAAAGGCATTTTGGCTTTGGTGAAATAAAATAATGAAAGGTGGAGCTAAACAAAGAAAAATTGGAAAAAAGGCCCAAAATTGTTTTAGCAAAGGTGAAATATGTTGTTGGGCAAAAAGGCTCAAACAGATCAATGGGTGACCTAAATCATTTCTAGAGTACATAAAAAATGGCACAAATGCTTCGAGAGTTGCTAGAGACAAGTTCTAGACACTAAGAAAGAATTACCCCAAAATTAAAAAGTGACAACATTATCTAACAACCATTCATATGCAATTTAATCGAATAAAAAGAAAAAAACGGCAAATTGCTAACTTACAACATAAAAAACGGATGCCTATATTTAAGAACTAGAAAATAGTAAAACTAAGCTGTGCTAAAATAATATATTTAGAAAACCGATTCAAAGAAATTCTACTTAGAACTAAAGAACCGCATGAGCATACACACCACTAGAAGAAACATAAAAATAAAAATAGAAAATAATTTTTTATTCTGATTTTCAAATAGATTTTACAATTTTTTGGATTTTTGAATTTTCTAGTTTTTTTTGGATTTTTGATAAAGTTAAAGAAAAACAAAAAAGGTAGTACTCCTAAGAGGCTTAATATAACTATAATTTTTATTTTTTATTGTTTTTGTAGAAAAGAAAATCATGAAACCCTCCCCCATTCTTAGATTTTTCATTGTCCTCAATGAAAGAAAAAGAAACGAGAAAGAGAAGAAGAGGCGGGGGGGGGGGGGGGGGGGGGGGGGTTGAGAATGCAATAAAATAAAAATAAGAAAAAGAACAGGACTTCCCCGGGATTGTGAGGGCGAAAGCGGATGTCGCTCCCCATGCTTGCGCTTTAATTCATTTGATCACCAGCAGGCTTGACTTGATTCTTCTTGAAATCAGCAACGTTGGAGCGGCAATTATGAACTTGTACTTGTATGGCCACCGAGAAGAAGAGCAAAATACAAAAATAAAAACAGACAAATCCTTGTGCATTCTCACAAGAGTGTTATTTATTTAACAATATAAAGTTCGAATAATAATAATAAAAGTTTGATAATAAGAATAATAAGTCCATAATAATAACAGTTCCACATGAAAAAAAATATTAAGAGACAAAAATGAGATGCTCCTTTGCAGGAGATAAGGAATCATTTGAAAAATATAATTTCAGTCTATGATCATTCACTTTAAAGTCACCATTGTCCGGGTGCGAGAGCAACACAGTTCCATAAGGAAAAACTTGCTTGACCGTAAACGGTCCAGACCAGTGAGATTTAAGCTTTCCAGGGAAAAGACGTAAACGCAAATTAAAAAGAAGAACCTGATTGCCTGGTTTAAACGTTTTAGGGTGGCGCAAGTTCTTATCGTGATAAAATTTCATGTGTTCTTTATAAATTTTGTTATTCTCATAAGAGTTCGCTCTCCACTCGTCGAGTTCATTTAATTGATTTTTCCTGTGCTCACCGACCGAGTGCGGGTCGAAATTAAAAAAGTTTAGTGCCCAGTATGCACGGTGTTCTACTTCTACCGTGAGATGACATGATTTTCCATACACTAATTGGAAAGGAGTACAACCAATAGCGGTCTTGTATGCCATCCGATATGCCCAAAGAGCATCGTCTAACTGTAAAGACCAATGTTTGCGAGAAGTAGAAACAGTTTTTTCCAAAATCCTTTTGAGTTCACGATTGACTACCTCGACCTGACCGTTTGTTTGGGGGTGATAAGTGGTGGATAGTTTATGCGTAACGCCGTATTTAGCTAAAGCTTTAGCGAGCTGAGCGTTGCAAAAATGACTTCCCCTATCACTAACGATCGCTCGAGGAAAGCCAAAATAAGAAAATAATTTTTTTAAAAGAGAAACTACGACTAGAGCGTCGTTACTGGGTAAAGCTTGGGCCTCCTCCCACCTAGAAATATAATTTACAACGACTAGAATGTATTTATTTCCTAAGCTTGAGGGGAACGAGCCTACAAAGTCAATGCCCCATAAGTCAAAAATTTCACACTCAAGAAAATAATTTTGTTCCATATCATTTTTATTGGAAATATTTCCAGTCCGCTGGCACCGATCACACCCGCACAAAAAGATTTGAGCATCTTTAAATATGCTTGGCCAATAAAAGCCAGCAATAAGCACTTTGTGGGTGGTGCGGTTTGCTTAAAAATGCACGCTAGTCGTACATTCATGAACATGCTTCAAAATTTGTTGACCTTCTTTCCTGGAAACACATCTTCTTACCACTTGGTTCGCACAAATGCGAAATAGAAAGGGGTCCTCCCAAAAATAATACTTCAACTCAGAAAAGAATTTCTTCTTTTGCTGAGAAGAATACTCTTTTGGCAGGACCCGGGCCACGAGATAATTGGCCAGATCGGCAAACTAGGGGGTAGATGAAGAAACGTTCAAAATTTGTTCATCCGAAAAAGAATCATTAATAAAATTTTCATTTAAAATATCGAGTTCAGGATTTTCGAGGCGAGAAAGATGATCAGCCGCTAGGTTTTCCGCTCCTTTCTTATCCCGAATCTCCAAGTCGAATTCTTGAAGTAAGAGGATCAAACGAATAAGACGCGGCTTGCCATCCGGTTTAGCAAGGAGGAACTTCAAAGTGGAATGATCCGTAAAAACAATAACCTTAGAGAGAGTAATGTACGGTCGGAATTTATTTAATGCGAAAATAACAGCTAAGATTTCCTTTTCAGTTGTGGTGTAGTTTTCTTGAGCGGATGTTAGAGTTTTGCTTGCGTAAAAAATTGGGTGGAAATTCTTAGCTATTCGTTGTCCTAGCACCGCACCTACCGCAAAACTACTCGCATCGCATATTATTTAGAAAGGCAAATCCCAAACTTGGGCGATCATAATTGGAGCATTAATAAGTTTAGATTTTATTAATTCGAACGCAGTTAGACAAGAATCGTCAAAAACAAAAGGAGCTTCTTTTTCGAGAAGGTGGGTGAGAGGCTTAGTAATTTTTGAAAAACTTTAATGAAGCGTCTATAAAACCATGCATGGCCTAGAACACTTCTAATCGCTTAAATATTCGTAGGCGACGGCAGCTTTTCAATTACTTCAATTTTTGCCTTGTCTACTTCAATTCCCTTAGCGAAAATCTTATGGACAAGGACTAAGCCTTCACGCACCATAAAGTAGCACTTTTCCCAATTTAAAACTAAGTTCGTTTCTTCGCAGCGTTGTAAAACTTTTCCCAAATTTTTTAAACATAAATTAAAAGAATCGCCAAAAACCGAAAAATCGTCCATAAATACTTCCATAATATATTCTACATATTTATCAAAAATTACTAACATGCATCGCTGGAAGGTAGCTGGTGCGATACAAAGACCGAAAGGCATCCTACGGTAGACAAAAGTTCCAAAGGGGCAAGTGAATGTTGTCTTCTCTTGGTCCTCGGGTGCGGTAGGGATTTGGAAATACCCTGAGAGACCATCGAGAAAGCAATAAAAACTTTGCCCGGATAATCGTTCTAAAATCTAATCGATAAAGGGTAGGGGGAAGTGATCTTTACGGGTGTCATCGTGTAGCTTATGGTAGTCGATGCACATCCTCCATCCCGTTACCGTCCTAGTTGGAATTAAATCGTTATTTTCGTTCGTCACTACCGTGATCCCACCCTCTTAGGTACAACCTGGACCGGACTTACCTACTTACTATCAAAAATAGAATAAATTATCCCCGCATCTAACAATTTAAGCACCTCTCCCTTCACTAAATCTTTCATATTCTGATTAAGATGACGTTGAGGTTGGACTACACTTTTAGAATTATTTTGAAAAAATATTTTATGGGTGCAAAATGAAGGGCTTATGCCAGAAATATTAGAAATTTGCCACGCTATAGCTCGGCGATGCTTTTGTAGTAGTTCGATCAATTGATCGTTCTCGGATTGAGATAGAAAGGCCGAGATTATAACAGGTAATTTAGATTTTTTTTCAAGAAAATCATATTTAAGATGTTCGGGGAGTGGTTTTAATTCCAGGTTGGGTGGTTCATCGCAAGAGTTTTTCAAATTTTTTTTCTTTTTCAAAAATATGATTTTCAAATTGTTTTGTCTAAAAATAGGTATATTTTCAAAAGTGGCTTGCACGTACATAACCGTGTCTTCAAAAACATTTGTCGTAATCTCAAAAAAAGAAGAGAAAAAATGATTTGAAGAAACATTAGAAAGAGAAAGAGAGGAGTCTTCATTTAAAACATCAAGAAAAAAAACAAGAATCATCATTTTTTAAAGAATTTTTCATAGATTGATTTATCGAAAAAGTGACATCGTCATCTCCTACACGAAGGAAGAGCTTCCCGTTACTCACATCAATGACTGCTCGAGAGGTGGCTAGGAAGGGACGGCCAAGGATAAGAGGGACCTCAACGTCCTCCGCAATATCAAGGATAACAAAATCGAACGGGAAGATGAGTTTGTCGACCTTCACTAGTACGTCCTCTACAATACCTAACGGATACTTAATTGATCGATCGGCTAACTGAATACTCATACGTGTTGGGCTGAGAGTGCCCAATCCTAGCTTCTTAAATAATGAAAATGACATCAAGTTGATGCACGCACCTATGTCCGCTAACGCATGCTTTACGAAAAGATCACCAAAAACGCAAGGAATTGAAAAGTTACCCGGATCGTTTATCTTTTTAGGAAGATTAGAATTTTTTACGACCGCCGAGCACTCTTCGTTTAACGTTACATGAGATAAATTTTCTACTTTATTTTTGTTGGTTAACAAGTCCTTAAGATATTTAGCATATTTAGGCATTTGGCTAATTTCTTCGTGAAATGGCAAATTAATGTGGATTTGTTTGAACATTTCAAGAAAGCGTTGGTATCAATCATCTAATTTTTCTTTCCTAAGCTTAGAGGGAAAAGGAGGTGGCGGAAATTCTTTTATAAGAATCGGAGCATCATCTTGAAAATTATCTTTTTCAAAAGCAGATGTACTTTTTCACTTTCAAAATTGTTATCGTTAATTTCCGTAATTATAATTTTTTCAGCGGCAGGAGAGGCAATCACCTCTGGCTCTTCCCTTGTGGTGGGCTCGTGAATTACTTTACCGCTCTAAAAGGTAATCGCTTCGCGTATTCCCTTGGGTTGGGTTCAGTATTGGAGGGAAGAGTCCCAGGTGGCCTCTTAGAGATAACCATGGCGAATTGGCCAACTGTATTTTGTAAATTTTTCATCGACCCTGTTAAGTTTCTAATGGTAGCATCGTTCGAGCTTATATATCTAGAAAGTATTTCCTCCAAAGATGGAGGTTTTTGAAAATTTAGGTTTTGAGGTGCTGGTGGTGGTGTAAAATCGTGTGGTGGATGTATGACAATAGCAGGATTACTCCAAGAAAAATTAGGATGGTTATGCCATCCAGGGTGATAAGAATTCGTAACAGCATTAAAACCAGGAGGAGCAAAAAAATTAGAAAAAACAAAAAAATTGGCAGAATTATTTTGAGCAGGCCTAGGTATGTTCCCCAGATAATCCACCTGCTCGGCAGCAGCAGCATTTGCAATTTCATATACCTGAGGGGCAGAGGCAACAGTCAACTCCGCAATTCTCTTGTTCAGCATTTCCACTTCCAGCACCAGTTGCGATACAGAGTCCACTTCGTACATACCTATAGGTTTATTTGGGCGACTCCTAGGCGAGTTCCACTGATAGGTGTTCATCGCCATGTCCTCGATAAGCTCAAGAGCGGTGTAAGACCCCTTTTTTTCTTTTTTGAAACACCGTGGTCTTAGGCCAGAACCGCCGCTTTGCGGTGACACCTTCACGCCCTGAAGGGTCATCACTGCAAATCGCCGATTCTGCCGGCCGATTCGATCACAGAAAAGCAACAAAAGTAGAGTAAACTCAAGTGAGGTAAAAACTCTAACCAAATGTCCACAATAATATCACATCAGAGTGAATATATCTCCACGAAGGGAGAGTCCACATAATATAATGTACTGAAAATAAGGGCTTAAGCCCGCTACATCAAATCCTCTCTACATAGTCACTCAAGCGGAAGAAAAATAAATCACTAATAAGGTCAGGGTTTCACAGTCCCTGTCGTCTGAACTCCGGTGCTAGACTGCCCCATCTCCAAGCATGTCGACCTGCGGGGCTGCTCCTCCATGCTGGGCTCCACGATCCCCTAAATGATGTGGTTCGAAAACCGTTAGTCTAAAAGACTAAGTCCTATCATTCCCCACACCTTCCCCCATGGCTCCTAGGCACCGAGCGGAGAGGAAGAAAGGGGAGGACTTGAAGGTGGAGAGTAATCAAGAAATAGATGGCAGCGGACCTATACTAGCAATTTTTATAGTACATGTGGCAGTAAAGTAAAGTATGAAAAGTAACCTTAACTTATACAGAAACATATAAGCAAGGGATCTTTTACAGGGCTCCCATCGTATAAAAAGTCTCATACCAATTTATACGTTGGGGTGTCGGTTATTAACATCAATATATATATAAAGAATTTAACCTTAATTTATAAACTTGCCCACACAAGCTTATAGACCAAGGGTTTGTTTTGCAGAGCCTATTGTATAAGCATCTCATACTGTTGGATCCCTAGTTGATTTGGGCTAGGTTCACTGACTTAGGATGTGACCCATCATGTATAGCTAGGGTAAATTTGTGTCCTAGACTCTAAGTTAAGTCCTTAGGCTCAACTCCAGATGGACCAGCTTTCAACAAGAACCTCAGAGACTCCAGACTCTCAAGTTTTCAAGGCTAAGTAAAATGAGTTCGACGTTCGTCGAACTCAGCTCGATGAAAGGAGTTTTGCGCTCGACGATCGTGAGATAATTCTTTGTGCTGGGCTCGACGATCTATGTTCTCTGTTCGACGAAAATTCAGTTTCTACATCAAACCAAAGTCAGGATAACTTCAAATTTTTCTAAGTCCAGCTTCATGCTTCGGTCGACGAATTATACTGTGAGCTCGACGAACTTGGACCTCAAGTTCACAGCTTCTCAGGTCGACGAAGTCAGCTTCTCAGGTCGACGAATGTTATTCTCTACTCGATGATTTCTGGACTCAGAGAATCTGTGTCGACACTTAGGGTTTGTGTCGACACCAGTCTGCTTATGTAGACACCAGGATTTCAGTCGACACCAGTTTATGTCGACACCAGAGGATTTGTGTCGACACCAAGATCAATCTATCGACACTAATTTATGTCGACACAGCATTTCAGTAGATGCATGATATTTTCTCTAAGTCCAGAACTTTTCTCAGGTCGACGATTTTGATCCTCAGCTCGACGAATGAAGAATGTCTGTTAGATGAATGAAGATTATCTGGTCGACGAACTCTATCAAGCTCAGCTCGACAAACTCAAGCTCAGCTCGACGAATACAAGTTCAGCTCGACGAATTGTGTTCTGCGTTCGACGAATCCAGATTATGTTTTCTTCAAGGTTCCCGTCCCGTTTCTTAGCCCTGATTCCTGAACATTTAATGTCAGATCTTCTCGGAATGTTACCGTTAGAACGCGCATTGACTATGGACGATTTCATACCGTTTTCCATGGGACAGTTAGGAAAGTCATTGATTGTTGATTCTTTCCAAGGCCGACTGTAATTACTGCTGGATTTTCAAAAAGTTTGAATATTCCTCAGTCAGTAAGAGAGGGATACACAGAGACACAGAAAGAGAACAGAATCAAGCAGAGTTCAAGAATTACAATAAAGAAAACAATCTGACAGATTTTCTGAAGATTGCAGAAGACAAAACATTCTCAAATCAAAAGTTCTTGACTACAATCAGCCTTGACCAGAGAACTTTTGAAGAAGAAGAAGAACAACTAAATTCAATCAAGAGTCTTCTTCTCTCTATTTACAGGATAACTTCAAAGTACAACATTCAATCAATCTGTCAAAGAAGTTCATGAAGTAGTTCTGGTACAGGCATTCTAGGTCATTGAAGGCCTATCACCCTGAAGCAGTGCTCCAACATTCCTGACTAATTCAAGACCTCAGGGGTAGCAAAAGCTGCTACATCAATCCATAAGTCTTCTCTCTGACTGTTGATAGAGAAGACACTATCACCCTCTCTTCAATTCCTGTACAGGGTTTTAAATCCCTTCAAAAATATTCTGGTCGCAAGTCTCCTTCCAGAAGACTGGAAGGTTTGATTTTTGGGGACCTGATCAAAACCCATTGGTGCATAGGACACCTGATCAACTCATCCTGCAGTGGATTCCTACCTAGGGTGGTAGAAGAGTGGATGTACCCAGATTGGTTGGGGAACCACTATAGCTCCTTGTGTCCTCTGGTTGCTTATTTTCTTTTGTTTTCTGGCTGTGGTTTGTGATTGTTCTGTACTGTTTTTTGTTTAGTTAGTTGTTGTGTTTACTTTATGTTATTTGCTTCCCTATTCACTTAGGTATACAACAACAGTTGTAAAAAGTTTTTAGCAAACACCATACTCTATTCACCCCCCTCTAGAGTATATCAGATCTAACCTGCACTTTTAATTGGTATCAGGGCGAGGTTTGTTAAAATACCACACCTTAGTGGTTGCACAGGCTAACACCTGAACCCAAAGATCCTTCCAGTTAGATCTGTTTGCTTAAGTTTATTGTTAGATTTACTTCTTCATAGAACATAGCCTAAAACAAAGATTATGATAGCACCAGACCTCCAGTGTGCAATCTATCTAAGTTTGCACTTTGGAAGGCAAGTATTAGACTGTACATGAACTCAATTGAGGAAGACATTTTCAATTCTGTTTTGACAGTGTTCCAAGACCCCCAGAAAATACAAGTACAAGTGTTGTTCCACCTCCTTCAGGAACATATACAGAAATCAAGAAATGGAAAGTTGCAGATGCAAAGGATATGAACATTTTAGCTCAGACTATATCTGATGAAATATTCCAAAAAGTAGCTGACTGCAACTCAGCAAAGGACATCTGGGACAAGCTATCTGAGATAGTCTCAGGATCTGCTGATGAGAGAAAAGGTAGAAGATCTCATCACATAACCCAGTATGAGAACTTCAAGAAAGGAGAAGCTGAGTCAGTAGCAGATATGTATAATAGACTCGGCCTTATAGTCAATGAACTGAAGACTTTGGATAAGGAGATCCCATTGACTGAGCTCAATGATAAAATCCTAATGTGCTTCCCAAGCACTTGGGACTCAAGGATCTGGCCAATCAAAGATGCCAGAAGCCTAAATGAGATCACAACTGAAGCTCTCTTGGGCAAGCTCAAGTCTTATGAGCTGCTCATCAAGAATAGAGAAGAAGAGCAGAAGGCTGCCTCACCAGCTACAAGAAAAAAAAATCAATAACATTCAAAGCCATTGAAGATCAGCCTGAAGACAAAGTCACATGCAATGAAGAGCTGCTAAGTCTACAAGACAAAAGATTTTACAAAATGGCCAGGAAAGATTTCAGGAAAAAGTTTTCCAGAGGGCATGACAAGCCAAGGTATGACAAATCAAATAACAAAGAGATTATTTGTTTTGGATGCAGGAAACCAGGCCACATTGTGTCTGACTGTCCAGAAAATAAGTATAAGGACAAAAAAGACAGGAAAGAAAGAAGAAAAGACAAAGACTTCAGGAAGAACAACAATGACAAACCCTCCTCCAGCAAGAACAAACACACCAGGAAGGGGTTTGTAGCTGAAACTTGGAGTGAGACAGAAGAAGAATCTGAAGCTTCATCAAGCTCAAGTGATGATGAAGATGATGCTGGAGAAAAAGAATTCTGCATGATGGCTATCAATGCCTCACAACAAAATTCTGATGCAGAAGAATCAGAGTCAGAATCAGAGACTCAATCTGAAGAGGACCAGGTAATAAGTTCTTTTGATTTCAATTCTGAGGACTTCAAGTGTGAGTTTAAAGCACTATGTTTAGATTTACTAAAATCTGAGAAGGAAATCATTTCCCTCAGAAATCAGCTATCTGAACACAGCTCTTTAAAATCAGAAAACCTCAAACTCTCTGAGGAGTTGGAATGCTGTAGGGAACAGATAGCCTCACTGGAAAGTGAACTATCAAAGGCCAAGAAGTTTGAAGAATCCCTCAATGGGATAAGTATCAAACTAATGGACATTACAAGAACAGTGAACTCAAGATTCAACAGTACACTGGGCTTGGGTGCCTCATCTAGCCAACCTGCAGTATTAACAACCCCAATCAAGTTTATCTCTGATAAAGGCAAGGGAGTTGTAGAGGTAGCTAGGAAGAATTCCGATCTACCTAAGAAAACCAAAGTTCAACAGAAATCGTCGAACGGAGCTCGACGATCGCCGAATGGAGCTCAACGATCTCAGGCTAAATCGTCGAACTCATGTCGACGAACTCTGAACCCTGAACTCTGGCACAGTCGATATTCGAACGGAGCTCGACGATCTGACCCAAGATCGTCGAACTCAACTCAGATATCATCGAACAGAGCTCATAGTTTTGAAAACTCTTTCAGAGGCGAATCAAAGTTCAATCCTAGAGGTTCTACATCTCAATAGTTTAACCCCTATACTGAATGGATAATACCTCCTAGGAGATATCATCCTGAAGGCTATAAGAATCAACCAGAGATGTCTTTTATTTCTGAATTCAAAGGTTATCAACCTAGGCCCAAGGTAAACTGGGTCAAAAACAAGTAAATTGTTTTATGTGCAGGTGAAGACCTATCGAACATCAAACCAGCAATTGTATTTGGATAGTAGGTGCTCTAAGCACATGACAGGAAATAAGGACAACCTCACATCCTTCAAAGCCAAGCTTGGACCCAAAGTAATATTTGGTGATTCAAACTTTGGACTAACAAAAGGATATGGTGCATTCCAAATTGTCACAGTCATATTCAAGAAAGTAGCCTATGTGGAAGGACTGAAGCATAACTTGATCAGTATCAGTCAACTGTGTGATGAAGGATACCAAGCGACTTTCAGCAAATCCTTATGCAAGCTCAAATCAGAGGACAACACAACAGTGTTGATAGGTAAAAGGAAAGGTAACATCTATTTAGTAGACTTTCCTTCAACTAAAGTAGACATATGCTTGTTCAACTCTATTTGTAAACCTAATGAATTGTGGCATAAGAGACTAGGGTATATAAATCATAAAACCATTGCTAGGCTATCCAAGGACAACCTTGTTAGAGGACTACCTTCTGGCCCCTACAAGAAGGAAGGACTCTGCAGGGCTTGTCAATTAGGCAAGCAAACCAAAAATAGTTTCAAGTCACTTAATAAGAGTGATTCACCTAGCATTTTGTATCTGTTACACATGGATCTTTTTGGACCCATTACAGTACAAAGCTTAGGAGGGAAATCTTATACTTTAGTGGTTGTAGATGACTTCTCTAGATTCACATGGGTGTTCTTTCTGAGGAAGAAGTCTGATAACTTTAAGTGTTTGACAGAGTTTCTAAAATGCATACAGACTGAGTTCAACACTCACATTGCCCTGATCAGAAGTGATCATGGGACAGAGTTTGATTCTCTTCTTATGCAAGAGTTCTGTCAAAGTTAAGGGATCAGGCATACTTTCTCAGCTCCTAGAACTCCTCAACAAAATGGGGTAGCTGAAAGGAAAAATAGAACCCTTATTGAATCTGATACTACATTGTTGTCAGATGCTTACCTTCCTCTATCCTTTTGGGCAGAGGCAGTGAACACCTCCAACTATGTGTTGAATAGAAGTTTAATACATAAACTGAAGGGCAAGACTCCCTATGAATTAATCAAAGGGAAGAAAACTAAAGTAGATTATTTTAAAATCTTTGGTTGTATTTGCTACATTCATAATAATGACAAGAGATACATAACAAAATTTCAAGCTAAAGCTGATGAAGGAGTGTTTCTGGTATACTCCATGATCAGTAAAGCTTATAGGGTATATAATAAATCAACTCTTAAAATTGAAGAATCTGTTCATGTATCTTTTGATGAGACTAACATGTCATACAAGGAGAAAGAAATTTCTACCATAAGCTCTTTGCAGGTTCCACCACTGTGTGAGTCTATGGATGGACTGAATCTTACCCAAGAGGTTTCAAACCATCCGACTGCACATGATGCTGAAGATAGTGATAAGGAAAGTCAAGAGGAAGTGGCTGAAGTTCCCCCACCAGTTAGTATTATTCCCCAAGAGGAATTAAATACTGAAGCTGTTGCTCAACCAACTCCACCAACTGATCTTGTCATACTTAGAGATCACCCCAGATCTCAAGTGATTGGAGACATCTCAGTAGGTGTACAGACAAGGCATCAACTCAACCAAGACTTGATGCATGCCTGTTTTCTCTCTCAAATTGAACCTCTCATCATTCATGAGGTAGAGCAAGATCCCCACTGGATTATTGCAATGCAAGAGGAACTCAACCAGTTTGAGAGATGTAGAGTTTGGGATTTGGTTCCAAGACCCCATAATTATCCAGTTATTGGAACCAAATGGGTCTACAGGAACAAGTTGGATGCTCAAGGCAACATAGTGAGGAACAAGGCTAGGATTGTTGCTCAAGGCTACAGACAAGATGAAGGGATAGACTATGACAAAACCTTTGCCCCTGTTGCAAGGTTAGAGGCCATTAGGATATTCCTTGCCTATGCAGCTTATAAGAGATTCAAGATCTACCAGATGGATGTCAAAAGTGCATTTCTAAATGGAGTGCTTCAAGAAGAGGTTTATGTAGAACAACCTTCATGTTTTATCTCTCCAACTCAACCCTCTTTTGTTTTTAAATTGCATAAAGCTCTCTATAGTTTAAAGGAAGCTCCAAGAGCTTGGTATGAGACCCTAGCAAGCTTTCTTTTAGAGCATGAATTTATAAGAGTAACCATAGATAAAACACTTTTCACTAGACATCATAAGGACCAAACCTTGTTAGTACAAATATATGTGGATGACATTATTTTTGGGTCTACTCATCCCAAATTGTGCAAGAGGTTTGCTGACCTCATGCATTCAAAATTTGAGATGAGTAGCATGGGTGAGCTTTCCTACTTCCTTGGTCTCCAAATGAAGCAGCTCCCAGATGGTATCTTCCTCTCCCAAGCTAAGTATGCTAAAGAGATTATCAAAAAGTTTGGGATGGGTGATGCTTCAGGGATGAAAACCCCTATGGCTACAAATGCTGTTGTGGATTCTGATGCAGCAGGGAAATCAGTGGATCAGAAAAATTATAGGGCAATTGTTGGATCCCTATTATACCTAACAGCTAGCAGACCTAATATAATGTTTGCCACATGCCTTTATACTAGGTTCCAAGTGAACCCTAAAGAATCTCTCCTTATTTTCCTAAAAAGAATTTTGAGATATATAAAGAGTTGCCCTAGTCTAGGACTCTGGTATCCTGTAGAGTCAGAGTTTGAGTTAACTGGATACTCAAATACTGACTATGCAGGATGTAGAGTGGACAGGAAAAGTACCTCTGGAACATGCCAGTTCCTTGGTATGAGACTTGTCTCCTGGTTTTGTAAAAAGCAGACATCTGTGTCTACATCAACTGCAGAAGCAGAATACATGGCTGCTGGTAGTTGCTGTTCACAAATGCTATGGTTACAAAACCAACTCTTAGATTATGGTGTCAACTTAAATAATTCAACTTTATTTTGTGATAATACTAGTGCTATTGCTATAGCACAGTATCCAGTTCACCATTCTAGGACTAAACATATTGAATTAAGACATCATTTCATTAGAGATAATGTGGACAAAAAGAAATTTAACTTGATACACATTCCTACTGATCTACAGAGAGCAGATATTTTCACCAAGCCTTTGGATGAGAAAACCCATCTGTTCTTTTTAAATCAACTGGGAATGATTGATGGAGAAGAGTTGTAACACCCCAATTTTTGCAAGAGGTTCAGTCTGCAGTTCTGAACATTTTTGGGTTTCTGGCAGGGGGCACACGGCCTGCGACACGGGCGTGTCGCAGGGCGTGTCGAGGCCGTGTCGACACTCGGCCCAGGTGTCGACACTTTCGCTCGACAAAGTGTCGAGAGTGGGGCACACGGCCTGCGACACGGGCGTGTCGCAGGGCGTGTCGAGGCCGTGTCGACACTCGGCCCAGGTGTCGACACTTTCGCTCGACAAAGTGTCGAGAGTGGGGCACACGGCCTGCGATACGGGCGTGTCGCAGGGCGTGTCGAGGCCGTGTCGACACTCGGACCAAGTGTCGACACATTCGCTCGACAAAGTGTCGAGACTGGGGCACACGGTCTGTGACACGGGCGTGTCACAGGGCGTGTCCCGCTTGGTCGACGATCTTCGCTCGATGTTTTTCCGTGGTGTCGACACAAAGCCTATCGACGGGTGTCGAGACTTGGCACATGGCTTGGGACACGGGCGTGTTCCAGGCCGTGTCATCTCTCGGGTTGGTTTCGAGGCCGTGTTGTTGGAGGCACACGGCCGGCCACACGGCCGTGTCACTGGGGACACAGGCGTGTCGGGTTGAACACGGGCGTGTCGGATGCCCGTGTGCGGTTCCAGGTGCATCGATTTGAGACGGCGAATGAGGCACACGGCCCTGGACACGGGCGTGTGCCAGGCCGTGTTCGGCCCAGGTCTTTTATTTTCCAGGCGAATCATGGCCATTCTTTCCCAGATTTTGGGATCTGACGGCTCAGGACTGTTCTTGGGAAGTTAAGTCCGATTCTAGGGTTGGAAACCCTCATTTGTTTTCCAAGTCTTCTCTTTCTAAGTTCTTGAGAAAAACTAGAGCAAGGAGGAAGAAGAAGAAGGTCTTGGGCTGTAGGAAGGGTTTCGGAGCTCGAAATTGCGAGCCGAGTCCGGATCCGTGAAGCTTGGAGCGTTGCGAAGATTTCCACCCGGCTATTTTGCCATGGCAAGGAAGAGGAGTCGGAAGGTAACGACATCTCTCCTCTCGGTCCTTAGGATGCACGTATTAGCATCATTTAGTTTTCTTTCTCCCTAATTTTTGGGCACCGAACTCTCAAATGAGAGGGGTTTTGGTTTGCCAAGTTTCAAGAGGAACTTCCGAGTTGATTGAGTCCATCCCCGACATATTTTTGCATTAGAGATCTGCTTCGCTAGTGGATTAGGCATGGTGGGTGAAGCCGTAGTCGCGACTGTTAGTCCGACTCGGTGATGTTGTATATGAACTTAGGGATTCGTAGAGATTTTCCGTTGCGGCAAGATGTCGTTTGTGTTGTGGTGGTGATTGTCCCGTTTATTTGCAAAGGTACGTGTAGTCAGACCCGGACAAGGTTAGCTCCTCGTGGCGGTAGATGGTTTCCTTGAGGGACAAGGTTAGCTCCGCACGAGTTGGAGATGGTTTCCTTGGTGCGCAGGAACGCTGCAGTACAATGAGGGATTTTGATTTATCTAGTCTTGGTTTGTGTTGTGCCAAGGCGTGGCTATATCTCTGTGGTCGGCTGGCTATCCCGTGACATGTGCGTCATGTGTGGAGAGTGTCCCGGCGAGACTAGTCCCCTTCTGTGAGACTGACGAGAATGCCAAGCTTGGGGCAAGCCGGGCAAAGAGGCCATGAGCGGGTGGGGTCCAGCAAGGCTTCTTAGAATCGGTCGGTCTGTGTTTGTTGGAATCCTGACATGAGACGTCAGAGTTTGCAGGCAAGCTCGGGGCTAAGCCCACGAGTGGGTGGGGCCTTGGCAAGAATTCCATGTGGCGGCCTGTGCGCCGTTTGAGGGAGTTGTGTCCCCCTCATTGTTTGCGGCTTTATGCCAATGGGGAAATGTGAGTACCCAAATGTTGTGATGTTGTGCTAGTTGCATACGCAGTAGGGTGCCTTGGGCGAAGCCCGAGTGTTGCATACATGTTGCATAATAGGCCCTTTTATTACATGCTCAACAAGTAGAGAACGTGTTTGATGATTGAGACATCCAAGCCTGTTTTAATGCTTTTCTATTTATAGATGATTATATTGCATACGAAGTGCTGACTTGCAGGTTGGAGGGTTCCCCGTGGTCCGTTAGGGGCGGCCGGGAGGAGATGTGTTGTTACACAGTTTGAGGTCAGCCTTTGCTGACCCACGTTACTAATAATTTTTACAGGGCAAGGATCGCATGCAGAAGCTAGTACGTCGGCCAGAAAGGCCTAAGCCCCATGAAGTGTTTTTCCCTTTTTGTATCACTACAGTTATGATGATGTTTGTTTGAGACTATTTTGTCCGGCTTGCATGCCGAGGTAGACAAGGAGTGCTGAGCACATTCATGTTTGATGTACTATTTCTTTTTGGACACTTGATGTAAGGCCTTAAGGCCATTTGTTTTACTCTTTAGTGGTGGATAAGTTCTAGTCCTGTTTTGTTTTCGCTGTGTTGTGCAAGTGTTTTGAGTTTGGGTAGTCATATCAACTTATAATACTAAAGTTGTGGCGTTCGTATGCTGTGGGGCCCCGGCCGGACCCATATTATACGTCCACTATAAGGGAGGTGTTACAATTTGGTATCAGAGCCAGGTTAGATTCAAGGTCAGTGCGTAGAGAAGTTATCCACATAAGAGTAATGCGGGACCGTGAGTGTCCTTATGTTCTAGTCTTGAGATTGGAGACTAATCCCTTATTTCTTGTTTCCCTGAAGAGTGCAAGCAACGAGGCGGGCACATCAAGAGCAAGGGATGATCTCTCGGCGAGCAGTGCAACTGCTCCAGGCCTTCTAGGCACGGGTATAAACCCGGCTGACTTCTGTCTTATGCTTGCAGAAGTGATGGTGGCGGCGCAAGCGGCGGCTGCAGCCCAGGTAGCAACCCCTGCTACACCGGACACGGCGACGGCCGTGCCAGGCGGAGAAGCCAGGCGAGTGGAGCCTTTGGCAGAAAGGGTGGTGGTAGGGCATGGAGACCGACACATGAAGTATTTCCTGAGTTTCCATCCCCCGTCTTTCAAGGGTGTAGGAACGCCAACGGACGCGGAGGATTGGTGGGTTCGTATTCAAGAACTGTTAAGGGCGGCAGAGACGCCAGAGGAGAAGAAATCCGAGTATGCGGCGTTCATGTTGGAAGGAGACGTCAAATTGTGGTGGGTGAGCCATAGCGGCCGCCTATTCCCGGGGCGCACCCCGTCAGTGGAAGAGTTTGGGGACGCTTTTCTTAAGAGGTATATTCCAGTTTCAACACGGTTGGCCCTACAGAGGCAGTTTCTGCATCTAATGCAGAAACCGTGGCGGGTTCCTGAATCCTTTTGGTGGCCGGAGGTTGAAGCCGAGGAGTGTGAGCTTTGTATGTGATGTCATTGGTCCAAACATGTGTTACAACTTTGGGCACATAGAGCAGGCCGAATGTGCAGAAGACCGAGGCGGGGTTTACCTGAATCCCCTTCCAATTCCTGAATGTGAATATTATGAGGGAGCATCTCCATGGACTTTGTGCATGGTTCTGCCTAGATCTGCTAGCAGGTTGACTAATGAGTAGCTATTTTGGGTGGACTCGTGATTGAAGGTAGTGACCTAACCAAGGTGGCTCACTTCCCTATTACGGCCAAATGATGCGGGCGGTTAACCAGGGAGGTGTGGCGCTGGTAGCGTTGTTGGAGGATCGTCTCTCCCAGCTATCTTTTGAGGAAGTGCCTGTGGTGGCAGAGTTCAGAGATGTGTTTCCGGATGAACTTCCTGGAGCGCCTCCTCGGCGGGAGATCGACTTTTCGATCGATTAGTGCCGGAGGCTAGACGGTGTCGCGTCCTCCTTTTAGGATGGCATTGTGCGACTGCACCCAGTTCCTCACCGTGGAGCGCACCGGTGTCGGTAGCATGCGCCTGTGCATAGACTACCGCTGAATAAATTGACGTCAAGAATAAGTATCCGATCCCTCGATAGGATTTGTTCGACCAATTGGTGGGGTCACGAAGTTGGACTTGAAGTCAGGCTAGCTGCGAATTCTACCCAAGACTGCCTTTGGTACAAGATTTTGAGTTCGGTGAGCCGTTCGGGTTGACGAACGCAGGTGTTCTTTATGGGCACTTGAAGATGACATAAAATCGTTTAGTACGGCGTTCCTGGATGGCCTCAAACGAGACTGGCCGCAAACGGAGAGAAGTGAGACTCGTACTCTACCCCTGGAGTTTGACCCATGCAGTTGAGGCACTGTTATGACGTTCTGAGTGCATTTTCAGGTGACGCATCGGGATGCGGTTTGGGTTGCGTGTTGGTGCAGACAAGTGGGAGGATCACCTCCATTCATGCGTAGACACTTGTGCGTGGACAACAACAAGTATCTCTCAAGCTAGTATAGACTACGATGGCGCCGCCGGGTATACGAAGCTTTGGATCGATGATGAGAGGCCCTTGGGTGGAATCGAGATGCCAACTGTCATTGTCTGATCGCGGGAGCGAGGCAACCTTTTGTGGGAGACGACGCAGAACTTGAGAAAGGATTTTGTGTACCGCAAAGGAGGAGTTGCGGTAGATTGGACGCCGGGTTGTGTAGCTTGGTGAGTCATTGGAAGGCCGAATGTCAGAAACAAGAATGCATATGGAAGGTGGATCGCAAGGGTACTAGGCAAGCAAAAATATTGGTGGAGTAAACATGTGCTGCGTTCCTACCAGTGAAGATTGGGAAGATTGGTACACGTTTTAGGTGATTGGAGTGTTGATGTGCGTGAAGAGGTCAAGCCGTTTTCAAAGGCGCCATACTCACGGGGCATTTGCCGACGGACCATCAAGAGCGTATGAAGGTTGACCGTCCTGAAGGTCAAGCCGTTCAAAGGCGTCTCACAGATTCGCCGGCCAAGGTTTTTGAAATTGTTGAGCGGGTAGGAGAAGCAGCATATCGGTTGGCATTGTCCGCAGACTTGAGTGGGTTACATGACGTCTTCCACATCTCCGCTTTGAGGAAAGCCTTGGTGGAGGCTAGCGTGGTGATAGAGCCGGCATCGGTGCCGATTGACGAAGACTTGAGGACGCGAGTCCTCCCAATTGCTATAGAGGATTCAGAGACTCGGCAGTTGCGGAATAAAGAAGTCAAACTCGTGAAAGTTCGATGGGACAACTGCGGTCGTGAGGAGTTCTCTTGGGAACGAGAACATGCCATGCTAGAAGATTATCCAGAACTCTTCATGTCAGGTACAATTTAAGTTTTGTACCCTTTTGTTTTGAAAATTTCGGGACGAAATTCTGTTAAGTGGGGGAGAGCTGTAACACCCCAAGTTTTGCAAGAGGTTCAGTCTGCAGTTCTGAACATTTTTGGGTTTCTGGCAGGGGGCACACGGCCTGTGACACGGGCGTGTCACAGGGCGTGTCGAGGCCGTGTCGACACTCGGCCCAGGTGTCGACACTTTCGCTCGACAAAGTGTCGAGAGTGGGGAACACGGCCTGCGACACAGGCGTGTCGCAGGGCGTGTCGCAGGGCGTGTCGAGGCCGTGTCGACACTCGGCCCAGATGTCGACACTTTCGCTCGACAAAGTGTCGAGAGTGGGGCATACGGCCTGCGACACGGGCGTGTCACAGGGCATGTCGAGGCCGTGTCGACACTCGGCCCAAGTGTCGACACATTCGCTCGACAAAGTGTCGAGACTGGGGCACACGGCCTGTGACACGGGCGTGTCACAGGGCGTGTCCCGCTTGGTCGATGATCTTCGCTCGACGTTTTTCCGCGGTGTCGACACAAAGCCTGTCGACGGGTGTCGAGACTTGGCACACGGCTTGGGACACGGGCGTGTCCCAGGCCGTGTCATCTCTCGGGTTGGTTTCGGGGCCGTGTTGTTGGAGGCACACGGCCGGCCACACGGCCGTGTCACTGGGGACACGGGCGTGTCGGGTTGAACACGGGCGTGTCGTATGCCCGTGTGTGGTTCCAGGCGCGTCGATTTGAGACGGCGAATGAGGCACACAGCCCTGGACACGGGCGTGTGCCAGGCTGTGTTCGGCCCAGGTCTTTTATTTTCCAGGCGAATCGTGGCCATTCTTTCCCAGATTTTGGGATCTGACGGCTCAGGACTGTTCTTGGGAAGTTAAGTCCGATTCTAGGGTTGGAAACCCTCATTTGTTTTCCAAGTCTTCTATTTCTAAGTTCTTGAGAAAAACTAGAGCAAGGAGGAAGAAGAAGAAGGTCTTGGGCTGTAGGAAGGGTTCGGAGCTCCAAATCGCGAGCCGAGTCTGGATCCGTGAAGCTTGGAGCATTGCGAAGATTTCCACCCGGCTATTTTGCCATGGCAAGGAAGAGGAGTCGGAAGGTAACGACATCTCTCCTCTCGGTCCTTAGGATGCACGTATTAGCATCATTTAGTTTTCTTTCTCCCTAATTTTTGGGCACCGAACTCTCAAATGAGAGGGGTTTTGGTTTGCCAAGTTTCAAGAGGAACTTCCGGGTTGATTGAGTCCGTCCCCGGCATATTTTTGCATTAGAGATCCGCTTCGCTAGTGGATTAGGCATGGTGGGTGAAGCCGTAGTCGCGACCGTTAGTCAGACTCGGTGATGTTGCATACGAACTTAGGGATTCGTAGAGATTTTCCGTTGCGGCAAGATGTCGTTTGTGTTGTGGTGGTGATTGTCCCGTTTATTTGCAAAGGTACATGTAGTCGGACCCGGACAAGGTTAGCTCCTCGTGGCGGTAGATGGTTTCCTTGAGGGACAAGGTTAGCTCCGCACGAGTTGGAGATGGTTTCCTTGGTGCGCAGGAACGCTGTAGTACAATGAGGGATTTTGATGTATCTGGTCTTGGTTTGTGTTGTGCCAAGGCGTGGCTATGTCTCTGTGGTCGGCTGGCTATCCCGTGACATGTGCGTTATGTGTGGAGAGTGTCCCGGCGAGACTAGTCCCCTTCTGTGAGACTGACGAGAATGCCAAGCTTGGGGCAAGCCCGGGAAAAGAGGACATGAGCGGGTGGGGTCCAGCAAGGCTTCTTAGAATCGGTCGGTCTGTGTTTGTTGGAATCCTGACATGAGACGTCATAGTTTGCAGGCAATCCCGGGGCTAAGCCCACGAGCGGGTGGGGCCTTGGCAAGAATTCCATGTGGCGGCCTGTGCGCCGTTTGAGGGAGTTGTGTCCCCCTTATTATTTGCGACTTTATGCCAATGGGGAAATGTGAGTACCCAAATGTTGTGATGTTGTGCTAGTTGCATACGTAGTAGGGTGCCTTGGGCGAAGCCCGAGTGTTGCATACATGTTGCATAATAGGCCCTTTTATTACATGCTCAACCAGTAGAGAACGTGTTTGATGATTGAGACATCTAAGCCTGTTTTAATGCTTTTCTATTTATAGATGATTATATTGCATACGAAGTGCTGACTTGCAGGTTGGAGGGTTCCCCGGGGTCCGTTAGGGGCGGCCGGGAGGAGATGTGTTGTTACACAGTTTGAGGTCAGCCTTTGCTGACCCACGTTACTAATAATTTTTACAGGGCAAGGATCGCATGCAGAAGCTAGCACGCCGGCCAGAAAGGCCTAAGCCCCATGAAGTGTTTTTCCCTTTTTGTAGCACTACAGTTATGATGATGTTTGTTTGAGACTATTTTGTCCGGCTTGCATGCCGAGGTAGACTAGGAGTGCTGAGCATATTCATGTTTGATGTACTATTTCTTTTTGGACACTTGATGTAAGGCCTTAAGGCCATTTGTTTTACTCTTTAGTGGTGGATAACTTCTAGTCCTGTTTTGTTTCCGCTGTGTTGTGCAAGTGTTTTGAGTTTGGGTAGTCATATCAACTTATAATACTAAAGTTGTGGCGTTCGTATGCTGTGGGGCCCCGGACGGACCCATATTATACGTCCACTACAAGGGAGGTGTTACAAGAGATAACCTAGTTTCTGTCTGCATTCGACGAATTTTCTAGAGTTCGTCGAACGGAGTTCGACGAATTAGGGAAAGTTTGAGAGATTCTCGTCGAACGGAGATTGACGAATTCTCTGTGTGGGGAAACAATTTTCGTCGACCAGCGATCGACGAACTTTACTTCGAGAAGACTTTTCGTCAAACGGAGATCGACGAATTGTTTTCGATTCTTCTGGATGAGATCGACGAATTATCTGTCTATAATTTATTTCGTCGAGCTCAGTTCGAAGAATGTTTCTTTTTCGTGGAACGGAGTCTGTCGATTCATATTCTAAAAATCTTATATCTAGGTTTTCTTCGACCTCCATCCCGCGCTTTCAGTTCCCTTGCTCTTGATCGTCGTTTCTCTCTGTGTTTTTCTTGCAGGATATAAATGGCGATTCCCTCAGGGGCTTCGGTTGCAATGAAGTTTGACAATGGATTCGACATGGACTTTGAGTCATTTCAACATTCTGACCCCATCTTTCTATACATCTTAGAACTATTGGAAGAACTTAGTTTAAAGGACTTCATGACCAGGCACATCAAACTTCATGGAACGGAAATACGGGAATGGGTATATACATCTACAGTTTCTGACGAAGATTTTTTGACCGACAATATAGGGAACACTGTTGTTTCCCTCTCTCCCGCAGTTCTCACTGAAGTATTTGGATTAGTGAACGAAGAAGACAATCTGGAAATGTATTCTGAGGAATTCAATGATATGCTGAAACTAATGGGTTTCTCTGGGAACAGCCCTAATAAGTTGTTGAAAAAGTAATTATCCGCCGCCTACCAATTTCTGGCAGATATTACGGGAAAGATTTTGATGGCCAAGCACTCTGCTCACAATTATATTACTCGTCACCAATTTCTGATAATGTGTGCAGTAGTGAATATGCGACAGGTTGATTGGAGTAAGGTGTTCTTTGAATTGATCAAGAAGAAGAACAACAAAAAGGAAGTTTGCTTTGGCAGAATATTGGGTATATTTCTCAAGGAGAAGGCTGCTGAATGTATGGTCTCCTCGACCATCTCCATAAACTCCAGCAAGCGCCACACTTGCGCTCTATTTGGCCGGTGGGAGAGGACCATCTCCAAGCCCTCAAAGGCTTCTTCCTCCTCCCTCCAAACTTCTAAGAGCACAAGGGATGTAAAGGCCGCTCCCCACCCTGTTGAAGAGGTTCCTCCATCTCAACCATCTATTCTAGCACCTCTTCCTCCAAAGAAGCCTCCTAATATACCTACCCCTCTTCCATCTCAGATTCCCCTCAGGACATTCCTATTCCTACACCCCCACAGTCTCCTCTTCCCCCACACTTATCCACCATTCCATCTTACATTATACCATCAGACACAATCATGCAAGATGCCCCCACTCCATCTGTTATTCTTCCTCCCATTCCTTCCCCTTCCCCATTTGATCCATCTACCCTCATTCCTTTGCTCACACCTCTCATTAAATCTTTGATCCAAGAGGCCATTACACCTCTTGTGACCTCCATTAATTCCTTATCTGCCCAGATCTCTCTTCTCTCTGCTGTCCCCTCTTCATCTAGGGGCCTGGCTCCAGGTCTTCCTGAACCCAGGCAGGGGGAGATGCTCTGTGATGAAGTTGCAGCAGATGTAGATACAGCAGTAGCAGCAGTCACAGCAGTTCCCTCTCCAGCAGATTCAGATTCAGATGAGGATACAGCAATCTTGACAGGCTTTGATGCTGAGATGTTTGAGTTAATTCAATTCATGGATACTGACATTAATTTGGATGAGTCAGTTGCACAAATAACTCCTGTTGGTGATTTCTATTTAAATCCCACAGTGAATTTATCAGTTTTGCTGAGTACTTTTGATATTGTATATAAACAATATCTTCCAACTGATTTTACTAAGCCATGTTTGGCTATGGTACCTTATACCTCTCCAGCTAGTCCAGCAGTTGCCAAGCAACTCTGTGACAATTTTGCTCTCTCTGCCTCTAGCTCCAAAGTCATTCCAGAAGATACCTCAGTGCCAGTTTTAGCACCAGATTTCATTATGGATGACTCTCCAATGCCTACTCTAGATGAGCTTATTCAGGCAGACATTAAAGAAGAGAATAAGGCAGTAGCTGAAAGCTCTGACTCTTGTGTTTCTGATTCTTGTACAGATAATTCTTTTCTTGTTGCTGAAACTCTTATTCCTGAACCTTCTACCTCTCCTCCAGCAAAGGTTGTTGTTTCTGATAAATCTTTAAAAGCTTTGGATGCATTGTATGATACCCCTCAGGATTCAGAATCTGATGATGATGATGATATTGATTCTGATGAGGATGCAGCTAGTAAGAAAAGGAGATTGTTGGCAAAGAACAGAAAGGCTGCTCCTCCTCTCAAGCCAAATCCCACTGCAGACTGCAACACCCCCTATCTGTCACATAGCATAAAGCAGTAGGTCCGGCCGGGGCCCGACGCCGTATGCCACAAACAGACCGGGTGGTTACTTATGGAAACCATCCAACCAATCTCAACGTCCTACACAGAGCATTCTAGCGGAAGCAGTTTATAAAAGTTGTAAACAAGAACCCAACATCAAAGCACGAATGTCCACTAATACAAAATAGGAATGTTATACAAAATACCCAAAACAAGTCTTAAGGCCTTACAAAATGTTTCACTTGAATATTACATATTTTACAAACCACGGCACGCAGGCCGGTCATACATGAATAAAACAGTAAACACTTCCATTTGGGCCTTCGAGGGCCGGCTTCGCAAAAAGGGCTTTAGCCCGCTATTGACTGCTTGGTCCAGCTACACCTGCAAGCAACAAACCACCGCACGGTGGCGAAAACAAGGCAACGGTCAGCAATGCTGACCAAATTATAACGATCCCGCCCCCAACTCGGGGCAGCGATGCTCCTTTCCTGCATTTTATTAGCATAAGCGAGCAATGTATATCAATAGCCATTTCATCACAGACGTTGGCTCGCTCGGCCACACGCCCCGTGCACTCAGGGCATATTCTCGGTGAACCGGTCGATGTCACGTCAATTAAAGCCATTAACATTCCGGACTCACCACCGCCACTTGGACGGCCAAAACTATGAGCAATTTGTCTTCCTGGCCTGGGTCACGACAATTTAATCCATTGACCGCCGAAGACCCTACTCTATGCCAACGGTAAGTGCCACGTGCCTTTAGGTCTCTTTAACCTAACGACATAGAACAGGTACGGTTCCATCTAACCCGTGCTCACATCACAACGACAATTTAAGCCATTTGCGCGGGTCAAACTTCCGCCGAGTACCATTTCCATCACAAGTCACATAACCCGGTTATGTTCAAGTTGGCTCTCAAGCCACCAAGTTGGCAAGATCTCGTATCCGCCCAGTTTTCCAGGTGCACCTTTGGGTTAGTCCCCAAGGCTCCCTGCTGCAATCTACCGCGTAGAAAACCCGAAAAACAACCAATAGCACGGAGTCTTCTCCGGCATTATGCAATGCAACATCACCGATCCAGGCCAACATGTCCGGATAGGCTTCACACATCATGCCTATGTCCGTTCTCGCATACGGACTCTAAACAACGGGGACTTCACATATCTACCCAAAGGAACGCCTCCAACTCTCCGCAAACTCGCGAGAGCGGGCTTCCTATGCTAAGAAAGAGAGCTATTCATGCTCAAGATGAGGATCGTTACCCTTGAGTTCCTCTTTGGTGCCATTGAAAAGTAATCGGACGGAAATCACCGCACTAGCGTTGCCTCCGTGGATCCGGAGTCGGCTTGCGATTCGGAGCTCCGAAGCTCCTCCAATGGCGGATCTAGCTCCTTCTTCCTCCCTTGGCACTCCTCTCTCTCCAAGGATTTAGAAAGATGATAAGGTATGAAAAGTGAGGGTTTTCCAAGTCCACTCACGTGTATATCCTCTCAGGAACAACCCCCAGCCGTTGGATCTTCAGTTAAAGAAATGAACGGCTTCGATTCGGGGCTGAAATGCCCAATCTGGACCGAACACGGCCTGGCACACGCCCGTGTACAGGGTCGTGTGCCTCATTCGCCGTCAAAATCGAATCTCCTGGAACCTCGCACGGGTATCGAACACGCCCGTGTTCGAGCTGACACGCCTGTGTGTGGTCGGCCGTGTACCCCATGATTTTTCCCCATTTTCAACCCGAGCACTGCACGGGTTCTAGGATACGCCCGTGTCCTTACCCGTGTCACATTGACACGCCTGGGCCCCAGGCCGTGTACACGGGACACTTCGTCGAGTGAAGATCGACGACTTGATGACACGGCCTTGGACACGCCCGTGTCCTAGGCCGTGTGCCTTGTCTCGACGATCGTCGAGCGAATCTCGACGACTCCCCGGGACGATCGTCGACACGGTTCGACATGCCCTGCGACACGCCCGTGTCGCAGGCCGTGTGCCCACTCTCGACGAATCGTCGAGTAAATCTCGACGTCTTCGTGGCTAAGTGTCGACACGGGTCGACACGCCCTGCGACACGCCCGTGTCTCAGGCCGTGTGCCCACTCTCGACGAATCGTCGAGTAAATCTCGACGTCTTCGCGGCTAAGTGTCGACACACGCTTGACACGCCCTGGGACACGCCCGTGTCCCAGGCCGTGTGCCTGCTGGCAGAACCCAAACTGGCCCAAAACGTCCCCCTTTTGCTCCTTTGAGTTTCGGGGCGTTACAACTCTCCCCCTCTTAAAAGAATTTCGCCCACGAAATTAAATAGAGGAAAGACATGTACAACACCAAAATTTGTACCTGAGCGGAACAACTCCGGATACTCGTCAAGCATAGTCTGCTCTCGCTCCCAAGAGAGTTCCTCACGACCGCAATTGTCCCACCGGACCTTGACCATCCTGATCTCTTTATTGCGTAGCCGCTTGACCTCTGAGTCCTCGATACGCACGAGCTTGACCTTTGTCGTTAGCCCACTATCCACCGACACTTGATCAACCGCGATCACTTGCGTAGGCTCTTGCACCGCCTTCCGAAGCACCGAAATATGGAATACATCATGTAAACCACTTAGCTCCACTAAAAGCTTCAACCTATAGGCCGCTTCACCAACTCGCTCCAGAATCTCAAATGGTCCAAGGTATCTTGGGCTTAGCTTTTTCAATCGCCGCACCCGCGAGACACCCTTGAACGGCTTGATCTTTAAGTATACATAATCTCCCACAGCAAACTCCACGTTCCTGTGCTTGGCATTATAGTACTTTGCTTGCCGGTCCTGAGAGATAAGCAACCTCTCCCGAAAGGTTCGCACCAAAGAAGTAGCATCATCCACTTCCGATCGCTTATACAACTTTGACTCACCCGTTTCTAACCAAGACAACGGCGTGCGACATCTTCTACCATATAGGGCCTCGAAAGGCGCCATCTGAATACTTGCTTGGTAGCTATTGTTGTATGCGAACTCCACCAAATAAAGGTGGTCTTCCCATTGCTTTCCAAAATACAAGACATACATGCGAAGCATGTCTTACATGGTTCTATTGACTCTCTCGGTCTGCCCATCCGTTTGCGGATGGAAGGCTGTGCTAAACTTCAGCTTTGTTCCCAACATTTGCTGCACCAGCCTCCAATCATTGGACGTGAACCACCCATCTCGGTCACTCACGATGCTGCGGGGCACACCATGAAGCCGCACTATGTTATCCACATAAAGCTTTGCCAACTTCTCCACCGGATCATCCTTCCTATGCGGAATAAAATGCGACACCTTCGTTAATCGATCAACAACCACCCAAATGGCGTCGTTTCCCTTTTGCGACCTTGGAAAACCGTGCACAAAGTCCATAGAGATGTCGTCAAATTTCCACTCCGGAATAGGCAAGGACTTAAGAAATCCTCCCGGCTTTTGGCACTCCGCCTTTACCAAGGCGCAGGTTTGGCACTTCTCTACGTATAGCGCCACATCCTTTTTCAAACCCGGCCACCAAAACAGTTTCTTCACATCACGGTACATCTTCGTGCTCCCCGGGTGAATCGAGTACTTGGTATGGTGTGCCTCGTACAACAACTCCACCCGTAAATTGCCCACACTTGGGACGCACAATCGACCGTCTTTCCAAAGCAATCTGTCCTCCACGACGAATTGGGGATTTGACCCATCCAGAGCCTCTATCATGAATTGCTTCATATGAGCATCCATATCCAAAGCCTGCCGAATACAATCAACCGGGTCATATTGGACTTCAGTCCAATTCAGAACTGCCTCAGCACTTGATTGCCTGTCCACACAAACAATCTCCAACACCTCCAACTCCCGCACCAACCGCTCATCGTGCACCGATAGCCAATTGGCTTGAGCTGGGGCTCGGCGACTCAACGTATCCGCAACCGCATTCCCTTTTCCAGGCACGTAGTGGATCTTGAATGTATAGTCCCCCAGGAACTCCATCCACCTACGCTGCCGCATATTCAGATCCTTCTGATCAATAAGGTACTTCAGGCTCTTGTGATCGGTGTAGATATCAATCTTCACACCGTACAAATAGTGTCTCCACAGTTTCAAGGCAAAAATCACGGCCGCTAACTCCAAGTCATGGACCGGATAATTCCTCTCGTGCACTTTTAGCTATCTCGAGCCATAAGCTATCACGCTTCCGTGCTGCAGTAGCACGCAACCCAAACCGCTGCCTGAAGCATCGCTATATATCTCATAGCCTTCGGTTCCACATGGCGAACTCAGCACAGGCGCCGTGGTCAACCGACACTTCAATTCCTCAAAAGCTCGCGCGCACTCCGGCGTCCAAACGAACTTATGCTCCTTCCTCGTCAAAGTAGTGAGAGGTAACGCTATCTGCGAGAAGTTCTCTACGAAGCGCCTATAATAGCCGGCAAGCCCCAAAAAGCTCCGTACTTCTGCTACCGTAGCAAGCTCAGGCCACTCCCGTATCGCAACAATCTTCACCGGATCCACAGCAATACCCTCTCCACTCACTATATGACCGAGGAACGCCACTGAGGACAGCCAAAACTCGCACTTCGAGAAATTGGCATACAACTGGTTTCTCCTTAGCGTTTCCAACACCAAATGAAGATTCTTGAAGTGATCTTTCTCACTTTGCGAGTACACCAAAATATCGTCGATGAAGACGATCACGAAATGGTCCAAGTACTCCCTGAACGTCCTATTCATCAAATCCATGAACACCGACGGCGCATTAGTCAGCCCAAATGGCATGACCGTAAACTCATAATGCCCGTATCTCGTACTAAACGCTGTCTTCCGGATATCACTCTCCCTTATCCGCAGCTGATAGTACCCAGCCGTGAGATCTAACTTCGAGTACACCGTCGACCCGACTAACTGATCAAAGAGATCATCAATCCGAGGGATCGGGTACTTGTTCTTCTCAGTCAGCTTGTTGAGCTCCCGGTAATTAATACAAATCCTAAACAAGTAGTTGTAAGGTAACATGTGCATAACAAGTATTTAAAGAAATTGACTTGCTATAAATTAAACCGTACCTGTCACCACATCAGCTTGTTTAATGGCCTCCTGTTGGCCAAGATTGTAGACCCTTGGTTGGGCCGAAGCATAATGGGATGCGGTCGACTCCACCGCCTTTCCCTTCTCTTCATAAGTAGCTCCCGACCTCCTCTCAGACTTAGGACGTCCGCTCCAACAATCACGGGCGAAATGCCCCGTCTTTCCACATGTAAAACACGCGCCTGGGGTCCGACTCGTAGTCGCCCCAGAAGCACCAGAAGGAGCTGGACCCGAAGTCCTATTCTTCTTGAAAGACCTCCGATTGCCGGACTTTGAAGTAGTCGGCACTTTGAATTCAGATTTTCTATCACCCAAGCCTTTCTTCGCTTGCACACTCTTCATGTCCTTCTCCAAGGACCGGGCAGTATTGACCAAGGTTAAGAAACCCTGCGTCATCGGCCCCGAGAGTAGTAACCTCAACTCATCTCTCAACCCTTCGTAGAAGCGATTAGTCTTGCGCTCCTCATCCATGATGGTGGAGCTAACATAACGACTCAAACGAGTGAACTCGTGGAGATATTCATCCACGCTCCTCTCACCCTGTACCAACTTCAGGAACTCATTCTCCATCGAAATCCTCTGAGTAGAGGGGAGGTATCTTGCTAAGAATAATCCCGAGAACTCTTCCATCGGAACGTCTACAAGTTGTCTACCTCTCAAATGATGCAGCTCCAAACCTTCCCACCACATTCTCGCTTCACCATCCAAAAGGAACGTAGCGATGGTGGTCATTTGCCACTCCTCCGTCTCCGTTGCTGTCATGACTCTCTTCACCCTGGAGAGCCAGTCTTCAGCCTGTGATGGGGTTCCCAACCCCGAGAATAACGGAGGGTTAAAGCTTATTACATGCTTTAGCTGCCTCTTAGTTGCCCTCCTTGGCACCACCGATTCTACAACCACTTGCTCCACTCTCCTCGGCTCAGCCTCTTGCAGAGGTTCTTGCTCCATCACAGGAGCGGGCTGCTGCATTTGCCTTCCAGGCTGCGCATTAATCACGGCCAACACCGCTTCAGCCACCAATCGAATATTCTCGGCCGACAGAGGTGTTGTGGGAGCAACATCCAGTGCACTACTAGCCTCAGAAACTCTGCGTTCTGACGGCCCAACGCCACTTCTGGTCACCTATAGTGGTACAAAACACCGTTAAGTGACCAAATAAATAGCAAACAGCAATTATAGGAACACGCAGGTTCCTCAAACACAAGCATTTTCATTCCTAAGTGGACATTTATGGGTTCTTTTACCATTATAACGATGACGCACACAATGTGCTCACCACCCCTTAAAAAGAATTCGCCCACGAATTCACTTTAAGCCCGACCAAAACCAGTAGTCTGATACCAAATTGCAACACCCCCTATCTGTCACATAGCATAAAGCAGTAGGTCCGGCCATGGCCCGACGCCGTATGCTACAAACAGACCGGGTGGTTACTTATGGAAACCATCCAACCAATCTCAACGTCCTACACAGAGCATTCTAGCGGAAACAGTTTATAAAAGTTGTAAACAAGAACCCAGCATCAAAGCACGAATGTCCACTAATACAAAATAGGAATGTTATACAAAATACCCAAAACAAGCCTTAAGGCCTTACAAAATATTTCACTTGAATATTACATGTTTTACAAACCACGGCACGCAGGCCGGTCATACATGAATAAAACAGTAAACACTTCCATTTGGGCCTTCGAGGGCCAGCTTCGCAAAAAGGGCTTTAGCCCGCTATTGACCGCTTGGTCCAGCTGCACCTGCAAGCAACAAACCACCGCACGGTGGCGAAAACAAGGCAACGGTCAGCAATGCTGACCAAATTATAACGATCCCGCCCCCAACTCGGGGCGGCGATGCTCCTTCCCTGCATTTCATTAGCATAAGCGAGCAATGTATATCAATAGCCATTTCATCACAGACATTGGCTCGCTCGGCCACACGCCCCGTGCACTCAGGGCACATTCTCGGTGAACCGGTTGATGTCACGTCAATTAAAGCCATTAACATTCCGGACTCACCACCGCCACTTGGACGGCCAAACCTATGAGCAATTTGTCTTCCTGGCCTGGGTCACGACAATTTAAGCCATTGACCGCCGAAGACCCTACTCTATGCCAACGGTAAGTGCCCCGTGCCTTTAGGTCTCTTTAACCGAACGACATAGAACAGGTACGGTTCCATCTAACCCGTGCTCACATCGCAACGACAATTTAAGCCATTTGCGCGGGTCAAACTTCCGCCGAGTCTCATTTCCATCACAAGTCACATAACCCGGTTATGTTCAAGTTGGCTCTCAAGCCACCAAGTTGGCAAGATCTCGTATCTGCCCAGTTTTCCGGGTGCACCTTTGGGTTAGTCCCCAAGGCTACCTGCTGCAATCTACCGCGTAGAAAACCCGAAAAACAACCAATAGCACGGTGTCTTCTCCGGCATTATGCAATGCAACATCACCGATCCAGACCAACATGTCCGGATAGGCTTCACACATCATGCCTATGTTCGTTCTCGTATACGGACTCTAAACAACGGGGACTTCACATATCTACCCGAAGGAACGCCTCCAACTCTCCGCAAACTCGCGAGAGTGGGCTTCCTATGCTATGAAAGAGAGCTATTCATGCTCAAGATGAGGATCGTTACCCTTGAGTTCCTCTTTGACGCCATTGAAAAGTAATCGGATGGAAATCACCGCACTAGCGTTGCCTCCGTGGATCCGGAGTCGGCTTGCGATTCGGAGCTCCGAAGCTCCTCCAATGGCGGATCTAGCTCCTTCTTCCTCCCTTGGCTCTCCTCTCTCTCCAAGGATTTAGAAAGATGATAAGGTATGAAAAGTGAGGGTTTTCCAAGTCCACTCACGGGTATATCCTCTCAGGAACAACCCCCAGCCGTTGGATCTTCAGTTAAAGAAATGAACGGCTTCGATTCGGGGCTGAAATGCCTAATCTGGACCGAACACGGCCTGGCACACGCCCGTGTCCATGGTCGTGTGCCTCATTCGCCGTCAAAATCGAATCTACTGGAACCTCACACGGGTATCGAACACGCCCGTGTTCGAGCTGACACGCCCTTGTTCCACCTCACACGGTCGTGTGGCCGGCCGTGTACCCCATGATTTTTCCCCATTTTCAACCCGAGCACTGCACGGGTTCTAGGACACGCCCGTGTACTTACCCGTGTCACATTGACACGCTTGGGCCCCAGGCCGTGTACACGGGACACTTCGTCGAGTGAAGATCGACGACTTAATGACACGGCCTTGGACACGCCCGTGTCCTAGGCCGTGTGCCTTGTCTCGACGATCGTCGAGCGAATCTCGACGACTCCCCGGGACGATCGTCGACACGGGTCGACACGCCCTGCGACACGCCCGTGTCGCAGGCCGTGTGCCCACTCTCGACGAATCGTCGAGTAAATCTCGACGTCTTCGCGGCTAAGTGTCGACACGGGTCGACACGCCCTGCGACACGCCCGTGTCTCAGGCCGTGTGCCCACTCTCGACGAATCGTCGAGTAAATCTCGACGTCTTCGCGGCTAAGTGTCGACACACGCTTGACACGCCCTGGGACACGCCCGTGTCCCAGGCCGTGTGCCTGCTGCCAGAACCCAAACTGGCCCAAAACGTCCCCCTTTTGCTCCTTTGAGTTTCGGGGCGTTACACAGACACTCCCTATTATATCCTGCACAATGTGACTCCATATAAGGGAATGCCAGCATGGATGTGGCTCTCCAAAAACCAGCAGAAAGATAGAAAGAGAAGCAGGAGATACTCCCCTCCTCCAGTACACAGATACAGGAAGGATCCTCCTCCTCCAGCAGCTGGTGCTAGTGGCTCTAGCTCCCAGAGATCTGCCCTAATGCAAACTTATCAAAGACACTCAGGGAGATCTTCTGGAAGCAGCCAGCAGAGGCCATCGTCCTCAGGTAGTCAACATAAGCAGCAGCAGCAACAAAGTTCTAAAGTACAAAAAGCTGAAAGCCCAAAGAAGCCAGACTCCCCTCCAATTCCTTTTGAAGATCCAGAGACTGCTAATACTGCAAAAATGGTTAGGTACCAAGAGCTAATTGGTCTATCTTTGATAAATAAAGCCAAAGCAGAAGGAAAAGATATCTCTGGTCTTTCAACCATGTCAAAGTATAGAAAGGAAGAGCTGAAAAGATTTGATAAAGGTAACAAATTGTTTAATGTTGATGACTATATGAAACTTCACCCAGAAGCAGTTGTCCCTAGAGCAACATCATTGAAAATTATTGGGGAAGCTGATATGACCATGACAGTGGCTCAAGCTCAAAATCCTAACAGAGAAATCATTTTCAATAAGCCAGGAGAAAAGAAAGCAGAAGACAAACCTCAGCAGAAGAAGCCAAAGAAGTAACTTTTCTTGTTGACTCATTTCTGTCTGTTATTTGTTTTTAAACTGTGCTATATGTTAAACAAAGCTATGTGTATATATATATCTGTTGCGTGTGTTATAATTCTCTGCCAGATATATTTTCTTTCTTTCTTTGTTTTTCTGTCTTGAGTCTCTGTTAGTGACCTCACCCAAATAGGGGGAGATTGTTGGATCCCTAGTTGATTTGGGCTAGGTTCACTGACTTAGGATGTGACCCATCATGTATAGCCAGGGTCAATTTGTGTCCTAGAGTCTAGGTTAAGTCCTTAGGCTCAACTCCAGATGGACCAGCTTTCAACAAGACCCTTAGAGACTCCAGACTCTCAAGTTTTCAAGGCTAAGTAAAATGAGTTCGACGATCGTCTAACTCAGCTCGACGAAAGGAGTTTTGCGCTCGATGATCGTGAGACAATTCGTTGTGCTGGGCTCGACGATCTATGTTCTCTGTTCGACGAAAATTCAGTTTCTACATCAAGCCAAAGTCAGGAGAACTTCAAATTTTTCTAAGTCAAGCTTCATGCTTCGGTCGACGAATTATACTATGAGCTCGACGAACTTGGACCTCAAGTTCACAGCTTCTCAGGTCGACGAAGTCTGCTTCTCAGGTCGACGAATGTTATTCTCTACTCGACGATTTCTGGACTCAGAGAATCTGTGTCGACACTTATGGTTTGTGTCGACACCAGTCAGCTTATGTCAACACCAGGATTTCAGTCGACACCAGTTTATGCCGACACCAGAGGATTTGTGTCGACACCAAGATCAATCTGTCGACACCAATTTATGTCGACATAGCATTTTAGCAGATGCAGGATATTTTATCTAAGTCCAGAACTTTTCTCAGGTCGACGATTTTGATCCTCAGCTCGACGAATGAAGAATGTCTGTTAGATGAATGAAGATTGTCTGGTCAACAAACTCTATCAAGCTCAGCTCGACGAACTAAAGCTCAGCTCGATGAACACAAGTTCAGCTCCATGAATTGTGTTCTGCGTTCGACGAATCCAGATTAGGTTTTCATCAAGGTTCCCGTCCCGTTTCTTGGCGCTGATTCCTGAACATTTAATGTCAGATCTTCTCGGAATGTTACCATTAGAACGCACATTGACTATGGACGATTTCATGCCATTTTTCCATGGGACAGTTAGGAAAGTCATTGATTGCTGAATCTTTCCAAGGCCGACTGTAATTACTGCTCGATTTTCAAAAAGTTTGAATATTCCTCAGTCAGTAAGAGAGGGATACACAGAGACACAGAAAGAGAATAGAATCAAGCAGAGTTCAAGAATTACAATACAAAAAACAATCTGACAGATTTTTTGAAGATTGCAGAAGAACAAAACATTCTCAAATCTAAAGTTCTTGACTGAAATCAGCCTTGACCAGAGAACTTTTGAAGAAGAAGAAGAACAAATAAATTCAATCAAGAGTTTTTTCTCTCTATTTACAGGATAACTTCAAAGGACAACATTCAATAAATCTGTCAAAGAAGTTCCTGAAGTAGTTGTGGTCCAGGCATTCTAGGTCATTGAAGGCCTATCACCCTGAAGCAGTGCTCCAGCATTCCTGACCAATTCAAGACCTCAGGGGGAGCAAAAGCTGCTACATCAATCCACAAGTCTTCTCTCTGACTGTTGATAGAGAAGACACTATCACCCTCTCTTCAATTCATGTACAGGGTTTTAAATCCCTTCAAAAATATTCTGGTTGCAAGTCTCCTTCCAAAAGAATGGAAGGTTTGAATTTTGGGGACCTGATCAAAACCCATTGGTGCCCAGGACACCTGATCAACTCATCCTGCAGTGGATTCCTACCTAGGGTGGTAGAAGAGTGGATGTACCCAGATTGGTTGGGGAACCATTATAGCTCCTTGTGTCTTCTGATTGCTTATATTCTTTTGTTTTCTGGCTGTGGTTTGTGATTGTTCTATGATTGCTTTTTGATTAGTTAGTTTCTGTGTTTACTTTATGTTATTTGCTTCCCTGTTCACTTAGGTATACAACAACAATTGTAAAAGGTTTTTAACAAGCACCATACTCTATTCACCCCCCTCTAGAGTATATCATATCTAACCTGCACATTCACATACCACTTATACAATAGGTGATAGGGGTTTTATGCTATGATTATGCTATGACATGCAAGTGGGTTATGATGTTATCATGCATGTGCAACTCACCCACCAGACTCTGTGCACACAGACCTTTAGTTCCCCCTTTCTAGAGCCGAACCTCCCAGGATATCTCCGTAGTAGCAGACGGAAGCGGTGGGTTGGGCCTCGCCCACCTCTAAACCAGTAAAGCACTACCGGTCATACCTATCGTTTGCCTCAATGCTGGTGCACTAAGCGGACTCCTGCGTACTCTTGGCGGCTAGTGCACCAGACTTCTGTTGGCGAAGTGCTAACCACACTTTCCGAGTCAACGTATTGGTGTCGGTGCATCGACACTCCAATACCAAAGACCCACCACCTTAAATTTTATGCACATGCAACCTTATGTATCAGTACCGAGCCAAAGCTCCCGGGACCGTCCCGTCCGTCAAAAATATCAACCGAGCCAAAGCTCGCCGGGCCATCCTGCCCCTCATAAATATCAACCGAGTCAAACCAACTTCCCGAGACACCGGGGTGTGTGAAAGTGAACCCCTAATTATTCTAGTTGCTCTTTAAGATTTTATCACTCCTATAGTTTACGTTAGCCCAGGACTGCCCAAGGTATACCCCGTGAAGGGCTCTCGAAGACACCACGAACTACGATGGGATTACACCCAAAGCTCCCTTTCGCAAGGCACTTACTATTATTGGTTGCTAATCGTCTTTCCAACCCTTAATTAATTTTACTGAATCTTGACCTAGTGCATTAAACACTTCCTCCCTACAGGAAGGACGATCTTTCGCTGATCCCAAGCACCACCTATCACTAGTCATCCTCTCAGTCTACAAATCTTGTCTTCCAATGATGAACTCCTTTATTTACCAAAACCAGCAACCTACGGAGGATTCAACTCTGCAAAATTCACTACCCACTTTAGTTCAGTTTCCGCAGTTACTATATGCAGACCACCCTAGACTATATGAGGTGTATAAAGGAGGTACATCGGATTGTCTTCCAAATCTCCTATAAAATTTTCTAGAGGTCTATCATAACAAATTTAGCCTAAAATCAGAGATCCATAATTTTTCTAATTAATTTGGTATTTATTGAATTTTCCCAAATGCTTGGCCATGGGCAATTTTGAACATGAACTATATGATCTACTCAAGTAATGACACCCCAAAATTTTTGATCACTAAATTAACAAAGATATATGACTAGATACAAATTTCCATAATTCTTCGGAAACTATTTGACCTCTAATTAATTTATCCAAAATATTTCTCTTAATCATATGTAAAGAAGGAAGTACCAAAATCATTCATCAAAAAATTATACAAAAATTATAGAATCTTAATATGGTTCAGAAAAGATCATGGTACAAGAATCATAATTTTAGAGGCTTGCTAGACTCTAAAATAAATTAAATTAAGTTTTTATGAGAAACCATACTTAATGAAGCAACCCTTAAAAAAAATCATCCAAAAACATAATAATAAGTCCTCTGGCTAAATTTCATCTATTTCCAGCAAGTAGTTTCTTCCTAATAAATTTTTAGGTAAATAATACCAATTACAAATTTGTTAATGAAGTATCCAAAATAATAATCATAAATTCATAATAAAATCTCCAGAGCTTGTTCTGACCTCAAAAACTACTCAACCCAAGTCTCATCACTTTTTAGAGAGTTTTTGTGACATTTTCTATCCCTACAAGATTTGTGCCCTAAGCTAGGGTTAGGGTTTTGAGGGGGTTTAAGGATTCCAAATTCCCTAAACTTTTAACTAGAGAACTATACAAATCCTATGGTCCTTCACAAAAGGTTTCAAGTCAATCCAAGGTCATTTGACCCGATGATCTTCAAACCCTAAATATCCCCATTAAGGAACCTACCCTAGGGTTCTAGGGCTTCCCTACTCTTAACCACCTCAAATTACATTGGAGGGTGAGTCATGCTATAAAACGTCAGTGTCCAAAATATCAACCTCTGTTGAGGTGATTTGACCACTCAAAACCCAAAGGGGATGCTTGACCTATTTAACCCTAAAAGGGGCCAACCTAGGGTTGGATCAATACCTAGCCCAAACATCTCCAAATGGGGTGAAACTTTTACCAGAGCCCTAACTGCCCTCTAAGACCTCCCACCCAAATTTGGGGGGATTTTGCGGTGTTTAGGACACCTAATTAATTTATTCAAAGATTATTACATTTTCCTAAAAACTATAGAAAACTTTTCTCCAAAAATTCTGGAATTTGGACAGGCCCTAGGTATTGCTAGGGTAGACTCCCTGCCCAAACCTTAGGTCATTTGGACAAGGTATGAAGCGTGGGCATCCATTTGAATCTCAGGATAGCCCTAGGTATAGGGCCCACCAAAATGGGCGCTGTGGTCTAACCATGACTCTAAATTGGATGAAATCAATTTTAAATTAAACTACACATCAAGGGCTTCATTTTCTATGTTGACCACTTTTTCTGTTATAGCATCTAATTATTTTTAAAGATTAAAACCACTAAATGTAAAATCTGTGACATAATTAAATAATCATAAAATGTTATACTATAGTTTGAAATCAAATATAGCATAAATCTTGGCGCAAGATGGACGGAATCCATTCATCTTGTACCTTGAGCCGACTGCCAGGATTTATTCTTCCTGGGCCAGTTTCAAACGGCTACCGCGGGCCATCCAGCCGCCTCCCCGGCCGGCCAATGCCACCATCACCTCCGTTGAGGTGGTGGCTGTCGCCGGGCGGCATCACAGCCGTCGGAGAGCCCTATTCCAGTGATCCAGAGGGTTGCATGTTTGTGGAAAAACCAGGAAAGTTTCTCTTTGGATCGGGCTCAATTGAGCCCGAACCTTGGCCCTAAGGATTCCTAAGATCTACCCATGAAAGAAGGAGTCGAGGAGGACCTTGTCGACGGCCTGAAGTCGAGACAATCGTCGGAAAGCCATCTTTGAAGGCGGCGCCGCTCGGTTTCTGTAACAACACAGTGGGGAAGCTCAATTTCTTCAGGTAAGGGCTAGGAAATCCTCCTCTCGGCCCACTGAAGGTGTTTAAAGCCTCAGATGGGGAGGGGAGAGGCTGGATCATCAATGGCCATTAATGGACTTGAAAGCAACCTCTCAACCTTGGTGGTTTAGTGCATCTGTAACGCCCCCTTTCCGTCACATAACATATAGCAGTAGGTCCGACCGGGGCCCGACGCCATATACCACAGACAGACTGGGTGGTTACTCAATGGAAACCATCCAACCAATCCAACGTCCTACACAGAGCATTATAGAGAAAGCAATAAAATTACAAGATAAAGAACCCAACCAAACATGAATGTCCACTAAACAAAACCACAGGAATGAAGTACAATACACAGTACAATGGCCTTAAGGGCTTACATTTGTTTACTCAGATCATAAGTTTTCCAAACCTCGGCACGCATGCCGTTCAAACATGAATAAAACTAGTAAACACTCAATTTAGGCATTCGAGGGCCGGCTCAGCAACTTGGGCTTTAGCCCGCTATTGACCGCTTGGTCTAGCAGCACCTGCAAGCACAATCCACTGCACGGTGGCAAACAAAAGCAACGGTCAGCAATGCTGACAAAATTATAACGATCCCGCCCCCATCTCGGGGCGGCGATGCTCCTTCCCTGCACTTTATTAGTATAGCGAAGTAGTATAAAATTACACTACAATACAGGCGTTGGCATGCACGGCCACACGCCTCGTTCTCTCAGGCCACATTCTCGGTGAACTTGTCAACGTCACGTCAATTTAAGCCATAGAAATTCTGGACTCGCCACTGCCACTTTGACGGCCAATCATATGAGCATTTTGCCTTTCCGACACTGTTCACGTCAATTTAAGCCATAGACCGCCGAAGACCCTCATCTATGCCAACGGCTCACACCGAACGACATAGAATGGGTACGGTTCCGCCTAACCAGTGCTCACATCGCAACGACAATTTAAACCATATGCGCGGGTCAATCTTCTCCCAAGTCCCATTTCCGTTACACACCTTACGTAACCCGGTTACGTTCAAGTTGGCTCCCAGGCCACCAAGTTGGCAGGATCACGCATCCGCCCAATTTTCCGGGTGCACCTTGGAGTTAATACCCAAGGCTCCCCGTTGCAATCTACCACGTAGAAAACCCGAAAACCAACAACGCAAGCAGTCTTCTCCGGCCATTTATGCAATGCAACATCACCGATCCAGACCAACTTGTCCGCATAGGCTTCACACATCATGCCTATGTCCGTTCTCGAATACAGACTCTATACAATGGGGACGTTACATATCTACCTGGAGGAACGCCTCAAACTCACCGCAAACTCGCGAGAGCGGGCTTCTTATGCAAGGGAAAAGAAGAGCTTCACATGCTCAAGTAGACAATCGTTACCATAGCGTTCTTCCTTGGCACCATGGAAATCTATGCGGATGAAAAACACCGCAATCTCCTTGCCTTCGAAGATCTGAGGTCGGCTCGCGATTTGGAACTCCGAAACTCCTCCAATGGTCGGATCTAGCCTTCTTCTTTCTCATTGCTCTCCCCTCTCTCTAAAACTTAGACAAAGAACCAGCGACAGAAGATAAGGGTTTTGAAACCCTACACTTGGGTATAACCCAATCGGAATGACCACCAGCCGTCGGATCCAACATAAAGAAAAGCACGGTTGTGATCTGAGTCTAACCTGGAAAGACTAGGCTGAACACTGCACGGTTCATAATCCTTAGTGTCAAACACTCAGCGTCAAATGAACCACAACCCGCCAAGGACACGGATACCGACACGCCCGCGTCAACCAGCGGTGTGCTCTATGATCGTTGAACCAAGATCGCTGCCAGATCATCGAACACAAATGGCTAGCAGATCATCGAACGGAGATCGCTGGCCGATCGTCGAACCAGATCGCTGGCAGATCGTCGAACGCAGATCGCTGACAGATCATCAAACGGATATCGCTGGCTGATCGTCGAACAAGATTGCTGGCAGATCGTCGAACGCAGATCACTGGCAGATCGTCGAATGGAGATCGTTGGCCGATCGTCGAATGGTGATCGCTGGCCGATCGTCGAATGCCCCGACACGCCCTGGGACACGCTCGTGTCCCAGGCCGTGTACACCCCTGCCAAATACCAAATTTGGTACAAAACGCCTCCTGTCGCTCTTTTGAGTTTCGGGGCGTTACAGCTCTCTCCATCTTAAAAGAATTTTGTCCACGAAATTTCATAAAGGAAAGATAAGTACAAAAATAAAATTGTACTTGTACGGAACAACTCCGGGTACTCGTCAAGCATAGTTTGCTCTCGCTCCAAAGAGAGCTCCTCACGACCGCAATTGTCCCAACGGACCATGACCATCCTGATCTCTTTATTGCGTAGCCGCTTCACTTCCAAGTCCTCAATACGTACGGGCTTGACCTTTGTCATCAACCCACTATCGACCGACACTTGGTCGACCATGATCACTTGCGTAGGCTCTTGCACCGCCTTCCGCAGTACTGATATGTGGAATACATCATGTAGACCACTTAGCTCCACTGATAGCCTCAATCTATATGCTGCTTCGCCAATCCGCTCCAGAACCTCAAACGGTACAAGGTACCTCGGGCTTAGCTTTTTCAATCGTCGCACCCGCGAGACACCCTTGAACGGCTTGATCTTTAAGTACACCCAATCGCCGACAGCGAACTCCATGTTCCTGTACTTGGCATTATAATACTTCGCCTGCCAGTCCTGAGCGATAAGCAACCTCTATCGAATGGTTCTCACCAAAGAAGTAGCATCCTCCACCTCTAATAACTTATACAACTTTGATTCACCAGATTCCAACCAAGACAACGACATGCGACATTTTCTACCATAAAGGGCCTCGAAGGGCGCCATTTGAATGCTCGCCTGGTAGCTATTGTTGTAAGCAAATTCCACCAAGTATAGGTGATCTTCCCATTGCTTTCCAAAATCCAGGACACACATGCCAAGCATGTCTTCCATTGTCCTATTGACCCTCTTGGTCTGCCCATCCATTTTCGGATAAAAGGCTGTGCTAAAACTCAGCTTTGTTCCCAACATCTGCTGCACCAGCCTCCAATCATTGGATGTGAACCACCCATCTTGGCCACTCACGATGCTGCGGGACACACCATGAAGCCGTATAATATTATCCACATATATCTTTGCCAATTTCTCAACCGGATTATCCTTCCTGTGCGGAATGAAATGTGACACCTTCGCTAGACGATCTACGACCACCCAAATGGCGTCGTTCCCCTTTTGCGACCTTGGCAACCCGTGCACAAAGTCCATAGTAATGTCGTCGAACTTCCACTCCGGAATAGGCAAGGATTTCAAGAATCCTCCCGGCTTTTGGCATTCCACCTTCACCAAGGCGCAAGTTTGACACTTCGCCACGTAGAGCGCCACATCCTTTTTCAGTCCTGGCCACCAGAACAATTTCTTAACATCGTGGTACATCTTCGTGCTCCCCGGGTGAATTGATTACTTGGTATGACGCGCCTCGTACAATAATTCCACACGCAAATTGCCCACGTTTGGGATGCACAGACGACCGTATTTCCAAAGTAATCCGTCCTCCACAACGAATTCAGAATTTGACCCATCTAGAGCCTCTATCATGAGTTGCTTCATGTGGACATCCATATCCAACGCCTGGCGAATCCGTTCAGCCAGGTCGTATTGGACTTCAGTCCAATTCAAGAGCGCTTCAGCACTTGACTGCTTATCCACGCAAGAAATCTCCAATGCCTCCAACTCCCGAACCTACCGCTCATCATGCACTGATAGCCAATTGTCTTGAGCTGGGGCCCAACAACTCAACGCGTCCGCAACCGCATTGACTTTACCAGACACGTAGTGGATCTTGAATGTATAGTCCCCCAGGAACTCCATCCATCTACGCTGCCGCATGTTCAGATCTTTCTGATCAATCAAATATTTTAGGCACTTGTGATCGGTGTAGATATCAATCTTCACACTGTATAAATAATGCCTCCACAGCTTCAAGGCAAAAATCACGGTCGCTAACTCCAAGTCATGGACCGGATAGTTCCTCTCGTGCACATTCAGCTGTCTCGAGCCATATGCTATAACGCTTCCATGCTGTAACAGCACACAACCCAAACCACTACCAGAACCATCACTATAAATCTCATAACCTTCGGTCTAACTCGGCGAACTCAACACAGGTGCCGTGGTCAACCGACATTTCAACTACTCAAAAGCTCGTGCACACTCCGGCATCCAAACGAACTTCTGCTCCTTCCTCGTCAAAGTAGTGAGTGAAAGATATAGTACCTAAACACCTAGAGGGGGGGTGAATAGGTGACCTAATCCTTTTTAAACTTTAATGGCAGCAATCAGTTATATCACAGAATTCTAACTACTTTTGCACAGCAATCACAAAGCATACACAACAACTCACAATCACAGCACAACAGACACAGAGTTTTAGTGGTTCCCCAAGCTTTGGGTACATCCACTTTCCCCCTTCGCCTATCTAGCAGTGTACTAGATTCGGCCAAACTCCACCACTGTCTCAGAACCCAAATTGGTTCCTACACCTCAGGCCCAAGGCCCTACAACTCAGCTTTATCCCAAAGCCTACACTCAGCCACAAAGGCCTACACTCAGCCAACAAGGCCTACACTCAGCCAACAAGGCCTACACTCAGAGATTTCAATCTCCTACACTCAGGCTCTCAATCCCTACCCTCAGCCTTTATAATTACAGGCTTACAATTCACTCAGATCCAAAGGATCCTATAAGATAAAAATGTTTATAGAAATAATAACTCAACAACTCAGAAACAGGAGAGGGGAGTTGAGAGTTTCTTGATGAGTTATTGTAAGAACTCAGCTGGATTCAATCTGACTTAGCTTTCTTCAAAGCTTCTTGAAAGTAGAACTGAATAAGACTGATTCCTTCTGCAGTTGATCATTGACCTCTGCTTCTTAAGATCCAGAATGAATCTGAATCCTTCTTCTCAGAATAGTTCCAATGGCTGATTTCTTGGATGGAGCCCTCTCTCTCCAACTTCTTAGATCTGCACTTGGACAGCTAGATCTTCTTGATTTGATACTTGATCAATAACTCTGTGAACCACTTTAATAACTTGTTCAACAACAATCTTAACAATAGTTTCTAAAAACTGTATGAGCCTATTTATAGGCCTTCTTCATGGTAACCGGCTGGTCCGGTCCATAACTGAATTCTGACATCTCTGACAGGTGCTGTAGACCGGCTGGAACGGCAGCTGTCAAGTCATCCAGTCAATTCTTGAAAATCTCTAACTGTCTGAAAGTGTCGAGACTTTCTGTCTTTAAGTGTCGACACTTATAGACCAAGTGTCGACACCAGTTGTGTAAGTGTCGACACAAGTCTACAAGTTGTCGACACAACTCCTTGTGTTGTAGATACTATGTCTCGACACAGATTCTTCTGCATGTGTCGACACTGAAATTGAGTGTCGACACAAGTACTTGATCTTCTGTAACTTGTTGAATTCTTCTAAGTGTCGACACATCTCCTTTGTGTCGACACAACTTCTTGTGTTGAATCTGTTAAGTTTCGACACAGCTTTTTGGTGTCGACACATAGTCTTCTATGTTGATACTTGCTGAGTGTCGACACAGCTCCTTGTGTCGACACTTGATTCTTCTGTTGAGACTTCAGCTGAGTGTCGACACATTTCCTTAGTGTCGACACTTGTACTTAGAATAATTTGATGATCTTGCTGTTCTTTACTAAGTGTCAACACAGCTCCATGTGTCGACACTTTCTTCAAGTGTTGAGTCTTAAGCTGAGTGTCGACACATTGTTCTGGGTGTCGACACTTACTTCAAGTGCTGACTCTTCTGTTGAGTGTCGACACATTGTTCTGAGTGTCAACTCTTATACTTAGTCTCTGCTGACTTTTGCTGAGTGTCGACACAACTCCAAGTGTCGACACTTTCTGGTGTAGACACAGCTTCACTGGGTGTCGACACTGCTTTTAAGTGTCGACACTTTCTGTCTGCACTTTTCTTCATTGAGTGTCGACACAGCTCCTTGTGTCGACACTTTCTGTCTGGTGTCGACTCTGCATCCCAGGTTTCAACACAATGACTCCAAGTGTCGACACTGCTTGTCTGGGTGTCGACACAAGTCTTCTTAAGTGTCGACACTTTCCCTCTGGGTGTCGACACATGGACTTAGAAATTTTTGCTTCAGTCCTGCAAATACTTAACCTGCACAAGTAACTCAAAAACACATCAAATACATTTTGATGTATATCATTGAGTTGGGTGAGGCTTCTTCAAATCAGGTACATTTAACCAATATACCCAACAATCTCCCCCCTATTTGGAGAAGTCATAACCCTTAGTCAATGATATATACCATTCATAATTAAAATTTCAAAATGATGTAAAGCAGGATAATATACAGCAGGGTAAACATAAACATGTATCAATTTCACATGTATACAAATTCATCATTACAGAACAAATAAGAAATAGACATAGACATATTCACAGAACAAACATGAAATATATTAATCATATATTGTTCTAATATCTGTCTTATATATTTTCAGAAGTTCACTAAATGTTTTACATCCGAAAGATTACAAAATAAACTTCCAGAAAATTCTAAATCTATTTTTGTTCTGGCTCCTTAATCACTATGCCTTTGTCAGCTTGAACTTTAGCTTGGACAGCAACATCAGCAGTTTCAGCATCAGCAGGCTTCTTGCCTTTCAGATCTTTCTTTTTAAGCTCTTCAGCTTTGATCTTCTGCCTCTCAAAATAATGGTATGGCTTAGGAAAGTACTTGCTAGGCTCCTGAGCAGTAGGAGGTAGCTTTCCCATCTTTGCCTTCCTTCTGTATTGAACAATGGCCTCCTGTCTAGATTCATGCTTTCTCCATTCAGCTTCAGAGAACCATTTGTTCCTGTCATGAGTGTTATCCTTGGCAGCTTTCCAGGCAGTTAATATTATGTTTCTAGAGGTAGGGCTCCACTGTTCAAAGTCTGGCCTTTGTTCTGCTTGTTCCCTAAACCTCTTCTTAGACAACCTTGTCTCTTCCTCTTTCTGCAATGCCTCTTGCATGGCTTCTGATAAAGGCTGAACAACCTTTTCAATATGGACATTGTCCTTACCCCCAGATGGGTTGTACATGGTCTGTACCTCAGCATGAATCATTTCAAAATCTGGAGGTGGATAAATGACTTGAGCTACTTCTAGTTGCTCACCTCCAAGATAAGCAGGGTTAATGCCAGATTCAGCAACATCATTGTCATCACACAGAAGAGGATACCCAAGTGTAGCTCTGATTGAATTTGATATCCACTTAGCATGGTCAGAGCTTGCCTTGACTAACAGTCTCTCCCCCTTTATGACTTCTCGAGCCATATGATCTCTGACATCATCCTTTTGAAATCTGATTTGACTATCCAAGTATCTGATTCCATCTTTAAAGAATGGTTTGAGCTTTTGAAGTTGTTCAGATATGACCTTCTGGGATGCTTGGATAGCAGTCTTAATAGCAGAGATTTCTTCCTGGAATACTTTGTCAAAATCAGCTTTAATAGCAGTAGTGGAAGTAGAAGGTTCAGCAGCCTTGTTCTTCAATTCAGTGACAATAGTATTATATGAAGCAGTTAAATTGTCATTCATCCTTAGTTGATTTTCAAGAACATATCCTTGCTTCAATGCTATGTCATCCACTTGTGCTTTGATCTTTTCCTGGTGTGTTGCCAAGTACACCACTGCATTTCCACCCTTGTGGAAGCATTCTGTCATCTCTTTCTTGTTAAGGTTCATTTCAAACCTTATAGACTTGATATCTTGGGCTAGATCAAATTGTAAAGATTTCTGCCCTTCATCTACATACTTCTCTATTGCCTTCCTGTGCTCATCCAGTTTTATCTGCAGTGCAACCATTAAAGCACTATAATTAACAGTTGGAGCTTGCTGAACTATAGGCTGTGGTGCAATGGATTGTAAAGCCTTTTTATAACTTTGACTCCTTCTCTTGAAGACATAAAGTTTCTTTTGCTTAGCCCTTGCAGTCTCCTCATCTTCAGACTCTGAGGAGCTGGCTATGTCAACCCTCTCCTTAGGGCTAGGGGGCCTCTCTGTCTGCACTTCAGGTGCCTTCTCAGATTCCTGCCTTACAGGCTCTTCCATAATGTGCACTTGCTCCCCCTCAGCGGCTGCATTATCTCTTTCAGCAGCATCTTTGTCCATGTCAAAATCTTGTTGGTCTAAATTTAAAAATAAATCTTCCATGGTGTATTCTGGTGGTGAATGAACTGGAGACATTCTTTGCTCTTCAACCATTGGATCAGGAACCACTGCTTGTACAACAGATGTGTCTTTTATAACAGCATCTGAATCTTGACTATCCAGCTGAGTTTGCTGATGAACATCAGACAAATCAGCATCTTCTATAAGAAATTCTAAAGTATTTAGGTCAGTGAGTACCTCTAGTATGATGGTGGTGGCTTGTTCACTTTCCAGTGTAGAGGGTTCTTCTACAACTGGAAGCTCCCCCTTGCTTTGATCCTTGTGGATGGGGCTAGCTTGAGGCAGCTCCGCCTGGATCTCAGCAACCTCTTGAGGAGCAGGAGTCTTTTCAGCAGGCTCTTCCTCATGCTCATCTGGAGTGAAGACAACCTGTTCTTCACTATCAGAACTGCTAGTGGACTCTTGTGCCACTGGAGCAGTCTTCCTTTTCTTCTTAGGAGGAATTTCTTTCTCAGAAACTAGTTTCTCAGGGGTTGGCATTTCCTATGACAACACCCTGTCCCATCTAGAAAAGATCCTTAGATCCATCTTCCTCATATGATTTATCTTGCTTCCAGCAGCAGTATTCATTACCTCTGGTATGGTACCAGCTAGGTAGAGACTTAAGATTCTGCCCAGACTGGGCTTCTTCAAGCTTTCCTTAATCTTCTCAAAGACTATCATTGACCAGTCAGTTTTTAGAGAGAAGATAATCCTTGTCATTATATTGAACATAGAGGCAGACACTCTGTCATGCCCTCCTGGCTTGCTGAGTAATACTTTACCAACTATCTCAGACATGACTTTGCCTTAGCTATTCATGCCTTTTCTAAGAAATACTGATCCAAGCTTCATCTTAGGATCCAGTCCACACCAGGTTAGACCTTCCCTGGTCTTTGTAGCAGTAATCTCATCTTCCTCTTGAGTTCTTGGAAGCTGTAGAATCTTCCTCAGACTTTTTGGGGATACCTTAACCCTTGCTCCATGAACTCTGGATTTGATTTTGTATCCAGATTCATCCACCTTGGCTCCATTGTGGAATTCGAGTACCTCTTTCTTCCATATCTTTGTGGGTTCAGAAACTAAATATTCTAACCCAGAATCGGCTACTAGGGTTACGACAGACTTGATTTCTTGATCAGCATCATCGAAAGCGCCGCGCACCAGCCCATATCCTTCGTTGACGTTCTCCTCAAGCTTAGGCGCCATTAGGGTTTGTAGAATTTGTCTTGAGAGAAGAGAGGTGTCGACAAAGTAGTTTTGGTCTCGAAACTTTGAAAGCGTGTCGACAAACAAAGACAAAACCCTATTTATACCTTTCTAATTTTGAAGATGAACAGGCGGGACAGCTAACTTAAAATGTGTCGACACTGGCAATAAGTGTCGACACTGACTTATAATGTCTCGACACATATGTGTCGACACAAGTTTAGTCAACAGATTTTATGTGTCGACACTTGGTTATGTGTCGACACAACATAACTCGACACATTGTCGAGACTTTACTTAGAAAATTCTGAGTAAAACTTAAGTGTCGACACCACATTGGATGTGTCGACACCTACTTGGCATGTGTCGACACTAATATTCTGAAGTGTCGACACCAACTTCCTAGATGTGTCGACACCTTTTTCCTGAAGTGTCGACACCAACTATTCTGTGTCGACATAGACTTGTCTATGTGTCGACACCTTTTTACTTAGCCATTTTTAATTCTGTAAACTTACTCTAAGTTTATCATTCCTAGTTCAATTTTAAATCTATTGAACTTAGCTTCTTCTAGGGGCTTAGTATACATATCAGCTACTTGATTATCAGTTTTAACATATTCTAATAAAATATCTTTTCTTTCTACATGCTCCCTAAGAAAATGATATTTAATTTCAATATGTTTTGTTCTACTATGAGATACAGGGTTATTAGCTATTGAAATAGCACTTGTAGAATCACAAAAGAGTGGAGTTCTACTTACCTGAAATCCATAGTCCTCTAGCTGATGTTGTATCCACAGAAGTTGAGCACAGCAACTTCCTGCAGCCACATACTCTGACTCTGCAGTGGAGATAGCCACACTGGTTTGCTTTTTGCTACTCCATGAAATTAGTCTCCCACCTAGGAATTGACAGGTTCCAGTAGTGCTTTTTCTATCTTCTTTGCATCCTGCAAAGTCTGCATCTGAATAACCTGTTAGATCAAAATCTCCATTCCTAGGGTACCAGAGGCCTAGATAGGGAGTGCCCTTTAGATATCTCAATATTCTTTTGACTGTTGTCAAATGATACTCTTTAGGGCAGACTTGATACCTTGCACAAACACATATAGCATACATGATGTCTGGTCTACTAGCAGTCAAGTATAATAGGGAGCCAACTATACCTCTATACAAGGTTTCATCTACAGGTTTCCCTGCATCATCCTTGCTAAGAGACATACTTGACCCCATAGGAGTCTTCATGGTACTGGATGAATCCATACCATACTTCCTTATGAGTTCTAGGGTGAACTTGGACTGACATATGGATAAACCACTTTCAGTCTGTTTAACTTGGAGACCCAAGAAAAACTTCAGCTCTCCCATACTACTCATCTCAAATTGACCTTGCATAAGTTTTGCAAACTTTTTGCAAAGGCTGCTTTCAGTAGACCCAAATATAATGTCATCTACATATATTTGGACTAGTATAACTTTGCCTCTAGATTCCCTAAGGAATAGAGTCTTATCTATTTTCCTCATTGAAAACTTGTTCTCAATGAGGAAACTAGATAGGGTTTCATACCAAGCCCTAGGGGCTTGCTTTAACCCATATAAAGCTTTCCTAAGTCTATAGACATGATGAGGTATAGTTGGATCAACAAAACCTGAATGCTGTTCCACATAGACTTCTTCCTTAAGATTACCATTCAGGAATGCTGACTTGACATCCATTTGGTAAACCTTGAATCCTTAATAGGTTGCATAGGCTAAGAACATCCTTATGGCTTCCAGTCTGGCTACTGGAGCAAAGGTTTGATCAAAATCAATACCTTCTTCTTGCCTATATCCTTTAGCAACCAATCTTGCTTTATTCTTAATGATGACTCCTTGTTCATTCATCTTATTCCTGTAGATCCACTTGGTTCCTATTATATTATGGTCTTTAGGTTTAGGAACAAGTTCCCAGACCTTGCACCTTTTGAACTGATTAAGCTCTTCTTGCATTGCTTCAGTCCATTGTGGATCTTGTATTGCTTCTTCAAACTTCTTAGGTTCAACTTGAGATAGAAAACTGGAGTAGATTGCTGCATTCATGTATCTGCTCCTGGTTTGTACTCCTTGTCTTGGATCTCCAATAATCTGCTCTACTGGATGATCTCTAAGATGCCTATTGGCTGGAGGCATCCTAACTTCTGGTTGAACCTCTTCAGCATCTCCATCATGCTGTATTCCTTGTACTTCATCAGCAATTGGCACATGTAGTTCTCCCCCTGGACAACAGCTACTCTCCTCTACTTGCTGTCTTGCAGCAGGTACTTCTTCTATAGTAAGCTTGTCCATTTTATTTGTTAAACCTGTGGGGCTGCATACAGTACTAGACAACTCATTGTTAATAAGTTTAGTCTCATCAAAAACTACATGCACAGATTCTTCTACAACTTGTGTAGACAAGTTGTAGACTCTATAAACCTTACTATTATTGTTGTACCCAACAAAAATTCCCTCTTGGGACTTGGCAGCAAACTTAGTCAAGTAAGACTTCCCATTGTTAAGTATGAAGCATTTGCAACCAAAGATCCTGAAGTAGGATAGGTTTGGTTTCCTGCCTTTCAGAACTTCATAGGGGGTCTTGTTGAGGCCTTTAGTGATGGTAGCCCTATTTATAACATGGCATGCAGTGTTAACTGCTTCAGCACAGAAATACTCTGGCAGTGATGTATCACTTAGTATGGTCCTACCAGCCTCTATCAAGGTCCTATTCTTCCTCTCAGCAATGCCATTTTGCTGAGGTGTTCTAGGTGAAGAGAATTCTTGAAATATCCTAAATTCTTCACAAAGTTTTGTCATGCTATCAGACTGAAACTCAGTACCATGGTCACTTCTAATCTTGACCACTATATTGTCTAGTTCATTCTGAATTTGCTTGACAAAGCTATGGAAAACACTAGGTGTTTCAGATTTCTGTCTTAAGAAGAACACCCAGGAAAACCTTGAGTAGTCATCTACAACTACAAGGGTATAGACCTTCCTTCCTAAGCTGTGAACTGGCATTGGACCAAAGAGATCCAAGTGCAAGAGGTATAAACACCTCACAGCATCTTTGTTTTCTATGCTTCTAAAGGTGGATTTAGTCTGCTTGCCCTTTTGACAAGCTGAGCAAATACCATCTTTAACACACTTAACTTGAGGACCATTCCTCACTAACTCTTTACTAAAGAGTTTGCTAATAGTCTTGTAGTTAAGATGGGCTAGCCTCTTGTGCCATTTGACACAATGAGTGACTGTCTCATCAGCTACAAGACAAACTGGAGAACCATTGTTCTCAACCATAATGTCTAAGCAGTAGACATTTCTTTTCCTATAACCAGTCAAAATGATCTCTTGATCAGTTGACCTCTTGATATGACAACCATTTTTAACAAATGAGATGTCATACCCTACATCACTTAATTGACTTATACTTATTAGGTTGTGTTTCAACCCTTTAACATAAGCCACTTGAGTAATGGTAACTAAGTTGCTAGAAATGTTACCAAATCCTTTGATGATTCCTTTTTTAGAACCACCAAAGGTTACTTTTGGACCATCTTTTATTGGAATGTAGTCCTTTAGTAATCCTCTAGTTCCAGTCATATGTCTGGAACATCTGCTGTCCAAGTACCATGTTGGGGTATGGCCACTTGGACTCACCTACAAAACAGATTAATGAACCTTAGAACCCAAAGAATTCTTGGGTCCTTGGTACTTGTTAGTTTGCAATCTGACAAAGCTACCTACTGGCTTTCCAACTGGTAGTTTGTTACTCACTTTGGCACTAGCATTGTGCCAACAGTCCACTGCAAAGTGGCCAACTTTGCCACAACACCAACATTCAAACTTATTGTACCTTTGCTTAGGTACTGTCTTTGCTGTCTTATCTACAGCAGACTTGTTGAATGTTGGGGCTTTGCCTTTGGACTTGGACTTGGACTGCTCAGTCCTTGCAGGTCTAGTAAAACCCAGTCCAGCCTTGCCTTTATGATGAACAAATTCATCAATTAAAGGTAGCACTGACTTAGGTTTAGAAAACCTAGCAACAAGCTCTCTCTCTTTCTGAAGATTGATCTCCAGACTCTTGATTTGATCATTCTTAAAGGTGATAGTTCCCATCTGAATCACTGTTATGTGTTTCAGCCTGGCTATCTCATTAAGCTTTTGATCAAATTGCTTCTCAGTATCTGTTGCAGCAGCTTTTAGATCAGCAATTTCCTTTGCCTGACTTTTGGCTAGGAACTTGCTTTTCTTATAAGCTTGCAACAGTACTTTATATTCATCTATAAGCTGATGAATATCATCCTCAGACTCAGATACATTCTCATCACTTGATGATGAAGAATCTGATTCTGTACTAGAACAAGAAACTGAACTTAGAGTTGAACTTTGTACCTTACTGGGTCCTGGCTGCTCCAGGATTTTATCACTCTCAGTCAAAGCCATCAGTCCTTGGCACTGACAGTCTTCTTGTTCATAAATAGACTCCATTATCTGCATGAATTCTTCTTCTTCTTCTTTAGCAAACAGCCCTATGTATGCCTCAGCATCAGACTCAGTTTCTGAAGAAGAGATATCTGATAGAGTCTTCTCCTTCTTGGCAACAAATGACTTTTCTTTCTTGCCTTTGAAATGAGTCTTTTTCATGTCACTAGACTCTTTTCTCTTTTCAGGACAATCTGCAATAACATGGCCTTGTCTATTGCAGCAATAGCATACTATCTTAGAAACAGTTGTCTTGCTAGATTTAGTCCTCTTCCTGTCCTTCTTTGAGGCCTTTTTATTCTGATATAGGTCTTCTTTTCCTTGTGAAGTAGAGGGCCTTGACCTCCATTGTTTCTTCTTCAAGAATTTCTGAAAATGTCTAGTGAAGGCAGCAAAGTCTTCATCACTTTCACTGCTTTCAGATTTTGTACTGGCTGACTCATCTAACTCTGATTCAACTACCTTTGGAGGTGGAGTTGGTGACTTATTACTGCACTTTCTGGAGGCTTCTGTCTTGAAGGCTACAGTTCTTTCCTTGTGTTCAGTTCTTGTTGACTTCTCCTCCTCTTTCCTCACTATTAATTGCATTTCATATGACAACAATTTGCCAAACAGTGTAGGAGGAGGAATTTCTCCCAACTTAGCCATTTCTCTAATGACACAGATCTTGGTGTCCCAATCTTTGGTTAGGGACCTTAAGAACTTGTCATTTAGTTCATAGTTACTGAACTCTCTTCCATAAGACATGAGTTCATTCACTATTCTGTAGAACTTCTTATAGCACTCAGTTATGTTATCACCCTTTCCTTGTCTAAAACTTTCATACTCCTGATTTAGCAAGGATTTTCTATCTTGTCTAACTTCTTCAGATCCTTCCATATACACAATAAGAGTGTCCCACATCTCTTTGGCTGTCTTACAGTGTATAAGATTCTGAAATGTTGCATCATCTATGGCACTCACTATAATGTTTTGTGCCCTCTTGTCCATGGTGGCTAGGACAATCTCATCCTTAGTCATTTCAGAGAAATCCTTTGGGGTTCTCTGATTTGCATCTAGAACAGATATCTTCATGGGCACATAAGGCCCTTCCTTTACTGTGATGTATATCCTAGGGTCTGAGGCCTCCATAAACAGCATTACCCTTTCCTTCCAGATCCCAAAGATTTCCTTTCTGCATATAGGTAATTTCATGAAACCCAATTCCTTGTGATTCTCAGAAGAACCCATGTTTCTTGATTTTCTTGAATCTGTAATTCACTTAAACTGAATCTGCCAATCAGGATATCCTCAGACTGTTAGTCCTTTTTGAGGAACCTAGCTCTGATACCACTTGAAAGATATAGTACCTAAACACCTAGAGAGGGGGGGGTGAATAGGTGACCTAATCCTTTTTAAACTTTAATGGCAGCAATCAGTTATATCACAGAATTCTAACTACTTTTGCACAGCAATCACAAAGCATACACAGCAACTCACAATCACAGCACAGCAGACACAGAGTTTTATAGTGGTTCCCCAAGCTTTGGGTACATCCACTTTCCCCCTTCGCCTATCTAGCAGTGTACTAGATTCGGCCAAACTCCACCACTGTCTCAGAACCCAAATTGGTTCCTACACCTCAGGCCCAAGGCCCTACAACTCAGCTTTATCCCAAAGCCTACACTCAGCCACAAAGGCCTACACTCAGCCAACAAGGCCTACACTCAGCCAACAAGGCCTACACTCAGAGATTTCAATCTCCTACACTCAGGCTCTCAAGCCCTACCCTCAGCCTTTATAATTACAGGCTTACAATTCACTCAGATCCAAAGGATCCTACAAGATAAAAATGTTTATAGAAATAATAACTCAACAACTCAGAAACAGGAGAGGGGAGTTGAGAGTTTCTTGATGAGTTCTTGTAAGAACTCAGCTGGATTAAATCTGACTTAGCTTTCTTCAAAGCTTCTTGAAAGTAGAACTGAATAAGACTGATTCCTTCTGCAGTTGATCCTTGACCTCTGCTTCTTAAGATCCAGAATGAATCTGAATCCTTCTTCTCAGCCTAGTTCCAATGGCTGATTTCTTGGATGGAGCCCTCTCTCTCCAACTTCTTAGATCTGCACTTGGACAGCTAGATCTTCTTGATTTGATACTTGATCAATAACTCTGTGAACCACTTTAATAACTTGTTCAACAACAATCTTAACAACAGTTTCTGTAAACTGTATGAGCCTATTTATAGGCCTTCTTCATGGTAACCGGCTGGTCCGGTCCATAACTGAATTCTGACATCTCTGACAGGTGTTGTAGACCGGCTAGAACGGCAGCTGTCAAGTCATCCAGTCAATTCTTGAAAATCTCTAACTGTCTGAAAGTGTCGAGACTTTCTGTCTTTAAGTGTCGACACTTATAGACCAAGTGTCGACACCAGTTGTGTAAGTGTCGACACAAGTCTACAAGGTGTCGACACAACTCCTTGTGTTGTAGATACTATGTCTCGACACAGATTCTTCTGCATGTGTCGACACTGAAATTGAGTGTCGACACAAGTACTTGATCTTCTGTAACTTGCTGAATTCTTCTAAGTGTCGACACATCTCCTTTGTATCGACACAACTTCTTGTGTTGAATCTGTTAAGTGTCGACACAGTTTCTTGGTGTCGACACATAGTCTTCTATGTTGATACTTGCTGAGTGTCGACACAGCTCCTTGTGTCGACACTTGATTCTTCTGTTGAGACTTCAGCTGAGTGTCGACACATTTCCTTAGTGTCGACAATTGTACTTAGAATAATTTGATGATCTTGCTGTTCTTTACTAAGTGTCGACACAGCTCCATGTGTCGACACTTTTTCAAGTGTTGAGTCTTCAGCTGAGTGTCGACACATTGTTCTGGGTGTCGACACTTACTTCAAGTGCTGACTCTTATGTTGAGTGTCGACACATTGTTCTGAGTGTCGACTCTTATACTTAGTCTCTGCTGACTTTTGCTGAGTGTCGACACAGCTCCAAGTGTCGACACTTTCTGGTATAGACACAGCTTCACTGGGTGTCGACACTGCTGTTAAATGTCGACACTTTCTGTCTGCACTTTTCTTCATTGAGTGTCGACACAGCTCCTTGTGTCGACACTTTCTGTCTGGTGTCGACTCTGCATCCCAGGTGTCAACACAATTACTCCAAGTGTCGACACTGCTTTTCTGGGTGTCGACACAAGTCTTCTTAAGTGTCGACACTTTCCCTCTGGGTGTCGACACATGGACTTAGAAATTTTTGCTTCAATCCTGCAAATACTTAACCTGCACAAGTAACTCAAAAACACATCAAATACATTTTGATGTATATCATTGAGTTGGGTGAGGCTTCTTCAAATCAGGTACATTTAACCAATGTACCTAACAGTGAGAGGTAATGCTATCCGCGAGAAGTTCTCTACGAAGCGCCTATAATAGCCGGCAAGCCCCAGAAAGCTCCGGACTTCCGCTATCGTAGAAAGCTCAGGACACTCTCGTATCAAAATAATCTTCGTCGGATCCACAACAATACCCTCTCCACTCACTATATGACTGAGGAATGCCACTGAGGACAACCAAAACTCGCACTTCGAGAACTTGGCGTACAATTGATTCCTCCTTAGTGTCTCCAAAACCAAATAAAGATGCTTGAAGTGATCTTCCTCACTCAGCGAGTACACCAAAATATCGTCGATGAAGATGATCACAAAATGGTCCAAGTACTCCCTGAAGGTCCTGTTCATCAAATCTATGAACACTGACGACGCATTCGTCAGCCCAAACGACATGACCGTAAACTCGTAATGCCCGTATCTTATATTGAACGCTGTCTTATGGATTTCACTCTCCCTTATCCTCAGCTGATAGTTACCAGACTTGAGATCCAACTTAGAGTACACCGTTGACCCGACCAACTAATCAAAAAGATCATCGATCCTTGGGATTGGGTACTTGTTCTTTTCCGTTAGCTTGTTTAACTCCCAATAATCAATACAAAGCCTCAAGCTCCCGTCCTTCTTCTTTACAAAGAGGACCGGTGCGCTCCAAGGAGACGAACTTGGATGCACAAACCCTTACTCCAACAACTCTTGAAGTTGCACTTTCAGCTCCGCCATTTCCTTAGGCACTAGACGATACGGAGACCGTGACACAGGCTTTGCACCTGGCACTAGCTCAATAGTGAAATCTATCTCCCATTGAGGCGGGGCTCCAGGAAGACCTGCGGGGAACACATCAGGGTACTCAGCTACCTCTGAAATACTATCCAACGTAGGCTTTGGCTTTGCAACCTCCATTAGTGTAAAGAATAGCTCTGCACCAGCATGAAGCGCCTTCACCACCTAAAGAGCAGACATTAATGTCTTGCTCGACCCTTTCAAGCCCGTAAAAGTCATCTCACGACTTGCTCACAACTTGACTTCTTTGCGACCTCAATCAATAAAGGCTTACTGCTCCGAGAGCCAGTCCATGCCAAATATAACGTCGAACTCCACCAACAGTAGTAACGACGCTTGCAAATGGAACTCCTGACTTACAATACGAATCTGAACACCACAGATTCTCTCCGCGCGCATCAAACACCCATTTGGTAACAACATATCCAACTTGTCCTTCGCCATCGAAGAAGGTACTCCAATGCACGATATGAATCCTTCGGACAAGAAGGAGTGTGAAGCTCCCGTATCAAAGAGTGCTCTCGCTGGAAACTCACAAATCAAAACAAATCCTAAACAAGCAGTGGTAAGGTAACATACACATAACAAGTATTTAGATAAACTTAACTTGCTACAAATTAAGCTATACCTGTCACCACATCCGCTTGTTTGATGGCCTCCTGTTGTCCAAGATTATAAACCCTTTCTTGAGCCAGAGCATAATGGGACGTTGTTGACTCCACCACCTTGCCCTTCTCCTCATACGTTGCTCCCAGTCTCCCCTCGGACTTGGGACGTCCGCTCCAACAGTCACGGGTAAAGTGCCCTGGCTTTCCACAAGTGAAACATGCACCCGGGGTACGACCTGTAGTCGCCCCAGAAGCACCAGAAGAGGGGGCTGGACCCGAAGTCCTAGCCTTCTTAAAGAACTTATGGTACCCAGACTTTGATGTAGTCGGCACCTTGAACTCAGTCCTCTTATCACCCAAGCTCTTCTTCGCTTAAACATTCTTCATGTCCTTTTCCAAGGACCAGGCCGCGTTGACAAAGGTAAAGAAACCCTGCGTCATCGGCCCCGAGAGTAGTATCCTCAAGTCATCTCTTAGACCTTCGTAGAAACTGTTGGTCTTACGCTCCTCATCCGCGATGGTGGAGCTAGCATATCGACCCAACCGAGTAAACTCGTGGAGATACTCATCCACGCAACTATGTCCTTGTACCAACCTCTGGAACTCATTCTCCAACGCTATCCTTTGCGCCGAAGGGAGGTACCTAGCCAAGAACAATCTCGAGAACTCTTCCATCGAGATGTCTGCAAGTTACCTTCCTCTCAAAAGATGCAGATCCAAACCCTCCCACCACAGCCTAGCGTCTCCATCCAACAAGAACGTATCTATAGTTGTCATCTTCCACTCCTCCACCTCCGTCGCTGTCAAGACTCTCTTCACACGGGAGAGCCAGTATTCAGCTTGAGATGGAGTTCCCAGCCCCGAGAATACCGGAGGATTAAAGCTCATGACATGTTTGAGCTGTCTCTCGGTTGCCCTCCTAGGCACCAACGGCTCCACTACTACCTGCTCCACTCTTCTCGGCTCAACCTCTGGAAGAGGTACCTGCTCCATCGCAGGAGCGGGTTGCTGCATTTGCCTTGTAGGCTGTGCATTGATCATGGCAAACACTGCTTCGTCCACCAATCGTATGGTCTCAGCCGATGGAGGTGTTGCAGGAGCATCATTTGGTGCATTAATAGCCTCAGAAACTCGGTGTTCCAACGGCCCAGCACCGCTTGTGGTCACCTATAGTGGTACAAAACACCGTTAAGCAACCAAACAAAATTGCAAAACACAATTATAGGAACACACAGGTTCCTCAAACACGTGTATTTTTCATTCCTAAGTGGACAATTATGGGTTCTTTTACTGTTATAACAATGACGCACACACATGTGCTCACCACCCCTTAAAAGAATTCGCCCACGAATTCATTTTAAGCCTGACCGAAACTAGTAGTCTGATACCAAATTGTAACGCCCCCTATCCGTCACATAGCATATAGCAGTAGGTCCGGCCGGGTCCCAACGCCATATACCACAGACAGACTGGGTGGTTACTCAATGGAAACCAACCAACCAATCCAACGTCCTACACAGAGCATTCTAGCGGAAGCAATAAAATTACAAGATAAAGAACCCAACCAAACATGAATGCCCACTAAACAAAACCACAGGAATGAAGTACAATACACAGTACAATGACCTTAAGGCCTTACATTTGTTTACTCAGATCACAAGTTTTCCAAACCTCGGCACGCAGGCCGGTCAAACATGAATAAAGCTAGTAAACACACAATTTAGGACTTAGAGGGCCGGCTCAGCAACTTGGGCTTTAGCCCGCTATTGACCGCTTGGTCTAGCAGCACCTGCAAGCACAATCCACCGCACGGTGGCAAACAAAAGTAACGGTCAGCAATGCTGACCAAATTATAACGATCCCGCCCCCAACTCGGGGCGGCGATGCTCCTTCCCTGCACTTTATTAGTATAGCGAAGCAGTATAAAATTACACTACAACACAGGCGTTGGCACGCACGGCCACATGCCCCGTGCACTCAGTGCACATTCTCGTTGAACCGGTCAACGTCACGTCAATTTAAGCCGTAGAAATTCCGGACTCACCACCGCCACTTTGACGGCCAATCATGTGAGCATTTTGTCTTTCTGGCACTGGTCACGTCAATTTAAGCCATAGACCGCCGAAGACCCTCATCTATGCCAACGGCTCACACCGAACAACATACAATGGGTACGGTTCCGCCTAACCCGTGCTCACATCGCAACGACAATTTAAGCCATATGCGCAGGTCAAACTTCTCCCGAGTCCCGTTTCTGTTACACACCTCACGTAACCCGGTTACGTTCAAGTTGGCTCCCAGGCCACCAAGTTGGCAGGATCATGCATCCGCCCAATTTTTCGGGTGCACCTTGGAGTTAATCCCCAAGGCTCCCTGTTGCAATCTACCGCGTAGAAAACCCGAAAACCAACAACGCACGGAGTCTTCTCCGGCCATTTATGCAATGCAACATCACCGATACATACCAACTTGTCCGGGTAGGCTTCACACATCATTCCTATGTGTGTTCTCGAATACAGACTCTATACAACGGGTACTTTACATATCTACCCGATGGAACGCCACAAACTCACCGCAAACTCGCGAGAGCGGGCTTCCTATACAAGGGAAAAGAAGAGTTTCATATGCTCAAGTAGAGAATCGTTACCCTAGCGTTCTTTCTTGGCACCATGGAAATCTATGCGGATGAAAAACACCGTAATCTCCTTGCCTTCGTAGATCCGAGGTCGGCTCGCGATTTGGAGCTCTGAAACTCCTCCAATGGCCGGATCTAGCCTTCTTCTTTCTCGTTGCTCTCCCCTCTCTCTAAAACTTAGACAGAGAACCAGCGACAGAAGATAAGGGTTTTGAAACTCTACACTCGTGTATAACCCAATCGGAATGACCACCAGCCGTCAGATCCCACATAAAGAAAAGCACGGTTATGATCTGAGTCTAACCTGGAAAGATTGGGCTGAACACCGCACGGTTCACAATCCTCAGTGTCGAACACTCTGCGTCAAACGCAACACAACCCGCCAAGGACACGGGTGCTAACACGCCCGCGTCAACCAACCGTGTGCTTGACGATCGTCGACCCAAGATCGCTGCCAGATCTTCGAACACAGATCGCTGGCAGATCGTCGAACGGAGATCGCTGGCCGATCGTCGAACCAGATCGCTGGCTGATCGTCGAACGCAGATCGCTGGCAGATCATCGAACGGAGATCGCTGGCCAATCGTCGAACCAGATCGCTGGCAGATCGTCGAATGTTGATCGCTGGCAGATCGTCGAACGGAGATCGCTAGCTGATCGTCTAATGGAGATCGCTGGCCGATCGTCGAATGCCCCGACACGCCCTGGTACACGCCCGTGTCCCTGGCCGTGTATCCCAAGGCCAAATACCAAATTTGGTACAAAATGCCTCCCGTCGCTCTTTTGGGTTTCGGGGCGTTACAACATACAGCTAGTGGAAGAGCCTGGAAAGTCTCCTAATCTTCTCAGGGCTGTTAGGGGAGATGAATCAAGCAAGGAAGGATAGCCCTTGGCTTCCCCATGGCATGAATGGACTTTACTCCATTTTCTCTCTCCTCCATTAAAGAGAAATTGGAGTTTTCTCTCTCCTGCCCCCCTCATGGACGAATTTGTTCATCACTCTAGCCTATTTGCAGCCCATAAATCATTATTATTAATTAAAATAAAGTTATCCCAAGTGGGGGAGATGGGCTTGAGCTTGGGTTAGCCCATTTGGCTAATTTGACTTAACTTTAAGGTAGAGTTGACCTTGGTCAACATGACCATTTGGTTTGACTCCAATGGGTCCTTGGTGACTCATTGGTCTCCCCTAAGGTCTATGTAGGGTTGGGTAGGGTTGGGTAGGGTTGACTTGGCACCTTGGAGGTCACTTGACCCTTAGTAAGGGCACTTTGACCACTGTAGGGCTAGTGTTGACTTGGGTCAACATGACCATTTGGGTTGACCCAAAGGGGTCCTTGGTGACCCCATGGCTTCCCCTAAGGTCTAGGAAGGGTTATGTAGGGTTACCTTGCACTTTGGAGGTCACCTACCCTTAGTAAGGGTACTTTGACCAGATTAGGGGCTTGAGTTGACTTGGGTCAACTTGGCCTCTAGGGATGACCCCAATGTGTCCTTAGTGACCGATTGACCTCACTTTAGGTCTAGGAAGGCCTGGGAAAGGTTGGTTGGGCAACTTAGAGGCCAACTTCCCTTGTTAGGGCACCTTGCCCAATTTAAGCATATGATGGTCCGAGGTCAAATTGGCCACTTTGGGTTGACTCCAATGGGCCCTTAAGGCTCTAGTGGACCCTCTGATAGGTTAGTGATGTTGTTGTGGGGTCATGGAGTCATGGTGAAGCACTAAGGTCAAACCCTAGGTTTTGTGATGAGGCTGTGCCATAGGAAGACCAAGGTGATTCTCACCTTGGCCTTCTATCCCTTGACCCTTTTTAGCTTCCTTGGGTTTTGTCATGACCTAGTCATGGCCAAAACCACTCTTAGGGGTCTAGTTGGAAATGGGATGTTACAAATCCTAATAAATAAAACAAAGATTTCGTCCCCGAAATCAAGGTTAAGCCTACGGGAATTTCTATCGAAGAAAAGGAAGCTTGTAACATCCCATAAGAAGTGAAAGATTACATCGCGACACCATGTTTGCTAAGTGGGTTTAAAGAGAAACCTAAGTCTATGACCAATTTGCCCAATTGGCAAAGCCAAGATCCCAATAAACAAAAGATTAGCCTCTACTTTTCCTAGAGCAGCCCTACTAGTTTAAAACAGGAAAGTAAATTGAACATCTTGAGAGGTTGTGAGCTATACCTGACTGAACAACTCTGGATAGTTTTGTCGCATCAGGTCCTGCGGTTCCTAGGTATGCTCCTCCTGGCCGTGGTTTCTCCACAGAACTTTGACTAACGGAACCTTCTTGCGACGCAAGATCCGTACTCCTCTGTCATCGATCCGAACCGACTCAAAGTGAACTGACCGGTCTGAAGCTACCGGTCCATCTGTGGTCGAAATCTGCAGCTCCGGGCGTAATAGAGCCCTCCTAAGCGAAGATATATGGAACAAGTCGTGTAAACCTGTCAGTTCCGGTGGTAACTCCAGCCTATAAGCTAGGGGCCCGATCCGCTCCAGGTTCCTGTAAGGGCCCATATACCTAGGGATGAGCTTCTTCTTCCGACCACGCACTCGTGAAACTCCGTGCATGGGTCGGATCTTCAAGAAAACCCGGTCGCCCACCTGAAACTCTACCTGACGGTGTCGGACGTAGTAGTACTTAGCATGTCAGCTCTGTGCTTCCAGCATTCTGCCCCGTATCAGTCTCACCTGAGCTTCGGTGTCTTCGACAAAATCCGATCCCAACGCCTTCGGATCCCCATCCTGAATCCATGAAAATGGAGACCTACATATCCTTCCGTACAAGGCTTCATAAGGAGCCATCCCTATGCTGGACTGTTAGCTGTTGTTATAGGGGAACTCGACCAGTGGTAAAATGTTCTCCCAAGGTTCGTTTTGATCCAGAATGCATAACCTTAGGAGGTCCTCCAATGTCCGGTTGGTGCGTTCCGTCTGCCCATCCGTCTGGGGATGAAATGTTGTGCTGAAGGTCAGCCGCGTGCTTAAGTAAGCCTGCACAGATCTCCACTCCCTGGATGTGAACCGACCATCCCGATTTGATACAATCTTCCTGGGCACCCCGTGGTAATGAATGAACTGCTCTACGAATATCCGCACTAGTACCCCAACCAAGTCATCTTTTCTGATTGGAATGAATCTGGCCACCTTCGTCAGCCGATCAACGATGACCCAAATCGAATCGTTTCCCATCCGTGATCGGGGAAGGCCATGAATGAAATCCATCGCGATGTCCTCAAATTTCCACTCTGGCATGGGAAGTGGTTGTAGTAATCCTGCGGGGTTTCTGCACTCCACCTTCACCAGCTGGCATGCCTCACAATGAGTCACAAAGTATGTAATCTCCTTCTTCATCCCCGGCCAGAACATCGTCTTCTTCAAGTCTACCGTCATCTTGGTGATCCCCGGGTGTATAGAATATATGCTACAATATGCTTCCGCTATGATGTCCTCCCGAATTTGACCTCCTCCGGGTATGTAGACTCTGCCTCTGAAATGTAACAATCCATCCCTCAGTGAATAATCTCCCGTCGAACCCTCCTTCAAGGCTTGGAATATCGGCTCTGCCCATGCATCTGTCTTCTGTCCGTCCCGGATGCGGTCCCGAATATCATCTATGGCAACCATCGATGCTAGATACTCCATGTACAACTCTGGATCATTCTCGGATATTAGGGATATCTTCATATCTCTGAAAGACCGGACTAGCTCCATAAACATCAGTTGTGGTCCCTTCCCTGAGGTATCTCCTCTCCGGCTCAGAGCATCTGCCACCACGTTCGCCTTCCCGGGATGGTAGTGCATGGTGTACTGGTAATCCGACAGGAACTCCACCGAATGTCTCTGTCTGATGTTGAGTTCCTTCTGTGTGTCCACATATCTCAAATTCTTGTGATCGGAGAAGATGTCACAGTGAACCCCGTAGAGGTAGTGTCGCCAAATCTTCAGAGCAAAGATCACTGCACCCATCTCCAGATCATGCACCGGATAGTTCTTCTCATGTATCTTCAGCTATCGGGAGGCATAGGCTATTACGTGCCCATTCTGCATCAGAACGACACTCATCCCCTGGTAGGAGGCGTCTGTGTACACCTGTAATCCCTCCCTTCCCGATGGAAGAGCGAGGATGGGAACCGAGGTAAGCCGACCTTTCAACTCCACAAAGGCCGCCTCGCACTGTAGCATCCAAATGAACGTGGATTCCTTCTTCGTCAGGGATGTAAGAAGGAGTGCAATCCGGGAGAATCCTTTGACGAACTTCCGGTAATATCTGGCAAGTCCCAGGAAGCTCCGTACATCCATGGTTGTCTTCAACGGTGGCCAATCCTGAATTGCCCGAATCTTGGCCGGGTCTACTGCCAACCCAGCATCGCTGATGATATGTGCTAAGAAGACCACCTCCTTTTGACAAAACTGGCATTTGCTGAACTTCACATACAGTTGGTGTTCCCATAGCCTCTATAGAGTCAAAGTCAGGTGTCGTGTATGCTCCTCATCCATCCTTGAGTAGATGAGGATGTCGTCAATAAATACGATGACGAACACATACAAATACTCCTCGAATACCCTGTTCATGAGGCTTATAAAAGCTGACGGCGCATTAGTGAGCCCGAAGGGAATCACTGTAAACTCGAACAGTCCGTACCTACTAGTGAAGGTGGTTTTCAGAATATCCTCTCGAATCCGTAGCTGATAATAACCTGACCTCAAGTCAAGTTTCGAGAAGAAATGCGCTCCTTCCAGTTGATCGACCAACTCGTCAATCCGTGGTAGCGGCTATGTATTCCGAACCGTCAGTCTGTTCAGTGCTCGATAATCAATATACAAGCGAAGACTTTTGTCCTTCTTCTTGACAAATAGCACAGGGGCTCCCCACTGTGAAGAGCTTGGCCGGACAAACCCTGCCTCTACTAGTTCCTGTAACTAACTTCGGAACTCTGCCAACTCTTTCGAGGACATCCGGTAAGGGGCCCTAGATGCCGGCTTGACCCCTGGCACAAGCTGTATCTGGAAGTCCTGGCCTCGGTACGGAGGTAGTCCTGAAAGTTTCTCTGGAAAGACGTCAGCAAAATCTCTTACCACCGGGATGTCTACCACAGACCCCTTGGCCTCCGCCATCTCAAATAGATTCTGATAAACCTCCTCTCCCTACAGATGGGCCTTAACGGCATGTACTGAAGATAAGAGTATACAGGAGGCAGGTCTTCTACCTTCGATGATAATAACAGAGTCCATGTGCCTCACGGTGATCCTCTTTGCTTGGCAATCAATCTGGGCATGGTTCCAGTGCAACCATTTCATGCCCAGGATCAGCTCGAAGACTGGCATCCTTAGGATCGTTGCCGATACTTCGAATGACTTTCCGCCAATCTTCGCATCCATGTTGCAGTGGGCAGAGGTGAGTATCTTCGATCCATCGGGTAGACGCACCCTCCTCATCAAGCCTGTGAACCGCTCCACTCCTTCCAGCCCTTCCATGAAGGCTTCTGACACAAACGAGTGCGAAGCACCCGTGTCGAACAGTGTATAGGCGGGCTTGCCGCTGATGAAGACTATACCTGGGGTGATTAGATGTCTTAGGATTCTATAACGAGTTTTCTTTCTATTTATTCTATCTAGTGCAGTCCTACAAATTTGACAACAGAGAAAGGGAATTCTTTTTAAACAATAAAACATCTTGGCGTACCTGCTATGACCTGCTCTGGGTTCCGAGGCTGCGCCAGGTCCAAAGCATACACCTGCTCCCTTTCTTGTCTACGATCCCCACCTTAGTATCCACGTCCTCGGCCACGACCTCGGCCTCCAAAATATTGTGCTGGCAGGATAGCCGGTGGTGCTGGTGGGGGTGCCCCCTCATGGGGCAGTTCCTCCTAATGTGCCCCACCTGATGGCAATTGAAGAATTCTGGCGGGGGATATGCCATTCCCCCGGGTCTCTGTCCCTCCTGTGTCTGAAGAGGTGGTGGAGCCACGACCACTGGCTCCATTTGTAACACCCCGTATTTTTCGTCGAATGATGGCATATGCTTGATGGGCGTTACGTTGGCCTTGGTCGTTGTTCGAGCATGGTTTTTACGCGGGCTTTTGAGTGGCTGTTTTGGTAGCCTAGTTGCACGATTCCCCAGCAAGCCAGAGTCCAATTTTGGGGACTCGGTGAGGCCTCTTAGGGAATGCTTGCACTCTTTCGAGCACGGGTAATATGGCTCACAATGGGTTGTGTGTACAGAAAACAAGAAGGGGTAAAAAGTTCTTAAGGAAGAAATGGTATAGGACGAAACAGAAACACTTTTCAAAACAGTGAAAAATGGTCATTTTTGTGCGTGACATGGCCTGGGACACGGGCGTGTCCCAGGTCGTGTCTAGCTCGGGATACGGTTTGGCTTTGTGGTCATCGAACTTCGTTCGACGAAGTTGCGGGAGGAACACGCCCCCCGACACGGACGTGTCGGGGTGTGACCCCGGGCATGACTTGGGGCGTGACCTCCTTGACTCGACGAATTTTCTTGCGGCGAGTTGAGCTCGACGAATGGGGTACACGCCCCGTGACACGGGCGTGTCACGGGACGTGTCCCGCTATGTCGAGTGTCGAGTGTCGGGTGTCGAGTGAGGGGACACGGCCTGTGACACGGGCGTGTCACATGGCGTGTCCAGCTTTGTCGAAGTGTCGACACTTTTGGTCGACGAGATGTCGAGACACGGGTTACACGCCCTAGGTCACGGGCGTGACCTACCGGTCACGGGCGTGTACCCGGTCGTGTACCTTGTGGATAAACTGGAAATTGTCGGATTCCGAGCCGCTTAAGGTACACGCCATGTGACACTGGCGTGTCACAGGGCGTGACAGGGCCGAAAATCGACTTTTTCAGTTTTTTTGTGCCGTTCATTTCTTTGATTCTGGATCAAATGGTCCAACTCTGTTCTGGAGGAAATAAGGCCGAAAAAGAGATTCCTCCTCCTCATTTCACCTTCTTCTTCATTCTCAAAGTGAAAGCAAGGGAGAGAAGCTAAGGAAAGGGAAGGAAAGAGAGGAGCAGCTGTTGTGGTGTTGTATCGGTTCAGGCAAGCGGTGTTCTTCACCCTTGCCAATCTCGTTTTCTTGTTCTTTGATTGTGCAAGTTTAGCTAGCTTTCCTCTTTCAATTTTACTAGCTTGTTTAATTTTATTAGTCTTGTTACTCTTGTTTTTATTTAGTACTCACAAACATGAATCCTCTTGTTCCTTCAAGTCTTACATGTTTACCGCCTAATTATCGAATTTTCCCTATGCTCAATTAATTCTTATGCTCATTTGATTCATGTAGCCTTTCTTGTTCATGTGATTCTTTCTTGTTCATGTCATAATCATGTTAGAATACGCTTGTTGGTTTGGTTAGCGTTGTCCTTTGTGGTGAAGTAGAGATCCAAACTCTATCAAGTTTGACATAACTTGGGCAATTTGTAGTCATGAGTGAGGACGATGAAATGAAACGTGTTTAGCTTGGGTTATGGTGAGTTTTGTTTATGGTGTTGAGCTTGGGTTCGCTTATGGTGAGTTTTGCGAGGCGAATTGTGAACCATGGCAGGAGCGTTTGTGTGAGGATTCGGTAAGGGGTGGTGTGGTTTCAGCCTTGGTGGCCACCGGGTTTGGATTTGTGGTGTAGAGCACCGTTTTGGCCCCGATTTGGGCTGGCTTTTATTGGTGCGTTCCACTTTAGGGCAGCCACCAAAAGACCCTTGCGGAATCGAACTTAACCGCTGCTTATGTTTCACTAGTATAGTTGTTTCTTGTTCTAAAGATGATGGAATGGGCATGTGTATTGCCTTTTTGCTCCTGTGGGTTGAGCAGGGCTTGATGGGAATGTCATGCACTTGATGCGTTACATGTTGGGTTGGCAGTGTTTAACACTTATTTTCCACCCTGTTCTTTTTTTACTCGTTTATATGAAACTTCTACGGGGTCAGTAAGCCCCTTCGTTATATTTTATGAACGTAATGCTCTCTTTTTGTAGCTTTGTTGATTGCTGAGGTGTTCTTTCTTGAATGCCTCAGGTGCAGGTTGTAGTCGGTTGAGCGGCAAGTGCTTGGGTAGAGTCTCTTTGGAGCTAGCCGAGCTTACTTAGCGAGGTAGTTCATTCCTTTGTTGTACAGACATACATACGCCCCAATGGGTTCATGTCAGCTTGTTGGCGCCCATTGGTGGTTTTCTTTACTTGCTACATATGAATGCTAGACTGCTACTATGAATCATTTGAATGAGATGATGTCTACTTGCTCTTGGGAAGGGTTTATGGTAGGTTGCATTAGGTATTTTTAAGCTAAACAAAACCTATTATTGTATAACATGCATAACATGTTTTGGTCACCTAACAAGTAGTTTCCAAACAACGTAAAAAGGATGATTTCTTATATTATTATAAATCTAGACTGCATATAGGAGATCGTCATAAGTAAACTAAAGTATTTTCCGCCGCGTACAAACACACATTTTGATTCCTAAGGCCGAGGGATACGGCCATTAGACTAAACAGTTTTCTTGCATATAACTGATGATTTTCAACTACGAAGTAAGCGTCGAGGTTTTGCCTGAGCGTGTGCAGTTATCCCCTGCACGACGCGGCATCATAACCTGTAGTTCCTCTTGCTCTGATACGATGTACTCGTTGAGGAAATGCGAGTTGTGACAGTTGGTATCAGAGCGAGGTTTGCTTGACAATTGGTCGGGCAAACTTTCCTTTTAGTCATTATTAGGCATCATCATATCATACACACACCGAGGTGCCATCAGTATGTCTTGGACGAAGCACGAACACTACACTCATGGCATGAACAGAAGTATACGGGGCATATTATGTAGTATGGGATGCATAATATGTGGTTGTATATGGATCCACCATAGGAGCAACATGTGCGGGTTATGTAGTATGGGATGCATAACCTCACCACATGGATGCGACTAGCATGTTTTCTTTTATTCGTTGCATGCAATTCTATGTAGTATGGGATGCATAGCATTGTGATGCGTAGGACCGCTCATGGCATGCATTAAGGCCTTTTCTAGAATGCATAGCACAGCACGCATAACATAACATTGCATGAGCACAACGTGCCAAGCTAAAGATCTACATGATGACACCTGTACACACATGGTTTTGGGTAAAACATAGTCATGCATTCATCGGTTAGGCACAAGTTAGTGGGATGACGGTGAGTCATCTTTAGGCTAGGCATAACATCATTCTCAAACTCCTAGAGCAAGTTAGCAGTTGATGTTCATATTTATATATGTCTTGTCTATACAGCGTCGTTATGTGTTGCTTGTTGGGTTGAGTTTAATATAGAGTGAAATGGTTTATAGGATGTCGAAGCGTCCAGTGACAAGGCAGACTCCCCAATCTGAGGGCGAGTCTTCGGGCGCGCAAAATAATGCTCTGATGGATAGCCTACGACAAAGTAACGAGGCTTTGACGAGGCAGGTGCAGGAAGTGCAGTCCCAGCTCCAAGTTATGTCATCGGCGATGTCTGGGCTGGCACCAAGAGTACAAGAGACTATCAGAGGCCCCACTATTTCTACTCCTTCCGTGGCAGTGATACCCCCAGTTTTGGTTCCTCCTGCGATGACTTTCATCTCGCAGTTTCAGCAACTTGGACCACCTACCTATGATGGAAAAGCGGACTTTGTGATCTTGGATGATTGGGTGATCACGTTGGAAGATATGTTTGTCTATTCTGGCATTACCGAGGACCAGAAGGTGATGCTTGCCACCTATCAACTAAAAGGGTTAGCTAAAGGTTGGTGGTTGCGAGAAAAGGAAATCCTAGGGGCGGGATGTTCGTGGGAAGCCTTCAAAGAAATGTTACGACGTAAGTTTCTGCCGTCAGTGGAAAGGGACCGCCTGATGAATGACTTCTTGTACCTGAAGTAGAGGAAACTAACAGTTAGTGAGTATGAAATTGAGTTTAGCAAGCTAAGTCGGTTCGCTTCGAGCTTGGTGACTACGGAAGCTGACCGAGTAAAGAGATTTCTTGGCGGACTCCGCAGCGACGTGGAGCAGTTCACAAGTGCTTATGGAGCGACGAGTTACACCACTGTGGTTGAGGCTGCGTTGAAGGTTGAAGCTATAGAAAATGTAAAACAAAGTGGGCAGTTGATGAGGCAAGATAAAAGAAAGCTCGTGGAAGTGAAAAGCTCCCAAGAAGCTGGGAGAAAGAAGAGTAAGGAGACATGTAGCTTCTGTGGCCGGTCAGGCCACCCATTTGAGAAATGCTTCAAGCGGTTGGGGATGCAGAAGAAGGAGCAGGTACACGCCATTCAGGGTGCTCCAACCAGAGACTTGGAGTGTACAGGTTGTGGGGGAAGAGGTCATGATGTGGGCCGCTGCTGGGTCAAAGACAAGGTGTGCTTTCAGTGTGGCAAACAGGGACATCTCAAGGCAAGGTGACCACAACACCAGCCCGTGCTGCAGCCAATGCAACTCCAGGCTTTTCCTACGCCTCCGCGGATGGACAAAGGAAAGGGGAAGTTAAATGTGATCTCTTCAGAGGAAGCTTAGATGTCCCCTCAAGTTATCTCAGGTTTGATTCATTCCTCTGGTTCACGTTTTGTTTATGACTCTTACGCGTAGTTCTTAGCTACATATGTACCCTTATAGGAAACTTTAAGGTAAAGAACCGTTGGGCGCGTGTTCTCTTCGATTCTGGCGCGACCCATTCATTTGTGGCTCGAACCTTTCTGGATCGGTATCATTTGACACCAGATCGAGTGGGGAATGCCTTTTTGGTGAGGTTTCCTTCCGGTGCTTCTGTGGTTGCAGACTGGGGTCTTCTTGATTGTCCCATTTTGTTGGGGGATTTCTTAGCGAAGGCTGATTTCAAGGTGATCGATTTGGAAGATTTTGACGTTATTTTGGGCATGGACTGGTTATCCCGCTATGATGCCGTCATCCAGTGCAAAGGAAAGCGCTTGGATTTTATCAAGGACAATGGTTAGCCGGGAAGTGTATATGGTGATTCTTGCTAGGATCCTCCGGGGATTTCAGCGGTATGTGTTCGGACGTTGTTTGTTTCCAATTGTTTTGCTTGTCTAGTCTCAGTGTGGGCACTAGTGCTATTTTGCCACGCTTGGAGGAGATTCCTGTTGTGCGTGAATTTCCAGATGTTTTTCCTACTGATCTTCTTGGTCTTCCCCCTGATCGTGATGTCGAGTTTGTCATTGATTTGGAGCCGAGTATGCGGCCTATTGCGAAAGCGCCGTACAAAATGGCCCCGCGTGAGCTAGCAGAATTACGTACACAGCTGGATGACTTATTGGCAAAGGGGGGTTTATCAGGCCAAGTTCATCACCTTGGGGTGCACCGGTGTTATTTGTGAAGAAGAAAGATGGGTCGATGCGGCTTCGCATCGATTACTGGGAGTTGAACAAGGTGACTATTACCCACTGCCAAGAATTGATGATTTGTTTGATCAACTGCGTGTCAGTTCAGTATTTTCGAAGATTGATCTCCGCTCGGGCTATCATCAGCTAAAGGTTCGGGAGTCTGATATTCCGCGGACTGCATTTCGATCAAGACATGGCCATTTTGAATTTCTTGTGATGTCGTTTGGTTTGACCAACGCACCATCAGCCTTCATGGATATGATGAACCAGGTGTTCAAGGACTACTTGGATAGGTTTGTGGTGGTTTTTATTGACGACGTTCTTGTCTACTCCCACAGTGTTGAGGAGCATGAACAACATCTGCGATTGGTATTGGCCACTTTGCGAGACCAAAAGTTGTTCGCCAAGTTAAGCAAATGTGAGTTTTGGTTACCTCAGGTTACATTCCTGGGTCATGTTATTAATCAACATGAAATTTCAGTGGATCCCGAAAAGATTGCTGCAGTCATGGAGTGGAGGAGACCGGAGACACCCAAGGAGATTCAGAGCTTCTTGGGATTGGTCGGCTATTATCGCAGATTTGTAGAAGGTTTTGCTACGTTGGCCGCACCTTTGACTCGCTTAACCCAGAATAATGTGGCGTTTGATTGGAATGACAAGTGTGAGGCATCATTCCTTGAACTCAAGAACAGGTTATGTACCGCTCCTGTGTTGATATTACCGACAAAAGGGATAGATTATGATGTTTTTGTGGATGCGTCGCACGTTGGACTTGGTTGTGTTTTAATGCAAGACAAAAAGGTGATTGTGTATGGGTCTCGGCAGTTGAAAAGTCATGAAAAGAACTACTCAATGCATGATTTGGAGTTCGCAGCGGTGATATTTGCATTGAAGTTGTGAAGACACTTACTTTACGGCGCGCAGTGTAAAATCTTTACGGATCATAAAAGTTTGAAGTACGTCTTCACGCAAAAGGAACTTAATCTGCGCTAACGGCGATGGCTGGAATATGTAGCTGATTATGATGTGGACATTCAGTATCATCCCGGGAAAGCTAATGTTGTGGCCGATGCGCTGAGTCGGAAGACAGGTAAATTATTTCATTTTTCAACCGACCGTCTAGTGGAGGACTTTCTATTGATGGATATTTCCGTGGGAAGATATGAACCACAAAGTCATTCGGCAGTATAAGAACCTTCATGGATGGTGCTTGCAAGACAACATCAAAAGGATGATCCTGATCTTTTACATTTATTTCTTCGGACTGAAAAGGTCGAATTACCAGATTTTGCTATTGATGACGCGGGAACATTAAAGTATCGCGGTCGATATTGTATCCCCGCAGTTGGAGACATTCGCGAGATGGTGTGTAGGGAAGCACATGGCTCAAGTATGGCCTACCATCCAGGCTCAACTAAAATGTACCGTGATTTGAAACAAATTGTCTGGTGGTATGGAATGAAAAGAGATATATCGCAATTTGTATCTGAATGTCATACCTGCAAGCGGGTGAAAGCTGATCATGGGAGGCCTGGTGACAAGTTGACGCAATTGGAGATTCCAACATGGAAGTGGGAAAGCATTTTAATGGATTTTATTACAGGCTTACCAAGATCTCCACGAGGACATGACTCCGTATGGGTGATCGTGGATAGGTTGACCAAGTGTGCTCATTTCATACCATTTAAGGTCAACTACACGATGAAGACAATAGCGGAGCTATATTTGAACGAGATCATCCGACTGCATGGTGTGCCAGTCAATATCATTTCATACCGGGATTCCCGATTTACTTCTCGTTTCTGGAAGAGTCTACAAGAGGGTTTTGGGACGGATTTGAGGTATTCCACTGCTTACCACCCTCAAACGAATGGCCAAACGGAACGAGTAAACCAAATCATGGAAGATATGATTCGATGATACATTCTTGAGTATGACGGAGCATGGGATGAACGTTTGCGCCTTATGGAGTTCGCATATAATAACAGCTATCAAGAAAGCTTGCAAATGGCTCCGTTCGAAGCTTTATATAGGCGACGATGTCGGACTCCCCTATTTTGGGCTGAAGTTGGCGAGCGGACTTTGTTGGGCCCAGAGGCGCTCGAGGACATGGAAGTTGCCGTACGACTTATTCGGGAGAAGCTCCGGATCGCCCAAGAGAGATATGAAAAGTATGCCAACCGGCGAAGGTTGGAGTTAGAGTTTGCAGTGGGGGATTTCGTCTTCCTGAAAGTCTCCCCAATGGTTGGAATTAAAAGGTTTGGAAAAGAGCGCAAATTAGACCCAAGATTTGTGGGTCCCTTCAAGATTCTTGCGCGAGTTGGTGCATTCACTTACAAAGTAGAATTACCCGTGAACTTTCCTCGTGTTCACGACGTGTTTCATGTCAGCCAACTTCGCAAGTGTGTGCGAAATGATAAGCAAGTTTTGGATGTTGTGCCGCAGTTGGCGCCGAACCTTTCCTATGTGGAGATGCCCATCCGTATTTCGGACTCCTAAGAGCGCATGTTGCGGAACAAGAAGATTCCTATGGTCAAGGTGCTATGGTACAATCAGAATGTGGAAAGCGCGACGTGGGAGCTCGAGTCAACGATGAGGGCGGCTCACCCTCATTTGTTCCCGTAAATAAGCCGGTATGTGAATTGGTGTTTTTGTTTGATTACTCATTTGATTTATATAAGACTGATTGAAAAGTTTCGAGGCGAAACTTTTTCTTAGGGGGAGTGACTGTAACGCCCTGTATTTTTCGTCGAATGATGGCATACGCTTGATGGGCGTTACGTTGGCCTTGGCCATTGTTCGAGCATGGTTTTTACGCGGGCTTTCAAGTGGCTATTTTGGTAGCCTAGTTGCATGATTCCCCAGCAAGCCGGAGTCCAATTTTGGGGACTCGGTGAGGCCTCTTAGGGAATGCTTGCACTCTTTCGAGCCCGGGTAATATGGCTCACAACGGGTTGTATGTGTACAGAAAAGAAAACGGGGTAAAAAGTTCTTAAGGAAGAAATGGTCTAGGACGAAACAGAAACACTTTTCAAAACAGTGAAAAATGGTAATTTTTGTGCGTGACACGACCTGGGACACGGGCGTGTCACAGGGCGTGTCTAGCTCGAGATACGGTTTGGCTTTGTGGTCGTCGAACTTTGTTCGACGAAGTTACGGGACTAACACGCCCCCCGACACGGGCGTGACCCAGGGCGTGACCTGGGGCGTGACCTCCTTGACTCGACGAATTTTCTTGCGGCGCGTTGAGCTCGACGAATGGGGTACACGCCCCGTGACACGGGTGTGTCACGGGCCGTGTCCCGCTATGTCGAGTGTCGAGTGTCGAGTATCGAGTGTCGAGTGTCGAGTGTCGAGTGTCGAGTGTCGTGTGTCGAGAGAGGGGACACGGCCTGTGACACGGGCGTGTCACAGGGCGTGTCCAGCTTTGTCGAAGTGTCGACACTTTTGGTCGACGAGATGTCGCGACACGGGTTACACGCCCTAGGTCACGGGCGTGTACCCGGCCGTGTACCTTGTGGATAAACAGGAAATTGTCGGATTCCGCGCCGCTTAAGGTACACGCCCTGTGACACGGGCATGTCACAGGGCGTGACAGGGCCAAAAATTAACTTTTTCAGTTTTTTGTGCCGTTCATTTCTTTGATTTTGGATCAAATGGTCCAGCTCTGTTCTGGAGGAAATAAGGCCAAAAAAGAGATTCCTCCTCCTCATTTCACCTTCTTCTTCATTCTCAAAGTGAAAGCAAGGGAGAGAAGCTAAGGAAAGGGAATGAAAGAGAGGAGCAGCCGTCGCGGTGTTGTATCGGTTCAGGCAAGCAGTGTTTTTCACCCTTGCCAATCTCGTTTTCTTGTTCTTTGATTGTGCAAGTTTAGATAGCTTTCCTCTTTCAATTTTACTAGCTTGTTCAATCTTATTAGTCTTGTTACTCTTGTTTTTATTTAGTACTCACAAACATGAATCCTCTTGTTCCTTCAAGTCTTACATGCTTACCGCCTAATTATCAAATTTTCCATATGCTCAATTAATTCTTATGCTCATTTGATTCATGTAGCCTTTCTTGTTCATGTGATTCTTTCTTGTTCATGTCGTAATCATGTTAGAACACGCTTGTTGGTTTGGTTAGCATTGTCCTTTGTGGTGAAGTAGAGATCCAAACTCTATCAAGTTTGACATAACTTGGGCAATTTGTAGTCATGAGTGAGGACGATGAAATGAAACGTGTTTATCTTGGGTTATGGTGAGTTTTGCTTATGGTGTTGAGCTTGGGTTCGCTTATGGTGAGTTTTGCGAGGCGAATTGTGAACCATGGCAGGAGCGTTTGTGTGAGGATTCGGTAAGGGGTGGTGTGGTTTCAGCCTTGGTGCCCACCGGGTTTGGATTTGTGGTGTAGAGCACCGTTTTGGCCCTGATTTGGGCTGGCTTTTATTGAGCGTTCCACTTTAGGGCCGCCACCAAAAGACCCTTGCGGAATCGAACTTAACCGCTGCTTATGTTTCACTAGTATAGTTGTTTATTGTTCTAAAGATGATGGAATGGGCATGTGTATTGCCTTTTTGCTCCTGCGGGTTGAGCAGGGCTTGATGGGAATGTCATGCACTTGATGCGTTACATGTTGGGTTGGCATTGTTTAACACTTATTTTCCACCCTGTTCTTTTTTTTACTCGTTTATATGAAACTTCTACGGGGTCGGTAAGCCCCTTCGTTATATTTTATGAATGTAATGCTCTCTTTTTGTAGCTTTGTTGATTGCTGAGGTGTTCTTTCTTGAATGCCTTAGGTGCAGGTTGTAGCCGGTTGAGCGGCTAGTGCTTGGGTAGAGTCTCTTTGGAGCTAGCCGAGCTTACTTAGCGAGGTAGTTCTTTCCTTTGTTGTACAGACATACATACGCCCCAATGGGTTCATGTCAGCTTGTTGGCGCCCATTGGTGATTTTCTTTACTTGCTACATATGAATGCTACACTGCTACTATGAATCATTTGAATGAGATGATGTTTACTTGCTCTTGGGAAGGGTTTATGGTAGGTTGTATTAGGTATTTTTAAGCTAAACAAAACCTATTATTGTATAACATGCATAACATGTTTTGGTCACCTAACAAGTAGTTTCCAAACAACGTAAAAGGATGATTTCGTATATTATTATAAATCTAGACTGCATATAGGAGATCGTTATAAGTAAACTAAAGTATTTTCCCCCGCGTACAAACACACATTTTGATTCCTAAGGCCGAGGGATACGACCATTAAACTAAACGGTTTTCTTGCATATAACTTATGATTTTCAACTACGAAGTAAGCGTCGAGGTTTTGCCTGAGCATGTGTAGTTATCCCCTGCACGACGCAACATCATAACCCGTAGTTCCTCTTGCTCTGATACGATGTACTCGTTGAGGAAATGCGGGGTTTGACACCCTTGCCTCCTGTCTTGCCTACTGATGAGGCTGATCCTCGATCCTCCTCCTGTCCGTGATACGGGCTCGTCTCTGATCGTCCCTTGCTCCTCGACCCTGATCATCCATTGGCCATTTCCGGCCCCCAGTAGCTTGCCAATCAGCCTCTATCCTTTTTGCCATCTCTAGAATCCGGGAGATGGGCCCGTCGGATATAAACAGTAGAGTCTCCCTCAGCCCCTCTCGCAGACCCATGTAGAACCTTTTGGTATATCCTGCCTCGTCTAACTGATAAGAGTCTGCAAATCGGGCCAGGTGGTTGAACTCTCGGTAGTACTCCACCACCGTCTTGTTCCCCTATCTCAACTACAAAAACCTATCTTCCAGCTCGTCCCTGGCCGACTGTGGAACAAAGTGTTCCAACAGCGCGCCCCTAAACTCCTCCCAAGAAATCTCTGCTACTTCCCTGTTCGCAAATGTCGTATCTAGCGAGGTCTTCCACCATCTCTTTGCATGCGACTCCAGGTAGGAGATCACCAAGGGCACCCTCTCCTCCCAAGGGCATCGTATCCCGGTCAGCATCTCGTACATAATATCCAGCCACTCCTCTGTCCGGACGGCCGACTCAGTCCCCAAGTAGGATGGGGGAGCAAGTCCTCGAAAAATGCTCAGCCAGTTGGCCCCCGGGTTTGGCTGCGGAGCCGGCACCTGTTGGGCCCTAAAAGCTTCCAAGATGGCTGTCAGAGTTTGTCCCATCTCCGACTCTAGGAATGGAGTGGGGACCGGGGTGGTGGTACAACGTCCGGAGTCTGCTGAGCTCCGCCTTGTGGGGTAGGCTGAGCTGGGGGCTGCAAAACAAACTACATTAGTAGGTAATCGACTCAATACCTAATAAGAAGTGGACAATTTACATGTGATCCCTCATATGGGCACACCACTGCTTCCGCTGCTTAGTTTGTCCCCAAACTAAACTCACGCGGGGGTGACCCAGGGGTTGTGGACTGTTACTGTTCGATCGAGGTTTCCTCTGATACCACTTGTAAGACCCCCTTTTTTTCTTTTTGAAACACCAGGGTCTTAGGCCTAGAACCGCCACTTTGCGGTGACACCTTCACGCCCTGAAGGGTCATCACCACAAATCGCTGATTCTGCCGGCCGATTCGATCACAGAAAAGCAACAAAAGTAGAGTTAACTCAAGTGAGGTAAAAACTCTAACCAAATGTCCACAATAATATCACATCAGAGTGAATATATCTCTACGAAGGGAGAGTCCATAGAATATAATGTACTGAAAATAAGGGCTTAAGCCCGCTACATCAAATCCTCACTACATAGTCACTCAAGCGGAGGCAAAATAAATCACTACTAAGGTCAGGGGCTCACAGTCCCTGTCGTCTGAACTTCGGTGCTAGACTGCCCCATCTCCAAGTGTGTCGATCTGCGGGGCTGCTCCTCCATGTTCGGCTCCACGATCCCCTAAATGATGTGGTTCAAAAACCGTTAGTCTAAAATGCTAAGTCTTATCATCCCCCACCCCTTCCCCCATGGCTCCTAGGCACCGAGCGGAGAGGAAGAAAGGGGAGGAATTGAAGGTCAAGAGTAATCAAAAAACAGATGGCAGCGGACCTATACTAACAATTTTTATAGTACATGTGGCAGTAAAGTAAAGTATGAAAAGTAACCTAAACTTATACGGAAACATATAAGCAAGGGATCTTTTACATGTCTCCCATCGTATAAAAAGTCTCATACCAATTTATACGTTGGGGTGTTGGTTATTAACAGCAATATATATATAAAGAATTTAACCTTAATTTATAAACTTGCCCACACAAGCTTATAGGCCAAGGGGTTGTTTTGCAGGGCCTATTGTATAAGCGTCCTATACCACTTATACAATAGGTTACATGGGTTTTATGCTATGATTATGCAATGACATTCAAGTGGGTTATGTTGCTATCATGCAAGTGCAACTCACCTACCCGACACTGTGCACAAAGACCTTTAGTTCCCCCTTTCTGGAGCCAAATAATGAATTGTAAATATATGAATTTTTATGTACATTAAATAAGTCGTTTTACTTTATTTTTCTCTTCTTTTACATCTTTTTGTTCAATAAAATGCTCCTATTTTTGTAAATATTATACTAACTTATTTTATTTTTTTTCAGGAAAAATCAAAAATCTGCCCAAAACAGTAAGTACACGCCCGTGTACTTACAGGTCACGCCCTTGTCCAGGGCGTGATAATTAAATTTCCCGTGAAATCAGCACGACAAATTCAAGCTCAACGATCGTCGACACGCCCGGCCCCCCGCCCCTGTCACTTCGACACGGGGCGTGACCCAAGCCCGTGTCCATACCGCTCGACGATCGTCGAACCCATTTTCTCGCTCGATGATTTTTCAGCTCGACGATCGTCGACCAACCCGACACGCCCAGCGTCACGCCCGTGACCAAGGGCGTGACTCCTCCACCTGGCCGACAAGACCTGCGCGATGACTTTTGACGCACCGCATCCAGATCCACCTCCTTGACACGCCCAGCGTCACGCCATTGACCTGGGGTGTGACCAATGCGAGACAGACACGTGTCGAGCCCGAAGTCCACTTTCCCGTCAAATAGCCAGCCGCATTTTGTACAGTACTGACACGCCCCCCTACACGCCCGTGTCAGGGGGCGTGTACTTTGTTTTTTTCTCTATAAATACCAGCTTGCTGTAAGAGTTTCTGTTCCAATTTTTGGTTCCATATTGTATAGGGGAAATGCTGTCTGGACGCTTCCAAAGTTTATGTAAGGGATATTTCTCCCCCTCTCCTTAGCTTTTATTTTCGTGTCTTTGTAACTCGTCTTTTTATTTAATAAAATGTGTTCTTTTTCTTCTCTTATTGTGGCTTTGGAATGGATCTATGTGACTCTTCTCTTATGCAATCTTATTTACATTTGTTTTAACTTTGTTTTTTGTTCATTTTTATACGGGTGTGTGTGTGTGTATGTGTGTGTGTGTGTGTGTGTATGAGGCTTGTTTTCATGTTTTTATACTTAGAAAATTTTATTTAGTTTTGTTAACTTAGGATTTTTATAACTTTTTATGCATTCCTATAAATCGGTAAAAATGTTTTTAAAGTGTTTTCTTTTTTTCCCTAACTTAGATTTTCTTCTTTAGGTTGTTTAACTTTTCCGTTTTTTTACTTTATTTACACTTTTTTAGCATTTTTATCAAGTTATTGGAATGATTATATAGCCATCTTATTTTTTCGTGCACTTAGACTTTTCATTTTAAACTTTTGCTCTTTTAAATTTGTCGTTCTCTTTTTACGCATTTCTACCTCATTCTAGCGGTAGAAATGTATTTGTTTTATCTTTTCAGGCATTTTCAATTTGCGTTTATTTGCAAACCTTTTTGCCCGGTTTATTTTTATTTTAGGTTTTTATGCATTTCTACCGCATTCTAGCGGTAGAAATGATGTTATTTTAATTTTTCGTCAACTTAGTTTTTGTTTATTTTTTCGCTCATGTGTCTGTGCGCATTTATTTCCGCCTACTCGTTAAGAGTTAAATGGCGCTTTGCTTTATTCCATTCAGTAGAGTGTGTGAGTTTTTACATTCTGTCGTGTGTGTGTGTGTGTTTTACTTTATGTCGAGAGTGTGTGTGCGTGTGTTTTACTTTCCTGTAGAGTGAGTCTGTTTACTTTATGTCGAGCGTGTGCGTGAGTTTTACTTTCTGTCGAGTGTGTGTGTGTGTTGCATTTATTTAGTCCTACTCGTTTGAGGAGGACCCTCTTATTTTCTACCGCCCACGCATTTGCGCCGGGACTCGCACTTTTACAGCTTTCATTTCAGTCCTACTCATTTGAGTAGGACTTGCAATTTTCTGCTTTCCTTTACTGCTTTCCTTTTACTGCTTTCTTTACTGCTTTCTTTATTGCTTTCCTCGCAAGCCGTCCCCATTCCGATGAGTGGCTAACCGTACTTAGCCCTCGGTATTGAAGAGCATTGGGACAGATAAAATAGCTTAAAATAATAAAAGGTCTCATTTTTCTAATTAATTAAAGTACTTAAGGTTTGCTCGGGGTTAACGACGCGTAGGATCACATATCGATGTGTGGGCCCTATTTTCGTTTTCCATACGCTCGCCGAGAGGTCGTGCGTATGGACAGATCGCCCCTTGGCAAAGAGAGTTCCGCACTAACCCTCGAGAGAGGAGGCACGCCAACTCTACCGGATTGGGTTCCCCACCCAATAACGGGGTTCTTAGCGTAATGCGGGAGTTAAGAGGAATCCTTCGTCGGACTAACATTCGGTCGAATAGTCTTAGCATTCAGGTGAGCGATAGCCCTATAGCTAGGTGAGCTCATTCTAGTGGAACCTCCACGGCCATGTCTCCGCCTTAATTAATTAGAAATTTATGATCTCTTTTTATTTAAAGTTTATTTTGGCTCAAATTTTATTCAATGCTGTCACGCTAAGCTTTTCATCGGCTCCACCTTATTGCTTTCCTTTTTATGCTTTCTTTTTCTGTCATTTTTTATTATATATAAAATACCTGACAAGTAATTATCGGTAAAATAATAGTCCCCTCCACGGAGAGTAAAAATAATCGAATCGACCCCGAGAACAATACGACCTTGATATTCCACCCAGAATATCCTATACTACTCATGATATGTGCACTTGCATCCTTTCGTTAAAACTCGATCACATCTTTTTATATCCAAATAAATAAATACGTGCGCCCCGTTTTCTAAATAAAAACCAATCCGCTTTTCTAATTAAATAAAACCGCCCGGGTCGCCGCGTGAATCCTCACCTTTTTTTGTAGTTTTAACCAATCATGTTTTTGGCGCCGTTGCCGGGGACTTGATGCAATTTTTTCAATCAAGTTTTTGGCGTCGTTGCCGGGGAGTTTCGAGTCATAATTTTGAACCCTGGAAATCTATTAATTTTAAATATTTATATATATATACTAAAAATTACAAAAAGGGCCCACAAAAATTTTATTACTAATAATAATTAAAAATAATAATAATTAAAAATAATAATAATAATAATAATAATAACTAAAAAAACTTACAAAATTATAAAACTAAAAAAAAAAATTTGGAAAACCTACAAACCAAAGAAAAAAAATTCAAAAACCCATAAAACAAAAAAATCGAAAAATCTCTAAAACACTAAAAATTTGAAAAACAAACAAAAAACAAAAAAAATTCTAAAAAAAATGATGAAAGAACTTTAAAAAAATTTTCATTATTTTTATGAAAAAAACAAAAAAACTAAAACACTAAGAAAAACCTAAAAATCAAAAAATTAAAAATAAAATAAAAAAAACTATTAAAAACCTTAAAACTTAAAACTTAACAAAAAAAAAACTTAAAAACTAAAAACCCTCAAAAAAAAAAACTAAAACACCTACCAAAAAACAACTAAAAAATAAAAAACGTACTTTAAAACACAAAAAATACAAGTTTATATATTTTGTCTAATTTATTTTCTTTTAACTTATTTTATTTTGTTTTGTTTAGCTTCGGCGCGCATCCATTCTTGTGCGCGCTAGGGGTGAGCATTTCCATCACACTCACGTAGCTGAGGCCTTAACTACCTTCGACTCCCCCACGCACATGCCCCCCTACCGCCCGCATCTTTTCGCCAAGTTTATATTTTTCCTTTTATTTTTTATCTCTGTTATATTTTTCCTACGTCTTCTCACAATAATGCAGGGTTTCAACCCGGGCCTCCCCGAACTCGTCTTAGGGAAGTTCCTACCCTCTCTTTTTATTTTTGCACCTATTATATTTTGTATATTACCTATTCTGCATACTTAGATTACAACATTGGCGACAATGTTGGGTTTAAGTATAGGAGTGTTTTCGTATTTTTTTTATTTATGTACTTTACAAAAACTCATAAAAATACAAAAAAAATGAAAACATAAAACATTTTCCTTGTTTTGTTATTATCATAAAACTCATTAAAAAATCATAAAACACTAAAAAATTACAAAAAAACTTATAAAACATAAAAAAAACGGAAAAAAAATTTCAATTCAAAAAATTTTTCTTTTCCTTTGTAAATAAGTTTTTGTAAAAATAAATCTCTCCCCCCCCCCCATCTTCTTATTTATAAAAGCTCGCCTTTTTAGCAAACCCGCGGCGTTCGACTCATCGAACCAACTACCCAAATAAGAGTCTGTTCGCGGGCCGCCTTCGAGTTTTTTACTTTGTACATTATTTGAAAACAAAAAAAAAATTTCTCTCCGAAACAAAAAAAAATTCTCTTTCCCCCCTATCTTTTTATAAATAATACTTTTTTCTCTCCCCTTTCTTGTAAATAATTTGATAAAAAACTAAAAAATCAAAAAATAAAAAAATTTGAAAATCCAAAAACCCTAAAAATACAAAAATAAAAAAATATTAAAAAAGGAATAACTCTAAAAATAAAAAAAAGATAATAATCAAAATACAAAAAAATGATAAAAACTCTAACAAATCCAAAAACATATGTTATGATAATTATGTAACAAAATAAATCAAATATACCATATCTAAACCTTTTTGCTTTCCAAAAATCTTGTTTCGAGTTAATTTATAAGCGAATTCTTTTAATTCTTTGCTTACTATTTGTTTATTAATTAAAGTTTGATAGATTTAAGTGTCTTGGGTTAAGATTTAAAGAATTTTTCATGTCTTTTCCTTATAATAGGGAACTTGTTTTTCACCATCACTTCTAATTTTTAAATAGAAGCTCGTTTTTTATATTAGAACATAACATTCATGGATTTCATTTATTTCTACTTCATTCTTTTAGAAATATTGAAACGTTCATTTTAAAAAGATTGCTCTCAAAATTTTTTTATTAAAAGCTAGTTTTGTTTTTGAAAAAAATAAACCCACTTCCATTTTTTTCATGTCTTACTTGACATGTTCACCCCTATTTCACCCCTTAAATGATCCTATGTCAATGTGAATAAGATTTCGTTCCGTAAATATAGGCACCCAATATTTAAAAAGATTATATGTTATGGAGTAAGAGGGTAAAATTCATTACTACTACACATATACATTGGGTTATTTATTATTTATGAAGAAAGAAAAAAAAATATTGTATGTTAGGAAAATAAGATTTTATTTTCCTTAACATTCATCCAAAAAGAAAAAATATATGTAGAGGTTCGAGAAAAAATTGCCTCGCCTCTAAATCCAAGCCCTCTTCATAACCCGCCAAACCATTTATCCTATTTCAATGATTCTAGAATAAATTTAAAATTTTTTGAGAGCATAATTTTTAAATTGCATTATTTCCTTTAACTTCTTTTAAGCAACGATTTTTTATACAATTTCAATCCATTTTTGTTAAACTAACAAAAATAAATTTTTTCTTTCTATTTTATTTTATCTAAAAGTCTTTTTGAAACTGTTCCTCTATTTTATAACATTTTCATAATTTAGGATTTAACTCTAGGACCCCAAATATTTATTTTGATCTTTCTTTTTAATTAAGTCAAGCGGTAGCTAAACCTAGGATATCTTTAATTCCTTATAAGTTCATCTCCAACTTTTGCTCTGGAATAGTAAAAGCTTAAGTATGAGGGTATTTGATGAATTGTAAATATACGCATTTTTATGTACATTAAATAAGTCATTTTACTTTATTTTTCTCTTCTTTTACTTCTTTTTGTTCAATAAAATGCTCCTATTTTTGTAAATATTATACTAACTTGTTTTATTTTATTTTTCAAGAAAAATCAAAAATTAGCCCAAAACAGTAATTACACACCCGTGTACTTACTGCTCACGCCCGTGTCTAGGGCGTGACAATTCAATTTCCCGTGAAATCAGCTCGACGAATTCAAGCTCGACGAACATCGACACGCCCGACCCCACGCCCGTGTCACTTCGACACGGGGCGTGACCCAAGCCCATGTCCATACCGCTCGACGATCGTCGAACCCATTTTCCCGCTCGACGATTTTTCAGCTCGACGATCATCGACCAACCCGATACGCCCAACGTCATGCCCGTGAACAAGGGCGTGACTCCTCCACCTGGCCGACAAGACCCGCGTGACGACTTTTGACACACCGCGCCCAGATCCACCTCCTCGACACGCCCAGTATCACGCCAGTGATCTGGGGCATGAGCAACATGAAAACGACACCTGTCCAGCCTGACGTCCACTTTCCCGACAAATCGCCAGCCACATTTTGTACAGTGCTGACTCGCCCCCCCTACACGCCCGTGTCAGGGGGCATGTACTTTGATTTTTTTTCTCTATAAATACCAGCTTGCTGTAAGAGTTTCTGTTCCAATTTTTGGTTCCATTTTGTATAGGGAAAATGTTGTCTGGATGCTTCCAAAGTTTATGTAAGGGATATTTCTCCCACTCTCCTTAGCTTTTATTTTCGTGTCTTTGTAACTCGTCTTTTTATTTAATAAAATGTGTTTTTTTCTTCTCTTATTGTGGGTTTGGAATCGATCTATGCGACTCTTCTCTTATGCAATCTAATTTATATTTGTTTTAACTTTGTTTTTCATTCCTTTTTATACGGGTGTGTGTGTGTATGAGGCTTGTTTTCTTGTTTTTATACTTAGGAAATTTTATTTAGTTTTGTTAACTTAGGATTTTTATAACTTTTTATGCATTCCTATAAATCGGTAAAAATGTTTTTAAAGTGTTTTCTTTTTTTTTCATTAACTTAGATTTTCTTCTTTAGGTTGTTTAAATTTTCCGTTCTTTTTAATTTGTTTATACTTTTTTAGCATTGTTATCAAGTTATAGGAATGATTATATAGCCGTCTTAATTTTTCATGCACTTAGATTTTTCATTTTAAACTTTTGCTCTTTTAAATTTTTCGTTCTCTTTTTACGCATTTCTACCGCATTCTAGCGGTAGAAATATATATGTTTTAATTTTTTGGGCATTTTATTTTGCGTTTATTTGCAAACCTTTTTGCCCGGTTTATTTTCATTTCAGCTTTTTATGCATTTCTACCGCATTATAGCGGTAGAAATGATGTTATTTTATTTTTTTCGTCAACATAGTTTTTCTTAATTTTTTCGCTCATGTGTGTGTGCGCATTTATTTCCGCCTACTTGTTAAGAGTTAAATGACGCTTTGCTTTATTCCATTGAGTAGAGTGTGTGAGTTTTTACATTCTGTCGTGTGTGTGTGTTTTACTTTATGTCGAGAGTGTGTGTGCGTGTGTTTTACTTTCCTGTAGAGTGAGTGTGTTTACTTTATGTCGAGCGTGTGCGTGAGTTTTACTTTCTGTCGAGTGTGTGCGTGTGTTGCATTTATTTAGCCCTACTCGTTTGATTAGGACCAGCTTATTTTCTCCCACCCACGCATTTGCATCGGGACTCGCACTTTTACAGCTTTCATTTCAGTCCTACTCGTTTGAGTAGAACTTGCAAATTTCTACTTTCCTTTACTACTTTCCTTTTACTGCTTTCTTTACTTCTTTCGTTATTGCTTTCCTTGCAAGCCGTCCTCATTCCGATGAGTGCCTAATCGTTCTTACCCCTCGGTATCGAAGAGCATTGGGACAGATAAAATTGCTTAAAATAATAAAATGTCTCATTTTTCTAATTAATTAAAGTACTTAAGGTTTGCTCGGGGTTAACGACGCGTAGGACCACATATCGATGAGTGGGACTTATTTCCGTTTTCCATACGCTCGCCGAGAGGCCGTGCGTATGGACAGATTGCCCTTGGAAAAGAGAGTTCCGCACTAACCCTCGAGAGAGGAGGCGCGCCAACTCTATCGGATTGGGTTCCCCACCCAATAGCGGGGTTCTTAGCGTAATGCGGGCGTTAAGAGGAATCCTTCGTCGGACTAACGTTTGGTCGAATAGTCTTAGAGTTCAGGTGAGCGATAGCCCTATAGCTAGGTGAGCTCATTCTAGTGGAACCTCCACAGCGAAGTCTCCGCCCTAATTAATTAGAAATTTAGGATCTCTTTTTATTTAAAGTTTATTTTGGTTCAAATTTTATTCAATGCTGTCGCGCTAAGCTTTCATCGGCTCCACCTTATTTCTTTCCTTTTTATGCTTTCTTTTTCTGTCATTTTTTATTATATATAAAATACCCGACAAGTAATTATCGGTAAAATAATAGTCCCCTCCAGGGAAGAGTAGAAATAATCGAACCGACCCCGAGAACAATACGACCTCGATATTCCACCCAGAATATCCTGTACTACTCACGATAGGTGCACTTGTCTCCTTTCGTTAAAACTCGATCACATCTTTTTATATCCAAATAAATAAATACGCGCGCCTCGTTTTCTAAATAAAAAACCAATCCGCTTTTCTAATTAAATAAAACCGTCTGGGTCTCCGCGTGAATCCTCACCTATTTTTGGAGTTTTAACCAATCAGGTTTTTGGCACCGTTGCTGGGTACTTGATGCGATTCATTCAATCACCAAACCTCCCAGGATACCTCCGTAGTGGCAGACGGAAGCGGTGGGTTGGGCCTCGCCCACCTCTAAACCAGAAAAGCACTACCGGTCAGACCTATCGTACGCCTCAACGCTGGTGCACTAAGAGGACTCCTGCGTACTCTTGCCGGCTGGCGCACCGGACTTCTGTTGGCGAAGTGCTAGCCATACTTGCCAAGTCAACGTATTGGCGTCGGTGAATCGACACTCTAATACCGAAGACCCACCACCTTAAATTTTATGCACATGCAACCTCATGTATCAGTACCGAGCCAAAGCTCCCCAGACCATCCCGTCCGTCACAAATATCAACCGAGCCAAAGCTCGTCGGGCCATCCAGCCCCTCACAAATATCAACCCAGTCAAACCAACTTCCCGAGACATCGGGGTGTGTGAAAGTGAACCCCTAATTATTCTAGTTGCTATTTAAGATTTTATCACTCCTACAGTTTACGTTAGCCCAGGACTGCCCAAGGTATACCCCGTGAAGGGCTCTCGAAGGCACTAAGAATGACGATGGGATTACGCCCAAAGCTCCCTTTCGCAAGGCACTTACTATTATTGGTTGCTAACCGTCTTCCCAACCCTTAATTAATTTTACTAAATCTAGCCCTAGTGCATTAAACACTTCCTCCCTACGGGAAGGACAATCTTTCGCCAATCCCGAGCACCACCTATCACTAGTCATCCTCTCAGTCTACAAATCTTGTCTTCCAATGATGAACTCCTTTATTTACCCAAACCAGCAACCTACCGAGTATTCAACGCTCCAAAATTCACGACCCACTTTAGTTTAGTTTCCGCAGTTACTATATGCTGGCCACCCTATACTATATGTGGTGTATAAAGGAGGTACTTCAGATTGTCTTTCAAATCTCCTATAAACTTTTCCAGGGGTCTATCATAACAAATTTAGCATAAAATCAGAGATCCATAATTTTTATAATTAATTTGGTATTTATTGAATTTTCCCAAATGCTTGGCCATGGGCAATTTTGAACATGAACTATATGATCTACTCAAGTAATGACCCCCCAAAAATTTTGATCACGAAATTAACAGAGATATATGACTACATACAAATTTCAATAATTCTTCGGAAATTATTTGACCTCTAATTAATTTATCAAAAATATTTCCCTTAATCATATGTAAAGAAGGAAGTACCAAAATCATTCATCAAAAAATTATACAAAACTTACATAATCTTAATATAGTTTAGAAAAGATCATGGTACAAGAATCATAATTTTAGAGGCTTGCTAGACTCCAAAATAAATTAAATTAATTGTTCATTGGAAACCACACTTAATGAAGCAACCCTTAAAAATAGTCCTCCAAAAATTCTATAAAAATTCACAGATCTTTAAAACATAATAGTAAGTCCTCTGGCTAAATTTCATCAATTTCCAGCAAGTAGTTGCTTTCTAACAAATTTCTAGGTAAATAATATCAATTACCAATTTGTTAATGAAGTATCCAAAATAATAATCCTAAATTCATCATAAAATCTCCAGAGCTTGTTCTGACCTCAAAAACTACTCAACCCAAGTCTCATCACTTTTCAAAGAGTTTTTGTTACATTTTATATCCTTACAAGATTTGTTCCCTAAGCTAGGATTAGGGTTTTGAGGGGGTTTAAGGATTCCAAATTCCATAAAATTTTAACCTGAGAACTATACAAATCCTATGGTCCTTCCCAAAATGTTTCAAGTCAATCCAGGTCATTTCACCCTATGATCTTCAAACCCTAAAAATCCCCATTAAGGAACCTACCCTAGGGTTCTTGGGCTACCCTACTCTTAACCACCCCAAATTCCATTGGAGGGTGAGTCATGCTATAAAAAGTCAGTGGCCAAAATATCAACCTCTGTTGAGGTTATTTGACCACTCAAAACCCAAAGGGGATGCTTGACCTATTTAACCCTAAAAGGGGCCAACCTAGGGTTGGATCAATACCTAGCCCAAACATCTCCAAATGGGGTGAAACTTTTACCAGAGCTCTACCATGTCCTCTAAGACCTCCCACCCAAATTTGGGGGGATTTTTAGGTGTTTAGGACACCTAATTAATTTATTCATGGATTATTCAATTTTCCTAAAAACTATAGAAAAATTTTCTCCAAAAATTCTGAATTTTGGACAGGCCCTAGGTTTTGCTAGGGTAGACTCCCTGCCCAAATTTCAGGTCATTGGTACGAGGGATAAAGGGTGGGCATCCATATTAAGCTCAGGATAGCCCTAGGTATAGGGCCCACCAAAATGGTTGATGTGGTATAACCAGGACTCTAAATTGGGTGAAATCAATTTTAAATTAAACTAGACATCAAGGGCTTCATTTTCTATGTTGACCACTATTTTTGTTATAGCTTCTAAGTATTTTTAAAGATTAAAACAATTAAATGTAAAATCTGTGACATAATTAAATAATCATAAAATGTTATACTATAGTTTGAAATCAAATATAGCACGAATCTTGGCGCAAGATGGACGGAATCCATTCATCTTCTACCTTGAGCCGACGGCCAGGATTTATTCTTCCTAGGACAGTTTGAAACGGCTGCCGCCGGCCATCCAGCGGCCTTCCCGGCCGGCCACCGCCACCATCACCTCCATTGAGGTGGTGGCTGTCGCCGGGCGGCGTCACGGCCGCCGGAGAGCCCTATTCCGGCGATCCCCAGGGTTGCATGTTTGCAAAAAAACCAGGAAATTTTTTATTTGGATCGGGCTCAATTGAGCCCGAACCTTGGCCCTAAGGATTCCTAAGATCTACCCATGAAAGAAGGAGTCGAGGAGGACCTTGCCGGTGGCCTGAAGTCGAGACAATCGTCGGAAATCCATCTTTGAAGGCGGCGCCGCTCGGTTTCTGCAACAACACAGTGGGGAAGCTCTGTTTCTTCAGGTAAGGGCTGGGAAATCCTCCTCTCGGCCCACTGAAGGTGTTTAAAGCCTCAGATGGGGAGGGGAGAGGCTGGATCATCAATGGCCATTAATGGCCTTGAAAGCCACCTCTCGGCCTTGGTGGTTCAGTGCATCCAGCCAGAGGAAGAGCCTGGAAAGTCTTCTAATCTTCTCAGGGTTGTTAGGGGAGATGAATCAAGCAAGGAAGGATGGCCCCTGGCTTCCCCATGGCATGAATGTCCTTTACTCCATTTTCTCTCTCCCCCATTAAAGGGAAATTGGAGTTTTCTCTCTCCTACACCCCTCATGGCCGAATGTTTTCATCACTCTAGCCTATTTGCAGCCCATAAATCATTATTATTAATTAAAATAAAGTTAGCCCAAGTGGGGGAGATGGGCTTGAGCTTGGGTTAGCCCATTTGGCTATTTGACTTAACTTTAAGGTAGAGTTGACCTTGGTCAACATGGCCATTTGGGTTGACTCCAATGGGTCCTTGGTGACTCATTGGTCTCCCCTAAGGTCTATGTAGGGTTGGGTAGGGTTGACTTGGCACCTTGGAGGTCACTTGACCCTTGGTAAGGGCACTTTGACCACTTTAGGGCTAGAGTTGACTTGGGTCAACATGACCATTTGGGTTGACCCCAAAGGGTCCTTGGTGACCCCATGGCTTCCCACAAAGTCTAGGAAGGGTTATGTAGGGTTACCTTGCACTTTGGAGGTCACAAACCCTTAGTAATGGTACTTTGACCAAATTAGGGGCTTGAGTTGACTTGGGTCAACTTGGACTCTAGGGCTGACCCCAATGTGTCCTTAGTGACCCATTGACCTCACTTTAGGTCTAGGAAGGCCTGGGCAAGGTTGGTTGGGCAACTTAGAGGCCAACTGCCCGTGTTAGGGCACCTTGCCCAATTTAGGCCTATGATGGTCCTAGGTCAAATTGGCCACTTTGGGTTGACTCCAATAGGCCCTTAAGGCTCTAGTGGATCCTTTGATAGGTTAGTGATGTTGTGGTGGGGTCATGGAGTCATGGTGAAGCCCTAAGGTTAAACCCTAGGTTTTGTGATGAGGTTGTGCCATCGGCAGACCAAGGTGATTCTCACCTTGGCCTTCTATCACTTGACCCTTTTTAGCTTCCTTGGGTTTTGTCATGACCTAGTCATGTCCAAAACCACTCTTAGGGGTTTAGTTGGAAATGGGATGTTACAAGCGGCTTCCGGAGTTTTGCGGTCCAAAGAACCAGCGGAAGTGGCATCTATCATCTACTTAGTCTCTTGATTTAGCCCATTATAAAATGTCTGAACCTGTAACCATACTGGCAGAGCATGATGAGGGCAGCATCTCAAAAGTTCTTTGAACATCTCTCAAGTGTCATAGAGGGTTTCAGAAGCAATTTGAGAATAAGAAGTTATATCATTTCTTAATTTAGCAGTTTTTGCGGGAGGGAAATATCTAGCAAGAAATTTATCAACTAAAATGTTCCAAGTAGTGATTGATCCTCTTGGAAGAGAACTCAACCACTGCTTGGCTTTTGTACTTAAGGAGAAGGGGAAGAGTCTAAGCCAAATTGCGTCGTCTGAGACACCATTGATTTTGAAGGTGTCACAGATCTTGAGAAAACTAGCAATATGCAAGTTCGGATCTTAATCTTGTAATCCGTCGAACTGTACATATTGCTGCACCATTTGTATGATGCTAGGCTTAAGTTAAAAGTTATTGTTCGTAATTGCAGGTCGAACAATACTTATTTATATACCCTCCAGGTTGGGTCGAGCATAATCAGACATCGTCCTTTGCTGGGAAAATGCTGGGTTGGAGTCTCCCATTTCGGAGTTGAAGTTACAATCACCGTCGGAATCCTCAACCACTGTTTGAGAAGTGGAACCCCTGAATCGCAAGTTTCTCCGAAAGGAGCGTTAGATTTCTGGGTCCAAGTCAACAAGTAGCGACGGATTCGTGCGGGTCATGCACTAAGAAAAATAGAAGGAGAATGGAGGAAAGAAAAAGTGAAGAACTGAAATAGAAACGTGAAGAATAAAATAGAGAAAGGTAAAGTTTTTTTATTTTTGCAGAAGTAATAGCGAAAGCGTTTTCCTAATATTGACGAAAAAGCGTCACCGGCAACGGTGCCAAAAACTTGGTGAATTGAATTCACTATCAACCTGAAAAGGCAAGTGTACCTATCGAATTGTAGCACCAAGGTCGTATTAAAACTCGGGGTTGTCATGTACTATTACTCACGCTTGTACTATTATCCTACCGTACGATTGTTGGTTGTTTGAGAATTTAAAATTAAACAAAAGATAATATTAAAACGAAAACTTTGGATAAAAAGATAGCATTCGATCAATGATTCTCCATGAAAAAGATGAGAAGGAAAAAAATAAAGTTTTATGATTGCAAATCAAACTCCACCGTGATGGATCCGAAAATAAGAAATAATCTCGCTAGAGCATTAAATCTCGTAACTTATAAACGTTTTGACCGAAATCTCTTTGCAAATCAAAAAGGCCAAAAGTTACATTATAGAAGTGATCCGTAATATTGGATTTGACTCCAATCCGGAGGATTTACATCGTCCTATCTCTAAGATTGCGTGCAACTCCTTCCTTCTTTGAGTGATCATTCAAATCAACGAGTCTCTCGACTACTATGTGAAAGTTTATAGTTGCCTACCTAAATCACCTATAGGGGGTGAATAGGTGAGATGTTCGTCTTTTTGCGGAATAAAAAATTATAGATCAAAGCACAGAACTATGTACCAATCAATCACAGACGAGGCAGGATTTATAGTGGTTCCCTAACCTTGGGTACATCAACTTTCCCTCACCGATCTAGCAATATACTAGACTTGGCTACTCCACTATCTCAGATTGAAAATCAATCCTACACCAAGGAACAACGTTCCTATAATCTTGATCCACAAAACAGATCCACACTCAAAAGATAAGACTTCCTACAATCTCGGAGACAAAGGCTCCTACACTCGGAGAAATTTCTCCTATAAGAATGAAATAAAATGTGTATAGAAATACAAACAATAATTCTTATTCAGATCTGCAACTGTTAGCCAGGATCTTCTTCTTCTGGGCTTTACGGCTTTATCAGAAAGGCGAAGAAAATCTCGGCAAAATCAGATCTGGATCTTCTTGGCTTCATGCAATTGATCGAATAGAAGATGAAGAGTTGTGCGACAATATCGATCTGTAAAACCTTCTTGATCTGAATCCTCTAAAATCGAAACCCTAGTCGGTCGGGAATTAGTGGCGGCGGTAGTTTTCATTTCTTGGAGAGAGAGAGGAAATCAGAAAACTAAAGAATATTCGGCTGCAAAACTTCTGAATGATCTCCTTGCTTAGGGTTTGTCTGTTTGACAAGACTTTATATAGGATCGGCAAAGAAGAGTCATAAATAATTCACAATGAGGTACATATGGACCAATCACGTCAAGGCTCATTAAGAAATCCGTTAATCTGGACTTAACAAAATTTTCAGAAAAATTGAAGTAATATACTCGAGTGAAGAAATGATTACTCGACTACATTACAGAACTCCTCGAGTGGGCAGATGACAACTACTCGAGTATACAAGAAAACTACTCGAGAGAGAAGAATATAATTAATCGAGTACATAGAGATGACTACTCGAGTAAACATGAAGAGAAAGAAATCAGCTAGTCGAGTATCAATAATGACATATTCGAGTACTTAAGTAGTTACACGAGAGGTGGAGTGGATTACTCAAGTATAAGAAATACTACTCAAGACAGGGACTTAGAAACGTTTCTGAACTGGAATAAAGGACTACTCGAGTATTGAAGTTGAACTACTCGAGACAATAAGAACTACTCAAGTATATGGAAATGACTACTCGAGTAATTGACAGAGAGAAATTTTGAGGAAGGAAGACTCTGTTTTACTCGAGTAAAAACTTTGGACTACTCGAGTAGTAAGTGAACTACTCGAGTATATGACCTAGACTAATCAAATAAGTAAGAACTATACGAGAGCCAGAATTCATTTACTCGAGACAAAAGAGATAAACTACTCGAGTATCTATATGGCCTACTCGAGTATTTCACTTAGAAAATATTTGGAGAAGAAAATTCAATAAACCCGAGAAAGAGGGAATCTACTCGAGTAGTTGTCTTAACTACTCGGGAGCCATAAGTTGACTACTCGGGATCAGTCATCCTTACTCGAGTAAGAGTAATATTACTCGAGTATAAACTCATCTATTTACTCGAGTAGATATAGAACTACTTGAGTATAATACTCAGGAAATTTTCTTGACAGAATTCTCTTCTTCTTTGCTGAGAACATCATCAAGTCTTTTCCACTTAGTCCTAGAGCTTGAATATGAAGTGTATCCCAATAGAGAGGCTACACATGAGTCAACACCTTGGATCACACAATGAGGGATTACATTATATGGTCATGTGTTTGGTGACCCATTGTAGACTGACATTGGTCTACACTTCCCATTAGAATCCTTCAAACACATAACTCAAACCAAACATCAAATACAACTTAATTCATCTTAGTTCAAGGATGACTTCATCAAATCTGTGATAGTGTGGATACAATAACCAACAATCTCCCCCTATTTGTAGAAGTTAGAACCCTTTACTCTAAGGTGAATTATAGACAAAAAAAGTGCTAAGTAGATAAATCAGTGTAAGCAAGCATAAGACTATGAACAAGATAATAGCATCAAAAACTTAGAATTATATAAATGTGATTTTCCAAAAATGTCATGTCTACAACAATCATTTCCACAATCATATGTTCTTGTAGCTTAAATTTGATGATGCTGCCTGTCTTGCTTCTCTTGTTGTCTCCTTTGGTAGCTGTACGGCTTTGGGTAGTACTTAGGAGGTCTTGGAGGAGCAGCAGGGTTATTTCTTCCAAATTCTCTGTCATATAATCTCCTCTTAGTCATGGATTTCTCATATAACTCCCATTCCTGTGAACTGTAATGAATGTTCCTGCTCTCCTGCTAGTCCATAACAAGTTTGAGAGTGTCCAAAATAATGGACTTGGAGGTAGGAGACCATATCTCTGCAAATTTTGGAGCCTTTCTCTTTTTTGAATTTGGAACTGGGGTAAACCTGCTGTCAGAGGGACCTTCACCATATTTTCTTTTCTTCTTAGAAGTCTGAATCTGGAGGAGCTTAAAGGAAGATATCTTCAGGGTCATGATACTCACAGATTTGAGAATAAGAGTATGGAGGAGGACCTTCCTGGCCTTCAGGTCTAGGAGAGAAAGTAGGTTGCAGAGAGGAGCAGGAGCAGCAGCAGCTAGGGGGTTGAGATGAGGAGGAATGATATTAGGATCAGGAGTAAACTCAGTAAGAATCTGGTTATGCATCCAGACAGCAATATCATATGTATGAAATTTGACACTCTAAATCTATACTAATACATGATCATGAATTTCTTTCATTTTGGTTTCCCAAAGTTATTACTTGAGAGCATCTGATTTTTCTAAATACTCTTTCACCAAACTATCCCTCTTTCTGACTTCTACAGTCAGCTTTGAGATGGCATCATATTTAAAAGTACCAACCTCTTCACAGATCTTCATTTTTGTGGCTTCATCTCTTTTGTCTAATTCAATCTGATTTCGAGCCAGAGTCATACCTTGGTCCATTACTTGACCAATACTAGTAATGGTGTGATCCAGAGCCTTTCCACCAATTTGAAAAAGGCTTCTGAGCTGATCTGTATTATGTTAAATTTTAGCAAATCCTATGCTCATCTCATTCTCAAGAGCAGTGACCTTAGCAGTAATAGCTTTTAAAGAGGTGTCAAAGTAGCTTTTCTGTTCTTGAAGTAGAAGGGCAATCTGATTTAGCAAGTCAGTAGAGGAGGCAACAACAGGAGGAGCACTAGCAGAGGGAACTGGAGGAGGAGGAGCAAACCATGGAGGTATTTCTGTAATGGAGACAGAGCGTTTTGCTCTGGTAGTGTGAATCAGGGCATCCCCTGCTTCAGTGACTATGGGGATGGAGAAGTTCAAATTCCTTAGTGGAGCTTCAACTGTCTTAGGTGATGCCTCATCTGAAATGAAAATAGTTTTTGTCTGCTCTTGGTGTGAGGCAGGAGAATTTTCTGGAGATGGAGAATGTGTTGGGGATTGTACTGGAGTGGAGTCCTTGGGAATTTCAGTAGTTGTTTCCTTAGAAGAAAGAGGAGGAGGAGGATCTACTGCAGTCAATTCTTCTATCATTTCATTGATAGGAGCTTCTGTGGAGAGGAGGTCTTCTTGAATTTGTTGATCAGATAGAATCTCTTCTGGAGTTTGAGGAGGTGGAGGAGTTACTTCTTGTGGGGTAGGAATCCTTGCTGGGATAGAAGGAACAGGTTCCCCCTCAACAGGTGCACCAGAGGTTCTGGGGACCTGAGATGGAGAGGGAGATGGGGTCCTGTCCTCTGTGTCTTGGACTTCTGTAACCTTTGTAGCCTGAGAAGGATTCTGCAGTTTTAAATCCCATCTTTGTATGGAGGAAATAGATACCTTCTTCATATGGTGAAGAATACTCCCTTTAGAGAAATTGAAGACTTCTGGGTTGATCTCATGAAGAACTAGAGATATGATCCTAGCATAATTTGGGGATTTAATACTGTCTTTAATTTTTCCTAGGATTAGCATGCCAAACTGAAAACTCTTTCTATAGACTATTACTTGCATGATTTCAAAGAAGTAAAGGGGTATGCCTCTGATTGAGTTTATTCTGCAGAGAAGGACTTTTCCAATGATATCAACTAACAATTTCCCTTCAGCATTCATATCATACCTCTTGATGTACTGTGCAGCTGTAGGAATACCACAGAACAAGCAAGTTCTGGCTGATTCTTCTTCCCCAAGATCATCATGTTCATCTACAACTAGCAATTAGAGAAGTTGAGAAACTGAAATTTTTGTAAGTTTGATTTTGATACCTCTGACTTTGGATTTGAGAACAGCCCCGTGGCGCTTCACTTTGACTTTTCTGAAGAACTCTGCAACTTCGAGGAAGAGGATTCGACATGGTTCTTGAAGGATGAAGGTGAGTCCGGCAGTGTCGAGCAAGATCATGAGATTATGGAAATCGTCGGAAAGTTCGGCAATCCCGGCGGCAACCAATTCCGAACCAACCCCAATTTTGGAAGAGGCGGCCATGATTCAGAAACCCTGAAAAATTTCGACGGGTAGAGGGAACTCGCGCAGCTCTGCAACTTGTTGAAGGAAGGCGAAGAGATACTCGGCTACTCGAGAGTGGAAATGATTTCGTGTAGGACATTTACAGAATTTCTGATTTATATAACCCTAGGTTTATGTCTAATTAATTAAAAGATGAAGGAATCATACCTTAGAAGTGGCGGCATAAGCCTTGGTTTGCGCATAAGAAAGTTTGAATAATGTCCCGGCATATACTCGAGTGAGTTGATATTACTCGAGTAGATGAAATGAGGTACTCGAGTAGATGTGTCTGGAAGTACTTGAGTATGTCATTCTACTACTCGAGTAGGTCAAGTAGACTACTGGAGTATATTGCTTCTTACTCGAGTCAAGGAGTTAGAATTTTATAAAAATCCAACTTTTGACTAATCCTTGAACTTTGATCCTTCTTGAAAATCTACCTTCTCTAATCTTCTTTGTTGAGAATTCCAAGTTCTGTTTTGAAGAACGAGAACTTGGTCTCGTCCAGCGGCTTCGTGAAAATGTCTGCAATCTACCTATCTTTATAGAGATATTGAAGGTCTATGTCCCCATGCTCCACATGCTCCCGGATGAAGTGATATATTAGCTCTATATACTTCATCCGTCTTGGGCGAGACTGGGTTGTTGGCTATTATAATTGCGCCGAAAGAGTCGCAAAATAGAGGAATGTTCTGAAACTTCATATTATAATCCTCAAACTGATTCTTTATCCATAGTAACTGTACATAGCAGCTGCCTATAGAGATGTACTCTGACTCGGCTGTTGACATTGCTACAAAGTTTTGCTTCTTGCTACTCTAGGAGATAAGCCTTCTTCCAAAGAATTGGCATATCACAGAAGTACTTTTCCTGTCGTCTTTGCTCCGTCCAAAATCTGCATCTGAAAAACCTATTAGCTCGCTATCATTACTTCTTGGGTACCATAAGCCAAGATTTGGAGTACCTTTAACGTATCTCAAAATACGCTTTGTAGCAGCGTAGTGAGATTCCTTAGAGTTCACCTGAAATCTAGCACAGACACATGTTGAGAACATTATGTCAGGTCTACTTGCAGTAAGGTAGAGCAAGGATCCAATTATGCTTCTGTACATGGTTTCATCAAAATGTTTCCCTTTTTCATCCTTGTCTAGAGACATTGTTGAACCCATTGGAGTCCTCGTCGAGGTTGCGTTCTCCAATCCGAATTTCTTAATCAGCTCTTTGGTGAACTTGGTCTGCGAGATGAAAATTCCATATTCAGATTGTTTCACCTGAAGCCCTAAGAAATACTTCAGCTTGCCCAAACTGCACATTTCAAACTTCCCTTGCATAAGAATTGAAAACTTCTTGTAGAGGTTGTCGTCAGTAGAGCCAAAAATAATGTCATCGACATAGATTTGCACTAGCAGAATCTTTCCTTTTATTTCACTAAGAAATAATATCTTGTCTATCTTTCCCCTTGTGAACTTGTTCTCAAGTAGAAAGCTAGACAGCGTCTCATACCAAGCTCGAGGAGCTTGTTTCAGACCATATAAAGCTTTATGTAACAAATAAACGTAATCAGGAAAACTAGAATCAACGAAACCTGGAGGTTGTTCTACATACACCTCTTCCTTTAGGTCACCATTAAGGAATGTAGACTTCACGTCCATTTGATAGACATTGAAACCTTTGAGTGCAGCATATGCTAGGAACAATCTTATTGCCTCCAGCCTTGCCACTGGAGCATACGTCTGATCGAAGTCGATTCCTTCTTCTTGACGATAACCTTTAGCAACGAGTCTAGCCTTGATCTTTATGATCGTTCCATCCTCATCCATCTTGTTTCTATAGAACCATTTTGGGCCGATGACGTTCTTACCTTTGGCTCTTGGAACAAGTTTCCATACTTTACAGCGCTCTAACTGATTTAGTTCTTCTTCCATCGCCATTATCCACGATGCATCTAAGTTTGCTTCCTCAAACTTCTTTGGTTCAACCTGTGAGAGAAAACTTAAATACAAATTCTCATTATTTGTACCTCTGCGAGTTCTGACACCATCTCGGGGATCTCCTATGATCTGGTCCATGGGGTGATCCTTTAGATGTCTAAGCTCTAGAGTCCTTGTATCTGGATTATCTCCTATCACCGGAGTGACTTCTTCATCTTGGATGACTTCTTCATCTTGGATGACTTCTTCATCTTGATCATCAGCCTCTCCAATAGGGGTTGGAGTGGTGATCTTGATGAACTTTTCACCTTTATCATCGGATGGTTCATCCAAGCTAATTTCTTTTAGCTTTGCACCTGCATCTTCAATAAGCACACTAGAAGAGTTGCTTTGTAGCAAGCTCGTCTCATCAAATACAACATGTATTGATTCTTCTACAACCAGGGTTTTTCTATTAAAAATCTTGTATGCCTTACTATGGCTACTATAACCTACAAAAATACCTTCAAAACTCTTTTTGCTAAACTTAGTAGTATGATACTTGCCATTGTTGAGCACGAAGCATTTACAGCCAAAAATTCTAAAGTATGAGACCGTTGGTTTCAATAATGCTTTTAAAGGTAGCCCTTGTTTGCTTGCCTTTTACACAAGCATGACAAGGTCTATCTTTGACGTCATTGACAATTGGGGCATCACATACTAAGTTTATTGAAAATAATTTATTAATAGTTTTGTAATTAATATGTGCTAGTCTCTTGTGACATTGGTCACCAAGAGACGCACTATCTTTTGCTAAAAAGCACACTGGTGTAGAAGAGTCTATACAAATAAAATTTAAGCAAAAAATGTTTCTGCTTCAAGTGCCGGATAGAATCATTTCCATATTGTTGATGGATTTTATCGAGCACTTATCAGCATGAAACTCAACTATGTATCCTTTATCGCAGAGTTGGCTTATGCTTATAAGGTTATGTTTCAAACCTTCAACGTAAGACACATTTGAGAAGGATACGTTACCATTCGTAATTGTTGGGTACATTGGAAAATGTGTACCAGATTTGGAGAAGCCTCACCCAACTCAGTGATATACATCAAGGTGTATTTGATGTTCTTTTGAGTTTACATGTGCAGGTTAAGAATATGCAGGAAACGTTTCTAAGTCCATGTGTCGACACCAGAAGAATCTGTGTCGACACTTGTGAAGACTTGTGTCGGCACTTGAGAAAAGCTGTGTCGATACCTGGAGTCAATTGTATCGACACTTTGAAAAGCTATGTCGACACACAGGACTTATGTCGACATACAGAAAGTTCAGTCGACATCAACTGTGTCGACACACAGGACTTGTGTCGACACACAGAAAGCTCAGTCGACATCAACTGTGTCGACACACAGGACTTATGTCGACACACAGAAAGTTCAGTCAATATCAACTGTGTCGACACACAGGACTTGTGTCGACACACAGAAAGTTCAGTCGACATCAACTGTGTCGACACACAGGACTTGTGTCGACATACACACCAGAATTTATTCTAAGTCAATTGTGTTAAGACAAGAAGTGACTGTGTCGACACACAGGACTTGTGTCGACACATTCTTACAGAAGCTAAGTCAAGAAGCAGTGTCGACACCATGAGAGCTGTGTCGACACCACCAAGGATTGTGTCGACACTTAGTATACTTGTGTCGACACATGTGAAGTTCAGACTCGACATTTTGCTGACAGAGACAAAGTTTCAAGAAGTGACTGAAAGACTTGACAGGTGCCATAACCAACAATTATACTGCAACTCTTAGATCTGTCATGAGTTAGTTAGCAACCGGATCAGCCGGTAACCTTGGATGAAGTCTATATAAAGACAGATTCTATCAACAAAGGAACAAGTAAGAAAAATGAAAAAAACACGAAGTACACAAATCACAATTACAACAAAAGATCCAATATACACAAGGAAATCCAGTCAGAGATTTCAAGTGGATCTAAGTGAAGAATTTCAACATATCTTTAGAAGAATTTGTGGAGAGAGAGAGCTCCAACAATTCAAGTGAAAGAGACTATCGACAACTAGTCTCTTAAGAGCAGATCCTGAACTAATCTGCAAAAAAGAATTCAGATTGATTTCTGGATTTTAAGAAGGAAGCTGATTGAAGATCATCTTCAAGAAATTCAACCCTATTGTGTTCAGATTCAAGAAGTTTTGAAGAAAGACAAAGACAGGTGGATTTCTGTGAAATCAGATTCTTCAAGAACTAATTAAGAAAACTTTCTACCCATTCTCTCTCAACTTGGGTGAAAGATAGAACTTAATGTTTTATCATTTTTCTGTAAGATCATTATTGATCTGAGTTGTGAGCCTAATTTATAAAGGTTGAGGTAGGGCTGAGTGCCTGAGCTAGGAGATTTACTTCTCTGAGTTGTAGGCCTTGGGAAGGCTGATGTGGGCTGTGTGCCTAAGGTAGTATATTTGATTCTCTGAGTTGTAGGCCTTGGTGAAGCCTGAGTTAGGGCTTAATTGCCTGAGTTGTAGGATTGTGGACACACTCTGAGTTGTAGGAACCTTGACTGGGTTCTGAGCTGTAAGATCAGTTGATCTGAGAAGGAAGGAAGAGTTAGGCTGAATCTAGCACAATGCTAGATAGGCGAAAGGGGAAAGTGGATGTACCCATCATTTGGGGAACCATTATAAAACTGTGTGTCATCTGTGATTGTGTGTGATTTTGTGATTTCTATGATGTGGTAGCAGTAGATCTATTTGATTCTTTTTGATTAACTGAATTAGTATTCTGTCTTAGAGTAAAAAGGAATTGTTCCTATTCACCCCCCTCTAGGTGTTTAGGTTATCTTGAAACCAATTCTTTCAAGTGGTATCAGAGGGAGGTTGCTCAAAGATAGACTTAACAGTTTGAGTAAGATCTGTGAGGCAGAATAAATTAGAACAGATGGGTTCAGGAGAAAATCATAAGGAACTTGGTTCCATGAAGTTGCCCATATGCAGGAAGGAAATCTTTGGAATATGGAAAGAAAGGGTCAGATTGTTTATGGAAGCATCTGATCCAAAAATATATATAACTGTTAAGAAAGGGCCTTATATTCCAATGAAAGTCTCAGTTTTTGATGCTAATCAGAGGACACCAAAAGACTTTTCAGAAATGACTAAGGATGAGATTATCTTGGCTACTATAGACAAGAGAGCTCATAATATTATAGTGAGTGGCATAGATGACTCAACATTCCAAAATCTGATTCACTGTAAAGCCTCCAAGGAGAAGTGCGACACATTGATAGTCTACATGGAGGGATCAGAAGAAGTTAGACAAGATAGAAAGTTAATGCTTAATCCGAAATATGAGAGCTTCAGACAAAGCAAATCAGGCAGCATCACTGAATGTTATAAGAAGTTCTTCAGAATTGTGAATGAACTAATGTCATATGGAAGGGTATTTAGTACATATGAGTTGAATGATAAATTCCTTAGATCTTTGACTAAGGATTGGGACACCAAGATCTGTGCCATCAGTGAAGTGGCCAGACTAGCAGAAATCTCTCCACCAACACTATTTGGCAAATTGCTTTCTTATGAAATGCAACTCATGGCCAGAAAAGAGGAAGAGAAAAGTACTAAAGTTGACCATAGAGAAAAGTCAGCGGCCTTCAAGGCAGAAGCCATAAGAAAGGACAGGAGGATGTCTTCATATCCTCCTAAGAAAGTTGTAGAAGTGATCTCTGAAATTTCTGATAGTCACACCTCAGACAGTAATCATTCTGATGAGGACTTTGCTGCCTTCACAAGGCAGTTTCAGAGATTTTTGAAGAAGAAGCAGTGGAGAACTAAGCCATCCTCCTCTCAGTCCAAGGATGAATATTATCAGAAAAGGAAGTCATCTAGAAAGGACAAGAGTAGGTCAAAACCTAGCAAATCAACAACTACAAAGATTGTGTGCTATTGCTGCAACAGACTAGGACATGTAGTAACTGATTGTCCAGACAAAAGAAAGGAATCTGCAGATAAGAAGAAGTCTCAGTATAAGAACAAGAAGGAGAAATCCCTTGTAGCTAAGAAAGAGAAAAGCTGGACAGATCCATCATCTTCAGATTATGAATCTGTTGCTGAAGCGTATATTGGTCTGTTTGCAATAGAAGAAGAGACTGAGTTCTTGCAACTGCTGGACTCAATAAATGGAACTGAAGATCATCGGTGTAAAGGGCTGATGGCCCTAACTGATGAAGATCACTGCCAGGATCATCCTGGTCCAAGTAAGGTAAAAAGATTACTTGAAGATTCTGATTATTACACTGGCTCAGAATCAGAATCATCTGCATCAAGAGATGTGGATGGATCTGAATCTGAAGGATATATTCATCAACTTATAGATGAATATGGTGATTTGCTGCAGGCATTTAAGAGATGCAAAAACCTAACTAAAATTCAGGCTAAGGAAATTGCAGCTCTTAAGTTGGCTTCATCTGATTCAAAAAAGCTACTAGATCAGAAGATGAATGAGATTGCCAAGCGGAAAAACATAACTGTTATTCAGATGGAATAATCACATTCAAGAGTGATCAAATCAAAAGTCTGGAAGTCAGACTTCAGAAGGAAAAAGATCTAGTGGCTAATTTCACTAAGCCAAAATCTGTCCTACCCTTAATTGATGACTTTGTATCTCATAAGGGTAAGGCAGGATTGGGTTTTAAGGGAAATACTAGGGCAGCTAATTCCAAAGAAAAAGGAAAGCCCAGTTAAGCCACTTGTCTTTAAGCCCCCTATTGCTCTCAAAAAAGTGCAACAGCCTACCAATAGTAATGATCATGATATCATACATGGTCATGGTAAGCCTGGCATTCTGAATGACAAGTGGTATCCACCACTCAAGCAAAGAAACACTGTACCTACAACATTAAGAATAGCTGACAGCAAAGCTGTTAAAACTGTACCTAAAAAGAGGTATAATAGATATGAGTGTTGTTGTTGTGGCAAGGTGGGACACTTTGCCATTGACTGTTGGCATAACTTTAGTGTCAGGATGAATGTCAGCTTACCTGAAAGAAGGGCTGCTACAAATTATGCTAAATTTCAGTCTAACCTGAACCAAGGATCCAATAATAATTTAGGTTCTAATGTTACGTAATTATTTGTTACAGATAAGTCCAAGTGGTCATGCCCCTTTATGGTACTTGGATAGTGGATGTTCCAGACATATGAATGCAACAAGAGGATTGCTGAAGGACTACTCACCCATATTGAATGGACCTAAAGTAATCTTTGGTGGTTCTGAAAAATGAGTCATCAAAGAGTTTGGTAACATTTCTAATAGCTCAATTACTATCACACAAGTGGCTTATGTGAAGGGTTTGAAACATAACTTGATAAGCATAAGTCAAATAAGTGATTTTGGATATGACATTTCAATTATTAAAAATGGTTGTCATATTAAAAGGTCAAGTGATCAGAAGATCATGTTAACTGGTTATAGGAAATGTAATGTGTATTGCCTAAACTTTGTGAGTGAGAATAAAGGTTCTCCTATTTGCCTTGTAGATTATGAGAGAGCCTCTCATTGTGTCAAATGACACAAGAGGCTAGCTCATCTAAACTACAAGACTATTGGTCAACTCTTTAATAAAGAGTTAGTGAGGAATGGTCCTCAAGTTAAGTGCATTAAGGATGGAATATGCTCAGCTTGTCAAAAATGCAAGTAGACCAGATCCTCCTTTCATAACCTTGAAACCAAAGACTCAGTGAGGTGTTTATACCTCTTGCATATGGATTTATTTGGTCAAATGCCAGTTCAGATTCTAGGTAGGAAAGTCTACACATTTGTGGTTGTTGATGACTATTCTAGATTTTCATGGGTTTTCTTTCTGAGCCAGAAATCTGAAATCCCAACTGTTTTCTGCAACTTTGTTAAGCAAAAACAGAATGAACTGAACAATTCAGTGGTCAAAATCAGAAGTGACCATGGAACTGAATTTCAATCTGAAAATATGACAAAGTTGTGTGAAGAATTTGGAATTCATCGGGAATTCTCCTCACCTAGAACTCCTCAGTAAAATGGAATTGCTGTAAGAAAGAATAGGACTCTCATTGAAGCAGGTAGAACTCTATTGAGTGACACTTTTCTCCCAGAATATTTTTGTGTTGAGGCAGTAAACACTGCATGTCATGTGCTCAATAGGGCTTCCATCACTAAGAGCCACAAAAAGACACCCTATGAGGTTATGAAAGGCAGAAAACCAAACTTATCCTATTTTAGGATCTTTGGTTGCAAGTGTTATGCGCTTAATAATGGCAAGTCTTATCTAACAAAGTTTGCTGCCAAATCCCAGGATGGGATATTTGTTGGGTACAACAATAATAGTAAGGCTTATAGAGTTTATAACTTGACTACACAAGTTGTAGAAGAGTCTGTTCATGTTATATTTGATGGATCAAGACTTATTAACAGTGAGTTGCCTAGTAGTTCTTGTAGCACTATAGGTATAAAAGACAAAAATTGACATGCTGACTATCAAAGAAGATCAAACTGCTAGGCCGGATGAAGATAAAGATGCTTGCTGTCTAGGGGAGAACAAGTCTCTCTGGATGAAGAAGACAATGAAGTACAGCAGAATGAAGAAAATGGAGAAAGTCAAACTATAGACAGACTTCCTCCAGCAGTTAGATATTTAAAGGATCATTCTATACACCAGATTATTGGTGATCCTAGACAAGGGGTATAAAATAGAAGAAGGAGCTTGAACACTATACTATGCTCAAGCTTCTTGTCTCCACAGGAACCTAAAAGATTTGAAGAAGTTATATAAGACCCACACTAGATTAATGCTATGTAGGAGGAGTTGAATCAATTCAGGAGATGCAAGGTCTGGAAGTTAGTTCCTAAACCAAAAGACCACAATGTCATAGGGACTAAGTGGATCTACATGAACAAGCTAGATGAGAGTGGGATCATAATTAAGAACAAGGCAAGGCTGGTTGCCAAAGGATACAGGCAGGAAGAGGGCATAGACTTTGATCAAACATTTGCCCCTGTGGCAAGGTTGGAAGAAATAAGGCTATTCCTAACCTATGCAGCATATCAGGGTTTCAAAGTGTTCCAAATGGATGTTAAGTCAGCATTCCTGAATGAAGACTTAAAGGAGGAAGTCTATGTAGAATAGCCATCATGTTTTATTGATCCACTTTATCCTAATTATATGTATAGACTTAGCAAAGCCCTATATGGTTTGAAACAAGCCCCATGGGCTTGGTATGAAACCTTGTCTACTTTTCTCATTGAGAACAAATTCTCAAGGGGGAAAATAGACAAAACTCTATTCCTTAGGAAATCCAAAGGGAAGATAATCCTAGTCCAGATATATGTTGATGACATAATATTTGGTTCTACAGAAAACAACCTTTGTAGGAAGTTTGCTAAACTTATGTAAGAGAAGTTTGAGATGAGCAGCATGGGAGAACTTAAGTTCTTCTTGGGACTCCATGTATGACAGACTGATGATGGCCTATCCATATCCCAGTCTAAGTTCACCCATGAGTTAATTAAGAAGTATGGTATGGAGTCATCCACTACCATGAGAACTCCAATGGGGACAAGTATGCCTTTAAGCAAAGATGATGCAGGAAAACCTATATATGAGTCTTTGTATAGAGAGATAGTTGGCTCCCTCCTTTATCTGACTGCTAGTGGGACCTGACATCATGTATGCTACATGTGTCTGTGCTAGGTACAAATCCTGCCCAAAAGAATCTCATTATACTGATGTTAAGAGGATTTTGAGATATCTTAAGGGCACACCTAATCTAGGCCTTTGGTACCCTAAGAATAGAGATTTTTTGCTGACTGGATATTCAGATGCAGACTTTGCAGGATGTAAAGAAGATAGGAAAAGCACAACTGGCACCTGTCAATTTCTAATAGGAAGATTGGTGTCATGGAGCTGTAAGAAGCAGACTAGTGTGGCAATCTCCACAGCTAAGTCTGAGTATGTAGCTGCAGGGAGCTGCTGTGCACAGCTGTTTTGGATACACCATCAGCTTAAAGATTATGGTATCCAGGTAAGTAGAACCCCTTTATTATGTGATTCTATAAGTGCTATTTCTATTGCTAATAATCTTGTTTCTCATAGTAGAACAAAGCATATAGAAATAAGATATCATTTTCTTAGGGATCATGTAGAAAAAGAGGATATATGTTTAGAATTTGTCAATACAAGTTATCAAATTGCTGGCATGTTCACTAAGCCCTTGGATGAAACTAAATTCAATAATTTTAAAATTGAATTAGGTATGCTGAACAAAGTATAGATTGACAAATTTGTCTAAGTAATTTTGTGTCAACACAAAAAGAGGTCCATGTCGACACAGAGAAGTTGTGTTGACACATCTAGAAAATTGGTGTCGACACTTCAGAGGAGTTGTGTCGACACATCCAGAAGTTATGTCGACACTTAGAATTAGAATCGACACAGAATTTCTATTGAACTAATAAGAATGTCTGTGTCAACACATCATTAATTGGTGTTGACACATAGTAGTAACCACTTCTGTCGATACATTAGCTGTCTGTGTCGACAACAACTCAACAGTGTCAACACACTAGGTAAATTTTGACGTGCCTTTTGACCTTCAATGTTTAGACACATATAAATAGGTCAAGAACATACCCTGTCGACACGCTCTCCAGATTTTTGTTGAGACTAGATTCTTGTGTCGACAAACTCTCTCTTCTCCATTCAAGATTTCTCACCATCCCAATGGCGCCGAAACTTGACAAAAATGTGAATTAGGGATATGAACTGGTACAGAATGCCTTTGACGATGCTGAACCAGTGATTAAAGATGTAATAGCTCTAATTGCAGAAAATGGCTTGGTGTATTTGACATCAGAACCTACAAAGATATCGAAGAAGGAAATCATTGAGTTCTATGGAGGTGCAACTCATGATTCTACTGGACTAAAAATTAGGTCTTCAGTCCAGGGTAAAAAAGTCAAACTCACCATGAAAAGCATACGAAAAACTCTACATCTGCCAAAAACTCAAGAAGACGAAGAAGTTACATCTTCCAAGACCAGGGAAGCACTCCAGTGGTGTGGATTAGATCCCACCATGAAAATTAGATCATCTATGCATAGAAAAGGAATGAATGTACAAGGAAAATTCCTTTCTGAAGTAGTTGGCAAAGTAATCTTATGCAAACCAGGTGGACATTATAGGGACTCAGCCTACATGTTCAGGCTCATGACCAGGATCATCTACAAAATCAACACCAATTGTTCTGTAGTCATATATGAAAAGATTAGAGAAAGCATCAAGAAACCTAATCTGGGAAGGATATTAAGCTTATACTTGGCTGAAGAAATTCCAGAAGTGATGCAACAGGCTGCTGGATCCAAGATCAATCACATGAGGAGAATGGATCTAAGGATAATCTCTAGATGGGATAGAGTGCTGATAAAAGACATGGGTGATGAAGAGAGGCCAGAGAATACTGAGAAATCACCTGCTCAAGATATTAGACATGATGATCAGATGTAGGGGGGAGCCTCATCTTGAGGAAGAGCCAACACACTTAAAAAGTGAAATGGCTAATCAAACTATTCTTGAGGTAATCCAATAAGTTAATCAAACAATTTTTAATAATGAGGATGAAATACTAACTGTGCCCTTGATTGATGTTGACCAGAACACTTAACTCAACAATCAAGCACAGAATGTTATCATGAAAGATACATCTCCAGTTGCTGATGCTCCAGAGTTAGTGGTGCCTCCAGTCCAACCTCAACAAGAGTTTACCCTTGAAGAGTTGTTCCCTAATATAGAGCAAGCCAGAACTGAGGGGGAGCAAGGACTGAAGGGGAGTAAGCTGGAATTGAGGCGGAGCAAACTAGGACTGAAAAGGAACTGCCTCCTAGTCCTCAGAAAAGAGTTGATATAGCTAGTACCTCAGCTTCTGAAGGTAAAGCAGAAACTCAAGCAAAGAAGAGAAAGCTGATGGTTTTCAGAAGAAGTGGACAAAGCTATAAAAAGGCATTGCAAACTGCTCCACAACCAGTTCATGCACATGATTATAGCCCCTTACTGTTATCTTTGCAAGTAAAATTAGATGAACAAAGAATAGCCATGGAGAAATATATGGATGAGACTCATAAAGATTTGCAATTCTCCTTTGCTCAAGATATAAAATCAATTAGATTTGAGATAATTCAGAATAAAAAGGAGATGACAGATTTCTTTCATAAAGGAGGTAATGATATGGTTTTTCTAGCAAAACAACAAGAAGGAATAAAGGCTCAAGTTGCTGATCTAGTAGTTAAGCAAGACTATGTCCTAGAAAATCAACTGAGGATGAATGATAATCTTACAGAATCACATAATGTGATTGTTACAGAATAAAAGAATACTGCCACTGCACTGACTGAGGCAAGGGCTAAAGACAAATCAGAGTTTGATAAGAAACTTCAAGAGGATTTAGCCACTTTTCAATCTGCACTTCAAGCCTCTCAGAAGATTATATCTGCTCAGCTTCTAAAGTTTAAAGCCTATTATACAGAGGGAACAAATTATTTGGATACTCAAATCAGGTTCCAAAAGAATGATCTCAGTGATCATATTAAAAGAGAGGTCATAAAGGGGGAGAGGTTGATAGTCAATGCTAGCTCAGAGCATGCCAAATGGATAACAAATGTTGTTAGAGCAACTCTGGGATATCCACCCCTATGTGATGATGACAACACAGCTGTATCAGGAATTCAAGCTGTAGGAATTGAAGGGGGGCAACAGGAAGTAGCTCAAATCATCTATCCCCCTTCTAACTTTGTGGACATTCAACACCTGGTTCATCAGATGTATAGCCCTCCATAGGGTACTAACAATGTTATCATTGAGAAAGTAGAAATGTCAAAGGCAGCTTTGAATAAAGAACAAGAAGCTCAACTCTCAAAGAAAAGATTTAGAGAACAGGCAGAGTTGAAGACTGATTTTGAGCAATGGATTCCTACTTCCAGGAATATTATATTGGCTGTCTGGAAAGCTGTAAAGGACAAGACCCATGAAAGGGGTAAATGGTACACTAAGCAAGAATGGAACAAGTATGAAGCCAGGCAGGAAGCCATTCTTCAATACAGAAGGAAAGTAAAAGCTGGGAAATTACCTGCTAATGCTCTGGAGCCTAGCAAGTACTTCCCAAAGCCTTTTCATTATTTTGAAAGGCAAAAGATAAGGGCTGAAGAACAGAAAAAGAAAGATCTGAAAGTTAAGAAACCTGCTAATGATGTTGAACCTACTGTGTAGGCTCAGGTCAAACCAAGAAAAGGCATAGTCATCAAGGAGCCAGATTAGCCTTAGTATAGATTAACTATGTTGAAACCGAAAAACGGTCTCCTGTGGAGTTCACCCTTGGGGAAGGGGTGGTCTCGCGCCTACTTCACTCCTGCAAGCAAAATAACAAAGAAAAACAAGGAAAGACCGACCCAAGGGCTCGGGGGGGAGGACCCACCACACACCCGGAAGATCTGAGAGCGCTTCCCCTCCTTAGCCAGAGGCCGAGCTAAGGTACCCTCAGAAAACACTTGAAAACTGGAGCAGGAGAGCACAGGAAGCATGCCCTCTAGGGTACCCCTTGGGTCCTATTTATAGTTTTTGGAATCTAAACTACCAATAACCAAATGAACTGACCTGAAGTTACCAAAAAACCCTTGGCTGGGTCTGCCAACAGCCAAACTCCGATGTTTTGAAGGGATATGGGCAGACTAGCGGGGGAAAAACAGTAAAAAGTACCTCACTCATCCAGGCGAGCTGGAGGGCTTGATCACCTCGGCAGGTCCTGCTCGCCTGCTGCTGTCGAGCTTTGTTGCGAGGACGCGAGCTGGGACGGTGTACTCGCCCATCCCCTGGTCGCCATCAGTTGACCTGAGCTTGACGATTCTTGGACTAGCTCGGCGAATGCCGAGCTAGGGGTCGACGAATGCCTGATCTTCGTTCGACAAATGCTGATCCCTGGTCGACGAATGCCGATCTCCGGTCGACAAATGCCAATCTCTGGTCGACGAATGCCAAGCTCGGGTTCGGCTTCTCTACTGCCGAGCTTGCCCACTATCTTCAGCCCGATCTGTCTAGTTCCTGGCAACCTTGGTCGCTGGACACGGGGTTATACATAATCCCCTCTCTTTTTGAGCTTGGCAAAGCTCGGAAAGAACCATCCAACCACAAGTGTGTGGCGAGCGTGGGGTGGCGAGTTGGAGGGAATCTTTGGGTGGGGTCCACCCGCGGCTATATATATGCACCTGCTCACCTACCTGACTCTTACCATTCCCTTTGCCCTAACCCTGCCAAGATGCCGCTCCCCAAGGAGATTCAAGAGTGTTTGGACCGAGCTTGCCAGGCTTCTACAGCTCACGTAGCCGTCGTGACAGCGGTCCCTACTATTATGTCGCAGGGTGGCTCTGCCGAGCCTAGCTCCAAGAAGATGAAACCATTCCCCCAGGCGGCCGAACCCATCTACAACGACCTGAGGGCTACCTTGGAGCATGAGACCGTCTCCTCCACTCTGCCTGCCTCTGAAACAGGGAGGAATGTCGCCGAGGTCTGCGACGGCCCAGACCGTCGCCCTGATCGTGCAGAAGACACCGCATCGCGAGACGCCACCCCGCGAGCCAAGACCACTCTTGCGGACTCGCGGTTCGTGACTCTGCAGAACCGCCACTGGGAGCCGTCCCCTCCCTTTGGGACCTTGGGGTTGATCTCGCAGAGGCCAGGCTCACCGGTACCCGCCCCCTCTCCTCGGCGAACTGACGTGGCCGCGGGGGCGGGTTTGGGGACCATCCCCACCCCGGGGTTCGAGCTTCTCTCACCGGGTACTCACGGCCCATGTCGCGGGAAGGATCTGAGGTTCCTCCATCCCCGCATCTCCTTCGAGCTTCCAAGCTAGTCAGGTCAATTTTGCTTGGATTCTTGCCCCATGAGCTTTTCCTGCATTCCTCTTCTTGCTGACGTATGTCTTAACTTCTCCACCCTGCCAATCCGCTGTCGAGGAGTCTTCGCGGGCAGCCCACTACTCTCCACTCCCTTCCCCAAGCTCGCTGGACTCTTAACTGGGCCCTGATGTGGATCAAGGCGAGCTGACCAGGAGGGAGGTCATGCTTCTCAAGAAGCTAATGTGCGGGCTGCGCGAGGTGCAGGGGTTCAACGAGACGCTACAACGCGAATACGCGCGTCTCGCCGACGAGGTGCGAAGCGGCCAGGCTGGCGAGCTGATGTCCCCCTCCCGGCTTCTAGATGAGATAGATGATGGCCTCTCAGTGGCGCAGAGGAATTCGGGGAGGATCCGCGAGCTGCTCCGCGCGCGGCAATCTGGGGGGCGGGAGCTGCGAGGCCGGGGTTGGTGAGAGGGCGGCTCCTTTGCCGAGCCGACCGATACTCGCCTCCTGGTGTTCCCCCTGCTCGCGCGCTCCGCTTTTTTATTCCTGAACTTAGTTTCTGTAATAAGAAATTTTTTAGAATATTCTTGGACATGTGATATTCAAATAATATACTGTGATGTTTGACTTAGCCTTGGTTGGGACGCACCGGAAGTCGGCGAGATGGGGTGGCGAGCTGGGTTGGCGAGCTGGGGTGGCGAGCTGAGCCGATTGGACGACCTGGCCCCAGATTTCTTTTTGTATAAATAGCCCCCCCCCCCGCACCAACCCCGTACTGTGCTTTTATTGATTTCTTTCCCTCTCTTCCTGCGCTTTTCTCCTTTTCTGCTCGCGCTCTGCTTCTTCCTCTGCGAACATGGGCAATGCCAACCCTGATGCTGACGACCACTCCAAGTGCGCGCAGCACTTCATCGACTATTGCTTCTTTGAGGGGCACACCAGCGAGGAGGAGCTCACGGAGTTCAAGGCTGAGTATGTGTTGCCGGGCATCGAGGCACGCAGGCCGAGGCAGGTGAGGCCATCAACACTTTCAATGAGGACGAGCTCGCCTTCCCCATCTCGTATTTCGAGGTGGGGTTGCGCCTCCCCCTCTGGCCGGAGATCCGGCAAATCCTGAAGTACTACGGCGCAGTACCCGCGTAGTTAAACTCCAACGCCGTCACGATGATGGTGGCCTTTGCGAGCTACCTCCGGCGGGAGAGGATTGATTTCAACCTGACAGTGTTTAGGAAACTATTCTCCTAGAAGGCGACGCCGAATGGGGTCGCCTACTTCGGCGGCTCGCTGATCAAGGTTCGCGAGATTGCGAACAAGCATCACACTGGGATGACCAAGATCGCCTTCATCAAGGGCGATCTCGGCAACATCCCCTACTCGCCCCAGCAGAAGGGCGAGGAGTTCTACCGCCCCCCTGCCGTGTCCGGCAACGATGCCGAGCTCCACAAGTATTTCCTCCACAAGGACTTCGAGGTCTCCTTCCTGCAAAGGGGCCTCAACTCGCTTCTCCCCGTCCCGCCCGGCGAAGGTATTGTTCTCTCCTCATTTTGCCGAGCTCACCTGATTACCGAGCTCGCCATATTGCTGCTGAATTTCTTCTAACTTTTTCCAAGTATTTTCTTGCAGGGGAGCGGATAATTCTCGCGAACCCGCCATTTGCGGACTCGGGGTCGCACCGGGACCTTCTTGCTCGCGAGAAGGCGGCAGCAGCGGCCTGCCGAGATGAGACGGCCCTCTCTCAACCCTCTTCTAGTAAGAGGCGGCCTGAGGATACGGGGTCGAACCCGCCACACCGCCAGAAACTGCCAAAAAAGATGGGGAGAGCCCTGTTGTCTTCGTGGGGGCAACAACAATAACAACATCAATCTAGCCCCAAATACATTAGATCGTCGGAGACCCCTCCCGACGCGTCGCCGGAGATCCCGCTGAAGGAGATCACCAGCAAAAGCCGAAAGGGCGGCGAGGCTCCTTCTTCTGCGGCGGCGATCTCCCCACCCCCTTCGGCGAAGATGGCAGCTCGCAAGCGCGAGGCACCGAAATAACATCCCCTCTTTAACTTCGGGGGGCAGTGGAGGGACTCGGCGGGCGAGCCCATGGTGCAGTGTGATGAGCTGGCCCATCGGGTCTCCATCTCCACTCTGCATCCGTCCTGGCATGACCGCGAGCCCGCCACCGGCCATGCTTACGCCCTCGGCTTCGGCCTCTATGGCCGCGAGGTTGCCGCGGCCTATAAGAACATTACCCTCCGGCAGCTCGGCAATGAGGGTCTGCAGGCCCACCTGCGGACAATGGAGCTCCACCACATGCTAACCCGCCGCAACTTTGCCCTCAGCAATCAACTCCTAAAAGTTGAGCAGGCCCGCGATGTCGCTATGGACAAGGTTGCTGATCAGGCAAAGTAGCTCGGCATCGCTGAGGGCCACCTCGCCCAGGCTGCCGGCGGGATGGTAAATGTCAAGCTCTCCTCTTCACTTATATTTAGAACATTTTGTGTTGCTGCTAACCGGACTTTCTATTTACCAGGATGCTAAGGTCGCAGGAGAGCTTCAGGATCGTAATGCTGAGCAAGGGGAGGAGATTAGCCAGCTACACACCAGCCTTGTCGAGCTGGAGGGGGCGAACACGAAGTTGAAAGAGGAGAATCAACACCTCAACCGCGAAGTCCGCCGCCAGGCAGAGATCTTCTTCCCGACCATTGGCTCCGATCCTTCCCTCCCCTACAAGAGTCCGCGGATCTTTGGCGAGGCCAATCTCGCCGAGAGGCTGCGAATTAACTCTATCCAGTCCGCCGAATGCACCCTCCAAATGATGAAGGACACGGGGGTACTGTTGCAGGGGTGCGAGGAGATCTCCGCCAGGGACCAGATGCTGAGCTTATTCCCGGCGACGCCCCCCCAGCGAGAAGGAAGATAGCCTGGACGAAATGTTCGGGAAGGACTTCCCGGACCAGACGGGTGAAGGGGTGGACCAGTCCGGCGGGGGGGGGGGGGGGGGGGGGGGGCGAGGCCTGAATTCGCATATTCTTCATTTTGGTTTACTCGCCGAGGCGAGCCCCTATAAACATCTTTTGTAAATACTTATTTAATGAAAGAAAGGTTTTTGATCATACTCGTGCCACTTCTCTTTTTTTTGTTTTCTTATATTGTGCTCTGTATATCCGCCCTCCAGCAAGAAGAGGTGAAGAGGGTATGTTTTGAGTGACCTTGCATAGGCAGGTACTGCGAGTAGGATAGTCATTAGTACGCGCCCGCGAGAGGTTATGTTTTGAGTGCTTGCTGAGCTTCAGACGATTAGGGAGCGAGCTGCTCTCCGCCCTTGTCACGCCACCTCAGCTCGCCCACGAGCCATCCAGGTTGAACGCAGAAAATCTTCTAGGTAAAATAGACGGGGTGAAGTGCCCTGGCTTGGCTTGCCTTCTTTCAGCGAGGTCCTGAGACCTGACTTGCTACCCCTTTGCTGATGCTGAGCTGGGTTTGGCGAGTCCAAACTCGCCTGTGCAGAACCTCTCCCCCCTTATTCCTTGGCATTCGAAACTTCTTGGTCTTTACCTGGCAAATTCAAGGTCGATACCATCGAGTGACTTCCTGCCCTGTCAGCTAGGTGAGAGCCTGACAGCAGGATCTGCTCGAGGCCAAGGATGACACCGAGTTACTTCCAGCCCTGCCAGCTAGGTGAGAGCCTGATGGCGGGATCTGCTCGGGGTCCACTACTAACAACATCGAGTGACTTCCAGCCCTGCCAGCTAGGTGAGAGCCTGACAGCGGGATCAGCTCGAGGTCCACTACTAACACCATCGAGTGACTTCCAACCCTGCCAGCTAGGTGAGAGCCTGACAGCGAGATCTGCTCGAGGCCAAGGATGACAACGAGTGACTTCCAGCCCTGCCAGCTAGGTGAAAGCCTGACAGTGGGATCTGCTCAGGGTCCACTATTAACACCATCGAGTGACTTCCAGCCCTGCCAGCTAGGTGAGAGCCTGACAGCGGGATCTGCTCAGGGTCCACTGTTAACACCATCGAGTGACTTCCAGCCCTGCCAGCTAGGTGAGAGCCTGACAGCGGGATCTGCTCGGGGTCCACTACTAACACCATCGAGTGACTTCCAGCCCTGCCAGCTAGGTGAGAGCCTGACAGCGGGATCTGCTCGAGGCCAAGGATGACACCGAGTGACTTACAGCCCTGCCAGCTAGGTGAGAGCCTGACAGCGGGATCTGCTCGGGGACCACTACAAACACCATCGAGTGACTTCTAGCCCTGCCAGCTAGGTGAGCGCCTGATAGCGGGATCTGTTAGAGGCCAAGGATGACAACGAGTGACTTCCAGCCCTGCCATCTAGGTGAGAGCCTGACAGCGGGATCTGCTCGGGGTCCACTACTAACACCGTCGAGTGACTTCCAGCCCTGCCGGATAGGTGAGAGCCTGACAGCGGGATCTTCTCGAGGCCAAGGATGACACCGAGTGACTTCCAACCCTGCCAGCTAGGTGAGAGCCTGACAGCGGGATCTGCTCGGGGTCCACTACTAAAACCATCGAGTGACTTCCAGCCCTTCCAGCTAGGTGAGAGCCTGACAATGGGATCTGCTCGAGGCCAAGGATGACACCGAGTGACTTCCAGCCCTGCCAACTAGGTGAGATCCTGACAGCGGGATCTGCTCGGGGTCCAAGTTCACCTCATTCCTTCATACGAACTCATAGTGACAATATTGATATATTAAAGAATTTTCATTAAAAATCAAGGCATAACTTACAAGCTTCAAGGAAAAAAGCGTTTTAAGTCGTCACCGCTCCAGGTTAGACTTAGGGTCTCACCCTCCACATTTTGAGTCGATAACCTCCCGATTTTAAAGCCTCCTTTACGATAAACGGTCCTTCCCAGCTGGGGTTGAGCTTCCCTACGGATGCCGACCTCCCTACTGTATCCACCATCTTTAGTAACAAGTCCCCTTCCACAAACTGTTTGACTCTAACATGCTTGTCAAAGTACTTGGCCATTCTCCTCTTCACCTCTTCTTGTTGGAGGGCGGAGAGGTCCCGCAGTTCTTCCACCCTGTTGAGGGAGAGCTGCAGCTCCTCCTCGTTCTCTGCCTGCCATTCTTCTCTACCTTCCTTGGTCGTAATGACTCGAGGTGTTTGGACTTCAAATTCCACGGGGAGCACTGCCTCGCACCCATGAGAGAGTTTGAAGGGGGTCTCTCCGGTAGCTGTGTTGGGGGTGGTTCTCAGGGCCCAGAGAACCGCGGGAAGCTGCTCCACCCAGCTCCCCTTCAAATTCTCCACTTTCTTCTTGAGAAGGTTGACGATGATTTTGTTCGCGGCCTCCACCTGCCCGTTGCTCCTTGGGTGATGGACCGAGGCGAACCTGAGGTCGATTACAAGCTGTTCGTAAAAATTGGTGAACTCAACGCTGGCGAACTGGGGCCCATTGTCCGTGACGATGGCCTGGGGCAGCCCGTGGCGGCAGATGATCTCTCCCGAGACGAAGTTTCTGATAACCTGGGAGGTCACCTTGGTCAGCGCCTTCACCTCCAACCACTTGGAGAAGTAGTCGATCATTATTAGGAGGAACCTCCTCTGCCCACTAGCCTGGGGGAATGGCCCAACAAAATCCATTCCACAAATGGCGAAGGGCCAGGGGGCCGTGATACTTTTGAGTCGCTGGACCAGCTGTAGCTGGAGGGGGGGCAAACAGCTGGCACTTATGGCACCTTCTTGCGAACTCCGTTGCATCATGGCCCAGGGTGGGCCAGAAGTACCCCTGCCTAACAATTCTTCATTCCAGGGTCCGACTCCTGGAGTGGCTCCCACACTCTCCGGAGTGGACTTCCTCCAAGATTCTTTATACCTCCTCCTCAGCCACGCAACGAGCCAACATCCCCGAGAGTGTCTTCCTGTACAGCTGCCCGTCCAGGAGGAGGTAGTACGCCGACTTATGCCTTAGCTTCTTCGTATCTGCCCCCTCCGGATACTCTCCTGTGGAAAGGAAAGTTACAACTGGGTCCATGCATGAAGTCCGTTGATCTATATCCATGAGCTCTCCTTCTTCGATGGAAGGGCGGAACAGGTCAGTTATGGTACCCCACCACCCGAGGACCGTGTTTTGCGAGCTGATCGACCTGTTCACTTTCCTCCCGGGGTACGTGCCGGATGGAGAAAGTTTGGAACGTGCCGATGACCCCCTTTACTTTAGCTAAGTACAATCGCAGGGTAGGCTTCCTTGCCTCAAACTCCTCGTTGATCTGGGAAGCTACCACCATGGAGTCGGTAAGGACTTCCACGTCCAACACCCCCAGCTCCCTGACTAGGCTCAGCCCTGCTATCACGGCTTCATACTCGGCTTGATTGTTGGTGATGGGAAAGTGCACCACCACCGTCTGCTCAATTATAGTCCCTTGAGGGCTCTCCAAGATCACCCCCACTCCTAAGGAATGCCTCCCCGAGGCGCCATCCACCTTTACCTTCCAAGGGGTCGGACGAGTGAGCTCTTCCTCTGCCACCTCAATCACATAATCAACCAGGAAGTCGGCCATTGCTTGAGCTTTGATCGAGACACGAGGGACAAAGGAAACGTCAAACTCACTCAACTCTACCGACCATTTGGCCAGCCTTCCAGAATGCTCCATCCCCTCAAAGATGTTGCAGAGGGGATGGTCAGTCACCACTCGGATTGAGTGTGCCTGGAAATAAGGTCGCAGCCTCCGGGCTGAGATGATCAGGGCGAAAGCCAACTTCTCTAAAATTGGATACCGGAGCTCGGACTTTCTCAGGACCCGACTCACATAGTAAATAGGGAGCTGCTTCTTTCCCTCTTCCCGAACTAGGACGGAGCTTAAGGCCTCTGCCCAGACCCCGAGATATAAAAATAGGTCTTCCCCCTCCTTGGGCCATTGGAGCAGCGGAGCCTGGGTCAGCTGTATCTTGAGGGCCTGAAATGTATCCTTTCACTCCTTGGTCCATTCAAATTTTTGACCCCCCCCCCTTAGAGTTTTGAACAAGGGTGAGCATTTCTCCCCAGCCCGAGAGAGAAACCTACTTAGCCCTGCCAGCTTCCCTGTCAGTTTGAAAGTGCAGCTAGATCTGATATACTCTAGAGGGGGGTGAATAGAGTATGTGGTGCTTGAGAACTTTTTACAACAATTGTTGTAATCTAAGTGAACAGGGAACCAATTATAAAATCTGATCACAGAACTAAAATAATTCACAAACTAATCACAGCCAGAAACAAAAATAAAAACAAACAAGCCAGAAGACACAAGGAACTATAGTGGTTCCCCTAAACTTGGGTACATCCACTCTTCTACCACCCTAGGTAGGAATCCACTGCAGGATAAGTTGAGCAGGTGTCCTGGGCACCAATGAGCTTTTGATAAGGTGCTCAAAAACCAAATCAGATTTTTTGATCAGGTGTCTTGCCACCAATGAGCTTTTGACAAGGTGCTCAAAAACCAAGCACAAACTTTTGAAGGGAGTTTGAGAAACCCTTTACAGAGATGGGGATGATAGATTTATGGAAGTCTTCTCTTTCTCAAAGCAGCTGAGAAGACTATGTGGATTTGATGGTGTCAAAGCTCCCCCAGAGTCCTTGAGATGTTCAGGAAAAGAAGCTTTGTTGTAGGGTGATAGGACTTCAAAAGTTGATCTCCAGCAAAAGTTGATTTCAGCAACAGCTGAAATGTTAGGTGTCTGGAGTCTTGAAAGATGTTGGCCTTGAACACTTGAGGCAAGAGAGATCAGAAGATTTCAGAAAGTTTGATCTCCTTGGATGTGTGTTCTTCAGAGAATTCTTTGAGACAGAGAATATATTGTACTTGTTCTTTTTCTTGTCTGTGTTCTAAGGATTATTGATGTCTGAGAGAGATTCAAAAATCTTGTCTTTTTTTTTCTCTGGTACTGAATAGAAGAACATCCTTTTTCATGAATAGCCGTTGGCCTGCATTAATTGCATCCTTAATTGCAAAATGTCTTCTGGAGGAAAGTCCAAAGAAACATTCCTTGAAAATCCCTTGAAACTTGGTCCAGAAATAAATGAAAACGGCTAGAAAATCTTCTGAATTAATTGCAGAATAACTCCTTAACTGATCTGAATTTGAATCTTTAAAAATCCTTGAAGTCATCAGAAAACGTCGAACTGAGCTCTGCTATCGTCGAACTGAGCTCAGCGATTTGGACTTATACCTCAACACAATATCGTCGATCTGAGCTCAAAGATCGTCGAACTGAGCTCAGAGATAGAGATCCAATACTGAGTCAAGATCGTCGAACTGAGCTCGCAGATCGTCGAATGGAGTTCGACGATTTGATGAAGTTGAGCTCAGCGATCGTCGAATGGAGTTCGACGATCTGTCGAAGTTGAGCTAGACGATCGTCGATCGGAGTTCGACGAGTCGTCGTGCTGAGCTCGACGATATGACTTAGTCTCAAACTGAAAATTCTTGGTCTTGAGGGCAGCTTCCAAACTTAGACTTCTAACCCTTAGACTCAATTCTAGTTGACCTTTAGATCTATACAGGAGGTCAAAAACTGGTTTCCTAGAGACATAGTGATCCTGACCCAAATTAGTAATAGGGTGTTCCAACAATCTCCCCCTATTTGGGTTAGGATTACTATTTACAGAGTTTGAAGAAAATAAAATAACAACATACAAGCAACAATACATAAAAACAAAAAGCTGGACATTGCAGAACCACAGATATATATATCATCCCAGATAATAATCAGAAATCAGAGTGATTGTCACCTTACATAATCATTTCTTCTCCTTGCCCTTTATGAGTTTGATTTCTCTATTGTTGTTGAGGGATTCCTTCTTTGATCTTGTATCATCTGCTGTACCTAAAGTGGTTTGCTGTTTGGGCCTGGGAACTACAGCTTCAGGATGCAGCTTCATGTATCTATCAGAATCAAAGAATTTGCTTGAACCATATCTTTCCAACTCTTTCTTTCTCTGTTCAGACATTGTAGTGAAGTTGGATGAGTCTTTGCCTTGCTCTCTAGCTTTCTTAATTTGGTCTAGTGCAGCAAGCTCTTTCATCCTTGCAGTCCAAGCAGCTGGATTGTTCTCAGGGTCTTAAAATGGCACTGGTGGCTCATATCTATTAGATGGATTGTCCTGAGGAGGCCTGGATGAATCTGTTTCCTTCAATTTATAGGGAAAAGGACCAGAGGTTGTGTCAGATGAGATTTGTCCTTCCCTGGAGTAGGGATGTTGCCTTGAGTATCCTTTAGAATAAACCTGGAATTCTCTTTGATTGCCTCTATAGCCTCCTCTTCTGGATTGAGAGCCCCTGGACTAGCTTCCCCTATGATAAGATCTGGCATGTGGCTGATAGGGGGATTAGCTTCTAGCAGAGGGCTGAGCAGCTGAACTTCCACCTGCACCTGTATCAGGAGGAGGTTGTGGAGGAGGATGAGGATGTTGGAATTGAGAAGAGCCTTTTTCATATTTCCTTTTCTTCTTCATTGTTTTAAGTTGATTCTTTGAGTACTGCATCAAGTGCTCAATTATGGGGCAATCATGAAGAATATAATATGGTATGTCATTGTTGTCCTTGACCTTGGCTGGAGGTACTCTCTTCATGGCTTTGCTCCTTGCCTTTCTCTTTCTGGAAATGGTAGTAGAACAATCATCAGAATCTGTCTTGAACTCATCACTTTCAGAACTTTGATCATCATAAAGAGCATCAATCATTTTCATCAAATCTTGCTTGAGCTGTGTTGAAGAAGATACAGAACTAGTAACAGGAGTTGAAGCAGTAGCAACAGCAGCAGATACTGAAGGTGTGGCAGTTGAAGTTGAAGCAGAAGCAGAGGTTGAAGCAGTATCAACAGCAGTTGGGGCAGCAGAAGTTTCCCTTACAGAAACAGCAATATCAGCAGCAGAAATATCATCAGAAAATACAGAGGGCTCAATATCATGTGCCTTTGTCATAAGGATATCAGTAGAAATAGAATCATGTGTAGCAGTAACAGAAATATCATCAAAACTTTCAGCAGCAGGAGGGGTAGCAGCATCAGAGACATCAGCAATGCTATCAGCAGGAGTAGCAGCAGCATAAACTGAGTTAACAAAGGAGGTTATGATGCTCGAGTCACAATAAGAGAAGGGCACAAGGGCATTGGACAAATCCTCTGGGGGATGGATAGTAACTCTCTCTGGAAGACAAGCTTTATCTGGCAGACAACTGAAATACATTGAATCAAATTCTGAGAGCAAAGACCTGAGGTCTATTGAAAAGACTACAACAGGAGGTGGAACTGGATCTTGAAACACAGCAGCAGCAGCAGTAACAAAAGAAGAAGAACCAGCAGACACAGCATGCAGGCTCACTGAAACAGCAAGAATAGTAGCAGGCAGGCTCACTGAAACAGCAAGAACAACAGCAGGCAGGCTCAATTCATAGGGCATCTCCCCCTGCCTAGATTCAGACAGAGCTGGATCAAGGCACACTGCTGAAGGGGCTGCCTGAGGGAATAAGAAGGAGAGCCTAGCAGAAAGAGCTGCCACTGACTGGAGTAATGGAGCCAAGAAGGTCTCCAAGAGAAGAGATAGCCTGGGGGCTAGCAATTCATAAATCCTGTCAGCAAGGGTTGGAATATCTACTTGCTCAGGAGTGACTGGAGCAGAGGTAGAGGATGGAGGTGTAGATGTTAATGATGGTAGGGGAGAGCTAGTGTATTGGGGAAGAGATGGTTGAGGTGTGGGTAAGGTGGTGATGGAGGACAGTGGGATGGAGATAGATGGTGTGAAGGTGGGATGATCAATGATTTCTTGCAGCAGGTCTTGATAAGAGGTTGAGGATGAGGGTAGCTCAGGAGGAGAGGAGGGTGAGTCATCCATGAAGGAATCATCAATAAGGTTGAATGAGGGAATGGAGGGTGATGAAGTGACTATATCTAGTTGAGGGTATGAGTATAATGGATGGAATGGTTCTTCTGTGACAGTTGGGATTAGTGTTGGTATGGATGTTGGAGATGGGCTGGAGATGATGATGGTGGATGGAGTTTGAATGGTGGATGGAATTGGAAGAGGAGGAGGAGAGGCAGTAGCAGGCAGGTCATCTGCAGGGGCAGAGACCTGAGGGGAAGTGACTCTGACAGTCCTGGTGCCTGAAGGTGTGTTGGAAGAGGGCCTGCTGGGCTTGATGATCTGCCTGTCCCATTTACCAAATAGGGCACAGGACAGTCTCTTGGAAGCATTTATGTGTATCACAGAGGATACTAGCAATGCAGGGCACCTATTCTGCAGAAACAGGCCTACAATTCTTCCAAAATTTACAAAACTCTTGTTAATTTTCTTCTTAATTAGGTCAAAGAAGACCTCTCCCCAGTTCAGATTCTTCCTGTCCACTATGGCTCCCATTAAGCATAGCTAATACCTGGAAATAGTATCATGGGTAGAGTGCTTAGCCAATAGGACTTTCCCAACTACATCAGCCAGGAACCTATATTCCACAGACAGATTCTTTTTCAACAGCTTGCTAGGGTTAGCCTCAGAATGACCCATTCTGGCAAGCACGTCAGCATATTCTTCTCTAGATAAGTCAGCAGAATCTCCACCAGTACTTAACTCAAAAATCTCTGTCAGAATTTCTGGGGTCAAGGGTACCTGTGTGCCAGAAATTGACCCAACAATGGTGTTTTGATCCTGATTCTGGGGTCAAGGAACCTATCGTCATGCTGAGCTCGACGATATGACTTAGTCTCAAACTGAAAATTCTTTGTCTTGAGGGCAGCTTCCCAACTTAGACTTCTAACCCTTAGACTCAATTCTAGTTGACCTTTAGATCTATACAGGAGGTCAAAAACTAGTTTCCTAGAGACATAGTGATCCTGACCCAAATTAGTAATAGGGTGTTCCAACACAGTTGTTGCACCTCCTTGGTGTTCCGTGGTGATCCTAGCTCCATGATGGCCCTGACCTTGTCAGGATTTGGCTCGACCCCCGCGGGGGTGAGGAGATGCCCCAAGAACTTTCCCCAGCTAGCCCCGAAAACACACTTCAGAGGGTTCAACCGCATCTTATACTTGCGTAGGGTAGCAAAGGTCTCCTCGAGGTCCTGGAGGTGGGAGTCCATATCTCGACTCTTGATCATGAGATCTTCTACGTACACCTCCAGATTCCTCCCCTTTTGCTCTTTGAAGACCCTATCCATCATCTTCTGGTAGGTCGCCCCTGCGTTCTTCAGCCCGAAGGGCATCATTTTGTAACAGTAGCATCCATCCCCCATGATGAACGAGACATCCTTGATGTTCGGGGGGTGCATCCTGATTTGATGATAACCTGAAAAAGCATCTAGAAAACTCATTACAAAAAAACCAATGGCTGAGTCAACCAGCATGTCGATCCGAGGCAAAGGATAACAGTCCTTAGGACAAGCTTTATTAAGTAAAGAAAAATCGATACACATCATCCACCGGTCGTCTTCCTTTTTGACCATGACCACATTGGAGACCCAGCCGGGGTATTGGATCTCGGACACGAAGTCGGCCTTGAGGAGCTTTGCCACCTCCTCTCTGATGGGCTCTGCCAGCTTGTCCATAATGGACCTCTTCTTCTGTTGGACGGGGCGTGTTCCCGGGTCCAGGTTGAGGCGGTGTCAGGCCACATCCACGTCAACCCTCGACATCTCCGCAGTGTTCCATACGAAGATGTCTACGTTCTTCTGGATGCACTCTAGCATCCTGCCTTGGTCCTCCGGGGTCATCCCTCCACTGACACGGACCTTCTCCACCCTGCCTCCACGGGTGAGCACCTCCAACTCCACCACTTCCTCTGCAGCCTCCAACCAGGACTGCTCTCCCCATCCTTCAGCATCCCTCTTTTCCGGGACTGGGATCTCCACCACCTCTTCTTCCACGGCCAACACTTCGGCCATCTCCTCCTGATCTCTTCCTACCGCCTCCTCCTCAGCGCAGCTCTCCACCTCCAGCACCTCCCTGCCAGCTTCCTGCTCAACCTCCTCCATTCTTCGCCCCATCTCCTCGTCTCCCTCATGCCAAGAGATGGAGTTCACGGCGGTGGCATAGCATTCCCGCGCCACCTTAGGGTCCCCCCTGACCCTGACATGAATCCCCTCAGCGTTGAACTTTAAGAATTGGTGGAATGATGAGGGGACGCAGCGGGAGGCGCTGATAGGGGGCCTCCTGAAGATGGCACTGTAGCTACTGGGGGCATCCACAATGACGAACCTGCAGTTTCTGGACTGCCCCCCCCCCAGGGTGACATGGAGGCCGACTCCTCCCTCCACTTCCTTCCTCTCCCCCGAAAACCCGAACAAGTGTCCGTCCGAGGCCAGCACCCTCTTCGCCTCTACCCTCATCGCGTCAAACGCCTTTTTGAAGACGACGTTGACGGAGCTCCCATTGTTAACGAGGATCCGAGAGACGGTAAAATTTTCGATGGCTGCCTTGATGACAAGCGCATCACAGAATGGATCCTCGTGATCTGGCAGCTCGCCTCTGGAGAAGGTGATCCTCTCCTCTGGGGTGTGGTTTGGGATGTGGAGGCAACGCTCCGACGGTACATGGTCTGGAGGCTCGCCTTGCAGGAAGCCTCGACCCCCACCCCCCGTGGATCACTCTGATCCCTCCTCGGGTACCAACATCCACCGGGTCTTCACAACGGTACTCCTCTGGCCGAGGCAGGACCTCCTCGATCCTTACTTCCTGGTGACCCTGCAGCTGCTGCTACTCCCAGTTCACTCTCATTTCAAGGAACTCCGGTCACGTGGTCGTGGCGTCCCCCTCCTCCTGATGGAAGTCGCAATAGGGAAAATCCACCCTAACTTCTCTCCTCCTCCGCCTTGCTACTCTCCTCCTCTCCCCCAAGGCTATGGCCATAGCTTCTTCTTGATCGGGGAGTCGGGGCCTCTGGGCCTGCCTCCAGCCCGGGGGGTGGAATTGATCTTTCCCCCCTTGATAGCGGTCCCTTCCTTGAAATCCTCTTTGTGGCCCCTGCCCTTGCCACTCAGGTCTCCAGCCCAGCCGACGGTCAGGCTCCTGACGCCCCCACCTCGGCTGCTGCGTCCCCTGGAGCTGCCTCTGCTCCCTCTGTTGGGGCTCTCCTCTCCTCTCCTCCTGTCCTCTTCCTCCGCTCGACTCCTTCTCCTCCTCCATAGCCCACCTGGCCAGCTTCCGCGCAAACTCCGGATTTGATGCCTCCCTGTCAACTTCTCTTGCCGCCCTCTCCATCAGCTCCTTGTAGGAGAGGGGGGAACTCTCTTCAGCTCCATCCTGAAGAACCCCTACTGCAGGCCCAAGGTAAAGGACATCATCAAGCTATGGCCCGGCATCTCCTGGACCTCAGTAACCTCCTCCTATAACCGATCCACGTAGCTCCCCAGGGTCTCATTCACTCCCTACTTGATGTGGAATAGGGATTCTGACTCCTTCTTCCTCCTCTTCGAGGTAGTGAACCTCAGCATGAACCCCCGGCGCTGGTCCTCGAAGTAGTAGATGGAGCTGGCCGATAGCTGATCGAACCACTCCCTTGCCTTCTCCTTGAGGGTGATAGCGAAGAGTCGGCACTTGAACCCGTCCGACATCTGCCGAATAGAGACTATATCCTCAAACCATTGAACATGCTGGATCGGGTCTCCCTTCCCGGTGTAGTAGGACAACTCGGGTTCCCTGAACCCATCTGGAACTGGAGCTGAAGAGACCAACTCTCTGAAGGGGCTGCCTTCCCCTGTTGGGCGAGCTGGAGAATCTCACGAGCCTAGCTCGTGGAACCGGCCTCGACCTGCCGAGCTGGGGAAGAGCTCGCGCCCGGGGAGCTCGCACCCCCGGCCTTCCTCGGCCACTTCCTTCCCAGCTCGCCTGCCGGGGGCGTCCTCGCCCAAAGCAGGGGGCGGCCGCGATCTGGGCTGCTGGAGTCGAGCAGTCGGCCCACGTGCCGAGTGCGAACTTGACGAGGTTCAGAACCTCACTCAAGAAATCCTCAAACATCCTCACTGTGGCGAGAGGCGGGGGGGCGAGTCTAGCCTGTCAGATCCCTGTCCTCCCATCATCAAACTCGCTGAAGCTTTTCTGCACTGACCACGCTCCACGCTCACCGCACCAAAATGTTGACACTGAAAAACAGACTCCTGTGGAGTTCACCCTTGGGGAAGGTGTGGTCTCGCGCCTACTTCACTCCTGCAAGAAAAACAACAAAGAAACACAAGGAAAGACCGACCCAAGGGCTCGACGGGGAGGACCCACCTCACACCCGGAAGATCTGAGAGCGCTTCCCCTCCTTAGCCAGAGGCCAAGATAAGGTACCCTCAGAAAGCACTTGAAAACTAGAGCAGGAGAGCACAAGAAGCATGCCCTCTGGGGTACCCCTTGGGTCCTATTTATAGTTTTTGGAATCTGAACTGCGAAATAATCAAATGAACTGACCTGAAGTTACCAAAAAAACCCTTGGCTGGGTCTGCCAATAGCCAAACACCACTATTTTGAAGGGCTATGGGCAGACCAGCGGGGGCAAAACAGTAAAAAGTACCTCACTCATCCAGGCGAGCTGGGGGGCTTGATCACCTCGGTAGGTCCTGCTCGCCTGCTGCTGTTGAGCTCTGTTGCGAGAGCGCGAGCTGGGACGGTGAACTCGCCCATCCCCTGGTCGCCATTAGTTGGCCTAAGCTTGACGATTCTTGGACTAGCTCTGCGAATGCCGAGCTCGGGGTCGACGAATGCCTGATCTTCGTTCGACGAATGCTGATCTCCGGTCGACGAATGCCGATCTCCGGTCGACGAATGCCGAGCTCGGGCTCGGCTTCTCTATTGCTGAGCTCGCCCACTTTCTTCAACCCGAAATGTCTGGTTCCTGGAGACCTTGCTCGCCGGACACGGGGTTGTACAAAATAGATTTTACAATAATGTAATCTTTAGTTGTTATAAAAATCTATGTAAACAGATTGTTGAAAAACTTTTGGTAGTTTAAACAAAACAATGATTCATTCTCACTGTGTTTGCATCATTCTGTAATGACATATTATACATGTTTTGTTTATATGTTGTCCTGTCATGTAATGTTTTTATACATCATAATGTGTGTTTATTATAAATGGTGTATATCATTGACTATGGGTTATGACTTCTCCAAATAGGGGGAGATTATTTGATACATTGGATAATGTGTACCAGATTTGGAGAAGCCTCACCCAACTCAGTGATATACATCAAGGTGTATTTGATGTTGTTTTGAGTTTACATGTGCAGGTTAAGAATATGCGGGAAAAGTTTCTAAGTCCATGTGTCGACACCAGAAGAAGCTGTGTAGACACTTGTGGAGACTTGTGTCGACACTTGAGAAAAACTGTATCGACATTTGGAGTCAATTGTGTCGACACTTGGAAAAGCTGTATCGACACACAGAAAGTTCAGTCGACATCAACTGTGTCGACACACAGGACTTGTGTCGACACACAGAAAGCTCAGTCGACATCAACTGTGTCGACACACAGGACTTATATCGACACACAGATAGTTCAGTCGACATCAACTGTGTCGACACACAGGACTTGTGTCGACACACAGAAAGTTCAGTCGACATCAACTGTGTCGACACACAGGACTTGTGTCGACATACACACCAGAATTTATTCTAAGTCAATTGTGTCAAGACAAGAAGTGACTGTGTCGACACACAGGACTTGTGTCGACAATTTCTTACAGAAGCTATGTCAAGAAGCAGTGTCGACACCATGAGAGCTCAGTCGACACCACCAAGGATTGTGTTGACACTTAGTCTACTTGTGTCGACACATGTGAAGTTCAGACTTGACATTTTGCTGACAGAGACGAAGTTTCAAGAAGTGACTGGAAGACTTGACAGCTGCCATAACCAACAAGTCTGCTGCAACTGTCAGATCTATCAGGAGTTGGTTAGCAACCGGATCAGCCAGTAACCTTGGATGAAGTCTATATAAAGACAGATTCTATCAACAAAGGAACAAGTAAGAAAAACAAAAAAACGAAGTACACAAATCGCAATTACAACAGAAGATCCAATATACACAAGGAAATCCAGTCAGAGATTTCAAGTGGATCTAAGTGAAGAATTTCAACATATCTTCAGAATAATTTGTTGAGAGAGAGCTCCAACAATTCAAGTGAAAGAGACTATCGACAACTAATCTCTTAAGAGCAGATCCTGAACTAATCTACAAAGAAGAAATCAGATTGATTTCTGGATTTTAAGAAGGAAGCTGATTGAAGATCATCTTCAAGAAATTCAACCTTATTGTGTTCAGATTCAAGAAGCTTTGAAGAAAGCCAAAGATAGGTGGATTTCTGTGAAATCAGATTCTTCAAGAAATGATCAAGAAAACTTTCTACCCATTCTCCCTCAACTTGGGTGAAAGATACAACTTATTGTTTTATCATTTTTCTATAAGATCATTATTGATCTGAGTTGTAAGCCTAATTTATAAAGGCTGAGGTAGGGCTGAGTGCCTGAGGTAGGAGATTTACATCTCTGAGTTGTAGGCCTTGGGAAGGCTGAGGTAGGGTTGTGTGCCTGAGGTAGGAGATTTGATTCTCTGAGTTGTAGGCCTTGGTGAAGGCTGAGGTAGGGCTTAATTGCCTTAGTTGTAGGAGTGCGGACTCACTCTTAGTTGTAGGAACCTTGACTGGGTTTTGGGCTGTAGGATTAGTTAATCTGAGAAGGAAGGAAGAAGTTAGGCTGAATCTAGCACACTGCTAGATAGGCGAAGGGGGAAAGTGGATGTACCCATCATTTGGGGAACCACTATAAAACTTTGTGTCATCTGTGATTGTGTGTGATTTTGTGATTTTTGTGATGTGCTAGCAGTAGATCTGTTTGATTATTTTTGATTAACTGAAATAGTATTCTGTCTTAGAGTGAAAAAGAATTGTAGCTATTCACCCCCCTAGAGGTGTTTAGGTTATCTTGAAACTAATTCTTTCAGTAATCATATCGTAGCCTTTAGTGATTCCATGGTTTGAACCTCCAAAGATGACCTTTGGTCCGTTCACGACTGGAGAAAAATTCTGAATTAGGCTTCTTGTCCCGGTCATATGCCGAGAACATCCACTGTCCAAATACCAGATTGGCATTTTGGTGGCCTTTGAACATACCTGCAATCATAAACAGTTTGCCTTAGGAACCCAAATATGTGTGGGTCCTTAGTCTCGGGTTAGAACACTCCCCGTACGAATATTAGCATTAGGAGTGGTCTTTCTCATATTGTCAACATGAGGGGTTGCAGCATTTCTAGGATTAAACCAACAATCAATGGCAAAGTGACCAGTTCTACCACAACACCAACAGTCAAATCTGTTGTATCTTTACCTTATGTTCTCCTGCTTGACTTTTTGAAATTATGGTCTAGCAGGGGCATCATTCTTGGAGGAAGAAGCTTCATGATGATGACAATCGCATGTTTTCTTCTCCTTCATTGGATTTTCTACAACAGGCTTTGCCTTTGGTTCCTTCTTGAAGTTATGACCATGATTGAAAGGGCCATAGCTCTGAAGAATCACTTCTTCATACGGTGCCTTAAAGACACTTTCACCAAACTTTCTGGGGCGAGTCCATCCTTAAAAACGGGACTTTGGCTCTACATAGGTAGGCCTAGCAAAGTGTCCATATGATGAGTCAAGATCAAACTCATTTGAAGGAAATATGACCTTTTTGAAAGAGGTCTGATCTTGAGGGGTTTTCCCCTTCTCTTTGACTAAGGCCTTTTTGGCGGCCTTATTCTTCAGTTGAGTCTTATTTCTCCTAGAAGACTAACTAGGAGCTTCTTCATGGCCTAGTCCAGCACCCTTGGCCATAACTGAGAATTCAGCAACGAATGGAAGAACAGTCTTAGGCTCCGAGAAACTTTCAACAAGTTTCTTTTCAGCGGTGAGTTGCTCTTCCAACTCTTTGATGATTTTCTCTTTAAGGTCAAGATGCTCAAGAGCCTTCTTATATTCTTCAACAACATTATTGAAGTTCTCCTTGATTGAGTCAGTGTTGGCGACATCCTCTCTCAAGATGCTCTCTTCAGCTTTAAGAGACTTTTTCTCTTTAGACCGAGTTTTCATGACTCGGTGACATTTGTCGTAAGCCATGATCAACTCCTTATACTGGGCCATAAGTTCAGACTCATCGTCAGAAGAGTTATCCTCATGATCATGTTCAGAAACTTCAGAATCTGAAAGAGGTGTGTGAGAGTTTACCTTCCCAGTGAACTGGGGTTCTTGTTCGTCATCTGTCTGAGCCATACGCCCAAAATAGGCTTCTTCTTCTTCACTCGACTCAAATGAGTCAGAGTCACTAAGAGTTTTGCCCTTTTTGGCTATTAAGCTCTTCTTTGTCCTCTTCTTGTTGTACGAGGACTTCTTTACCTCTCTTCTACCACCCTCCTTCTTCTTGTGAGGGCAGTCAGCAACGACGTGTTCTGGCTTATTACAGCAGTAGCAAATAATGTCAGTGGAAACATGTTTATTCTGTTTAGAAGTATACTTGTCATGGCTGCTTGAGCCTTTTCTTTGACGATCACCATCATGTCGTGATCTTCCATAGGAGGCATCCTTGCCTTTCCATTGCTTCTTCTTGTTCAGGAATTTATTGAAATATCATGAGAGTAGTGAGAACTCACCTTCTGATAGCTCAGACCCTGAGGTGCATGGCTCTGAGGTTTCTTCTTCACTAACATCTTGTGCTGGAGTAGGAGGAACAACCTTTGACTTCTTAGAGGTATCTGCCTTTAAATAAACAGACTTCTTTTTAAATGCAGACCTGCTCTTCTCTTCTTCAGCCTTTCTGGTATTGAGTTAAAGCTCATATGACATAAGCTTCCCGAAGAGATTCTGTGGGTCTGTCTCGGCTAGTTTTCCAAACTCCCTAATAACACATTCCTTGTTATCCCATTCCTTAATTAGGGATCTCAAGAACTTGTCATTCAATTCTCCATTAATGAAGACTCTGCCATAGACCCTTAGCCCATTCACTATCTTGAAGAAATTCTCAAATGTGTCAGCAATGGTGTCCTTGTTTCCTTGTCGGAAGGCTTCATACTTCTGATTTAGAAGGGATCTTCTATCATCCCTCACTTCTTTTGTACCTTCCATCAAGGTAACTAGTGACTATCACATCTCCTTTGCAGACTGGCAGTGGATCAAGTTTTGCAGCATTGAGTCATCGACTGCACTTGCTATAATATTTTTGTCCTTTTTGTCTAATGACACAAGTGCAATCTCGTCCTTATCTAGATCCATCAGTTTCTTTGGGACTTTCTTAGTTGGATCTATAGTCGAGATTATCATTGCAATGTAAGGACCTTCTTCAACTATCATGAAGATCCTAGGATCCACAGCTTCCATAAAGAATTTGATTCTCTCTTTCCACATGGGAAAGTTATTCTTGGTGCACAAAGGAAGCATGGCAAAATATTTAGCTTTGTCCATGTTTGGCAGATCTCAAAAGACAACTATATAAGGATCTGATCAAGGTGTTACCTTTTAATGATCAACCTGGCTCTGATTCCAATTGAAAGTTTATAGTTGCCTACCTAAATCACCTAGAGGGGGGTGAATAGGTGAGATGTGCGTCTTTTTTAGGAATAAAAAATTATAGATCAAAGCACAGAACTATCTACCAATCAATCACAGACGAGGAAAGATTTATAGTGGTTCCCCAACCTTGGGTACATCTACTTTCCCTCACCAATCTAGCAATATACTAGACTCGGCTACTCCACTATCTTGGATTGAAAATCAATACTACACCTCGGAACAACGTTCCTACAATCTCGATCCACAAAACGGATCTACACTCAGAAGATAAGACTTCCTACAATCTCGGAGACAAAGGCTCCTACACTCGGAGAAATTTCTCCAACAAGAATGAAATAAAATGTGTATAGAAATACAAACAATAATTCTTATTCAGATCTGCAAATGTCGGCCATGATCATCTTCTTCTAGGCTTTGCAGCTTTATCAGAAAGGTGAAGAAAATCTTGGCAAAATCAGATCTGGATCTTCTTGGCTTCACACGATCGATCGAATAGAAGATGAAGAGTTGTGCGGCAATCTCGATCTGTAAAACCTTCTTGATCTGAATCCTCTAAAATCAAAACCCTAGCCGGACGGGAATCAGCGGCGGCGACAGTTTTTGTTCCTTGGAGAGAGAGAGAGGAAATCAGAAAGCTTAAGAATATTCCGCTGCAAAACTTCTGAATGATCTCCTTACTTAGGGTTTGTCGGTTTGACAAGACTTTATATAGGATCGACAAAGAAACGTCATAAATCATTCACAATGAGGAACACGTGCACCAATCACGTCAAGGCTCATTAAGAAATCCGTTAATCTGTACTTAACAAAATTTTCAGAAAAATTGAAGTAATATACTCGAGTAAAGAAATGATTACTCGAGTACATTACAGAACTACTCGAGTGGGCATATGACAACGACTCGAGTATACAAGAAAACTACTCGAGAGAGAAGAAGATAATTACTCGAGTACATATAGATGACTACTCGAGTAAACATGAAGAGAAAGAAATCAGCTACTCGAGAATCAATAATGACATACTCGAGTACTTAAGTATTTACACAAGAGGTGGAGTGGATTACTCGAGTATAAGGAATACTACTCAAGACAGGGACTTAGAAAATTTTCTGAACTGGAATAAAGGACTACTCGAGTATTGAAGTTGAACTACTCGAGATGATAAGAACTACTCGAGTATATGTAAATGACTACTCGAGTAATTGACAGAGAGAAATTTTGAGGAATGAAGGTTCCGGTTTACTCGAGTAAAAACTTTGGATTACTCGAGTAGTAAGTGAACTACTCGAGCATATGACTTAGACTACTCGAGTAAGTAAGAACTACATGAGAGCCAGAATTCAGGTACTCGAGACTAAAGAGATAAACGACTCGAGTATCTATATGGCCTACTTGAGTATTTCACTTAAAAAATATTTCGAGAAGAAAATTCAGTAAACCCGAGCAAGAGGGAATCTACTCAAATAGTTGTCTTAACTACTCGACAGCCATAAGTTGACTACTCGGGATCAGTCATCCTTACTCGAGTAAGAGTAATATTACTTGAGTATAAACTCAGCTATTTACTCGAGTAGATATAGAACTACTCGAGTATAATACTTAGGAAATTTTCATGACAGAATTCTCTTCTTCTTTATTGAGACCAGCATCAAGTCTTTTCCACTTAGTCCTAGAGCTTGAATATGAAGTGCATCCTAGTAGAGAGGCTACACATGAGTCAACACCTTAGATCACACAATGAGGGATTAGATTGTATGGTCCTGTGTTTGGTGACCCATTGTAGACTGACATTGGTCTACACTTCCCATTAGAATCCTGCAAACACATAACTCAAACCAAGCATCAAATACAACTTAATTCACTTAGCTTAAGGATGACTTCATCAAATCTGGGTTAGTGTGGATACAATACCAAACACTATGAAATGAGATCAAATTGCCTACTACCGTATACCGGAAACACGGAGTCGACAGGAGATAAATCAAAGAAGGATCGAGAATAAATTTGACAAAAATAAAACTAAGAAGTAAAAGGAAATCTCATCTCATTTTATGGATCCTCATGATCGAATGCTAAAGGAAAATTTGCTACGCATGGTTGAAAAGGAAACAAAAATAAGATGAAGAAAATTCATTTTCATTAATTAATAAAAAGGGAGTACACAATAATAATAATAAAGAGAGACAAGATTATACTAATAAAAAGATTACAATAATGAAAACGGATTAGCAACAAGGAAAAAAAAGAACTTGCACTAGCACTCTCACTTAGTCTCCAAAATCCAACCCTTTTAAAGCTTGAGGCAAGGGCTCCTTTTATAGATGAGGGGGAAGGTTCTAGAGAGAAGTGGATGAAAGTGCAACTAGATCTGATATACTATAGAGGGGGGGTGAATAGAGTATATGGTGTTTTAGTACTTTTAAAAACTTTTACAACAATTGTTGTAATAAGTGTGAGCAGGGAAGTAAATATAAATCTAATCACAGAACTAAGCTATGCAAAAACTAAGCACAGACAAATCAAGGCCAGAAACAAAAAGAAAACACGCAGAACCAGATGACACAAGGAAATATAGTGGTTCCCCAAACTTGGGTACATCCACTCTTCTACCACCCTAGGTAGGAATCCACTGCAGGATGAGTTGATCAGGTGTCCTGGGCACCAATGAGCTTTTGATAAGGTGCTCAAAAACCAAAGCAGATTTTTTGATCAGGTGTCTTGCCACCAATGATCTTTTGACAAGGTGCTCAAAAACTAGATTCAAACTTTTGAAGGGAGTTTGAGAAACCCTTTACAAACTGGGGGTGAGAGAGTGATGGCAGTCTTCTCTTTCTCAAACAACTGAGAAGACTATGTGGATTGATGTCAAAGCTCCCCCTGAATCCTTGAAATCTTCAGGAAGAAAAGCTTTGCTGAGGGTGATAGGCCTTCAAAGATAGAACTCTAGCAGTAGATGGTTTCAGCAATGGCTGAAATGTTGAGTGTCTGGAGCCTTGAAATGATGTTGTCCTTGAACACTTTGAAAGATGAAGAGATTTTGAAAGCTTGATCTCTTTGATGAGTGTTCTTCAGAATTCTTTTTGACAGAAGATTTTGAATGAGTCTCTGTAATCTGTGTTGTGTATTCTCTTCTTGTTAATCTCTATTGATTCAAAAACATTCTGTCTTTTATTCTCTGTTCCAGAATAGAATATCATTCTCTGTCAAAGATAACTGTTGGTCTGCATTGATTGCAGCCTTAATTGCATAAACTCTTCTGGAGGAAAGTCCACAGAATTATTCCTTGAAAGATCCCTTGTAACTTGGTCCAGAAATAAATGAAAACGGCTAGCAAATATTTGAATTAATTGCATAATAACTCCTGTCTGATTTGAATTTGAATTCTGGAAGTTAACCAAAATCGTCGAACTGAGCTCTGCTATCGTCGAGCTGAGCTCAGCGAACTGGAAAACTCAAGCAGCAAAATAATCGTCGATCTGAGCTCAAAGATCGTCGAACTGAGCTCAGAGATAAAGATCCAGTGCAGAGTCAAAACCGTCGAACTGAGCTCACCGATCGTCGAACTGAGTTCGACGATATTAAGAAGTTGAGCTCAGCGATCGTCGAATGGAGTTCGACGATCTGTCGAAGTTGAGCTAGACGATCGTCGACCGGAGTTCGACGAATCGTCGTGCTGAGCTCGATGATCAGACTTGGTCTCCAGACAGAAAAACTTGGTCTTCAGGGCAGCTTCCAATCCTAGATTTCTAACCCTTAGACTCAATTCTAATTGACCTATTAAGCTATACAGGAGGTCAAACAAAGGTTCCTAGAGACATAGTGATCCTGACCCAAAATAGTAATAGGGTGTTCCAACAATCTCCCCCTATTTGGGTTAGGATAACTATTTACAGACTTTGGAAAATTCAAATAACAACATACAATCAGAAAAGCATAAAAACAGCAGCTAGACATTGCAGAAACATCACAGATATATATATATATATATATATATATATATATATATATATATATATATATATATATATATATATATATATATATATATATATATATATATATATATGTATATATGTCATCCAGATAGCAGTCAGAAAATCCAAAGATTGTCACCTTACAAAGTCACTTCTTCTCTTTGTCTTTAACCATCTTGATTTCTCTGTTAGGGTTTAGGGCTTCCTTGTTGGACCTGGTGTCATCTGCTGCACCTAAATAGGTTTGCTTTGAAGACCTGGGAACTACAGCAGCAGGATGCAATTCCATATATCTGTCTGCATCAAAGAATTTTCTTGAGGCATATTTCTCTAGTTCTTTCTATCTTTGCTCTGACATTGTAGAAATATTTGAAGAATCTAAACCTTGCTCTCTGGCCTTCTTGATCTGGTCTAATGCAGCCAACTCCTTCATCCTAGCAGTCCAAGCAGATGGATTCTTTTCAGGGTCCTCAAATGGTACAGGTGGCTCATACCTGTTGGAAGAATTGTCTTGAGGAGGCCTGGCAGACACTGTCTCTTTGAGCTTGTAGGGGAAGGGACCTGAAGTAGTATCAGCAGCACTATGTCCTCCCCTGGAGTATGGGTGCTGCCTGGAATACCCTTTGGAATAAACCTGAATATCTCTTTGATTACCCCTGTATCCTCCTCTCCTGGAATAAGAACCCCTAGACTGGCTTTCCCTTTGGTAGGATCTGGCATGGGGTTGATAGGGAGCCTGGCTTCTAGCTGGGGCTTGACTTGCAGAGCTGCCACCTGCACCTGCATCAGGAGGAGGTGGTGGAGAAGGATGAGGGTGCTGGAACTGGGATGAGCCCTTTTCACACTTTCTCTTCTTCTTCATGGCCTTGAGCTGATTTTTAGAATATTGCATCCAATATTCTGTGATGGGGCAGTTATGCAGAATATAATAAGGAATATCATTATTATCCTTGACTTTTGTAGGAGGAACCCTTTTCATTGCCTTGCTCCTTTACTTCCTCTTCCTAGCAATAGTGGCAGATGAATCATCAGAGTCTGTTTTGTATTCATCAGATTCAGAGCTCTGATCATCATATAAAGTATCTATTCTTTTCATCAAGTCTTTCTTCAGCTGAGTAGAGGCAGAAGAGACAGAAGCTGAAATAGCAGCAGCAGGGACAACAGTAGAGACAGCAGCAAATACAGTAGCAGATTCAGTAGCAGATACAGGAGGAGAAGCAGAACCAACAACAGCAACAGCAGGAGTGATGGCAGCAGCAACTTCAGTAACATCAACAAAATCTGCAGCAGGCTCAAAATCAGTGGCCTCTGTCATCAGAAAATCCTTGGATATCTGCTTATCAGAGGCAGTTGGGATTTCAGCAGCAGTAAGAATATTTTCAGCAGCAGCAAAAATAGTCCTTTCTTCAATAGCAGCAGTAGCAGCAATTACTGAGAGTACAAAAGAAGATATAATGCTGGGGTCACAGCCAGAGAAAGGCACTAGTGCCTTGGACAGGTCTTCTGAGGGCTGGACAGCATTACTCTTAGGCAAACAACTGAAAAATGCAGTATCAAAGGCTGAGAGCAAGGACTTTAGGTCTAGTGCCAGAACTGGAGTAGGAGGCACAACAGTAAGAGTAGAGGTAGCAGAAACAGAAACATCAGCAGCAGCAGCAGTATCATCAACAGCAGGAGCAGAGACAGCAGCAGCAACAGCATGAAAGCTTGCTTCATATGGCATCTCCCCCTGCCTAGATGCAGATACATCTGTATCAAGGCACACTGCTGGAGGTGCTGCCTGATGAAGGAGGGAGGAAATCCTGGCAGAGAGAGCTGCCACTGACTGTTGTAGAGGAGATAAGGAGGTCTCTAATAATAGAGAGAGCCTGGGGGCAATGAGCTCATACAACCTGTTAGCTAGGGCTGAGAGGTCTACTTGCTCAACCACAGGAGCAGAGGTAGATGGAATAGGGATAGCTGAGGATGCTGGAAGAGGAGGGCTGGAGAGTGGAGGTATGGATGGCTGAGGTGTGGGGATGGTGGATATGGAGGACAAGGGGATTGATATGGATGGAGTGAATGTTGGTTGGTCAATGATGTGGAGGAGGAGATCTTGGAATGAAGTTGAGGAGGAGGGTAAGTCTGGAGGAGAGGATGGGGAATCATCCATGTAGGAGTCATCCAGAAGGGTGAAAGATGGTATGGATGGTGATGATGTGATATCTGGTGGGGGGTATGAAAACAATGGGTGGAAGTGGTCTGCTGGTGGATGTAGAATTGGGTCTGGAGATGGAGTTGAGGTTGGAGATGGGCTGGATATGGTAATGGGGGATGAAGCTGGAATGGTGGATGGAAGAGGTAGGGTTGGAATTGGAGGAGGAGAAGAGGCAGCAACAGCAGCAGCCAGGTCTTCTGCAGGAGCAGAGACCTGTGGGAGAGTGACTCTGAGAGTCCTGGTGCCTGAAGGAGCACTAGAGGAGGGACTGCTGGGCTTGCTTATTTGCCTGTCCCACTTGCCAAAGAGGGCACAGGTAAGTCTCTTGGAGGCATTAATGTGAACTCTAGAGGAGACCAGCAAGGCAGGGCACCTTGTCTGCAGGAAGACTCCAAGAATCCTTCCAAAATTAACAAAGCTTTTGTTGATTTTCTTCTTGATTAGGTCAAAGAAGACCTCTCCCCAGTTCAAACTTTTCTTATCTACCAGAGCTCCCATGAGACAGAGCTGATGTCTGGAGATAGTATCATGAGCTGAGTGCTTTGCCAGCAGCACTTTTCCTACCACATCTGCTATGAATCTGTATTCAATAGATAGATTCCTCTTGAAGAGCTTGCTAGGGTTTCCCCCTGGATGACCCATCCTGGCAAGCATGGCAGAAAACTCCTCTCCAGATAACTCAGCAGTTTCTTCTCCATTTCTCAAGCCAAAAATCTCTGTTAAAACTGTGGGTGTCAAGGGTACCTGGTTTCCAGCAATGGAGCCAACTATAGTAGAGTTGTCCAGATTATGAGCAGTGTAAACCCATTCCTTGATTTCATCTGAGGCCAGCTTTATCCTCGTGGTCATGAGGGCAGATAAGTTCTGATCCTTGAATAAACTCAGAATGTCTTGGAATATTTGATCAGTAGTGTTGAACGATTCCAGATCAATGTCGAATCCAGCATCGAACTTCATGGCGGCTAGAACTACAACTGACACAGCCATTGTACCTGCAAGAATTCAACAAACAAAACGACCAAGCGTAGAACTGTTTGGAGGGAAAGAAAATCCTTGCAGAGAAATCGAAAGCGCAAGAGAGAACGACGGCGAAAAATGAGTTTTATATTAGGGTTCGACGCAGAATTGGAAAGATCTTTGAACTCAGTTCGACGATCGAGGCTTCTAAAGGAATCTGAAGAGACTCCAACATCGTCGATCTCCGTTCGACGATCTTGGAAAGCGTCGAGCTCCGTTCGACGATCGTTCAGTGAACATAATCGCCGAGCGCCGTTCGACGATCGTTGACCGGAAGAGATAGTTCATACTATCTGAGAGGCGCTGAACTCAGTTCGACGATTCTGGAAATCGTCGATCTCCGTTCGACGATCTTAGGGGAAATCGTCGAGCGCAGTTCAGAGATCAGAAAAATTCTAGACACTAAGAAAAATCAGAATTTTTGCCTAGTCTTGGTCAATTTTTAGCTTTCCATAGTCTAGGAGTTGGTTTTGGATCCACAAAATTTGTGAACAACAACTGCCTGCAGCCATATATTCAGCTTCAACAGTTGAAGTTGACACAGATGTTTGTTTCTTACAAAAGCAAGAGACAAGTCTGTCACCAAGGAACTGACAAGTTCCACTGGTGCTTTTCCTGTCAATTCTGCATCCAGCATAATCAAAATCAGAGAATCCAGTTAAATCAAATGCTGAATCTTTTGGATATCAGAGACCTAGATTTGGACAACTTTTAACATACCTGAGAATCCTTTTTACTAATGTTAGGTGTGACTCTCTAGGGCTTACTTGGAACCTAGCACATATACATGTAGCAAACATTATATCTGGTCTACTAGCTGTAAGATACAGTAAAGAGCCAATCATTGCTCTATATGTTGTCTGATCAACAGGTTTCCCATGTTCATCAGCATCCAATACAGCATTGGTAGGCATGGGTGTTTTCATACAGGATGCCTCAGACATACCAAATTTCTTAACCAGTTCATTAGCATATTTGGTTTGAGAAATAAAGATGCCTTCAGCATGTTGTTTGACTTGCAATCCTAGGAAGAAGGATAGCTCACCCATGCTACTCATCTCAAATTTAGAATGCATCAGGTTAGAAAACCTTCTGCACAATTTTGAGTCAGTAGAACCAAAAATGATATCGTCTACATAAATTTTCACTAGTAGGGTATGGGACTTATGGGTTCTAATAAAAAGAGTTTGGTCTACTCTCCCCCTTATAAAACCATTTTCCAAGAGAAAGCATGCTAGGGTCTCATACCATGCTCTAGGAGCTTGCTTGAGACCATATAATGCTTTGTTCAGTCTAAAAACATAATCAGGATAAGTTGGAGAGATAAAACCTGGAGGTTGTCTGACATAAACTTTCTCTTTGATGTCTCCATTTAAGAAAGCACTCTTGACATCCATCTGATAGACCTTGAAGCCTTTGTGAGCTGCATAAGCTAAAAATATCCTGATGGCTTCTAATCTTGCAATAGGTGCAAAAGTCTGGTCGTAGTCAATTCCTTCTTCTTGAGAATATCCCTGAGCAACTAGCCTTGCCTTGTTCCTTATTATTACTCCTTGATCATCCAGTTTGTTTCTGAATACCCATTTTGTTCCAATAATGGAATGATCCTTAGGCTTTGGCACTAGTTCCCATACTTTGTTCCTCTCAAATTGATGCAACTCCTCTTGCATTGCAATGATCCAGTGTGGATCTTGCTCTGCATCTTGAATGGACTGAGGTTCAATTTGAGAAAGGAAGCAGGTGTGCAACAGGTTTTGGTTGACCTGATTTCTGGTTTGCACACCAGCTGAGAGTTCTCCAATTATTTGGGAAATTGGATGGTCTCTTGATGTTACTAAATCAACAGGGGGTGTTGATTGTTCACCAACCTGTGTTGTTGTTTCCTCTTGTGGTACAACAACTGGCTCTTCAAGTTGAGCTTCAATGTGTTGAGCATTCCCTTCATCTTCACTGCTTTCATCCTCTTGAGCAACCTGTAGCTTGTTCATATCTTCAACTAGAGAGTGTTCCTGCAAAGGTTCTATGGTAGAAGAAATCTTCTCCTTGAAAGACATGTTAGTTTCATCAAATGAAATATGAACAGATTCCTCAATTTTCAAAGATGATTTATTATAGACCCTATAGGCCTTGCTGATCATAGAGTATCCCAGAAACACTCCTTCATCAGCTTTGGCTTGAAATTTTGCTAAGTATTTCTTGTCATTATTGTGAATATAGCAAATGCAACCAAAAATTCTAAAATAGTAAACTTTAGGTTTCTTCCCTTTGAGTAATTCATAGGGAGTCTTTCCCTTCAGTTTATGTATCAGACTTCTATTCAGCACATAGTTGGAGGTGTTCACTGCCTCTGCCCAAAAGGATAGAGGTAGATGAGCATCTGACAACAATGTAGTGGCAGATTCAATAAGGGTTCTATTTTTCCTTTCAGCTACCCCATTTTGTTGAGGAGTTCTAGAAGCTGAGAAAGTATGCCTGATCCCTTCACTCTGACAGAACTCTTGCATAAGAAGAGAATCAAACTCTGTCCCATGATCACTTCTGATCAGGGCAATGTGAGTATTGAACTCAATCTGTATACATTTGAGAAACTCTGTCAGACACTTAAAGTTATCAGACTTCTTCCTTAGAAAGAACACCCAAGTGAATCTAGAGAAGTCATCTACAATTACTAAAGTGTAGGATTTCCCTCCTAGGCTTTGTACTGTGATGGGTCCAAATAGATCCATGTGTAACAGGTACAATATCCTAGGTGAATCACTCTTATTAAGTGACTTAAAACTGTTTTTAGTTTGCTTGCCTAATTGACAAGTCTTGCATAGTCCTTCCTTCTTGTAGGGGCCAGAAGATAGTCCTCTAACAAGGTTGTCCTTGTATAGCCTAGCAATAGTTCTAAGGTTTAGGTGTCCTAGTCTCTCATGCTATAAAACATTTGGTCTACAGACTGAATTAAACAAGCAGATATCTATATCAGTTGAAAGAAAGTCTACTAGGTAGATGTTACCTTTCCTTATACCTGTCAACATAGTTGTGTTGTCCTCTGACTTGATTTTGCATAAGGCTTTGCTGAAGGTCACCTGGTAGCCTTCATCACATAGCTGACTGATGCTGATTAGGTTGTGCTTCAGTCCTTCCACATAAGCTACCTTCTTGAAGGTTACTGAACCAATTTGGACTACACCATATCCTTTAGTCTGTCCAAAGTTGGAATCACCAAAGATAACTTTGGGTCCAAGCTTGGCTCTAAAGGAAGTGAGGTTGTCCTTGTTCCCTGTCATGTGCTTAGAGCACCCACTATCCAAATACCATTGCTGGTTAGATGTTGGATAGGTCTTCACCTGCACATAAAATAATTCACTTATTTTTGACCCAGTTTACCTTAGGCCTAGGTTGATAACCTCTAAATTCAGAAATGAGAGACATCCCTGGCTGACTCTTATATCCTTCAGGATGATATCTCCTTGGAGGTAAAATCCATTCAGTATAAGGGTTAAGGGTTTGGGATGAAGAACCCTTAGGATTCAATTTTGATTTGCCTTTAAACAGGTTTCCAGAGTTCTGACCTCTGTTCGATGATCTTGGAGCTGAGTTCGACAATCTTGGGTCAGATCGTCGAGCTCCGTTCGACGGTCGACTATGGCTGAGGTCAGGTATATGAGATCGTCGACCTGCGTTCGACGACTTTGGCTGAGATCGTCGACCTGCGTTCGACGATTTTTCCTGAGGTCGTCGAGCTGCGTTCGGCGATCATCGATCTTCATTCGGCGATCATCGAACTCCGTTCGACGATTTCTGCTCGGACTTAGTTTTCTGAGGCAGATCAGAATTTTTCCTGGCAACCTCTACAACTCCCTTTCCCTTGTCAGAAATGAACTTGATGGGAGTTGTTAGAACAATAGGTTGGCTGGATGAGGCACCCAAGCCCAGTGTACTGTTGAATCTAGAGTTCACTATGCTTGTGATGTCCATCATCTTGATGCTTCTCCCATTAAGGGATTCTTCAAGCTTCTTGGCCTCAGAGAGCTCACTTTTCAGTGTAGCTATCTGTTCCCTACAGTTCTCCAACTCCTGAGAGAGTTTGAGGTTTTCTGACTTTAAACCATTGTGTTCAGATAATTGATTTCTGAGAAAGATAATCTCTTTCTCAGACTTTAGCAGGTCTAAACACAGTGCTTTAAATTCAGATTTAAAATCTTCTGAAGTAAAATTAAAAGAACTAATTACCTGATCTTCTTCAGGTTGGGTTTCTGAGTCTGACTCTGACTCTTCATCCTCTGAATTGTGCTGTGAGGCATTAATTGCCATCATGCAGAATTCCTTTTCTTCTGCATCATCCTCATCATCACTGGAGCTGGATGAGGCTTCTGATTCCTCTTCTGTCTCACTCCAGGATTCAGCAACAAACCCTTTTCTTGTATGCTTATTTTTGCTTGAAGAGGGCTTGCCATTTCCATTCCTTTTGGAGTCTTTCTCCTTTCTTCTTTCTTTTCTGTCCCTTCTGTCCTTGGTCTTGTTCTCTGGACAGTCAGGAACTATGTGCCCTGGTTTCCTGCAACCAAAGCAGATAATGTCTTTATTGTTGCTAATGGACTTGTCATACCTTGGCTTGTCCTGCTCCTTGTATGATCTTCTTCTGAAGTCCTTTCTGGCTATCTTGTAGAATCTTTTGGCCAACAAACTGAGTAGTTCATCATTGCCTGTGCTCTTATCTTCAGGCAGATCCTCAGTTGCCTTGAAGGCTATGGTTTTCTCTTTCCTTGTGGCTGGTGAAGCAGCCTTCTGTTCTTCCTCTCTATTCTTGATGAGTAGCTCATAAGATTTGAGCTTACCCAACAAGGCTTCAGTGGTGATCTCATTTAGACTTCTGGCATCCTTAATTGGCCAGATTCTTGAATCCCAAGTGCTGGGGAAGCACATTAGGATCTTGTCATTAAGTTCTGTCAGAGAAATCTCTTTGTCCAATGTCCTTAGCTCACTGACAATTAGACTCAATCTGTTGTACATGTCTCTCACTGACTCAGTCTCTCCCTTCTTGAAGTTCTCATATTGGGAGATGAGATGGGATCTTCTGTCCTTTCTCTCATCAGCTGAGCCTGAGACTATTTCTGAGAGCTTGTCCCAAATCTCCTTGGCTGAATTACATTCAGCTACCTTTTGAAATATGTCATCTGACATTGTCTGGGCTAGAATGTTCATAGCCTTGGCATCAGCTACTTTCCATTTTTTGATGTCAGCATCTGTTCCTGATGGAGGTGGAACTGTATTTATGCTTGTGCTCTCTGGGGGTCTTGGACACACTGTTAAAACAGAATTAAAAATATCTTCATCAATGGAGTTCATGTAAAGTCTAATCCTTGCCTTCCAAAGTGCAAACTTGGAAAGATTGCACACTGGAGGTCTGGTGCTAGCATAATCTTTATTTTGGGCCATGATTTATGCAAACAAAAACTAATAATAAAATACAAAAGAAAAACAGATCTAGTTTGGAATCTTGGGGTTCAGGTGTTAGTCTGTACAACCAATCAGATATGGTATGTTTAACCAACCTCGCTCTGATACCAATTGAAAGTGCAACTAGATCTGATATATTCTAGAGGGGGGGTGAATAAAGTATATGGTGTTTTAGTACTTTTAAAAACTTTTACAACAATTGTTGTAATAAGTGTGAGCAGGGAAGCAAATATAAATCTAATCACAGAACTAAGCTATGCAAAAACTAAGCACAGACAAATCAAGGCCAGAAACAAAAAGAAAACAAGCAGAACCAGATGACACAAGGAAATATAGTGGTTCCCCAAACTTGGGTACATCCACTCTTCTACCACCCTAGGTAGGAATCCACTGCAGGATGAGTTGATCAAGTGTCCTGGGCACCAATGATCTTTTGATAAGGTGCTCAAAAACCAAAGCAGATTTTTTGATCATGCTATGCAAAAACTAAGCACAGACAAATCAAGGCCAGAAACAAAAAGTAAACAAGCAGAGCCAGAGGACACAAGGAAATATAGTGGTTCCCCAAACTTGGGTACATCCACTCTTCTACCACCCTAGGTAGGAATCCACTGCAGGATGAGTTGATCAGGTGTCCTGGGCACCAATGAGCTTTTGATAAGGTGCTCAAAAACCAAAGCAGATTTTTTGATCAGGTGTCTTGCCACCAATGAGCTTTTGACAAGGTGCTCAAAAACCAAAGCAAATTTTTTGATCAGGTGTCTTGCCACCAATGAGCTTTTGACAAGGTGCTCAAAAACCAGATTCAAACTTTTGAAGGGAGTTTGAGAAACCCTTTACAAACTGGGGGTGAGAGAGTGATGGCAGTCTTCTCTTTCTCAAACAACTGAGAAGACTATGTGGATTGATGTCAAAGCTCCCCCTGAATCCTTGAAATCTTCAGGAAGAAAAGCTTTGCTGAGGGTGATAGGCCTTCAAAGATAGAACTCCAGCAGTAGATGGTTTCAGCAATGGCTAAAATGTTGAGTGTCTGGAGTCTTGAAATGATGTTGGCCTTGAACACTTTGAAAGATGAAGAGATTTTGAAAGCTTGATCTCTTTGATGAGTGTTCTTCAGAATTCTTTTTGACAGAAGATTTTGAATGAGTCTCTGTAATCTGTGTTGTGTATTCTCTTCTTGTTAATCTCTATTGATTCAAAAATATTCTGTCTTTTATTCTCTGTTCCAGAATAGAATATCATTCTCTGTCAAAGATAGTTGTCGGTCTGCATTGATTGCATCCTTAATTGCATAAACTCTTCTGGAGGAAAGTCCACAGAATTATTCCTTGAAAGATCCCTTGAAACTTGGTCCAGAAATAAATGAAAACGGCTAGCAAATCTTTGAATTAATTGCATAATAACTCCTGTCTGATTTGAATTTGAATTCTGGAAGTTAACCAAAATCGTCGAACTGAGCTCTGCTATCGTCGAGCTGAGCTCAGCGAACTGGAAAACTCAAGCAGCAAAATAATCGTTGATCTGAGCTCAAAGATCATCGAACTGAGCTCAGAGATAAAGATCCAGTACAGAGTCAAAACCGTCGAACTGAGCTCACCGATCGTCGAACTGAGTTCGACGATATTAAGAAGTTGAGCTCAGCGATCGTCGAATGGAGTTCAATGATCTGTCGAAGTTGAGCTAGACGATCGTCGACCGGAGTTCGACGAATCGTCGTGCTGAGCTCGACGATCAGACTTGGTCTCCAGACAGAAAAACTTGGTCTTCAGGGCAGCTTCCAATCCTAGATTTCTAACCCTTAGACTCAATTCTAATTGACCTATTAAGCTATATAGGAGGTCAAACAAAGGTTCCTAGAGACATAGTGATCCTGACCCAAAATAGTAATAGGGTGTTCCAACAGTGGAGATGAAGGGGGAGGAGGGTGTGGCCGGCCATGCATGTATGGGGGAAAAATATAAAGAAAAGGGGGAGAGAGAGGGTTGGCCATACATTGGCCTCAAATGGGCCAAAGTATGGAGATAGCCATGCAAAGGTGTCTGGACTTGAAGTGGGCTGCTGCAATTGGAGGGCTCGAGTTCACCATGAAGAGGACCGGTCATGCATCAAGTGGGCTCCAACCTACAAAAAAATTAAAATAAGACACAATATTAGTTATGCTATATAACAAAACAAACATATAAAATAAGACAAATAATAAGATGCAAACAAAATATAATAGAAAACTTTATAATTAAACTTAATAGGATGCATAATAGGATGCATACAAAACATAATACATAATGGGATGCATACCAAACATAAAATAAGGAATTAAAACATAACATCAAGAAAATAGAAATTAGAACCTATAAAACATAAAATACATAAAAATATAATTAATCCTAGGAATATTTATGCAAAACTAACCCAAAAACTGATGACTAAAACTAGTCATCAACACTCTACCTTCTAGAGTTCACCCAATACATAGGGGTGTATGAGGACTCGTTCCTCTTCAGTGCTGCCTACCCCGAGCTTCATTTTGATCTCCCTACTGGCGACCATGACGGCAACATCAGGGCTCGGCTTACTTTTGATCGTAGTCTATATGAGGCCAAAAGGTCTATGGCCTCCAAGTTGCATTCTCCTGCTCTCCATTACATACACCACCTCCTTAGCCATACCTTGAGCGGCCGGGGTGAAAGCTCTGGAGATGTTAGTAGGCAGGATGTGCTATATCTTTATAGCATGTCGTCACATTACCCCGTCCATCTAGGTTATTTGCTCGTACAGTTCATACTTCACCAGGCTGACAACTCACGCATAGGGTCTATCTGTAGCACCCTACATTACCCTCCTAGCGAAGAATATGAACATATTCTCTTCCCTTCCCCCGATGACCGTGGTCGGAAAGACCGTGGTCGCGAAGACCGTGCCTATCACTATGGCCAGTCTTCGATATCTCCGCCTCGTCACCTCCCGTCAGGGCCAGGGTGGCATTATATATTCCCTTGCGAGGCGTGGACGACACGCAAATGACGACAATGACTAAGAGGTAGATCCTGACCACGATGAGCATCTGGTGCCTCCGCACTGCTCTACTTATGCTCAACGAGAGTCTTCTGCCCCTCCTCCTCGATGACGCTCGCAGTATTCACGTGACTTCTAGCACTTCTTTGAGTCTGAGCTCTCACCATGCTTATAGCATACCTAGGAGTCGTAGAAGCGGACTGAAGACGCCATCCTTCAGATTAGGGACCACTTGGGGATCTCTCCATGACTGCCGGCAGCTCCTAGCCCACCTCACTTCCCTAACGATCAGGCCGACCCTCCAACATATTTTTGACATGTATCATTTTATTGGACATGTATTTCTTCAGCATCTATTTGTACCTGTATTATCAAATATTATATATGTTATTATATTTGTTCCTTTTTCATTCGTGTGCTCATTTATTTTCATGATAGTCAGTTCTTTATATGTTGATGAAATTGCTCTCTCAGTTCTTTACATTGTAATGAGGACATTGCAAATTTTAAGTCTCGGGGTGCATGTTCTTCAATTCTATAATTTCTGTGATAGACATGATTATAATTGGTTATACTTTTGCTATCATAGTACTCAAGGTTGTTATACCCCCCAAAAAATTTTTGTTACTCCTTTAAGCTCTCATTAATTCACTCATTTGGGAATATAACTATCTAATTTAACTTCGCACGCTGATTAAAATGAATTGATATAGACTCATTGAGTACTCAAATTTGTTGATTCATAATTATGTATAGAAATTCATTAGCCTAATTTTCTCTATATAATTTATTTTTTAGATTATTCCTTTATATTATTAACTATCAATCACTATATTTTAGAATATATAATTATCTATAATAAAGTGAGTCGATGAGTGTAACATTTTTATAATTTTGAATTAGGGAATCAAAATAAAGAATACTCTCTATTGATGTCTAGAACTTACCCTCTAATGATCCTCAAAACTTTTGCATAGGTTTATTATAAATGACTTAGGCCTCCTTTTGGATAGCTTGAGCCTTACAATCCCAAAACCTTAAACATTATACCCTTGCACACCCAATTTGGACCTAATCCTTATGCCTTTTGATACTCTACTACTAAAATTCACCAAGGCCAAATCCTTACCTATTAGCACACCTATCATTGATACCTTCTTGGAATGAATTTGTTCATAGTGATATGTGGCCTGAGTGCATGTATACTTGCACCCACTTGGAATGATCCCTACTATGAACCCTTGAAAAAAACATAGTGATATGTGGTCTGAGTGCGTGTATACTTGCACCCACATGGAATGATCCCTACTATGGACCCTCGGTTAAGAAAAATAAAAATATAGAGTATCCATCAAAAATATGGGAAGTATAATAATTTTAAAGTCTGGGGGTGCTATTATAACATTGATGTATGTTAAGGTATTTACAAAGCAAGAGGCTCAATCATTATCTAGGTGTGATATGAACCATCGAATTTATCTTTGATTACCCCACCTATAATTTTCTATCCTAAGCCAAAAGGTTACACATTATACAAGTCCTAAGGATCCAACCACACTAACTCTAACTAGTGTCGTCGAGAGGGTGTGAAAAGGTAAGCTCGTGACTATAAATATTGGTACTTATAAGTTTTGAAATACTAATACAAATCTTATTGAGATTGTTATTTTCTCCTCACAATTATTATGGATGACTATACTTCTATTTCTAAGAAAGAGTGAAAGATAGTTAAAAGTTATATTGGAGGAATTTTAAAATAAGGTTATATGTAGAAAAGTCTGCTATACTATTTCATATACAATTACATCATCAAAGTTCTCTTTAAATTCATAGCAAGCAGTGTGCGGAAGCAAAATTATTTATTGGTAATCCAAATGTTTGAATTAGTTTGCTTAGGGACAAACAAACATCTAAGTCTCGGGGTATTTGATGAGTATAATTATGATTGGCTTTTTACTATCATAATTGTAATCATATCCACTATTTTCTACATCCCTATGTAATAAATTCGCGAGAATTGTTAAAAAATTGCTTTATCATGAATAGAAGAGCACAGTTAGGAGTTTCTATTATTCCATATATTAAGCTATTTATTTATTCGTTCATTTTCCTAATGCAGGTATTGCTAACCAGTGGAATTAAAAGTCTTGGAGCAAACAGAGGAGTTCACGGATTCAACATGGGTGATGACAGGTCAAGAATTAGGTGCACACGGGTCAGAACATGCCTGTATTCCATATCCGTGTCCTTTTCGGGATCGACCAGAATAATTGACTGAAAAAGATAGAGCGCCATACGGGTGGGAACACGCCCGTGTTCTCACTCATGTCCTTTTTGGGATAGATTCAACGTCTGCTGCCAACCAACCCGTATGCGAAGAACACGATGAATAACACGACCTTGTTAGTACCCGTGTCAGATGACACGACTCACGACCAAACACGCCTATTTGTGTGGAACCACCTTTGAACCGTCAACACGGCCTGTGACACGGCCGTGTTGGAACTCGTGTCCGACCATGTTTGCAAGTAGACTATATAAACCTGTAGAAAAAATAGAATGGGACTTTATGGATCATTTCATTAGGAGAACTTCTGGAGGACGAAAGTGGAGCATCCAAGAGAAGGAGGAATTAAAGGAGATTTTCGTATGCTTTTAATCTTTCATGTATCTCTTTTAATCTTTCCTTTCCCTTAGTGATCTAACTTTATTTTTTCTTTATTTCACATCAAACTTTTATTTGAACAATTGGATAATCATGTATGTTATTGTTTTCATCAAATTTGTGGTATTTTATTCGTATATAGACTTTCAAACAAAGAGATTTATCCAAGTTATCAATTTATTATTTGTTCTACATAAATTCCAACTTTTTAGATTGAGAAATTGGAAGGTTGCGATGATGTTTATATGTTCATATTTAGGTGTTATTTCTCTTTTCATTTCAATTTGCATGATCGAGAGATATGCTGATTGGATAATTATAATACAGATAAATGGATTCATGGTATTTTAGAGATAGGATTTCATGAATTTATGTATTAGATAGGTTATTTTATTTTAATGCAAATTTGAGGGTTGTAAATTGTTCGAGAGAAAATTTACTCAACTTAGGTTTAGATTTTGAATTGCTCGAGAGAGAATTTGATAAATGTTTAACCTTTACAGTACAACGAATTTGATAGTCTTATTATTACCTGATTACATAGAATTGAGTTAATGTGCGGTTATTTTCATGTGAATGCTCATAGACTTTCGGCTTTTTATCATCTTTAATCCTCCAATGTTTTTGTATCCAAGTAGTCATAGTTATGTTAATCTAGGTTAAAAATCAATTTTAATTATAGGTATGATAATAGAGTGAGGGTGAGTACAAGTTTTTGAAAAGACCCTGTGGAATACGACACGAGATGTATATTTCTCCTATACTATGATTGATAGGTGCACTTGCCTGAAGGTAAAATCAATCTAGTTTATGCCCATCTACATAGTTTATACTAAAGTGTATATTGAATCTGCATCAAGTTATTACTTGTTAAAAAATAACCATCAGTGAGCTTGCTTCACTCAACGCCTGTGGACTTAGGAAATTTCCTGTCTTTCCAATCAACTTCTTTGAGTCCACCTATCAATGTCACTTGGAACACCTATCCAATTAATATGACATACACTAACCTGCATGCATGAATTGAAACATACATCAAATACATACTTCTGTATATCATTGAGTTGAAAGGTCTTATTCAAATCAAGTACATTATTTCTAATGTACCCAACACAAGGGTAGTGTGGATGACAACATGCATGAGTTTACCATGTTGGGATGTTATACGGGGTCTACTTTTGATGACGAAGCGCGTAAGACCAATAGGTTCTACAAGGGACTGGGAGATGAGCTTAGGTTACTGCTCTCGGGTCCGATGAATCAAGGGTTTCAAGTGTTGGTTAATACAACTCATTCGTTAGAGAAGGGCATGAAGAGGGTGCTGGGCCGGAGGGACTTGGCTGTGATAAAGCACGAGTTCAAAATGTCACATCCTGGAATGTCTGACTAACGCAAGAGTTGGAATAAGAAGTCCAAGTCTTCTAGATAGGCTCATTCTACTGGCACTTCTGGAGCAACTTCGGGGTGAGGCCTGCTTAAATGTTACACATGTGGTAATGTGAGACACATAGCCCAAAACTATTGCAGTGGCCCTCCAAAGGCGGAGAATACGGCAGGAGAATCTAACGCTGAGAAGGGAAAGGCAGTGGAGTCCACTTCCTGCCAATATGCTCCAACTCAGCCAAGGGTGTACAATATTGGCCAACAAGAGGCCATCAAATAGGTTGATGTCATTATAGGTATGAGTATTATATAGTTTTCAGGCTTTATATACTTTATACCTTGTGAATTGCTTGTGTATAACAAGATAAGTATAGGATTTGTCCTTATTCGAGAGCATCCAGCGAGGGAACTGTTCGATATAGGTTCTTCGCATATGTTTATATTTGAGGACTTCGTATCACGGATCGGATAATCTTATATCGACAGATAGAGTAAAGGTGTTGTTACCTAATGAATGTGTGATGCGTGCGGATAGGTCTTGTTATGTTGAGGTACAGATAGGAAGTCATGATTTCGGATTGGAAGCGTCTGTGATGCCGATATCTGAGTTCGATGTAATCTTTGGTTTGGACTAGCTCTCGTAGTAGCATGGCCGTATAGATTTCAACTCTAAGCTCGGCACACTGGGACAGAACACTGAACAAGAGACTAAGTTCACTGGTATGTGAGGATCGAGCAAGATATTGATGTCTGCTCTCCAGGTAGTCAAGCTGTTCGGAAGGGCGCGAAGTTATTCTTCACGCTGTTGGAGGCTATTGAGTCGAAGAACAATTTGAGTGACGTTCATGTTGTGTCGGAGTATGCAGATGTGTTTCTGAAGGATCTCCCTAGGTTACCGCCCTAGCGGGAGATTGAATTCGGTATAGAGTTGGTGTCAAGTGTGAAACCTGTGGCCCGCTCACAATACCGAGTGGCTCCAAATGAGATGGCGGAATTAAAAGTTCAACTGCAAGAATTTTTAAAGCAAGGCTATATACGTCAGTATGTCACCTTGGAGTGCACCGATCCTCTTTGTGAAAAAAAGGACGAAAGCTTGTGGCTATGCATTAACTATCAAGAGTTAAACAAGCTGACAGAGAAGAACAAGTATCTGATTCCACGGATTGATGACTTGTTCGATCAGCTGGTGGGATCAACTATCCACTTGAAGCTAGATTTAAAGTCTGGTTATTACCAGTTGAGGATTCAGGAGGATAACATTACCAAGACGCTATTTGGTACATGCTACGGTCACTATGAGTTCATTGTAATACCTTTTGGGCTAACAAATGCGCCATCGATATTCATGGACTTGATGAATAGAACCTTTCGGGAGTACTTAGACCTATATATGATCATGATGACGAAGATGCTGATGCGGCCAATGATTCCCGTCAAAAAGAGTTCGTGGATTGGGATGATCGTGTCGCAAGCTCGAGGATGGTATTCTACCAAGACGTCCTCGCCATCGCCGCTACATGTTTTGCACGTCGTCCGCAGCCATTAAATAAAATATATAATTATAAATTAAATAATTATAATCATATATTTTAGCAAATTATATTTTAAGCAATTTTATATTTAGAGTTTATTTCATGTTTAGTAATTTCATTTCAAGTGTTATGATGGGTGCTTATAACCATCATTTGTTGTTTTTAATTATTTCATTTCATATGTAAGATGGGTGCGTATAACCCTCATGAGTGGTTTAATTTTCAAGGGTGGAGATTAAGTGGTGTAGGCTATATATAGCCATGGTTATGAAGAATTTAGTAGAGAATGAATGAGAATTGAAAACCTAATCTTGCTTGAGATTTCCCTCCTCCCCTCCTCTCCTCCTCCTCTCAGAATTTCGTCTACCCCCTTTGTCTCATTCCTCTTGGCCGCCGGCCACTTCCTCTCTCATCTCCATCTCGGCCTCCTCTTCCCCTCCTCCACCTCTAGTTCTCCCCTAACAACCACTTTTCTCCCCTTCCAAACCGATCCCCTCTTCCCTCCCAAGGAACATAGTCGGCCACCCTTTCCCTCCCCTTTCAAAAACAAATCCCTCCACCCACATCCTCCACCAACCCGAGCCCTCTCTTTCGCTTCAACACCTAAGCCGACCACCCTCTTCATCACCAAAGCAAACACGACCACCTTCATCCCAACAAAATAACCGGCCTACCCTCACTTTCCACAATGTTTTCTCTCTCCACTCTCCATACATAAAGTCACTCAAAAGTTCTCCCTCTTCTAGGGTTTTATTGCGAAGGAAGATGGCTTACAATAGTCATCGCCCGTTGCGGATCCGTGGAGTCGCATGGAGATAGATTCAACCACCGTCGTTAGCACTTCCTATACTCATCTTGTGGACGGATTATTTTTTATGGGATTTGGGTAACAAATTTCTATATTTTCTCTGTGTGTTTCTTCTAAAATAATGTGAGATTTCGTGGAATTAGAAGGCTAATATTTTGTCCTGATTTATATTGAAATGCGTTCTTAATTAAAATATGATTTTTTGAGCATTTAATTTTTCGAATATTTTCGTAAACTTGTTTCGGGTAGATCTCGTGAACACCTGTGGAAATCGATTTTGTTTCCTTGATTTCTCCTTGATTCAAGTGATTTGGCCACCCTCATATTAATTAATTTTTGGGATTGATTTGGACTTTATTTTAAATCGCTATTTTAGACCAGGTCCTCTTGTATTGGTTTGTGATTTGCTAGCGAATAAATATTAATTAGAATTGCTAATTGTCCGGATCGGGTAAGTCCTATTCGCTTGAGCAAACATTGGAATATAGCCCGTGTTCAATCTATAAAAGGGGTAGCGTCCCTTTGCATTGTTTGATGTTGATAATTGTGCTAATAATTGCTTGTGTAATCGATTGTGTTATTTAGATAAATCGCTCTCTATGTACTTATTTAATTGCAAAACCTAAGAACGTGTAGTTTAATCCATCGATCTCATGGGCTTGGATCAATTTGGTATCATAGGGAGATTCACGTCAATTTCCTAATTGCCACCCTCCCCCTTTTATTAGTACGTCGACACGCACTTGTCTTGCACGTTTATTTATTCAAATTACAAAAAAAACAATTCTGGTCTGCCAAAAGCGGCCTAAATTTTATTTTTCTGCAAAAAATTTCAGAAGAAATTATTTAATAATAATAAAAATATATATATTATCACCCTAGTTATTTAGCGGGATTAATTTCGACTATCTTAGAATTATACGGGTCAGAATCCTTAATTCTTGCATGTGCACAAGAATCGGATCGAGTTTTCTCTCTAGTTCTCACTAATATGGCCTATGATGTTTATGCTTCTCGTTTAGACTATTGGTATGATAAAGCCATGAATAAACATACCCCGACCTTGCCTTCATACCATAGGAATTCCAACTGTCCCCACACAATTCCTCAGGCTGATAGTGAGATACCCACGTTTGATGGTTATGGGAATTCTAAAAATTTTAGGGACTGGCTTATGGGGATAGAAGCTATTTTTGATTATCACATATGGGGCGACCACTACAAGGTTGTCTTATCCAGAGAGAGCTTAGTTGGTCCAGCCCTGGTGTTTTGGCTGAACGAAGAGCGTCGTGCTTATAGCTGTCCATATGCTTCATCGGCCGCACATGCTAAGCCTACTCTCGGATCAATTTGATCTTGCCTACCTCTGTGCTGCAGAAACCAAGCCTGTGAATGAGTATTGTTATGGAGCTAGACTCGTAGCTACACATAGGAGTTACCCGATGCATCAGGTTATCTCTTTTCCCCACAATGATAGGACTACACCTAGTGTGCCTAATTCCACTCCTATGGAAAATACGCCGTGTCGACCCTATGTTTTGGAATCGAAAAATGTTACTACTAGAGTTATGCCTCATTTAGCCTCAACGTCTAAGCCCCTTGAGATAGTGACTGATACCTCTAAGGATTCTTATATGGACATAATATCTCTGGATTCAGAAGTTGACCAGCTAGGTGTGAGTATCCCTTCATGTATGATAGTGCCCAGCGAGACTGATGATTCTGATAGTGAGGGATTCCCTAGTGATTTATAAGACGATGTTTGTGATGATGATATTCTGATCTGTGAGAGTATTCCATTGCCTAATAACTGCCCTACTAGCATTGTGCCTGACCACCCTAGTATTGAGTGCCCTCTCTCCAGGATACGATCCCCATAATGATAGAATCTATGATCGAACCTACTGAGATTGTATCTGAGTTATCTGAGGAGCCAAAGAGTGAAGATTTCCCTATTGATATTGTGGATGATTTACCATCTGAGGGAATGGTAATTTAGAACTATTCTATCATTGTACACCCGGATGAGAGTTCTTTGATGATATCATCGTTGGGTGAAATTTATACTGATTCAGATTTTTATCTCGGGATTGAATTTACCGACCCTTCCCCCTATTTATTTGCCTATCTTAGCTGAATTCTTAGGACGTGGAACCAGTAGACCTAGTCCGAGTTTTTGTGTGATGCCCACTTTATTAGTTAGTAAAGATAGCCTAGAGGTCAGCAAGATAGCCAGTATGCGGCCTGGTTTCTGTGGAACCAGTAGACCTAGTCCTTGTTTATTGTGTTGTTAAATTTTCTCAACGTGGTCAGCAAGATAGCCCAAACGCCAAATTAATATCTTCGGAACTACCCAGTTCTCACGTTGAACCAGCGGGACCAAGGAACAGAGGTTAATCCCAACAAACAATGGAAGCACAAGCAGGTCTTTTATACATTTACTTCTTTACAACACGAGGCATACATAGCGAGACATGATTTCGCTAGTATAACAGCTGTAAACAGAAAGCACCAAAAAAACAAGCCGGGCGGACAGAACCGGAGTCCGCCGAGACCGCGAGGTCGCCGAGGTCGCCGAGACCGCTGAGCTCACCCAAGCTATGCTGCAATTCGCCGAATAGACACGGAGTCCGCCGAAGCCGCGAGGCCGCGCGGACACACCGTTATTCGCCTCCTGCTGAACCTGAACTGAGGAACACCCCTACCGGCCTGAAGCCGGCGGAGAGGTTATTGAAGCTGGCAAAGATGAAACAGAACTGACAAGCCGCAGAGCGACCTCTTGCTGAGTCTGCAGAGACTGCACACTTCCAAGTACTTGACCGAAGTCACAGCCAAACTCCTGGCTCCTTGAAGCTATCCGTGCGACCTGCACACAGCAAACCGTCACCCTGAAACAATCCGCGCGGACTGACAAACACAGACTGCAGCTCCTTGCACATCCCAACTTACTGTTCACTCTAGTTACTTAGGTTTGCCAGGGGGGTCCTATTTATAGGTAAGGTGAGGAGTGTGGTCACCGCCCATGAGAGCGACACCGCCCCAGCCCGCGCGATAGTAAAAACACCGTCCGCTGAGTCCGCAAGTACTTAGCCGGATACCAAGGAAAACCGCCAGGAGCAAGGCAAACATTGGTGAACCCTCTCCAGTCCGCCCAAGCTATGCGAACAAGGCATCAGCCCGCAAAGCTCCAACCACTACAGGACAGCAACCCCCTTCAATGGCAGTCCGCACCAACCCGAGGCAGTCCGCAGGACTCACACCTCAATCCGCCACAAGTCCACAACCAAAGGAAGACAGCAACAGTCCGCCCGGTCACAGCGGACTTGGCGGATACAAGGGACTGGGAGATGAGCTTAGGTTACTGCTCTCGGGTCCGATGAATAGAGGGTTTCAAGTGTTGGTTAATACAACTCATTCGTTAGAGAAGGGCATGAAGAGGGTGCTGGGCCGGAGGGACTTGGCTGTGATAAAGCACGAGTTCAAAATGTCACATCCTGGAATGTCTGACTAACGCAAGAGTTGGAATAAGAAGTCCAAGTCTTCTAGATAGGCTCATTCTACTGGCACTTCTGGAGCCACTTCGGGGTGAGGCCTGCTTAAATGTTACACATGTGGTAATGTGAGACACATAGCCCAAAACTATTGCAGTGGCCCTCCAAAGGCGGAGAATACGGCAGGAGAATCTAACGCTGAGAAGGGAAAGGCAGTGGAGTCCACTTCCTGCCAATATGCTCCAACTCAGCCAAGGGTGTACAATATTGGCCAACAAGAGGCCATCAAATAGGTTGATGTCATTATAGGTATGAGTATTATATAGTTTTCAGGCTTTATATACTTTATACCTTGTGAATTGCTTGTGTATAACAAGATAAGTATAGGATTTGTCCTTATTCGAGAGCATCCAGCGAGGGAACTGTTCGATATAGGTTCTTCGCATATGTTTATATTTGAGGACTTCGTATCACGGATCGGATAATCTTATATCGACAGATAGAGTAAAGGTGTTGTTACCTAATGAATGTGTGATGCGTGCGGATAGGTCTTGTTATGTTGAGGTACAGATAGGAAGTCATGATTTCGGATTGGAAGCGTCTGTGATGCCGATATCTGAGTTCGATGTAATCTTTGGTTTGGACTAGCTCTCATAGTAGCATGGCCGTATAGATTTCAACTCTAAGCTCGGCACACTGGGACAGAACACTGAACAAGAGACTAAGTTCACTGGTATGTGAGGATCGAGCAAGATATTGATGTCTGCTCTCCAGGTAGTCAAGCTGTTCGGAAGGGCACGAAGTTATTCTTCACGCTGTTGGAGGCTATTGAGTCGAAGAACAATTTGAGTGACGTTCATGTTGTGTCGGAGTATGCAGATGTGTTTCTGAAGGATCTCCCTAGGTTACCGCCCTAGCGGGAGATTGAATTCGGTATAGAGTTGGTGTCAAGTGTGAAACCTGTGGCCCGCTCACAATACCGAGTGGCTCCAAATGAGATGGCGGAATTAAAAGTTCAACTGCAAGAATTTTTAAAGCAAGGCTATATACGTCAGTATGTCACCTTGGAGTGCACCGATCCTCTTTGTGAAAAAAAAGGACGAAAGCTTGTGGCTATGCATTAACTATCAAGAGTTAAACAAGCTGACAGAGAAGAACAAGTATCTGATTCCACGGATTGATGACTTGTTCGATCAGCTGGTGGGATCAACTATCCACTTGAAGCTAGATTTAAAGTCTGGTTATTACCAGTTGAGGATTCAGGAGGATAACATTACCAAGACGCTATTTGGTACATGCTACGGTCACTATGAGTTCATTATAATACCTTTTGGGCTAACAAATGCGCCATCGATATTCATGGACTTGACGAATAGAACCTTTCGGGAGTACTTAGACCTATATATGATCATGATGACGAAGATGCTGATGCGGCCAATGATCCCCGTCAAAAAGAGTTCGTGGATTGGGATGATCGTGTCGCAAGCTCGAGGATGGTATTCTACCAAGACGTCCTCGCCATCGCCGCTACATGTTTTGCACGTCGTCCGCAACCATTAAATAAAATATATAATTATAAATTAAATAATTATAATCATATATTTTAGCAAATTATATTTTAAGCAATTTTATATTTAGAGTTTATTTCATGTTTAGTAATTTCATTTCAAGTGTTATGATGGGTGCTTATAACCATCATTTGTTGTTTTTAATTATTTCATTTCATATGTAAGATGGGTGCGTATAACCCTCATGAGTGGTTTAATTTTCAAGGGTGGAGATTAAGTGGTGTACGCTATATATAGCCATGGTTATGAAGAATTTAGTAGAGAATGAATGAGAATTGAAAACCTAATCTTGCTTGAGATTTCCCTCCTCCCCTCCTCTCCTCCTCCTCTCAGAATTTCGTCTACCCCCTTTGTCTCATTCCTCTTGGCCGCCGGCCACTTCCTCTCTCATCTCCATCTCGGCCTCCTCTTCCCCTCCTCCACCTCTAGTTCTCCACTAACAGCCACTTTTCTCCCCTTCCAAACCGATCCCCTCTTCCCTCCCAAGGAACATAGTCGGCCACCCTTTCCCTCCCCTTTCAAAAACAAATCCCTCCACCCACATCCTCCACCAACCCGAGCCCTCTCTTTCGCTTCAACACCTAAGCCGACCACCCTCTTCATCACCAAAGCAAACACGACCACCTTCATCCCAACAAAATAACCGGCCTACCCTCACTTTCCACAATGTTTTCTCTCTCCACTCTCCATACATAAAGTCACTCAAAAGTTCTCCCTCTTCTAGGGTTTTATTGCGAAGGAAGATGGCTTACAATAGTCATCGCCCGTTGTGGATCCGTGGAGTCGCATGGAGATAGATTCAACCACCGTCGTTAGCACTTCCTATACTCATCTTGTGGACGGATTATTTTTTATGGGATTTGGGTAACAAATTTCTATATTTTCTCTGTGTGTTTCTTCTAAAATAATGTGAGATTTCGTGGAATTAGAAGGCTAATATTTTGTCCTGATTTATATTGAAATGCGTTCTTAATTAAAATATGATTTTTTGAGCATTTAATTTTTCGAATATTTTCGTAAACTTGTTTCGGGTAGATCTCGTGAACACCTGTGGAAATCGATTTTGTTTCCTTGATTTCTCCTTGATTCAAGTGATTTGGCCACCATCATATTAATTAATTTTTGGGATTGATTTGGACTTTATTTTAAATCGCTATTTTAGACCAGGTCCTCTTGTATTGGTTTGTGATTTGCTAGCGAATAAATATTAATTAGAATTGCTAATTGTCCGGATCGGGTAAGTCCTATTCGCTTGAGCAAACATTGGAATATAGCCCGTGTTCAATCTATAAAAGGGGTAGCGTCCCTTTGCATTGTTTGATGTTGATAATTGTGCTAATAATTGCTTGTGTAATCGATTGTGTTATTTAGATAAATCGCTCTCTATGTACTTATTTAATTGCAAAACCTAAGAACGTGTAGTTTAATCCATCGATCTCATGGGCTTGGATCAATTTGGTATCAGTGGGAGATTCACGTCAATTTCCTAATTGCCACCCTCCCCCTTTTATTAGTACGTCGACACGCACTTGTCTTGCACGTTTATTTATTCAAATTACAAAAAAAACAATTCTGGTCTGCCAAAAGCGGCCTAAATTTTATTTTTCTGCAAAAAATTTCAGAAGAAATTATTTAATAATAATAATAATAATATATATATTATCACCCTAGTTATTTAGCGGGATTAATTTCGACTATCTTAGAATTATACGGGTCAGAATCCTTAATTCTTGCATGTGCACAAGAATCGGATCGAGTTTTCTCTCTAGTTCTCACTAATATGGCCTATGATGTTTATGCTTCTCGTTTAGACTATTGGTATGATAAAGCCATGAATAAACATACCCCGACCTTGCCTTCATACCATAGGAATTCCAACTGTCCCCACACAATTCCTCAGGCTGATAGTGAGATACCCACGTTTGATGGTTATGGCAATTCTAAAAATTTTAGGGACTGGCTTATGGGGATAGAAGCTATTTTTGATTATCACATATGGGGCGACCACTACAAGGTTGTCTTATCCAGAGAGAGCTTAGTTGGTCCAGCCCTGGTGTTTTGGCTGAACGAAGAGCGTCGTGCTTATAGCTGTCCATATGCTTCATCGGCCGCACATGCTAAGCCTACTCTCGGATCAATTTGATCCTGCCTACCTCTGTGCTGCAGAAACCAAGCCTGTGAATGAGTATTGTTATGGAGCTAGACTCGTAGCTACACATAGGAGTTACCCTATGCATCAGGTTATCTCTTTTCCCCACAATGATAGGACTACACCTAGTGTGCCTAATTCCACTCCTATGGAAAATACGCCGTGTCGACCCTATGTTTTGGAATCGAAAAATGTTACTACTAGAGTTATGCCTCATTTAGCCTCAACGTCTAAGCCCCTTGAGATAGTGACTGATACCTCTAAGGATTCTTATATGGACATAATATCTCTGGATTCAGAAGTTGACCAGCTAGGTGTGAGTATCCCTTCATGTATGATAGTGCCCAGCGAGACTGATGATTCTGATAGTGAGGGATTCCCTAGTGATTTATAAGACGATGTTTGTGATGATGATATTCTGATCTGTGAGAGTATTCCATTGCCTAATAACTGCCCTACTAGCATTGTGCCTGACCACCCTAGTATTGAGTGCCCTCTCTCCAGGATACGATCCCCATAATGATAGAATCTATGATCGAACCTACTGAGATTGTATCTGAGTTATCTGAGGAGCCAAAGAGTGAAGATTTCCCTATTGATATTGTGGATGATTTACCATCTGAGGGAATGGTAATTTAGAACTATTCTATCATTGTACACCCGGATGAGAGTTCTTTGATGATATCATCGTTGGGTGAAATTTATACTGATTCATATTTTTATCTCGGGATTGAATTTACCGACCCTTCCCCCTGTTTATTTGCCTATCTTAGCTGACTTCTTAGGACGTGGAACCAGTAGACCTAGTCCGAGTTTTTGTGTGATGCCCACTTTATTAGTTAGTAAAGATAGCCTAGAGGTCAGCAAGATAGCCAGTATGCGGCCTGGTTTCTGTGGAACCAGTAGACCTAGTCCTTATTTATTGTGTTGTTAAATTTTCTCAACGTGGTCAGCAAGATAGCCCAAACGCCAAATTAATATCTTCGGAACTACCCAGTTCTCACGTTGAACCAGCGGGACCAAGGAACAGAGGTTAATCCCAACAAACAATGGAAGCACAAGCAGGTCTTTTATACATTTACTTCTTTACAACACGAGGCATACATAGCGAGACATGATTTCGCTAGTATAACAGCTGTAAACAGAAAGCACCAAAAAAACAAGCCGGGCGGACAGAACCGGAGTCCGCCGAGACTGCGAGGTCGCCGAGGTCGCCGAGACCGCTGAGCTCACCCAAGCTATGCTGCAATTCGCCGAATAGACAAGGAGTCCGCCGAAGCCGCGAGGCCGCGCGGACACACCGTTATTCGCCTCCTGCTGAACCTGAACTGAGGAACACTCCTACCGGCCTGAAGCCGGCGGACAGGTTATTGAAGCTGGCAAAGATGAAACAGAACTGACAAGCCGCAGAGCGACCTCTTGCTGAGTCCGCAGAGACTGCACACTTCCAAGTACTTGACCGACGTCACAGCCAAACTCCTGGCTCCTTGAAGCTATCCGTGCGACCTGCACACAGCAAACCGTCACCCTGAAACAATCCGCGCGGACTGACAAACACAGACCGCAGCTCCTTGCACATCCCAACTTACTGTTCACTCTAGTTACTTAGGTTTGCCAGGGGGGTCCTATTTATAGGTAAGGTGAGGAGTGTGGTCACCGCCCATGAGATAGCGACACCGCCCCAGCCCGCGCGATAGTAAAAACACCGTCCGCTGAGTCCGCAAGTACTTAGCCGGATACCAAGGAAAACCGCCAGGAGCAAGGCAAACATTGGTGAACCCTCTCCAGTCCGCCCAAGCTATGCGAACAAGGCATCAGCCCGCAAAGCTCCAACCACTACAGGACAGCAACCCCCTTCAATGGCAGTCCGCACCAACCCGAGGCAGTCCGCAGGACTCACACCTCAATCCGCCACAAGTCCACAACCAAAGGAAGACAGCAACAGTCCGCCCGGTCACAGCGGACTTGGCGGATACTGCGGACACCATGGCCTTGGCACAAAGTGTGACCAAGTCCAAAACCATCAAGGGCCAATGCGAGCATGGCGGACTCAAATTCTCGTCCGCCAAACACCCTAGCACAGACCGCCACCAGTCCGCGAGCTCCTCGCACTCCTGTCCAACGCAGCAGCCAACCCCGGACTCCAAAACCAGTCCGCCAATCGATCTCCACAGCAAATCGCCTGATGTGCCACCAGAGCTCGACAAGGCCTCAGCCAAGCTCTAAGCCCAGTCCGCAACAGCCCACACCGCGGACACTCCAGTCCGCAAGCTTCCCGCGGACATGAGCCAACTCGCCTATCAGCACAAGCTTGCACTCGCGACCACTGAGCAATGCACCAGTCCGCAAGCCTCCATCCGCACAGGCCGCTCCTTGGCAAAGCCAATCAGCGAACACCCTATCCGCAGAAACCAGGCCGCATAGTCCGCGGACTACATGCAAGAAGCCGCTCAGAAGAACAACCGGCTTCACTAGACCTTCCACCAGGCCGCACATCTCAGTCTGCCCAGTCCGCCTAGTCCGCCAAAGCTGTCCGCCACAGGCCGCCCGGCTTGTCCCGTCACCCACTTCCACTTCACAAAATTCAACACTCCCCCTTGAAGTGGGAAGTGGTGACCAAGCCTAGCAAGTTGCGCAAGCGTTCAAAAGGCCCCTTTGACAGTGGCTTCGTGAAGATGTCAGCAAGATTATCTTCACTCCGAACATGCCCGACCAGCAGAGACCCTTCCAAAACCTTCTCCCTAATGAAGTGGTGATCAATCTCTATATGCTTGGTCCTGGCGTGACACACTGGATTGTTAACTAGTTTGAGAGCACTCTCATTGTCACCCCAGAGTAAAGTAGGCCCTTGCACTTCTTCATGAACATCCTCTATAAGCCTCCTCAACCAAACGGCTTCCCGAGCAGCCAAGGCCGAAGCCTTATACTCCGCCTCCGTGGTTGACACCGACACCGAGTCCTGCTTCTTGCTACACCACGAGATGCTAGCTGAACCGCAAGTGAACACATAACCTGAAGTAGACCTTCGATCATCCGAATCACCGCCATAGTCAGCATCCGTGTACACGAGCAACGCAAACTACGAGTCCCTTCTATAGAGGAGTCCCATGTCAGAAGAAGCCTTGACATACTTCAGAATTCCTTTTGCTGCCACTAGATGAGATTGCCTTGGTTCAGCCATATACCGACTTACTCGGCCAACAGCATAAGCAATATCCGACCTTGTAATCGTCAGGTAAATCAAGCTCCCAATAAGAGCCCTGAACACCAAGGGATCATGAAGAACCCTTCCCTCATCTCGTCGAAGCTTCAGCCCAGATTCCAGTGGAGTAGAGCACTTCTTCCCTTCACCCATGCCAAACTGCTTCACAATGTGATCAGCATATCCTTTCTGGCTAATGAGAACCCCGCACTCCTTCCTCTCCACTTCCAGATCGAGAAAGTGATGCAACTCTCCCAAGTCTTTCATCTCGAAGCGTATAGCAAGCTCTGCCCTGAGCCTTGCTACTTCCCCCTCCGAATTCCCTGTGATGATCATGTCATCCACATACAGCAGGACCAAGACTCGTAGCTCTCCCTTCTTCTTGATGAACAAGCTTGAATCCGAGTTAGAAGCAAGGTATCCACAGAATTGCAAGTACTCTGCAATCTTCCCATACCACGCTCTAGGAGCTTGCTTCAACCCATAGAGAGCCTTCCTGAGTTTGCAGACATAGTCCGGATGCTTTTCAGAGACAAAACCAAGCGGCTGATCCATGAAGATGTCTTTGTCAATCTCTCTGTAAAGAAAGGCATTCTTCACATCGAGTTGCCACAACCTCCATCCCTTGCTGGCAGCCAAGGCGATCACCAATCTTATAGAAGTCATCTTCGCAACTGGACTGAATGTCTCCTCATAGTCTTCTACATACTGCTGTGAGAATCCTCTAGCGACCAGGCGAGCCTTGAACCGATCAATGCTCCCATCAGCCTTCTTCTTCAACTTATACACCCACTTGCAAGTAACCGGAGTAATGCCATCAACCTTGGGCACAAGGTCCCAGGTTTCATTCTTCTTCAGAGCATCAATCTCTTCCTTCATGGCATCTTCCCACTCCTTTACTCCAGTGGCCTCGTTGAAGTTTGAAGGCTCTCGCTCATCCAGAGGACCTGCAAAGAAGCAGGAGACAAAACTCACTGCATTCCCATCACAGTACCGAGCCGGTGGCTTAACCACCCTCTTCGATCTCCGAAGACATGGCTCCTTGCTCACGGCTTCCGTTGCTTCTTCGGGCTCCACTCCTACCTGGGGCAAGCATTGAGCAGTGCTCCCCCTGCTTCCTGAGCCAGAAGGCTCAGCCTCGGAGTTCGAAGCAACAGGAGCTGCTGGTGAAACAGCAAGCTCCTCTTCCAAGCCTTCAGCAACCACCACCGGTGCTTCATCAACCTTACTACTTCCGATTAGCTCCATCGAGCCACCTCCATATGACGTCAGCTCGTCAAAGACAATGTCACTTGACACCACGAACTTCTTCGTCACAGGGTCCATGCATTTCCATCCCTTCTTCCGCTCATCATAGCCAACAAAGACAAGTTTCCTTGCCTTCGCATCCAGCTTTGTCCGTGAAGCATCCGGGACATGCACGTAGCAAGTTGAACCGAACACCCTAAGGTGTCCAACACTCAGCTTCTCCTTCAGCAACAGCTCAATAGGAGTCTTCATGTTGATAGGGCTGAGTGGCATCTGGTTGATAACATAAGCAGCACAAGACATTCCCTCCGCCCAAAAGGACCTTGGGATATCTTTCGCATGAAGCCAGCATTTGCAGGTCTCCGTCAGATGACGGATCTTCCGCTCCGCTACCCCATTTTGTTGTGGAGTGTGGGCACACGTAAGCTCCCGTTGGATCCCGTGCTTCCTGCAGAAGTTAGAAAACTCGGAGGAAACAAATTCACCCCCGTTATCAGTTCTAAGTTTCTTAACCCACAAGCCAAGCCGGCCTTCTACCAACTCCTTGAACTCCACGAACAAATGGAAGGTTTCTGACTTCTCCTTTAAGAAGTACACCCAAGTATACCTTGAGTAGTCATCAACCAAGACAAGCATATATCTGCTTCCAACAAGGCTGGCAGTAACCGTTGGTCACATCAGGTCGCCATGAATACACTCCAATGGTTTCTTGCTCCTTGTTTGTGATTTATCAAACGGAAGGCGATGTGCCTTACCGTATTGACATCCCGCACAAACATGCCCATCACCAAAGGAGGACAACTTCATCAACCCCCTCACCAAACTTCTACTCGCCATCGCCTTTAGCTTGTCCATGCCAACATGCCCCATCCTCTCATGCCAGATAGCATCGCTATCATTGGCCCTCATCTTATCAACATAAGCACTAGTGGAAAGAACAAACAAGTTCTTCACCCTCCTCCCAACATGAGCAACATCAGCCTTCACCGATGATACGTTGCGAAGGAACCTCACGTCTGTTGGCCCAAACAGAACGTGATACCCAGCGTCCACCGCATTGGTCACCGAGAAGAGGTTTTTCTTCATGCCTGGCACGTGATACACACTCCTTAACGTGAGTGGCCCCTGATCACTACCCAATGATACGACCCCCTCTTTCTCTACTGTATAAACAGTATTATCAGCAGTGATAATAGCTTCATTACCTGAGTAAGCCTGCATGGAGGTGAACTTCGATTTGTCTCCGGTGAGGTGATGACCACACTCGGAGTCCACGTTCCACTCGCTGTTGAAGTCCTCAGCAGACAAGGCCTAGACACAAGTGCCCGTCAAGAAAGCTCCGCCCCATTCTGCTTCTTCACTTCTCGAGCAAGCCTCCTCCTTTCCCACAACATGCCCAGGCTGCAGTTTGACCTTGCAGTCCCGCTTGAAGTGCCCTCGCTGATGACACCGGTAGCACTTCAGATTCTTCTTCCAGTCCTTAGGAGCATTGCTCCTCTCTGGTGGATATGAAGTTAAAGTCTCCTTCTCACCAGCGGCCTGCACCTTCTTCTTCTTCTTCCCTTCCCATCCTTTCTTCTTTCCTAAGAAGAGAGCTTCGCTGCCTTCCTGATTCAGGTTCACTCCAGCCATCTGCCTTGCTAAGCTCTCCTGCGAGGCAAGCAGATTCTCCAGCTCCAGCAACGATGGCTGAGTAGCCCACCCTTGAACAGATGTAACAAAGGCCACATACTCCTTCCGCAAGCCACGGATGATGTGCCTTTTCATCTTTGCCTCAGAGATAGGCTCATCAGGATCCAGTGCCGACAGCTCAGCACACAAGCTCTTCATCTTTAAGAAGTACTTGGAGATGGAAAGGTCTCCCTGAGTTGCCCTGGCCAACTCATTCTCCAGGAACTGAAGCCGCGCCACATTCTTCCTATTGAACAACTCATCAATGGTTGTCCAAATATCAGCAGCCGACTCACATCCAACGATGTGATCAAACAGTTCCGGAGACACGGCTCTCTTCAGAATGAACTCCGCCTTAGCATTTGTTCTTCTCCAGAGCCTAACCTGCTCAGCAGTACCGAACGCAGCAGTGACTTTCTGCCTGTCGTCACCACCGACGACTTCCCACAGCTCCTCGCCAAGAAGATAACTCTTCATGCACGACTTCCACTTCTTGAAGTTAGTCGGCGTTAAGAGTTCAATGCCCAGACCTCTTGCAAAGCTCCCTTCCATTGCAATACCTGTTGGCAACCTTTCAGCAGCTCCGAGCAACAACACAGGTTGATCACCACTCAATCACTGAGTAACAACACTGGCTGACTTCCGCTCACGCAACTGAACCTCAGAAACCTCGCTCTGATACCATGTTAAATTTTCTCAACGTGGTCAGCAAGATAGCCCAAACGCCAAATTAATATCTTCGGAACTACCCAGTTCTCACGTTGAACCAGCGGGACCAAGGAACAGAGGTTAATCCCAACAAACAATGGAAGCACAAGCAGGTCTTTTATACATTTACTTCTTTACAACACGAGGCATACATAGCGAGACATGATTTCGCTAGTATAACAGCTGTAAACAGAAAGCACCAAAAAAACAAGCCGGGCGGACAGCACCGGAGTCCGCCGAGACCGTGAGGTCGCCGAGGTCGCCGAGACCGCTGAGCTCACCCAAGCTATGCTGCAATTCGCCGAATAGACACGGAGTCCGCCGAAGCCGCGAGGCCGCACGGACACACCGTTATTCGCCGCCTGCTGAACCTGAACTGAGGAACACCCCTACCTGCCTGAAGCCGGCGGACAGGTTATTGAAGCTGGCAAAGATGAAACAGAACTGACAAGCCGCAGAGATACCTCCTGCTGAGTCCGCAGAGACCACACACTTCCAAGTACTTGACCGAAGTCACAGCCAAACTCCTGGCTCCTTGAAGCTATCCGCGCGAGCTACACACAGCAAACCGTCAGCCTGAAACAATCCGCGCAGACTGACAAACACAGACCGCAGCTCCTTGCACACCCCAACTTACTGTTCACTCTAGTTACTTAGGTTTGCCAGGGGGGTCCTATTTATAGGTAAGGTGAGGAGTGTGGTCACCGCCCTTGAGATAGCGACACCGCCCCAGCCCGCGCGATAGCAAAAACACCGTCCGCTGAGTCCGCAAGGACTTAGCCGGATACCAAGGAAAACTGCCAGGAGCAAGGCAAACATTGGCGAACCCTCTCCAGTCCGCCCAAGCTATGCGGACAAGGCATCAGCCCGCAAAGCTCCAACCACTGTAGGACAGCAACCCCCTTCAATGGCAGTCCGCACCAACCCGAGGCAGTCTGTAGGACTCACACCTCAATCCGCCATAAGTCCACAACCAAAGGAAGACAGCAATAGTCTGTCCGGTCACAGCGGACTTAGAGGATACCGCGGACACCATGGCCTTAGCACAAAGTGTAACCAAGTCCAAAACCATCAAGGGCCAATGCGAGCATGGCGGACTCAAATTCCCATCCGCCAAACACCCTAGCACAGACCGCCACCAGTCCGCGAGCTCCTCACACTCCTGTCCAATGCAGCAGCCAACCCCGGACTCCAAAACCAGTCCGCCAATCGATCTCCACAGCAAATCGCCTGCTGTACCACCAGAGCTCGACAAGGCCTCAGCCAAGCTCTAAGCCCAGTCCGCAACAGCCCACACCGCGGACACTCCAGTCCGCAAGCTTCCCGCGGACATGAGCCAACCCGCCTATCAGCACAAGCTTGCACCCGCGACCACTGAGCAATGCACCAGTCCGCAAGCCTCTATCCGCACAGGCCGCTCCTTGGCAAAGCCAATCAGCGAACACCCTATCCGCAGAAACCAGGCCGCATAGTCCGCGGACTACATGCAACAAGCCGCTCAGAAGAACAACCAGCTTCACTAGACCTTCCACCAGGCCGCACATCTCAGTCCGCCCAGTCCGCCTAGTCCGCCAAAGCTGTCCGCCACAGGCCGCCCGGCCTGTCCCGTCACCCACTTCCACTTCACAAAATTCAACAGTTTGTGATGATGATATTCTGATCTGTGAGAGTATTCCATTGCCTAATAACTGCCCTACTAGCGTTGTGTCTGACCACCCTAGTATTGAGTGCCCTCTCTCCAGGATACGATCCCCATAATGATAGAATCTATGATAGAACCTACTGAGATTGTATCTGAGTTATCTGAGGAGCCAAAGAGTGAAGATTTCCCTATTGATATTGTGGATGATTTACCATCTGAGGGAATGGTAATTTAGAACTATTCTATCATTGTACACCCGGATGAGAGTCCTTTGATGATATCATCGTTGGGTGAAATTTATACTGATTCAGATTTTTATCCCGGGATTGAATTTACCGACCCTTCCCCCTGTTTATTTGCCTATCTTAGCTAACTTCTTAGGATGTGGAACCAGTAGACCTAGTTCGAGTTTTTGTGTGATGCCCACTTTATTAGTTAGTAAATTGGTGTTGTCTCATCGTATAGATATTACTAGATTGAACGCACTAGTTTTGGGTATGTTCACCACACCCCGTAGATCTGACTACGTGTCATTTTTGACTTGCTCATTTTTCTGCGTGTCCATCTACGGTTCTGTCCTCGACTACGACTAATTCTGATTCTTTGGCAATTGTGCCTCTAGATGTGGTGTCCCCTATACATACTTATATACCACACCCGGTCGCATGCATTTACCACCCGCCTTTTGATGTCCCTCATTTTCACAAGTTAATGACTATAGAAAGGCCCATTGAGTTGTATCGCTCGCACATACTTTCACATCGGGTAGCGTTCAACTCCATTCTTTATGACGAGCGGTTCTCCTTGGCATATCTTCATGCCAAACGTGAAAATATTAAATATGAAATTAAAACTGCTAGTTTGGAGCCCAATGAAATCATTTTCAATTATAAGGCTCCTGTGCCGCCTGACTTACCCCACTTATCCTCTGCTTTTGGGTCAAGTCATGTAGCACATGGATTTTCTACTCATGTATCTAGGACGTTACTGTTTCATTTTAAGTTATGTCGCACACACTTTCACTTCTTTTCGAGACCATCTGATGCTAGATTTAGTGATTTGGGTTTAGTCTGGTCAGTCCTAGAGCGGATGCCTTCTAGCTCTGTTAATAAATTAATACGTAGGAACACCGACCCATCCATGATAATGAAGAACGTCGAATTTCATGCTTTCATTTCAGATTTTTATATAGGACCGGGTGTTTCACTTTATTCCATGTTTCTGGTCTTTTTACTGTACGTCTTTGTTCCACCCGAGTGGCTTTCTTCATCGTTATTCTCTACCGCTACATGTTCTCTTGGGATGCACAGTGTTAGTTCTGCCTTGTCTATTTCCCATGTTATTTCCATGGTTCTTGAACCGGATGGTAAGATTCAAGTTTTATTTCTTTTGCTTGACACTCTTTCAAGTTTGCCCGAAAGTTTTGTTGTTTCTTTGCCAGACTGGTTCTCAGTGCTGATGGATGTACATGCTACTACATCATGGATAGCGGGGCCAGATTTTCCCCATCTTGCTGCTGCTTTGGGCTGTTCTTCCCTCACAGGCCACCCATCGGTTATGAGTATTTTTGAGTGGGGGAGGATTGATGACGACGATGCTGATGCGGCCGTTGATCCCCATCAAAGAGAGTTTGTGTATTGGGATGATCGTTGCTGCAAACTCGAGGATGGGATTCTACCACAACGTCCTTGCCATCACCGCTACATGTTTTGCACGTCGTCCGCCGCCATTAAATAAAATATATAATTATAAATTAAATAATTATAATTATATATTTAAACAAATTATATTTTAAGCAATTTTATATTTAATTTATTTCATTTTTAATAATTTCAGTGCATGTGTAATGTTGGGTGCTTATAACCATCATGTGTTGTTTTTAATTATTTCATTTCATATATAAGATGGGTGCATATAACCATCATGAGTGGTTTATTTTTCAAGGGTGGAGATTGAGTGGTGTAGGCTATATATAGCCATGGTTATGAAGAATTAAGTAGAGAATGAATGAGAATCGAAAACCCTAATCTTGCTTGAGATTTCCCTCCTCCTCTCCTCTCCTCCTCCTCTCAAAATTTCTTCTTCCCCCTTTGTCTCTTTGCTCTTGGCCGTCTGTCACTTCGTATCTCCTCTCCATATTGGCCTCCTCCTCCTCTAGTTCCCCCCTAACAACACCTTTTCTCTCTTTCCAAACCGAGCCCCTCTTCCCTCCCAAGGAACCTAGCTGGCCACCTCCTAGCCGCCACACTTTCCCTCCCATTTCAAAAAAATAGTCGGCCACCCACATCCTCCACCAACCCGATCCCTCACTTCCCCTTCAACACCTAAGCCGACCACCGTCTTCATCACAAAAACCAAACACGACCACCTTCATCCCAACAAAAGAACCGGCATACCCTCACTTTCCACCACCTTTTCTCTCTCCACTCTCCATACATAAAGTTCCTCAGAATTTCTCCCTCTTCTAGTATTTTATTGCAAAGGAAGACGGCTTGTAATTGTCATCGTCCGGTGCGGATCGGTGGAGTCTCATGGAGATAGATTCAACCACCGTCGTGAGCGCTTCCTCCACTCATCTTATGGACGGATTATTTTTCCTGGGATTTGGGTAATGAATTTCTATATTTCCTTTGTGTGTTTCTTCTAAAATAATGTGAGATTTGGTGGAATTAGAAGGCTAGTATTTTGTCCTAATTTATATTGAAATACGTGGTTAATTAAAATCTGATTTTTAAGCGTTTACAATTCCGAATATTTTCGTAAACTTGGTTCGGGTAGATCTCGTGAAAGCCAGTGGAAATCGGTTTCGTTACCTTGATTTCTCTTTGAGTTCAAGTGATTTGGCCACCCTTAAATTAATTAATTTTTGGGATTGATTTAGACTTTATTTTAAATCGCCATTTTAGTCTAGGTCCTCTCATAGTGGTTTGTGATTAGCTAGAGAATAAATTTTACTTGGAATTGCTAATTGTCCGAATCTGGTGGGTCCTATTCGCTTCAGCAAGCATTGGCATATAGCCCTTGTTCAATATATAAAAGGGGAAGCGCCCCTTTGCGTTGTTTAATGTACACAATTATGCTAGTAATTGCTTGGGGAATCGATTGAGTTATTTAGAGAAACCGCTCGCTACATACTTATTTAATTACCGAACCTAAGAACGTATAGTTTAATCCTTTGAACCCATGGTCCTGCATCAGATCATCTTTATTGACGACATATTGATGTACTCTCAATCAGAAGTATATCATGCAAATCAATTGAGGATGATCTTGCATACCATGAGAAGAAACAGACTCTATGCCAAGTTCTCAATGTGCGATTTTTGGTTGTCGTCAGTGGCTTTTATTGGCCATGTGGTTAGTGGAGAAGGTATTGCAGTTGATCCAGCAAAGATAGTTGTGATACGAGTGTGGCATGTGTTGGCTATTGTAGCTGAAGTTAGGAGTTTCTTTGGACTTGCGGGCTACTACAGGCTCTTCCTAGAGAACTTTTCGCGGATAGACTTACCTCTCACCACACTAATGAGAAAAGATCAGAAGTTCGAATGGACGCCAGAGTGTGCGCGTGCTTTTGAGGAGTTAAAGATTCATTTGACCACAGTGCCTATCTTGAGTTCATCATGTGGTACAGACGGCTATGGGATTTATAGTGAGGGTTCAGGGAGCATCTTAGCATGCGTTCTTCTTCAATTTGGAAAGGTTATTGATTATGTCTCACGCGAGTTGAATATGCATGAGCGAAACTATCTAGTACACAACTTGGAATTGGCGGCTGTGATTTTTGCACTTAAGTCATGACGTCACTACTTATATGACATGAAAGTTGATATCTTCACGGACCATAAGAGCCTTAAGTACTTATTAGATCAGAAGGATCTAAATATGCGACAACAGAGGTGGATGGTGTTCCTTAGGGACTACACCTTTGAGATACACTATGCTCCAGAGAAGGCAAATATGGTCGCAGATGCCTTGAGTCGGTAGAATCTAGTACGGGCAAGTTGGTTGCAGTTGCATGATGAGCGTCAGATCCAGGAATTTGAGGCCTTAGAGATTTCTTGTGTTGACAAGAATTCTACTACAAATGTATGCTTGAACTAGATGGAGGTGCAGTATGACCTTGCAGACAAGGTTCGAAGAGCAACGGAACTCGATGAGAGTATTAAATGCAATGCAGCTGATGGGTCAAATTCCCAATTCTCATTGGATGGTGGTCTTTTGAGAAAAGACGGTCATTTGTGCATCCCGAATATAGGTAATTTACGGGAGGAATTGATGTACAAAGCACACTTCACGAAGTACTCAATTCACACAGGGAGCACAAAGATGTACAAGGACATGAAAAAGATGTTTTGGTGGCCGGGTTTGAAGAAATACGTAGATCATTACCTGGCAAAGTGTCAGACTTCTGCCTTAGTGAAAGCAGAATGTCAGAAGCCTGGAGGTTTCTAGAAGTAGTTAACAATTTCGGTATGGAAGTTCGATGATATCTCCATGTATTTCGTGCACGGGATGCCGAGATCACAGAGTGGAAACGATGCCGTGTGGGTGATCGTTGACCGACTGACAAAGATATCGCAGTTCATATCGAACAAGAAGGATGATTCAGTGTAAAATTAAGCTATGTTATACGTGGACAACATAGTACAATTGCATGGTGTGCCCCGTAGCATGGTCAGTGACCGAGATGGGCACTTTATTTTGAATGATTGGAGGCTAATCCACCAGTTGTTGGGTACTCAACTGAAGTTTAATATGTCCTTTCATCAGCAAACAGATGGTGAGACCGAGAGAACCAACAGGATAATGGAAGATATGCTCTAGATGTGCGCTTTGGATTTCTGGAACAGGTGGGAGGACCATCTCTATATGATCGAGTTAGCCTATAATAATAGCTATCAAGCTAGCATTCTGACGACGCCCTTCGAAGCTTTATACGGTAGGAAGTGTCGTACTCCTTTAGCTTAGGAGTAAATAGGCGAATCGAAGTTCTATAAGCGTAAGGAAGTCGAAGATGCAAATTCGACTCTATACGCACAATACAAGAGTGGCTACTTGTAGCCTAGGATAGGCAAGCAAAGTATTACTATGCCAAGCAACAAAAAATGGAGTTTGCGGTGGGCGATTGGGTATAATGGAAGATAAAGCCATTCAAAGATGTGTCCAGGATTTGGCGCTTGAAAAAGTTGAGTCTGAGGTATCTTGATCGATTTGAAGTGGTTGAGCGGATTGGAGAAACTTCTTATCGATTAGCACTGATGCAGGCTTGACCCTTTGGACGTTATGGTGACGGACGTAACTAAACGCACCGCTCTTCGCTGACTCTCACGCCACGCTCAAGCAAAACGCAGCAGCATCACAACTCGAATATTCATTAAACATAGACTATGGAGGGTTTGCAAAGCCCTTCAAGATAGTACCAAGGCGGTAGCCAAGGTCGTCTCAAGCGAAAGGAAGCCACACGGTTTGGTCGATCGTTGCTGTACCAAAAGAGAATCCACCGAAAACAAAAGATTCAGACAAGGGTGGTTCTCTCCCAACAAAATAAAATGAGGGCCGCCATGCCTCACGAACTTAAATGAGAAAAGTAAACACCAACAATATCTATGAAGAAATTAACCACGAAATTTCAAACATTTCACAAGCCATGCAACACGCATATGCTGTAACAACCCCATCCGTTCATATCTTATATACTAGAAAGTCCGGTCGGGGCCCCACAGCATATACCACAAAAAAGACGATGAATCTACGGAGTGATACTAGAGTATCGCAGCGCACCTAACACATTGCAGTCTAGCGGAAGCCTATCACACTACACTTGAACTCCGTACTTGAATGTCCAACATATAAAAACTCCACATTTTATATATCATAGGAATGTCATACAAATCACATAAAGAGTTGGCCTTATGGCCTTATAGGGCTTCAAACAGTGGCCCAAATATTGGCACGCAGGCCTGCCACATCAAAAGAAAACATAACATTTTCATCCACATTAGCCTTTGAGGGCTAGCAGTAGAAGCAACAAAAGCAGTAGGGACTTCAACTCTTATGCGTCTCGCTCGATTCTCCAGCACCTGCACAGGGACATTCCACCCAAGGGTGGCAAACAGAGTTAACGGTCAACATTCAGCTGACCAAATTATAACGACCCTACCCCTTTCTCGGGGCAGTGGTATCCTTCCCTGCAGGCATAGAATATCACAAGCATGTATATATATATCTCATATAATGTGCTTTCACACACACATGACATCACAATGGTCAGCCACCCGGCCCAACGATCCGTGCACTCAGGGCATCTTCTTGGTGTACTGGAAAATCAGTTGCCCACCACCGTATCAGGGTCACAGCCCAACGGCAACTCACTTGAGCATTTACTCCATGGCGTGCAGCTGGAGTTTTATAGTCTTAGTGAACCAGGATTGGCCCGTAGCCCCCCATTGTATCATGACACGTAAGCCTAAGACTCTTGCTATGCGCTCCAACAGACCACACCTTCTTGTCTCACGTCGGACAGACATAACGCAGGCCGGTTCCTCCCCCTCATTGCTCAAATCGCCTTGTCATCACCGAGTACGCCGTACTCGCGGCTAAATAAAGGCGCGGGTAGGTCTCACCGATCCTGTTCTAGCATGCAAGCCGGGGTATTTCTATTACACTCATTCATCTCACAATATGAGCGGGTCTTTCCTGGGCACACCAGTACTTCCTGCTACTCTCTTCACAGGTGGATAGCGCAAATATCACAAAAGTCAGGGGTCTTTCCTGGCTACCATGCCAGTACTTCCTGTTACTCTCTTCACGGGTGGACTCCCTATGAACATTAAGCATTACAAAGGGTATTTCCTGGAACTCCAATCCAGTACTTCCTGCTACTTCCTTTCACAGGTCGAACCCAACATCACAAGCAGCACAAGCATTCTATGGGTATTTTCCTGGACTACCACTCCAGTACTTCCTGCTACTTTCTTTCACAGGTCCAACCCGTTGACTCCTAAACTACGTGTTTATCACGGAGTCTTCTCCAATTCGTATGCAACATCACCAATCCAGACCAACCTGTCCAGATGGGCTTTACACAGCATGCCTATTTCGTACTCTAATTCCGGATCTATATGTGAAAAAAGGGGATTCCATGAATCAACCCAAATACTCCCAAAACCAGCCACCTTTTGGTGGGGGAATCACATACATATGCCAAAAGGAAGCCTTCATATGGCTAGGAAGAAAGGTCGTTACCCTCCGCAACGCCATAAGCTCTCAACTGGCTAGGAAGATCTGCAACAGCTTTTCCTCCGCAACGCTGGCCTCGGATCTCTCATCGGAATACCGCAGCAGCACCGGTGACTAGCCCCTTTCCTTATCCTCCTTCTTCCTCTCCCTTTCTCTCACTAGGAATGTAGAAAGAGAAGACCAAATGAAGAATGAGATTTCCCTTCTCATCCATGACCTTAAGGAAACAGGGAGACAGCTCAGCCATTGGATCCTAGCTGAAAGAACGGACGACCACGATTTTGCCACAAAAGCACAAATTTTTCCTGGCATGGCCTGTGACACGCTCGTGTCCCAGGCCGTGTGCCTCAAGCGGTGCTCAACCGACTTATCAAATCCAGTGACATGTCCATGTGACACGCCCATGTTATGGGCTGTGTCACCCGACACGCCTTCAAACACGCACGTGTCTGTGGCCGTGTTCATCAGGCTGAAAAATCTCAAAATCACCCGAGACTCACACGGCCACATCACCAATCCATACCAACCTGTCCAGATGGGCATCACACAGCATGCCTATTCCGTACTCCAATTCCGGTTCTATATGCCAACAAAGGTGATTCCATGAATCAACCCAAAGACTCCCAAAACCAGCCACCTTTTGGTGGGGGAATCACATACATATGCCTAAAGGAAGCCTTCACCTGGCTAGGAAAAAAGGTCGTTACCCTCGAAGACTGTTTCGGTGCCATGAGCTCTCAACTAGCTAGGAAGATCCGCAACAGCTTTTCCTCTGCAACGCCGGCCTCGAATCTCTTGTCGGAATACCGCAGCAGCACCGGTGACCAGCCCCTTTCCTTCTCCTCCTTCTTCCTCTCCCTTTCTCTCACTAGGAATGTAGAAAGAGAAGACCAAATGAAGAATGAGATTTCCCTTCTCATCCACGACCTTAAGGAAACAGGGAGACAGTTCAGCCATTGGATCCTAGCTAAAAGAACGGACAGCCACGATTTTGCCACAAAAGCACATATTTTGCCTAACACGGCCTGTGACACGCCCGTGTTCCAGGCCGTGTGCCTCAAGCGGTGCTCAACTGACTTATCCAATTCAGTGACATGCCCATGTGACACGCCCGTGTCATGGGCCGTGTCACCCGACACGCCTTCAGACACGCCCGTGTTTGTGGCCGTGTTCATCAGGCTGAAAAATCTCAAAATCACCCGAGACTCACACGGCCTGTGACACGCCCGTGTCCTAGGCCGTGTGCCCATACATGGCATTATACACGCCCTAGCTCAAACTCATCGGGCTGAGTTTGTCGACCGCACTGACACCCCCTGTGGCACGCCCGTGTCACAGGCCGTGTCCTAAGCAATCGACGATCGTCGACCAAATTTTGTCGACCACTCATCGGTTGTTCCTCCCAAACACTCGTCGAACGCAGGACAAGCCCTGGGACACGCCCATGTCCCAGGCCGTGTCACCCCAAAACTGAGCCTGCTGAAAAATGGGTTGTTACATATGCCACAAGATCTATCAAGACGAGAAGCTCAATAACTAGTGGAGGAATGTCCGTTACCCCGCTCGGATGTCGACGAGTATGTGAGGATCATTCCTTTCTGATTCTACCGGAACCATGCCGATTGGAGGGAAACACGTTGCCTTCGCGGCTTCACGTCGGAGTTGGGAATCCCCGAAGAGGCGAAGCTTTTCCCGTGTCAGTTTCTTCAATGAGGGGGCTGAGTGGGGCTTTGTTGGGGGTGGTGGGGCGGCTTTGGGTGTGTTGAGGGGGGATCGGTTTTGGTGGGGATGTAGAGGGGCGGGCTATTGTTAGAGGGGGCTGCTCGGGTGGAGTGGGAGATGGTGGCTGGTCGGGCGGTTGGATCACCATCGTCGATGGGAGGGGGACGCTCCATGTCAACATGTCAGGGGTAGTCGACTCCATCAATCCTCCCACTCTCAAAAATACTCATCACTGATGAGTAGGCCTGTGAGTACTCGCATGGAAGATCATCGACGGGGAAGAAGAACCTGCACGGCAAAAAGTGGTCTTAGGGGGACCTCAAAAATGCATTAGCCAAAGAAGGAAAAATAGTTTCCACAACATCAACCAAATACCTCCGATGGAGACCGAGAAAGAGAACGATCCTGGGAAACTGTCACCACCCAACCCATTATAAATCATAGTGGAATATATATACAGAGAGGTAGACATTTCAAGTGGCATAGAAGCATGAAGCGGAAAATATGAAACGATGAAAATAGAAGTTATGCCCCAATCAGTGGAAAATTCTAAAATAAACGTGATGTTACCAAACTCCCTTAAGATTCGCAAAGGATGGACTAACCGATTCGTTAATATTTTTAAGGTGCCCGGGGGCATCCGTTCAGGGGTGAGATAAGCCAAAACCAAATCATCCACATAAAGGTGGGAGACTCTCTGATACATACTAGCAAGTAATTTAAAGGACGCATTTTGATTGATTAAGATGTTAAGAATGCGCCTAATTAAATTAAAACCGCGATGGGTGAACCCATATGCCACTTGGCTTGAATCAACAGTAGAAAATAACGGGACTATTTCAGGTGGCACGTGTGCCTTAATTTCTTTTATGATTTCCGTGGAGTCCAACGTCATAGTTTTAAATTTATATTCAAGAATGTCATAAAGAAATGCCAACGAAAAATGCTCTTTACCAACTATAGAGTTGGACGCTCCCGGATGTGAAAAGACGTGCGTGCGACACAACTCAACATACTCAACTACGTTCCCTAACGTGTGCATGCACGGGTCATCAAAAGGTGGAGGATAAATGCGTGCGATCGGGCTTGGCAAGTAAGTGTGCCGAGGGGACACCACATCAAAAAGCCCCATAGCCAAGGAATCACTAACAGTCCAACACGAAGCCTTACCCAACGCCAGGTGGCCATGCGAACGGTCCATCCGAGGAAAAGCATAGTCAGGTCGACGAAATGGTGTGGGAAGATCGAACGCGACAACTAACAACTCGCCCACCCACACCCGTCTAGGTAAGTCTAACGGGGGAGCTAGATAAATAAGCACCTCCAAATATCTCGGACTAGAAATGACAAGCTCGTTTCCTAACAAATCATTTAATCGATTCAAGTGAACCGGAAGGGGAGTCAACAGGGTCGATGCCCGAGGAGGAGCTAAGTCATACTCACCATCAAAACACGGATTTAACGTCCAAGAAAAATCCACCGGGTGCCAGCCATCAAAATCAAGAGGAAGATCAAACAGTGGAGTCGTCCTCACAGAAAACTCAACCGGATCGTCATCACCTAACTCACTCCCAAATAAACATTCATCACAGGTTGACTCTACCAACTCAACCAAAATGTCTTCCAACCCACTAGATATTTCATCCAAATAATAATCAGTAACGTTCTCAAAAGTAGGCAAAATCAAACCCGACAAAATGTTTATTCCACATTGGGCTTCAGGCAATGGAGATAACATCAAAGTAATATCTTTCGGGTAATCAGCGCTAACGTCATCCAAAAATAACACTCCCATACAAGGCAAATCTTCCAATACAACACTTCCTTCGCTAGACAACTCTTCCCATGATGTAGGTACATCATCAAAATCAGGATAGAGGATTGAGCATATCGAATCCCGGGGAGAATTTAAATTAGCTTGAACTTCAGGCAACGACGATAATATCAATGAACTAGCTCCCGAATGTGCATCACTAAGATCATCCCTAGGTGACTCTTCCAACATTGTCGAAACATGTGCCAACACTGGATCAACAGATGACTCCACGATACTCAAGGGTGACAAATCTGAAATTGAGTAGTGGGCGGGGGACAAATCTGAAATATACTCGAGAGGGGGTCGGATAGTCATGTAGGGGGCACCTCAGAGGATAACTCCTCTTCCATGTCACTAGGATAACTGACATCCTCATCATCACTCAGATCTTCACTAAAGATGTTATCGCCCTCGGCGGTGGGCTCAGTCCTAGTCACTACATCAGACTCATCCGGAGAGGCAACGACTAGATCCGACCGCACAGGGGGCGACTCTAATGAGACGACGGGCATAGTCGGAACAGGATAAACATTAGTGCCACAACCAGATATGTCACTAACCTCGCGTGCCATAATATCAGGACTAACCATACTTATAGGAACACTCCTGTGATCAGAAACGGTTCTAGTGCCCTAGAGGGGAGAAATAAGATCATAAGACGTCCGAGTATGGATGTACGAGGGGACGTACTGGTTCGATGTAGGAAAAGTCTTAGGCGGCGAATCACTCAGATAATCAGAAATCTGGGAACGACAGTAGGGAGGGTAATACTCATCCGTTAATAGATTCTTCATAATCTGCCAACCTACCAGTGAGCCATTGAGTGACATCCCACAATGCCTCTCATTGAGCCAGAAGGTCAGAGCTAGACCAATTAATTGAAGTCTCGCAACGGGTATCTTGTGGGGGTCCACAATTTGATATCGCTCAAAATAGTGTTCCATGTCCTTCACCCAACGTAAAAATACTCGCGGTCCACCTATTCCATCATAGGTCGGAGCAGGAACTCGAACATGCCTAAAGGTGCGCGGTGGTGGGGTCAAATATGGTGCTAACGTAACGTTACGCTCAACGAACGAAGGTGAGTGTGCGAAGCTCCAAATGTGTGCCATAAATAACCAACGAAAACTCAAACTAAGTGAACACAAAAACCCCTTTTTTGGTATATTTTAAGAAACAAATTTATTTTTATATATATATAACTAGAAATAAAATAGAAGACCAGCGAAACACAACAGATGGAATTGTTCCCACTTAAAGGCTCGGGTAAAAATTTTTTTGTGTGCTTTCATACTGGAAATAACAATAAGATTATTAAAAAAAATTTTGAATTTTTGCTGAAAAATAAGAAATCTAAGCCGCTATTGACAGACCAGCAAAATTGTATTTTTTTTTGAAAATTTGACACGACAACGACCAAGAAAAGTGTGTGCCTACGTACAGAAAGGGGGGAGGGTAGCTCAGAACGTGCGGATCGTTGCCAAGTTGAGAAATTGGCAAACCTGGCTTTGATACCAAATTGATGCAGGCTTGACCCTTTGGGCGTTATGGTGACGGACATAACTAAACGCACCGCTCTCCGCTGATTCTCACGTCACACTCAAGCAAAACGCAGCAACATCACAACTCGAATATTCATTAAATATAGACTATGGAGGGTTCGCAAAGCCCTTCAAGATAGTACCAAGGCGATAGGTCAAGGTCCTCTCAAGCGAAAGGAACCCACATGGTTCTATCGAGCGTTGTTGTACCAAAAGAGAATCCAACGAAAACAAAAGATTCGGACAAGGGTGATTCTCTCCCAACAAAATAAAACAAGGGCCGCCACACCTCACAAACTTAAATGAGAAAAGTAAACACCAACAATATCTATGAAGAAATTAACCACGAAATTTCAAATGTTTCACAAGCCACGCAACACGCATATGCCACAAGATCTATCATGAGGAGAAGCTTAATAACTAGTGGAGGAATGTTCGTTACCTCGCTCGGATCTCGACGAGTATGTGAGGATCGTTCCTTTCCGATTCCACCGGAACCACGCCGATTGGAGGGAAACACGTTGCCTTCGCGGCTTCACGTCGGAGTTGGGAATCTCCGAAGAGGCAAACCTTTGCCCGTGTCGGTTTCTTCAATGAGGGGGCTGAGTGCGGCTTTGTTGGGGGGGGGGGCTTTGGGTGTGTTGAGGGGGTGTCGGTTTTTGTCGGGATGTAGAGGGGAGGGCTATTGTTAGAGGGGGCTACTCGGGTGGAGTTGGAGACGGTGGCTGGTCGGGTGGTTGGAGAGGGCTGCTCTGGTGGAGAGGGGAGGGGGAAAGTGTCCGACGACCAAAAGCTAGGAGAGGAAGAGGGGGTTCGGCCAAGGGGAAGAAGGAGAGGAGGGAGGGAAAATTTCAAGATGGATTTAGGGTTTTCTTTATCATTCATTCTCTACCAAAAATATCAAAGTCTAGCCTCTTATAGGCTTTACAAACAAAAGGGCTAAAAGCACCCTAATATACCTAAACAAGTGCCAAATGAAAATAAAAAAACAACGCTATTAGAAGCCCAACTAACCTGAAATAATGAAAATAAAAGCAAGGCTATTAGAAGCCCAACTAACATGAAATCAAAAGATGAAATAAATGTTAAAATATGTGGTAACATATTTTAACATGGCATGGACGAGAGCGGTCGCGGACATTGTAACGGCGGGAGTGGCGGCGAGCAACAAACCAACCACGTCATAGCAAATCATCTTCCGGTGGAGGTGACGTATCATCCGTCGCGAGCCGGCAGAAACAACAACCGGGTCGCCAAAATCATCGAGAAGGGGAGCCTCCATATCAACATGTACCGGATCACCATCGTCGACGGGAGGGGGATCCTCCATGTCAACATGTTGGGGGTAGTCGGCTCCATCAAGCACTTTCGGCATAGCTAAGTGGTTTGCATGATGTGTTTGACATATCGTTGCTGTGGAAAGCTTTGAAAGAGCCGATGCATCTAGTGGCTGATGATCAAGTACCAGTCGATGGTGGGCTAATGAAGAAGGTTAGACCCATTCGGATCGAGGATATAGAGATTAGATAGCTATGAAACATGACAATTGGGATTTTCAAAGTATGTTGGGACAATTGTGGCCGTGAAGAATTGACATGGGAGCATGAGCAAACCATGCAAGATATGATTCCTGAGTTGTTTTTGTAGAAATAAAGATGTAATAGTTTTGTACTATTTTTCCTGCAGATGGATAAAATTTCGGGACAAAATTTTTGTAAGGAGGGGAGGTTTATAGCACCCTAAGAACTGAAAATTAGAACTTAAAAGTGGCTATTGCCGGGCGACAGTGGATATCACTGGCGATAACAATAGCATTCGACACACTCCACGAAGCATTAAGTACACTCAACGGACTCGATTCTCTCGACGCACTCGATGCTCTCAATGCCCTCGACGAAGCATTGAGTGAGCTATCAGAGTGACGATAATAAGTATCGTTGGGCGATACTGCCACTTATGACTGGACACCTGTCAGATGGTCGGACAGCGATCGAAGAGCGGTGGTTTACGGGGTCAAAGCATCTGCCGATATCGCCCAGGCGATAGCGGATATCGACCGACAATAACGTTAATTTTGATTTATTAACTGAAATCATGGCATTTTTTTTCTTTGGATGAAATGATCATGTGGCTGGGATTAATCCCGAGATCACTTAAGTAGAGGAGTGGAGAAGAGAGAAGTCATTTCTCTTCTTCTCACTCTCTCTCCTCCTCTTCATCCAAATTCTTGAGAGAAAAGAGCTAAGGAAGAAAAAGGCTGAGGATGAGCTTAGCAAGGCTTGGTGAAGGAGATCTAGGAGTCGGAATCAAGAACTGTGGCAAGATCCATGAAAGGGAAAGTGAGTCACTCCTTTCCATCTGGATAGAAAGCTCATTCATAACTCCGAAATGAACTACGAGTGTAATGATCTTCCTTCTTGGACAAGTGAAGTCAACCTTTTTGCATATGCACGGAATCCCCCTCCAAACAATGGAGAATCAAGGGAATTATGATGTGTCGATACGTGATATCCTCGGGTAGTTTTGCATATAGAATCCGGAAATCATAGTATGGAATAGGCATGCTGTGTGAAGCCCATTCAGACAGGATGGTCTGGATTTGTGTTGTTTTATTTTATGCATCGGAGAATACTCCGCATTTAAACGAGTAGTTTATGAGGTTTGTAGGTTGTACCTTTGAATTGAGAGTAGAAGGAAGTACTGGAGGTTTGCTCCAAGAAAATACCCAAAAAAATACCACAGTTTGCATAACTGTTGGATATTGCCGGACGACAGCGAGTATCGCTGGCGATACATCTTGGTGAGCTATGACTGATGTGAAAGACCAGTTTTTTGGCACTGCAAGATGATGCAGGGTTCTGGCAGGAAAGATGTTCTAGTTGTGGTTGAGTTTGGAGATAGAACCGAGTTCTGTTGCTAACGTCGAGCGATAATGACTATCGTTGTCGTTATCTTCCATATAGAATTTTATTGATGAAACCAGTATCTCGGAAACCGTGTGGCTAGTGTGAGTTGTGAGCTCTTAAAGGCCAGTGAGCCGAATGGAAAAGGGGAGACTAACCCGCGTCTTGTCATTCGCCATGATTGTTGTGACCGTCGGAGTTGACCTGGCGATTTGTGTAACGTCCCAATTCGTGCTAGACCCCTCGCACGCGTTTTGGGTCAAGAGACTTGACTCAGGCTCTGGGTGCACTGATTACAGGCATCGAGATAGTTTAAGTAGGCTGGAGCCGAGTGATACTCGACGCATGAAGAGAATTGGACTTATAATTATTTCGGCTAAGGAGAATTCGGCAAGTATCGTCGAGTGGCCACAATACCTTTCGACGAGCATCGAGTAATACTCGACGCATAAGATGCTTTTGACTTAGGAATTGTATTGAAAGGAATTCGTAGAGTCTCACCGGATAAACCAGACTAATTCGTCGAGTGATACTCGATGAATTTGGAGGGAAAGGCTTGGAGAAAAGTCAGTGAAATAAAAGATGATGTGTCGGATATCGTCGAGGAAATTTGACATATTCATCCAGAGAGGTTTAGGTAGAATTCTGTTAATTAAAATTCGTCGGATATCGTCAAGGATATCCGATGAATCCATAAAAAAGGAGTTGGTATAATTCGACGGGATTTAGATCTATTCGTCGTGTATCATCGAGAATGACTTAAACAGTTCGGTGAAAGTCGTAATCGAATCATCGAGATTATACGATGGGACTTGCCGATTCGTCGAGTATGAAGAGGGATATTCGACGAATTTACCTTGGACGGTTTTGCGGCACATGCAGAATTCGTTGTCTTGTAAATAAATGCTGAACCAAACTTCGGGATGTACGCTGGGTGGCTCCTATGGACCGGTCTTTTCGATAAGACTAATTTTAAATAATAATGTGTTGTCCAGTAATAGGGTGACATGTGGCAGGAGGTTTACCCTAATTATTCATATAAAAGGGGACTTACGGAAAATGCTAGCCATCACTTCACATCATGCCGAGATGTTACCTGTGCCGAAACTGTCAGGAAAGAAGAATCCGCTGGAGCCGATCTACTTTCCTTGAAGAACAATACATATGGGAAAAAGATGCCGCCGAGGAGGATAACGAAATCCAAGGATGGAAATGAGGTGAGCTTCCTACCCTCTCCCTTAGTGCTAGATCTGTAGTTATTGTCTAGGAGATATATCAACTCAAAATAGTTTGACTTATGATATGAAGTTCTCCTAGGAAGAGACCATGCTAAGACCTTCTCCTAGGGATTTGATGTCTTCAACCTCTCCTCTCTTCATTGTGAAGATGATGGACTTGGTTTTGTGAAGAAGAAGTGGTCTATTGAGGTGAATAACGGTGGAGGAAGTGATGCATTTGGTTCTGACGAAATACCTAAAGGAAGAAGATGATCTGATGTCGTTCATCTTGCTTTAAGATGCGTGCATAAATTTGTTTTTGTGCGCAGTGAACTTCAATTCCATTTTCAGGTGTGAGATGTCCAGATCTGGGTTTTTGGCTAACCATGAAAGTCATAGCCCTTTGAAATACCTTTCCAACAGATGGTTACATGATTTCATACGAGTCATGTAGCCTCGGGAATGTCCAGTCGAATTTGTTGTACAGTCATTTCTTAAGTGCATGTTGTTTTCGGGTTTGTGTAGAACATGATTTGGATTTGGTAGAGAGTTCGTAGAAAAATAATTTTGAGGTTTTGGCAAAATTAGTCTTTACGTAAATGTTATAAACAAATGGTTTGGTGAAACACGAATGTATAAATGGTTTGAAGGAGTTTGATAAATAAATGGTTTAGATAAGTCAGTAAACAAATGAATTAATGTGTTTGGTTGTACGAATGATACTCTTGTGAAATTCGATAGGGATGTGCATGATTATAATCCAGAGAATGAAATGGGTTTTGGAAAGAAGATGTGATGTCCGACAATTGAATATATAACCCATAGCTATGTTATCATGCTTGATGCGTATGTGAATCATCATTATATTGTTGTGGTTTTCGGATGGTGTTACACTCGTTGTGAATGCTTGATCATGTGGAAAGAATTGGATGTGATTAATTCATGGCCATGTGATTTGATGATTAATGGGATGTGGTTAGTAGTCCACTGCTTGGAGTTGAGTCTCCCTAGGGGTAGTAGTATGGGATTGGTGTGTTGTATAAGATGGCTTGACACCTGTGTAAATGATGATCCCTTACGTGGTATGGAAATGTTGAAGGGTTGGAGGTGCGTGTGTGTTCGCCGCACTAGAATAATGTGTTGAGATGGGAATCCATGTGGAGTAGTTAAATATGAAACTGCATGCAATGTGAGTTGACACACTGTGTAATAATCCTGGGTTATGGATACTGCGGCTGGTCTACGGGCCCACCAATCATCACACCGACGATAGTTGACAGATAGACTTTGGGAGGTTGGCTTGGTCCTCTGTGCTCATTCCCGGGGCTCCTTCCGTGCCATGTGGATGGTTGTGCTTGGTCGTATGGTGATACGCTCCCATAGGCTCCTTCCGTGCCACAAATATAGGCATGTTGGGCTGGGTTCTTGGTGTACATCTACTTGAGACCCCTTTTGAGCCGTAGTATGCATGTGAGCTCTGCTGTTGTGTTCTTAGCATTGAGGCATATGGAGGTCTAGGCCAGGTAGTGTGGAGACTAACCTAATAGTGGAAAGCCCGTTCCATTGTCACTGTCTGGCCACGATGGATGGCGCATGAGAGGTTAGGTACGTGCTCAAAATGGGAATTACAAGTTTGTGTCGACATAACATTGTGTGTGTGTGCAAGGGTGAGTCATCGCATTACATTCATAAAATTGCATTGCATTATATACACAAGATCTTTATCATATACGTTTGTGTGGGCACTCTTATATGATGAGTTACTTTACTATTACGTCGATCCTTAACTTATATCTCTGTATGCGCATTAATATAAGATGAGTTACTTTCCTGTTGTAGGATCTTACTTTTATAATGATGTTGATAGTATAACTGCTAGTGTAGATTGATATACTCACTTTTTTACACGTTGGATACTCTGATATTGTTTTGTATTATACCACCTACCTGTACTACTGCCCATATATATATATATATATATATATATATATATATATATATATATATATATATATATATATATTGTACCCCTTTTCCGTTCTCCACCCGGTTCCAAAGAGTCACCGGGGAAGCGTACGTGATAGCCACATAGTCATCATGACTAAAGTTTACTACATCTCCTTTTAGGAGGAAACCCCGCAGATAGAGTAGCAGCAGGTTTTGTAGGAGGGTAGCCAGGCTAGGGAGACAGGGCCTGAAGTGACGATACCATCGCTACCGTTAGTTACTGATGTGAATTTTGAGAGATTCTAGTTGCAGCCTCTTTCGGAAAAGTTTTATGTACTCTGATATTATAGAATCCTTGTTGTTGCTTCTTTTATCGATGTACTTGTTGGACTTATATGCTTGTGTGGATTTTTACTTCTGTTTATATTCTTTATGTTGGGTTGGCATTGATGATATTGATCTTAGCCTGCAAGATAGGCATCTTATGGTACAGGTCGACCCATGTGTTGGCACTACCGCAAGGCGGCTGTTCTGGGCATAAGACTCCCCTTGGCCGCGTCTTATGTTCCGGGAGGGGGGTCTTACAAATAGTATCTGCTTGCAATGATCCTCAACTAAAGAATTCATGGAACAATGGTGCAACTCCTATTCGATTGGTCAGTTTGCAGACCAACTGACATAGCGGAAGCAGAGGTGTGCCCATGTGTAATTCACACTAAGTATTTCTAGTCGTTACACTATGTTTAGCCAACCTGACCTTAGGTTTATACCACTATGTGTAGATTCTGGTGCGAGTAGAGCCAGTAGCGGGCACTCTCACCCCTTCCATCCCTACCTAGCTCCAACAGTCTGAGCTCGGACAGCCACTTACGATGATCTTAGATGGCGTCAGGTCTCAAAAGGCCGCCGTGCAGCAACAAGCCCTGAGCTCCAACTGGTTTAGCACCTTTCGAACCCTCTCCCCGCCTGCTTATCTTGGGATGGTGTCGGCGGTCCGTACTGAAGAATGAATCGACACTATGCAAGAGTTAATGGCTGTAATCAGATGTCCAGCCAATATGGACGTGACCTTAGCATTATCACCCTTAGAACTACATGCGAACAGGTGGTAGAAGTCCCTAATGTGTTCCACGTTCCAAGGACAAGTATACATGGAGATTTGTTAGAATGAGTTTTCTGGAACTTCCTTGGAGCACTTCATTCTCTCGACCTCCAGAGATGAACTTGAAGAAAGATTCCTGCAACTGAAACAGGGATCCAAGTCATTTATAGATTATCATCGAGAGTTTCAGCATATCGCTAGGTTTGTTGACTCCTGCCAATTGGATGACCGAGGCTATGCAAAATGATTCTACAAATGCTTGTGAGATCCCCTGAGGCAAGCACTTTTGTTTATAGCGGACTCGAGTTCATCTAAGATCATCGATATGGAGAAAAGGCTAGAGGCAAATCACATGGGAAGTAGTAAGAGACCAGCCGAGGGCGTAATGGAAGCAAGCACCAGTTATAGAAGGAGGCAGGATAACAAAGGAAGAAGAAACAATAGAGGCAGAGGTTGCTTCCATCAGAATTTTAGAATGGAGCATCCTGCCCCACAGCAAACACTACATCCACCGCAACAACTTTACCTGCAGCCTAAGGAGCAACATGAGCGAGTTTGCTTCAAGTACATGATGAGTCCAAATTTTACACTGATTTTTGGACTAATCTGGGCCAGTTTTATCATCTTAGCACTGCACTTGAGAGCCATAACTTCTTATATTTGCTTACGTGCCTATTTCATGATTAAGTGCACTTAGGCCCATTTCTGTGTGCTTTTTTTGTTTCTGTGTTTTTGTTGTTCTTTAGCCATGTCTTGGGAATGTGGTGTGCACGTTTGATAGCCTATCTGTATCTTCTGCTGGTACAGGGTTTGTGTGCGTGCTCTGGAACCGCTCGGGAGACCTCGATGATGCAGGAACAATGCGCACGACCACTGTACTTACTACGCACGACCACTGGTCGTGCGCCACCGATCGTGCGCATTACATTCTAATTTTACCTAATTCTGCCCGGGTAATCGCACGAGCACTGGTCGTAGTGCGCACGACCACTGGTCGTGCGCCACTGCTCGTGCGCGTTTACCCCGTGCTTTCTGCAAATCTGTCCCAGCCAATCGCACGATCAGTTGATTCAGTGTGCATGACCACCGGTCGTGCGACACTGATCGTGTGCATATATGCTGATGTTTCTTTCCAGGTTGCAGGTTTAATTGGAAATGACACACGATCATCGACCTACAGTCCGCACGACTATTGGTCATGTGCCACTGATCGTGCGCACTGCTTTTACTGCCTCCGTATTTAAGGGCCTGCTCCGCGATTTAGGTCAACGCCCGTCATTTTCTGCGATCGGGGAGTGCGCGGGAAGCGCCATTTTTACTTCTCCAGCTGCTCCATCAACTCCACCTTCATCGAGAGTCCATAGCATGCTATTCCGAAGCTTTCCAAACTCTCCGACGAAGCTCCCGGCGATTGACGACCTCAACTCCAAGCTTTCCACTGGAGTTGGAGAAGAAGACAACCTAGAGAATGGACTCAAAGGCCTTCGAGGTGACAGCTCGTTGGTACAGGAAGCCTCCTCGGACTGAGCCTAGAAGAGGATTGACAACTCGCAATTTCATCCACGACCTGCGGTGGTTCTTCACTCTCTTTTGGTTTACTCCTCTTCACCTTCCTCTGTTGTATGGAATGATATAACATTGTAATGAACTACATGTTCTATTGTATGTCTAATGATATGTTTGTAGTTTCCTTATGCTTGTAGTTGTGTGTGTGAATGCGCCTCGCCCACTCCACATCCACTCCATACCCGTGTTTCACCCGATTGCACTCCGTACAAGAACACTTCCACCCATTAGTTTTCCGGCCACTCGCCCAACCGAAGTTCGGCATTGCGGCCGATACACTCACCTCACCTTGCAAAGCGGTACCTTTGACCCGCATAGCTTTAATTAGTTTATTACATCAAACAACCACAATCTCTCAAGTCCCTTTTTTACTCTTTATCTAAGTATAACCCTCATGACAATATTTTCTGAACTTTTGCCGCTCTATGCTAATTGCATTCCTCAAGAGACCGACACTCGGGGATTTATTCCCAAACATTATTACTTGTGCGACCGGTGCGCTTGCCAATTTACACGCATCAAGTTTTTGGCACTGTTGTCGAGGAATGTAACTATAGAGCGACTAAGGATGACTGAAAATATTGTTATAAGAGTTAGTATTTTTTGACTGCTGTTTCCTTCTATTGTGTTTGCCGCAGTGAATGCAGGGTCAAGCCATTAGAGATCTTGTCGCCTACGACCCATAGATCGAATGTACTATCCTAGCGCGAAGACGCGACACAGCCATCACTTTTGCCCCAATGGGAGACCAGCTGAATATTGATGCAGGCAACCGAGTTGGAGGGATACCTCATGGCGACAGAAATGACGACGAAAATGAAGTGAACCCTCCCCAGGTCTGCACCATGAGGGATTATACTACACCTACTGTCGGGAGCATATACCCCGGTTTCGGACCTGCTATCACCAATCAACAGTTCGAGATTAAACCAGCTATTCTGAATATCATTCAGAACAATGCTCAGTTCTCCGGAATGTCCACTGAAGACGCCCACCTTCACCTTGCAAAATTCTCTGAAATTTGCACCACGTTCCGCTACGCTGGAATTCCAGACGAAATAGTCAAGCTCCTCCTCTTCCCTTTTTCATTAATGGACAAAGCCAAGACATGGCTTCACTCCCTCCCACTTGGAATAGCCACCACCTGGGAGGCTTTGACCACAAATTTCCTAGCTAAGTTCCATCTGGTAGATCGGATTGTGAGCATGAGGCATGCAATATCCAACTTCCGGCATGCCGATCAAGAAAGTTTAGCCAAAGTTTTGGAGCGTTTCAATGAGCTGCTGAGGAAGTGCCCTAATCAAGGATTCCAAACGTGGAACCTCGTCGAAAGTTTCTACTTTGCTATTGATCCCGACCACCGAGCCATGATCGATGCCGCCTCCGGAGGAATAATCATGAACCTTGCTCCAGATGATGCTCTGAGAATTTTACAAGACACCGCCACCCACAGTGCTTACTGGACTACTGGAATGGGTGAGTCAAAGTTGTACAAATGCCAAGAGGTGGAAGATGCTACGTCGTTGGTTCGAACAATTCTATAGAGGTTGCTAATCGCTCAAGACCGCCAGGCTAAGTACTATAATGCCAAGCACAGAAACGTGGAGTTCACTATTGGCGACTGAGTGTACTTGAAGATCAAGCCGTTCAAGGGTGTCTCGCGGGTGCGGCGCTTGAAAAAGCTAAGCCTGAGGTACCTTGGACCGTTTGAGGTTCTGGAGCGGATTGGTGAAGCAGCTTATCGGTTGAAGCTATCAGTGGAGCTTAGTGGTCTACACGATGTATTGCATATATCGGTGCTTCGGAAGGCGGTGCAAGAGCCTTTGCATGTGATCGTCGTGGATCAAGTGTCGGTGGATAATGGGTTGACGACGAAGGTCAAGCCCATTCGTATTAAGGACTCGAAAGTCAAGCGGCTACGCAACAAAGGGATCAGGATTGGCAAGGTCCGTTGGGACAATTGCGGTCGGGAAGAGCTCTCTTGGGAGCGAGAGTAGACCATGCTTGAGGTGTACCCGAAGGTATTCCACTCAGGTACAGTTTAAGTTTTGTATTTATCTTTCCTTTATGTAATTTTGGGGACGAAATTCTTTTAAGAGGGAGAGAGTTGTAACGCCATAAAACTCAAAAGAGCGACGGGATGCGTTTTGACCCAAGTTTGGAATTTGGCAGGGGGCACACGGCCTGGAACACGGGCGTGTCCCAGGGCATGTAGTGCTTGGGTCGACGATCTGTGTTGGATCCCTAGTTGATTTGGGCTAGGTTCACTGAATTCGGATGTGACCCATCATGTATAGCCAGGGTCATTTTGTGTCCTAGAGTCTAGGCCAAGTCCTTAGGTTCAACTTCAAATGGACCAGCTATCAACAATACCTTCAGTGACTCCTGATTTAGAAGTTTTCAAGACTAAGTCAAATGAGTTCGACATTCGTCGAACTCAGCTCGACGAAAGGTGTTCTGCGCTCGACAATCGTGAGACAATTCTTAGTGTTGAGCTCGATGATCCTTGTTCTCTATTCGATGAATGTTGAGGTTCTTCATCAAGCCAAATTCAGGACAACTTCAGAATTTTTCTTAAGTTCAGCTTCAAGCTTTGGTCGACGAATTAGATTCTGAGCTCAATGAACTTGGACCTCAAGTTCTTAGCTTCTCAGGTCGACGAATGCAGTACTCTACTCGATGAATTCTGGACTCAGACTATTTGTGTCGACACTTAGGGCATGTGTCGACACCAGTCAATCTATGTCGACACCAGAGGATTTGTGTCGACACCAGGATTTATGTCGACATCAGAAGATTTGAGTCAACACCAAGATCAATCAGTCGACACCAGCTTATGTCGACACTGAATATCAGCAGATGCAGAATATTTGGCTAAGTCCACAATCTTTCTTCGCTCGACGAATTTGGATCTCAGTTCGACGAATACTATCTGACGGTGATAATTCTTTGCTCGACGAATGATGAATCTCAGCTCGACGAATGAAGATTGTCTGGTCGACGAACTCTCTCGAGCTCAGCTCGACGAACTAAAGCTCAGCTCGATGAACTCAAACTCAGCTCGACGAATTGCGTTCTTCGTTCGACGAATCCAGACTAGGTCATCTTCAGGTTTCCCGTCCCATTTCTCGGCGATGATTCTGGAGTTTTTTTAATGCCAGATCTTCTCGGAATGTTACCGTTAGAACGCGCATTGACTATGGACGATTACATGCCATTTTTCCATGGGAAAGTTGGGGAAATCATTGATTGTCGCTTCCTTCCAAGCCCGACTGCAATTACTGCTCAACATTCGAATTTTGAATGTTCTCAGTCAGTCAAAAAGATATTGACAAGAAAAGAAAAGGATCAAGCAGTAAGAGAGTAACAGAATAACAGTACAGCAAGCAATATAGAAAATCAGACAGACTCTTTGAGATTGCACAGAAGAACAAACTCACAGAAATCAAAAGTTCTACTGCAATCAGCCTGACCAAAGAACATCTTCAAGAAGAAGAAGAAGAACAATCAAATTAAATTAACAGTCTTCTTCTTTCCTTCAACTCTACAGGACTACTTCAAAGGACAACAAACTTCAATCTATCAAAGGAGTTCCTGAAACAAATCCTGGTCCAGGCATTCTAGGTCTTTGAAGACCTATCACCCTGAAGCAGTGCTCCAGCATTCCTGATTAAATCAAGATCTCAGGGGGAGCAAGATCTACTACAATTAATCCACAAGTCTTCTCAGCTGTTTTGAGAAAGAGAAGACACCATCACCATATTCCTAATTCCTGTACAGGGTTTTAATTCTCTTCAAAATTATTCTGGTTGCAACTCTCCCTCCAAAAGACTTGAGGTTTTAGTTTTTGAGCACCTGAACAAAAGCTCATTGGTGTCAGGCACCTGATAAAAAACCTAAGTGGATTCCTACCAGGGTGGTAGAAGAGTGGATGTACCCAGGTTGGGGAACCAATATAAATTTTCTTGTGTCGTCTGGTTGCCCTTTTCTGTGTGTTTTGGCTGTGCTCTGTGATTGCTTAGTTTGCTGTGCTTAGTTTCATTAACTTACTAATTTGTTCACCTAGACTTACAACAAAAGTTGTAAAAAGTTTTTAGTGAGCACTATACTCTATTCACCCCCCCCCCTTTAGAGTATTTCAGATCTAACCTGCACTTTCAATCTGGCCGTGTGGTCGATGAATTTTGGAGTCGATGATCGTCGAGCAGCGAACACGGCCTGGGACACGGGCGTGTCACGGGCAGTGTCCTTCTCGGGTGGTTGGCCGATTTTATTCAAGGGTGAAACACGGCCTGGAATCCCTGGCATGTTCGGTGGTGACACGGGTGTGTCATATGGGACACGGGCGTGTCCAAGACCCGTGTGTGTCTCGGGTTGGTGTTGGTCCTGTGTTGATGGAGGAACACGGCCGTGTACTGGATGACACGGGCGTCTCAGTTCAAACATGGGCGTGTTGGTTGTCCATGTTCTTTCAGGACGTGTTGGTTTCGACGGTGAATGGGGAACACGGCCCTGGAACACGGGCGTGTCACAGGCCATGTTCAACCAAGATTTTGCATTTCAGATCCGAATCGTGGCCGTTCGTTTCATTATTTTGGGATCCTATGGCTGGGGGTTGTTCCTGGTGAGATATACCCGGGAATAGGGTTGGAAATCCTTCATTTCAACATACCATTCTCTTTCTAAAGATCTAGAGAGAGGGGAGAGCAAGGAAGAAGGAGGCTAGATCCAGTCACCGACGGAGCTTCGGGGCTCCAAATTGCGAGCCGACTTCGGATCTGCGGATGCAAGGAGATTGCGGTGCTTTTCATCTGCATACATTTCCATGGCGCCAAGGAAAAATGCTAGGGTAACGATTCTCATCCTATGACATGTGAAGTCCTATTTTCCTTTGCATAGGAAGCCCTCTCTCGCAAGATTGCGGTCAGTTGAGGCGTTCCTTCGGGTAGACATGAATAGTCCCCATTGTGTACATGTTGAGTCCATAATCAAGAACGGATATAGGCATGATGTGTGAAGATTACCCGGACAAGTTGGTCTGGATCGGTGATGTTGCATTGCATGAATGGTCGGAGAAGAATTCGTGCGAATGTTTGTTTTTCGGGTTTTCTACGTGGTAGATTGCAACAGGGAGCCTTGGGTATTATCTCCAAGGTGCACCCGGAAAACTGGGCAGATGCGTGATTCTGCCAACATGGTGTCCTGGGAGCCGACCTGAACATAACTGGGTTATGTGTTGTGTGTTGGATACGGGACTCGGGGAAGCTTGACCCACGCAGACGACTTAAATTGACGTTATGGTGTGAGCAACGGGTTAGGCGAAACTGTACCCGATCTATGTGGTTCTGTTAGAGAGACCTAAAGTACGTGGTACTCACCATTGTCATAGATGGACGGTCTTAGGCAGTGGCCAGAAAGACCAAATGCTCACGAGATATTGCCGTCTAGGGGGCGGTGGTGAGTCAGCGGACTTTGACCGTGTAAACCGAGAATGTGCCCTGAGTGTACGGGGTGTGTGGCCGTGTGTGCCCACACCTGTGATGAAGTGTTTATTCATAATGCTGCTTGGTTATGCTAACAATATGCAGGGAAAAAGCATCGCCGCCCCGGTTATGGTGGCGGGATCATTATAATTTGGTCCGTATAGCTGACTGTTGCTTTTGTTTGCCACCGTTGCGGTGGATTGTTGCTTGCAGGTGCCGCGGAGCCGAGCGGTAAATAGCGAGATTAAGCTCAAGTTGCTGAGCCGGCCCTCGAAGGCCTAAATTGAGTGTTTACTTGTTTTATTCAGGTGTGATCGGCCTGCGTGCCGAGGTTTGGAAAACATGTTATTTGAGTAAACAGTTGTAAGGCCATAAGGCCATGGTACCTGTGTATTGTACTTCATTCCTATGGTTTTGAGTAGTGGACATTCATGTTTGTGGCTGGGTTCTTTACTTTGCAACCTTTAATAATTATTTCTGTTAGAATGACTCTGTGTAGGACATTGGTTATTAGTTGGATGGTATTCCATTGAGCAACCACCCGGTTTGTCTGTGGTATATGGCGTTGGGCCCCGGCCAGACCTACTATTATATGATATGCGACGAATAGGGGGTGTTACAGAAGATGATAACACGACAAGCTATGTGATGAACCGAGTCATGCTTCATCCACTTTTGAAGCAAACTCCATACAAGCTGTATTTCGAAAGCAAACCTTTTGTATCATATTTTAGAGTATTTAGAAGCCCGTGCTACATCCTAAACACTAAGGATCACCTAGGAAAATGTGACGAATATTTTTATCTAGGTGTCTTCTTAGGATACTCGAGCAAGAGTCAGGCCTATAGGATCTACAACAAGAGGACCTTAGTGGTTGAAGAATCGGCCCATGTGCACTTCGATGAAAATTCCCCATCTAACAAGCCCATGCCGAATGAAGAGTAGGTTGAAGAGAGTGTATCGAGAGGGGAAGAAGGAGAGGAGGGAATCGTGGAGACTGAAACTCAAATTCATGAACAAGGATGTAGGCCTCCTAGTAACTTAACTTTTTCAAAGCAACATCCTCGTGATGTATTCATAGGAGAGCCATCTCATGGAGTCAGAACTCGGTCCATATTTCATGAGTCATTCTCAAACTTGTGTTTACTATCTGAAATTGAACCCAAGAATGTCTTAAAAGTGTTGAAAGATGAATCATAGTTCTTCGTAATGAATGAGGAGTTGAGCTAATTCGAGCGAAGTAAGGTATGGGTGTTAGTGGAACGACCAGATAACCATCAAGTCATATGCTTAAAATGGGTGTTCAAAAATAAATTTGACGGTGAGTCTAGGATAACAAGAAATAAAGCTAGGTCGGTGGCGCAAGGGTATTCTCAGATAGAGGGTGTGGATTTTGAGGAGTCATTTGCCCCGGTTGCACGTCTTGAGTCCATTCTCATGTTTTTGGCATTTGCAAGTTATAAGCCAATTAGATTGTACCAAATGGATGTTAAGAGTGCTTTCTTAAACATATATATTAAAAAAGAGTTATATGTCGAGCAACCACCTGGTTTCATGAACGCCGCCTACCCAAACCACGTATACAAGTTGGTGAAGGCACTATACGGACTGAAGCTGGCACCTCGTGCTTGGTACGATAGGCTCACTACTTTTCTCTTTGGTCATGGCTTTAGGTTGGGTAGTGCGGACACAACCTTATTTGTAAAGACCAAGAATTCAGATCTAATTATCGTACAAATCTATGTGGATGATATCATCTTTGGGTCCATGAATGAAAAGATGTATGAAGAAATTGTCACCCTAAAGAAATCTGAATTTCAAGTCAGCCTAGTTGGAGAAGTTACCTATTTCTTAATATTTTAGATCTCTCAACGCAAAGACAAAATTTTTATAAGTTAGTCAAAATATATAAAAGATATGCTCGTGCCTTTTCGGTATGAGAATCTGAAACAAGTCAAAACTCCTATGAGTGCTTCTCTTAAATTAGGAATAGATGAAAGTGGCAATTCCGTCGATTAGACCGTATTTAGAGGTATGATAGGGTCATTACTATACTTGAGTGCCTCTATGCCCGATATCATATTCGCGGTGTGTCTTTGCGCTATATATCAAGCCGACCCTAAGGAGTCACACTTGAAAACCATAAAACAAATTTTTAGGTATCTGATTGGCACGCAGAACCTTGGACTTTGGTAGCCACATACCATTTACTTCACACTTCACGGGTACTCAGACTCGGACTATGTCGGATGTTCACTTGATCACAAGAGCACAAATGGTACATATCACTTCCTAGGGCCAACATTGGTTTCCTGGTCAAGTAGAAAACAAAATTCTGTTGCACTGTCTACCGCTGAGGCCGAATATATTTCCTTAGGCAGTTGTTGCACACAAAAACTATCGATGTCTCAAACGTTAGAATACATTGGCCTCACTTGTAAGAATGTTACTCTTAGGTGCGTCAATAAGAGTGCCATAGAGTTGACATATAATCCAGTGCACCATTCTAGATCAAAACAAATTGACATGTGTCACCACTTTATTCGAGATCATATAAAAATGGAGAACGTGAGTGTGGGTTTCATTAGCACGGATGACCAACTAGCGGACATATTTACTAAGCCACTCTTGGATGCACGTTTCTCACTACTTCGACTCGATCTTGGTGTTTTGGATATCTCATCCTAGTCATAGCTTTGTGTGTCTTATCATTTTTTGTATGTAGCTTGTTAGGTTTCATCTCTATTCATGTATTTTCTTATGAGTTGTTTTTACTTGAGTTCCTTATAACTGTGTTTCTTCTTTCTATCACAAAAAAATAAAACAATATATATATATATATATATATATATATATATATATATATATATATATATATATATATATATATATATATATATATATATATATATATATAGAAACAAACTACTGCTAATTTAGAATGTAAGTGCTCACATGACTGTGACTTACACCATAACGCGTATGTACAATGTTTGAGTTTAGACTTGTAATCTATGTAAACATTATCCTCCGATCATAGTGGGTTGAATCTATAGGTGTCTAGCTATTAAGTGTGACAAGTCGAGGTCGTGTTGGTTGCTTATGCCTCTAGGTATGTGTGAGGATTTAGATAAGGGAATGACTTCACATGGTACACACATCCCTTGCTAGTGCACTCAAGACAAAAAATATTATGCGTACCTGACATAACTCGTGACACTATACTCTAATAGACGAGAAATACGTTGAATAATCAATGTCACGATATATTTGTGATTATACTAGCTGTGAAACTTTGGCCCAAAAACTCTGGTACAAAAGTTGTATGTATACATGTTAAAGTGTATCTATATAGGTGGATATATTTCAATTGACTCGGGGCTCCGTGAATTTAAAAATAACGTTTAAAGTGATAGATCTACGCTAACAAAATAACTCTTTGCAAACTACCACATATCTTTTCACGGTCCCCCAAGCACTACTCACTACTCCTGCTAAGTCTTCATGAGCATTGTGAGGATGAGCACCTTGGTTAAAGAGTCACCTCGATCTTGTGCATCGACTCTATCTTTAGCTTAGTTGGTCATGGTTATTTGAAGAAAACAGAACTTTATTGAACTTAACAGGACCCTTAGAGGCTAGTGGCTCCACTTGAGATTTACCCTTTCCCTTGGTATTAGCAGCTCGTGTCCTTCCCTTGAATCCCAACCCTTTCTTTCCCTTTTAGGAGGAGAATGTGTCTATCAAGGGAAACACTGTGCTAGGCTTCGAGTATGTAGCCACTAGTTCCCTCTCCTTTTGGAGCCTTCCCTCAAGATTGCTGATATGGTTGTTCTTGAAGTTTATGGTGCTCATCTGAAGGATTGTAACGTTCTTCAGCTTGCTGACTTCTTAAGTATTCAGATCCAACAATTTTGCTGAATCTAAAGCAGCAAGCTTTAAAGAGGAAATTTCCTGAGCCTGCTGTTTGGCCAGGAGATTGCTCTTCTTAAAAGCTTGCAGAAGTGCAACATAATTATCAATCAATTGATTGATGTCTCCCTCAGATCCTGAGCCATCATCATCACGTGATGCAGAGGTACGGGAATCTGGAACAGATTCACTATCTGTACATGTAGAGCTAGTGATAGAATTTACCTTGCTTGGACCAGGCTGATCCTGGCTGATTTCTTCATCTGACCTGGCCATCAGCCCAAGGCAACAACTGTCATCTTCAGAATCCACCTCTGAATCACCATCTGATTGTGATAGAGTGGACCTTTCTTCAATCCTGACAGCAGGATGCACCTCCTAAGCTTCTTCTTCTAAAGAAGCCAGACTTTTGATGCAGTCTGCATCAATAGCTCCTTCTTTAGTAGAGTACAACCCAATGTAGGATTCTTCTTCTTCTAACTCTAATAAGGAGGAGTTAGTCCACTCTTTTGCTTTTTGGCAATGAGGGATTTCTCCTTCGTGTCTTTTTGCTGGTGATCTTTTTTCTCACCATGTTCCTTCCTTTTGACTGGCAGTCGGCTATCACATGCCCAGGCTTTCTACAATGATAGCAAGTTATTTTAGAGGAAACATGTTTACCAGATTTGTAACCATACCTGTCCTCCTTAGATGATTTTCTCCTGCCCTTGTAGTAGTCAACCTTAGGATGAGAGGAGGAGGAAGGCCTGCCTCCTCAGTGCTTCTTCTTTAGGAACTTCTGGAATTGATTGGTGAAGGCAGCAAATCTTCATCAGACCATTGGCAGTCTGATGTGCTTTCCTCTGATTTTATAGGCTCAGATTCAACATCTCTCCTTGGTGGAGAGGGAGACTTCCTTTTGCTTCTGCTGGAGCTTTCAGCTTTGAATGTCATAGACATGTCCTTTGCCTGAGGCTTGTTGTTGTTCTCCTCATCTTTCCTGGCAGCCAGCTGTATCTCATATGAAAGTAGGTTTCCAAAGAGTGTGTGAGGAGTTATTTCACCCAACTTTATCACTTCTCTTAAGGCACAGACTTTAGTGTCCCAGTCTCTAGAGAGATATCTAAGGAACTTGTCATTTAGTTCATAGTGACTGAAAACTCTTCCATAAGTATACATCTCATTCACAATCATGAAGAACTTCTCATAATAGATGGTTATGTTGACCCTCTTAGATTGCCTGAAATCCTCATACTTTTGGTTGAGCAAAGACTTCCTATCATCTCTGACCTCATATGTCCCCTCCATGTAGATAACAAGTGTTTCCCACATTTCCTTTATTATTTTGCAATGGATCAGATTTTGGAGTGTAGAATCATCAACAACACACATAATGATATTCTTTGCTCTCTTGTCTATTGAGGCTAGGGCTAACTCATCCTTGGTCATCTCATCATATATTTTGGGGGTCTTGACATTGGCATCCAGTACTGAGACCTTCATATGGATGAAAGGTCCTTCTTCAGTGGTAATGTACATTCTAGGGTCAACAGCTTCCATGAACTGTCTCACCCTTGCTTTCTGGATGCCAAAGTCTTCCTTCCTATAGATTGGAAGTCTTACAACACTCAGCTCCCTATTAGTCATTCATGAACCCATGAAGACATACTTCTAGCTAACCTTGGAGATCTACTCAGACTATTAAGCCTTTAAAGAGTAACCTCCCTCAAATACCACTTGAAAGACTTATTTTCAAGGCTAGCTTTACACTTAGAGGGGGTGAATAGGGTTTTGTCTCTATTAAAGTTTTCTAATTTGTTTATTAGATTATTGTGTCTGTTGATTAGTTTAGATCAGCTTTCAAGAACATTCACAGATGACACAACAAATCTATAGTGGTTCCCCAATCATGGGTACATCCACTGTCCCTCTGCGGCTATCTAACATTGTGTTAGATTTGGCTCTCCCTCCAGAACTCAGCTTATTAACAGCTTACATCACCGATCCTGCAGGACCACACACAGGTCACACAGACCAACAACACAGGCACTATGCCAACCCAGTCACAAAGACCTATCACCTAGCACAAAGCCAAACACATAGGTCACTAAGACCCAGTCTTTATAGTATAGGCTTACAACTCCTGATTCACTAAGAATTTATACAGAAAAAGAAGTAAAGAATGAGATGTTAAGACACCAGAGCAAGCTCTGTGTCTCCTTCTTCTTGGACTGAGCCGATATCAGATCCAAGATATTATTATTTAATATAATGTGTAGATATTGGAATATTTCTTCAAACAACTTCCTTCTTCCCTATAGAACTTGTAGGTCTGCTAGCTTCAGAATAGCTTCTGATCCTACTGATGCAAATGGGGATTGCTTAAGCTATCTCTTTCCCAGCAAGGTTCTCTGTACTGAACAACTTCCCCAAGCTCGATGAAAAATGGCGAGGAAGAAGATGATGTTCAGCCACACTTTCGTTTTCAGAAAACCTAGACAAAGAATTGATTTATTGCTCATGCCAATTTGCTTTTTTTATTCTCTGAAGGCCAAATGAGCAGTGGGTCCCACGATCAGGATTGATGGCCGAGATTTAGCCAATTCAGCCCATGCTTTCCATTAATTCTCTCTTCAACGGCTCTTTGCTATTAGTGGGCACCATCACTTAGTGATGAAATATTCCTTGGTAATTGCAGAAGATAGCAACAGCTGGCCCCACCAACATCTCTGGCAACATTTACGCAACATTTAAATTTTGGTTGACTTTTGACATTGCTGACGTCGGCATGACTCAGCATCTGTAGACTTAGCCAAAATTCAATCATTAGTGCCAAAGGCGTTGAGTGAGTAGGTATCACTCAATGCCAAAATACTTAGACAACATTCTGTTTGTCTAGGTATTGAGCTCAACGAACTCTGAGCTCCGTTCAACGAATGGCAAGCTCAGTTCGACAGAAGCATAAAATCAATTCGACGAACTACGGGCTCAGGTCGAAGAACGTTGAGCTCAGGTCGATGAAACTGAGCTCAATGAAATCATAACATCAGTTCAATGAACTGTAGACTTAGCTCGATGTTTTGTTAAACTCAGTTCGACGAACACCAGGCTCAGTTCAACTAATGTTGAGCTCAAGTTGACGAAGTTGAGCTTGGCGAAAGCCAAGCTAACCACTCATTTGGACATAGCTGAAATTCTGCTTCAAGGCATTGATAGCGTCAAGAGCATTGAGAGAGCTTAACTCACTCAACGATTTTTTCCTTAGCAAAACTTTCTGTGCCTTGGCTTTGAGAGAGTAAGTTCCACTCAATGCCAAACTTCTTAACAGAATTCCTTTTATTTGGCGTTGAGAGAGTAAGCTACAATCAATGCCTTTTGCCTTGGCCTTGAGAGAGTAAGCTCCACTCAATGCCAAACTACTTAACATAATTTTTCTGTTATCTGGTGTTGAGAGAGTAAGCTACACTCAATGCCTTTTTCCTTGGCGTTGAGAGAGTAAGCTCCACTCAACGCCAAACTACTTAACAAAATTTTTCTGTTATCTGGCGTTGAGAGAGTAAGCTACACTCAACGCCAATGGACTTAGTCAAATTTTTGCTCCACATTTCTGTGGAGTTGACTGGCACAGCAATTCTAAACGCATTGAGTTGTATGGCGTTGAGTGAGTAGACCATACTCAGCGCTTGTGGACTTGGCCACATTTTTAGCCAATTTTTTCTAGGCTTAGACTGACTCAGCCTGACTTACAGCCTTTTGTTGTATGGCATTGAGTGAGTAGACTACACTCAACTCTTTTGTACTTAGCCATCCTTTTTGGCTATCTTTCAGTTAGGCTGAGATAGTCTCAATGCTATATATTATATGGCGTTGAGTGAGTAGACTACACTCAACGCTTTTGTACTTATGCAAATTTCTACTAGACACTATTGAATCCATACCTCTGGCGTTGAGTGAGCTTGCTCCACTCAACAACTGTGGACTTAGTCAATTTTTGTGTTGTGTTCAGCAACCATTTCTTGTGTCCACATGTCCAATCAATATGAAATGGACTAACATGCACTCAAGAACTCAAATGCACATCAAATACAGTTGATGTGTGTGACATTGACCTGTTTGACTTCTCACAAATCAGGAACATTGGGAACGATGGACCCAACATTTTCTCTGCATGTTGCGCAAACCAGGTTTTTTCCTCTCCTCCAATCGCGATTTTAGGTTTAGCTGCTTTCCGCACAGACGATTCGCGGTGAACGGCGACAACCGGCGATGGATTCTTGTTGTCGCTAGTTCCTCATCTCATTCGCGGCAGACAAATTCCTCCTTTCTTCGGATTGTGGCTCTCCTTCCCAAATGCCCTCTTCGCCGACGATAAGCTGATTTCAAATTTAGGGTTTCAGTTTTGATTTTGTTTTTTATTTCGATTTGTGAGTTCACCGTTTGGATTTAGGGTTGCAGAACCCAGGATTTTGTTTTTGATTTTGGTTTGTTAAAAAAACAAAAATCAGAAATCAAAATAAAAAATGATAAAAAATTCTGATTTCTGATTTCCATTTTCAGTGAGGATTTAGGGTTTTTTGATCTTCATTACCCGTGTCTTTGGTCTGATAAAGCAGAAATCAAAACCTTAAATTTGGATGAACCTTTTTTTTGGAAGAATAATATTTTTTTTATTTTTGGTCATGGTTTGCTAATAACCAAGATTTGCTAATAGCCAAACAAAATTTGCTTATAACAACGCCTGAAAATATTTATCACAATAGAATGAGCTTGGAAAAAACACAAGAGAACATGTAAAAATTGGCAATGTTCTTTTGTAATAATACTGATAAGAACATATGTAGTATATTATCAGAATGTGATCATATAAATAGAAACTATTTGTAATATTCATATAATATATTTTTGTGATGAAAAAAATGTGTTATGTGTTTTATTTTGAGTTCTCACTATATGCTTTTGTAATGTGTTGTGAAGAATGAATTTAAAATCAGTCCCGATACTAAATAAATTGTGAGGATTGGAAAGGGACAACACAATAACTCCATAAGTTCCAATAAAATACACAAATACAAACACAATTAGAAATTCTATGCTATCTAAAAGAGAAATTTCAGTTGGCTTGAAAAATAAACTTGGGAACATAAGAAAGAATATAAATTTAGTCCTAATTAGAAAATAAGATTGAAAACACAAAATCCAGTCCTAATTGGAAAGTTCGACTGGAAACGAAAAATCCAATCGTTATTGGAAAACACTAGGAAATCAAAATCCACTCTAATTAGAAAATACATCCGGAAACTCAAAATCCAGCTGTATTTGGATGATAAGACTGGAAAAGCAACCAAACTGTAAATATACAGGATTCTTATTTATCTGAAGTAAAAATACGCACACATGTAATTGATTTGCTCAAAAGGGAAGGCATGGAATGGGACTCTACATACATTGCCAAAATTGACGACTGATTTCTCAGAAGCGGGTGATAAGACCCATCTGGATCGGGTCCCGCGGGGTCTTGGGGGGGGCAACTTAGACTTTTTTTCTTATTTCATTTCTAGTATAAATTATGTTTTGGATGTAGGGTTTGGGTGTGAAAGTTCTGGAACCTTGTGTGTGTGCTGTGTGGAGTTTGGATGATCCTCTCCCTGGCTGTTCGACTGTTCAGAAACATCCTTATTCCTTAGGTCTGATTTGTATATCGTTTCCTGCTTGTATTTGTGTTTGCTGGAGCTTGGTTGTGTGGACCGTTGGGTGTAAGTTTTTGGTGCTATTTTTATTGTGTTATTTGGTTGTGAAGTGGTGTTATTTGTGTTTCCCCTACAATTATCTATGTTGATTTCGGAAAGAATTGTAAAAAGGGTATGATAGCAGCACGACTGTGAATCTTTCTCCCCGCCATTCTGGTCTCTGATGCTACCAGATCCAAAAGAAAATCTGAGCGAAATGGAGGCCCTCCGACAGAACCAGGAGGCCCTCACCCTACAACTGAAGACATTACCTGAGCAGCAAAGTCACACCTCTGACAAGGTGTTGAAATTTCACATGATGATCAGGAGATAGCTCTGAAACAAAATAAAAACTTCCAGAGCTATCAAGATGACAACTTGATCAAGCGGATAGAGGGAAACCAGGCACAGGAACGCTCTATCTTTTCGATCCCAAATAAACCAGATGCAAACCAGAAGAGCAAGATCTTGTACTAAACAATCTTTACAAGGCGAGACATACATGACTGTGAAAATGGACAAAGAGCTAAATAAACCGCAAACTTTATTACTCCAAAACGATAATTATTACATAGGTATGCCCCCTTAATTATAGAAACTGGGGGAGATGAGGGAATTACAAGAAACGATGTGGGACTATATATAACCCGCGCGGCTTATACGGTTAGACATGATCAAACCGTCAACTATACAAGTAATAAACCAGCTAGATACAAAGTCGCAATCTCCTAGAGTAAGCCGCTTGCGGCTATCAACCAGACCGCATCTGTTGCAAGCTATATGACTGCAACTGCGGCCTCACTTAGACCGATGCGGCTTTAACTAGACTGCTGTTGTGGCCTTCTTATTGACCACTACCACTACTCTTTGCCAGACCGTTGCTACTACTCTTCGCCAGACCGCTGCTGCTGCTGTCCACCAGAACACAAGCTGAGGTTTATCACCAGACCGCCAGACCAAAGCGCAAGCCCTCTGGAAAAATAAGATTGCTACGGTTAGATACCAGGCCGCCTGATCTCTCCAATCTTTAACGCTCCACCTCAAGCTGGAGCATATATATCGACCATGCCCAGCTTGCTACAGAGCTCCTCAGAAGGAGTAACCGGCTTGGTGAAGAAATGCTCTAGTTCTCTCTGTGAGGTAACAAATGAAGTGCAAACCTGATTCTTCAAAATCTCCTCTCTAATGAAATGGCAATCAACCTCAATATGCTTCGTTTTATCATGAAAGATAGGATTCCTTGAAATATAAATGGCGGCTTTGTTATCACATAACACAGGAAGAGTATGGCCATAGATTTATCCCAAGTTAAACATAAGTGCTCGTAGTCACTTTAACTCGTAGGTAGTTGAGGCCATGCTCTTATACTCTGCTTCAGCACTTGACCCTGAAATAACTATCTGCTTCTTGCTTTTTTAGCTAACAAGGTTTCCTCCTACAAAAGTGCAAAAACCTGATGTAGACTTTCTATCTTCCTTGTTATCAGCATAGCTGTCATCAGAGTATGCTTCAATCTTCAGATGGCCATTCTTATGAAAGAACAAGCCCTTTCCTTGAGACCCTTTCAAATACTCCAGAATCTTCGTTGCAGAACGAAGATGACACTCTCTAGGACTTTGCATAAACTAACTGACCTTCCCAACTGCATAATAGATATCTGGTCTAGTAACAGTCAGATATATAAGTTTGCCTACAAGGCGCCTGTACACTGTGAAATCTGGGAGAATAGTAGAATCATCAGTTTAGCCTTTACATCACCAATAGTCATCAGGCAACGAGCAGGTTTTGTGCCAAGAAGACCAATCTCCTTTAGGAGGTCTAGCGTATACTTTCGCAGTGAAAGAACCACCGAGGTCCTCTTTCGTGAAATTTCAATTACCAGGAAGTACTTTGGCGGTCCCATATCCTTAGTAACAAAGTGTTGTCGAAGATGTCATTTGTCTAGATAAACGTCATCCTTATCATCACCAGTCAAAAGAATATCATCAACGTAGACAGCAAGAATACAAGGCATTTAGTCATCTTTCATATAAATAGAGAATGATGAGCAGAGCTTCGATTGAACCCATTAAGAGAAACAATTACACTAAACTTTTCAAACCAGGCTCGTGGACTCTGCTTTAAACTATAAATCGCCTTCCGAAGTTTGCATACCTTAGACACCCCCTAAGCAACATACCCAGGAGGTTGCTCCATGTAGGCCACCTCTTGCAAATCCCCATAAAGAAAGGAGTTCTTCACATCCAACTGAGACATTTCCCAGTCTCTATTAATAGCCACAGAGAAGAGAACACAGATAGTGCTGATGCGAGCAACAGGAGAAAAGGTATCAAAGAAATCCACACCATATGTCTGAGTTATCCCTTTTGCAATAAGTCGTGCCTTATACCATTCCACAGAGCCATCTGGAAGATACTTAACCACAAAGACCCACCGACATCCGACCACATCAATGCCCAGATGTGGGGTGATAAGGGTCCAAGTCCCTCTCTCAGTTAACGTGTTCATTTCTTCTTCCATAGCAGCTTTCCACTAAGGAATAGCAAGAGCTTCTTGATATGTTTTAGGAATGAGAGTAGAAGAAATAGCAAGAGCAAAATGCTTGGCAATTGGGGAAATCTGAGCATATGAGACAACATCATCAATTGGATGTTGAGTATATTGGCGAACGCCCTTTCGCGGGGCAATTGGAAGATCTAGATCACTAATCTCTAGAGGAGTCAATGTACTGGTAGAAGAACGAAGAGGCTCCGAAACAGGCACAAAGGGCTCCAAGGGCAACACAGTAGGCTCCCGAGAAATAGAGGGAGCAACAGGAGGAGATGTGAGAAGAACCGGCTCTGGCGGAGGTACCGAGCGAATAGGCAGGGAAGAAGAAGTATAAGCAGGTATGAGGGAAGAAGGAGGGGAGAAATACTGAGTATCTTTAAAGAAGGTAACATCTGCTGAAACGTATTGTTTGCGCAGGAGAGGATCAATGCAACGATACCCCTTTTGAGTAGGACAATTGCCAAGAAATATACATTTAATCGAACGGGGAGAAAGTTTGTCACGTCCAGGATAAGGGACGTGAACAAATGTTGTATAGCCAAAAGTTTTAACTGGCAAAGGAAATGGTTTGGCCTCTGTATATAAGACTGAAAACGGATTCTTGCCGTGAATAACAGACGATGGAATACGGTTAATGAGATAGTATGCAAGAAGAACCGCATGACCCCAATAAGACTGAGCGAAATTCATTTGCAAAGAAAACTGCGAGCAACATCCAGAAGATGACGATTCTTTCATTCAGCAACGCCATTCTATTGAGAGGTATATGGACAACTTGTTTGAGGAATCATACCCTTGCTCGCACAGAAGGAAGAGAATTGATGGCTAACATATGCTTTAGCATTATTAGTACGAATAACCTGAATGGGCATATGAAACTGTGTGAAGACCTCATTATAAAATGATGTGAATACAGAGAATATTTCAGAATGATCCTTCAAGAGATACATCCATGTGCATCTGGAGAAATCATCAATGAATGTGACAATGTATAAGCTTCCACGACCAATAGTAGCAACAGGAGAAGGACCCCAGATGTCAGAGTGAACAAGTTCAAAAGGACGCGAAGAATATCTGCCCATTTGAGCTGGGAAAGAAGAGCGATAATGTTTGCCCAACTCACAGGCTTCACAGTTCAAAGGCAAATTGTCAGATGCAGGGTCCAGAAAAAAGTTGATGAATTTGGCGAGGAGGATGACCAAGACGACGATGCCACAGCTGAACCAAGGAAGAAGCAAAACGAGCAACACCGTGGTCAAGATAAAACAGGCCACCGCAAGCAGTACCAGTAGAAATTGTAGCCGTAGAGACAGAATCAAAGAAAGAACAAGTGGTATCAGTAAAAGTAACGGTGCAATTTAACTGAGTGCAAATAGCATGAACAGAGAGTAAATTGCACGGTAAAGTAGGAACATAGAGAGTGTCCTCTAACAGGAAAGATGAAGAGAGATGAACAGTGATAATACCATGCACAGGAGCTGAGGTCTCATCAGCAACAATAACAGGAGAAAACCTGTTTAACTCAAGCAAAGAGTAAAACAAACGAGGGTTGCCAGTCATGTGACAAGTGGCACTCGGGTCAATAATCCACTTATCACAAGAGACCACAAGAGCATGAGTAGAAGAAGAGAGAAGAGAAGCCATCTGCAAGAAGAAACAGGAAAGCAGAAAGACTAACCACACGGTTAGAAACAGGCCGCACAATGATAAGTCAACAAAGAAGGAGCAGAAGAAACCTACCACATGAGAGGTCGCAGAAAGGAGAAACTGCACCGTCACGGTGTCAACACATCAGTGTCTACAAAGAGACCGTCACCGAAATGTGGAGAGAGAAGCCGCAACGACAAGAGAGAGGCCGCAGCGACAATGGGAAGTGGAGACCGCACGGTCACGGTGTCAACACACCAGCGACAAGAAAACAGGTCGCGACCAAAATGCGGAACTCGCAGCAAAAAAGAAACAAGGCACAAGAGGGCAGCCTGCGGGAAGAAGGAGACGAGCAAGAGTTCACTGGGTCAAGGTGATAACACACCAATGGTAAGTAAAAAAAGGCCGCGACCAAAAGGCGGAACTCGCAACAAGGATGAGAAACCGCGCAAACACAACAAGTCGCAGAGACAAGCGACGAGCAAAGAACCGCGCCAAGAAGAAAAAATTGAGGTGACAGAGCCTGCTCGGTCAAGGTGACAACACACCATCGGCTAGGAAGAAGCCGCGACCAAAAGGCAAAACTCGCAAAAGAAGAGCGGGCAGCAGAGAAAGCCGGGCGAACAGAAACACCCAATAAGAAGCAAGTCGTAAGGACTGCAAGAAGCAAGGGAGGGAAGGGAAGGGAAAGAAACCAGACAAACCGGAAGAAGCCAGAAAAACTGGAAGAAGCAAGGGAGGGAAGGGAAGGGAAAGAAACCAGACAAACTAGAAGAAGCCGTACGAAGCCGATGGAAGAGGTCGTGCCGTTAAAATGAAAACTGCAATCTCCTGGAAGCAAAGGATCGGTCCCCTCTGATACCATGTGAATAATGGACAAAGAGCTAAATAAACCGCAAACTTTATTGCTCCAAAAAGATAATTATTACATAGGTATGCCCCCTTATTTATAGAAACTGGGGGAGATGAGAGAATTACAACAAATGATGTTGTACTATATACAACCCTCGCGGCTTATACGGTTTGACATGATCAAACAGTCAACTATACAAGTAATAAACCAGCTGGCTACAAAGACGCAATCTCCCAGAGTATGCCACTTGCGGCTATCCACCAGACCGCATCTGCTGCAAGCTGCCGTATTGCAACCGCGGCCTCACCCAGACCGCTGCAGCTTTAGCTAGACTACTGTTGTGGCGCTCAGATTGACCGCTGCCACTATCCTTTGCCAGACCGCTGCCACTACTCTTCACCAGACCGCTATTGCTGTCCCCTAGAACACAAGCTGAGGTTTATCACCAGACGGCCAGACCAAACCACAAGCCTGCTGGAATAATAAGACCACTGCAGTTATATACCATGCCGCCCGATCTCTCCAATCTTTAACAATGGAGAAACATGATTTGCCAAAATAATCAAAGGGAAATCAGAAACAATTACAAGGCAAATCGAACCGCGCGGATTGAACAAGTAGCTGTCAGTTCTACTGCTGCAGTACGGAGTTCGCACAGACCAGTAGGTCGCTAGACTGCAAACCAAGTCGCTCGGACTGCCCGTTAATCAAATGCTGAACTTTAGCCGTCAATCTACAAGACGCCTAACTGCGAGGTCGCCAAGCCGCCAGACCACACCAAGCCGCCAGACCACACAAGCTGATGCTGCCGAACCGAACAGGCCGCCTGAAGCAGACGACTTATTGAACCAGAAAACTTGATGCAGAAGAGAAGACTGTCTGGTCGCTATCCACGACCTACTGCGTATCGCTAGTTGCTAACCGTAGAGTCCGCAATGTCCCTGACCGCAGTCATAACCAAGTCCTGGCTCTCCAGCGCTATCCGCGTAACTGTTCATTCATCATGTTATTAATGTGACAAGGTGTCCTATTTATAGGCACGGTGAGGATTGTGGTCACCGCCGTAGCCGATTGTATAACTGCCCCATCCCGCAGTAAGAACAAAGTGTATCCGCAAGCCGCGGATACACATCAAGTCCACCGCGACCTGTGCTGGATAGCCAGCCAGCCAAGTGGAATTCCCAAGGCCAGATAGCAACCTCAATCCGCCTTGTCGCCAAAGGGCCAAGCCAGGACACTGCCACCAGCCGAACTCTCCAGCAACACCTCGTACGCCTATTAGCGGACAGAGCTCCAGTCCACATGCCCTGCGGACTCACCTCATGTCCGCATACCCTGAGCCTGCAGCCAAGTCACCAACGTCAACTATCAGACTTGGCAGACAAGGAGAACAGTTCGCATGCCCAGGCGGACACAGCTCCTGTTTGCACCCTAAGTTTGAAGATAAGGCACATTAGCCCAGCTGCCAAACTTGGCGGACACTGCATCTGTCCGTACGCCTTGCGGACTCAACTCCAGTCCGCGTTACCCAAGCTCGCAACCAAGGCACACGGTACTGCTGCCGAGCTTGGCGTACTGAGAAGCAGTTCGCACTTAACTGCGTGATCTCGCTGGTCTAAGCCAAACCTGGACTTGGTTCAGAACTAACCAAGTCTACTCCACCGGTCATAAGGGCCAGTCCGCACTTACTGGCAGACACTGGATCCAGTATGCCAATCCCGACAAACTACAGCACCTGTCCACACTAACTGGTGAAACCTGCGGCCTCCACCTGCCGCGCCACCAAAGGAAGACCAAGGCAACTGCCATGTCGGTCTGCCGAGCTTCGGTCTAGTCTGCACCTTGTCGAACTATGTGGATACAGAAGCTATCTGCCCGATTATCTTCTCGGAACAAACTGCTTGTTGAGCATAAGCGGCCTGGCTGGCCACCACTTCTCTTCGCATAGACCGCGCAAATAGATTGTCCAGGCCACCAAAGAACAAGCGGTCTGCAACAGCTCTGCCGACCTAGCTAACCCCCAGTCCTGTCCGCATAGACCGCGCTGATAGGTCGCCCGGGTAACCCAGGTCGGCCAATCACCCACTTTCCCTTCACCATTTTCAACATGAGATGCGTGAGAACCTATTTGCACTGAAGGCCGACAGGCTCAGCGGCTCCGGCGGCCCTTCGACCTCGTCAAACTCCTGCACGTTTTCCTCCAACTACCAACCGGTGAACACTCGCGGAACTCGCCACAAATTTCCATGTTTTTCAGGGACAGCGTCTTGGATTGGATCTATCGTTGTGACCAATTTTTGGAGGTGGACGACACACCCGATGATATGAAGGTTCACATATCCTCTATTCAAATTGAGGACCGGGCACTATATTGACATCAAAGTTTCATGAAACACTGTCTCACCCTCCAATGGCACACCTGTAAAGATTATTGTCAAGTCATAAACAGTCGTTTTGGATCCCTCCTGAGAAAACTTTATGCAAAAAAGTTTTGGTTCAAAGTTATCTCGATGAATTTGATGTCCTCCTGCACCGGGTCGCCATCCCGGAGGAAAATGAAATCTGTCTATGTTTAGCATGGTTGAAGGGTGACATTGAATACGCAGTGCGTATGTTCCAGCCCAAGTCACTCCACGATGTTTTCTCTCTCGCTTGGTTATAGAAGCAGAAGATTGCCTTCAGTACTAGGCGGTCGTCACCCCGGGCTGGGATCTGTCCACCACCAGAGACAGCCGACCCGACACATGTAACGCCCCTATTTTTCTGGCAATTATTTAATCCTCTTGTTGACGTCATAATGACGTAAGGGGCGTTACGTTATCGTGTAGTTGACGGCACGTCGCCATTAGTGCGTTTTCACGTCTATTCGATCGAGCCGGCCAAATTTGCGAATCTTTGCCGAAAATGGAAAGTTTAGATTGGAAAATTAAATTGATTAATTTCTGACATGCTCGGCAAGTTTCATCGCGATCCGAGCGATATTCGAGGCTCGTCGAATTTTCAAAGTTTTGTATAATTTATGTTCATCGTAGAATTTGAGGATTTATATCTCAAGAATGGCTCGTCGGAGTTTGGTTTTGACTTCGCCGTTGTGTTCGTAATGTCTGTGTTCGCCTACGGCATGAGTTTCGTTTAATTTGGCATGCGTTTGGGCATCCGTTTTAATCTCGTAGTTTTCTTATTCAAAAATATATATATATGAATATTTTAATATTAAAGTACAATTCAAAAATGAAAAATACTATTTATTTGTATAGTTTAATCATAAGGGTAGATTCGCAAAAAATTTATGATTCATGCAATTTTTTCTCTCCAGTACTTCCTCTTATACACGAGTGGTTACACTGTACATACAAAATTTGATTTCTGGATACTCGAGTCCTCCCTCACCACTCGAGTCTTTTATTAATTCTACACGAGTGAAATTTTATCCTACTCGAGTGCTGTCATCTCGGCTACACGAGTGAAATTTTACCTACTCGAGTACGATCTTCAGCCTACTCAAGTGAAATTCTTCCTACTCGAGTGACCTGTAGCCTTTCTGGAGGGTCCGTTGTCGTTTACGTTTGAGTGTCGTTTTGAAAGTCAAAACGATGTCGTATCGAAAAATGGTTAACATGAAATTTGTTCGTCTCGATGAGATCTACAACTTTCATGTTGGACACTTTTTGATTTGAAGCTATCCTTACCTCTATTTTTGTACTTTGCGCACTCGCTCGTTTATCGTTTGTTTTAGACAGAAAAATTTATAATTATATAAATATTTATATATATATATATATTTAAACATATATATATATATATATATATATATATATATATATATATATATATATATATATATATATATATATATATATATATATATATATATATATATATATATATATATATATATATATATATATATATATATATATATATGCTCGAAATTTCCAACCGATCATAGATCTGGAAAGCTCTCGTCGAGAGCTACGCTATCGTGGTAATTTTTTTCTCATTCATTGAGTTTTCTCGTTAGGGTTTTTCGGCCCTAACCTCTATTTTCGGGCATTTCGTTCAAATTTCGACTTCTAACGTCTTCTTTTGCTCCGATCTGCGACATGTGGTGATTCATAGAATTTTTTCGGTAAAAACGAGACAAGTGGTGTTTTTGCTCCCCCTCTTGCTTTTATATTCTAAATTTTTGCTACAATTATTTGAGGTTATCATGTTTCAATTATTTCGAAACTTGTCCTGAAATTATAATTCTCTTCCTCTTTCCCTTGGATTTCGACTTGTTGTCCCTAAAACCATAACCCCAAAATTTTAGTTTGTAGAATTGGTAAACGAATCAGTTGTCGTGTCATTGTAACCATCGAGTCATTTTTATCATTGTGACACCTCGTATGTTCCGTTATTTTTGATTAAACTTCACCTGCTCGACCTTGACATGCTCTTTTGCAGTCCATTTTGTTGGTTAACCTTGAGTCTGTGATGAATAAAAAAGAACTCTGCTTGTATAATTTGTAACTAAAGAAACACAGATGAACTGTGCGCGCTGGGATTTCTCCCTCGGCATGCGTTTAATACTCAGATGAACTGTGCGCATTGGGGTCCTCCCTCGGCATAGTGTTTAATACTCAGATGAACTGTGCGCATTGGGGTCCTCCCTCGGCATAGTACTAAATGCTCAGATAGACTGTGCGCGTTGGGGTTTCTCCCTCGGCATAGTAATTATTAATGAAAGATTGATCTTCTGTTGCTGGTGCTGGTTCTGTCTTGTTAATGTGTTTAGCCTTTCTTGCTCGGCTAGTTTACTGTTGCTTACTTTTACTCTGCTGACCATTTTGTTGCAGTCGCTTTAATTCTCCTTCACTTTGAGGTTTGTGTAGTCTGGTTTTACTCTTCTACTACTTGTAACTTGCTTCTGAGGTGTTCTTCTTTTGAATGCCTCAGGATCCGAGCTGTAGCAGGTTTAGCTGACAGCGTTGGGCTTCTGGTGCTGCTGCTTTCTGCGGCCGTTTGATTTCACCTCTGAGCTTGAGGTAGTTGTCTTGTTTAGACTTGTCAGATTTTACTATGGGTTCGTGTCAGTTGTTGACGCCCATAGAATTTGACTTTTCTGCGATGGACTACTTGCTGTTGTTACTGCGGTTACTTATTACCTGATTTTTCTTGCTCTCTGGGAAAGATTTATGTTAGGATGCCTTTAGTTATTTTAAAATATACAAAACTGCATTCTGGAGTATCGGCATAGCATGACTTTTAACTACTAAATCTACTACTTTTAAGCGTTATAAAATTTCTTTATATATATTAAATATAGAAGTCATATCATCTTTTTTTTAGATACTGGACTTTCACACTCATATAGGTTAGCAAATGAATCAACTCAGTATTTTTCCGCCACATAAAACCTATAAATTTTCTCACCTTTGGACTTGTAGTCCACATGACCGAGGGACGCGGTCATTAACTCTATTAATTTATATGCATTGTTTTTAACTAAAAGTTATAAATCTTTTACTTGAAGTAAATGTGAGGACGGGATGCCTGAGAGTCGGCAGTTGTCCCCTGCTTGGCGTGGCATCACGGCTCGTAGTTTCTCTACTCTGACGTATTTTTCAATACGGAGAAAATGCGGGTCGTGACAGTTGGTATCCAGAGGGAGGTTTTGCAAGTGGGTTGGTTGGTCTGGCAAGCTAGTCGAACAACTTTCCCTTAAGCAAAACTCTAATCGTATCATTTCATTGCATACACACACCAATATGTCATCAGTAGATCTTGATTGAAGCACGAACACTACACTCATGGCATGATAAGAAGTATACGGGGAATATTATGTAGTATGAGATGCATAATATGTGTTTGTATATGGATCCACCATAGGTGGCAACATGTGACGGTTATGTAGTATGGGATGCATAACCATCATCACATGGATGCCCATTAGCACGTTTACTTTTCTTCGTTACATACAATATTATGTAGTATGAGATGCATAACATTGTATGTGTACGCCGCTCATAACATGCATTAAGGCCTTTTTAGAATGCATAACACTGCATACATAACATACCATTGCATAAGCACACGTGCCAAGTTAAAGATCTGCACGATGACATATGTACACCCATGATTTGAGATGAAATTTAAACATTTATGCATTCATATTATAGGCACAAGTTAGAAGCATAACATCATTTTATGATTTCCCAGAGCAAGGTAACAGCAAGAGCAAGTGTCTGTTCGTTCCTGATTGGGTATTCGAGTTTTCTAGCTTCAGTGTCGTAAGCTAGGACCTTGATAAGTTGTTTGTTCGTATCGGTAAAATATGAACCCGAAACAGTTTGCTAAGGCAATATCTTCCCAGTTTGTGATGTCTTAGGCAAGGTTTGACTATATATCCGTTTATTCTATAGAATGCCACCTAAACGCGTTGCGACGAGGTCGACTCCCCAGTTAGAGGGTTAATCTACTGGTGCCCAGAGCGAAGCGGTGATCGAAGCGCTGCGGCAAAGTAATGAGACCCTGGCAAGGCAGATGATGGACATGCAGTCCCAGATGCAATCGTTGTTAGCTGTCGTCGCCGGGCAGAAGACCAGATCGTGTAACAACCCCATCCGTTCATATGATATATTCTAGAAGGTCTGGCCGGGGCCCCACAGGATATATCACAAAACAGTCGGTGAAGGTACAGGATGATACCAGAGTCGCGCATCGCACCTAACACAAAGCATTCTAGCAGAAGCCTGGACTACAACTTGAACTCCTCATGAATGTCCAAACATAAAACTCCACATTTTATATCATATAGGAATGTCTTACAACACGTACAAAAGAGTTGGCTTTATGGCCTATACAGGGCTTTCACACAGTGGCCTAAATAATTGGCGCGCAGGCCGGCCACAATAAAAGAAAACACTCAAAAGAACATATTTAGCCTTCGAGGGCTAACAGCAGCAGCAACACCAGCAGAAGCATCAACCTCTATGCGTCCCGCTCGGTTCTCCCGTACCTGGAAAGGGACAATCCACCCACTGGTGGCAAACAAAAGCAACGGTCAGCGTTCAGCTGACCAAATTATAACGACCCTACCCCTTCTCTCGGGGCAGCGGTATTTTTCCCTGCAGGCATATCACAAGTATGGAAAGCTATATCATCAAAAGATGCTTTCACGCACACAAGCCATCACAACCGTTCGCCACCCGGCCCAACGGTCCGTGCACTCAGGGCACATTCTTGGTGTTCTGGCAACCTCTTGCCCACCACCGTCTCAGGGTTATCACCCAACGGTAAATCTCTTGAGCATTTACTCCATGGCGTGCAGCCGGAGTTAGTCTTCGGACATCGGGATGGCCCGTAGCCCCCCGTTGTGTCATGGCGCGCAGGCCGAAGACTCTTGCTATGCGCTCCAACAGACCGCACTTTTTGGTCTCACGTCGGACGGACATAGCGCAGGTCGGATCCTCCACCCCCCGTTGCTCAAATCGCCTTGCCTTCTCCGAGTACAGCGTACTCATGGCTATATCAAAGGCGCGGGTCGGTCTCACCAATCCTGTTCTTGGCATTCAAGCCTGGGTATTTCTCTATACCCATTTCCTCACAGCAACAGCGGGTCTTTCCTGGGCACACCAGTACTTCCAGTGACTCTCTCCACAGGTGGACACCACACAAGCACAAATGTCAGGGGTCTTTCCTAGCTCACATGCCAGTACTTCCTGTTACTCGCTTCACAGGTGGACACCCTACGACATCAAGCATCACCAAAAGGGCCTTTCCTGGTTCTACCAGTACTTCCTGTGCCTCCATCACAGGTTGGACCCAAAACCATCACATGGCTATTTTCCTGGGCTACCACCCCAGTACTTCCTGCTACTCCTTTTCGCAGGCATAACCCGTAGACTCCTTAAACTACACGTTTATCACGGAGTCTTCTCCGGTTCGTATGCAATATCACCAATCCAGACTAACCTGTCCAGATGGGCTTCACACAGCATGCCTATTCCGTACTCCATTTCCGGATCTATATGCTAACAAAGGGGATTTCAAGCATCCACCCAAAGATTTCCAAAACCAGCCACCTCTTGGTGGGGGAAATCACAAAATATGCCAAAAAGGAAGCTTTCACATGGCTAGGAAGAAAAGTCGTTACCCTTGACGACCGCTTCGGTGCCATGGCCTCAAAGCTAGCTTGCAAGACTCGCAAGATCGTCTCTTCCGCAACGCTGGCTTCGGATCTCTCGTCGGTAAACCGCAGCACCACCAGCAGCAGCCCCCTTTCCTTCTTCCTCCTCCATTCTCTCTTCACTTGAAGAAAGTTCAAGGCCAAAGAAATGAGAAGTCTTTCTCTGATTTCGGCCCTTAAGGAAACAGAAGAAGAAGCTTCAGCCCTTGGATCTAGACTGAAGGAATGGACGGCCATGATTCTGCCAAAAACACATATTTTGACCCGACACGGCCTCGAACATGGCCGTGTGCCAGGCCGTGTGCCTCAAGCGGTCGTCAACCGACTTATCCTCACCAGTGACACGCCCATGGGACATGCCCGTGTCATGGGCCGTGTCACCAACACGCCTTCAGACACGCCCATGTCTGCGGCCGTGTACCTGGGTGAAAAAATACCAAATCATCCCGAGACTTCACACGCCCTGTGACACGCCCGTGTCCCAGGCCGTGTGCCCAGACACGGCACAAAGACACGCCCTGTCGAAATCCTTCGGCGGGCAGAGTTCGTCGCCTACTTTGACACGCCCTGTGACACGCCCGTGTCACAGGCCGTGTTCAATCTCTCGACACTCGACACTCACGTCTCGACACTCGACGATCGTCGAATAAAACTCGTCGAGCATGCGACACGGCCTTGGACACGCCCGTGTCCTGGGCCGTGTGCCTCCTCTCGGCGCATCGCCGAGAGCAAAAATCGTCGAGACAAAGCCCAATCGTCGACACAACCTCGACACGCCCTGCGACACGCCCGTGTCGCAGGCCGTGTTAACTGACACGCCCTGGGACACGCCCGTGTCACAGGCCGTATCACTCAAAATTTCCTATTTCTGCACTTTGAGCTGTTACAATCCTCCCCTCCTACAAGAAATTTCATCCTCGAAATTTAGAGACAGGAAAGCAACAGAAACCAGCAAGAAAAATGTTACAACATAAAAAAATTTGATGTTACAACATTCTCGCTACAGATTACAAAAACAGCTCAGGGAACTCTTCTCGCATGGTCTGCTCGCGCTCCCATGTCAGTTCTTCACGGCCGCAGTTGTCCCACCGGACTTTTACCATACCGACCGTCTTGTTCCGCAACTGTTTTTCGGCTCGATCTTCGATCTGAATGGGTCTAACTTTCGTTGTTAGCCCATACTCCACCGGCACACGATCATCCGCGATCACTTGAGTTGGATCTTTCACGGCCTTCCGAAGCACCTAGATGTGAAAGACATCATGTAACCCACCCAAGTCCGCCGACAGAGCTAGCCGATAAGCCACTTCGCCAACTCGCTCAACCACTTCAAACGGACCCAAATATCTGGGACTCAACTTTTTCAATCGTCGAATCCTGGAGACACCTTTGAATGGCTTGATCTTCAAGTAGACCCAATCGCCAACCACAAATTCTACGTTCCGGTGCTTGGCGTTGTAGTACTTCGCTTATCGATCTTGAGCAATAAGCAATCTCTCTCGAATCGTCCGTATGGTTGAGTTTGCTTCCTCAACCTCATTTGGTTTAACAACCCGAGCTTCGCCCGCTTCTACCCAAGCCAAGGGAGTACGACACTTCCTTCCATATAGGGCTTCATATGGTACCATCCCAATGCTTGCCTGGTAGCTGTTATTATATGCAAACTCGACCATATAGAGATGATCTTCCCATCTCTTTCCGAAGTCAAGGGCGCACATTCGGAGCATGTCCTCCATTGTTCTGTTGGTACGTTCAGTTTGGCCATCCGTTTGGGGATGAAAGGTCGTACTGAAAGTCAACTTCGTTCCCAACAGTCGGTGAACTAGCCTCCAATCATTTGACGTGAATCGCCCATCTCGATCACTTACGATGCTCCGAGGAACACCGTGAAGACGCACAATCTGGTCAACATATAACTTTGCCAAACTTTCAACTGAATCATCCCGCCTGTTCGGGAGAAAACGTGTTACTTTCGTTAGCCGGTCAACAATCACCCAAATGGAATCATTTCCTCGCTGCGATCTTGGCAACCCATGCACAAAATCCATGGAAATATCATCAAATTTCCACACTGGGATCGGCAGTGACTTCAAATAACCGCCCGGCTTTTGGCATTCCGCATTCACCATCGCACATGTTTGGCATTTGGATACATAAAGGGCAACATCTTTCTTGAGCCCTGGCCACCAGAAAAACTTTTTCATATCGTTGAACATCTTTGTGCTCCCGGGGTGAATGGAATACTTGGTATAATGCGCTTCATACATCAGTTCTTCCCTCAATTTCCCCACACTTGGGACGCACAAACGACCCTCTTTTCGCCACAGACCGTCATTCCAGGTGAATTTGCCTTCTGGCCCTTCATTTACATAGCGCAAGAGATCATTATCCAACTCCGTTGCCCGTCGAACTCGGTCCGCAAGGTCACATTGTACCTCGGTCCAGTTCAAACATGCAATGGCAGTGGAATTCTTGTCAACACAATAGATCTCCAATGCCTCCAACTCCTGGATAAGACGTTCATCATGCCTTTGTAACCAATTTGCTCTAACCGGAACTCGCCGACTCAAGGCATCCGCAACAACATTCCCCTTCCCGGGTGTATAGTGAATCTCGAAAGTGTAGTCCCCAAGGAACTCCAACCACCTTCATTGTCGCATGTTCAACTCTTTCTGCTCCAATAGATACTTTAGGCTCTTATGATCGGTATAGATCTCCACCTTCACGCCATAAAGGTAGTGTCGCCACAGCTTGAGTGCAAAAATCACCGCCGCTAATTCCAAATCATGGACGGGATAGTTTCGCTCGTGCACCTTCAGCTGGCGTGAGCCAAAAGCAATCACCTTTCCGTTCTGCAAAAGAACGCAGCCTAAGCCGCTCCCTGAGGCATCACTATAAATCACAAATCCATCGGTTCCACATGGCGAAGACAACACTGGTGCCGTGGTCAACCGAACCTTCAGCTCTTCAAAAGCTCGTGCGCACTCTGGCGTCCAAACGAACTTCTGATCTTTTCGCGTCAGTGTGATTAGCGGCAAAGCGATCCGCGAGAAGTTCTCCACAAATCTTCTATAGTAGCCCGCAAGTCCAAGGAAACTCCTGACCTCGGCCACGGAAGACAACATTGGCCATTCTTGTATGGCTTTTATCTTTGCTGGATCTACTGCAATGCCCGCTCCACTCACCACATGGCCCAAAAATGCCACTGACGATAGCCAAAACTCGCACTTCGAGAACTTGGCATATAGCTGATTTTGCTTCAACGTATTCAACACCAACCGCAAGTGACTCTCATGCTCAGCTTTGGACTTCGAGTATACCAGGATATCATCAATGAACACTATCACAAACAGATCCAGGTACTCACGAAAAATACGGTGCATCAGATCCATAAACACCGAGGGCGCATTACACAATCCAAAGGGCATGACTGTGAACTCATAGTGCCCATAACGCGTTCCAAATGCGGTTTTGGGAATGTCACCTTCCCGAATTCTTAACTGGTAATAACCAGACTTCAGGTCCAACTTCGAATAGACCGTAGATCCCACCAGCTGATCAAATAATTCATCAATCCGGGGTATAGGATACTTATTCTTCTCGGTCAGCTTATTCAATTCACGGTAATCGATACACAACCGTAACCCACCATCTTTCTTCTTTACAAAAATCACAGGCGCGCTCCAAGGTGACATACTTGGGCGGATATAACCTTGCTCTAGCATTTCTTGTAGTTGAACCTTCAACTCAGCCATCTCTTTAGGCGCAACGAGATATGGCGAGCGGGCCACAGGTTTCGCACCTGGCACCAACTCAATTGTGAAGTCAATCTCCCGCTGGGGTGGTAACCTAGGGAGATCCGCGGGAAACACATCTGTAAAGTCTGCCACAATCGGAACCTCGCACAATGGGGCCTTAGGCTCAACAGCCTGAATTAGTGCAAAGTAACACTCCGCACCCTTCCGAACAGCTTTGACTACCTAGAGTGCAGACATCAACGTCCCGCCCACTCCTCGCATACCCGCGAACTTGGTCTTCTGTTCGGTATTTTGGCCCAACGTAATTTCTTTGGACTGGCAATCAATCATAACATGCTGCTCCGCAAGCCAATCCATCCCAAAAATCACATCGAATTCCGATATTGGCAAAACAAATGCGGTTAAACGAAAATCCCGACTTCATAACTGAACCGCCACATCGCAAGCTTGATCCGCAAGCATCCAACAACCATTCGACAACACCACTCTGACGCTATCTGCCTTTGCACGACTGGGTATCCCAAGCCGCGTAAGAAACTCACGAGACAGAAAAGAATGCGATGCACCTGTATCAAACAGTGCTCGCGCCAGCGTGTCCCGAATCATCACAAAGCCTATGACAAACATGTCACACACACAAACCACAAACATAGGAGTACTAAGTAAAACATACAAACAATATCAAACTAAACTCATACCTGTGACCACGCCACTCTGCTTGATGGCCTCTTGCAGGCCAAGATTGTAGACCCGGGGTTGCGCCTGCGAGGTAGAAGAATCCACCACCGCCTTTCCTTTTTCTGCATAAGATGCTCCCGCCTTCTTTTCACTCTTTGGCGGCATCCGACAATCTCGCGCAATATGTCCCATTCGGCCACAATTGAAGCAGGTACGAGTGTCTGGCTTGGAGGTTGCCCCTGATGTTGCTCCCATTGAAACTGATGAAGGAGCTTGTCCACTAGGCTTGGACTTCTTACCCCATCTCTTCTTATAAAATGATTTTCCCGATCGGGGCGCCTTCCACTCCGGTTGCGACACAGCCAAAGCTCTCTTCCCTTGCACCCTTTTCATGTCCTTTTCCAACGCGGTTGCGGTGTCAACCAACGCTTGGAAACCTTGGTTCACAGAACTGGACACAAGGAATCTCAGCTCGTCCCTCAGTCCTTCATAGAACTGATTCGTCTTCCTTTGCTCATCATCAAAAATCGAACCCGCATACCGCCCCAAGCGAGTAAATTCATGCAGGTACGCGTCAACACTGCCATCACCTTGAGTCAACCGTTGGAATTCATTTTCCATGGCTATCCGTTGAGCCACAGGAAGGTGCTTTGCTAGGAAGAGCCGGGAGAATTCTTCCATCGATACTTGGGTTAACGGACGACCCGCCAAATGATGCAACTCCATCTCATCCCACCATAAACGCGCTTCTCCTTCAAGCAAGAAGGTGGCTAAGGTAACTTTCTGATGCTCCGCCGTTCCTATCGCCGTCCTCACTCGCTTGACGCGCGATAACCAATCCTCAGCCTGCGTCGGGGTTCCCGCTCCCGAGAACGTAGGCGGATGGAAGCTCATAAACCGCGTTAGCTGCTTCTCAGCCGCTCGAGGAGCCACATCCACAACAGGTTCAGGCCTTGCCGCCACCTGTTCTGGCCTCACAGCCGCTTGTTCCTGCCTAAGTGGCTGATCGTGGATCATGGTAAATAAGTCCTCCGCAACTAAACGCACATGTTCCTCAGACGGTGGAGGTGTAGGCACCGCGACTGGTGCCGTACTTTCATCAGAACGCTGGGACTCAGACGGCCCAGCTCCACTTCGTGTCACCTAAAGGTGGAGAAGACACACACATTAGCGGTCGTACCCAAGCAATCAACACAAAAGAAGAACACACAGGTTCCTCAAACACACAAATATGCATTCCTATCATGGACATTCAGGAGTTCATTCGTAGACTTGGTGTGCACCCACAGGTCGGAGGATCGAAACCTCCCTCTGATACCCAAAATGTAACAACCTCATCCGTTCATATGATATATTCTAGAAGTTCCGGCCGGGGCCCCACAGGATATATCACAAAACAGTCGGTGAAGGTACATGATGATACCAGAGTCGCGCATCGCACCTAACACAAAGCATTCTAGCGGAAGCCTGGACTACAACTTGAACTCCTCATGAATGTCCAAACATAAAACTCCACATTTTATATCATATAGGAATGTCTTACAACACGTACAAAAGAGTTGGCCTTATGTCCTATACAGGGCTTTCACACAGTGGCCTAAACATTTGGCGCGCAGGCCGGCCACAATAAAAGAAAACACTCAAAAGAACATATTTAGCCTTCGAGGGCTAACAGCAGCAGCAACACCAGCAGAAGCATCAACCTCTATGCGTCCCGCTCGGTTCTCCCGTACCTGGAAAGGGACAATCCACCCACCGGTGGCAAACAAAAGCAACGGTCAGCGTTCAGCTGACCAAATTATAACGACCCTACCCCTTCTCTCGGGGCAGCGGTATTTTTCCCTGCAGGCATATCACAAGTATGGCAAGCTATATCATCAAAAGGTGCTTTCACGCACACAAGCGATCACAACCGTTCGCCACCCGGCCCAACGGTCCGTGCACTCAGGGCACATTCTTGGTGTTCTGGAAACCTCTTGCCCACCACCGTCTCAGGGTTATCACCCAACGGTAAATCTCTTGAGCATTTACTCCATGGCGTGCAGCCGGAGTTAGTCTTCGGACACCGGGATGGCCCGTAGCCCCCCGTTGTGTCATGGCGCGCAGGCCGAAGACTCTTGATATGCGCTCCAACAGACCGCACTTTTTGGTCTCACGTCGGACGGACATAGCGCAGGTCGGATCCTCCACCCCCCGTTGCTCAAATCGCCTTGCCTTCTCCGAGTACAGCGTACTCATGGCTATATCAAAGGCGCGGGTCGGTCTCACCAATCTTGTTCTTGGCATTCAAGCATGGGTATTTCTCTATACCCATTTCCTCACAGCAACAGCGGGTCTTTCCTGGGCACACCAGTACTTCCTATGACTCTCTCCACAGGTGGACACCGCACAAGAACAAATGTCAGGGGTCTTTCCTAGCTCACATGCCAGTACTTCCTGTTACTCGGTTCACAGGTGGACACCCTACGACATCAAGCATCACCAAAAGGGCCTTTCCTGGTTCCACCAGTACTTCCTGTGCCTCCATCACAGGTTGGACCCAAAACCATCACATGGATATTTTCCTGGGCTACCACCCCAGTACTTCCTGCTACTCCTTTTCGCAGGCATAACCCGTAGACTCCTTACACTACACGTTTATCACAGAGTCTTCTCCGGTTCGTATGCAACATCACCAATCCAGACTAACCTGTCCAGATGGGCTTCACACAACATGCCTATTCCGTACTCCATTTCCGGATCTATATGCTAACAAAGGGGATTTCAAGCATCTACCCAAAGATTTCCAAAACCAGCCACCTCTTGGTGGGGGAAATCACAAAATATGCCAAAAAGGAAGCTTTCACATGGCTAGGAAGAAAAGTCATTACCCTTGACGACCGCTTCGGTGCCATGGCCTCAAAGCTAGCTTGCAAGACTCGCAAGATCGTCTCTTCCGCAACGCTGGCTTCGGATCTCTCGTCAGTAAACCGCAGCACCACCAGCAGCAACCCCCTTTCCTTCTTCCTCCTCCTTTCTCTCTCTCTTTCTCTCTTCACTTGAAGAAAGTTCAAGGCCAAAGAAATGAGAAGTCTTTCTCTGATTTCGGCCCTTAAGGAAACAGAAGAAGAAGCTTCAGCCCTTGGATCTAGACTGAAGTAATGGACGGCCATGTTTCTGCCAAAAACACATATTTTGACCCGACACGGCCTCGAACACGGCCGTGTGCCAGGTCGTGTGCCTCAAGCGGTGGTCAACCGACTTATCCAAACCAGTGACACGCCCATGGGACATGCCCGTGTCATGGGCCGTGTCACCAACACGCCTTCAGACACGCCCATGTCTGCGGCCGTGTACCTGGGTGAAAAAATCCCAAATCATCCTGAGACTTCACACGGCCTATGACACGCCCGTATCCCAGGCCGTGTGCCCAGACACGGCACAAAGACACGCCCTGTCGAAATCCTTCGGCGGGCAGAGTTCGTCGTCTACTTTGACACGCCCTGTGACACGCCCGTGTCACAGGCCGTGTTCAATCTCTCGACACTCGACACTCACGTCTCGACACTCGACGATCGTCGAATAAAACTCGTCGAGCATGCGACACAGCCTTGGACACGCCCGTGTCCTGGGCCGTGTGCCTCCTCTCGGCGCATCGCCGAGAGCAAAAATCGTCGAGACAAAGCCCAATCGTCGACACAACCTCGACACGCCCTGCGACACGCCCGTGTCGCAGGCCGTGTCAACTGACACGCACTGGGACACGCCCGTGTCACAGGCCGTGTCACTCAAAATTTCCTGTTTCTGCACTTTGAGCTGTTACAGAGCGCAGGGCCCTGCTGTGGACCAAGATGTTCCTACTCCCCCTGCTGCTCTAGTTCCCCCAGTCGCACTGCCGCCTGAGATGAATTTCATTTCTCACTTCCAGCGACTAGGACCTCCTTCGTACGATGGTAGAACAGACTTTATGGCATTGGATGACTGGATCATTGCCATGGAAGAAATGTTTTCCTGCTCTGGTGTATCCTCCGATCAAAAGGTGATGATTGCGGCATATCAGCTCAAGGGTCTTGCGAAGAGTTGGTGGATCAGAGAAAAAGAGAACCTTTCTGATGGGTGCTCGTGGGAGTCGTTCAAGAGCATGTTACTGAAGAAGTTCCTACCATCGGTCGAGAGAGACCGCCTAATGAATAACTTCTTACACCTGAAGCAGAGGCAACTCACTGTTGCTGAGTACGAGGTCGAGTTTGGCAAGCTCAGTTGTTTCGCCCCAGATCTGATAGCATCTGAAGAAGGCAGAGTGAAGCATTTTCTGGGTGGTCTGAGGTATGACATCCAGCAGTTGGTTAGTGCATACAAGTCTGAGACCTTTACAGAAGTAGTCGAAGCTGCCTTAAAGGTTGAGGCGATAGAAAATGCGAAGAATCGGGGATCGCACGCAAAGAAAGACAAGAGGAAATCTGACGATGGAGGAAGTGCTAGGGCATCTGGCCCTGCAGCGAAGAAGGATAGAAGAGAAGCATGTAGCTTTTGTGGTAAGATAGGACACCCTTTTGATAAGTGCTTTAAGAGACTGGAAGCGCAGAAGCTGTCTCAGGTACACGCGATCCAGGATGCTCCAAAGGGAGGTCCTGTATGTTCTTATTGCCAGAGGAGTGGGCATGATGTGGCTCGTTGTCGCAAGAAGGCTGAATCCTGTTTTCTCAGCGGCCAAAAAGGACACATGAAGTCTAATTGCCCGCAGAGCCATCCTGCGCTGCATGCAATTCCGTTGCAGACTCTGCCGCCTCCCCCGCCTCATGGACAAGGGAAAAGGAAAGTTGAATGTGCTGACCAAGGAGGAAGATCAATCTTCGACTCAAGTGATCTCAGGTTAGTCTCTGACTCGGCTAGTAATCTCTTTGGTAGATTTATAGTTTCCGCATATTAGTTGCGCGCGCTATGTGTTTAGTTGAATTTAAGGTGAAGAATAAGTGGGCGCGCATTTTGTTCGATTTGGGTGCTACTCACTCCTTTGTGGCGAGGAGTTTTGTATACCATCATCGCTGGGATCTCGAGCAGTTAGACATCTCCATAAATTTCAAATTTCCTTCAGGAGAGTTGGTGAGGTAAAGTCAGGGAATCCAAAAATGCCCCATCTCGCTAGGTGGTTTTCTAGCATTTGCGTATCTGAAGGTGCTACATTTGGTAGACTTCGACGTGATTTTGTGCATGGACTTGATGTCCAGCTATAATGCTGTCATTAAGTTCAAGTACAAACGCTTGGATTTTAAAGGTGACAATGGTCAGCCCATGAGTGTGTATGGTTTGCCGCGTCAGGAATCTCCGATCATTTCTGCGGTACGTGCTCGCAAATTTCTAGAGTCTGGCTGTGATTCTTTTCTTGTCTCTGTTTCTATTCTGGGAGCTGCACCGGTTGAGCCTCGGGTAGAGGACGGTTCTGTGGTGTGTGAGTTTCCGGATGTTTTTCTAGTTAGCCTTCCTAGACTTCCTCCTGAGAGAGAGGTGGAGTTTGTTATAGAGCTCGAGCCAGGCACTTGCCCTATTGCAAAGGCACCGTACCGTATGGCGCCGCGTGAGTTAGAGGAGCTGCGTACTTAACTAGATGAGTTATTGCAGTATGGTTTTGTTAGATCCAGTTCTTCCCCCTGGGGTGCGCCAGTGCTCTTCGTGAAGAAAAAGGATGGAACGACGAGGCTATGCATTGATTATCGAGAGCTAAACAAGGTGAAAATTAAGAACAGATATTCGTTGCCTAGGATCGATGATTTGTTCGATCAGTTGCGAGGTAGCTCCGTGTTCTCGAAGATTGACCTCCATTCAGGTTACCATCAGTTAATAATCTGGGAGTTCAACATTCCGCGAACTGCTTTTCGTTCTCGATATGGTCACTTTGAATTTCTAGTGATGTCGTTTGGGTTAATTAACGCACCGTCAGCTTTCATGGACATGATGAACATGATGTTCAAGGATTTTCTGGATAAGTTTGTGGTGATATTCATTGACGATGTCCTAGTATATTCCAGAAATGAAGATGAGCACGTCTTGCACTTGCGCTTGGTCTTGTCTACTCTGAGGGAGCACAAGCTGTATGCAAAGCTTAGCAAGTGCGAGTTCTGGTTATCTTAGGTGTCATTCCTAGGACACATTATAAGTAAGGATGGAATCTCTGTGGATCCCGCGAAGATAACCACAGTCTTGGATTGGAAGAGACCTACATCACCTAAGGAGATAAGGAGCTTCTTAGGGTTGGCAGGTTACTATAGAAAATTTGTGGAAGGATTCTCTGTTCTTTATGCGCGTTTGACTAGGCTTACGCAAAAGAGCGCAGCTTTTGTTTGGAGTGATGCCTGTGAAGAAGCTTTTCAAGAGCTCAAGAGGAGATTGTGTTCTGCTCCATTGTTGGCATTGCTGGTGGAAGGAGTAGAGTATGTTGTTTATGTGAATGCCTCGCGAGTTGGACTCAGTTGTGTGTTGATGCAGGACGGCAAAGTGATTGCGTATGGATCGAGACAGTTGAAGGTGCATGAAAAGAATTACCCTACGCATGACCTAAAATTTGCTGCTGTCATTTATGCCTTGAAGTTGTGGAGACATCTTCTGTATGGAGTGTCGTGCAAAATTTATTCGGGCCACAAAAGTTTGAAATATGTCTTCACTCAGAAGGAGTTGAATTTGCGCCAGCGTCTATGGTTAGAGTATGTTGCGGACTACGAAGTCGATATCCTTTATCATCCTGGCAAGGCTAATGTAGTAGCAGATGCGTTGAGCCGGAAGCCCACACATATCTTTAACCTCTTGGTGCAGTCCCTTGTTGAAGAATTCTTGCTCATGGACATAACCGTAGGGAATAGAGCTTCGCCGAGTAGCTTAGAGGTGGTTGAGCCTTCGTGGATTACTCTCACTAAGCTACATCAAAAGGACGATCCCGATTTGCAGCACCTTCGCTGTAGAACTGAGAAAGGGGAATTACCAGACTTTTCAATTGACGATGTGGGTACCCTAAAGTACCGTGGCTGATATTGTATTCCCGCTGTTGGGGACATCCGATCTAGAATATGCAGTGAAGCGCATGGTTCAAGTGTTGTTTATCATCCTGGCTCCACGAAAATGTATAGAGATTTGAAGCTGATTGTTTGGTGGTCAGGCATGAAGAATGACATCGCAAGATTTGTATCAGAATGTTATACGTGTCAGCGTGTCAAAGCTGATCATAGAAGGCCGGGAGGTAAGTTGACGCCTTTAGATATACCGACTTGGAAATGGGAGAGTTTATCCATGGATTACATTACTGGTTTGCCGAGATCTCCCCGAGGGCATGATGCAGTGTGGGTCATCGCGGACAGACTAACCAAGTGTGCCCACTTTGTGCCTTTCAAGATTAATTATTCCATCGAAAAGATAGATGAGCTTTATCTGGACGAAGTTGTCAGACTGCATGGTGTACCTACGAGTATTGTGTTAGACCGAGACTCCCGATTCATGTCTCGTTTCTGGCAGAGCTTGCAAGGAGCTCTAGGTACTGACCTTAGGTATTCTACTGCCTATCATCCTCAGAAAAATGGTCAGACGGAGAGAGTGAATCAGATCTTGGAGGATATGATTAGATGCTATATTCTGGACCATGGTGGGCCTTGGGATAAACGCCTCAGATTGATGGAGTTCACATACAATAACCGTTATCAGGATAGTTTGCAGATGGCGCCCTTTGAAGCTTTATATGGAAGGCGTTATCGAACTCCCCTATTTTGGGCAGAAGTTGGTGAGAAGTCATTGCTCGGACCGGAAGCGTTGGAGGATATGAGTACTTCAGTAATGCTTATTCGTGAAAAGCTGAGATTGGCTCAGGAGCGATACGAAAAGTATGTTAATCAGCGCAGAGTTGATCTGGAGTTTGCAGTTGGGGACATGGTGTTTCTGAAGGTCTCTCCGATGCCAGGAGTTAAAAGATTTGGAAGGAACCATAAGCTACATCCTAGGTATGTGGGACCTTTTCGGATTTTAGAGCGTATTGGAGTTTCTGCCTATAGACTGGAATTGCCTGATGCTTTCCCTGGTGTTTACGACGTGTTTCACGTGAGCTAGTTGCGAAAGTGTGTCCGTAGTGATAGGTATGTCCTTGAATAAGTGCCCCAATTGCAGCCTAGTCTCTCGTATGTCGAAGAGTCTGTCCGTATTCTGGAGACGCAAGATCGTGGGTTAAGAAAGAAAACAATTCTGATGGTTAAGGTTCTTTGGCGAAATCAGGATACTAGTGACACAACTTGGGAATTGAAATCCGCAATGAGAGAATCTCATCCTCAGCTGTTCTCCTAGTCTTCCCAGGTTAGTATTTTTGTTTAAAAAAAATTCTTCTGTCGTGTCTCTTCCTCTACCCTCTTGTTTCGTTTCGTGTTCCAAGTTTCGGGACGAAACTTTCTTTTTGGGTGACTGTAACGCCGCTGATTTTTTGGCAATTATTTAATCCTCTTGTTGACGTCATAATGACGTAAAAGACGTTACGTTATCGTAGAGTTGACGGCGCGTCGCCGTTAGTGCGTTTTCACGTCTATTCGATCGAGTCGGCCAAATTTGCGAATCTTTGCCGAAAATGGAAAAGTTTAGATTGAAAAATTAAATTGATTAATTTCTGACATGCTCGGCAAGTTTCATCGCGATCCGAGCGATATTCGAGTCTCGACGAATTTCCAAAGTTTTGTATAATTTATGTTCGTCGTAAACTTTGAGGATTTATATCTCAAGAACGGCACGTCGGAGTTTGGTTTTGACTTCGCCGTTGTGTTCGTAGCGTCTGTGTTCGCCTACGGCGTGAGTTTCGTTTAATTTGGCATGCGTTTGGGACTCCGTTTTAATCTCGTAATTTTCTTATTCAAAAATATATACATATGAATATTTTAATATTAAAGTACTATTCAAAAATGAAAAATACTATTCATTTATATAGTTTAATCATAAGGGTAGATTTGCAAAAAATTTATGATTCATGCAATTTTTTCTCTCGAGTACTTCCTCTTATACACGAGTGGTTACACTGTACATGCAAAATTTGATTTCTGGATACTAGAGTCCTCCCTTACCACTCGAGTCATTTATTAATTCTACACGAGTGAAATTTTATCCTACTCGAGTGCTGTCATCTCGCCTACACGAGTGAAATTTTACCTACTCGAGTACGATCTTCAGTCTACTCGAGTGAAATTCTTCCTACTCGAGTGATCTGTAGCCTTTCTGGAGGGTCCGTTGCAGTTTACGTTTGAGTGTCGTTTTGAAAGTCAAAACGATATCGTATCGAAAAATGGTTAACATGAAATTTGTTCGTCTCGACGAGATCTACAACTTTCATGTTGGACACTTTTTGATTTGAAGCTATCCTAACCTCTATTTTTGTACTTCACGCACTCGCTCGTTTATCGTTTGTTTTAGACAGAAAAATTTATAATTATATATATTTATATATATATATATTTAAACATATATATATATATAAACATATATATATATATATAAACATATATATATATATAAACATATATATATATATTCTTATATTTATGAAAGATTATAAAAAAAGAAAGAAAGGACTTCTTCTTCTTCTCCTGGCCGAATCAGAGCGTCGTGACGAAGAGCTCTAAGTCGTGAATCTTCCGGTGGCCGCCGGCGGAGCTACGGTGCTCGAAATTTCTAACCGATCGTAGATATGGAAAGCTCTCGTCGAGAGCTACGCTATCATGGTAATTTTTTTTCTCATTCATTGAGTTTTTTCGTTAGGGTTTTTCGGCCCTAACCTCTATTACGGGCATTTCGTTCAGATTTCGACTTCTAACGTCTTCTTTTTCCCCGATCTGCGACATGGGGTGATTCGTACAATTTTTCCGGTAAAAACGAGGCAATTGGTGTTCTTGCTCCCCCTCTTGCTCCTATATTCTAAATTTTTGCTACAATTATTTGAGGTTATCATGTTTCAATTATTTAGAAACTTGTCCTGAAATTATAATTCTCTTCCCCTTTCCCTTGGATTTCGACTTGTTGTCCCTAAAACCATAACCCCAAAATTTGAGTCTGTAGAATTGGTAAACGAATCGGTTGTCGTGCCGTTGTAACCATCGAGTCATCTTTATCATTGTGACACCTTGTACGTTCCGTTATTTTTGGTTAAACTTCACCTGCTCGACCTTGACATGCTCTTTTGCAGTCCATTTTGTTGGTTAACCTTGAGTCTGTGATGAATAAAAAAGAACTCTGCTTGTATAATTTGTAACTAAAGAAACACAGATGAACTGTGCGGCTTGGGGTTTCTCCCTCGGCATAGTGTTTAATACTCAGATAAACTGTGCGCATTGGGGTCCTCCCACGGCATATTGTTTAATACTCAGATGAACTATGCGCGTTGGGGTCCTCCCTCGGCATAGTGCTAAATGCTCAGATAGACTGTGCGCGTTGGGGTTTCTCACTTGGCATAGTAATTATTAATGAAAGATTGATCTTCTGTTGCTGGTTCTGTCTTGTTAATGTGTTTAGCCTTTCTTGCTCGGCTAGTTTACTGTTGCTTACTTTTACTCTGCTGACCATTTTGTTGCAGTCGCTTTCATTCTCCTTCACTTTGAGGTTTGTGTAGTCTGGTTTTACTCTTGTACTACTCGTAACTTGCTTCTGAGGTGTTCTTCTTTTGAATGCCTCAGGATCAGAGCTGTAGCAAGTTTAGCTGACAGCGTTGGGCTTCTGTTGCTGCTGGTTTCTGCGGTCGTTTGATTCCACCTCTGAGCTTGAGGTAGTTGTCTTGTTTAGACTTGTCAGATTTTACTATGGGTTCGTGTCAGTTGTTGACGCCCATAGACTTTGACTTTTCTGTGATGGACTACTTGCTGCTGTTACTGCTGTTGCTTATTACCTGATTGTTCTTGCTCTCTGGGAAAGATTTATGTTAGGATGCCTTTAGTTATTTTAAAATATACAAAACTGCATTCTGGAGTATCGGCATAACATGACTTTCAACTACTAAATCTACTGCTTTTAAGCGTTATAAAATTTCTTTATATATATATTAAATGTAGAAGTCATATCAGCTTTTTTTTAGATACTGGACTTTCACACTCATATAGGTTAGCAAATGAATCAATTCAGTATTTTTTCGCCGCGTAAAACCTATAAATTTTCTCACCTTTGGACTTGGAGTCCACCTGACCGAGGGACACGGTCATTAACTATATTAATTTATATGCATTGTTTTTAACTAAAAGTTATAAATCTTTTACTTGAAGTTAATGTGAGGACGGGATGCCTGAGCGTCGGTAGTTGTCCCCTGCTTGGCGTGGCATCACGGCACATAGTTTCTCTACTCTTACGTATTTTTGAATACGGAGAAAATGCGGGTCGTGACAGTACAGCTCAGTTGGTGATGAGGACTATGGAAGGTGCCTTATCAAGGCGGCGTGGGTTCGAAACCCTGCGTCTGCCAAAACCCGTCGTATTGAGAAACAGGTGCGGAGATGGGTTTGGGTGGCACGGACTGTAGTCCTGTGACGGGGCACCGGGGCGAGACACGCTGTGCGGCCCATTCGGGTGCGGTAGCCTCTGAGCTCTAAACCGGGACGTTACAAAAAAAGTGCACTTTTTTGTAACGACCTAGGGAGGACCCCTAGCACCGCCCGGCCCACCAGCAGCCCATGGAGGACCCAAGGCACCACGGTGGTACAGCCGGAATCTACAAGGCCTGCAGGCCGTACAACCTAAAGCATCTCCGGCTTGTTTATCAGTACGGTGCATTGTTTCCATAGGGTCTCGAACCCGCAACCTTGATAAGGGAGTCTTAATACCACTCCTCATCACCAACTGAGCTGCAGCTCAGTTGGTGATGAGGAGTGGTATTAAGACTCTCTTATCAAGGTTGCGGGTTCGAGACCCCGTGGAAACAATGCACCGTGCTGATAAATAGGCCGGATATGCTTTGGGGTGTACGACCTGCAGGCCTTGTAGATTCCGGCTGTACCACCGTGGTGCCATGGGTCCTCCATGGGCTGCTGGTGGGCCGGGCGGTGCTAGGGGTCCTCCCTAGGTCGTTACAACACATCCACCACAACAATTCTTACGAGTGGGAAGGCTACTAACTATGTTGGGGCTCCATAAGGGAAGGGAGGAACAAAAATTACCTTAACTGATATGGATGAACAACGAAATAAGTGTTTATACTTTTGGTGCGACAACAAATACACCTCGGGACAACGCTGTGTCAAACGTCGTAAATCCTACGCTCTTGAGATTGTCCTCAATGTTGAGGAGGAGAGTCAATTGGGGGCACTACTTGAGGAACCGGCCTTAACGGATGTGTAGGAGGACGAGCCTGAGACACCACCCCATGTATCTGTCCATGCCTTGGAGGTGACGACTCATTTCCAGACCATGAGAATCACACCCTCCTATCAAGGAGAACCAATTCGTGTACTGATCTACTCCGGTAGCACACATAACTTCCTCAATCTTGATACGACTACATGGCTGAAGTGCACGATGGCTGTCATCCCGAGCTTTGATGTGGCGGTGACAATTGGAAAAACATTCGCAAGTTCCTGCAAGGTTATCGATTTCAAGTGGAAGATGTAGGGTATATTATTTTCCTCAAACCTGTTGGTACTATCGTTAGGAGGCTGCAAGGTCGTCTTGGGCATACAATGGTTGTCACTTTCGAAGTAGTCCACTGAGATTTCAAAAACTTGAAGAGGGAATTCTCTGTTCATGGGCGCAAGATCTCCTTGCGTGACTCGAAACACAACGTCAATACTTGGATGTGACCACGACAAACATAGAAGCTGGTTGACCAGAATGGAAAGCTTAACATGTTGGCTTTATGTTATCTCCAGAATGATTCACTGGGCTCCAACACCGAGCATACAAAAGCAAGCATCCAACCCGGCTCGAACACCTACCAATTGGAACCCGCGATACAACTTCAGGTCTAGGCTATGTTGGATGAGTTTCAAGATGTCTTCTCTGAACCCAAGGAACTTCCCCCAGTCCGCCAGCATGATTGCCACATCCCGGTGCGGGAGGGAGCATCACCGGCAAATATACAGATATACTGTTATCCGCCCCTACAAAAGGCAGTTATTGAACGAATAATGCAGGAATTGCTAGACACCAGCCTAATTCAGGAAAACAGCAGCCCCTTTGCGTCTCCCGTGGTGCTAGTGAAGAAGAGCAATAGCATTTGGCGCTTATGCATCGACTACTGACAACTCAACTGAGACATCATCAAAGACAAAATTCCAATACTAATTATTGAAGAGTAAATTGAGGAGCTATAAGGGGCTATGATCTTTTGAAATTGGACTTGCGGGCATGTTTTTACCAAATTCGAATGGCACCAGACGATATTCCATAGACGACATTTCACACCCACTACGGCCATTATGAGTTTCTTGTGATGTCGTTCGGCTTGGTAAATGCCCCGTCAGCATTTTAGAGTTTGATGAACTTCATTTTTCGAGAACACCTATGAACGTTCATCATTGTTTTCTTCGACGACATCCTCATGTACAACAGCTCTTGGGAGGAACAACTGAAGCATCTAAGCAATACATTGCATATTTTGCGCCAGCAGCGCCTTTTCCTAAAGTGCTTAAAGTGCTACTTTGGGCTGCAACCAATTCAGTATTTGGGCCACTTGATCTCGCGCCAAAGGAGTGGTGACTGACCCTAGCAAGATCCAGGCCATGTTGGATTGACCAACGCCCACCAATCTCAAGCGATTTGCGCGGTATTTTGGGGTAGGGGCGGGGGGGGGGGGGGGGGTACAACTGGCACCTCATCCAAGGTTACAGAGTATTTTCAAAACCACTGACGTCCATTTTGCATCGACAATAATGATAGCCATTGTGGGCAAGGTTTTTCAGCAAACCTTCATTGTGGAGACGGGCCCAGGGATTACCGGTGCGGGCACTGTTTTGCTACAAGACTCTCAACCCATGGCATACATTAGCCAGGCGCTTGGTCCAAACAATGTCCGAATTTCGACATACGAGAAGGAGCTCCTAGTAGTTTTCATGGCCGTCCAAAAGTGGCGGCATTACTTGATGGGCAGTCCGGTCAATATTTGCACCGACCACCAAAGCCTCATTTTTTTCTCGAGCAAAGGATCGCTACCCCGGCCCAACAACTATACCTCGCCAGGTTGATCGGGTATCACTTCCAAATCCAATACAAGCGGGGCAAAGACAACGCCTGCGCTGATACACTATCCCGCAAGTACGAACAAGGGGAGGGAAAGCTCCAAGTGAGTGTGGTAATCCAGTCTGAAGTCATCTGGGAAGTCCGCAGGTCATGGGAAAAAGATAGCCGACTCCAGTAGATTATTACGGTCAAGGAGGTTGATACCTCTACTAAGCCGAAATACTAGTGGAGGCACGGGGTGCTCCAACGGCGGGGCAGATTGGTTGTTGGCTAGGACGTGGAGCTCAGATTGCGGCTACTCCAGCTTTACCATGATAGCGCCATGGGCGGCAAATCGGGTATCACAGCAACCTACCATAGATTGAAGCGGGTGATTTATTGGAAGAGAATGAAGTCGGAGGTCTACAAGAATGTTAAACGATGCCCAACTTATCAGACTTGCAAATCTACCAATCAACTCCCGTTGGGATCATTACAGCCACTACCCATTTCGACGCGAATTTGGCAAGAGATATCAATGGACCTCATTGAGGACCTACCCCAGAGTCAGGGAAAATCTGTTATACTCATGGTGGTGGATAGGTTAAGCAAGCAGGATCACTTCATGGCCCTCAGCCACCCATACACAGTGGAGGGGGTGGCCCGAGTATTTCTCAACTCGGTTTTCCGAATGCACTGGCTGCCCACAGCAATTGTAAGTGATCGGGACGCTGTTTTCTTGAGCGCTTTTTGGATAGGGATTACACAACTCTACCACCTACCATCTGCAAAGTGATGGTCAAACTGAGGTGGTCAATCGGTGCATGGTGGGCTACTTGTGAGGCATCTGTCATGAGCTGCCACGGAGCTGGGACGAGTGGCTCCCCTAGCCGAATGGTGGTACAATTCCACATTCCAAAGAACCATCCAGTTGACACCATATGAGGTTGTGTACAGTAAAGAGCCCCAACTTCCGTCACAATACGTGGATTGAGCCACAACAGTGGAGGCAGTCAACCACTCATTGGATGCTCGGGAGAGGGTAATCTCTATCCTCAAACACAATTTGTCAATGACTCAAAACAAGATGAAGACCCATGGGAATAAAATGCATCACGAAAGGAAATTGGAAGTGGGTTCGTGGGTGTATATCTGATATATCCCTACCAACATCTCAGTCTATGAGCGCACGGAAGCCAGAAGATGTCACTCATGTTTTTTGGGACTTTCCGAGTGCTGGTGCGAGTTGGCAAGGTAGCATATTGCCTCAAACTACCGACCGACGACAAGATTCACTCGACCTTTAATATTTTGCAATTAAAGGAACACAAGGGAGCGCCACCCAACCGAGCGGGAGAGTTTTCATTAGCTATGACATAGGAAGATAATGTGTTGTTAGAATCATTAAAGAGTCTGTACCACAGGATCGTCAACCGAGATGGACGGGCCATGGCTCAGTTCTTGGTGCAATGGGTTCCCGAACATGTGCGGATGCTACATAGGAAGATCTTTGGCTGCTGCAGAAGAAGTACCCACATTTTATTCCTTGAGGACAAGGAACCTCAGATGGAGTAGGAATTTGATACGACCCATTTGGATCGGGGGTCCCGCGGGTTGTTGAGGGGCAACTTAGTAGTTTTTCATTATTTCAGTTTTAGTATTAATTACGTTTTGGATGTAGGGTTTGGGTGTGAAAATTCTGGAACCTTGTGTGTGTGTTGTGTGGAGTTCGGATGATCCTCTCCCTGGCTGTTCGACTGTTTAGGAAGATCCTTCTTCCTTAGGTCTGATTTGTATCTCGTTTCCTGCTTGTATTTGTGTTTGTTGGAGCTTGGTTGTGTGGATTTTTGGGTGTATGTTTTCGGTGCTATTTTTATTGTGTTATTTGGTTGTGAAATGGTGTTATTTGCCTTTCCCTTGCAATTATCTGTGTTGATTTTGGAAAGAGTTGTAACAACAGGCTTCATGATCTATTGCGCTTCTGTTCTTCATTCAGAGGTCAAAATCAGAGCAACAGTGAAACAATGCGGAAGAAGACTGCACGTCTAATTTGTGAGATGATGTTGAAAATTGTGAAGTGAAAGTGGAGGTTGATCAAGCAGACCGTGCGGCCTTGGCGGACTGATGGTGCGGTCTGGGTTATTTGATGGTGTATCCTGGGGTGAACTGGTTGTGTGGCTTTGGCGTCTTGTTATTGCGACTTGGTGATGCATTCAGTCAGCTCGGCTTGTGGTTCAGTTGTTGGCTATTCCCTGAAGTAACCGAGCAGATTGGTGGTGTATCTGCGGGAATGTGGCATACTTTGTTTGTGTTCGTGGAGTCTGTTGTGGCAGACTGTGTTTGGAGAACGCGAGATCGGCATTGGTCCATGCTCTTGATCTCTGGTGATACGGTTGGTGATAACTGTGTTAATAGTGGCGGACTTTCATTGGAGCTAGAGATTTGGCTTTGTGTCCGTCGAGCTCGGGTCTGGTGTTTGTTGAGTTGCTAGACTTGGTCACATTCTGTGACAGGTCCAGCGTATTCGTAGAGCCGACGGTGTCCCCTGGTTGACCGGGCAATCTGTGCTGTTGGTCATGGACACGTGTGGCGGGCTGGTGCGGTGTTCGTACGCTGTGCGGGCTGGTGCTGTGTCTGCATGTAGCGTGCGGACTGGTGCAGTATGTGGGTTTTTGTTGTCTACGTGTTGTGCAGCATGCGGACTGATGCGGTGTCCGCCAGGTAGCATACTGGCTTCCTGACTTGGTGCCATTGGAGTTCTCAACTCATTTCTTCATTGGCTCTCTCTTTCTAAGATCTAGAGAGAAGGGAGAGTGAAGAAGGAAGAATAAGGAAGAGATCCAGCCGCCATTGGAGTTCTGAAGCTTCGATTCACAAGCCGAGTTCGGATCTTGGGAGGCAAGAACGCTGTGGTCGTGTCCATCCATCTATATCTTGGGCATGACACCAAAGAAATCACAAAGGGTAATGATTCTCTACTTGTACATGTGAAGTCCTCTTCCTTTTGCATAGGAAACCCTCTCCCGCGAGTGTACGGTGAGCGTGTGATATTCCTTTGGGGATTATCCCCGTAGTTTTGAATATAGAGTTCGGAATTGAAGTATGGACATAAGCATGGTGTGTGAAGCCCATCCTAACGGGTTGGTCTGGATTGTTGATGTTTTCATTATGCATGTATTGCCCGAGAAGAATCTGTGTCGTTTGGTTTTTCGGGTTTCTACGCGATAGATTGCAGCAGGGAACTTTGGGGACTAATCCTAAGGAGCACCCGAAAAACTGGACTGAAACATATTTCTACGAGGTACCGTGCTGCGGTAATGTTACCACCAGCGGTAGCTCTGTGAGGCCTGTCTCGCGGGGACCTGGGGGCTAGTTTGTGGGGCTGCATGCTCTGGGAGCCAGCTTGGTGGCTTGAGAGCCGACCTTGTGCAAAACTGGGTTATGTACTATTGTATGATCGATACTTCGGTCCTCGGGGAAGCTTGATCCGTACCGATGACTTAAATTAACATGGCGGTGTGAGCAACGGGTTGAGTGGAACCGTACCCGTGCTATGTGTTTCGGTTAAAGAGACCTAAGGTACGTGGCACTTACCGTTGGCATAGAGGGCGAGTCTTAGGCTTCGGCCAGAAACACTTAAATGCTCATGATGGTTGCCGTCCTAGGGGCAGTGATGAAGCCTCGGCTTGGACCGGATTCACCGAGAATGTGCCCTGAGAGCACGGGGTGTGTGGTCATTCGTGCCTACTGTAGGATCTTGTGGCGCCCTTAGAGGGGGGTGAATAAGGGCTCTTTAAAATTTTTTTTTCTTTTTATAAAATAAAAACTAGCTACTATGAATGAGACAGATCAATGAAATGAATAACAATATTATACTTCTTCAAAATGAATATGTAAAATGATTCCAATAAAGCTTGAAATCAAGGCTTACAACGATAATAGTTTTTAGCTTTGTTTTTCACCGATCCTTCTCCCAAGAACCGGTAGGCTATAGTCAATATCTCCCTAGATATGCCTACTAGCCTCCCCCTAGATCAAACCTATGATCTAGACGCTGCACAACTCGCTGCGATTTACTCCTAAGCCTCACACGGACCTAGACACCACACACAACGTGGTGATTTTCCCCTAAGCCACACACGGACTTAGACACCACACACAAGGTGATGATTTTCCCTACCCAATTACAAAGATAAAAGATGAAAATGAAAGTACAATAGTAAAACTTAAAAACTCCCTCAAAATCACGAGCTCTGAAGATGATGATGGACCAACGAGAAGATCTCCAATCTTGAACACACGGTCGTATCTCCTTCGCTCTTGAGATTTCAACGGACCAAGGGAGTTCGTCTGGAAACGGAGATGAAGGCTCTGAAAATTCTCTGGGAAAACAAAGCTCTGGACAATCCAACCCTTCCCTGAAATTTTTGGCCGTATATATCATTTCACTCTATCGCCGGCGTTAGCGTTACCGCCCCGCGATAGTGATAACTCTCCGTTGCTTGACACGTGGCACACGTCGCACTGATTTTCAGATCTGAGCGGAGAATGTGACGATCGTGGGATATCGCTCGGCGACATCGGTATCTCCCCGCGATATCGCAGATCGTGACTGACTTCGTGCGCGGCAACGTGCGGATTAAGGCTGACGTCAGCAGGAACTGACTATGCTATCGCCCGCGGTATCGTTATCGCCAGTGATAGCGCGTTTTTCCTTTTCATCAATGCCATGCTCAGCCTTTCTTTTGTACATAAAAATGCTATTGTCCCTGCACATTTAAAACACATACCAAGATCAAATACATCCGGGATTTGTTATTCTCAAACTAAGAAGCGCGGAACGCATGCTCCAACACCTACGCCTGTGGTGAAGTGTTCTTAAATTGTACTTTCATTTCTATGCTGGATTTTGCTAATACAATTACAGGGAAGGAGCACCGCCACCCGAGTAAGGGGTGGGGTCGTTATAATTTTATCAGCTTTAGCTGACCGTTGCTTTATTTTGTCACCGTGCGGTGGATTGTTCTTATGCAGGAACAGGTAAGCCTAGTGGCAAATAGTGGGCTGAAGCCCTTGTTGATGTGCTAGCCCTTGAAGGACAAGGCGAAGTGTTTTTCTTTTAATACTATCATGTATGGCCGGTCTGCGAGCTGATGTATGTAAAACACTTTAACTCAAGTTGAATGTTGTAAGGCCATAAGGTCAAGTCTTTTGTGTATGTTATTTCATTCATGTTGTGGCTGTAGAGACATTCATGTTATGTTTATGGGTTCTTCTAACTTACTTAAAATCTTCCGGTAGAATGCTCTGTGTTAGGTTTCGATATTGTTTCATAGTATTTTTGTATTAATATGTAACTATGCTAACTGTCCGTGGAATATGGCATGGGGCCCTGGCCGGACCATATGTTATATCTCATGTGATAGATGGGGGTGTTACAATTTGGTATCATACTACGGTGTCGGTCTTTCTTAGGAGAATTCGTGGTCGAATTCTTTTTAATAGGTGGTGAGAATAGTCATGTGCGTCATCGTTATAACATGAAAAGAACCCATGAATGTCCACTTAGGAATGAAAATACACATATTTTAAGAACCTGAGTGTTCCTATGATTGCTTTTTGGCATTTGTTTGTCACCTAATTGAGTGTTTTCCTGATTTTAGGTGATTAGCAGTGGTGTAGTGCAGTCATAAGGTCAGCACTCTGTGGAGGGAAGTGCGCTTAACGATGTGCCTACGACCCCTTCGTCTGCGAAAACCATCGGAATGGTAGTGGAAATAGTGTTTGCTATGATCAATGCCCAACAGAGAAGGCATGTGCAACCCCCTATCCCCGGGGTGGCTCAAACACAGGTTGGTTCTCTAGAGCAAGTGGAAATTAGAAGATCATCTGATCAGCAGTTTAACATGCTTTTGGCGTAAGGGATGCAATCTATTGATGAGTATTTGCATGTGTTTGTCATGTTAAGGCGCTACCCAGGGGTTGAGTTGAAAGATCAGCAGACTATGGTAAACAATTTTTATAATGGTCTGCGTGATCATTCCTATTGGTAGGACCAAAGTTATTCGGATTCCGAGCGTTGGTGGAGTTGGCTAGATCATTGGAAGTTGATTTGGGAATCCACCAGATTCTATTGTGTAGGGTACCAAACTCTGCAGATTTTACAAAGTATGAATACCACAGGACGTGGCATAAGAGGTCTAGAACCTCTACCGGTCAAGTTCCTTATGCTTGCCATACTTGTGGCAAGTCAGGACACCTTGCCCGTTATTGTCATGTTGATGCCACAAAGACAAAGAAATTTAAGTCAGGAGAAGCTGCATGGCGAGTCCCACTTACTTGTTATAATTATGGCAAGCCGGGACATATGGTCCATGACTGTTGGGATAAGTTTCCGAAGAAAAAGGAAAATGCAGAAGACCATAAGCAATATGACAAGATGGCAGGTACGGTTTAGCTTATAGCTTTTATACTCATGACATCATTAGTTACTAGCTTATGATTTGTGTAAGTGGACTTTATCTCACTCTTGGTGGTGGAGAGTACTATTTGTTACAGGACTTCTTGCTCCATTGCACCCAAGATGTTCATGTGGTCGTCCTAGTACTTCCCGATTGTGGGTATTCAAACCAAACGGAAACATTGTCATTAAAGATTGTAGGTGGTTTGATTTTAGGCATGGACTAACTCTCTGAGCAGCATACATTGGTTGGATATAACCCAAATTGGCGTAACACTAGGGAAAACCCGCAGGATGTGAGACCAAGTTAGAAGTCCTTAAGGGGCGGAGTTGTTATTAACTCTACTAGAGACTAAGAACCCCAAGCCTGGGTTGGTCGGTGTTTTGGTGGTGTCGAAATTTGGCGAAGTGTTACCCAAGCTCTCCAAAGAACTCCAACCATGAATGTCCACTAATATAAACACCCACATTTATATAGAAATGTACATCAAATATAATATCATTTGGCCTTATGGCCTTACAGTTGCTCTTTACAAGAGTGGCTTCCATACATCGGCACGTAGGTCGGACGCACATGAACAAAACATAACGTTTTTCAGCTTAGCCTTCAAGGGTTAGCAGCAACAGGGACTTTAGCCTTTATATGTCCCGCTCGGCTCTCCAGCACATGTATAAGGACAGCCCACCCAATGGTGGCAATAAGGCAACAGTCAGCATTCAGCTGACCAAATTATAACGACCCTACCCCTTACCCGGGGCAGTGGTATTCCTTCCCTGCAGGCATAGTCATTCATATGCAGATATATAGATATCACACATTATGCTCTCACGCACAAACATTCCATCACAACCGTCAGCCATGCGGCCCGACGATCTGTGCACTCAGGGCACATTCTTGGTGTACCGGCGAACCAGCGTCCCACCACCGTATCAGGGCGGAAACCCAATGGTAAAATTGAACATTTGCTCCTTAGCGTGCAGCCGGAGACTTTAGTTTTATAATGACCCTAGATTGGCCCGTAGCCCCCCATGGTGTCGTAGCGCATAGGCCTAAGACTCTCGCTATGCGCTCCAACAGAGCGCACTTTCAGGTCTTCAAGTCAGACAGACATAATGCAGGTCGGATCAACCACCCCCCTATTGCTCAAGTCACCTTGCCATCACTGAATACCAACGTACTCGCACCTAAGTAGAAGGCGTGGGTCGGTTTCACCTTACCTATTTGACATAAAGCCTTTTTAAGAGCTCATCAAGCTCACACATAGCCAGACTGTCCCTGAGGGACTAGCTTCACATTCATAGGTTAGCTAGGAGCCACGCCTCGCGTTAGCGACAGAACTCATTTTCCATCCCTAGCCCCAACCTTAGCATTCATAGCATACAGCACAAGTAATTACGGGTATTTTCCTGGGGTTCCACACCAGTACGTCCTGCGACTACCCTTCACAGGCACAACCCATCAAACATCACAAGCATCACAAGGGTCTTTTCTTGGACTACCACTCCAGTACTTCCTGCTACTTCCCTTCACAGGTCCAACCCATCGACTCCATAAACTACATGTTTAACCACGGAGTCTTCTCCGGTGTGTAAATGCAACATCACCAATCCAGACACACTTGTCCAGATGGGTTTCACACAGCATGCCTATTCCGTACTCTATTTCCGAATCTATATGCAACACTAGTAGGGATTCTAAGAATCAACCCAAGGAATTCCCTTCACAATCAACCCTCTGGTGTGGGAAATCCATGCACATGCCAAAAAAGGAAGGACTTCACATGTCCAAGAAGGAAGATCGTTACCCTTGACGACCTCCTTGGAGCCATGGAATTCTAGCCAGTTGAAAAGCACCACAGCAGCTTTGCCTTTACAAATTTGGTCTCGGACCTTAGCTCAGAACTCGAAAGCTCCATCGGTAGTCGGATCTCTTCTCCTCCTCCTCCTCCTCCTCCTTGCTCTCCATTCTCTCTAACTCTTTTAGAAAAAGAATGGCCAAAAGAAAAGTGAGACTTTTCTTCTCACTCTCGGCCTTAAAGCAGTAAGGAGAGACCTGGGCCATCAGATCCCAGAGGAAGAAAGCAAACGACTACAAATTTCTCTGAAAACAGCTATTTCGGGTCTGACACGCCCCGTGACACGCCCGTGTCACGCCCGTGTCACAGGGCATGTACCTTAAGCGGCACACGACCGACTTATCCAGAACGTGACAGGGCCATGTGACATGCCCGTATCACAGGCCGTGTACCATCTGACACGCCCGTGTCTAGCTCTCGAGACACACTCGAGACCTACTTGAGAGAACCAGTCGAGTAATTGGACGGGACACGCCCGTATCACATGGTTGACATGCCCATGTCTAGCTCTCTAGCGCCCTGCTCGAGACATTTGAAACCTACTCGAGACAACTACTCCAGTAGTTGGTCAAGACACGCCCGTGTCACATGGCTGACACTCCCATGTCACACTCGTACTCGAGATAATTTTGACCTACTCGAGATACCCTCTCGAGACCCATTCGAGTAGAAGTTGGACACGACCATGTGACATGCCCGTGTCACAGGCCGTGTTCGCTCTTTCTCGAGCATTTGTCGAGCGCATCTACTCAAGTGAAGTTCGTCGAACAGAGGTGGACACGCCCCTTGAGACGCCCGTGTCGCAGGGCGTGTTCCCTCCTGAAAACTTCGCCGAGCGCATTTTGTCGAGCACTCGACAAACTACTCAACCCGAGCCGGACACGCCCTAGTACAAGCCCGTATCCCAGGCCGTGTCGTCTAACCTGAACCCAACTTTTGGATTTGTGGTATTACAGCCCTCCACTCCTTACAAGAAATTTCGTCACGAAATTTGCACACAGTAAGGAAACAAAACAAGATGTTATAACTTTCAAATGTATGCTACAACAAGGGACACATTGTTCAATAGTTTACACAAACAACTCGGGAAACTCATCTCGCATGGTCTGCTTTTGTTTCCATGTTAGCTCCTCACGGCCACAGTTGTCCCACCGGACTTTGACCATCCCGATTGTCTTATTATGCAACTGTTTATCAGCTCGATCCTCGATTCGCATGGACCTAATCTTCGTCATTAGCCCATACTCCACAGGCACAGGATCATTCTCAATCACTTGAGCTGGATCTTTGACGGCTTTCCGAAGCACAGAGATGTGAAATACATCATGTAATCCACCCAAGTCCGCCGAAAGAGCTACCCGATATGCAGCTTCCCCAATTCGCTCCACCGCTTCAAACGGACCAAGATATCTCAGACTCAACTTTTTCAGACACCGAATCCTGGACACGTCTTTAAAGGGTTTGATCTTCAAATATACCCAATCGCCCATCGTGAACTCCACGTTCTGGTGCCTTGCATTGTAGTATTTTGCTTGTCGATCCAGGGCTATCAATAGCCTCTCCCGAATAGCGCGTATCGTCGAGTTATCTTCATCGACATCTTTATGCCTATACAGTTTTTATTCACCTGCTTCTACCCAAGCTAACGGTGTACGACACTTACGACCATACAGAGCTTCAAATGGTGTCATACCAATGCTCGCTTGGTAGCTATTGTTGTAGGCGAACTCCACCATATAGAGATAATCTTCCCATCTCTTACCGAAATCCAGGGCGCACATTCGTAGCATATCCTCCATTGTCCTGTTGGTCCTTTCAGTCTAGCCATCTGTTTGGGGATGAAAGGTCATACTGAATGTCAATTTCGTGCCCAACAATTGATGGATTAGCCTCCAATCATTTGATGTAAATCTCCCATCACGATCACTCACGATGCTATGAGGAACACCGTGTAACCGAATAATCTGCTCAACATAGAGCTTTGCCTAACTTTCCACTAAATCGTCTAGTTTGTTCGGAAGGAAGTGCACCACTTCGTCAACCGATCTACAATCACCCAGATTGAATCATTCCCGCGTTGAGACCTCGGCAACCCGTGCACGAAATCCATTGAAATATCATCGAACTTCCATTCCAAAATCGGCAACGACTTCAAGAAACCGCCAGGCTTCTGGCATTCCGCCTTCACCAAAACACAAGTTTGGCATTTGGCCACATAATGAGCTATGTCCATCTTGAGTCTTGGCCACCAAAACAACATTTTCATGTCCATGAACATCTTTGTGCTCCCAGGGTGAATTGAGTACTTCGTAAAGTGAGCTTCATACATCAACTCTTCTCTCAACTTACCCGTACTCGGGACGCACAAACAACCCTCTTTCCGCAAAAGGCAGTCATCCCAGGAGAATTGGCCATCCAACCCATATTTTGCATAGCATTGGAGACTTTGATCCAGCATCGTTGCTCGTCGAATTCAGTCCGCAAGGTCATATTGTACCTCTGTCCAGTTCAATCATGCATCGACTGTGGAATTCTTGTCAACACAAGATATCTCTAACACTTCAAACTCCTGGATCAGCCGTTCATCATGCATCTGCAACCAATTTGCCCTCGCCGGAACCCTCCAACTCAAGGCATCAGCCACCATGTTTCCCTTCCCGGGAGTATAATGAATCGCAAAGGTGTAGTCCCCAAGGAGCTCCAGCCACCTTTGTTGTCGCATATTTAGATCCTTCTGCTCTAATAAGTACTTTAGGCTCTTGTGGTCCGTATAGATAACCACTTTTACACCATAAAGATAATGTCTCCATAACTTCAATGCAAAGATCACCGCCACCAACTCTAAGTCATGGACGAGATAATTTCGCTCATGCACTTTCAACTGGCGTGAGCCATAAGCAATCACTTTTCCAAATTGCAGAAGAATGCATCATAAGCCGCTTCCTGAAGCATCACTATAAATCTCATAGCCTTCTGTACCACATGGCGATGTCAACACAGGTGCCGTGGTCAAACGACTCTTTAGCACTTTAAAAGCTCACGCGCACTCCGACATCCAAACGAACTTCTGATCCTTTCGCGTCAGTGTGGCCAGAGGCAAAGCGATCTGCAAGAAGTTTTCAACAAAACATCTGTAGTATCCTGCCAGTCCAAGGAAAATCCTGACTTCGGCCACTGAAGACAACACCGGCCACTCCTGAATGGATCTTATCTTTGACGGATCCACAGTTATGCCCTCTCCACTTACCACATGGCCAAGAAAAGCCACTGACGACAGCCAAAACTCATACTTTGAGAACTTGGCATAGAGCTTATTCCTTCGCAAGTTGTGCAACACCAACCGCAAGTGGTTTGCATGATCAGCTTCAGATTGAGAGTACACTAAAATATCATCAATGAACATAATCATGAACAAGTCCAAGTACTCTCGAAACGTTCAGTGCATCAGGTCCATGAACACCGATGGTGCATTGTATAGTCCAAACGGCATTTCCGTGAACTCATAATGACTGTAGCATGTTCCAAATGTTGTCTTTGGAATGTCACCTTCCCGAATTCTCAATAGGAAATATCCTGATTTCAAATCCAATTTGGAGTAGATAGTTGATCCCACCATCTGATCAAACAATTCATCCATCCGGGGAATCAGATATTTGTTCTTCTCTGTCAGCTTCTTCAGTTCACGATAATCAATACATAACCGCAAACCACTGTCCTTCTTTTTCACAAATAGAATATGTGCGCTCCAATGTGACATACTTGGGCGTATATATCCCTGCTCCAACAACTCTTGCAATTGGACTTTCAATTCAGCCATTTCCTTTGGCGCGACATGATATGGCGAGCGGGCCACAGGTTTCGCAAATGACACCAACTCAATCGTGAAATCGATCTCCCGCTGGGGTGGTAGCCCAGGAAGATCCTTAGGAAACACATCTGCAAACTCAGATATAACCGGAACATCACTTACATTGGCCTTAGGCTCAACAGCCTGAATCAGCGTGAAGAATATGAAAGAAATTGTACCTAATCACCTAGAGGGGGGGGGGGTGAATAGGTGACCTTATCTTTTTAAACTTTTAGGCAGACTATATCACAGAATTATAAATACTTCTTCACAGCAATTCAGCACAGCAATCACAGAATCACACACACACAGAGTACACACAGTTTTATAGTGGTTCCCCAAGGTTTGGGTACATCCACTTTCCCCCTTCGCCTATCTAGTAGTGTACTAGATTCGGCCAAACTCCTCCACTATATCTCAGATCCTCAGATCTTGCACTCAGAACCCCACACAGGTTCCTACAGCTCAGAGTGATCCCACTACAATAACTCAGGCTCAACAACCCTACCACTCAGTCTTCATAAAGACCTACACTCAGCCACAAGGCCTACACTCAGAGAAATGAATCTCCTACACTCAGGCACACAGGCTCTACCACTCAGCCTTTATAATTTCAGGCTTACAGCTCAGATCCCTAAGGATCCTACAAGAAATTAAAAATACAATGTATATAACCTCAACTCAGAATAAGAGAGAAGAGCTGACAGGTTTCTTGATGAGTTCTTGAAAGAACTCTGCTGAGATCAACCTCCCTTGGCTTCCTTCAAAGCTTCTTGAATGTAGAACACAGTAGGGTTGATTCTCTATGCAACTGATCTTCAATCACTGCAACTTAAGATTCAGATCTCAATCTGAAACTTGTCTTTACAGCCTGGTTCAACAGGTGTCTTCTTGGAAGGAGCTCTCTCTCCAACTACTTAGATCTTCACTTGAATTGATTCTTCAATGAAGTGCTTGATCTTCTTCTCAATCTTCTTCCAATCATCTTCTTATGTTGACAGAATGAGCCTATATATAGGCCTTCTTCATGGTGACTGACAGATCCGGTTTCTAACGACTTTCTGACAACTCTGACAGTTGCAGTAGACCGGCGGGAATGGCAGCTGTCATGTCATCCAGTCACTTCTTGAATTTTTTGTAACTGTCTGAAAGTGTCGATACACTCAGTATTTAAGTGTCGACACTAATAGACTATGTGTCGACACAAGTTGACTAAGTGTCGACACTAGCCTTCATGGTGTCGACACAACTCCTTATGTTGTAGAATCTGCTTCTCGACACTGCTTCTTCAACATGTGTCGACACTGATATTGTGTGTCGACACAACTCCTTGTTCTTTAGTACTTAGTTGAATTCTTGTAAGTGTCGACACAACTCCTTTGTGTCGACACATCTTCTTGTGTTGAACTTATTCAGTGTCGACACATCTTCTTGGTGTCGACACATGCCTTCTGTGTTGATACTTGCTGAGTATCGACACTTCTCGTTATGTCGACACATTCTTCTTGTGTTGAGACTTTGGCTGAGTGTCGACACATCTCCTTTGTGTCGACACTTGTACTTAGAATTTGTTGAACTTTTGCTGTGTGTCGACACAGCCTCCAAGTGTCGACACTTTCTGATGTCGACAAAGTTCCTCTTGGTGTCGACACTGCTTCTAAGTGTCGACACAGCTTCTCTGGACATTTCTTCATTGAGTGTCGACACAGCCTGTATGTGTCGACACTTTCCTTCTAGTGTCGACTCTGCATCCCTGGTGTCGACACAATTACTCTAAGTGTCGCCACTTCTTCTCTGGGTGTCAACACAAGTCTTCTTAAGTGTCGACACTTTTCTTCTGGGTGTCGACAAATGGACTTAGAAACTTTTCAGCTTTCCCTGTAAATACTTAACCTGCACAACTAAACTCAAAACACATCAAATACATTTTGATGTATATCATTGAGTAGGGTGAGGCTTCTTCAAATCAGGTACATTTATTCCAATGTACCCAACAATCTCCCCCTATTTGGAGAAGTCATAACCCTTAGTCAATGATATACACCATACATAACAAAATCACAGTATGATGTAAAATAGGATTATATAACAGGGTAAGTACATAAACATGTATTAATCAAAACATGTATACACAAAAATCTCAGAACAATAATGTAATAGATTTAACACATATCACATTGTTCTAATAACTTTATCATATTCATTATTCAAATGTTTACAGAAAGTTTAAAATCCAATGATTACAACTATAAACTAAAGAAAAATTCTATCCTATTGCTGCTCAGGCTCCTTGATCACTATGCCCTTTCCAGATTGTATCTTTGCTTGGACTGGGGCTTCAGCATCTTCAGCAGCAGCAGGCTTCTTCCCTTTAAGATCCTTCTTTTTCTGCTCTTTAGCATTGATCTTTTGTCTTTCAAAATAATGATAAGGCTTAGGAAAGTACTTGCTAGGCTCCTGTGCAGTAGGAGGTAGCTTTCCCATCTTAGCCTTTCTTCTATATTGCACAATTGCCTCTTGCCTGGTCTCATGCTTCCTCCACTCCAGTTCAGATTACCACTTGTTTCTATCTTGGATATTGTCTTTGGTAGCCTTCCATGCAGTCAAGATAATATTCCTAAAAATGGGGCTCCATTGTTCAAAGTCAGGCCTAAGTTCAGCTTGCTCTCTGAATCTCTTCTTAGACAATTGAGTCTCTTGTTCCTTCAGCAAAGCTTCTTATTCTTTCAGTATAGCCTCTGGCACTGGCTGAACCACTTTCTCTATGATGACCTTCTCAATTCCCTCAGGAGGGTTATACATTGATTGTATGTCTTAATGTACCATATCAAAGTCTGGTGGAAGGTATATTACTTGAGCCACTTCAGCTTGCTCCCCTCCAAGATATGCAGGATTAATTCCAGACTCTGCAACATTGTCATCATCACATAATGGAGGATATCCAAGGGTGGCTCTGATGGAATTTGAAATCCACTTTGCATGATCAAAGCCTGCTTTGACTAACACCCTCTCCCCCTTTATGACTTCTCTTTCAATGTGATCCCTCAGATCATTTTTCTGAAATCTTATCTGTGCATTCAGATAATTTACTCCATCTTTATAGAAATGTTTCAACCTTTGGAGCTTGCCAGTTATAGCTTTTTGAGAGGCTTCTATAGCAGTTTTAACTACAGTGATGTGCTCTTGGAACTTCTTATCAAACACTTCCTGGGCAGTAGTCCTTTTTGTAGTTTGAGCAGCAGCCAGATTCTGCATCTCAGTGACTACCACATTGTGTGATTCAGTCAAATTGTCATTCATTCTAATCTGGTTTTCCAGGACATAGTCTTGCTTCACTGCCAGGTCTTCAATTTGTTTCTTGATATTTTCTTGATGAGTAGCTAGATAGACTACTGCATTTCCTCCCTTATGAAAGCAGTCAGTCATTTCTTTCTTATTCAGATTCATTTCAAATCTGATGGACTTAATTTCTTGTGCAAGATCAAACTGTAATGACTTATTCCCCTCATCTATATATTTTTCTATTGCTTGCCTTTGCTCATCCATCTTAATTTGTAATGCAACCATCAGAGAACTAAAATCTGTAGATGGGGCTGGCTGTGGTGCAGGCTGTGGTGCTATTGTTTGTAAAGCCTTCTTATATGTCTGACTCCTTCTCTTAAAGACTTGGAATTTTCTTTTCTTGGCTCTTACAGCCTCTTCATCCTCTGATGCAGATGTGCTAGCAATATCAACCCTATCTTTTGGGCTTGGAGGCAAATCCATGTCAGTTCTAGGAACCTGCTCAGAATCCTTTGGCTTCTCAGTCTCTGTGACTGCAGTTTTCTCTATACACTCCACTTGCTCCCCCTCAATAATGACTTTCTCCCCCTCAGCAGTAGCACTTTCTTTCTCAAAGTCAGTTTGGAGAAGGTCAGGGAATAGTTCTTCTAAGGTAAATTCCTGTTGATGATGGGGTGGAGAATCTCTAATCTCATCAACGACTTGATCAGCAATAGATGTGTCCTCCATGACAACATCTTGGGGTTGACTATGAATCTGAGGTTGCTGATTAACATCAGACAATCTGTCAGTCATATCTTCATTTTAAATAGAGAACTCTAATTGGTTGATTTCAGTTATTACCTCAAGTATGGTCTGAGTAGCTTTTTCACTCTCTAGTGGAGTTGGCTCTTCCACAAGTAGAGGCTCCTCCTAGATGGCATCAAGGTTAATTGGGCTAGCTTGTGGTAGCTCCCCCTGCCTTGGTGCATCTTCTTGTCCTTCTGGAGATTGACCAGCATGTCTAGTTTCTTCTTCATCAGGAGTGAACACTACATGCTCTTCAGAGCTGCTTGATGATTCTTGAGCCACAGGGGCTATCTTCTTCTTCTTCTTCAGGGGTGTTTCCTTCTCAGGAGTTGACATTTCCTTGGTCAAGACTCTATCCCACCTAGAGAAGATTCTCAAATCCATTCTCCTCATATGGTTAATCTTAGTTCCAGCTGCTTGACTCATGACCTCTGGTATACTACCAACCAGGTAAAGATTTAGAATCCTACCTAAATTGGGCTTGTTCATGCTCTCTTTTATCTTCTCAAACACTACTGCAGACCAATCAGTTTGCAGTTTGAAGATAATCCTTGTCAAGAGGCTAAACATGTGAGCTGAGACTCTGTCATGGCCACCAGGCTTGCTCAGGATAACCTTGCCAACAATTTCAGATAGAAATTTGTCCTGCATGTTCATTCCTTTTCTATTGAACACGGATCCAATTTTCATGTTGGAATCTAGTCCACACCATGTTAATGCTTCCCTAGTTTTAGAAGCAGAAACATCATCTTCTTCCTTTGTCCTTGGTAGTTGTAGTACCTTTCTCAGACTCTTAGAAGAAACTTTCACCTTAGCCCCATGAACTCTAGACTTTATCTTGAGTCCAGATTCATCTATTATTGCTCCATTCAGGAATTCCAGGACTTCCTTCTTCCATATCTTGGTCGGTTCTGAAACAAGAAAGTGTAATCCAGTCTCTGCGATTAGGGTTATCACGCCTTTTATATCTGGTTCAGCGTCATCAAAAGCGTGCCGCAGGAGTTCATATCCCTCATTTACATTCTCTTCGAGCTTGTGCGCCATTAGGGTTTGAAGAAATTTGAATGTAGAGAAGAGAGGTGTTGACACACAAGTTTGGTCTCGAAACTTTGGTGAGCGTGTCGACAGACAATGGCGAAAACCTATTTATACCTTTCTAGAATTGAAGATGAAAGGGCGCGTCAAAATACTCAAATTGTGTCGACACTGTTGATAAGTGTCGACACAGACTTATAATGTCTCGACAACCATGTGTCGACACAAGTATAGTCGACAGAATATATGTGTCGACACTTGTTTATGTGTCGACACCGCTTTGCTCGACACTTAGTCGAGACTTTACTTGTCTAATTCTGTGTAAATCTTAAGTGTCGACACCACCTTGGATGTGTCGACACCTACCCTGCATGTGTCGACACTAATTATCTGAAGTGTCGACACCAACTTCCTAGATGTGTCGACACCTTTTCTCTGAAGTGTCGACACCACTTCTATGTGTCGACACAAACAACTCTGTGTGTCGACACCTTTTTACTTAGCCAATTTTGAAAACTTATTCTAAGTTTATCATACCTAATTTAATTTTAAATTTATTGAATTTGGTTTCATCTAAGGGCTTAGTATACATGTCAGCTAGTTGATTATCTGTATCTATATATTCTAGTGAAATATCTCCTTTTTCCACATGTTCTCTTAAAAAATGGTATTTGATTTCTATATGCTTAGTCCTACTATGGGAGACAGGATTGTTTGCAATAGAAATAACACTAGTAGAATCACAAAATAGAGGTGTTCTACTTACTTGTATACCATAGTCTTCTAGCTGATGTTGAATCCATAGAAGTTGAGCACAGCAACTTCCTGCAGCAATATATTCTGATTCTGCTGTGGAGATAGCCACACTTGTTTGTTTCTCGCTACTCCATGATATCAGTCTTCCACCTAGGAATTGACAGGTTCAAGTTGTACTTTTCCTATCTCCCTTGCAGCCTGCAAAATCTGCATCTGAATAACCTGTCAGTTCAAAGTCTTCATTCCTAGGGTACCAAAGGCCTAGATAAGGAGTGCCCTTTAGATATCTCAGAATTCTTTTGACTGCTGTCAAATAAGATTCTTTAGGGCATGCTTGGTACCTAGCACAGACACATGTAGCATACATGATATCTGGTCTACTTGCAGTCAAATACAATAGGGAGCCAACTATCCCTCTATACAAAGTCTCATCTACAGGTTTCCCTGCATCATCTTTGCTAAGAGACATACTTGACCCCATAGGAGTTTTCATGGTACTGGATGATTCCATACCATACTTCCTTATTAATTCTAGAGTGAACTTAGACTGACATATGGATAAACCAATCTCAGTCTGTCTAACTTGGAGACCCAAGAAGAACTTAAGTTCCCCCATACTGCTCATTTCAAATTGACCTTGCATTAGTTTTGCAAACTTTTTGCAAAGACTACTTTCAGTAGACCCAAATATGATGTAATCTACATATATTTGGACTAGTATGATCTTGCCTCTGGATTCCCTAAGGAATAGAGTCTTGTCTATTTTTCCCCTTGTGAATTTATTCTCAATGACAAACTAGACAGAGTTTCATACCAAGCCTTAGGGGCTTGTTTTAACCCATACAAAGTCTTCCTAAGTCTATAAACATAATTAGGTTTAGTTGAATCAACAAAACCTGATGGCTGTTCCACATAGACTTTTTCCTTCAAATTTCCATTCAAAAAGGATGACTTAACATCCATTTGGTATACTTTAAACCCTTGATAGGTTGCATAGGCCAAGAACATTCTTATTGCCTCCAGTCTGGCTACTGGAGCAAAGGTTTGATCAAAGTCAATACCTTCTTCCTGCTTATATCCCTTAGCAACTAGTCTTGCTTTGTTCTTTATAATAACTCCATGTTCATCCATCTTGTTCCTAAAGATCCACTTGGTTCCAATTATGTTGTGATCTTTTAGTTTAGGAACAAGCTCCCAGACATTGCATCTCTTGAACTGGTTCAGCTCCTCTTGCATTGCCTCAATCCAATGAGGGTCTAGGATGGCTTCTTCAAATTTCTTTGGCTCAACTTAGGATAGAAAACTGGAGTAGAGTACTGAGCTTAGATTTCTGCTCCTTGTTTGTACCCCTTATCTTAGATCACCAATAATTTGATCTGCTGGATGATCTCTTAGATGCTTAGTAGCTAGAGGCAGCCTGGCTTCATGTTGAACTCCTTCAGCTTCTTCAACTTGCTGCACCCCTTGATCTTCTTCTACATCAGGTGCATCTAGTACTCCCCCTGGACAACAGCCACTATCATCTACATGCTGACTTGCAGTAGATCCTTCTTCAATAGTGAGCTTGTCCATCTTCTTAGTCACACTTATGGAGCTGCAAATACTTCTAGACAATTCATTGTTAATGAGTCTAGCTTCATCAAATACTATATATACTGACTCTTCTACAACTTGAGTAGTCAAGTTGTAGACCCTAGAATCCTTACTGTTGTTGTTGTACCCAATAAAGATCCCCTCTTGGGATTTGGCAGCAAACTTGGTCAAGTAAGACTTTCCATTGTTAAGTATATAGCATTTACAACCAAAGATTCTGAAATAGGATATGTTTGGTTTTCTGCCTTTCACAATATCATAGGGGGTCTTATTGTGACTTTTGGTGATAGTAGCCCTATTAATTACATGGCATGCAGTGTTTACTGCCTCAGCCCAGAAATATTCTTGGAGAGATGTGTCACTTAATAGGGTTCTAACAGCCTCAATCAAGGTTCTATTTTTCCTTTCAGCAATGCCATTTTGCTGAAGTGTTTTTGGTGAAGAAAATTCCTGAAATATCCCAAACTCTTCACATAACTTTGTCATACTGTCAGACTGGAATTCAGTACCATGGTCACTTCTTATTTTGACCATTGTACTGTCTAACTCATTCTGAATTTGTTTGACAAAACTATAAAAGATACTAGGTGTTTCAGATTTCTGTCTAGGGAAGAACACCCAGGAAAACCTTGAGTAGTCATCTACAACCACAAATGTGTAGAACTTCCTACTTAGGCTGTGAACTGGCATAGGACCAAAGAGATCCATATGCAAGAGGTATAAGCACCTCATAGCATCTTGGTTTTCAATGCTATTAAAGGTGGATCTAGTCTGCTTGCCCTTTTGACAAGCTGAGCATATCCCATCTTTAATACACTTAACCTGAGGACCATTCCTCACTAACTCTTTGCTATAGAGTTGGCTAATTGTCTTGTAGTTAAGATGGGCTAGTCTCTTGTGCCATTTGACACAATGAGAGACTTTCTCATCAGCTACAAGACACACTGGAGAAACATTGGTCTCACACATAATGTCTAGGCAATAGACATTTCTCTTCCTATAATCAGTCAGAATGATCTCTTGATCATTTGATATCCTGATATGACAACCATTTTTGACAAATGAGATGTCATATCCTAAATCACTCAGCTGACTTATACTAATGAGGTTGTGTTTCAAACCTTTAACATAAGCCACTTGAGTAATTGATATAAGGTTGCTAGAAATGTTACCAAAACCTTTGATGATTCCTTTTTCAGAACTACCAAAGGTGACTTTAGGACCATCCTTGATTGGTTTGTAGTCCTTTAGCAATCCCCTAGTTCCAGTCATGTGCCTGGAACATCCACTGTCCAAGTACCATATTGGGGCATGGCCACTTGGACTCACCTGCAAAACAGATTAGTTAACCTTAGAACCCAAAGAATTCTTGGGTTCTTGGTGCTGGTTAGTTTGCCTCTTAACAAAACTACCTGTAGCTTTTCTAGCAGGTAGATTGCTACTCACTTTGGCACTTGAATTGTGCCAACAATGCATGACAAAGTGGCCTACCTTGCCACAACACCAGCACTCAAATCTGTTGTACCTTTGCTTAGGTACAACCCTGGCTGTTCTATCTACAACAGGCTTGTTGAGTATTGGGGCTTTGCCCTTAGACTTGGACTTTACAGTCCTAGCAGGTTGTGTAAACTCTAATCCAGTTTTACCCTTTTGATGTACAAATTCATCTATCAAAGGTAAAATAGATTTTAGTTTAGAAAACCTTGCAATTATATCTCTCTCCTTCTGAAGACTAATCTCCAGATTTCTGATTTGATCATTCTTGAATGTTATAGTCCCCATCTGAATAACAGTTATGTTCTTAAGCCTGGCTATTTCATTTAATTTTTGATCAATCACCTTATCAAAATTTGTTGCAGCAACTTTAAGATTAGCAATCTCCTTAGCCTTACTCTTGGCCAAGGATTTGCTTTTCTTTAAAGCTTGCAACACTACTCTATATTCATCAATCAGTTGATGAATATCTCCTTCAGAGTCAGATCCACTCTCATCACTTGATGCTAATGAATCTGATTCTGAACCAGTACTAGAAATTGAACTAATAGAACAATTTTGTATCTTACTTGATCCAGGCTGATCCTGGATTTTTTCTCTTTCTGTCAAGGCCATCAGTCCCTGGCACTGATTGTCCTCATGCTCATATATAGAGTTCATTAACTGGATGAACTCCTCTTCCTCTTCTTCAGCAAACAGTCCAATGTAAGCTTCAGCTTCTGAATCTGATTCTGAAGACGACATATCAGACAGACTTTTGTCTTTCTTTGCAACAAAGGATCTTTCCTTTTTGCCCTTGATTAGAGTCTTCTTCTTCTAAGTAGACTCTTTCCTTTTCTCTGAACAGTCAGCAACAACATATCCTTGTCTGTTACAACAATGACAGACTATCTTTGAAGATGTAGTTCTACTTGTCTTGGGCTTTCTCCTATCATTCTTTGATGACTTCTGTGAAGTGGATGGCTTAGACCTCCACTGTTTCTTCTTTAGGAACTTCTGAAAATGTCTTGTGAAAGCTACAAAGTCCTCATCACTCTCACTGCTTTCAGAATTCTTACTTTCTGACTCATCTGTCTCAGTCTCAGTAAGTTTTGGGGGAGGAGATGGAGACTTACTTTTATATTTCTTAGTGGCTTCTGTCTTGAATGCCACAGCTCTTTATTTATGCTCAATTGTTGTAGTCTTCTCTTCCTCTTTCCTAACCATTAGCTGCATTTCATAGGATAACAGCTTTCCAAACAATGTTGGAGGAGGAATATCTGCTAACTTGGCCATTTCCCTTATGACACAAATCTTGGTATCCCAGTCTTTAGTTAGGGATCTCAAGAACTTATCATTCAGCTCATAATTGCTGAATTTTCTTCCATAGAATATTAGCTCATTAACTATCCTATAGAATTTCTTGTAGCACTCAGTTATGCTATCAGAACTTCCTTGTCTGAAACTCTCATACTCTTGATTTAATAATGAGTTTCTGTCCTGTCTAACTTCTTCAGAACCCTCCATGTACACTATCAGAGTATCTCACATCTCCTTTGATGTTTTACAGTGTATCAAGTTCTGAAATGTAGCATCATCTATTGCACTTACTATTATATTTTGGGCCCTTTTGTCCATGGTGGCCAGAATAATCTCATCCTTGGTCATTTCAGAAAAATCTTTTGGAGTTCTCTGATTTGCATCCAACACAGATACCTTCATTGGCACATATGACCCTTCTTTAACTGTGATATAGATTCTAGGGTCAGAGGCTTCCATAAATAGTCTAACCCTTTCTTTCCAGATGACAAAAATCTCCTTTCTACAGATTGACAACTTCATGGATCCAAGTTCTTTGTGATTCTCTATGGAACCCATTTTCTTGATTTTCTTGATTCTGCACTTGATTATACTGAATCTGCCAACAGGATCTTTTACTCAGACAGTTAAGTCCTTTTTGAGTAACCTGGCTCTGATACCACTTGAAAGAAATTGTACCTAATCACCTAGAGGGGGGGGGGGGTGAATAGGTGACCTTATCTTTTTAAACTTTTAGGCAGATTATATCACAGAATTATAAATACTTCTTCACAACAATTCAGCACATCAATCATAGAATCACACACATACAGAGTACACACAGTTTTATAGTGGTTCCCCAAGGTTTGGGTACATCCACTTTCCTCCTTCGCCTATCTAGTAGTGTACTAGATTCGGCCAAACTCCTCCACTATATCTCAGATCCTCAGATCTTACACTCAGAATCTCACACATGTTCCTACAGCTCAGAGTGATCCTACTCCTACAACTCAGGCTCAACAACCCTACCACTCAGTCTTCACAAAGACCTACACTCAGCCACAAGGCCTACACTCAGAGAAATGAATCTCCTACACTCAGGCACACAGGCCCTACCACTCAGCCTTTATAATTTCAGGCTTACAACTCAGATCCCTAAGGATCCTACAAGAAATTAAAAATACAATGTATATAACCTCAACTCAGAATAAGAGAGAAGAGTTGACAGGTTTCTTGATGAGTTCTTGAAAGAACTCTACTGAGATCAACCTCCCTTGGCTTCTTTCAAAGCTTCTTGAATGTAGAACATAGTAGGGTTGATTCTCTATGCAACTGATCTTCAATCACTGCAACTTAAGATTCAGATCTCAATCTGAAACTTGTCTTTACAGCATGGTTCAACAGCTGTCTTCTTGGAAGGAGCTCTCTCTCTCCAACTACTTAGATCTTCACTTGAATTGATTCTTCAATGAAGTGCTTGATCTTCTTCTCAATCTTCTTTCAATCATCTTCTTATGTTGACAGAATGAGCCTATATATAGGCCTTCTTCATGGTGACCGGCAGATCCGGTTTCTAACGACTTTCTGACAACACTGACAGTTGCAGTAGACCGGCTGGAATGGCAGCTGTCATGTCATCCAGTCACTTCTTGAATTTTCTGTAACTGTCTGAAAGTGTCGATACACTCAGTCTTTAAGTGTGGACACTTATAGACTACGTGTCGACACAAGTTGACTAAGTGTCGACACTAGCCTTCATGGTGTCGACACAACTCCTTATGTTGTAGAATCTGCTTCTCGACACTGCTTCTTCAACATGTGTCGACACTGATATTGTGTGTCGACACAACTCCTTGTTCTTTAGTACTTAGTTGAATTCTTGTAAGTGTCGACACAACTCCTTTGTGTCGACACATCTTCTTGTGTTGAACTTGTTCAGTGTCGACACATCTTCTTGGTGTCGACACATGCCTTCTGTGTTGATACTTGCTGAGTGTCGACACTTCTCCTTATGTCGACACATTCTTCTTGTGTTGAGACTTTGGCTGAGTGTCGACACATCTCCTTTGTGTCGACACTTGTACTTAGAATTTGTTGAACTTTTGTTGAGTGTCGACACAGCCTCCAAGTGTCGACACTTTCTGATGTCGACAAAGTTTCTCTTGGTGTCGACACTGCTTCTAAGTGTCGACACAGCTTCTCTGGACATTTCTTCATTGAGTGTCGACACAGCCTGTATATGTCGACACTTTCCTTCTGGTGTCGACTCTGCATCCCTGGTGTCGACACAATTACTCTAAGTGTCGACACTGCTTCTCTGGGTGTCGAAACAAGTCTTCTTAAGTGTCGACACTTTTCTTCTGGGTGTCGACACATTGACTTAGAAACTTTTCAGCTTCCCTGTAAATACTTAACCTGCACAACTAAACTCAAAACACATCAAATATATTTTGATGTATAACATTGAGTAGGGTGAGGCTTCTTCAAATCAGGTACATTTATTCCAATGTACCCAACAGAATAACTTCGCACCCTTCCGAACAACATTGACGACTTGGAGTGCAGACATCAAGGTCCCGCTCACTCCATGCATACCAGCAAACTTAGTATCAATCTCGGTATTTTGTCCTAGTGTGATCTCTTTTGCCTTACAATAAATAAGGGAATGCTGCTCCGCGAGCCAGTCCATACCAAATATCATATCAAATTCCGATATCGGCAGCAAAGATGCATTTAAACAGAAATCCCAACTTCCAATTTGAACTGTCACATCGCAAGCCATATCCGCAAGCATCAAAAAACCATTTGGTAAAACACCTTTACGCTATCTGTCTTCACATGACTAGGTACTCTAATTCGAGCTACGAAGTCCTTAGACAAAAATGAATGCGACGTACCCGTATCAAACAGTGCTATCGCCACCGTGTTCCGAATTATAACAAAGCATGTGGCAATCGCATCATACACACAAGCCACACACAAAGCATGCAATAAGAAAAGCATTCAATAACTTAAATAGTTCCTGTGACAACATCACTTTGCTTTATGTCCTCCTGCAGGCCAAGGTTGTAGACTCGGGGCTACGCCTGGGATGTAGAGGACTCCACCACAGCCTTTCCCTTCTCAGCATAAGATGCTCCCACCTTCTTTTCTCCCTTTGGAGGACCAACCTGACAGTCACGGGCTATATGCACCACTCTTCCACAAGTAAAGCAAGTATGAGTCTCTGGCCTCGAAGTGGACCCCGATGTTGCACCCGACGCAACCGTAGAAGGAGCTTATCCAGACGACTTGGACCTTTTCACCCATTTCTTTTTATAATACGACATCCCAGGTCGGGGCGCCTTGAACTCTGCCTTTGTAATAGCTAAGGCCCTTTTTCCCTGCACCCTCTTCATGTCCTTATCTAGCGCACACGCAGTATCAACCAACGCTTGGAACCCTTGGTTCACTGAACTCGAAAGCAGGATTCGTAACTCATCCCGCCATACTTCATAGAACCTATTGGTTTTTCGCTGCTCATCGGCGAAGATGGAGCCCGCATACCGTCCAAATCGTATGAACTCATGTAGGTACGTCTCCACGCTACCTTCTCCTTGCGTTAGCCATTAGAACTCATTTTCCATGGCAATGTGTTGTGTCGCTGGTAGGTGCTTTGCCAGAAAGAGTCGTGAGAACTCCTCAATCGACACTTGTATTAACTTCCTGCCCGCTAAGTCGTGTAGCTCGATCTCGTCCCACCATAACCGTGCCTCTCCTTCCAATAAGAAGGTGGACAAGGTGACCTTCTGATCTTCCTCTGTCCTAATTGCCGTCAATATACGCTTGACACGCAACAACCAGTCCTCCGCCTACGTAGGGTATCTTATGTCCGTAAACGTCTGCGGATTGAAGCTCATGAACTGCTTCAACTGCCTTTCAGCTGCTCGAGGATCAATAGTGATGGAGACGGCGGCGTGCAACATTTTAAAGACAGGGACGGCGTGCTTACGGATGACCATGTGGAGCGTCGTCATAATATCTGTCCTGAACGCAAACCAATATATTAATAATTAATAATAATTTATTAATAACTATTATTAATTATTAAGTCATTTTCATGTTTTATTTTATTTTAAGCATTTTTATTTTTATTGCATTTAAATAATTCATGTTATGATGGGTGCATATAACCATCATAACTTTCATTTTGAATTTTGAATTTTGAATGGAGGGAGACTGAGTGGTGTAGGCTATATATAGCCATGTTATGAAGGAATAATTAGAGAAGAATGTAAAGAAAACCTAGAATTCAAGATTTGAATTTTCCCCCTCTTTTATCTTTCCCTCTAAAGCAAATTTCGGCGTCCTCCTTCCTCCTCCTCTCTTTGGTCGCCGGCCAACCTTCTCCCCCTCTCTATTCTCATTTTCCTCTCCTCCCAAAAACCCGAGCACCCCTCTTCATCACCTCCAATAGCCGACCTCTTCTCTTACCAACCAAAGATCTCGGTCAAGGCGTGAAGCAACGAAGGCAGACAAGTTCCTCTCCATTCGGCGAGACTCCGGCGGAGCCGTTGAAGAGCGATCCAAGTAGAGAAAAAAACTGGAATCTTCCATTCCGATTGGGTAACGAAATATTTTTACTCCATGTGTGTTTCCCTCTAGTATATTCTTGTGGTGGAAATTCTTGGCATTGAATTTTGAATCATTAATTAAATCGTGTTTTCTTCGATTGGTTTTGTGTTGGTCTTGATTGAATTATTTTTCGAAAACGGTTTGGCAAACCTTCGTTTTCTTTTATTGGGATAGATCTACCTTTTCCAAATCGTATTTATTTGGTAGATCTCTTTTGGTACAACACCGCTTGTTCGGATCGGGTGGGTCCTTTTAGCCGGAAAGAATACTGGCCTATAGCATTTGTTCGATCCCAACCGGTTTGGCTACCCGTACACTAGCATATAATTGATAGGATTAATTAACGTTTGTGCTGCGTTGAACGATTGTGCGGGTATAGGATTGTATCATAGAGAGGTATGCGTGCTAGTCCATAGATCTATCCGTTGTCAAAAATCCAAGCCTGTATCAAGCCGCCGCAACAGGTTCTGGACTCATCGTAACCTGTTCTGGCCTCAATGCCGGTTGTGCCTGCCCTGTCGCCTGTCCAGTAGGTTGTGCTTGAATCATAGCAAACAGTGCATCAGCAACTAAGGGGACAGTTTCCATAGAAGGGGGAGGTGTAGGCACCTCAGCTGGTGTCATACTCTCATCAGAACGTTGGGGCTCCGTCTGCCCAGCACCACTACGAGTCACCTATAGGTGAACAAGATACACATTAGCGACCACACACACAAGCAATAACAATAATCTAGGAACGTGCAGCTTCATCAACCAAGTGTATTTGCATTCCTAAGTGGACATTCAAGAGTTCATTAGTTTTAACGTGGTTCACACGTACACGTGCTCACCACCCCACAAAAAAATTTGACCGTGAATTCGAAAGGGAAAGACTGAGACAGCTAATACCAAAAATGTAACATAGCTTATAATAGAAGGTTTGGTTGGGGCCCCACATCATATGCCACAAAACATGCGAGGAAGTCACGGGTTGATATCAGAGTTGCGCATCCTAACTCATAGCATTCTTGCGGAAGCCTTTAACAGAAAAACTGAACTCCAACCATGAATGCCCACTAATATAAACACCCACATTTATATAGGAATGTACATCAAATAAAATATTGTTTGGCCTTATGGCCTTACAGTTGCTCTTTATAAGAGTGACATCGGCGCGCAGGCCGGCCACATATGAATAAAACATAACATTTTTCAGCTTAGCCTTCAAGGGTTAGGAGCAGCAGCTGCAGTAGTGACTTCAGCCTTTATATGTCCCGCTCGGCTCTCGAGCACCTATACAAGGACAACCCACTCAACGGTGGAAACAAGTCAACGGTCAGCATTCAGCTGACCAAATTATAACGACCCTACCCCTTACCCAGGGCAGTGGTATTCCTTACCTGCATGCATAATCATTCATATGCAGATATATAGATATCACATATTGTACTCTCATGCACAAACATTCCATCACAATCGTCAGCCACGCAGCCCGACAATGTGTGCACTCAGGGTATATTCTTGGCATACCGGCAAACCGGGGTCCCACCACCATATCAGGGTCGAAACCCAATGGTAAAATTGAGCATTTGCTCCATGGCGTGCAGCCGGGGACTTTAGTCTTATGACGACCCGAGATTGGCCCATAGCCCCCCATGGTGTCGTAGCACGCAGGGCTAAGACTCTCGCTATGCGCTCCAACAGACCTCATGTTGGGTACATTGGTCAAATGTACCTGATTTGAAGATGCCTCACCTAACTCAATGATATGCATCATAGTGTATTTGATGTGTGTTTGAGTTACTGGTGCAGGTTAGGAATACACTGGACTGAAGCTAAAAATTCTAAGTCCATGTGTCGACACCCAGAGGGAAAGTGTCGACACTTGAGAAAGCTTGTGTCGACACCCAGACAAGCAGTGTCGACACTTGGAGTCATTGTGTCGACACCTGGGAAGAAGAGTCGACACCAGTCAGAAAGTGTCGACACTTGGAGCTGTGTCGACACTCAGTGAAGAAGAATGCAGAAAAGCTATGTCGACACTTAGCAGAAGTGTCGACACCTAGAAGAGCTGAGTCAACACCAGAAAGTGTCGACACTTGAAGTAAGTGTCGACACTCAGCAAAAGTCTGCAAAATCTAAGTACAAGTGTCGACACTCAACACAATGTGTCAACACTATGCAGAAGAGTCAGCACTTGAAGTAAGTGTCGACACCCAGCACAATGTGTCGACACTTAGCTAAAGACTCAGTATTTGAAGTAAGTGTCGACACTCAGCACAATGTGTCGACACACAACCAGAGGAGTCAACACTTGAAGAAAGTGTCGACACTCAGCACAATGTGTCGACACTTAGTTGAAGACTCTACACTTGAAGAAAGAGTCGACACAAGGAGCTGTGTCGACACTTAGCAAAGATCAGAAAAGTTACAAAATATTCTAAGTACAAGTGTCGACACTAAAGGAATGTGTCGACATTCAGCTGAAGAAACAAAAGTGAAGACTTGTGTCGACACCAAGAAGCAGTGTCGACACTTGACAGTTTCTACACATGAAGATGTGTCGACACAAAGGAGATGTGTCGACACTTAGAAGAATACAGTTAAAGAATGAAGTACAAGTACTTGTGTCGACACTCAATTTCAGTGTCGACACATGCAGAAGAAACTGTGTCGAGACATACAGGGAATTGTGTCGACACCTTGTAGACTTGTGTCGACACTTACACAACATGTGTCGACACTTGGCCTATAAGTGTCGACACTTAAGAACAGAAAGTCTCGACACTATCTGACAGTTAGAGGAATTTCAAGAAGTGACTGGTTGACAAGACAACTGCCGATCCAGCCGGTCTACATCAACTGTTAGTGATATCAGAAGTCTGTTATGAACCGGACCAGCCGGTTACCATAAAGGAAGCCTATAAATAGGCATCTATAGTTTACAGAAACTGTTGTTGAAAAGATTGTTGAGATAATATAGAAGTGGTTGAAAAAGTTTTTACAGAGAGAGTTCAGATCTTTGTAAAAGTGGTATATTGAGTATCAACACAAGAAGATCTTGGCGTGCATCAGCAGATCTAAGAAGTTGGAGAGAGAGAGCTCCAACCAAGTATTCAGTCTTTGGAACTAAGGCTGAGAAGAAGAATTCAGAGTCATCTGGATTTCAAGAAGCAGAGGTCAAGGAACAACTGCAGAAGATTCAGACTAATTCAGTTCTAATCAAGAAGCTTTGAAGGAAGCTAAGTCAGTTTGGATCTAACTGAGTTCTTCCAAGAACTCTTCAAGAATCTCTCAACTCCTCTCCTATTTTCTGAGTTGTAGAGTTAACTATTGTACTTTCTATTTTAACCTGTAGGATCCATTGGATCTGAGAGAATTGTAAGCCTATTTTATAAAGGCTGAGGGTAGGGCTTGGTTGCCTGAGTGTAGGAGTTGGAGAACTCTGAGTGTAGGCCTTAATTGGCTGAGTGTAGGCCTGGGTGGCTGAGTGTAGGCCTTTTGGCTGAGTGTAAGGCTTTGGGCCTGAGGTAGGAACCTAGTTTGGTTCTGAGTTAGTGGAGAAGTTTGGCCGAATCTAGTACACTGCTAGATAGGCGAAGGGGGAAAGTGGATGTACCCAAAGATTGGGGAACCACTATAAATTACTGTGCTGTGCTGTGGATTACTTGTTTGATTTCTGTAATTGCTGTTAGCTGTAATAATTGTTGTGCTGCTAACAAAGTCTCAAAAAGGTTTAGGTCACCTATTCACCCCCCCTCTAGGTGTTTAGGTACCATATCTTTCAAGTGGTATCAGAGCCAGGTTCCTCAAAAAGGACTAACTGTCTGAGGAGATCCAGTTTGGCAGATTCAATATAAGTCAGGAAACAGTTTCAAGAAAATCAAGAAACATGGGGTCTTCAGAGAATCACAAGGAATTGGGTTCAATGAAACTGCCCATTTGCAGAAAGGAGATTTTTGGAATCTGGAAAGAAAGGGTAAGGCTGTTCATGGAGGCCTCTGACCCTAGGATCTACATCACAGTCAAGGAAGGGCCTTATGTGCCCATGAAGATTTCAGTCTTGGATGCTACACAGAGAACTCCAAAGGATTTTTCTGAGATGACCAAGGATGAGATTGTCCTAGCTACAATGGACAAAAGGGCACAGAACATCATAGTTAGTGCAATTGATGATGCCACCTTCCAGAACCTCATTCACTGTAAAACAGCAAAAGAAATGTGGGATACCCTCATTGTCTACATGGAAGGTTCTGAAGAAGTAAGACAAGATAGGAAATCCTTGCTTAATCAAGAATATGAGAGCTTTAGGCAAGGAAGAGGAGATAGCATCACTGAATGCTACAAAAAGTTCTACAGAATTGTTAATGAACTCATGTCCTATGGAAGGGAGTTCACAAACTATGAATTGAATGATAAGTTCTTGAGGTCCCTAACCAAAGATTGGGACACTAAGATCTGTGCCATCAGAGAAATGGCAAAGTTGGGAGAAATTCCTCCTCCCACACTGTTTGGCAAGTTGTTATCTTATGAGATGCAATTGTCAGTAAGAAAAGAGGAGGAAAAGTCAACAAGGACTGAACACAGGGAAAGGACTGTTGCCTTTAAGTCAGAAGTACCTAGAAAGAACAGGACTAAGTCATCAACTCCTCCTCCAGAGGTAGTTGAATCAGATTCTGATGAGTCTGTTAGCACTAAATCTACAAGCAGTGAAAGTGATGAAGACTTTGCTGCATTTACCAGACATTTTCAGAAATTCCTGAAGAAGAAACAGTGGAAGTCCAGACCTTCTTTTTTCAAAGGGAAAGAAGTTCAGTATCAGGAGAAGAAGCCTTCAAAGAAGGACAAGAAAAGGACAAAGACTAGCAAGGCAACTGGGTCTAAGATTGTGTGTTACTGCTGCAATAGACAGGGTCATGTAATTGCAGATTGTCCTGAAAGAAGGAAAGAATCCAGTGACAAAAAGAAGACTCACTTCAAAGGAAAGAAGGAGAAGTCCTTTGTTGCAAAGAATGAGAAGACTCTTTCAGATATTTCTTCTTCAGACACTGAGACAGATGCTGAAGCCTATATAGGGCTATTTGCTGAAGAAGAAGAAGAGTTTATGCAGATCATGGAATCAATCTATGATCAAGAAGAGGTTCAGTGCCAAGGACTAATGGCATTGACTGAAAGTACCAAAATCCTGGAGCAGCCAGGACCTAGTCAGGTACAAAGTCCAACTCCAAGTTCAGATTCCAGTTCTAGTTCAGAGTCAGAATCATCTTCATCAAGTGATGGAAGTGATTCTGAATCTGAGGGAGATATTCATCAGCTCTTAGATGAATACCAAGTACTGTTGCAAGCCTATAAGAAAAGCAAGATCCTAGCCAAAAGTCAGGCAAAGGAGATTGCTGATCTCAAGGCAGCTGCAACAGATTTTGAGAAGGAGTATGATCAAAAACTGAATGAAGTAGCCAGGCTGAAACACATTACTGTGATTCAGATGGGTACTATTACATTTAAAAATGATCAAATTAAGTTGCTGGAGATCAATCTCCAGAAGGAAAAAGAGTTAGTTGCTAGGTTTTCAAAACCTAAATCAGTGCTACCCTTGATTGATGAATTTGTTCATCATAAAGGAAAGGCTGGATTGGGTTTTGTTATGCCTGTGAGGACTGTTCAGGATCAGTCCAAGTCCAAGGGCAAAGCCCCAACATTCAACAAGGCTGCTGTGGTCAAGACAGCAAAGGTTGTACCTAAGCAAAGGTACAACAAGTTTGAATGCTGGTGTTGTGGCAAGGTTGGCCACTTTGCCTTGGATTGTTGGCACAATGCCAGTGCCAAGTTGAGTAGCAAGTTACCTATTGGAAAGCCAGCAGGTAGCTATGTCAAATTGCAAACTAACAATCACCAAGGACCCAAGTTTACTTTGGGTTCTAAGGTTCATTAATTTGTTTTGCAGGTGAATCCAAGTGACCATACCCCTACATGGTACTTGGATAGTGGTTGTTCCAGACACATGACTGGAACTAGGGGACTACTGAAGGACTACATCCCAATCAAAAATGGTCCAAAGGTGACCTTTGGTGGTTCTGAAAAAGGAATCATCAAAGGGTTTGGTAACATTTCTTCTAACCTTGTTACCATTACTAAAGTGGCTTATGTTAAAGGTTTGAAACACAACCTCATTAGTATAAGTCAATTAAGTGATGTAGGGTATGACATCTCATTTGTTAAAAATGGTTGTCATATCAAGAGGTCAAGTGATCAAGAGATCATTTTGACTGGATATAGAAAGAGAAATGTCTACTGCTTAGACATTATGGTTGAGAACAATTGTTCTCCAGTCTGTCTTGTAGCTGATGAGACAGTCTCTCAATGTGTCAAATGGCACAAGAGGCTTGCTCATCTTAATTACAAGACTATTGGCAAACTCTTTAGTAAAGAGTTAGTGAGGAATGGTCCTCAAGTTAAGTGTGTCAAAGATGGCATTTGCTCAGCTTGTCAAAAGGGCAAGCAGACTAAATCCACCTTTAGAAGCTTAGACAACAAAGATGCTGTGAGGTGTTTATACCTCTTGCATATGGATCTATTTGGTCCAATGCCAGTTCACAGCTTAGGTAGGAAGGTCTACACCTTTGTAGTTGTTGATGACTACTCAAGGTTTTCCTGGGTGTTCTTCTTAAAGCAGAAATCTGAAACACCTAGTGTCTTCTATAGTTTTGTTAAGCAAATTCAGAATGAATTGAACTGTACAGTGGTCAAAATTAGAAGTGACCATGGTACTGAGTTTCAGTCTGAAAGCATGACAAAGCTGTGTGAAGACTATGGGATATTTCAAGAATTCTCTTCACCTAGAACACCTCAGCAAAATGGCATTGCTGAAAGGAAAAATAGGACCTTGATAGAGGCTGGTAGAACCCTATTAAGTGATTCATCACTGCCAGAATATTTCTGGGCTGAAGCAGTTAACACTGCATGCCATGTGATAAATAGGGCTACCATCACTAAAAGGTTAAACAAGACCCCCTATGAAGTAGTGAAAGGCAGGAAACCAAATCTGTCCTATTTTAGGATCTTTGGTTGTAAATGCTTCATACTTAACAATGGGAAGTCTTACTTAACTAAGTTTGCTGCCAAGTCCCAAGAGGGAGTGTTTGTTGGGTACAGCAATAATAGTAAGGCTTATAGAGTCTACAACTTGACCACACAAGTTGTAGAGGAGTCTGTGCATGTAGTTTTTGATGAAACACAACTAATTAACAATGAGTTGTCTAGTAGTGTGTGCAGCCCTACAGGTCTTACTAAGAAGATGGACAAGCTAACCATAGAAGATGTACCTGCTGCAAGACAGTAAGTAGAAGAAGATGGCTTATGTCCAGGGGGAGAACTACATGTACAAGGAGCTGTTGAAGTACAAGGAACTCAGCTTGATGAAGATGCTGAAGAAGTTCAACCAGAAGTAAGGATGCCTCCAGCCAACAGGCATCTAAGAGATCATCCAGTAGAGCTGATCATTGGAGATCCAAGACAAGGTGTTCAGACAAGGAGCAGAAATCAGAATGCTGTAGTATATTCAAGTTTTCTGTCTCAAATAGAACCAAAGAAATTTGAAGAAGCTATACAAGATCCACAGTGGACTGAAGCAATGCAGGAGGAGCTTAATCAGTTCAAAAGATGCAAGGTGTGGGATCTGGTTCCTAAGCCTAAAGATCACAATGTGATAGGAACAAAGTGGATCTACAGGAACAAGTTAGATGAACAAGGTGTCATCATTAAGAATAAGGCAAGACTGGTTGCAAAAGGATATAGGCAAGAAGAAGGTATTGATTTTGATCAAACCTTTGCTCCAGTAGCCAGACTGGAAGCCATAAGGATGTTCTTGGCCTATGCAACCTACCAAGGATTCAAAGTATACCAAATGGATGTGAAGTCAGCATTCCTTAATGGTAATTTAAAAGAAGAAGTATATGTGGAGCAGCCTTCAGGTTTTGTTGATCCTACTCTTCCACATTATGTCTTTAGACTTAGGAAAGCATTGTATGGGTTAAAGCAAGCTCCTAGAGCTTGGTATGAAACCCTATCTAGTTTCCTCATTGAGAACAAGTTCACAAGGGGAAAAATAGATAAGACTCTATTCCTTAGGGAATCTAGAGGCAAAGTAATACTTGTCCAAATATATGTAGATGACATTATATTTGGGTCTACTGAAAGTAGCCTTTGCAAAAAGTTTGCAAAGCTTATGCAGAGTCAATTTGAAATGAGTAGTATGGGAGAACTGAAGTTTTTCTTGGGTCTCCAAGTTAAACAGACTGAAAGTGGCTTGTCCATATGTCAGTCAAAGTTCACCCTGGAACTCATAAGGAAATATGGTATGGATTCATCCAGTACCATGAAGACTCCTATGGGGTCAAGTATGTCTCTAAGCAAGGATGATGCAGGGAAACCTGTAGATGAAACCTTGTATAGAGGGATAGTTGGCTCTCTACTATACTTGACTGCAAGTAGGCCTGACATTATGTATGCTACATGTGTTTGTGCCAGGTATCAAGCCTGCCCCAAAGAATCTCACTTGACTGCAGTCAAGAGAATCTTAAGATATCTAAAGGGCACACCCTATCTAGGCCTCTGGTACCCTAGGAATGGAGATTTTGATCTAACAGGCTATTCAGATGCAGACTTTGCAGGATGCAAAGAAGATAGAAAGAGCACAACTGGATCCTGTCAGTTCCTAGGTGGAAGACTCATTTCATGGAGTAGTAAGAAGCAAACCAGTGTGGCCATCTCCACAACTGAGTCAGAATATGTAGCTGCAGGAAGTTGCTGTGCTCAACTTCTGTGGATTCAACATCAGCTAGAAGACTATGGATGTCAGGTAAGTAGAACTCCACTTTATTGTGATTCTACTAGTGCTATTTCAATAGCTAACAACCCTGTATCACATAGTAGAACTAAACATATTGAGATTAAATATCACTTTCTTAGGGAGCATGTAGAAAGAAATGATATTACACTTGAATATGTTAGAACTGATAATCAGATAGCTGATATGTTCACTAAGCCCTTAGATGAAGCTAAGTTTAATAGGTTCAAAATTGAACTAGGTATGATAAACTTAGATTAAGTATACAGAACAAAAATTGGCTAAGTAAAAAGGTGTCGACACATAGACAAGTCTATGTCGACACAGAATAGTAAGTGTCGACACTTCAGGAAAATGGTGTCGACACATCTAGGAAGTTAGTGTCGACACTTCAGAATGTTAGTGTCGACACATGTCGAGTAGGTGTCGACACATCCAATAAAGTGTCGACACTTAAATTTTACTCAGAATTTTTCTAAGTAAAGTCTCGACTACATGTCGAGTATAGTGGTGTCGACACTTCACCAAGTGTCGACACATAAAATCTGTTGACTAAACTTGTGTCGACACATGTGTGTCGAGACATTATAAGTCAGTGTCGACACTTATTGACAGTGTCGACACATCTTTAGAAATTCATCCCGCCTGTTCGTCTTCAAACAAGAAAGGTATAAATAGGGTTCTGTTTGTGTTTGTCGACACGCTTTCAGAGTTTCGAGACTAAAACTCCTGTGTCGACATTTCTCTTCTCTAAAGACTAATTCTCAAAACCCTAATGGCTCCCAAGCTGGAAGAGAACGTAAACGAAGGCTATGAGCTCGTGCGAGGCGCATTCGACGACGGAGATCGTGAAATCAAATCAGTAATAACCCTAGTCAGCAATTCAGGATTGGAGTTCTTGGTTTCAGAACCAACCAAGATATGGAAGAAAGAGGTGCTTGAATTTCTTACTGGCGCGTCTGTAGATGACTCAGGCTACAGAATTAAGTCAAGGGTGCATGGCACCAAGGTCAAAGTATCACCCAAAAGTCTGCGAAAGGTACTTCAGCTACCTAAAGTTCAGAAAGAAGAGGAAGTCACAACATCAAAGACCAAAGAAGCTTTGGACTGGTGCGGTCTTGATCCTAAGATGAAAATAGGATCAGTTTTCAACAGGAAGGGGATGAACAATCAAGGCAAATTCCTGTCTGAAGTTGTAGGCAAGGTTATTCTAAGCAAACCAGGAGGGCATGACAGGGTGTCAGCCTCTATGTTCAGTATCATGACCAGAATCATCTTCAACCTTAAGACAGACTGGTCTATGATTGTATTTGATAAAGTGAAAGAAAGTCTGAAGAAGCCCAATCTGGGCAGGATAATAAGTCTCTACCTGGCTGGATCAATTCCAGAGGTAATGAGCTCTGCTGCAGGTAGTAAAATCAACCACATGAGAAGGATGGACATGAGAATCTTCTCCAGGTGGGAAAGGGTGCTGTCCAAGGAATTGACCACCCCAGAAAAGCAAGCTTCTAAGAAAGACTCTCCTCCCAGGAAGAAGAGGAAGATTGCTGCTGTGCCTCAAGAGTCCTCCAGCAGCTCAGGCAGTGAAGAACATGTGGTTTTCACTCCTGATAGTCCAATGGATAAGGCTGCAGAAAAGTCACCTGCTCCTCAGGAGCCAGCTGACATCCAGGGGGAGCTTCCAGGTGTAGCAGAACCATCTACACTGGAGAGTGAGCAAGCCACCCTCCTCATTCAAGAGGTACTTGTTGACCTTAATACTTTGAATTTTTCTATAATAAATTCTGATTTGTCTGATGACCATCAGCAAAATCAGCCAGCAACTCAAGAACCAGATGTTGTTCTCCAAGACACATCTGTTGTAGCTGATGAAACCAGTACATCTCCTGCACATTCTCCAGCAGAATACACAATGGAAGATCTATTTCTGAATTTAGATCAGGATGATTTTGATATGGAAAAGAATGCTGCTGATGCAGTGAAGGATGCTGCTGCTGAGGGGGAGAATTTGGATATTCAAGAAGAGCCTATAAGGCTAGATACTGAGAAGGCACAAGATGTGCACATTGAAACACCATCCAGCCCTAAGGATAGGGTGGATATAGCCAGTACATCAGAATCTGAAGATGATGAAGCTGAGCAAGCTAAGAAAAAGCAATTTTTTGTTTTCAAAAGAAGAAGCCAGAGCTACAAGAAGGCTCTCCAAACTGTTGCTCAACACTCACTGGTCCACCAAGCTCATCAACTGATTACAGTAGCCTAATGGTGGCAATGCAAGTAAAGCTGGATGAGCAAAGAAGGGCCATAGAGAAATATATTGATGAGGGCCAAAAATCTCTACAATTTGATCTAGCTCAAGATATCAAATCAATAAGGTTTGAAATGAACATGAATAAGAAGGAAATGAATGAATGCTTCCACAAGGGTGGAAATGCAGTAGTCTTCCTGGCTAAACATCAAGAAACAATCAAAGAGAAAGTAGAAGATATAGCACTAAAGCAAGGCTATGTGCTGGAGAATCAACTCAGGATGAATGATCACTTGACTGCATCTCACAATGCCATAGTCACTGAACTCAAGAAACAGTCTGATGAACCATCAACCTCCTCTGCTGCTGCCAAGGCTGACTTTGATAAAATATTTCAAGCAGAACTTGCTGCTGTAAAGAATGCCATTACAGACTCACAAAAGGTCATTTCTGAACAGCTTACCAAGCTTAGACCTTTCTTTAAAGAGGGCATAAGGTATTTGGACAGCCAAATCAGGTTCCAGAAAGATGATGTGAGAGATCATGTGGCACAAGAAGTCATAAAGGGGGAGAGGGTGTTAGTCAAAGCCAGTTCTGACCATGCAAAATGGATATCCAATTCCATCAGGGCTACACTGGGCTATCCTCCCCTGTGTGATGATGACAATGTAGCTGAATCTGGTATTCAAGGAACATATCTTGGAGGTGAGCAACAGGCAGTGGCTGATGTAATCTATCCACCTCCAGATTTTGAAATGGTTCATGCTGATGTAAGCACAATGTATAGTCCAACTGCTGGTAAGCCTAATATTATTCTGGAAAAGGTTGTTCAACCTATCACAGCTGCTATGCAAGAGGCTTTGGACAAAGAAGAAGAGACTAGGCTGTCAAAGAAGAAGTTCAGGGAACTTGCTGAGCAAAAACCTGATTTTGAACAGTGGAGCCCTACTTCTAGGAACATCATTCTCACTGCATGGAAAGCGGCCAAGGACAATGCCCATGAGAGGAACAAGTGGTTCTCAGAGGCAGAATGGAGGAAACATGAAAGTAGGCAGGAAGCCATTGTCCAACATAGAAGGAAGGCTAAGTTAGGAAAGCTACCTCCTACAGCTGTGGAGCCTAGCAAGTACTTTCCTAAGCCCTATCATTATTTTGAAAGGCAAAAGATCAAGGCTGAAGAACAGAAGAAGAAGGACTCCAAAGGGAAGAAGACTGCTGAAGCTGAGCCTGCTGCTGCTGCTGCTGTGAAAGCTAAAGTACAAGCTGGAAAAGGCATAGTCATTAAGGAACCAGAGCAGAATTAGATTAAGATTAAACTGAAGAATGTTGTAATCTGTTACATCAAACATTTTGTGTAAATCATTGAAAATGTATTAAATGTATGAACAATTTTTGTTAAACAAATTTCATGATTGTTCTGATGAATGTGTCTAATTCTTGTTTGTTCTGTAATGCTGAATGAGTATACATGTGTGCTTTATTACATGTTAAAGTTTAACTCTGTTGTCATATATCTGTTTTACTTCATTTTATAATTTTTAATTATGAGTGATGTATATCATTGACTAAGGGTTATGACTTCTCCAAATAGGGGGAGATTGTTGGGTACATTGGTCAAATGTACCTGATTTGAAGATGCCTCACCTAACTCAATGATATGCATCATAGTGTATTTGATGTGTGTTTGAGTTACTTGTGCAGGTTAGGAATACACTGGACTGAAGCTAAAAATTCTAAGTCCATGTGTCGACACCCAGAGGGAAAGTGTCGACACTTGAGAAAGCTTGTGTCGACACCCAGACAAGCAGTGTCGACACTTGGAGTCATTGTGTCGACACCTGGGAAGAAGAGTCGACACCAGTCAGAAAGTGTCGACACTTGGAGCTGTGTCGACACTCAGTGAAGAAGAATGCAGAAAAGCTGTGTCGACACTTAGCAGAAGTGTCGACACCTAGAAGAGCTGAGTCAACACCAGAAAGTGTCGACACTTGAAGTAAGTGTCGACACTCAGCAAAAGTCTGCAAAATCTAAGTACAAGTGTCGACACTCAACACAATGTGTCAACACTATGCAGAAGAGTCAGCACTTGAAGTAAGTGTCGACACCCAGCACAATGTGTCGACACTTAGCTAAAGACTCAGTATTTGAAGTAAGTGTCGACACTCAGCACAATGTGTCGACACACAACCAGAGGAGTCAACACTTGAAGAAAGTGTCGACACTCAGCACAATGTGTCGACACTTAGTTGAAGACTCTACACTTGAAGAAAGAGTCGACACAAGGAGCTGTGTCGACACTTAGCAAAGATCAGAAAAGTTACAAAATATTCTAAGTACAAGTGTCGACACTAAAGGAATGTGTCGACACTCAGCTGAAGAAACAAAAGTGAAGACTTGTGTCGACACCAAGAAGCAGTGTCGACACTTGACAGTTTCTACACATGAAGATGTGTCGACACAAAGGAGATGTGTCGACACTTAGAAGAATACAGTTAAAGAATGAAGTACAAGTACTTGTGTCGACACTCAATTTCAGTGTCGACACATGCAGAAGAAACTGTGTCGAGACATACAGGGAATTGTGTCGACACCTTGTAGACTTGTGTCGACACTTACACAACATGTGTCGACACTTGGCCTATAAGTGTCGACACTTAAGAACAGAAAGTCTCGACACTATCTGACAGTTAGAGGAATTTCAAGAAGTGACTGGTTGACAAGACAACTGCCGATCCAGCCGGTCTACATCAACTGTCAGTGATATCAGAAGTCTGTTATGAACCGGACCAGCCGGTTACCATAAAGGAAGCCTATAAATAGGCATCTATAGTTTACAGAAACTGTTGTTGAAAAGATTGTTGAGATAATATAGAAGTGGTTGAAAAAGTTTTTACAGAGAGAGTTCAGATCTTTGTAAAAGTGGTATATTGAGTATCAACACAAGAAGATCTTGGCGTGCATCAGCAGATCTAAGAAGTTGGAGAGAGAGAGAGCTCCAACCAAGTATTCAGTCTTTGGAACTAAGGCTGAGAAGAAGAATTCAGAGTCATCTGGATTTCAAGAAGCAGAGGTCAAGGAACAACTGCAGAAGATTCAGACTAATTCAGTTCTAATCAAGAAGCTTTGAAGGAAGCTAAGTCAGTTTGGATCTAACTGAGTTCTTCCAAGAACTCTTCAAGAATCTCTCAACTCCTCTCCTATTTTCTGAGTTGTAGAGTTAACTATTGTACTTTCTATTTTAACCTGTAGGATCCATTGGATCTGAGAGAATTGTAAGCCTATTTTATAAAGGCTGAGGGTAGGGCTTGGTTGCCTGAGTGTAGGAGTTGGAGAACTCTGAGTGTAGGCCTTAATTGGCTGAGTGTAGGCCTGGGTGGCTGAGTGTAGGCCTTTTGGCTGAGTGTAAGGCTTTGGGCCTGAGGTAGGAACCTAGTTTGGTTCTGAGTTAGTGGAGAAGTTTGGCCGAATCTAGTACACTGCTAGATAGGCGAAGGGGGAAAGTGGATGTACCCAAAGATTGGGGAACCACTATAAATTACTGTGCTGTGCTGTGGATTACTTGTTTGATTTCTGTAATTGCTGTTAGCTGTAATAATTGTTGTGCTGCTAACAAAGTCTCAAAAAGGTTTAGGTCACCTATTCACCCCCCCCCCTCTAGGTGTTTAGGTACCATATCTTTCACCTCACTTTCAGGTCTTCAAGTCTGACAGACATAATGCAGGTCGGATCAACCACCCCCCGTTGCTCAAGTCTCCTTGCCATCACTGAATACCAACGTACTCGCGGCTTAGTAGAAGGCACGGGTCGGTTTCACCTTACCTGTTTGGCATAAAGCCTTTTTAAGAGCTCATCAAGCTCATACATAGCCAGACCGTCCTTGATGGACTGGCTTCACATTCATAGGTTAGCTAGGAACCACACATCGCGTTAGCGACAGAACTCATTTTCCATCCCTAGCCCCAACCTTAGCATTCATAACATACAGCACAAGCATTTATGGGTATTTTCCTGGGCTTCCACACTAGTACATCCTCTGACTACCCTCCACAAGCACAACCCATCAAACATCACAAGCATCACAAGGGTCTTCTCCTGGACTACCACTCCAGTACTTCCTGCTACTGCCCTTCACAGGTCAACCCCATTGACTCCATAAACTACACGTTTAACCATAGAGTCTTCTTTGGTGTATAAATGTAATATCACCAATCCAGACTAACATGTCCAGATGGGCTTCACACAGCATGCCTATTCCGTACTCCATTTTCGGATCTATATGCAACACTAGTGGGGATTCCAAGAATCAACCCATGGAATTCCCTTCACAATCCACTTTATGGTGGGGGAAATCCATGCACATGCCAAGCACTTCCCATGTCCAAGAAGGAAGATCGTTACCATTGACGACCTCCTCAGATCCATGGAATTCTAGCTGGTTGGAAAGCACCGCAGTAGCTTTGCCTTCACAAATCTGGTCTCGGACCTTAGATCAGAACTCGAAAGCTCCACCGGTAGCCGGATCTCTTCTCCTCCTCCTCCTCCTCCTTGCTCTCTCTTCTCTCTAACTATTTTCGAAAGAGAATGGACAAAAGAAAAGTGAGACTTTTCTTCTCACTCTCATCCTTAAAGCAGCATGGAGAGACCTGGGCCATCAGATCCCAGAGGAAGTAAACGAACGGCTACAAATTTCTCTGATAACAGTTATTTCGGGTCTGACACGCCCTATGACATTCCCGTGTCACAGGGCGTGTACCTTAAGCGGCACACGACTGACTTATCCAGAACGGGACATGCCAGTGTCACAGGCCGTGCACCCTCAGGCACGCCCATATATAGCTCTCGAGACACACTCGAGACCTACTCGAGAGAACCAGTCGAGTAATTGGAGGGGACACGCCCGTGTCACATGGCTGACACGCCCGTTTCCAGCTCTCGAGCATCTTACTCGAGACATTTGAAACCTACTCGAGACAACTACTCGAGTAGTTGGTCAAGACACACCCGTGTCACATGGCTGACATGCCCGTGTCACACCCGTACTCGAGATAATTTCGACCAACTCGAGAAACCCTCTCGAGACCCACTCAAGTAGAAGTTGGACATGGCCATGTGACACGCCCGTATCACAGGCCATGTTCGCTCTATCTCGAGCATTGATCGAGCGCATCTACTCGAGTGAAGTTCGTCGACCAGATGAGTACACGCCCCTTGACACGCCCGTATCGCAGGGCGTCTTCCCTCCCGAAAACTTCGCCGAGAGCACTTCGTCAAGCACTCGACAAACTGCTCAACCCGAGCCAGACACGCCATGGGACACGACCATGTCCCAGGCTGTGTCATCCAACCTGAACCCAACTTTGGTATTTGGGGTGTTACATGGATCATGTCAGTTAAAGGTGCATGAGAGGAACTACCCAGTCCATGATTTGGAGTTGGAGACCGTGGTATTCACTCTTAAGCTTTGGAGGAATAATCGAGTCCATGAGTTGGTGATTGGCGGTCGTGATATTCATGCTGAAGCTTTTGAGGCGCTACCTATATGGTGTGAAGGTCGACATTTACATAGACCATAAGAGCTTGAAGTATCTATCAGATCAAAAGGATTTGATTATGCGTTGGCGAAGGTGGACGGAGATCGTTGGGGACTACACCTTCAAGATAAACTATGTACCTGGGAAAGGTAATGTGGTTGCGGATGCATTAAGTCGCAGAGCTCCCGTATAGGACAATAGGTTAACGATGCCTGTTGAGCGTCTCGTTCGAAATTTAAAAGCCCTATAGATCTATTGTGTTGATAAGATGTCTGGTGCGGGAGCACAGTTGAGCTGAGTGGAAGTGTTGTATTCCCTGGCTGATCGGATTAGGCAGGCTTTGGAGTTGGATGACAACATGAAGCAGTTCATATATGAGGCTTTGGATGGGTTAAACACCGAATTTACCATCGATGATGGGTTATTGTGGAAAGACAGTCATTTGTGCGCCCCAATTATGGGCAAACGACGGGAGGAATTGATGTATGAGGCTCCTCATACTAAGTATTCGGTTTACCCGGGGAGCTCAAGGTTGTACATAGTTATGAAAAAGTTGTTCTGGTGGCCGGGACTGAAGGAATACATAGCACTTTATGTGGAGAAGTGTCAAGCGTTCGCCTTTGTAAAGGCAGAGTGCTAGAAGCCCGGAGGATTTTTGAAGTCTTTGCCCATACCGGAGTGAAACTTTGATGACATCTCCAAGGATTTTGTGCATAGTTTGCCGAGATCGCACAAGGGGAACGACGCCTTTTGGGTGATCATTGATCGTTTAACAAAGGTGTCACATTTTACCCCCAATAGGAAGGATGATTCAGTGGAGAAGCTGGCAAAGCTTTATGTGGACAGCATAGTCTGATTGTACGGCATGCCCCAGAGCATGGTAAGTGACCGAGATGGTCGGTTCACATCTAATGACTGGAGGCTCATTCATCAGTTATTGGGTACCAAGTTGCATTTCAGCACGGTGATGGCCCGCGAACAGACTCTTATGTGGGTGGTTGGTTCGATGAGTCGAACGCCGCGAGCTTGCTAAGGCAGGAAAGTGCACCTATCGCAAGTAAAACAGAATTTTCGGGGGAATATCCAGATCGTAAATTTCCCGGGAACGGGTTGATTATCCCTACTGCTCCGAAAGCACTATTATTTTACCGAAATAATAAGTTATTGATTTTAACTAAAATAGGACGAAAATAGATTAAGATTATAGTCGATGAAGAGATAATAATTGGTATCGAATTACGTTAGGATTAAAGATAGATTTGAATAACTAGAGATCAAAAGTTTCAAATTAATTAAAGTGGAAACTTGGCCGTGGAGGTTCCAAAATAATGAGCTCACCTATCTATAGGAATATCGCTCACCTGGACATTAAGATTATTCGACCGGGCTCTTGTCCGACGAAGGATTTCTCTTAATGCCCGCAATATGCTAAGAACCCTGCTATTGGGTGGGAAACCCAATCTGATAATGTTAGCGCGCCTTCTCTCTCGAGGGTTGAAAGAAAACTATTGTCGACCTAAATCTCCTAGAGGGGGGTGAATAGGTGGTTTGTGCGTCTTTTGCGGAATAAGAATTAATTAGAGCGCATCACAGAAATATCTACCAATATCACAGACGACACAAGATGTATAGTGGTTCCCCTGAAAGATATGGTACCTAAACACCTAGAGGGGGGGGGGGTGAATAGGTGACCTAATCCTTTTTGAACTTTAATGGCAGCAATCAGTTATATCAAGGATTTCTAACTACTTTTGCACAGCAATAACAAAGCATACACAGCAAATAACAATCACAGCACAGCAGACAAAGTGATTTATAGTGGTTCCCCAAGCTTTGGGTACATCCAATTTCCCCCTTCGCCTATCTAGCAGTGTACTAGATTCGGCCAAACTTCTCCACTGTCTCAGAACCCAAATTGGTTCCTACTCCTCAAGCCCAAGGCCTTACAACTCAGCTTTATCCCAAAGCCTACACTCAGCCACAAAGGCCTACACTCAGCCAATCAAGGCCTACACTCAGCCAACAAGGCCTACACTCAGAGATTTCAATCTCCTACACTCAGGCCAAAAGCCCTACCCTCAGCCTTTATAATTATAGGCTTACAATTCACTCAGATCCAGAGGATCCTATAAGGTAAAAATGATTAAGAGATAATAACTCAACAACTCAGAAACAAGAGAGGGGAGTTGAGAGTTTCTTGATGAGTTCTTGGAAGAACTCAGCTGGATTCAATCTGACTTAGCTTTCTTCAAAGCTTCTTGAGTAGAACTGAATAATATTGTCTCCTTCTGCAGTTGTTCCTTGACCTTTGCCACTTAGAATTCAGAATGAATCTGAATCCTTCTTCTCAGCCTAGTTCCAGAGGCTGATTTCTTGGATGGAGCCCTCTCTCTCCAACTTCTTAGATCTGCACTTGGACGGCTAGATCTTCTTGATTTGATACTCTGTGTACCACTTTTATAACTTGTTTTTCAACAATCTGAACTCTAGTTTTTGTAAACTGTAGGTGCCTATTTATAGGCCTTCTTCATGGTAACCGGCTGGTCCGGTTCATAACTGTCTTCTGACATCTCTGACAAGTGCTGTAAACTGGCTGGAAAGGGAGCTGTCAAGTCATCCAGTCATTTCTTGAAAATCTCTAACTATCTGAAAGTGTCGAGACTTTCTGTCTTTAAGTGTCGACACTTATAGTCCAAGTGTCGACACATGCTGTGTAAGTGTCGACACAAGTCTACAAGGTGTCGACACAACTCCTTGTATGTCTCGACACAGATTCTTCTTCAGGTGTCAACACTGAAATTGAGTGTCGACACAAGTACTTGATCTTCTATCTTCAACTGAATTCTTCTAAGTGTCGACACATCATCTTTTGTGTTGACACAACTTCTTGTGTTGAATCTGTTAAGTGTCGACACGGCTTCTTGGTGTCGACACATAGTCTTCTATGTTGATACTTGCTGAGTGTCGACACAGCTCCTTGTGTCGACACTTGATTCTTCTGTTGAGACTTCAGCTGAGTGTCGACACATTCCCTTAGTGTCGACACTTGTACTTAGAATATTTTGTTGATAATTCTGTTCTTTACTAAGTGTCGACACAGCTCCTTGTGTCGACACTTTCTTCAAGTGTAGAGTCTTCAGCTGAGTGTCGACACATTGTTTTAGGTGTCGACACTTACTTCATGTGTTGACCCTTCTGTTGAGTGTCGACACTTTGTTTTTGGTGTCGACACTTTCTTCAAGTGCTGACTCTTCTTATTGTGTCGACACATTGTTCTGGGTGTCGACACTTTAACTTAGTCTCTGCTAACTTTTGCTGAGTGTCGACACAGCTCCAAGTGTCGACACTTTCTGGTGTAGACACAGCTTCACTGGGTGTCGACACAGCTCCTTGTGTCGACACTTTCTGTCTGCACTTTTCTTCACTGAGTGTCGACACAGCTCCTTGTGTCGACACTTTCTGTCTGGTGTCGACACTGCATCCCAGGTGTCGACACATTGACTCCATGTGTCGACACTGCTTGTCTGGGTGTCGACACAAGTCTTCTTAAGTGTCGACACTTTCCCTCTGGGTGTCGACACATGGACTTAGAAACTTTTTGCTTCAGTCCAGTGATTACTTAACCTGCACAAATAAACTCAACATACATCAAATACATTATGATGTATATCATTGAGTTGGGTGAGGCTTCTTCAAATCAGGTACATTTAGCCAATGTACCCAACAATCTCCCCCTATTTGGAGAAGTCATAACCCTTAGTCAATGATATACACCATTCTTAATTAAAAATTACAAAATGATGTAAAACAGGTTATATTCAGCAGGGTAAACATAAACATGTATTAATTTCACATGTATACAAATTCATCATTTCAGAACAAATAAGAAATAGACACATTCACAGAACAAACATGAAATATATTGATCATATATTGTTCTAACATTTGTCTTATACATTCTCAGTAGTTTACAAAAATGTTTTACATTCAAAAGATTACAAAATAATCTTCAAGTAAATTCTTAAACTATTTCTGTTCAGGTTCCTTGATAACTATTCCCTTGCCAGCTTGAACTTGAGCTTTGACAGGGGCATCAACAGTTTCAGCATCAGCAGGCTTCTTGCCTTTCAGATCTTTCTTTTTGAGCTCTTCAGCTTTGATCTTCTGCCTCTCAAAATAGTGATATGGCTTTGGAAAGTACTTGCTAGGCTCCACTGCAGTAGGAGGTAGCTTTCCCATCTTTGCCTTCCTTCTATACTGAACTATTGCCTCCTGCCTGATCTCATGTTTTCTCCATTCAGCTTCAGAAAACCATTTGTTCCTGTCATGAGTGTTATCCTTGACAGCTTTCCAGGCAGTTAATATTATGTTTCTAGAGGTAGGGCTCCACTGTTCAAAGTCTGGCCTTTGTTCTGCTTGTTCCCTAAACCTCTTCTTAGACAACCTTGTCTCTTCCTCCTTCTGTAATGCCTCTTGCATGGCTTCAGTAATAGGCTGAACCACTTTATCCAGAATAACATTAGACTTCCCTTCAGTTGGGCTATACATCTGATGAATATCAGCTTGCACTATGTCAAAATCTGGTGGAGGATAGATCACTTGAGCTACCTCTGGTTGCTCACCTCCAAGATATGCAGTTTGAATCCCAGATTCAGCAACATTATCATCATCACAGAGTGGAGGATAGCCCAGTATAGCTCTGATGGAATTAGATATCCATTTGGCATGATCAGAGCTATCTTTGACTAAAACTCTCTCCACCTTTATGACTTCTCTAGCCATATGATCTCTGACATCATCCTTTTGAAATCTTATTTGACTATCCAAGTATCAGATTCCCTCTTTAAAGAATGGTTTGAGCTTTTGAAGTTGTTCAGATATGGCTTTCTGGGAGGCTTGGATTGCAGACTTAACAGCAGAAATTTCTTCTTGAAAGGCTTTGTCAAATTCAGCTCTAGCAGCAGTAGAAGTAGAGGGTTCAGCAGCCTTGTTCTTCAATCCAGTGACTATAGCATTATGTGAAGTAGTCAAGTTGTCATTCATTCTTAACTGATTTTTAAGAACATATCCTTGCTTCAATGCTATGTCATCCACTTGGGCCTTTATCTTTTCCTGGTGGGTTGCCAAGTACACCACTGCATTGCCACCCTTGTGGAAGCAGTCTGTCATCTCCTTCTTGTTAAGGTTCATTTCAAACCTTATAGACTTGATGTCCTGGGCTAGATCAAATTGTAAGGATTTCTGCCCTTCATCCACATAAGCTTCTATGGCTTTTCTTTGTTCATCCAATTTAATCTGCATGGCAATCATCAAAGCACTATAATCAACAGTTGGAGCTTGCTGAACTATAGGCTGTGGGGCAATAGATTGCAGAGCTTTCTTATAACTTTGACTTCTTCTCTTGAAGACATACAATTTCTTCTTCTTTGCCCTTGCACTCTCCTCATCTTCAGAGGCAGAAGTGCTGGTTATGTCAATCCTCTCCTTAGGGCTTGGAGGCTTCTCAGGTTGCACATCAAGTGCCTTCTCAGTTTCTTGCCTTATAGGCTCTTCCAGAACTTGCACTTGCTCCCCCTCAACAGCAGCATTCTTATTCTCAGTAGCATCTATTTCCTTGTCAAAATCTGCTTGATCCAGATTCAGGAATAAATCTTCCATTGTGTATTCCTGTGGAGATGGAGCAGGAGACAGTATTTGCTCTTCAACCACTAGATCAGGAATTACTTCTGATACACCAGATGTGTCATCTCCAACAGTATCTGGTTCTTGAGTATTCAGCTGAGTATGCTGATTAACATCAGACAAATCAGCATCTTCTATAAGATATTCTAAAGTGTTTAGTTCAGTGAGTACCTCTTGTATGATGGTAGTGGCTTGTTCACTTTCCAGTGTAGAGGGTTCTTCTACAACTGGAAGCTCCCCCTTGCTTTGATCCCTATGGATGGGGCTAGCTTGTGGTAGCTCCCCCTGGATCTCAGCAGCCTCTTGAGGAGGTGGAGATTTCACTGCAGGCTCTTCCTCTTGGTCATCTGGAGTGAAAACAACTTGTTCTTCACTTTCAGAACTGCTGGAGGACTCTTGTGCCACTGGAGCAGTTTTTCACTTTTTCTTTGGAGGAATCTCCTTCTCAGTAACTGCCTTCTCAGGGGTTGGCATTTCCTTTGACAACACCCTGTCCCATCTTGAAAAGATCCTTTGATCCATCTTCCTCATATGATTTATCTTGCTGCCAGCAGCAGTATTCATTACCTTTGGTATGGTACCAGCTAGGTAGAGACTTAAGATTCTGCCCAGATTGGGCTTCTTCAAGCTTTCCTTGATTTTCTCATAAACTACTATAGACCAGTCAGTCTTAAGAGAGAAGATAATCCTTGTCATTATTCCAAACATATAGGCAGACACTCTGTCATGCCCTCCAGGCTTGCTGAGTAAGACCTTACCAACAATCTCAGACATGAATTTTCCTTGGTTGTTCATGCCTTTCCTGTTAAAAACAGAACCTATCTTCATTTTAGGATCTAGACCACACCAGGTTAGAGCTTCCCTGGTCTTGGATGCAGTAACTTCTTCTTCATCTTGAGTTTTTGGAAGCTGTAGAATCTTCCTTAGACTCTTTGGTGATACCTTGACCTTCGTTCCATGAACACTGGATTTGATTCTGTATCCAGACTCATCTACTTCAGCTCCATTTAGAAATTCAAGAACCTCTTTCTTCCAAATCTTTGTAGGTTCAGAAACTAAGTATTCTAACCCTGAATCAGCAACTAGGGTTACGACCGCCTGGATTTCTGCATCAGCATCGTCGAAAGCGCCGCGCACCAGCTCATATCCTTCGTTGACGTTCTCCTCTAGCTTAGGCGCCATTAGGGTTGTAGAATTTGTCTTGAGAGAAGAGAGGTGTCGACACAGTAGTTTTGGTCTCGAAACTTTGAAAGCGTGTCGAAAAACAAAGACAGAACCCTATTTATACCTTTCTGATTTTGAAGATGAACAGCCGGGACAGCTAACTTAAAATGTGTCGACACTGGCAATAAGTGTCGACACTGACTTATAATGTCTCGACACACATGTGTTGACATAAGTTTAGTCAACAGATTTTATGTGTCGACACGTGGTTATGTTGTAACACCCCCTATCCGTCGCATAGCATATAGCAGTAGGTCCGGCCGGGGCCCGACGCCATATACCACAGACAGACCGGGTGGTTACTTATGGAAACCATCCAACCAATCTCAACGACCTACACAGAGCATTCTAGCGGAAGCAGTTTATAAGAGTTGTAAACAAGAACCCAACATAGGAGCATGAATGTCCACTAATACCAAAAGGAATGTTATACAAAAATACCCAAAACCGGCCTTAAGGCCTTACAAAGTGTTTCACTTGAAAATTACATGATTTACAAACCACGACACGCAGGCCGGTCATACATGAACAAAGCAGTAAACACTTCTACTTGGGCCTTCGAGGGCCAGCTTCGCAAAAAGGGCTTTAGCCCGCTATTGACCGCTTGGTCCAGCTGCACCTGCAAGCAACAAACCACCGCACGGTGGCAAAACAAGGCAACGGTCAGCATTGCTGACCAAATTATAACGATCCCGCTCCCAACTCGGGGCGGCGATGCTCCTTCCCTGCATTTCATTAGCATAAGCGAGCAATGTATATAACCATAGCCATTTCATCACAGACGTTGGCTCGCACGGCCACACGCCTCGTGCACTCAGGGCACATTCTCGTTGAACCTGTCGATGTCACGTCAATTTAAGCCATCAACATTCCGGACTCACCACCGCCAACTGACGGCCAAACTTATGAGCAATTTGTCTTCCTGGCATTGGTCACGTCAATTAAAGCCATAGACCGCCGAAGACTCACATCTATGCCAACGGCGAGTGCCACGTAACCTTAGGTCTCTCTAGCCCGAACGACATAGAGCGGGTACGGTTCCATCTAACCCGTGCTCACATCGCAACGGCAATTTAAGCCATTTGCGCGGGTCAAACTTCCACCGAGTCCCATTCTAACACAAGTCACATAACCCCGTTATGTTCAAGTTGGCTCTCAGGCCACCAAGTTGGCAAGATCTCGTATCCGCCCAGTTTTCCGGGTGCACCTTTGGGTTAGTCCCCAAGGCTCCCTGCTGCAATCTACCGCGTAGAAAACCCGAAAAACAACCAATAGCACGGAGTCTTCTCCGGCCTTATGCAATGCAACATCACCGATCCAGACTAACATGTCCGGGTAGGCTTCACACATCATGCCTACGTCCGTTCTCGCATACGGACTCTAAACAACGGGGACTTTACATATCTACCCGAAGGAACACCTCCAACTCTCCGCAAACTCGCGAGAGCGGGCTTCCTATGCTAGGAAAGAGAGCTATTCGTGCTCAAGATGAGGATTGTTACCCTTGAGTTCCTCTTTGGTGCCATTGAAAAGTAAGCGGATGGAAATCACCGCACTTGCGTTGCCTCCGTGGATCCGGAGTCGGCTTGCGATTCGGAGCTCCGAAGCTCCTCCAATGGCGGAATCTAGTTCTTCTTCCTCCAATGGCTCTCCTCTTTCTCCAAGGACTTGGAGAGATGATAAGGTATGAAAGTGATGGATTTCTAAGTCAACTCACGGGTATATCCTCTCAGGAACAACCCCCAGCCGTTGGATCTCAACCTAAGGAAACGAACGGCTTTGATTCGGGGCTGAAATGCCCAATATAGACCGAACACGGCCTGACACACGCCCGTGTCCAGGGCCGTGTGCCGCATTCGCCGTCAAAATCGAATCTCTTGGAACCTCACATGGGTATCGAACATGCCCGTGTTCGAGCTGACACGCCCGTGTTCCACTTCACACGGCCGTGTAGCCGGCCGTGTACCCCATGATTTTTCCCCATTTTCAACCCGAGCACTGCACGGGTTCTAGGATACGCCCGTGTCCTTACCCGTGTCACCTTGACACGCCTGGACCCCAGGCCGTGTACATGGGAAATTTCATCGAGGGAAGATCGACGACTTGATGACATGGCCTTGGACACGCCCGTGTCCTAGGCCGTGTGCCTTATCTCGACGATTGTCGAGTGAATCTCAACGACTCACCGGGACGATCGTCGACACGGGTCGACAAGCCCTGCGACATGCCCGTGTCGCAGGCCGTGTGCCCATTCTCGACGAATCGTCGAGTAAAACTCGACAACTTCACGGCTAAGTGTCGACACGGGTCGACACGCCCTGCGACACGCCCGTGTCGCAGGCCGTGTGCCCATTCTCAGCGAATCGTCTAGAAAATCTCGACGACTTCGCGGCTAAGTGTCGACACACGCTTGACACGCCCTGGGACACGCCCGTGTCCCAGGCCGTGTGCCTGCTCCAGAACCCAAACTGGCCCAAAACGCCCCTCTTCGCTCCTTTGAGTTTCGGGGCGTTACAACTCTACCCCTCTTAAAAGAATTTCGCCCACGAAATTACATAAAGGAAAGACATGTACAAAACCAAAATTTGTACCTGAGCGGAACAACTCCGGATATTCGTCAAGCATAGTCTGCTCTCTCTCCCAGGAGAGCTCCTCACGACCGCAATTGTCCCACCGGACTTTGACCATCCTGATCTCTTTATTGCGTAGCCGCTTGACCTCCGAGTCCTCAATCCGCACGGGCTTGACCTTTGTCATAAGCCCACTATCCACCGGTACTTGATCAACCGCGATCACTTGCGTAGGCTCTTGCACCGCCTTCCGAAGCACCGAAATATGGAATACATCATGTAAACCACTTAGCTCCACTGAAAGCTTCAACCTATAGGCCGCTTCACCAACTCGCTCCAGAACCTCAAACGGTCCAAGGTATCTTGGGCTTAGATTTTTCAATCGCCGCACCCGCGAGACACCCTTGAACGTCTTGATCTTCAAGTATACATAATCGCCCACAGCGAACTCCACGTTCCTGTACTTGGCATTATAGTACTTTGCTTGCCGGTCCTGAGCGATAAGCAACCTCTCCCGAATGGTTCTCACCAAAGAAGTAGCACCCTCTACTTTTGATCGCTTATACAACTTTGACTCACCCATTTCTATCCAAGACAACGGTGTGCGACATCTTCTACCATATAGGGCCTCGAAAGGCGTCATCTGAATACTTGCTTGGTAGCTGTTGTTGTATGCGAACTCCACCAAATAAAGGTGGTTTCCCATTGCTTTCCAAAATCCAAGACACACATGCGAAGCATGTCTTCCATGGTTCTATTAACCCTCTCGGTCTGCCCATCCGTTTGTGGGTGGAAGGCTTTGCTAAACTTCAGCTTTGTTCGCAATATTTGCTGCACCAGCCTCCAATCATTGGACGTGAACCGCCCATCTCGGTCACTCACGATGCTGCGGGGCACACCATGAAGCCGTACTATGTTATCCACATAAAGCTTTGCCAGCTTCTCCACCGGATCATCCTTCCTATGCGGAATAAAATGCGACACCTTCGTTAATCGATCAACAACCACCCAAATGGCGTCGTTTCCCTTTTGCGACCTTGGCAAACCGTGCACAAAGTCCATAGAGATGTCATCAAATTTCCACTCTGGAATAGGCAAGGACTTAAGGAATCCTCCCGGCTTTTTGCACTCCGCCTTTACCAAGGCGCAGGTTTGGCACTTTGCTACGTATAGCGCCACATCCTTCTTCAAACCCGGCCACCAAAACAGTTTCTTCACATCACGGTACATCTTCGTGCTCCCCGGGTGAATCGAGTACTTGGTATGGTTTGCCTCGTACAATAACTCCACCCGTAAATTGCCCACACTTGGGACGCACAATCGACCGTCTTTCCAAAGCAATCTGTCCTCCACGACGAATTGGGAATTTGACCCATCCAGAGCCTCTACCATGAACTGCTTCATATGAGCATCCATATCCAAAGCCTGCCGAATCCGATCAGCCAGGTCATATTGGACTTCAGTGCAATTCAGAACTACTTCAGCACTTGATTGTCTGTCCACACAAACAATCTCCAACGCCTCCAACTCCCGCACCAACCGCTCATCGTGCACCGATAGACAATTGGCTTAAGCTGGGGCTCGGCGACTCAACGCGTCCACAACCGCATTCCCTTTGCCAGGCACGTAGTGGATCTTGAATTTATAGTCCCCCAGGAACTCCATCCACCTACGCTGCCGCATATTCAGATCCTTCTGATCAATTAGATACTTTAGGCTCTTGTGATCGGTGTAGATATCAATCTTCACACCGTACAAATAGTGTCTCCACAACTTCAAGGCAAAAATCACGGCCGCTAACTCCAAGTCATGGACCGGATAATTCCTCTCATGCACTTTTAGCTGTCTCGAGCCATAAGATATCACGCTTCCGTGCTGCAGTAGCACGCAACCCAAACCGCTGCCCGAAGCATCGCTATATATCTCATAGCCTTCGGTCCCACATGGCGAACTCAGCACAGGCGCCGTGGTCAACCGACACTTCAACTCCTCAAAAGCTTGCGCGCACTCCGGCGTCAAAACGAACTTATGCTCCTTCCTCGTCAAAGTAGTGAGAGGTAACGCTATCCGCGAGAAGTTCTCTACGAAGCGCCTATAATAGCCGGCAAGCCCCAAAAAGCTCCGGACTTCTGCTACCGTAGCAAGCTCAGGCCACTCCCGTATCGTAACAATCTTCGCCGGATCCACAGCAATACCCTCTCCACTCACTATATGCCCGAGGAACGCCACTGAGGATAGCCAAAACTCGCACTTCGAGAACTTGGCATACAACTGATTTCTCCTTAGCGTCTCCAACACCAAATGAAGATGCTTGAAGTGATCTTCCTCACTTTGCGAGTACACCAAAATATCGTCGATGAAGACGATCACGAAATGGTCCAAGTACTCCCTGAACGTCCTGTTCATCAAATCCATAAATACTGACGGCGCATTAGTCAGCCCAAACGGCATGACCGTAAACTCATAGTGCCCGTATCTCGTACTAAACGCCGTCTTCGGGATATCACTCTCCCTTATTCGCAGCTGATAGTACCCAGCCTTGAGATCCAACTTCGAGTACACCGTCGACTCGACTAACTGATCGAAGAGATCATCAATCCGAGGGATCGGGTACTTGTTCTTCTCAGTTAGCTTGTTTAGCTCCCGATAATCAATACATAGCCTCAAACTTCCGTCCTTCTTCTTAACAAAGAGGACCGGTGCGCTCCAAGGCGAAGAACTCGGGCGCACATACCCTTGCTCCAACAACTCTTGCAGTTGAACTTTCAGCTCCGCCATTTCCTTAGGCGCTAGCCGATACGGAGATCGTGACACAGGCTTTGCACCTGGCACTAGCTCGATCGTAAAATCTATCTCCCGTTGAGGTGGGGCTCCAGGAAGATCTGCGGGGAACACATCAGGGTATTTCGATACCACTGAAATACAATCCAACGCGGGCTTCGGCTTTGCAACCTCCACTAGTGTAAAGAACAGTTCTGCTCCAGCACGAACCGCCTTCACCACCTGAAGAGCAGACATCAACGTCTTGCTCGACCCCTTTAAGCCCGTAAACGTCGTCTCACGACTCGCTCCCAGCTTAACTTCCTTACTACCGCAATCTATATGGGCCTGCTGCTCCGAGATCCAGTCCATGCCAAATATGACGTCGAACTCCACTAACGGAAGTAAAGACGCCCGCAGGTCGAACTCCTGCTCCCCAATACGAGTCTTAACATCGCAGATCCTATCCGCTCGCATCGAACACCCATTGGGCAACAACACATCCAACTTATCCTTCGCCATCGAAGAAGGGACTCCGATGCGTGATATAAATCCTTCGGACAAGAAGGAGTGTGAAGCTCCCGTATCGAAGAGTGATCGTGCCGGATTTTCACAAATCAATATAAATCCTAAACAAGTAGTGGTAAGGTAACATGTGCAAAACAAGTATTTAAAGAAATTGACTTGCTATAAATTAAATCGTACCTGTCACCACATCAGCTTGTTTAATGGCCTCCTGTTGGCCAAGATTGTAGACCCTTGGTTGGGCCGGAGCATAATGGGATGCGGTCGACTCCACCGCCTTTCCCTTCTCTTCATAGCTAGCTCACGGCTTTCTCTCGGACTTAGGACGTCCGCTCCAACAATCACGGGCGAAATGTCCCGTCTTTCCACATGTAAAGCACGCGCCCGGGGTCCGACTCGTAGTCGCCCCAGAAGCACCAGAAGGAGCTGGTCCCGAAGTCCTATGCTTCTTGAAAGACCTCCGATAGCCGGACTTTGAAGTAGTCGGCACTCTGAACTCAGATTTCTTCTCACCCAAGCTTTTCTTCGCTTGTACATTCTTCATGTCCTTCTCCAAGGACCGGGCAGTATTGACCAAGGTTAAGAAACCCTGCGTCATCGGCCCCGACAGTAACAGTCTCAACTCATCCCTCAAGCCTTCATAAAATCGATTCGTCTTGCGCTCCTCATCCATGATGGTGGTGCTAGCATAACGACTCAGACGAGTGAACTCGTGGAGATATTCATCCACGCTCCTCTCACCTTGTACTAACTTCAGGAACTCATTCTCCAACGCTATCTTCTGCGTCAAAGGGAGGTATCTTGCTAAGAACAATCCCGAGAACTCTTCCATCGGAATGTCTATCAGTTGTCTACCTCTCAAGTGATGCAGCTCCAATCCTTCCCACCACATCCTCGCTTCACCGTCCAGCAGGAACGTAGCGATGGTGGTCATTTGCCACTCCTCCGTCTCCGTCGCCGTCATGACTCTCTTCACCCTGGAGAGCCAGTCTTCAGCCTGAGATGGGGTTCCCAACCCCGAGAATAACAGAGGGTTAAAGCTCATTACATGCTTCAGCTGCCTCTCAGTTGCCCTCCTTGGCACTACCGGTTCTACAACCACTTGCTCCACCCTCCTCGGCTCAGCCTCTTGCAGAGGTTCTTGCTCCATCACGGGAGCGCGCTGCTGCGCTTGCCTTCCAGGCTGCGCATTAATCACGGCCAACACCGCTTCAGCCACCAATCGTATATTTTCAGCCGATAGAGGTGTTGCAGGAGCAACATCCGGTGCACTACTAGCCTCAGAAACTCGGCATTCTGACGGCCCAACACCACTTCTGGTCACCTATAGTGGTACAAAACACCATTAAGCGACCAAATAAATTACAAACAGCAATTATAGGAACACGCAGGTTCCTCAAACACGAGTATTTTCATTCCTAAGTGGACATTCATGGGTTCTTTTTACCATTATAACGATGACGCACACAATGTGCTCACCACCCCTTAAAAAGAATTCGCCCACGAATTCACTTTAAGCCCGACCAAAACCAGTAGTCTGATACCAAATTATAACACCCCCTATCCGTCGCATAGCATATAGCAGTAGGTCCGGTCGGGGCCCGACGCCATATACCACAGACAGACCGGGTGGTTACTTATGGAAACCATCCAACCAATCTCAACGACCTACACAGAGCATTCTAGCGGAAGCAGTTTATAAGAGTTGTAAACAAGAACCCTGCATAGGAGCATGAATGTCCACTAATACCAAAAGGAATGTTATACAAAAATACCCAAAACCGGCCTTAAGGCCTTACAAAGTGTTTCACTTGAAAATTACATGATTTACAAACCACGGCACGCAGGTCGGTCATACATGAACAAAGCAGTAAACACTTCTACTTGGGCCTTCGAGGGCCAGCTTCACAAAAAGGGCTTTAGCCCGCTATTGACCGCTTGGTCCAGCTGCACCTGCAAGCAACAAACCACCGCACGGTGGTAAAACAAGGCAACGGTCAGCATTGCTGACCAAATTATAACGATCCCGCCCCCAACTCGGGGCGGCGATGCTCCTTCTCTGCATTTCATTAGCATAAGCGAGCAATGTATATAACCATAGCCATTTCATCACAGACGTTGGCTCGCACGGACACACGCCCCGTGCACTCAGGGCACATTCTCGGTGAACCGGTCGATGTCACGTCAATTTAAGCCATCAACATTCCGGACTCACCACCGCCAACTGACGGCCAAACTTATGAGCAATTTGTCTTCCTGGCATTGGTCACATCAATTAAAGCCATAGACCGTCGAAGACTCACATCTATGCCAACGGCGAGTGCCACGTAACCTTAGGTCTCTCTAGCCCGAACGACATAGAGCGGGTACGGTTCCATCTAACCTGTGCTCACATCGCAACGGCAATTTAAGCCATTTGCGCGGGTCAAACTTCCACCGAGTCCCATTCTAACACAAGTCACATAACCCCGTTATGTTCAAGTTGGCTCTCAGGCCACCAAGTTGGCAAGATCTCGTATCCGCCCAGTTTTCCGGGTGCACCTTTGGGTTAGTCCCCAAGGCTCCCTGCTGCAATTTACCGCATAGAAAACCCGAAAAACAACCAATAGCACGGAGTCTTCTCCGGCCTTATGCAATGCAACATCACCGATCCAAACTAACATGTCCGAGTAGGCTTCACACATCATGCCTACGTCCGTTCTCGCATACGGACTCTAAACAACGGGGACTTTACATATCTACCCGAAGGAACGCATCCAACTCTCTGCAAACTCGCGAGAGCGGGCTTCCTATGCTAGGAAAGAGAGCTATTCGTGCTCAAGATGAGGATCGTTACCCTTGAGTTCCTCTTTGGCGCCATTGAAAAGTAATCGGATGGAAATCACCGCACTTACGTTGCCTCCATGGATCCGGAGTCGGCTTGCGATTCGGAGCTCCGAAGCTCCTCCAATGGCGGAATCTAGTTCTTCTTCCTCCAATGGTTCTCCTCTTTCTCCAAGGACTTGGAGAGATGATAAGGTATGAAAGTGATGGATTTCTAAGTCAACTCACGGGTATATCCTCTCAGGAACAACCCCCAGTCGTTGGATCTCAACCTAAGGAAACGAACGGCTTTGATTCGGGGCTGAAATGCCCAATCTGGACTGAACACGACCTGGCACACGCCCGTGTCCAGGGCCGTGTGCCGCATTCGCCGTCAAAATCGAATCTCTTGGAACCTCACACGAGTATCGAATACGCCCGTGTTCGAGCTGACACGCCCGTGTTCCACTTCACACGGCCGTGTAGCCGGCCGTGTACCCCATGATTTTTCCCCATTTTCAACCCGAGCACTGCACGGGTTCTAGGATACGTTCGTGTCCTTACCCGTGTCACCTTGACACGCCTGGACCCCAGGCTGTGTACACGGGACATTTCGTCGAGGGAAGATCGACGACTTGATGACACGGCCTTGGACACGCCCGTGTCCTAGGCCGTGTGCCTTGTCTCGACGATCGTCGAGTGAATCTCGACGACTCACCGGGACGATCGTCGACACGGGTCGACACGCCCTGCGACACGCCCGTGTCGCAGGCCGTGTGCCCATTCTCGACGAATCGTCGAGTAAAACTCGACAACTTCACGGCTAAGTGTCGACACGGGTCGACACGCCCTGCGACACGCCCATATCGCAGGCCGTGTGCCCATTCTCAGCGAATCGTCGAGAAAATCTCGACGACTTCGCGGCTAAGTGTCGACACACGCTTGACATGCCCTGGGACACGCCCGTGTCCCAGGCCGTGTGCCTGCTGCCAGAACCCAAAATGGCCCAAAACGTCCCCCTTCGCTCCTTTGAGTTTCGGGGCGTTACATATGTGTTGACACAACATAACTCGACACATTGTCGAGACTTTACTTAGAAAATTCTGAGTAAAACTTAAGTGTCGACACCACATTGGATGTGTCGACACCTACTGGACATGTGTCGTCGCTAATATTCTGAAGTGTCGACACCAACATCCTAGATGTGTCGACACTTATTTCCTGAAGTGTCGACACCACTATTCTGTGTCGACATAGACTTGTCTATGTGTCGACACCTTTTTACTTAGTCATTTTCTAATCTGTAAACTTACTCAAAGTTTATCATTCCTAGTTCAATTTTGAATCTATTGAACTTAGCTTCTTTTAGGGGCTTAGTAAACATATCAGCTACTTGATTATCAGTTTTAACATATTCTAATAAAATATCTTCTCTTTCTACATGCTCCCTAATAAAATGATATTTAATTTCAATATGTTTAGTTCTACTATGAGATACAGGGTTATTAGCTATTGAAATAGCACTTGTAGAATCACAAAAAAGTGGAGTTCTACTTACTTGAAATCCATAGTCCTCTAGCTGATGTTGTATCCACAGAAGTTGAGCACAGCAACTTCCTGCAGCCACATACTGTGACTCTGCTGTGGAGATAGCCACACTGGTTTGCTTTTTGCTACTCCATGAAATTAGTCTCCCACCTAGGAATTGACAGGTTCCAGTAGTGCTTTTTCTATCTTCTTTGCATCCTGCAAAGTCTGCATCTGAATAAACTGTTAGTTCAAAATCTCCATTCCTAGGGTACCAGAGGCCTAGATAGGGAGTGCCCTTTAGATATCTCAATATTCTCTTGACTGCAGTCAAATGAGACTCTTTAGGGCAAGCTTGATACCTTGCACAAACACATGTAGCATACATGATGTCTGGTCTACTAGCAGTCAAGTATAATAGGGAGCCAACTATCCCTCTATACAAGGTTTCATCTACAGGTTTCCCTGCATCATCCTTGCTAAGAGACATACTTAACCCCATAGGAGTCTTCATGGTGCTGGATGAATCCATACCATACTTTCTTATGAGTTCTAGGGTGAACTTGGACTGACATATGGATAAACCACTCTCAGTCTGTTTAACTTGGAGACCCAAGAAAAACTTCAGCTCTCCCATACTACTCATCTCAAACTGACCTTGCATAAGTTTTGCAAACTTTTTGCAAAGGCTGCTTTCAGTAGACCCAAATATAATGACATCTACATATATTTGGACTAGTATGACTTTGCCTCTAGATTCCCTAAGGAATAGAGTCTTATCTATTTTCCCCCTTGAGAACTTGTTCTCAATGAGGAAACTAGATAGGGTTTCATACCAAGCCCTAGGGGCTTGCTTTAACCCATATAAAGCTTTCCTAAGTCTATAGACATGATGAGATAGAGTTGGATCAACAAAACCTGAAGGCTGTTCCACATAGACTTCTTCCTTAAGATTACCATTTAGGAATGCTGACTTGACATCCATTTGGTAAACCTTGAATCCTTGATAGGTTGCATAGGCCAAGAACATCCTTATGGCTTCCAGTCTGGCTACTGGAGCAAAGGTTTGATCAAAGTCAATACCTTCTTCTTGCCTATATCCTTTAGCAACCAGTCTTGCTTTATTCTTAATGATGACCCCTTGTTCATCCATCTTATTCCTGTAGATCCACTTAGTTCCTATTATATTGTGGTCTTTAGGTTTAGGAACTAATTCCCAGACCTTGCACCTCTTGAACTGATTAAGCTCTTCTTGCATTGCTTCAGTCCATTGTGGATCCAGTATTGCTTCTTCAAATTTCTTAGGTTCAACTTGAGATAGAAAGCTGGAGTAGATTGCTGCATTTATGTATCTGCTCCTGGTTTGTACTCCTTATCTTGGATCTCCAATAATCTGCTCTACTAGATGATCTCTTAGATGCATGTTGGCTGGAGGCATCCTAACTTCTGGTTGAACCTCTTCAGCATCTCCATCATGTTGTATTCCTTGTACTTCATCAGCAATTGGCACATGTAGTTCTCCCCCTGGACAACAGCTACTCTCCTCTCCTTGCTGTCTTGCAGCAGGCACTTCTTCTATAGTAAGCTTGTCCATTTTCTTTGTTAAACCTGTGGGGCTGCATACACTACTAAACAACTCATTGTTAATAAGTTTAGTCTCATCAAAAACTACATGCACAGATTCTTCTACAACTTGTGTAGTCAAGTTGTAGACTCTATAAGCCTTACTATTATTGATGTACCCAACAAAAATTCCCTCTTGGGACTTTGCAGCAAACTTAGTTAAGTAAGACTTCCCATTGTTAAGTATGAAGCATTTGCAACCAAAGATCCTGAAGTAGGATATGTTTGGTTTCCTGCCTTTCACCACTTCATAGGGGGTCTTGTTAAGCCTTTTAGAGATGGTAGCCATATTTATTACATGGCATGCAGTGTTGACTGCTTCAGCCCAGAAATACTCTGGCAGTGATGTATCACTTAGTAGGGTCCTACCAGCCTCTATCAAGGTCCTATTTTTCCTCTCAGCAATGCCATTTTGCTGAGGTGTTCTAGGTGAAGAGAATTCTTGAAATATCCCAAAGTCTTCACATAGTTTTGTCATGCTATCAGACTGAAATTCAGTACCATGGTCACTTCTAATTTTGACCACTATACTATTTAGTTCATTCTGAATTTGCTTGACAAAGCTATAGAAGACACTAGGTGTTTCAGATTTCTGTCTTAAGAAGAACACCCAGGAAAACCTTGAGTAGTCATCTACAACTACAAAGGTATAGACCTTCCTACCTAAGCTGTGAACTGGCATTGGACCAAAAAATCCATATGCAAGAGGTATAAACACCTCACAGCATCTTTGTTTTCTATGCTTCTAAAGGTGGATTTAGTCTGCTTGCCCTTTTGACAAGCTGAGCAAATACCAACTTTAACACACTTAACTTGAGGACCATTCCTCACTAACTCTTTGCTAAAGAGTTTGCCAATAGTCTTGTAGTTAAGATGGGCTAGCCTCTTGTGCCATTTGACACAATGAGAGACTGTCTCATCAGCTACAAGACAAACAGGAGAACCATTGTTCTCAATCATAATGTCTAGGCAGTAGACATTCCTCTTCCTATAACCCGTCAAAATGATCTCTTGATCACTTGACCTCTTGATATGACAACCATTTTTAACAAATGAGATGTCATACCCTATATCACTTAATTGACTTATACTTATTAGGTTGTGTTTCAACCCTTTAACATAAGCCACATGAGTAATGGTAACCAAGTTTGTAGAAATGTTACCAAATCCTTTGATGATTCCTTTTTCAGAACCACCAAAGGTGACTTTAGGACCATCTTTTATTGGAATGTAGTCCTTTAGTAATCTTCTAGTTCCAGTCATATGTCTGGAACATCCACTGTCCAAGTACCATGTTGGGGTATGGCCACTTGGACTCACCTGCAAAACAGATTAATGAACCTTAGAACCCAAAGAATTCTTGGGTCCTTGATACTTGTTAGTCTGCAACTTGACAAAACTACCTACTGGCTTTCCACCAGGTAGCTTGCTACTCACTTTGGCACTAACATTGTGCCAACAGTCCACTGCAAAGTGGCCAACCTTGCCACAGCACCAGCATTCAAACTTATTGTACCTTTGCTTAGGTACTGTCTTTGCTGTCTTATCTACAGCAAGCTTGTTGAATGTTGGGGCTTTGCCCTTGGACTTAGACTTGGACTGCTCAGTCCTTGCAGGTCTAATGAAACCCAATCCAGCCTTGCCTTTATGATGAACAAATTCATCAATTAAAGGTAGCACTGACTTAGGTTTAGAAAACCTAGCAACAAGCTCTCTCTCTTTCTGAAGATTGATCTCCAGACTCTTGATTTGATCATTCTTAAAAGTGATAGTCCCCATCTGAATTACTATAATGTGTTTCAGCCTGGCTATCTCATTAAGCTTTTGATCAAATTGTTTCTCAAAATCTGTTGCTGCAGCTTTAAGATCAGCAATTTCCTTTGCCTGACTTTTAGCTAGGGACTTGCTTTTCTTGTAAGCTTGCAACAACACTTTATATTCATCTATAAGCTGATGAATATACACTTTCATCACTTGATGAAGATGAATCTGATTCTGTACTAGAACAAGAAACTGAACATAGAGTTGAACATTGTACCTTACTGGGTCCTAGCTGCTCCAGGATTTTGTCACTCTCAGTCAATGCCATCAGTCCTTGGCACTGGCAGTCTTCTTGTTCATAAATAGACTCCATTATCTGCATAAATTCTTCTTCTTCTTCAGCAAATAGCCCTATGTATGCCTCAGCATCAGACTCAGTTTCTGAAGAAGAGATATCTGATAAAGTCTTCTCCTTCTTGGCAACAAAAGACTTTTCTTTCTTGCCTTTGAAATAAGTCTTTTTCCTGTCACTAGATTCTTTCCTCTTTTCAGGACAGTCTGCAATAACATGGCCTTGTCTATTGCAGCAATAGCACACTATCTTAGAACTAGTTGCCTTGCTAGATTTTGTCCTCTTTCTGTCCTTCTTTGAATCCTTTTTATCCTGATAAGAAGCTTCTTTTCCTTTTGAAGTAGAGGGCTTTGTCCTCCACTGTTTCTTCTTCAAGAATTTCTGAAAGTGTCTAGTGAAGGCAGCAAAGTCTTCATCACTTTCACTGCTTTCAGACTTGGTGCTGACTGACTCATCTATCTCTGATTCAACTACCTTTGGAGGTGGAGTTGATGACTTATTTTTGCACTTTCTGGAGGCTTCTGTCTTGAAGGCTACTGTTCTTTCCTTGTGCTCAGTTCTTGTTGATTTCTCCTCCTCTTTTCTCACTGTCAACTGCATCTCATAAGACAATAACTTGCCAAACAGTGTAGGAGGAGGAATTTCCTCCAACTTAGCCATTTCTCTTATGGCACAGATCTTGGTGTCCCAATCTTTGGTTAGGGACCTTAGGCACTTGTCATTTAGTTCATAGTTACTGAACTCTCTTCCATAAGACATGAGTTCATTCACTATTCTGTAGAACTTCTTATAGCACTCAGTTATGCTATCACCCTTTTCTTGTCTAAAACTCTCATACTCCTGATTTTGCAAGGATTTTCTATCTTGTCTAACTTCTTCAGATCCTTCCATATACACTATAAGAGTGTCCCACATCTCTTTGGCTGTCTTACAGTATATAAGATTCTGAAATGTTGCATCATCTATGGCACTTACTATAATGTTTTGTGCCCTCTTGTCCATGGTGGCTAGGACAATCTCATCCTTAGTCATCTCAGAGAAATCCTTTGGCGTTCTCTGATTTGCATCTAGAACAGATTTCTTCATGGGCACATAAGGCCCTTCCTTTACTGTGATGTAGATTCTAGGGTCTGAGGCCTCCATAAACAACCTTACCCTTTCCTTCCAGATCCCAAAGATCTCTTTCCTGCATATGGGTAATTTCATGGAACCCAACTTCTTGTGATTCTCAGAGGAACTCATGTTTCTTGATTTTCTTGAATCTGTATTTTCTTGAATTTGTATGTTGCCTTACACTAAATCTGCCAATCAGGATCTCCTCAGACTATTAGTCCTTTTGAGCAACCTCCCTCTGATACCACTTGAAAGATATGGTACCTAAACACCTAGAGGGGGGGGGGTGAATAGGTGACCTAATCCTTTTTGAACTTTAATGGCAGCAATAAGTTATATCAAGGATTTCTAACTACTTTTGCACAGTAATAACAAAGCATACACAGCAAATAACAATCACAGCATAGCAGACACAGTGATTTATAGTTGTTCCCCAAGCTTTGGGTACATCCACTTTCCCCCTTCGCCTATCTAGCAGTGTACTAGATTCGGCCAAACTTCTCCACTATCTCAGAACCCAAATTGGTTCCTACTCCTCAGGCCCAAGGCCTTACAACTCAGCTTTATCCCAAAGCCTACACTTAGCCACAAAGGCCTACACTCAGCCAATCAAGGCCTACACTCAGCCAACAAGGCCTACACTCAGCCAACAAGGCCTACACTCAGAGATTTCAATCTCCTACACTCAGGCTCAAAGCCCTACCCTCAGCCTTTATAATTATAGGCTTACAATTCACTCAGATCCAGAGGATCCTACAAGATAAAAATGATTAAGAGATAATAACTCAACAACTCAGAAACAAGAGAGGCGAGTTGAGAGTTTCTTGATGAGTTCTTGGAAGAACTCAGCTGGATTCAATCTGACTTAGCTTTCTTCAAAGCTTCTTAAGTAGAACTTAATAAGATTGTCTCCTTCTGCAGTTGTTCCTTGACCTTTGTCACTTAGAATTCAGAATGAATCTGAATCCTTCTTCTCAGCCTAGTTCCAGAGGCTGATTTCTTGGATGGAGACCTCTCTCTCCAACTTTTTAGATCTGCACTTGGACGGCTAGATCTTCTTGATTTGATACTCTGTGTACCACTTTTATAACTTGTTTTTCAACAATCTGAACTCTAGTTTCTGTAAACTGTAGGTGCCTATTTATAGGCCTTCTTCATGGTAACTGGCTGGTCCGGTTCATAACTGTCTTCTGATATCTCTGACAGGTGCTGTAGACCGGCTGGAACGGCAGCTGTCAAGTCATCCAGTCATTTCTTGAAAATCTCTAACTGTCTGAAAGTGTCGAGACTTTCTGTCTTTAAGTGTCGATACTTATAGTCCAAGTGTCGACACATACTGTGTAAGTGTCGACACAAGTCTACAAGGTGTCGACACAACTCCTTGTATGTCTCGACACAGATTCTTCTTTAGGTGTCGACACTGAAATTGAGTGTCGACACAAGTACTTGATCTTCTATCTTTAACTGAATTCTTCTAAGTGTCGACACATCACCTTTTGTGTCGACACAACTTCTTGTGTTGAATCTGTTAATTGTCGACACAGCTTCTTGGTGTCGACACATAGTCTTCTATGTTGATACTTGCTGAGTGTCGACACAGCTCCTTGTGTCGACACTTGATTCTTCTGTTGAGACTTCAGCTGAGTGTCGACACATTCCCTTAGTGTCGACACTTGTACTTAGAATATTTTGTTGATAATTCTGTTCTTTACTAAGTGTCGACACAGCTCCTTGTGTCGACACTTTCTTCAAGTGTAGAGTCTTCAGCTGAGTGTCGACACATTGTTCTAGGTGTCGACACTTACTTCATGTGTTGACTCTTCAGTTGAGTGTCGACACTTTGTTTTTGGTGTCGACACTTTCTTCAAGTGCTGACTCTTCCTGTTGTGTCGACACATTGTTCTGGGTGTCGACACTTTAACTTAGTCTCTGCTGACTTTTGCTGAGTGTCGACACAGCTCCAAGTGTCGACACTTTCTGGTGTAGACACAGCTTCACTGGGTGTCGACACAGCTCCTTGTGTCGACACTTTCTGTCTGCACTTTTCTTCACTGAGTGTCGACACAGCTCCTTATTTCGACACTTTCTGTCTGGTGTCGACTCTGCATCCCAGGTGTCGACACATTGACTCCATGTGTCGACACTGCTTGTCTGGGTGTCGACACAAGTCTTCTTAAGTGTCGACACTTTCCCTCTGGGTGTCGACACATGGACTTAGAAACTTTTTGCTTCAGTCCAGTGATTACTTAACCTGCACAAATAAACTCAACATACATTAAATACATTATGATGTATATCATTGAGTTGGGTGAGGCTTCTTCAAATCAGGTACATTTAGCCAATGTACCCAACACCCCCAACCTTGGGTACATCCACCTTCCCTCACCGATCTAGCAATCAACTAGACTCGGCTACTCCACTATCTCGGATCAAAGATCGATCCTACCCTCGGAACAAAGTTCCTACAAACTCGATCCAAACAAAACGGATCTACACCTCGGAAGATAACACTTCCTACAAACTCGGAGTGAAAAACTCCTACACTCGGAGAAGTTTTCTCCTACAAGATTAATAAAGAGTTTACAAGAACACAAACAGTAAATCACCTAGATCTGAAGGAAATGGCCAGGATCTTCTTCTTTTCAACTTTGCAGCTTTTCCAGAAATCAGTGAAGAAGGTCTCGGCCTCGATCTGGATCTACTTCCTTTTACAGAAATCGAGAGAGAATGTGATCAGCGAAGTCGATCTCGATCTGTAGCTTTTCTTCAAAAAATAATCCTCTGAAAGTAGAAGCTTTGGCCAGAGAAGAAGGCGGCGGCGGCGGCTTCCGTTTCACGAAAGTCAGAGAGGAGGCGGCGAAGAATATTTCTCGAAAAAGAGATTACAAGAAAGCTTTGAAAAAACTTAGGGTTTGTCATTTTCTGATAGGACCTTTTATAGGAGAGACTAACGGTCATAATCTATCATAATGATGTACATGTGGACCAATCATGTCGCGTGATTTGAAAAATCCCGTCAGAAAAATGACTTAGAAAATTTTCGGAAATATATGGTCAACTACACGAGTAAGTCAATAACTACTCGAGTAGTTGAATAGCTACTCGAGTATATGATGGGAAACATACTCGGGTAAGTATAAACAGACTACTCGAGTATATAGAGATCAACTACTCGAGTATATAGACAGAACTACTCGAGTATACTAAGAGACCTACTCGAGTATATAGAGGATCTACTCGAGTACTGGAAGAGCTACTCGAGTATATTACATAACCTACTCGAGTACATGAATTACTACTCGAGTGGAATATTTAGAAAAATTCTGAAGAGGTCTGCTGGCAACTACTCGAGTGGTTGAACTAAACTACTCGAGAGTAAGTAATCTACTCGAGTAGGTGAAGCTTCTACTCAAGTAAAAGTCTTAGAAAAAATCCTGGAGTAGGGAAATAGCAAGGTACACAGGTGACACAAGAACTACTCGAGTAGGTAAAATGAACTACTCGAGTATGTACCTATCTACTCGAGTATGTGAGTATACTTACTCGAGTATATGACTTAGAGAAATTTAGATGAGAAAACCCTTATGGCACTCGGGTATAAAGAGTGATCTACTCGAGTATATAAGCATGCTACTCGAGTATATGACTTGTTCTACTCGAGTAGGTGACTTAGCTGCTCGAGTATATGACTATGTCTACTCGAGTACAAGATTCCTTTACTCGAGAAACTTATACCCAGACTACTCGAGTAGGTGAAAGCACTACTCGAGTAAAACACTTAGAATTTTTCTGATGTTGGAAAAATTGATTCTTCTAGAGTAGCCAACTTCCAATGTCTTTCCCATAGTCCAATAGCTTGAGTATGAAGTGTATCCCAATAGAGAGACCACACATGAGTCAACACCTTGGAATATGCAATGAGGGATTACATTGCACAGTTCCTGTGTTTGGTCACCCACTGTGGGCTGACATTGGCCTACACTTCTCAGTGAAACTCCTGCAAACATATAGCTCAAACCAAACATCAAATACAACTTAATTCATCTTAGTTCCAGGGTGACTTCATCAAATTCTGGTTCATGTGGATGAAATACCCAACAATCTCCCCCTATTTGTTGAAGTCAGAACCCTTTACACTAAGGTGAATTATGGACATAAAAGAAACTAAATAGAAAAATATGGCCAGGTAAGCAAAGGATAATGAAAAAGATAATTAGACAGAATGAAGAATTGTATATATATATATAAGTTTCCAAAAACATCAAGTCTACAATTGTCATTTCAATTTCTCATCATCTTTTTAGGTTTGGGCTTGGGATTGCTGCTTATCCATCTTCTCTTGTTGTCTCCTTAGGTAGCTGAAAGGCTTAGGGAAGTACTTAGGAGGCCTTGGAGGAGCAGTAGGGTTATTTCTCCCAAATTCTTTATCATGGATCTTCCTTTTCAGCATATACTTCTCATATAACTCCCATTCTTGGGAACTGTAGTGCATGTTCCTATTCTCATTGTGATCCATGACCAACCTGAGTGTGTCCAAGATGAGAGACTTTGAAGTTGGAGACCAGGCTTCAGCATGTTCAGGGGCTTTAGGAGGAGCTGTCCTGCTGGCAGAGGGGCCTTCACCATATTTCCTTTTCTTCTTGGTTCTGATCTCTGGAGGGGCTTAAAGGAATATATCAGCAGGATCGTCTTCCCAGCCTGGAACATAAGTATCTGGTGGAGCAACTGAGTCTCCAGGCCTGGGAGAGAAGGTGGGTTGTTGAGGAACAGCTGGAGCAGTAACATCTGTGGCCAGTGGGTTGAGATGATGGGGAATGATGTTTGGGTAAACTACAAGATCTGGCAAGATCTGGTTGTGCATCCAGACAGTAGTATCATAGGTGTGAAATTTAACACTCTGTATCTGGGCAAGCACATCATCATGAATGGTCTTTATATGAGCTTCCCATTCAACTATCTTCTGAGCAGTAGATTTTTCTACCTGGGCTTTGAGTTCTTTTATCAAACCCCCCCCCCCCCCCTTTCTGATTTCAACAGATACTGTCTCTATGGTGTCATCTTTGAAGATTCCAACCTCTTCACATATCTTCATCTTGTTGGCTTCAGTCCTCTTATCTAGCTCAATCTGATTGTTTGCCAAGGTTACACCTTGTTCCATGACATTGCCAATACTAGTGATAGTATGGTCAAGAGCTTTACCACCAAGTTGGAACAGGTACTTTAGCTTGTCTGTGTTATGCTGGATTTCAGCAAAACCTCTGCTCATCTCAGTCTCAAGAGCAGTGACCTTGTCAGTGACCACCTTTAGAGAGGTGTCAAAATGATGTCTTTCTTCTTGAAGAAGAATGGCAATACTTTGCAGCAAATCTGAGGAGGAGGAAACTGTAGCAGCAGCAGGAGAGGGAGCAGCAGTAGGGATAGAAGGAGTGACCCAAGGAGCTATTTCTTCAATAAGCACTGAGCTGAGAGCTCTGGTGGTAGGAATGACAGCATCCAATTCTTCTGTATCATGGGGAATGGAGAAATCAAGGTTTCTGAGAGGGGCCTCAGCTGGCTCAGGAGAAGGCTCATCAGAAATGAAAATGGTGTCTAGCTTATCTGCTGGAGGAGGAGGAGGAGAAGGTTTTGGAGTTCTGGATGGAGAATGAGCAGGAGACTGTACTGGAGACAAGTCCTTGTGATGTTCAGTGGTTGGAGCTGGAGGAGATAGAGGAGGAGGGGGAAGCACATCTTCAGTGAGCTCTATAATCATGGCATCTATGGCAGCAACTGTGGACAGAAGAGTGTCTTGAGGGACTTGATCTGAGGAAGTGGCTGGACTCTTTGGAGTATGAGGTAGGGATGGAATCTCTGACTGAGGAGAGGGTTGCCTGACTGGGCTAGAAGGAGCAGGCTCCCCCTCACTTGGTGCACCAGAGGAGCTGGCCACATGATGAGGAGAGGGAGATGGAGTCCTGTCCTTTGCAGCTGGAACTTCTGGAATTTCTGAAACCTTTGCACCTTGGGCAGAGTTCTTGAGCTTGAGATCTCATCTCTGAATTGAAGAGATGGAGACCTTCTTCATGTGGTGAAGTGGAGTCCATTTTGAGAAGTTGAATACTTCAAGATTGGTGGCATGAAGGAGCAGAGATATAATTCTTACGTAGTTGGGGGATTTCATGCTATCCTTTATCTTGTCCAAAATTAACAAGCCAAATTGGTACTTCTTGCGGCATATAATGGCTTGCTTTATATCGAAGAAATATAGGGGAATTTCTCTAATGGAGTGAGTCTTGCACAGGAGAATCTTGCCAATGATATCAACAAGGAATTTTCCTTCAACATTCATGTCTGACCTCTTAATATACTGAGCGTCAGGAGAAATGCCACAGAAGAGTGCTGTTCGGTCAGAATCTTCATCATCCAGATCATCTTCTTCATCAACTATAGGTAAACGAAGAAGTTGAGAGACAGAGGTCTTGGTGAACTTGAGTTTCAACCCCTGTACTGTAGATTTGAGAACTTGGCCATTTCGTCGAACCTTGAGATTTGTGAAGAATTCTGCAATAGCTGGGAAGAGGACGCGACAGGGTTCTTGGAGTATGAAAGAGAGGCCGGCGGTGTCGAGGAGGATGAGGAGGTTGTGGAAATCGTCGGAAAGTTCTTGAAAGTCCACCTAGTGTCAACTAGCTTCACCTATGGGGGGGGATAGGTGACGTGCAGCGTTTTTGCGGAATTTAAGATTGTACCTGCACAATAAAAATAAACAGCACAGCACACAGAATACACAGGCAATTTATAGTGGTTCCCCGACTTGGGTACATCCACTTTACCCCTTCGACCTATCTCCCAACAAGGGACGACTCGGTCACTTCTCCAACAGGATTGAAATCCAATCCTTGCACTATCGGAAGGAACCCTTTCACACGTAGGAGTCAACACTCCCACAAACCGGGTTGCACCCAACCCTTACAATCACGGAACAAACGTTCCTTTACAACAAAAGTAAAACTAGAATGTACACGAGATACAAACTTCGTTTGGAGACTACGGTGTTCCTCTTCGTTTGACGACGTGTTCGTGAAGTCAACGAAGAGTCTAAAACCCTAGATCTCTCTTGGAGAGGATCTCCCCGGAACCGGCGGCGGCAATACGAGCGGCGGCTTGGTTTGGGATCGGCGGCAACGACGGTGCGCGGCTGCTGTACTTTGAGATCCAAACTTCGTAGCGAAGCAAGCTAGGTCTACCAACGGTCACACTATGATCAATCGTCTCGATCGATTCGGATGGGGAAGATTTTCCCAATCTACAAATCGAGAGACAAGAGATCTCCGGTTAGACACGTGAGACGCTGAGCTTAGCTAAGCTTCTATCGACCGGAGATCTGGATGAATCCACGATCAAGATCGGCGATCTACACTCTCGTGCGGCGACGGAGGCGGCGGCGGAAAATCACGAACTAGGTCAAGTCGTGGCTCTGCTTTGTATATCTATTTTCATCCCCTTTTACTGTTCAAACATACGCCTGTATATATACTGTAGACACTTTCAATATGACCGTTGTGGGACCCACAAGAATAATCCCTAAGTCCCGGTTCAAAATAGTCCAGCGGCAGAATCCGGTCCAGCAGCTTCCAGAGAAATCGCTAAGTAAAAATCGGGGAGAATCGCAGGTGATTCTCGACGAATCGGCGAGAATCAGTTAGTGATTCTCGACGATTCGTCGAGAATCACTAATGATTCTCGCCGAATCACTTTTTGATTCTCAACGAATATACCTTGGTTTTCAGGATCTGCTCTGCGATGGGTTCGGCGAGAATCACTAGTGATTCTCGCCGAATCTTACTTGGCACCGTTTTGAGGTGGCCGGAAAGAGTCGGCGAGCATCACTAATGATTCTCGACGATTCGGCGAGAATCACTCCTTGCTCCTTGTCTGCTCTTGCAAGATTACAGCCCTGTACTTGAAAGTAAGTGCACTCCAATAGAGAGAGTACACGTAGGCCAACACACTGATCTGCTCAACGAGGGATTACGTCGTGCAGACCCGTGTATATTGACCTACTTCACCCTGACATTGGTGTGCACTTAGCGTGGAATAACTGCAAGTACAACTTAAGAGGTTTCATCAAATACATTGTGAATTCATCTTAGCTTGACAGGTGGCTTCCTCAAATCCAGGTGATTGTGGATACAATACCCAACAATCTCCCCCTATTTGACGAAGCCAAAATCCTACTAGCTAAGATGAATAACACTAATCAAATAATAAAAACAGCATTCAGAATTTAAACATGTAGCACAAGAGAATATAAGCAAACAAATCAAGACTTGAGTCATTCACAAATTCAAACATATATACCAATATATATATATACACATATAATCTCAGAATTGTTCATATAATAACAATAAGCATTAAATGTTCTTAAGAGAAAATGACAAGCTAAAAATTGTTGACTATTTTTCCTTAGCTAAGTCATCCTTGAGTTTTTGCGCCAAATACTTCTTCCTTTGCCTCTCCATATACTCTTTAGGCTTCGGATAATATCTGGGAGGAGGAACTTTATCTGCATCCGTGTTGTTTCTGAAGAAGATGTTTCGTTTTGCTTCATACGTCTTGTGCATTTCCCACTCATACTGGCTGTATACTTCGTTTCGATTGAGTTCTCCTTTTTCTTGTAGCCAGAAGGTGTCCAAGATGATGTTCTTTGAAACTGGACTCCACTTTTCGTTTCGTACTTCCTCCTCACTCATTCTGATTCTCTTCTCAGCTAGTGTCTCCTTGGAGGTCCCTTCCTGAGCTTTTCTCTTGCCCCTGGCTTTTGCTAGGGTCTCTTGGTCAAGCATGCTCCTCAGTTTAGCTTTGGAAATAGCCCTAGCATCAGCTTCACTTATGGGAACATCTGCAGCACTTGCACTTATTCCCTCAGCAGCACTTACTCCCTCAGCAGCCGTAGAAGTCTCAGGAGCACGAATATCCGCAGGATTTTCAGGCAAGGCGACGCCTAACGCCTGGTGAAGCATCCACCAGCTGCTGTCATAGACGTATTTGTTTGACTATTCGAAGTTTTTGATCATGACTTCTCGGAGCTCAGCCATCTTAGCTATGTATTCCTTCTCCCACTTTTTGGCTTTGACAGCGATGAAGTTTGCATAGGAGTGCAGGGAGTCATCAATATGCTTGGTGGTCCGGGAGAACTCAGTGACCAAGGCCTGCTGATTGGCGTTGAGAGTGACCATATTACCGTCAAACTTTTGAATGTTGTTCGCTACAACATGAGCATTCTGATTTACTACAGCAAGAGTATCGGTGTTCTTTTTCAATCCGGCCATAAGAAGTGTGACAGCTTGGCCGGCCTCGGTATACTTTTCTTCAAATTTCTTGTCCATCACGTCAAGTTTATGATTGATCTCCACCATATTCTTGAGCATGAGATTTTCAGATGTCTTAATCCTTTTCAGCAGTTTATTCTGAGCTTTATCAAAGGAGGCTTTAAGTTCATTCACTATGCCCTGAATGACATTTACAGTGTGAGTGGCTAGCTCATCTCGTAATGGAAGAGCCGGAGGCACTTCTTGGCCTTGCTCTTCAGCAGACGCATCTGTAGAGCTGGATACAAGCACAGTCTCTAATGGGGGAATGCTGGCGGCTCTGTAGATTTTTCTGACTCCCCCTCCAATCGTGCACCAATGTTTTCAGGAACGATTTCAGGTGCGTGCTTCTCAGATGGAGGTTCAATGAAATCCGGAGCCTCCAATGCTTCATGTCCCTCATTCCCGTCTGCCTCTCCGTCATCAACCATGAAATCATCTTCATTAGCAGCCTCTTCCAACTCTTTGTCAGCTGTCTCCTGTACAGTAGCTTCGGCTCCTTGATCGTTCCGGTTCAGGGCCTCCTCATGCTCCAGCATAGTTTCACTTTCTTCTTGTATTTCGGCCACAGCATCCCTGGCCACCTGGGAGATGTCAGATAATATATCAGCATGAGTGGGTAGAGTCTCCCCTCAATTCCTGCAGTCAAAGTATCAGGAATTTCACTGGGGGTGACTGCTGGAGATACTCCATGTTGTTCTTCCACGGCAGTCTGTCCAATACGCCTGTCCCATCTATCAAACACACTTGAGTCCATCTTCTTCAAGTAGTGTGGAGGAACACCTTTACTCATGTCAAACTTGTCTCCATTTAGCTGATTTAGATATAGAGTTATGATTCGACCAAAGCTCGGAGAGCTCAAGGTGTCCTTTATCTTCTCGAACAGCAACGCCCCCCAGTTGAACCTTTTACGACAGACAATAGCCACCAGGATCTTGAACATATCCGCAGAGATATGGTCATGAGATCCTGGCTTGTAGATGAGTACCTTTCCAATTATGTCATACAGAAGCTTCCCTTCTTCATTCATATCCTTGCGCTTAATTGACCGAGTTCCTCGTGGGAGACCACAGAATAGGAGAGTCCTGCTTTTGTCTTCTTCCTCAAGATAGTCCTCGTGCTCCGAGCTAGAGAGCTACAGGAAGCGGGTCAGCTTACTGGCAGACATCTTGACCTTAGCCCCAGCCACCTTGCTTTTGATTAGAGAGTCGCCATTCCGGAGTCTTGCGGTAACGAAGAACTCCAGCACCTCTTTGTCCAAGATTTTGCACGGGTGCTCCAGGACGAATGATAGCCCAGCCTCTTCCAGCATCAGAATGATGTTTCTGAATTCGTCAGAGGCGTGAGAGGACCCAGTTCGAACAAGCTCGCAACCAGTGACCAACCCAGCAGTTGTCTTTGGAGCCATTGCAGATCTAGGGAGAGAAGCCCTATTCTACGCTTAATCAAAAATCAAAAATGAAGCGACACTAGCGATCAAGTCCAAGTAAGGGTGAGGGAGGGTTACCTAAAGGTGTAGACGGTGGGTTAGTGTGATGAAGACGAGGGACACCCGATGAGTGTACGCAGAGAAACTCCTGGAGGCAAGAATTGAAGCCGGAAGAGCGTCCAAGAGCAAGGTGAGCGTCCTGCGGGAAACTTGCGGTGAGAAGCGATGAAAGGGGAAGATGATTCGGGGAGATTCCAGCGGAATTCGGCGGGAGACCTGCGATGGAGACCGGTTCTGCGAGGGTCTTGCGAGAGTCGGCGAGTTGCCCTTCCGGTGACTTTCCCCTGCGGCGGTGAGTCTTGCGGGAGTCGGTGAGTTTCCCCTCGGCGAGTTTCCGGCGGAGAAGGAGAGAGTCCCCTGCGGAGAGAGTCGGCGAGATTCGGCGAGCTTCCGCGAGTCGGTGGGAATGGGAAGAGACGGCGGTAGAAATCTTGCGGGATTTGGCGTGATTCCTGCGAAGTTCGGCGGGATTCGTAGAGTTTGCTCCTTCGGCGGGATTCTTATGGAAGGTGAAGGGTCGGCGGGATTCTAATATACATAAAGATGAGTTCGGCGGGAGACCACGTGAGATAAACGGGATTTAGAATGAATTTAACGGGTTTCCGGCTTTTCCATATATTTCTTGATGACAATCTTCGCTAGTTTTTAGTGAACAGATGGAAAATTCATTATTTCCTTCAGGGTTTCTGCAACGAGTGATGAATATCTTTTAAGTTTCCTCAAAGGCTAGTAAATACGCTTTGCATATGCTACAGGTCCTTTATTTAAATCTGTACATTTGCCATCATAAAATCAATTCCTAGTTCATGAAGGGAACACTAAAAGAAGAGGTTAGAACAATAACCAGGATCCCTAAATAAGCTTTTCAAGGCCAATGTAATAAGGACTTTTTCCTCCATGTTATTAGATGATTCAAGGATAACTAGAGAGTGATCAAGAAAACACTGACTTGCAATCACCCTCATACCAGTTGACATTCCTTAGATGTACTTACATACAAGTGAAGTATACGTATAAATATGTATATGTATATGTATATATATATATATATATAACTGTGGATACCCTATGACTCAAGTCCTGGAACTGAGCAAACGTACCTGGGATTATGAGAGTTATCATTTAGTCCCCCAGGTAAAACATATTAGAAGCTCGATGTGAATAAGCTCAATTAGATATCACATCTGTTATTCCAGACGCTTGTTCCAATTTATTCTTGAGCCACCTACTGTCTAGTTCCCATCATATTTAAGGGAACCTAGACTACCCTGCAAGAAAGAATTACCTTACCTTAGGAACCCAAATCATATTGGATCCTAGGTTCCAGTTAGCATAAGCACTTGACTGTCTTCCCCCAAAAAACCTGTCAGGAAGACTACCTCTGTCCCGTGAATGTGGATAAGCCCTTGCCTTTGGCATAGAGGGGTTGTGCCAAAAGTCGATGGCAAAGTGTCCCACTTTGCCACAGCACCAACACGGGTGAATGTTATATCGCCGTTTCCGACCTGATCTAGTGAATGAGGTAGTCACGGTCCTAGGTCTAAACGGAATAGGGCATGATCTTCTCACAAAATGTTCTCTTCCACCGTGACACGTGGAAGGGTGGAAGGAATGCATGTTGCGAGCATCATGAGGCCGGGGAGGTGGTGTCTTCCTTTCAGGCATCGCCCTTCCGGAGGCCCCATGAAAACTTACACCATGACTTCTAACCTCCATATCCTGTGTCCTCGGGTGGTGAGAGGTCTTCTGTGAGCTGGGACATGCAGATTCACACTGAGTTGAGGCCGTGGCAGTGAATACAAAGGGCTCAGAAGGAGCCTTAGGTATTCTCTCATGGGTGGCCACGACGGCCCTTGCACTACGGGTGTCTCCACATGATGACAGATCACCCTTGCAGTGACCACGATTGTTCCTGTGGTCTTACCTGAAGGCATGAGGAGTTGCATTCCTGCTTGGAGTGGGGGGTCGGAATACCGTTTCCCCATTTCTCCATGAATTGATAATCCGGGAGATCCACCCATTTTCTTGCTTTCTCTTTATAGCATTAACCTTAGAAAAGTTTGACACTATTCTTTTCTCATTCTCTATACTACTCTCTAGAGCTGAGATTTTAGAGTCCTTGACCTTGTTGGATGCCAATTGGAGAACCAACAAGATCTTCAGTCGAGCAATCTCTTGAGCTTGCTCCTCAGCAAGTAGTTTGCTTTTCTGAAGGGCTCTCTTCAGGGAATCAGAATCTTCTGAAGGAAAGCAGTTCCTGTCTTCAGAACCTTCAAGAGATATGGGGCAGGATGAAGAAGTTACCTGCTCTTCTGTGTTATTGTCAATAGAGCCAGTGACCATTGTCTCATCCTCATCAGAGCTGCTTTCCTCACTGGCCTCTTCAGTCTCTGACACGGACACTGGAGCTCTGATGTTGTCCGAGAGATCCATGCCTTCATCTTCAGAGGTGAGGACCCCCACATAGGCTTCATCCTCTGGTTGACAGCAGCTTCCAGCTTTCTCTGACCCCCCCCATCAACTCTGAGATCATCACCCACATAGATTTAGCCGTCCTACATTTTTCTAATCTAGAGCGAGAAGCTCCAGACCAGATATCCAAGATAATTTGACGAATCCTCTCGTCCAAGTTAAATAGTGACAGTTCCGTCTCTAACATCTCTTCAATGCACTTGGGCACTTCGATATTCTTTCCAGAGCAGGGGGTCTTCATAGGAACAAAAGGACCCTCTTCCAGGATGAAAGATGCTCGAGGATCGATGGCCTCCAAGTGATATGACACGCTCATCCTCTAGACGGGATAATACTCCTTTGTACATGCGGGGAGTCTTAGTGGCGATATCTCATAATTCGGCTCCATGCTTCTGACACTGGTGGCAGGATACTACTCAAGGTGTAAAACTTTTTGATGAGCAACCTGGCTCTGATACCACTTGAAAGTCCACCTAGTGTCAACTAGCTTCACCTATGGGGGGGGGGGGGATAGGTGACGTGCAGCGTTTTTGCGGAATTTAATATTGTACCTGCACAATAAAAATAAACAACACACAGAATACACAGGCAATTTATAGTGGTTCCCCGACTTGGGTACATCCACTTTCCCCCTTCGACCTATCTCCCAACAAGGGACGACTCGGTCACTTCTCCAACAGGATTGAAATCCAATCCTTGCACTATCGGAAGGAACCCTTCCACACGTAGGAGTCAACACTCCCACAAATCGGGTTGCACCCGACCCTTACAATCACGGAACAAACGTTCCTTTACAACAAAAGTAAAACTAGAATGTACACGAGATACAAACTTCGTTTGGAGACTACGGTGTTCCTCTTCGTTTGACGACGTGTTCGTGAAGTCAACGAATAGTCTACAACCCTAGATCTCTCTTGGAGAGGATCTCCCCGGAACCGGCGGCGGCAATACGAGCGGCGGCTTGGTTCGGGATCGACGGCAACGACGGTGCACGGCTGCTGTACTTTGAGATCCAAACTTTGTAGCGAAGCAAGCTAGGTCTACCAACGGTCACACTATGATCAATCGTCTCGATCGATTTGGATGGGGAAGATTTTCCCGATCTATAAATCGAGAGACAAGAGATCTCCGGTTAGACACGTGAGACGCTGAGCTTAGCTAAGCTTCTATCGACCGGAGATCTGGATGAAACCACGATCAAGATCGGCGATCTACACTCTCGTGCGGTGACGGAGGCGGCGGCGGAAAATCACGAACTAGGTCAAGTCGCGGCTCTGCTTTGTATATCTATTTCCGTCCCCTTTTACTGTTCAAAACATACGCCTGTATATATACTGTAGACACTTTCAATATGACCGTTGTGGGACCCACAAGAATAATCCCTAAGTCCCGGTTCAAAATAGTCCAGCGGCAGAATCCGGTCCAGCAGCTTCCAGAGAAATCGCTAAGTAAAAATCGGCGAGAATCGCAGGTGATTCTCGACGAATCGGCGAGAATCAGTTAGTGATTCTCGACGATTCGTCGAGAATCACTAATGATTCTCGCCGAATCACTTTTTGATTCTCAACGAATATACCTTGGTTTTCAGGATCTGCTCTGCGATGGGTTCGGCGAGAATCACTAGTGATTCTCGCCGAATCTTACTTGGCACCGTTTTGAGGTGGCCGGAAAGAGTCGGCGAGAATCACAAATGATTCTCGACGATTCGGCGAGAATCACTAGTGATTCTCGCCGAATCGGCGAGAATCACTTGGTGATTCTCGTCGAATTGTACTTAGACGAATTTTTGTCTTTCCACCCATGATGAGCTCCTTGACCTATCCTTGCTCCTTGTCTGCTCTTGCAAGATTACAGCCATGTACTTGAAAGTAAGTGCAATCCAATAGAGAGAGTACACGTAGGCCAACACACTGATCTGCTCAACGAGGGATTACGTCGTGCATACCCGTGTATATTGACCTACTGCACCCTGACATTGGTGTGCACTTAGCGTGGAATAACTGCAAGCACAACTTAAGAGGTTTCATCAAATACATTGTGAATTCATCTTAGCTTGACAGGTGGCTTCCTCAAATCCAGGTGATTGTGGATACAATACCCAACAGTTCTGCAATACCGTCGGTGACGAGTTCGGAGCCGACGCCGATCTTGTGAGAAGTCGCCATGGATGCGAGTGAGAGGAAGAGCTCTGCAACAGCGGCAGAGGCGAGTCGGCAGGGTGGGCGAAGAGACAGGGTACTCGAGAGATAGAAAGATGTCGAGTAGGTTTGATGTTTCGGAATTTCATATATATATCTAATTCTTAAATTTCTGCTAATTAATTTAAGGAAAGAGGCGGCATGTAGCCTTGGGTGGCGAATAGAACAAATTTTGAAAAAACTGGAAATCAGGACACGAGAGAGAGATAGGCTACTCGAGTAGATAAAGGAGCTACTCGAGTAGGTCGACTGGAGCTACACGACTATGTAAGAAAAACTACTCGAGTAGATAAGGACTTACTCGAGTAGGTGAGAGACTTACTCGAGTAGGTCAGAAACTCACTCGAGTAGATCTTTAGGTACTCGAGTAGGTCAGTACATATACTCGAGTAGGTTCTTTCATATACTCGAGTAGGTCTTTAGATACTAGAGTATGACTCATACTTCTCGAGTTTAATTTCGAGAGAGAGAGAGAAAAGAAAAAGAATGTTGAGTAGATTTTGACTAACCCTTTGCAATTACTTTCTTCTTAGTCATTCAACCTTCTTTAGTCCTCCTTGTTGAGCATCCCAAGCTCTGTCTTGAAGAACGAGAACTTGGTCTCGTCCAGTGGCTTTGTGAAGATATCTGCAACTTGCATATCTGTAGGCACATATTGGAGATCTATGTCTCCATGCTCCACATGTTCCCGGATGAAGTGGTACCTTAGCTCAATGTGCTTTGTCTGGCTGTGAGAGACTGGATTGTTGGCTATTGCAATTGCGCTGGAGGAGTCACAATACAAGGGTATATCCTTGAACTGCAGGTTGTAGTCCTTGAACTGATTCTTTATCCATAGCAACTATGCGCAACAACTGCCTGCAGAGATATACTCTGACTCGACCGTTGAGATTGCGACACAGTTCTGCTTCTTGCTACTCCAGGAAATTAGTCTTCTTCTGAAGAATTGGCAAGTCCCTGAGGTGCTTTTCCGGTCGTCTTTGCTACCTGCAAAATCTGCATCTGAAAATCCAATTAGTTCACTGTCATTACTTCTTGGGTACCATAAGCCAAGATTTGGTGTGCCTTTAAGGTATCTCAGGATCCGCTTTGCAGCAGCGTAATGAGATTCCTTAAAGTTCACCTGAAATCTAGCACAGACACATGTTGAGAACATTATGTCAGGCCTACTGGCAGTAAGGTAGAGCAAGGATCCAATTATTCTTCTGTACTTGGTTTCATCAAAAGGTTTCCCTTTTTCATCTTTGTCCAGAGACATAGTTGAGCACATTGGAGTCCTCATAGAGGTTGCGTTCTCCATTCCGAATTTCTTAATTAGCTCTTTGGTGAATTTGGTCTGTGAGATGAAAATTCCATCTTCAGATTGTTTCACTTGAAGCCCTAAGAAATACTTCAGCTCGCCCATACTGCTCATTTCAAACTTCCCTTGCATAAGTTTTGAGAACTTTTTGCAGAGGTGGTTATCTGTAGAGCCAAAGATAATGTCGTCGACATAGATTTGCACTAGCAAAATCTTGCCTTTTATTTCCCTAAGAAATAATGTCTTGTCAATCTTTCCCCTTGTGAACTTGTTCTCAAGTAGAAAGGTAGACAACGTTTCATACCAAGCTCGAGGAGCTTGTTTTAGACCATATAGGGCCTTGTGCAGAAAATAGACATGATCGGGAAAGTTAGGATCAACGAAACCTGGAGGTTGTTCCACATACACTTCCTCCTTTAAGTTACCATTTAGGAAGGCCGACTTCATGTCCATCTGATAGACAGTGAAGCCTTTGAAGGCAGCATATGCTAGGAACAACCTTATTGCCTCCAGCCTGGCCACTAGAGCATATGTCTGGTCAAAGTCGATTCCTTCTTCTTGACGATAGCCTTTAGCGACGAGTCTGGCCTTGTTCTTTATGATAGTCCCATCTTCATCCATCTTGTTCCTGAAGACCCATTTTGTTCCAATGATGTCCTTTCCCTTGGGTCTTGGAACCAGCATCCACACATTGCAGTGCTTGAACTGATTTAGCTCTTCTTCCATTGCCATTATCCACGATGCGTCTGAGTTTGCTTCCTCAAATTTCTTTGGTTCAACCTGTGAGAGAAAACTCAAATGAAGATTCTCATTAGTTGTACCTCTCCGAGTTCTGACACCATCCCGGGGATCTCCTATGATCTGGTCTATGGGGTGATCCTTCAGATGTCTGAGCTCTAGAGTCCTTGCATCTGGAATATCTTCAAGCATCGGAGTGATTTCTTCATCCTGGATGACTTCCTCATTTTGATCATCAGCCTCTCCAATAGGAGTGAGAGTGGTGATCTTAATGAACTTCTCGCCTTCCTCTTCGGACGGATCATCCAAGCAAGTTTCTTTCAGCTTTTCACCTGCATCTTCAATGAGCACACTAGACGGATTGCTTTGCAGCAAGCTCGTCTCATCAAATACAACATGTATTGATTCTTCCACCACCAAGGATTTTCTATTGAAAATCCTGTATGCCTTACTATGGCTACTATATCCTACAAAAATACCTTCAAAGCTCTTTTCGCTAAACTTGGTGGTATGATACTTGCCATTGTTGAGTACGAAGCATTTGCAGCGAAAGATTCTAAAGTAAGAGACTATTGGTTTTCTGCCTTTCAGAAGTTCGTAAGGAGCCTTATTGTGGTCTTTGTTTATGAGTGCTCGATTTTGCACGTGGCACGCAGTGTTGACGGCCTCAGCCCAGAAGTACTCCGGTAGTGAAGCATCACTCAACATGGTCCTGCAGGCCTCTATGAGTGTTCTGTTCCTTCTCTCAGCCACTCCATTTTGTTGTGGAGTACGAGGAGAGGAAAACTCATGAAAGATACCTAAGCTTTCACAGAATTCTGTCATGGCCCCAGATTTGAACTCTGTTCCGTTGTCACTTCTGATTTTGACTATGGAGCAGTTGTATTCATTCTGGACTTGCCTGACAAAATTGGTAAAGATATCGAAGGTATCTGACTTGTGTTTTAGAAAGAACACCCACGCAAAGCGCGAGTAGTCATCAACAATTACCAATGTATATGCCTTGCCTCCCAAACTTCTAATCTGCAGTGGACCAAACAAGTCCATGTGCAATAGATGGAGACATCTGTTAGAGTCTTTGTCAACAGTGCTTTTAAAGGTAGCCCTTGTTTGCTTGCCTTTTACGCATGCATGACAAGGTCTGTCTTTGACGCATTTGACATTTGGGGCATCACGTACCAAGTTCATTGAAAATAGTTTATTGATGGTTTTGAAATTAATATGTGCTAGTCTCTTGTGCCATTGGTCACCAAGAGACGCACTATCTTTTGCCAAAAGACACACTGGTGTGGAGGAATCTATACAGATGAAATTTAAACAGAAAATATTCCTGCTTCGAGTGCCGGATAGAATCGTTTCCATATTGTCAACGGATTTTATCAAGCACTTATCAGCATGGAACTCAACTATGTATCCTTTGTCGCAGAGTTGGCTTATGCTAATGAGATTGTGTTCCAATCCTTCAACATAGGCCACATTCGAGAAGGATACATTGCCGTTAGTAATCAAACCATAGCCTCTAGTAATTCCACGGTATGAACCTCCAAAGATGACCTTTGGTCCGTTCACGACTGGAGTAAAGTTCTGAATGAGGCTTCTCGTCCCGGTCATATGCCGAGAGCATCCGATGTCCAAATACCAGATAGGCATTTTGTTGGCCTTTGGACATCCCTGCAATCACAATCAATTCGCCTTAGGAACCCAAACACGTTTGGGTCCTTGGTCTCGGGTTAGAGTGCTCCCCCTACGAGTGTTGGCATTATGAGCGGTCTTTCTCATATTACTGACATGAGGGGTTGCAGCATTTCTGGAATTGAACCAGCAATCTATGGCGAAGTGACCAACCTTGCCACAGCACCAACAGTCAAATCTGTTATACCTTTGCCTCAAGATATCCTTCTTAACCTTCTGGAGCTTTGGTCTAGCAGGGGTAGCATTTTTGGAGGAAGATGCCTCATGATGATGGCAATCACATGGCTTCTTCTCCTTTGTGGGCTTCTCTACAACAGGCTTTGTTTTTGGTGCGTTTTTGAAGTTATGCCCATGATTGAAGGGGCCGTAGCTCTAAAGAACAACTTCTTCATAAGGTTCCTTAAAGACACTTTCGCCAAAGTTTCGGGGTCGAGCCCATCCTTGATAGCGGGACTTTGGCTCTACATGAGTAGGCCTAGTAAAGTGCCCGTATGATGAGTCAAAATCAAACTCATTTGTTGGAAAGTTGACCTTTCTGAATGTGGTTTGATTCTGAGGGGCTTTTCCCTTTTCTTCGGCTGAGGCCTTTCTGGCGGCCTTATTTTTTCGTTGATTCTTGTTTCTCCTAGAGGATTTACTAGGAGCTTCTTCATGGCCTAGTCCAGCTCCCTTGGCCTTTGCTGAGAATTCAGCAACGAATGGAAGAACCGTCTTGGGCTTAGAGAAACTCTCAACAAGTTTCCTTTCAGCCGCAAGTTCGGCTTCCAAACCTTTGATGATCTTCTCCTTCAGGTCAAGGTGCTCAAGAGCCTTGTTATATTCTTCAATAGTATTATTGAAGTTTTCCTCGAGGGAGTCAGTCTTTGCGACTTTCTCTCTCAAGTTGCTCTCTTCGGCTTTTAGAGATTTGATCTCTTTAGCCTGAGTCTTCACGACTCGACGACATTTGTCATAAGCCATGATTAACTCCTTATACTGGGCCATCAATTCTGACTCATCGTCAGAGGAGCTACTCTCGCAATCATGTTCAGATGCTTCAGACTCTGAGAGTGGGGTATGAGGGTTTACCTTCCCAGTAAACTGGGGCTCTTGTTCATCATCTGTTTGAGCCATTAGCCCAAAGTAAGCTTCTTCTTCTTCGCTTGACTCTGAGGAGTCGGAGTCGCTAAGAGTCTTGCTCCTTTTGGCTATGAGACTCTTCTCTTTCCTCTTCCTATTGTGTGAGGATTTCTTGTCTTCCCTTCTGCCACCCTCCTTCTTCTTGTGAGGGCAGTCAGCAATGATGTGGCCTGGCTTATTGCAACAGTAGCAGATGATGTCAGTTGAAACGTATTTGTTCTGTTTAGTGTTATACCTGTCGTGGCTTCTTGAGCCTTTTCTTTGTCGATCGTCATCATGCCGCGATCTTCTGTGTGAGGCATCCTTGCCTTTCCATTGTTTCTTTTTGTTAAGAAACTTCTTGAATTGCCTTGAGAGCAAGGAGAACTCTCCTTCAGATAGTTCAGAGCCTGAGGTGCTGGGCTCTGATGTTTCTTCTTCTTCATCAACTTCTGGAGCTGGAGCGGGGGAGGCAGCCTTAGTCTTTCTAGACGTGTCTGCCTTCAGAGCGACGGATTTCTCCTTTAGAGCAGACCTGCCCTTCTCTTCTTCAGCTCTTCTTGTATTGATTTGGAGTTCATAGGACATAAGCTTTCCAAAGAGATTTTGCAGGTCCGTTTCGGCTAGCTTCCCGAACTCACTGATGGCACATACCTTGTTATCCCATTCCTTGGTTAGGGATCTCAAGAATTTGTCGTTCAGTTCTCCGATTGTGAAGACACGGCGATACACCCTTAGGCCATTTACAATCTTGAAGAAGTTCTCAAAGGTGTCGGCAATTGTTTCCTTGTTCTCTTGTCGGAACGCTTCATATTTTTGATTGAGGAGGGATCTCCGATCATCCCTTACTTCTTCAGTCCCTTCCATCAAAGTGACTAAGGAGTGCCACATCTCCTTAGCTGATTGACAGTGAATCAAATTCTGCAGCATCGAGTCATCGACTGCACTTGCTATTATGTTTTTAGCTTTCTTGTCGAGGGAGACAAGTGCAATCTCATCTTTGTCGAGATCCATTAGCTTCTTGGGAACTCTCTTGGTAGGGTCGATAGTGGACATAGTCATGGGAACGTAAGGACCTTCTTCAACGATCATGAAGATCCTTGGATCCACAGCTTCCATGAAAAATTTTATCCTTTCTTTCCACATGGAAAAGTTGTTTTTGTTGCACAGAGGAAGCTTGGCGAAATCTTTGCCCTTGTCCATTTTATGGTAGAATCTTTCAGACAACAGATCTGGATCTGATCAAGGTTTAACCTTTTAACGATTAACCTCGCTTTGATACCAATTGAAGAAAACTGTTGTCGACCTAAATCACCTAGAGGGGGTGAATAGGTGGTTTGTACGTCTTTTGCGGAATAAGAATTAATTAGAGCGTAACACAGAAATATCTACCAATATCACAGATGACACAAGATGTATAGTGGTTCCCCAACCTTGGGTACATCCACTTTCCCTCAACGATCTAGCAATCAACTAGACTCGGCTACTCAACTATCTCGGATCAAAGATTGATCCTACCCTCGGAACAAAGTTCCTACAAACTCGATCCAAACAAAACGGATCTACACCTCGGAAGATAGCACTTCCTACAAACTCGGAGTGAAAAACTCCTACACTCGGAGAAGTTTTCTCCTACAACATTAATAAAGAGTTTACAAGAACACAAACAGTAAATCACCCAGATCTGAAGGAAATGGCCAGGATCTTCTTCTTTTTAACTTTGTAGCTTTTCCAGAAATCGGTGAAGAAGGTCTCGGCCTCGATCTGGATCTACTTCCTTTTACAGAAATCGAGAGAGAATGTGATCAGTGAAGTCGATCTCGATCTGTAGCTTTTCTTCAAAAAATAATCCTCTGAAAGTAGAAGCTTTGGACGGAGAAGAAGGCGGCGGCGGCGGCTTCCGTTTCACGGAAGTCAGAGAGGAGGCGGCGAAGAATATTTCTCGAAAAAGAGATTACAATAAAGCTTTGAAAAAACTTAGGGTTTGTCATTTTCTGATAGGATCTTTTATAGGGGAGACTAACGGTCATAATCTGTCATAATGATGTACACGTGGACCAATCATGTCGCGTGATTTGAAAAATCCCGTCAGAAAAATGACTTAGAAAATTTTCGGAAATATATGGCCAACTACACGAGTAAGTCAATAACTACTCGAGTAGTTGAATAGCTACTCGAGTATATGATGGGAAACATACTCGGGTAAGTATTAACAGACTACTCGAGTATATAGAGATCAACTACTCGAGTATATAGACAGAACTACTCGAGTATACTAAGAGACCTACTCGAGTATATAGAGGATCTACTCGAGTACTAGAAGAGCTAATCGAGTATATTACATAACCTACTCGAGTACATGAATTACTACTCGAGTGGAATACTTAGAAAAATTCTGAAGAGGTCTGCTGACAACTACTCGAGTGGTTGAACTAAACTACTCGAGAGGAAGTAATCTACTCGAGTAGGTGAAGGTTCTACTCGAGTAAAAGACTTAGACAAAATCCTGCAGTAGGGAAATAGCAAGGTACACGGGTGACACAAGAACTACTCGAGTAGGTAAAATGAACTACTCGAGTATGTACCTATCTACTCGAGTATGTGAGTATACTTACTCGAGTATATGACTTAGAGAAATTTAGATGAGAAAACCCTTATGGCACTCGGGTATAAAGAGTGATCTACTCGAGTATATAAGCATGCTACTCGAGTATATGACTTGGTCTACTCGAGTAGGTGACTAAGCTGCTCGAGTATATGACTATGTCTACTCGAGTACAAGATTCCTTTACTCGAGTAACTTATACCCAGACTACTCGAGTAGGTGAAAGCACTACTCGAGTAAAACACTTAGAATTTTTCTGATGTTGGAAAAATTGATTCTTCTAGAGTAGCCAACTTCCAATGTCTTTCCCATAGTCCAATAGCTTGAGTATGAAGTGTATCCCAATAGAGAGACCACACATGAGTGAACACCTTGGAATATGCAATGAGGGATTACATTGCACAGTTCCTGTGTTTGGTGACCCAATGTGGGCTGACATTGGCCTACACTTCTCAGTGAAACTCATGCAAACATATAGCTCAAACCAAGCATCAAATACAACTTAATTCATCTTAGTTCTAGGGTGACTTCATCAAATCTGGGTTCATGTGAATGAAATACCCAACAAGGGTTAGTGCGAAATTCTCTTTACCCCAGGGGTGATCAGTACATACACACGTAGATCCTCGCGGCTAGCTAGCGTATGGATAACGGAAATAGAGCCCACACATCGATATGTGGTTCTACGCGTCGTTAACCCGAGGTAAACCTTAAGTTTTTAATTAAATATAAAAATAAGAAACTTTAGTTATTTAAAACATTTTTTATATCCCAAAGCTCTTTGATACCGCGGGCTAAAAGCGATTAGCCACTCATCGGAATGGGGATAGCTTATGAGTTTAGTTAGGCGAGCGTTCTAAACTATTCGCTGAAGGGTTATAAAAAGAATAAGAAGAAAAGTAAGATAACCTAATATTAGAAAAGTTACTACAAATAAAAACACCCGCACTCATCCAAACACATAATAAAGACACAGAAATAAAACTAAGTTACCAGTTAGAGAAAATTGCATAAATGAAATTGCAAGCCCCACTCAAACGAGTGGGCGGGAAATAAAAGCTGAAAATTTGCAAGTCCTACTTAAACGAGTAGAACTGAAGTGAAAGAGAGTCCTACTCAATCGAGTAGGACAAAATAATTGCACACACACACGCACACTTGCATAATTTAAATACACACACTAACTTACATAATTGAAATACACACACACAAATCCTACTCAAATGAGTAGGAGAAAAATAAAGACCGGTCTTTAACTCCTAGCGAGTAGGCGGAAGATAAAAACCTGTCATTTAACTCAAATGAGTAGGCGGTAAATAAAAGCTGAAAATTACAAGTCCTACTCAACGAGTAGGCGGGAAATGAAGTCCAGCATTTAACTCCTACTAAGTAGGCGGAAGATAGATACAACAAGTCCTACTCAAATAAAGTCCAGCCATTTAACTCTTACGAGTAGGCGAAATAGAAACAACACACACTGCTGAAATTAAAACTCACGCTTGCATTAATAAAAACACACACATACACACGACAGAAAATGAAATACTCACACTGCAGAAAGTAAATACTCACACTTGCAAATCCTACTCAAATGAGTAGGTGAAAAATTAAAGATACGTCATTTAACTCTTAACGAGTAGGTGGAAATAAATGTGCACACGCACACACTTTACATAATTGGAGAAAGCAATAAAACTTAACTCATACACACACGCACGCAGGCGAAAAAATTAAGAAAAACAAAGTTATCGAAAAATTAAAACAACTGCATTTCTACCGCTAGAATGCCGTAGAAATGTATAAAAAGACAAAATAAAAATTGTTTGAGCTAAGAGTTTTCAAATTAAAGCTAGAAAAACAAGTGCTTGAAAAAATAAAACGTTTACTTTTTTACCGTTAGTTTTTGATAGAAATGCATAAAAAGTGGAAACAAAAATTATTTGAGCAAAAATCTTTTTAAGTAATTGCGAAAATCAAAGTTGTTGAAAAATTTGAATGACGCATTATACATTTTTATAGCTTTGTAAAACGGTTTAAAAAATGGAAGAAAGCTAAAAAGAAGCTACCGTTTTATAATCAAAACGAAGAAAAAATCTAAGTTAAGGGAATGAAAACCACCTTTTTTTATTATTTTACAAGTTCATAAGAAAAATTTGGAAGCATAAAAATCCTAAGTCTAACCAATCTTAAAGAGTATGATAAGAAAAACAGCGAGAAATTTGGACATAAATGAAAGTAAAATAAAAAGTTTTCATTTTGAAAGATAAATTTCGCAATTTGAACTCATACACGCGCACACGCGCACACGCAATATGAAAATGAAAACATAATACATAAGATCTGAAAAGGAGGCTTTCAGAGACATTTCAGAACATGTAAGGATGAATACTAACGATTTTTATTACAAAAGAAGTCGGTTACAAGAGCTTACAACAAAGAAACTTAAAAAGAGAGGGGCGGGGGTTTCTTACATAGTACTAAAGCAAGCTCCAAACAGCAGCCCTTGTCAACAAAATGGTTCAAAATTTTGGAACCCTTACCTCAGACAGCAGCTGGCCTTTTATTGGCAAAATTTTCCAAGTACACGCCCCTGACACGGGCATGTCAGGGGTGTGTCATTACTATTCGAATGACGGTCGGTGATTCAACTGGAGATTTGACTTTGTGGCTGAAAACGCAGGGGTCACGCCCCAGGTCACGGCTTGACATGTGGGCATGTCAACACTATTCATCATCCGATTTCGGCGATTTGATGGCATTGTTGACTTTGGGTGGTCCATGTGGAAGTCACGCCCCTGGTCACGGGCGTGACTGTGGGCGTGTCGGGGAGGTTGAAGGTGGGCGTCTTTTGCGTCAAAAAGTCGCTAGCGCGCGATTTGGTCGGGCCAGGTGGAGGTGTACACGCTCGTGTGACATTTTGATATGGGCATGTCGAGTCGGGTCGACTAGCGTTGAATGCAGTTTCATCGAGTTGGAAGCCTTGATCGTCGATCTGGAATGACATGTGTGTGTCGATCATGGGACACGGGCATGTCCTTGTCAGGTCGACAAACAACGAGCGGAAAATCATCGAGCGCTGTGACACGGGTTAGGTCACGGACGTGTCACATTTGACACGGCCGTGTGACAGGGCGTGTCACACTGTTTCTATAAAAATTGCTTATTTCACGTGTCTGACATGTCATGCCCCTGGTCACGGGCGTGACCCAAAGTACACGGGCGTGACAATACTGTTTTGGGAAAATTTGCATTTTTTCTGAAAAATAAAATAAAAGAAGTTAGCCAAATATTTACAATAAAAGAAGCATTTTATTAAAGAAATTTAACATAAAACAACAAAAGAAAACAAAAACTACTTAAATAATGTACATAAAAATATGTAAATTTAAAACTTATCAAATACCCACAATACTTAAGCTTTTGCTATTGCAGAGCAAAAGTTTGAGGCGAACTGATAAGGAATTGAAAAAATTCTAAGTTTAGCTCCCGCTTAGTTAATTATAAGAGAGATCTAAATAAACATACGGGGTGTAAGAGTTAAGTCCTAAAATTACGTAGATGATTTAAATAGCGCAAAAGTTTTGGCCAAAAGACTTCTTGATGTAATCAAATAGAAAGCAATAATTGTAATGGTTTGAATAACAAAAATAGTTTGGAATTATATGAACTTTACCTTATATGAGTTTTACTGGAAATAATGTTATTTACAAATATTGCTCTCAAAAAGATTTTTGAATTAATTCTAGAATCGTGATATTGCTAAGGGGGGTGATGTTGGTTTATGAAGAGGATTTAATTTTGAGGTGAGGTAATTTTTTCTCGAACCTCCATTTTTTTCTTTTTGGATTATTAGGAAAATGAAATCTTATTTTCCTAATATCATTTTTTTGCAACTTCATAATGATAAAATTAAACCCAATGTATATGTGTGGGAGTAATGAATTTTATCCTCTTATTCCGTAACATATAATATTTTTAAATTATTGGGTGCCTATGTTTGCAGAACGAAATCTTATTCTCATTACATAGGATCTTTTAAGGGTAAAAATTTTATCATTCCAAAAAAGTCATGATAAGTAAGGGGAGAAAAGTAAACTAATTTTTAAAAAAAAAATTTTGAGAACAACCTTAATAAATTGTACGTTCCAATTTTTCAGAAAGCTAAAAGTAAACATAATTGAATTCTATAGTCGGTATTTTCTAACATAATACACGTGCTCCTATCAATAAAAAATTAGAAGTTGTGTCTAAAACGAGTTCGCTAATTTTTAACAAACAATAATGAATTCTTTAAACTTAACCCCAGTTATTTAAATTTTACAATCAATAATTAACAAACGAATAACAAACAAAGAATTAATAAAATTCACATATAAAAAAACTTCAAACAAGATTTTTGGCTATAGTAAGAAGAGTAATAAATGGAATATTTGATTTAAATAGAGTCAAAATATTTTTTCAGGATATTTATCGTTTTTAAAGATCAATTTTGTTTTTTAATTTATTATTTATTTTTATTTTTTTGCTTTGTTTTATACCTTTTTTTTGAATTTTTT